>JBBDGP010001227.1:0-1310000 GCA_037952835.1 Lithobates septentrionalis | reverse complement strand
TGGGGACAGTTTGGGGAAAGCCCCTTCCTGTTCCAACATGACTGCACACCAGTACACAAAGCAAGGTCCATAAAGACATGGCTGAGCAAGTTTGGGGTGGATAAACTTGACTGGCCTGCACAGAGTCCTGGCCTCAACCCGATAGAACACCCTTTGGCTGAATTAGAGTAGAGACTGCAAGCCAGGCCTTCTCATCCAACATCATTGCCTGGCCTCACAAATGCACTTCTGGAAGAATGATCAAACATTCCCATAGGCAGACTAAACCTTGTGGACAGCCTTCCCAGAAGCTGTTCTAGCTGCAAAGGGTGGGCCAAATCAAATTTTAACCCTACGGACTAAGACTGGGCTGCCATTAAAGTTCACGTGTGTGTAAAGGCAGGCGTCCCAATACTTTTGGCTATATAGTGTATCTGGAAAAGACTTACAATGGTGGTGGAACCCTCCTACACATAACTACTACATTTAGACATAATTATAGGACCTGAAAGATAAGACAACTTCTCTACATGAAGTAATATGTTTGGGATTTGAACCCAGACCCTCAGAGATACTAAGCAGAAGTTCTAACCTCTAAGCCACAGAGCTGCCACATATGAGACCCTCCTACACATAACTACACATAACTACACATAAATACTGCATTTCTATGGACATACAGGTGATGGAATTACATTACTCAAGAGTTATTCTTCTTGATTTATTCTGTGATATTTGGTGTTTTTTTGTGGGTGAGAGTAGAATATTACCCTGAAATTTTTGGGAATTACATTTTGATTTTTGATGTTGGTACACATATCACATTTTTTGGGCTCAAATTATGAATATTTGGAAATAATAAAAAGCACAAAAAATTGTGATTCATTTTAAATTTTCATCAGCAATGGTATTGTTTGTGGATTGTAAAGACACCTGTGTGAGTTTGGGGTAAAGATGGTTGTGAGATAAAGAGTAACAAGTGAAAGTGACAGAGAAAAATATATTTTACCAAAACATCAAAACATTCCACATTGTAGCATTCTTCAAATCAAAATATTTTAAGTAGAAGCAACAATGTTGCAAAGGAAGATTTATTTCACAGAAAGATACATTTCATCTCAACATTAAAAGGTTTTTTTGTGAAAGTTAGAATTGTTCCATTAGAATCAGTGACTGAAACTTCATTTGGACTAAATTAGAGCAGATTTTAAATCCCAAAAAATGCTCTCTAATTAGCTCTCATTTTGGTATTTACTATAGCTCCAGGTAAAAAAGACACTTGAGTTAAAATGAGAGTTATTTTCAGGTCTGAGCATGCTCAGTTGTGTTGGCACCTAGTTGTCCAAAACGGGGAATTTTTTACTTTTCAGACTTTTAAAGAATTTCAGTGTAGAAATCACTTTTTCACACAGTTTAAAAGCAGATAATCTTTAAATAATATACCGCATATTTCAGTACCATTTAGGCAATTATATCATGCTCTAAACATTATTTCCATGTGCAATTCTCTAGGTTTTAGCAGAGTAAGGGTTTGGGCGCTATTTAGTTTCAGGGAGCTATAGTAAATTTGATTTTGGGAGTATTTTCTCACCAGCGCTATAGTGAATACCGTTTTAGCGTGAATTAGCGCTATTAGCGCTAAATTGCCGCGAATTAACGCTAATTTGCGGCAATTTGCGCGAATTAGCGCCATAGCGCTATAGTAAATGACCCCCTAAGTAACCATTCAGGGCTCCAAGGATGTTTCCTGTTCCTCCCAGGAGTGTGTCATACCAGGCTCTTTTCTTTCTGTTATATAAACTAGGATTACAGGTAAATACATTGGGTGTGGTAATATTGAAAGTTACTTGGATTTCTTGATTAGACAAAGAAGTGTTGGCACAGGTATTAGCTATAGGTATATGGGTGTTATTATTTACTTTAGGAGTTAAATACATAGCACATACATATGCAACACCAAAACATGTGCTATTAGTAATTTATGAATCATTGGTTATAAGTATACTTGAGTCTATGGGCCCTATCATGGAGGACCCAGTCCATTTAGCTTTCTTTCCCGTATGGATTCTTACCTCCTTTATATATAAAGGGGAGGAAAGAGGGTGAGTGTGATTCCACTTTTTCCAATGATAAGATATTAGATTGCTGATAACATTGGTCACACATGTTGAAACATTAGTGAATAGGGATGAGCCAAACACCCCCCGGTTCGGTTCGCACCAGAACCTGCGAACGGACCGAAAGTTCGCACGAACGTTAGAACCCCATTGACGTCTATGGGACTCGAATGTTCGAAATCAAAAGTGCTCATTTTAAAGGCTAATTTGCATGGTATTGTCCTAAAAAGGGTTTGGGGACCCGGGTCCTACCCCAGGGGACATGTATCAATGCAAAAAAACTTTTAAAAACGGCGTGTTTCCCGTGTTTAGAACAGTCCCTGCACCAAATGTCATTTTTAAAGGAAAAAATCTTATTTAAAACTGCTTGCGGGTTTAATGTAATGTCGGGTCCTGGCAATATGGATGAAAATCCGTGAGACAAACGGCATGGGTGCCCCCCAGTCCATTACCAGGCCCTTTGGGTCTTGTATGGATATTAAGGGGAACCCCGAACCCAAATTAAAATAAGGAAAGGTGTTGGGCCACCAGGCCCTATATACTCTGAACAGCAGTATACAGGCGGTGCAAACAAGACAGGGACTGTAGGTTTGTTGTTAAGTAGAATCTGTTTGTAATTTTGAACGGGTACATTTTTAACATGTTTAGCTCCAGCCAAAAAAATCTTTTTTAAGCTTTTTGGAAAACATAGGGAAGGGTTATCACCCCTGTGACATTTGTTTTGCTGTCTTTCCTCCTCTTCAGAAGATTTCACCTCACTTTTTTGTCCCAATGACAAATGTTTTTTGAAAATTTGGGGTTTTTTGTGGAACAAGGATTGGAAAGCATCAGTGGAAAGGAGAAATGTTTTTCCCATATTAACTCTTACAGGAGTGAATTTCCCTTCCTAGGGGTAGATTTCATCTCACTTCCTGTTGTCTCCTTCCGTTTTCAAGTAGGAGCCATTTGTAAGTTAGACGTTTGAAAGTAGGGGCCTGCCCTATATACTCAGCAGAAATTTGGGCCTTAGGTGTTGTTGTGGCCACAACACTGTAAGCCCTCACAGGGCCCTGCTGTGAATTATTAGATCAAGAATTGTAATTACATGCCCCTGTTGAACAGGAGCAGAAAAACTGGGCCTTTGGTGGTGGTGGTGGTGGCGGTGCTGGTGCCACAACACTGTAAGTCCTCACTCGCTCTTGGTGGGTGCAGAAATGGGCCCTGGTGTAAAATATTAGATCAAGAATTGTAATTACATGCCCCTGTTGAACAGGGGCTTAAAAATGAGGCCTTAGGCACTGGTGCTGGTGCAACAACACTGCAACCCCTCACAGACACTCTAGTTGGAACGCAGGAACGAGCCCTGCTGCAAAGTATTGCATCAAAAATTGTAATTACACGCCCCTGTTAAACAAGGGCTGAAAAATTGGGCCTTAGGCACTGGTGCTGGTGCCACAACACTGCAACCCCTCACAGACACTCTAGTTGGAACGCAGGAACGAGCCCTGCTGCAAAGTATTGCATCAAAAATTGTAATTACATGCCCCTGTTAAACAGGGGCTAAAAAATTGTGCCTTAGGCACTGGTGGTGGCGCCCAGAACCAAAAATGTTCTTACAAGCTATCAGCGTGATCATTGAGGAGGAAGAGGATAATTACTCAGGGATAGTCACTCAGCATCAGCATAGGCAGTCTTTGAAGGGATCTGAGATTTCAAAAAAAATTATTCGGTTACATCAGCATCAGGTGCTTGGTAGCTGGTGGCGATCCAAGACTGATTCATTTTTATGAAGGTCAGTCGATCGACCGAGTCGGTGGACAGACGCACCCTGTGATCAGTTACCACGCCTCCAGCAGCACTGAATATGCTTTCCGAAAGAACGCTGGATGCAGGACAGGCCAGTAACTCAATTGCATACTGTGTAAGCTCTGGCCAGTGATCCATCCTCAAGACCCAGTAACCAAGAGGATTTTCAGTGGGAAAGGTGTCCAAGTCTGATCTTGCCCCTAGGTATTCCTGCACCATGTAAAACAAACGCTGGCGATGGTTGCTGGAACCGATCATACCTTGGGGCTGCGGACCAAAAAATTGTCTGAACGCATCGGTCAGACGGCCACCTTCTCCACCGCTTCTTCTTTGACTGACCGAAGCCTCAGCAACACGTTGTCCAGAAACAGGAGTTTGTAACCTCCCAGTCTCTGGGAACGCGTTGCACAGACCTTTCTGCAAGGCTTCCCGAAGATGTTTCATCCTCTGCTCCCTCTGCGATGGCAAGATAAGGTCCGCAACCTTACCCTTGTAACGTGGATCAAGGAGGGTTGCCAGCCAGTACTGGTCCTTCTCCTTGATACCACGAATACGAGGATCCTTACGCAGGCTTTGCAGGATCAGGGAGGCCATGCAGCGTAGGTTTGCTGAGGCATTCGGTCCGGAGTCCTCTGGGTCACTAAGGACGACATGGTCCGCAGCCACCTCCTCCCAGCCACGTACAAGTCCATGTGTTTCTTGGGACTGATCCCTTAAAGACTGCTGCTGATGCTGAATGCCAGGCTCCACCTCCATACTGACACAATCTTCCTCCTCCTCCTCCTCGTCCTCTTCCTGTGTGATCGGCGGGCACGCACGAACACTGTCTGGATAAAGGGGGCCTTGAGAGCTAAGGAAGTCCTCCTCTTCCTGCCTCTGTTCTGCCTCAAGTGCCCTGTCCATTATTCCACGCAGCGTGTGCTCCAACAGGTGGACAAGGGGGACAGTGTCACTGATGCATGCACTGTCACTGCTCACCATCCTCGTGGCCTCCTCAAATGGTGACAGGACAGTGCATGCATCCCTGATCATGGCCCACTAGTGTAGGGAAAAAAAGACAAGCTCCCCTGACCCTGTCCTGGTGCCATAGTTGCACAGGTACTCATTGATGGCCTTCTGCTGCGTGTGCAGCCGCTGCAGCATGGCCAACGTTGAGTTCCACCTGGTGGGCATGTCACAGATTAGGCGGTTCTTGGGCAGCTTAAATTCCTTTTGGAGGTCAGCCAGCCGAGCACTGGCATTATATGACCTGCGGAAATGCACACAGACTTTCCTGGCCTGCCTCAGGACATCCTATAAGCCCAAGAACCGCTGCACCACCAGCTCAAGCACCGCATGGCATCTTTTGGCCTGCGTGCTTGCGTAGCCCCTTGAACGCATACAGAGCACCGCTGGTTCTGAAGTCAAATCAGCACAGGAAGAGGCCATGGAGGAAGAAGAAGAGGAGGGGGTGGAAGAGAGAGGTGTGGCAGAATCACCACTAGTAGTATTTTGTAGGTGTGGTGTGATCAGAAGAACACCACTAATTTTCTTCAGGTAGCTTTAGGTGCACAATGTGCAGAGGACACAGTGCACTAACTGTAAATACTGTAGCTGCCTGCCTGTGGTATTAATAGGAGCAGAACAACAGCAATTGTCTCCAGGTAGCTTTAGGTGCACACTGTGCAGAGGACGCACTACACTAACTGTAAATACTGTAGCTGCCTGCCTGTGATATTAATAGGATCAGAAGAACACCACTAAGTTTCTTCAGGTAGCTTTAGGTGTACACTGTGCAGGGGATGCACTACACTAAATTGTAAATACTGCAGCTGCCTGCGGTACTGTACTAATAGGATCAGAAGAACACCACTAATTTTCTTCAGGTAGCTTTAGGTGCACACTGTGCAGAGGACGCACTACACTAACTTGTAAATACTACAGCTGCCTGTGGTACTGTACAAATAGGATCAGAAAAACACCACTGATTTTCTTCAGGTAGCTTTAGGTTCACACTGTGCAGAGAACGCACTACACTTACTTGTAAATACTGCAGTTGCCTGCGGTACTGTACTAATAGGATCAGAAGAACACCACTAATTTTGTTTAGGTAGCTTTAGGTGCACACTGTGCAGAGGACGCACTACACTAACTTGTAAATACTGCAGCTGCCTGTGGTACTGTACAAATAGGATCAGAAGAACACCACTGATTTTCTTCAGGTAGCTTTAGGTTCACACTGTGCAGAGAACGCACTACACTTACTTGTAAATACTGCAGTTGCCTGCGGTACTGTACTAATAGGATCAGAAGAACACCACTAATTTTCTTCAGGTAGCTTTAGGTGCACACTGTGCAGAGGACGCACTACACTAACTTGTAAATACTGCAGCTGCCTGTGGTACTGTACTAATAGAATCAGAAGAACACCACTAATTTTCTTCAGGAAGCATTTAGATAAAGGAATTGTCAAAAACGGTCTCTTGTCATTTTTAACATTTTTGACACTTTTTTGGTGAAATGGTAGGGGTACTTTTGTTACCCCTTACCATTTCACACAGGGGGGAGGGCCTGGATCACACCCTTAGGGGCCAGTTCACACCATAGAAACACAGTCCGGACGCGTTCCAGGTGCTTTTCTGCATGCACGTTTTTGATGCATTCCAGTGCGTTTTTGGTGCATTTTTGATGCAGTCCAGTGCTTTTTTCTCCCCTCTTTTTTCCTTACCTTAAATAAGGACAAGTACGTTCCAATGCATTTTTGATGCGTTTTACAGCTTTACAGTACAGTCCAGTGCAGAAAAAATGCAGCATGTTCTCATTTTTGTTCTGGAACTGGAATGCACTGAAACTGCAAGCACTGGTGTGAACATTGCTATTGAAAACCATATAACCGAATTTCCATACATTTTTGATGCATAAAATATGCCCTGGACTGCATTGGTGTGAACTGGCCCTTAAGCAATTTGGCATATTTAAAGGCATTTCTCCTTGTTTCGTTTTTGGGGTTGTCCAATTGGTGACATTGATATATCTCCCTTAGGGTGGTACCTGGGCCCATACCCATACCCATACCCATACCCATACCCATTTTAAGGCCAATAACTAGAAGATAAGCCATCCAAGTGGGGACTAGTAAAATTGCCAAGTCAGTTCCCTTAGACTGCAATGGTATTTGTTGTATAACTATTGCACATGTTAGGCTGGGGGGTGTTTTGTCTCGTCTGTTATTTTGGTGCATGCTGGATGATGTGCTTAATTTTGGACAGGGGGGTGGCTTATTTTGTGCTAGCTGCATTTGGGTTTTTCTGGGCATGCTCAGGGACTTTATTTTTTTTTGGTGGTGCTTTTTGTGCGTGAACATTACTTTGATGTTTCTGGGCATGCTCAGAATGTTTTTTTTTGGGTTAGTAATTTAAGGACATCCTTAACAGGTGTACTCACTTTGAAGTTCTCTCTACATTGGGTGAACTTGCATTTTGTGTGTTTCATGGACTGTCCATGTGTTTGCAATTGCCTCATTAGCACACAAACCTATGTTATATAAAGCTTGCAGATAGCATTCTTTACTTTGCCCTGAAAAGAGCCAAGATTTTAGTTTGAAGTTACTTTCCTGGTGCCTTCATGGTAGCACATGCATGGATTGTGCGTATGCTGCCATGGATAGTTACCAGGAAAGTAACATTTCAGAGTGGTAAGTATTCAATTTTCTTTTTGAGCAGTGGTTTTCAGCCTCAGTCCTCAAGTACCCCCGAAAGGACATGTTTAGGAAATTTTATCTTATCTAAAATAGCTGTCCAAAACCATTGACTTTGATTTAAAGCATCTGTGCAAGATGAAGGAAAACCTGCAAACATGGCCTGTTGGGGGGGGGGGGGGGTACTTGAGGACAGGGTTGAGAAGCACTGAACTAAAATCAAGCTGAAGACAATCCTATTCTAATTGTGGACATTTGAGGGAAATCAAGATTTTTATTTTTATTTAATTTATTTTTAAGTCTTTTCTTAAAATTGGCTTTGCTTCCTGTCACATAGCCAAACAGGAAGTGAGAGTAAAACCCTAACAATACTTTTCCTTGGGGGGACACAGGTTAATCTAACTAGTGCCCCCACTATGCAAATTGCACTCTAGCACTTTGTTGTGTACACCCCAAATTATTAGATATTTTGGGGTTTATTAAAGGCAAATCCTTTCCGAAATACAAATGTAGTTGATGAAAATCTGAGGGGTAGTACTGGTGATTTTATCATCCAATCATGTAGAGGCAAAGATGCAGTTTTTTTCTTTTCCTTGCTTGTCCCCCTAGGAGCTCCAGTAACTGCATGTGTAGTGCAAAGTGGATTTACCTTTTAGTAAATAAACCCCAAGATACATAATAATTTGGGATGTACATGGCAAAATGCTAGAGTGCAATTTCCCGAATGGGGAAACTATTTAGATTGACCTGTGTGTCCCCAAGGACATACATTGGTAGGGTTTTACCCTCACTTCCTGTTTGGCTATGTGACAGGAAGTGAATAATTTTGAATGAGAAATTGGAAACATTTGGGAGGTGTCTTCACCCTTTCAGGGGTGTAGACATCTGACAAAACTTCTAATCCCTCTGCAGTCTATCCCCAAGCAAAAATAAGAAAGGATTTTAGTTAGTTTAACTTTGCAAAGACACATTCCTAAGTTCAATTGTGATGCATGTTAATGGCCCATTTAGACCTTTAATAGAAAGTCATCAGTTGCCTTTGACTCTAAACATTATTTTTGGCCAGTCCTAGAAATCTGCATCTGTTTTTCTATTAACCACTTGGTGTCTGTGCTATAGCCAAACAATGGCCACAGCGTGGACCTGAATTTCTGGGAGGCTGTCATAGGACGGGCTCCCCCTGTGCTCCCTGCAGGGCGCGCAGCGCTCACTGAGACTCGGGTGATCACAGATCGAAGTAAGGGCTGATCTCGGCCCCTTACCACGCGATTAGCTGTCAGCCAATGACAGCTGATCACATGATGTAAACTAAAGCTCGGTAATTGTTTGTTTTTTCTCCTCACGCTGACAGCATGAGGATAAAAATAAAAGCTGATCACCGGCTTAGGTGCAAGGGATATTGGTCCCGAAGAGGCAATTCTGCCTCATCTGTGCCCACCAGTACCACCTGCCAGTGCCACCTATCAATGCCCACCAGTGGTCCCAAGCAGTGCTGCCTATCAGTGTAACCAATCAGTGCTGCCTCATCAGCGTACATCAATGAAGGAGAAAAATTACCTGTTTGCAAAATTTAATATCAAAATATCCAAAAATATACAAAATTATTTTTAAAAATTTCTTTTCTTTTTTTAAACAAAAGGAAAAAAAGCACAGAGGTGATCAAATACCACCAAAAGAATGCTCTATTTGTGGGAACTTTTAAAAAAAACCATTTGGCTAAGTATGACCACGCAATTGTCATTCAAAGTGCATCAGCGCTAAAAATTGGTCTGCACAGCAGGGTGGTTTAAGTGCCCAGTAAGCCTAATGCTTAATTTCCATGCCAAATATGTATTTCTGTAATAAAGATGTGTGCCCGCTGTGTATACGGCATGGGCGTAAGCAAGTCACACACATGTGAACGGTACTCATTGTAAATCATGGGGTAGAACTTGTAAAGCAACTTTTCAGTCCCTAGTGGCATGAAAAGTTGCAATAGTGGAAAACAAGCCGAAAAAACACCTTGTAAATCACGCAACTTTGGGGTTGGAATAGGGGAAAGAGAGCATTAGGCTAAAGCGGTAATAGGAAGATGCACTGTAAGAATTACTTCTAATTGTAGAAAACCAAACAGGCTCTTGCACTGAATCTAATTTATGGAAGATCTAACTGATTTGCCAGTGTATGGTGACCTTTAAAGATATGAAAAGTTGAATTTCTGGTGTTTAAGCCTCATACACACAATGGGACTTTGTACAAACTTTCCGGTGGATTTTTGTAGAAAGGGCGTTGGCCTTAGGGTTCTCTCACACGGACGTGTCCGTGTACGGAGCCCGCTCTGCTCAGCGGAGGATCGCTCCGTGGATCCCCGCTGAGCAGGCAGATGACAGGTCTGTCTCTGCACACTGCGCAGGGACGGACCTGTCAGAGTTCCACTCTCCTCTATGGGGGATCGGATGATAACAGACCGTAGAGTCCGTCGTCACCCGATCCGATCCGCAGACGGATGGAAAAATAGGTGTTTCCTCCGTTACACTTTTTCGGATTGCAGTGGGTCTGATGTCAGCGGACATGTCACCACTGACATCCGACCCTCCATAGAGGTCTATGGAGTGTCCGTTCAGGTCCGCAGGTTCGAGGCGGACCTGAAAGGTCCGTCCCTGTGAAAGGGGCCTTAGGCCCCTTTCACACTGGGGCGGTGCGGGTGGCAGCGGTAAAAGGGCGCTATTTTTAGCACCGCTTTGCCGGCAGTATTCGGCCGCTAGCCATTTTAACCCCCGCTAGTGGGCGGAAAGGGGTTTATATAAATCCGCCTGCAAAACGCCACCGCAGTGGTGTTTTGCCGGCAGTATAGCCGCGCTGTCCCATTGATTTCAATGGGCAGGAGCGGTTTATAGCAGGCCTTTTTTTTAAGCCCCTTTCACACTGGGGCAATTAGAGGCGCTACAACACTAAAAATAGCATCTGAAAAATGCCCTAAAGAAGCTGCTCCATTCACTCCAGTGAGGGCTTTCACACTGGAGCGGTGCGCTGGCAGGGCATCACAAAAAGTCCTGCCAGCAGCTTCTTTGGAGCGCTGAACTCACCGCTCCTCCCCATTTTAATGAATGGGGCAGCGCTGTGATACTGCCAGCAAAATGCCGCTTCAGCAGCGTTTTGCGGGTGTATTTAAGCTTTTCGGCCGCTAGCAGCCAAATGACGCCGCTAAAACGACAGTAAAGCGGCGCTACAAATAGCGCCGCATTACCGCAGACGCCCCCACCGCCCCAGTGTGAAAGAGGCTTTACTGTCCTGCTAGCTCACCACTCCAGTGTGAAAGCCCGATTCACACTGGAGTGAATGGAGCCACTTCTTTAGGGCATTTTTCAGGCGCTATATTTAGCGCCTGAAAAACGTGCCAGTGTGAAAGGGGCCTTATCCTTTCACACGGACGGATAGAATTGTGCTTTTAGCTGAGTTTTCTACCGCAGCTAAATGCACACAATGCTTTCCTATGGCCCCATTCACACACTGCGTTTTGATTATATGTGGTTTGGTGCGGATAGAAAAAATAGAATTGACTGCGTCCAGGAGCGATTTAACGCAGCTATCCGCACACAACCGCAGATAATTGCACTGCACTGTGTGAGCTGCAGATAGTAGCGCTGAGCTGGCTCGCTCATCGGGAAAGGAAATTTTTTTTTCCTTTCCCAATGAGCGACAAGCACGGGGATCCGACTTGGATCCCCACCATTGCCAGGCACTGTGATATGAATCTTGAGGGAAGACTCCACGCCAAATTTTAAATAAAAATCCGGCATGGGTTTCCCTCCAAGAGCATACCAGGCCTTTCGGTCTGGTGTGGATTCTAAGGGGAACCCCCTACGCCGAAAAAACAGCATGGGGGTCCCCCAAAATCCATACCAGACCCTTATCCGAGCACGCAGCCCGGCTGGTCAGGAAAGGGGGTGGGGACGAGCGAGCGCCCCCCCTCCTGAACCGTACCAGGCCGCATGCCCTCAACATGGGGGATGGGTACTTTGGGGAAGGGGGGTGCGCTGCGGGCCCCCCACCCCAAAGCACCTTGTCCCCATGTTGATGAGGACAAGGGCCTCTTCCCGACAACCCTGGCCGTTGGTTGTCAGGGTCTGCGGGCGAGGGGCTTATCAGAATCCGGGAGCCCCCTTTGATAAGGGGGCCCCCAGATCCCAGCCCCCCACCCTACATGAATGAGTATGGGGTACATGGTACCCCTACCCATTCACCTGGGGGAGAAAAGTGTCAAGAAAAAAAACACACTACACAGGTTTTTAAAGTAATTTATTAGGCAGCTCCGGGGGTCTTCTTCTGACTTTGGGGGTCTTCTTCCGCACTGTCCGGCCTCTTCTCCGCATCTTCTTTTGGTGTCTGGTTCTTCTCCAAGCTGTCCGGTCTCTTCTCCCTGTGTTCCGCTATCTTCTGCCGGCCTCCCCCGCTATCTTCTTCCAGCTCTTTTGCTAGCGGGGGCCTGTTCTTCTGCCACTGTCCGGTTCCTCTCCAGTATCTTCTGCCGGAGCCCCGCTATCTTCTTCCAGCTCTTTTGCTAGTGGGGGTCCGGTCTTCTGCTGCTGTCCGGTTCCTCTCCAGTATCTTCTGCAGGAGCCCCGCTATCTTCTTCCAGCTCTTTTGTTAGCGGGGGTCCGGACGTCTTCTCCTCTCTTCTCTTCTTCCGATGTTGACACAATGCTCTCTCCTGCTGTAATGCCGTCTGCGAGGTGTGCCACGACTTATATAGGCATGGGGCGTGGTCACCGTGTGATATCACCGGGTGACCCCGCCTCTTATGACGGCATAGTCCCGCTAGCAATAGAGCTGGAAGAAGATAGCGGGGGAGGTCGGCAGAAGATAGCGGACACCGGGAGAAGAGGCCGGACAGTGCGGAGAAGAACCGGACACCGGGAGAAGATGCGGAGAAGAGGCCGGAGAGCGCGGAAGAAGACCCTGAGCCATAAGTGGCCAAAGCTACCCTGACGGCGCTGTGATTGGCCAAGAAGAATGCGGGTCATAGTGCATGCTTGGCCAATCATCAGCCAGCAATGCACTGCGATGCCGCAGTGAATTATGGGCCGTGACGCGCCACTCGAATTTGGAGCGAACAGCCCATATCGTTCGGAATTCGGCGAATGACCGAACAGGCAATGTCCGAGTCGAACATGCGTTCAATTCGAACACGAAGCTCATCCCTACTAATATGCAAGTTATTGTCCTAAAAAGGGTTTGGGGACCCGGGTCCTGCCCCAGGGGACATGTATCAATGCAAAAAAAGTTTTAAAAACTGCCTTTTTTCGGGAGCACTGATTTTAATGATGCTTAAAGTGAAAAAAAAGTGAAATATTCCTTTAAATATCGTACCTGGGGGTGTCTATAGTATGCCTGCGTGTTTCCCTTGCTTAGAACAGTCCCTGCACAAAATAACATTTCTAAAGGAAAAAAAGTCATTTAAAACTGCTTGCGGCTTTAATGTAATGTCGGGTCCTGGCAATATGGATGAAAATCAGTGTGACAAACGGCATGGGTACCCCCCACCCCCAGTCCATTACCAGGCCCTTTGGGTCTTGTATGGATATTAAGGGGAACCCCGAACCCAAATTAAATAAAGGAAAGGCATGGGGCCTCCAGGCCCTATATACTCTGAACAGCAGTATACAAGCGGTGCAAACAAGACAGGGACTGTAGGTTTGTTGTTAAGTAGAATCTGTTTGTAATTTTGAACTGGTACATTTTTAGTGTAGCTCCAGACAAAAAAATCTATTTTTAAGCTTTTTGGAAAACATAGGGAAGGGTTATCACCCCTGTAACATTTGTTTTGCTGTCTGTGCACCTCTTCAGAAGATTTCACCTCACTTTCTGTCCCAATGACAAATGTTTTTTGAAAATTTGGGGTTTTAGTGAAACACGGATTGGTGATAAAGCATCAGTGAAGAAGAGACACGTTTTTTCCATATTAACTCTTACAGGAGAGAATTTCCATTCCTAGGGGTAGATTTAATCTCACTTCCTGTTGTCTCCTTCTGTTTGCAAGTAGGAGTCGTTTGAAATTGGATGTTTGAAAGTAGGGACCTGCCCTATATACTCTGCAGAAATTGGGGCCTTAGGTGTTAGTGTTGCCTCAACACTGTAATAGGGCGTACACACGGTCGGACTTTGTTCGGACATTCCGACAACAAAATCCTAGGATTTTTTCCGACGGATGTTGGCTCAAACTTGTTTTGTCTACACACGGTCACACAAAGTTGTCGGAAAATCCGATCGTTCTAAACACGGTGACGTAAAACACGTACGTCGGGAGTATAAACGGAGCAGTGGCCAATAGCTTTCATCTCTTTATTTATTCTGAGCATGCGTGGCACTTTGTCTGTCGGATTTGTGTATACGCGATCGGAATTTCCGACAACGGATTTTGTTGTCGGAAAATTTTATCTCCTGCTCTCCAACTTTGTGTGTCGGAAAATCCGATGGAAAATGTCCGATGGAGCCCACACACGGTCGGAATTTCCGACAACACGCTCCGATCGGACATTTTCCATCGGAAAATCCGACCGTGTGTACGGGGCATTAGCCCTCACAGTTACTCTTGGTGGGCGCAGGAATGGGCCCTGCTGTGAAATATTAGATCAAGAATTGTAATTACATGTCCCTGTTGAACAGGGGCAGAAAAATTGGGCCTTAGGCACTGGTGTCAAAACACTGCAACCCCTCACAGATGATATAGTTGGAGCACAGGAATGAGCACTGCTGCAAAGTTATATAAATAGATGGTGCCGCGCTAGACCTTTTATGTGAGCTTCTAATTGTTAAATAAATAAAGAAAATAAAGAAACCGGCCTGGAGGGCCACTGATATATATAAAACAAGTGATATAACCCACTGTGCGGACTAAGATAAATGGAAATAAATAAAAATAAATATGTGGGTGTGAGCAATAAATAAACAGCCTAGGTGCTTAAATAAAATTCACTCGTGACTGACCATAAGTATGACTGTTCAAATAATGTGAGAAACACGATAAAAAATGAGTAGCATAAATTACATTACATAATAATCAATCACTAATCAGCAAAGTGCATGGTGCCAACACTGTGCAACCTAGATATCTGAATCATATAGTAACTAAATATTGTGAAACAACAAGTTTTCCATAAAGTGCAAGCGTGCAAACAAACGTAAAATATATGTGTAAATAATGACTCCAAACTAAATAGTAATAGATTAAATGTCCCAGCAAGTTGAATGAAAACGAGGGGAAATCACACAGGAAAACCGTCCATAATCTTAGATATAATCTTGTGACATATGGTGCTGGCATGCGCATGTAGCAGTTAAAGTGCCTGGTGACTCAAAGTTTCATGCAGCTTCGTGTGTGAACACTCCAGTGAGCAGTGGCCCCTTACCTCACAGAAATGGGGCAACAGCATATGACCAAACTGGTTCTTTAACTTTTTCCACCTAGCGGCTCCCCTTCAGGTCTGGTATGGATTTTAAGGGGAACCCCGCGCCAAAAAAAAAAAAAACGGCGTGGGGTCCCCCCAAAAATCCATACCAGACCCTTATCCGAGCACGCAACCTGGTAGGCTGCAGGAAAAGAGGGGAGGACGAGAGTGCGCTCCCCCCTCCTGAACCGTACCAGGCCACATGCCCTCAACATTGGGAGGGTGCTTTGGGGTAGCCCCCCAAAACACCTTGTCCCCATGTTGATGAGGACAAATGTCTCATTCCCACAACCCTGGCCGGTGGTTGTGGGGGTCTGCGGGCGGGGGGCTTATCGGAATCTGGAAGCCCCCTTTAACAAGGGAACCCCCAGATCCCATAAGGGGGTACTTACCCCTACCATTTCACTAAAAAACTGTCAAAAATTTTAAAAATGACAAGAGACAGTTTTTGACAATTCGTTTATTTAAATGCTTCTTCTTTCTTCTATCTTCCTTCATCTTCTTCTGGTTCTTCTGGCTCTTCTGGTTCTTCCTCCGGCGTTCTCGTCCAGCATCTCCTCCGCGACGTCTTCTATCTTCTTCTCCTCGGGTCGCTTCGCACCCATGGCATGGGGGAGGCTCCTGCTCTTCTCTTCATCTTCTTCTTCATCCTCTTCTCTTCTTCCTTCTTCTCTTCTTCATTTTCTTCTCCGGGCCGCTCCGCACCCATGCTGGCATGGAGGGAGGCTCCCGCTGTGTGACGGAGTCTCCTCGTCTGACGGTTCCTAAATAACGGGGGGCGGGGCCACCCGGTGACGCTGCCCCCCTCTGACGCAGCCAGGTACAAGTCCATGGGTTTCTTCAGACTGTAAATGATCCCTTGAAGACTCCTGCTGATGCTGAGTGCCAGGCTCCACCTCCATGCTAACACAATCCTCCTCCTCCTCTTCCTGTGTGATTGGCGGGCAAGCAGGAACATTGTCTGGATAAAGGGGCCTTGAGAGGTAAGGAAGTCCTCCTCTTCCTCCCTCTGTTCTGCCTTAAGTGCCCTGTCCATTATTCCACACAGCGTGTGCTCCAACAGGTGGACAAGAGGGACAGTGTCACTGATGCATGCACTGTCACTGCTCACCATCCTCATGGCCTCCTCAAATGGTGACAGGACAGTGCATGCATCCCTGATCATAGCCCACTGGCGTGGGGAAAAAAAAACAAGGTCCCCTGACCCTGTCCGACCACACACCTCCAAAGATACAGATCGCTTTGAAGAGAGTATCTAATGGATACAAAAAAGCACTTTATATCACCTGCTGTTAAGTGTCAGCAAGGAAGAGACTAAGCCTTTAAATATAAATAGTGTCAAAGCGACATGGAGAGGTCGCAGGCACAGTAAATCTAATCTAAGATAAGCTAATAGTAATTACCTGAGTAGAAGGAACGGTGTGCATGGGTCCCTTGGTTCCCGCAGCATCACCTTGCTGCTTACAACGGCTTTATATACCATCCATCCGGTGCATGGACCGGAAGCGGACAAAGAACTGAGCTGCGCACGTGCGAGCGTCGCCATGGTATCTTATTCCCCCACCTGCCGCCAGGTCCTAAAGCTCGGGGGTGAAGAAAGGAAGCGCCACCTGAGTGCAGCATTAGTGGATACTTTTAATGACACAAAGTTAAAAAACACTTACAAGAGACATGATTAAAAAAGGGCTCATCTGTAGAAGCTGTAGGGGAAGCTGTTCAGCAGATGGTTCGTCCTGTGGCCATCAGGGGGAGGCTGGGGCCGGCGTGGAGCGCACAGAGGATGTGCGTGACGTCACGGGCTGTTCAGCGGCTTCCGGCTTCCGGGTACACTCCAGGGGGAGGGCTCACATAGAGGGAGGATACAGGCAGTGAGGGAGTTGTGAATAGGCTACGCGCTCAGAGCAGCTGCTCCTTCAATAGGCCTGAGGGGGCAGTGTGTGAGTGCTGTGCTATTTATATGCCTGCGCTGTGGGACAACAAGGCTCAGCGCTGGCTGATAGCACAGCGCTGTAACGGAGTAATACAGTGTGGTGGACTAAAAAGGGGAGGGGGGGAGGGGATATGGAACGTAGTTTGTGAGAGACTGTGCTGAAGTGGAGGGGGAGGGGAAAGGAACACAAATAGAATGACGAATGGGGAGAGGGCGCATAGTGGTTGAGGGTATGTTGATACATATCAAGTATAATATGCATATAAATAAATTAAGTTTATAAAAAATCAATAAAAAATCAATAAAAAGTTAATGTAAAATCAAATAAAGAAAAAGGGGGAGAGGGGGGGGGAGGGAAGGGAATCATGTGTGTGGAGGGGATAATCATTATATGGAGCTGATATGTGTTACATGCATGCATGCACACACACATATACATGCATAAGATACAAAAACAATAAGAATTACCCTATACATAAAGGATCTCATATATACATTTATATAAAAACAAAAATATAGAAAAAAATAGAAAAAATATATATAAAAAATAATAAAATATATATCTGTCATATTCTTATGTATATGTATTTAACTGCATATGACCTATCCCTCCTCAGAAAGGGGCTCACCTTTGCCCCTACCATGCAGCCCAACAGTTTTACACTATTCAAAGACCTCAACAAATACATCAGAGACCTTACAGTCCAGAGATATTTCAATATCCAATCATCTAAACAAGCCCCCACGTCTGATATCGTCAACTCTGTTTCATGTCCCACAAACCTTGATACACTTGACGAATCAGACAGACCCGCCCTTGCCCTACTTGAGGAGTTATATTCCGAAAACTACAACGCTGACCTTGAATGGCTCACCCAACATGGTTCTACCTCACCCCCAGTCAAACACACCTCACTACACCCCAAATCCATTTCCAACCCAACATCCAACAAGGGTCCGTACTTACAAACTTTCTACCAGGTAGTTTATACGGATCTCATTAATATGTGCAACCGCACCTCCAAGCATACCTACATCAGATCCAACCTTCCTCCATTAGAACGCAAGGCCCTGGAACAGCTGACACACAACAAATCTATTGTCATCAAACCTGCGGACAAAGGGGGCAGTATAGTCATCCAGGACAAAGAAGATTACATCCTCGAATCGCGAAGACTACTTTCTGATACCAACACCTATGCTAGGCTCCCCAGTGATCCCACATTCCAGTTTTCGCTAGAAGCAGCTACACTTATTAACAAAGCCCTTACTGACGAAATCATTTCCAAATCTGAAGCTTCATTCTTAAAGAAAAACTTCTATAAAGTTCCGTATTTCTACCATTTACCAAAAATTCATAAAGATCTCACCCGTCCCCCAGGCCGTCCCATAGTGGCTGCCATGGAGAGTGTCACCAGTGGCTTCTCCATATATATTGACCAATTCCTCCAACCCCTAGCACAGAACCTCCCTTCCTATATACGTGATGGACCCCATTTACTCGAGACGCTCAAACCCTATACATGGCATAAGAACTACTGGTGGCTTTCACTCGATGTGTCATCACTCTACACATCGATACCCCATGATATAGGAGTCAGGGCTGTCGGGCATTTTTTGGCCAACGATCCCCTCACCAACCCCCGGCAAGCCAATTTCATATTAGAAGCCCTAACATTCTGCCTCAAACATAACTATTTTGAGTCAGAGGGTACATACTACCTTCAGATCAATGGTACAGCTATGGGGGGGAACTTTGCCCCCAGCTATGCCAATCTCACCATGGGATACTGGGAACACATGTACCTCGCAGCAGACCACCCCTTTGCTGCAAACATAATATACTATGGTCGATATATTGATGACATAGTTATCATCCGGGATGGTACACTCGATGGCATACTCACCTTCATCCAGCATTGCAATACCAACATCTTGGGCCTATCATTCACCCATGTGGCTGATCCCGATACTCTGGCATTCCTAGACCTTGAACTTTGCCATGACAATGAAACCATTTATGCCAAAAATTTCATTAAAACTACTGCAGGCAATTCCTTCATACAATATACCAGCTGCCACCATCCCAGATGGGTGAACAATATTCCCCGGAGCCAGTTTTGCCGTCTCCGGAGAAACTGCACCAGAGACTCAGACTATGAAGCCCATGGCCTACTTCTATCTAAAAAAAAAAAAAAAAAAAAATTTAAGAAAAAGGATACCCTGCTCCTCATAGAGGCAGCCTTCAACAACTACCGCAAGCCACAGATCAGTCGTCATAACTCCTCTCCCGTTGCCAAACAACCAACCCGCTTCATCACACAGTTCCACGACAAACACAAGAAAATGGAAAAAATACTAGAATCACACTGGTCCATTCTTCTGGAAGACCCCCATTTGAAAGCCACAGTTGGGACAAAACCCAAAGTAACATATAGGAGGTCAAGGAATATTAAGAGCAAAATTGCACCTAGTAAAATCAAGTCCTCCCAATCCATTCCCCTGCAATCTGTCCTCATACCTCTCAGAGGGATGTACCAATGTAAAAAACCCCTCTGTCTCATCTGTCCATTCGTACAACATGGTCAGAAAACTTTCAACGTCAAAGGCAAAACCTATACGCTCAAGAAATTTTACAACTGCTCTATGGACTTTGTCGTATACTGCCTGACCTGTCCCTGTGGACAATTCTATGTTGGCCGCACCATAAGGGCACTCAGAGCACGATTTGGGGAACACCGGCGCTTCATCGAAAAGGGTCGTGACCATCACAGCATCCCCAAACATTTTCTCACACACCACGGCCGGTCCACTGCTGGCCTAAGCGTGTGGGTTATTGAGTCCATCCCTGCTACATTCCCTACAGCTGAACGCTTCAAACGTCTGTGCCAGCAAGAAACCTACTGGATCTATTCCTTGGGCACCCTTACACCCGGTGGGCTAAACGAAGAAATCGAGGTTCACACACTGTTATGAGCCACCTTGCCTTCCTACCACACTATCCAGCCTCCCCCACGTCCCTCCTCCATTTCTCTCCCCTTCTCTCCCCCCTTTTTTCCCCTCCCCCTCCATCCAGCCTCCCTCACGTCCCTCCTCCATTTCTCTCCCCTTCTCCCCCCCTTTTTTCCCCTCCCCCTCCATCTCTCTCCTATTCTCCCCCCCCCTTCTTTCCCCTTCCCCCCATACCACCTCCCTTCCCCCCCCTCATTTTTCACTCCCCCCTCCCTCCTTTTCTTGCTTCCCCCTTCCCCCCCCTCTCTCTTCCCCCCTCTCCTCTCTCCTTCATTTGCCTCCCCCCCCCACCAGCCCATGCCCCAGTTCATCCTTCTGTTAACTTTGTACATTCCTACATATTCACACATCACCTTGTGTGCAGGCACATGCATACTACTTAAACAAACCCCCCCCCCCTGGCTTACCATACTCCCATCATCAGTATATGTCCATGCTCATATATGGAGATATAAATTTTTGTATACATAAGAATTTTTGGTATATATATGACAGATATATATTTTATTATATTTTATATATATTTCTATTTTTTTCTATTTTTTTCTATATTTTTGTTTTTATATAAATGTATATATGAGATCCTTTATGTATAGGGTAATTCTTATTGTTTTTGTATCTTATATATATGTGTACATGCATGTATATGTGTGTGTGCATGCATGCATGTAACACATATCAGCTCCATATAATGATTATCCCCTCCACACACATGATTCCCTTCCCCCTCCCCCCCCTCTCCCCCTTTTTCTTTATTTGATTTTACATTAACTTTTTATTGATTTTTTATTGATTTTTTATAAACTTAATTTATTTATATGCATATTATACTTGATACGTATCAACATTCCCTCAACCACTATGCGCCCTCTCCCCATTCGTCATTCTATTTGTGTTCCTTTCCCCTCCCCCTCCACTTCAGCACGGTCTCTCACAAACTACGTTCCATATCCCCTCCCCCCCTCCCCTTTTTAGTCCACCGCACTGTATTACTCCGTTACAGCGCTGTGCTATCAGCCGGCGCTGAGCCTTGTTGTTTGAAGGAGCAGCTGCTCCGAGCGCGTAGCCTATTCACAACTCCCTCACTGCCTGTATCCTCCCTCTATGTGAGCCCTCCCCCTGGAGTGTACCCGGAAGCCGCTGAACAGCCCGTGACGTCACGCACATCCTCTGTGCGCTCCACGCCGGCCCCAGCCTCCCCCTGATGGCCACAGGACGAACCATCTGCTGAACAGCTTCCCCTACAGCTTTACACCGCTGACACATCATCCAGACTGGAGCTCGAGGAACTCACCAGGACTATCTATCTACAGATGAGCCCTTTTTTAATCATTTCTCTTGTAAGTGTTTTTTAACTTTGTGTCATTAAAAGTATCCACTAATGCTGCACTCAGGTGGCACTTCATTTCTTCACCCTCTCTTGCATGTCACAGAGCCAGCTCTCTGAGGATAGCAGCCGCCTCCTAGATCCACTGATCCATCAACCCACTCCACATACTTTGAACTGCTACATCCTTATTAACCCTTGGACTGCCAACCCTTTTTAGTCATGTAACTCATATCTATATGCTCCGAACTGTCAGACCCTCATTAACCCCTGGGCTGCCAACACTTTAGCCATGGACTATATGCCTGGCCAATCTGATTAATCCTGATATTGTATACTGTATATGTGCTTGAAGTTATTATTACCTTTATCTTAGGTCCTAAAGCTCAGACAGGCAAGCAAGGGGAGGAGCTTTTGCTGTGTTACTGTGTCTGCAACTAAGTACATGTGCCAACTCTGTATTTAATCTCCTTTTTTACATTTTTATGTAAATTTCTATTTTGCTTCTCAAAATAAAGAAAATATTTTTTTTATACAATATATTTGATATTCATTCAATTGATTTGTACCTTAAAAATCGCCATGCTTCCTGCCCGCTAAAATATTTTATCTTGGGATGTGGTGCTTAAAACAAACTGGTGGGTTCATGCTCAAACTTTTGTCTTGTGATAGGTGTTACCTATGACCATGAACCCCAAAGTTTACATATCAAATATATATATATATGTTATTCTGAAAACTTTTTCTTCTCTATTATATAACACCCTTGTGGCTAGAGTTATGTGATTATCCATATGAGAAAATGAATTCATTTATAAATGTTTAACCACTTGCCGACCGCCTAACGCAGATATACTGCGGCAGAATGGCACGGGCAGGCAAAATCACGTACCTGGTACATGATTGCCTTCCCGCGGGCGGGGGGTCCGATTGGTCTGGGAGCGTTCAGAGATGAGGGGGAGGCCATCCATACGTGGCCCCCCCCTCGCGATCGCTCCCAGCCAATGAGAATCTTCCCCTGCCTCTGTAAAGCACACAGAGGCAGGGGATGTGATGTCATCTCTCCTCGGCTCGGTATTTTCCTTTCCGGCGCCGAGGAGAGAAGACATCCGAGTGAGTTACACAAACACACACACAGTAGAACATGTCAGGCATACATTACACCCCCTTTACCCCCCGATCCCCCCCGATCACCCCCCAATCACCCCTCCCCCCCTGTCAAACTGACACCAAGCAGTTTTTTTTTCCCTGATTACTGCATGGTGTCAGTTTGTGACAGTTAGTGTCGTAGGGCAGTTAGTGTTAGCCCCCTTTAGGTCTAGGGTACCCCCCTAACCCCCCCTAATAAAGTTTTAACCCCTTGATCACCCCCCGTCGCCAGTGTCGCTAAGTGATCATTTTTCTGATCGCTGTATTAGTGTTTCTGGTGACGCTAGTTAGGGAGGTAAATATTTAGGTTCGCCGTCAGCATTTTATAGCGACAGGGACCCTCATATACTACCGACTAAAGGTTTTAAAGCCTTGATTGCCCCCTAGTTAACCCTTTCACCACTGATCACCGTATAACCGTTACGGGTGACGCTGGTTAGTTTGTTTATTTTTTATAGTGTCAGGGCAAACGCCATTTATTACCTAATAAAAGTTTAGCCCCCTGATCGCCCGGCGGTGATATGCGTTGCCCCAGGCAGCGCCAGATTAGCGCCAGTACCGCTAACACCCACACACGCAGCATACGCCTCCCTTAGTGGTATAGTATCTAAACGGATCAATATCTGATCCGATCAGATCTATACTAGCGTCCCCAGCAGTTTAGGGTTCCCAAAAACGCAGTGTTAGCGGGATAAGCCCAGATACCTGCTAGCACCTGCGTTTTGCCCCTCCGCCCGGCCCAGCCCAGCCCACCCAAGTGCAGTATCGATCGATCACTGTCACTTACAAAACACTAAACGCATAACTGCAGCGCTCGCAGAGTCAGGCCTGATCTCTGCGATCGCTAACAGTTTTTTTGGTAGCGTTTTGGTGAACTGGCAAGCACCAGCCCCAGGCAGCGTCAGGTTAGTGCCAGTAGCGCTAACACCCACGCACGCACTGTACACCTTCCTCAGTGGTATAGTATCTGAATGGATCAATATCTGATCTGATCAGATCTATATCTATACTAGTGTCCCCAGCAGTTTAGGGTTCCCAAAAATGCAGTGTTAGCGGGATCAGACCAGATACCTGCTAGCACCTGTGTTTTGCCCCTCCGCCCGGCCCAGCCCAGCCCACCCAAGTGCAGTATCGATCGATCACTGTCACTTACAAAACACTAAACGCATAACTGCAGTGTTCGCAGAGTCAGGCCTGATACCTGCGATCGCTAACAGTTTTTTTGGTAGCGTTTTGGTGAACTGGCAAGCACCAGCCCCAGGCAGCGTCAGGTTAGTGCCAGTAGCACTAACACCCACCCATGCACGCACCGTACACCTCCCTTAGTGGTATAGTATCTGAACGGATCAATATCTGATCCGATCAGATTTATACTAGCGTCCCCAGCTGTTTAGGGTTCCCAAAAACGCAGTGTTAGCGGGATCAGCCCAGATACCTGCTAGCACCTGCGTTTTGCCCCTCCGCCTGGCCCAGCCCAGCCCGCCCAAGTGCAGTATCGATCGATCACTGTCACTTACAAAACACTAAACGCATAACTGCAGCGTTCGCAGAGTCAGGCCTGATCCCTGCGATCGCTAACAGTTTTTTTGGTAGCGTTTTGGTGAACTGGCAAGCACCAACCCCAGGCAGCGTCAGGTTAGTGCCAGTAGCGCTAACACCCACGCACGCACCGTACACCTCTCTTAGTGGTATAGTATCTAAACGGATCAATATCTGATCCGATCAGATTTATACCAGCGTCCCCAGCAGTTTAGGGTTCCCAAAAACCTGCTAGCACCTGCATTTTGCCCCTCCGCCTGGCCCAGCCCAGCCCACCCAAGTGCAGTATCGATCGATCACTGACACTTACAAAACACTAAACGCATAACTGCAGCATTCGCAGAGTCAGGCCTGATCCCTGCGATCGCTAAATGTTTTTTTGGTAGCGTTTTGGTGAACTTGCAAGCACCAGCGGCCTAGTACACCCCAGGCGTAGTCAAACCAGCACTGCAGTAACACTTGGTGACGTGGCGAGTCCCATAAGTGCAGTTCTAGCTGGTGAGGTGGCAAGCACAAGTAGTGTCCCGCTGCCACCAAGAAGAAGACAAACAGGCCCGTCGTGCCCATAATCCCCTTCCTGCTGCAAACGCCAATCCTAATTGGGAACGCACCACTTCTGCAGCACCCGTACTTCCCCCATTCACATCCCCAACCAAATGCAGTCGACTGCAGGAGAGGCATTTTCTTTATGTCCTCCCGAGTACCCCTACCCAACGAACCCCCCCAAAAAAAGATGTTGTGTCTGCAGCAAGCGCGGATATAGGCGTGACACCCGCTATTATTGTCCCTCCTGTCCTGACAATCCTGGTCTTTGCATTGGTGAATGTTTTGAACGCTACCATGCACTAGTTGAGTATTAGCGTAGGGTACAGCATTGCACAGACTAGGCACACTTTCACAGGGTCTCCCAAGGTGCCATCGCGCTTTGAGAGACCCGAACCTGGAACCGGTTACAGTTATAAAAGTTACAGTTACAAAAAAAAGTGTAAAATAAAAAAAACAACAAAAAATTATATAAAATAAAAAAAAATAGTTGTCGTTTTATTGTTCTCTCTCTCTCTATTCTCTCTCTATTGTTCTGCTCTTTTTTACTGTATTCTATTCTGCAATGTTTTATTGTTATTATGTTTTATCATGTTTGCTTTTCAGGTATGCAATTTTTATACTTTACCGTTTACTGTGCTTTATTGTTAACCATTTTTTTGTCTTCTGGTACGCCATTCACGACTTTGAGTGGTTATACCAGAATGATGCCTGCAGGTTTAGGTATAATCTTGGTATCATTCTTTTCAGCCAGCGGTCGGCTTTCATGTAAAAGCAATCCTGGTGGCTAATTAGCCTCTAGACTGCTTTTAAAAGCAGTGGGAGGGAATGCCCCCCCACCGTCTTCCATGTTTTTCTCTGGCTCTCCTGTCTCAACAGGGAACCTGAGAATGCAGCCGGTGATTCAGCCAGCTGACCATAGAGCTGATAAGAGACCAGAGTGGCTCCAAACATCTCTATGGCCTAAGAAACCGGAAGCTACAAGCATTTTATGATTTAGATTTCGCCAAATGTAAACAGCGCCATTGGGAAATTGGGAAAGCATTTTATCACACTGATCTTGGTGTGGTCAGATGCTTTGAGGGCAGAGGAGAGATCTATGGTCTAATAGACCCCATTTTTTTCAAAAAAGAGTACCTGTCACTACCTATTGCTATCATAGGGGATATTTACATTCCCTGAGATAACAATAAAAATGATTTAAAAAAAAATGAAAGGAACAGTTTAAAAAAAAAAAAAAAAAGCAAAAAAATAATAAAGAAAAAAAAAAAAAGCACCCCTGTCCCCCCCTGCTCTCGCACTAAGGCGAACGCAAGTGTCGGTCTGGCGTCAAATGTAAACAGCAATTGCACCATGCATGTGAGGTATCACCGCGAAGGTCAGATCGAGGGGAGTAGTTTAGCAGTAGACCTCCTCTGTAAATCTAAAGTGGTAACCTGTATTTATTTTGTTGCCACTGCACGTTTGTGCGCAATTTTAAAGCATGTCATGTTTGGTATCCATGTACTCGGCCTAAGATCATCTTTTTTATTTCATCAAACATTTGGGCAATATAGTGTGTTTTAGTGCATTCAAATTTTAAAAAGTGTGTTTTTTCCCCAAAAAATGCGTTTGAAAAATCGCTGCGCAAATACTGTGTGAAAAAAAAATGAAACACCCACCATTTTAATCTGTAGGGCATGTGCTTTAAAAAATATATAATGTTTGGGGGTTTAAAGTAATTTTCTTGCAAAAAAAAAATTTTTTTCATGTAAACAAAAAGTGTCAGAAAGGGCTTTGTCGTCAAGTGGTTAGAAGAGTGGGTGATGTGTGACATAAGCTTCTAAATGTTGTGCATAAAAATGCCAGGACAGTTCAAACCCCCCAAATGACCCCATTTTGGAAAGTAGACACCCCAAGCTATTTGCTAAGAGGCATGTCGAGTCCATGGAATATTTTATATTGTGACACAAGTTGCGGGAAAGAGACAAATCTTTTTTTTTTGCACAAAGTTGTCACTAAATGATATATTGCTCAAACATGCCATGGGAATATGTGAAATTACACCCCAAAATACATTCTGTTGCTTCTCTTGAGTACGGGGATACCATATGTGAGACTTTTTGGGAGCCTAGCCTCGTACGGGACCCCGAAAACCAAGCACCGCCTTCAGGCTTTCTAAGGGCATAAATTTTTTATTTCACTCTTCACTGCCTATCACAGTTTTGGAGGCCATGGAATGCCCAGGTGGCACAAACCCCCCCCAAATGACCCCATTTTGGAAAGTAGACACCCCAAGCTATTTGCTGAGAAGTACAGTGAGTATTTTGCAGACCTCACTTTTTGTCACAAAGTTTTGAGAATTGAAAAAAGGAAAAAAAAATATTTTTCTTGTCTTTCTTCATTTTCAATCCTCATTTAAAGTCCCAAAAATTCCTATATCCTTCTTCATTTTCAAAAACAAATGAGAGCTGTACAATACTCACCATGCCTCTCAGCAAATAGCTTGGGGTGTCTACTTTCCAAAATAGGGTCATTTGGGGGGGGGGGGGTTTGTGCCACCTGGGCATTCAATGGCCTCCGAAACTGTGATAGGCAGTGAAGAGTGAAATGAAAAATTTACACCCTTAGAAATCCTGAAGGCGGTGATTGGTTTTCGGGGCCCCGTACGCGGCTATGCTCCCAAAAAGTCCCACACATGTGGTATCCCCATACTCAGGAGAAGCAGCTAAATGTATTTTGGGGTGCAATTCCACATATGCCCATGGCATGTGTGAGCAATATATCATTTAGTGACAACTTTGTGCAAAAAAAAAGTGTCACTTTCCCGCAACTTGTGTCAAAATATAAAATATTCCATTGACTCAACATGCCTCAAAGCAAATAGCTTGGGGTGTCTACTTTGCAAAATGGGGTCATTTGTGGGGGGGTTTATGCCATCTGGGCATTTTATGGCCTTCAAAACTGTGATAGGTAGTGAGGAGTAAAATCAAAAATTTACGCCCTTAGAAATCCTGAAGGCAGTGATTGGTTTTCGGGGCCTCATACGCGGCTAGGCTCCCAGAAAGTCCCACACATGTGGTATCCCCATACTCAGGAGAAGCAGCTGAATATATTTTGGGGTGCAATTTCCACATATGCCCATGGCCTATGTGAGCAATATATCATTTAGTGACAACTTTTTGTAATTTTTTTTTTTGTCATTATTCAATCACATGGGACAAAAAAAATGAATATTCAATGGGCTCAACATGCCTCTCAGCAATTTCCTTGGGGTGTCTACTTTCCAAAATGGGGTCATTTGGGGGGGTTTTGTACCGCCCTGCCATTTTAGCACCTCAAGAAATGACATAGGCAGTCATAAACTAAAAGCTGTGTAAATTCCAGAAAATGTACCCTAGTTTGTAGACGCTATAACTTTTGCGCAAAACAATAAATATACGCATATTGACATTTTTTTTTACCAAAGACATGTGGCCGAATACATTTTGGCCTAAATGTATGACTAAAATTGAGTTTATTGGATTTTTTTTATAACAAAAAGTAGAAAATATCATTTATTTTCAAATTTTTGGTCTTTTTCCGTTTATAGCACAAAAAATTTTGTTTGGGTACAGCATTGCAAGACCGCGCAATTAGCAGTTAAAGCGACGCATTGCCAAAGTGTAAAAAGTGCTCTGGTCAGGAAGGGGGTAAATCCTTCCGGTGCTGAAGTGGTTAAGTAAAGGTCATTGTATTTTTAAATAGGTAGCTATTGCAATTTAACACACACCCTTATTGGGTCCAGCTGAACCACAATGGCCAAATTCTGTGGGGATGATTGGGAGGGTCTCATGACGAAGATACTTCTTTCCCAGAGCTCAGTAGGAGCAAAGGAGGCAAATTTAGATAAATCTTTTGTTAAACTACAGTGACTTATTGAAAAGAAAGTTAGAATTTTTTGGCATAAAAGGTACTTTGAGAAATATACAGATAAGCAAGTCACCCCATGGGGATTGAAAATCCAAATCTTCTCAAATTTGAAAAAAATAGACGACACCCTAAAAAATAAGTGGGAATCTAAACTACAAATATGCTCTTTTGAGCTAATGTCCTTATTGAGTGAGCAATATGATATTGAACTCAATGAACTGGATGAACTAATTAACAAATGGTATACTGAACATGTGACTGTGGAAAGCTTGCCTTCCTTTTGTGATAAGGAACGCGAACTGAGAGAGCATATTGAGCAGTACACTATTGAAATAATAAACAATAAAGAAACAAAATTTTTACGTGACCAATCGGCTCACGACATGGGCTTTGCCTATAAGTGGAATCAGACATCTCAGAATTATCAAAGACGTCCAACAAAATCTAATAATCAAGCACAATCTAATCATTCTACTCTTGTATCTGATGTTTGTCCTGCCTCTCCCTCTTCTTCCAGCCAATCTACGGTTTATCAAGACATTTCCAATGAGAGATCATCAAAAAAACGAAAAGGAGATTTCAATAAATCATTTACAGAGCATCCGAAACCTACACCAGCATCTGCGCTTGATCGCACATCACCCGTGGTCCGACCAAAAAACTCACAACAACGTCTAAACACTACTCACCCTACCTTAAAAAGCTCACGTGGCACCAAGGGTTGCAAAACCAGTGGCACAACGGGTTCTTTATCTATCCCTATTTCTTCTTCCTCGGCTTTAGCACCTATTATAACTACAACAAAGGTAAGCGATTCTATCGCCTCTTCAAATGTGAAAAGCGACCTTAAAGTAGCATCTATTTTTTTTACCCCTGAGTACACCAGAACATCAAAAACCGGTAAATCTGTAAATTCCTGTAATGAGGCTTCAAAACAAGGTAAACAATCCACCATCTTGAATCTCTCATCTTACTGCCTCATGGCAGATGAAGCTGAGGTCCTACAGTTGGGCCTCACATTCTGCCCTGATGCAAATATTGATTGCTTTAAACTAATTAACCACTTACCAACCGGCCCATAGCTGAATGACGGCTGCAGGGCGGTTGGATAACTCTGGGAGGGCGTACTATGACGTCCTCCCAGAATTCCCCTCTCGCACGCCCCCTGGGGCGCGCACCCGAACACATCCGTGACCGCCGGGTCCAGAGGACCCGGCGCATCACGGAGCCCGGTAAATGGCCGCTGATCGCGGCCATTTACCATGTGATCGCGCCGTCATTTGATCACATGTAAACAGACCGGCGTCATCTGATGACGTCGGTTCCTCTCCTCCCCTCCTGTGTACCGATCGGTACACAGTGAGCGGAGAGGGGGATGGATGGATGTCTGCAGCACTGTGGGCTGGTTGTGTACTGCCCACAGCGCTGCACAGAATCATCCAGCCATCCATCCATCCATGCTCAGCCATCTCTACTACTGTGCAATACTCTGCAAAGCCCCACATTACCCTGGAATACCCTACATTACCCTGGAATACCCCACATTACCCTGGAATACCCCACATTACTCTGCAATACCCCCACAATACTCTGCAAAGCCCCACATTACCCTGCAATACCCCGCATTACCCCGCCATACCCCGCCATACCCCGCCATACTCCGTCATACCCCGCCATACTCCGCCATACCCCGCCATACTCCGCCATACTCCGCCATACCCCGCCATACTCCGCCATACCCCGCCATACCCCGCCATACTCCGCCATACCCCGCCATACTCCGCCATACCCCGTCATACTACGCCATACCCCGCCATACTCCACCATACTCCGCCAAACCCCGCCATACCCCACCATACCCTGCCATACTCCGCCATACCCGCCATACCCCGCCATACTCTGCCATACCCCACCATACCCCACCATACTCTGCCATACCCCGCCATACCCCGTAATACCCCGCCATACTCCGCAATACCCCGCCATACTCCGCAATACCCCGCCATACCCCGCCATACTCCGCAATACCCCGCCATACTCCGCAATATCCCGCCATACTCCGCAATACCCCGCAATACCCCACCATACTCCGCAATACCCTGCCATACTCCGCAATACCCCGCCATACTCTGCAATACCCCGCCATACTCCGGCATACTCCGCAATACCCCGCCATACCCCACCATACTCCGCAATGCCCCGCCATACTCCGCAATACCCCGCCATACCCCGCAATACCCCGCCATACTCTGCAATACCCCACCATACCCTGCCTTGCTGAGCCATGCTCGGCTGTACTCGGCCTCTGTATGTGGCCAGGCTGTGGAAGTCTCACACATGTGGTATCGCCGTACTCAGGAGGAGCAGGAGAATCTATTTTGGGGTGTCATTTTTGGTATGTACATGTTATGTGGTAGAAATATTGTATAAATGGACAACTTTGTGTTAAAAAAAAATGCGTTTTAACCACTTCCCGCCCGCCGGCCGTCATACAAGGTCCTTGACTTTGTGCGGGGATATCTGAATGATGCCTGCAGCTACAGGCATCATTCAGATATCAGCTTTTTCAGTCGGCGATTCCCTACACCATAAGAATGATCATAGCGGCTGTTCCACTGCTTGATCATTCTTATGGGAGGCGAGAGGGGATGTCCCCCCTCCCGCGCTTCTACCGACTCACCGCTACGATCGAAGCCAGGATTGTTTTTTTTTTTTTTTTTTTTTAATTTCAGGCTTCCCAGCCTAGAGGTGAGATGTGGGGTCTTATTGACCCCATATCTCACTGTAAAGAGGACCTGTCATGCCATATTCCTATTACAAGGATGTTTACATTCCTTGTAATAGGAGTAAAAGTGGTCAATTTTTTTTTTTTGGAAAAAAGCATCAAACAAAAAAAAAAATAAAGTAAAATGAACAATAAAAAAAAAAAAATTTTTTAAAGCGCCCCTGTCCCTGTGTGCTCGCATGCAGAAGCGAACGCATACGTAAGTCCCGCCCACATATGAAAACGGTGTTCAAACCACACATGTGAGGTATCGCAGCGATCGGTAGAGCGAGAGTAACAATTTTGGCCCTAGACCTCCTCTGTAACTCAAAACATGTAACCAGTAAAAAAATTTAAAGCGTCGCCTATGGGGATTTTTAAGTAGCAAAGTTTGGCGCCATTCCACAAGCGCGTGCAATTTTGAAAGGTGACATGTTGGGTATCTATTTACTTGGCGTAACTTCATCTTTCACATTATGTAAAAACATTGAGCTAACTTTACTGTTTTGTTTTTGTTAAGCACAAAACTGTTTTATTTTTTAAAAAAAACACGTTAAAAAAATTGCTGCGCAAATACCGTGCGAGATAAAAAGTTGCAACGACCGCCATTGTATTCTCTAGGGTCTTTGCTAAAAAAACATATATAATGTTTTGGGGTTCTATGTAATTTTCTAGCTAATAAATGATGATTTTTACATGTAGGAGAGAAATGTCAGAATTGGCCTGGGTCCTCCAGAACGCCTGAAGGTGCTCCCCTGCATGTTGGGCCTCTGTATGTGTCCACGCTGTGTAAAAGTCTCACACATGTGGTATCGTCGTACTCGGGAGTAATAGCAGAATGTGTTTTGGGGTGTAATTTGTGGTATGCATATGCAGTGGGTGAGAAATAACCTGCTAATATGACAATTTTGTGGAATAAAAAAAAAGTAAAAAAAAAACCTTGATTTTGCAAAGAATTGTGGGAAAAAATGACAACTTCAATAAACTCACCATGCATCTTTCTAAATACCTTGGAATGTCTTCTTTCCAAAAAGGGGTAATTTGGGGGGTATTTGTACTTTTCTGGCATGTTGGGGTCTCAAGAAATTAGATAGGCCGTCAGTACTTCAGGTGTGATCAATTTTCAGATATTCGCACCATAGCTTTTGGACTCTATAACTTTCAAAAAGACCAAATAATATCCACCGATTTGGGTTATTTTTACCAAAGATATGTAGCGGTATAAATTTTGGCCAAAATATATGAAGAAAAATTACTAATTTGCAAAATATTATAACAGAAATGAAGAAAAATGTATTTTTTTACAGATTTTTCGGCCTTTTTTCTTTTATGGCGCAAAAAATAAAGAACCCAGCGGTGATTAAATACCACCAAAAGAAAGCTCCATTTGTGTGAAAAAAAGGACAAAAATTTCATATACATACAGTGTTGCATGACTGAGTAATTGTCATTCAAAATGTGAGAGCACCAAAAGCTGAAAATTGGTCTGGTTAGGAAGGGGGTTTAAGTGCCCAGTTGTCAAGTGGTTAAGGATATTCACCTCTTTGCTTGACGGTTACTATTTAAAATTATTTATCATAAACCCGTTGAAATTGCACATCTCACCTCCTCTACAGGAGACAAAAATCTCACCATTAGAGAAGTCCAAGCCATACAAAATCTTATGGATCTCTGGGAGGAAAATGGCAACTCGATTGATTCGCCTTTGGGTCCTCCAGTATTGACCCACAAAACCTCAGAAGTCAGATCTTTCCCTCCCCCACAATTATTTAAGCCCAAATCTAGGAGTTTCCCCTGGGGAGTAGTCCAAATATTTGGGCTTTTGTACAACAAATAACCAAAGAAGTTGAAGAGATGAGTTGTCAAAGTTCATTTTTTAACAACCTATCTCCCCAACTTAGACAAGCCTTAATATCTTTGCAAAGAAACAAGGAATTAATAATTAAATCGGCCGATAAAGGTGGCAAACTTGTGGTCATGGATCGTATCAAATATGAACAAATGTGTTTACATATCCTTAAAAATCGGGAATGGTACAGACCTATTTCTCAAACAGTCATTGAATCATATTACAGAGAGTATAGGAACATTATTACTAAGGCATTATCTAAAAGTTTAATTGATAAACAGACTTGGTCATATCTAAACACTCAGGAACCAATAGTTCCGCCTTTTTATGCCCTACCGAAGGTCCACAAATCTCTAACAAATCGCCCTGGTCGGCCTATTATCAAAGGGTGTGGATGTTTGACAGGAAATGCAAGCAGCCTAATAGATACTTACTTGAGTCCCCATGTCAAATCCTTGTTTTCATTTGTTGAAGATACAATTGACCTTATTAAATCGATTGAAGGCATTGTAGTTCCCCAAAATGCATGGCTTGTGACTATAGACGTGGAGAGCCTGTACAATACAATCCCATATGAACTTGGACTCAGGGTCGTGGCTGAACACCTACAGGAACGTGGCCATACTGCTGATCAGTATAGTGCATTCATACTGGATCTCCTAAAATTCACCCTGACTAGAAATGTGTTTGTATTTGGTTCCTCCCACTACCTCCAGGTGCAGGGGGTTGCGATGGGGACTTGATGTGCCCCATCGTATGGCAACCTGTACCTGGGGGGGTGGGAGAGAGACTTATTTGCAAGAGAGGATATAAAAAGATACTTGGATTGTGTTATAACTTTCCATCGCTACATAGATGATATACTGATGATATGGACAGGTTCCCAGCAACAATTGATGGAATTCATGACTATCATCAGCAACAATACCTACAATCTCAAGTTTACTATGCTGTGTGACAAAAAATTTGTCAACTTTGGCATTAACATTTTTGTGGAACCTGATGGTTCTCTGGGTACCACGCTATTTAGGAAACCATCAGCAAGCAATGCAGTTTTGCATGCATCTAGCTCCCATCCTAAATCCTTGATCAATAGTATCCCCTATAGTCAATATCTAAGACTACGACGCAACTGCAGCAGGGATAGTGATTTTTTGAATGAAGCAAATCTCCTATATGATCGCTTACGGGAGAGAGGCTATACTCACAGCATTCTTAACCACTTGAGCGCCGGACCATTATGCTGCCTAAGGACCAGAGGTCTTTTTCCAATTTGGGACTGCGTCGCTTTAACTGCTAATTGCGCGGTCATGCAATGCTGTACCCAAACGAAATTTGCGTCCTTTTCTTCCCATAAATAGAGCTTTCTTTTGATGGTATTTGATCACCTCTGCGGTTTTTATTTTTTGCGCTATAAATGGAAAAAGACCGAAAATTTTGAAAAAAAATGATATTTTCTACTTTTTGTTATAAAAAAAATCCAAGTAACTCAATTTTAGTCATACATTTAGGCCAAAATTTATTCGGCCACATGTCTTTGGTAAAAAAAATGTCAATAAGCGTATATTTATTGGTTTGCGCAAACGTTATAGCGTCTACAAACTAGGGTACATTTTCTGGAATTTACACAGCTTTTAGTTTATGACTGCCTATGCCATTTCTTGAGGTGCTAAAATGGCAGGGCAGTACAAACCCCCCCGAATGACCCCATTTTGGAAAGTAGACACCCCAAGGAAATTGCTGAGAGGCATGTTGAACCCATTGAATATTTATTTTTTTTGTCCCAAGTGATTGAATAATGACAAAAAAAAAAAAAAAATTTACAAAAAGTTGTCACTAAATGATATATTGCTCACACAGGCCATGGGCCTATGTGGAATTGCACCCCAAAATACATTCAGCTGCTTCTCCTGAGTATGGGGATACCACATGTGTGGGACTTTTTGGGAGCCTAGCCGCGTACGGGGCCCCGAAAACCAATCACCGCCTTCAGGATTTCTAAGGGCATAAATTTTTGATTTCACTCCTCACTAGCTATCACAGTTTTGAAGGCCATAAAATGCCCAGATGGCACAAAACCCCCCCAAATGACCCCATTTTAGAAAGTAGACACCCTAAGCTATTTGCTGAGAGGCATGTTGAGTCCATGGAATACTTTATTTTTTGACACAAGTTGCGGGAAAGTGACAATTTTTTTTTTTTTTGGAACAAAGTTGTCACTAAATTATATATTTCTCACACAGGCCATGGGCATATGTGGAATTTCACCCCAAAATACATTTAGCTGCTTCTCCTGAGTATGGGGATACCACATGTGTGGGACTTTTTGGGAGCCTAGCCGCATACGGGCCCCGAAAACCAAGCACCGCCTTCAGGATTTCTAAGGGCGTAATGTTGTGATTTCACTCCTCACTACCTATCACAGTTTTGAAGGCCATAAAATGCCAAGATGGCACAAAACCCCCCCCCCCAAATGACCCAATTTTGGAAAGTAGACACCCCAAACTATTTGCTGAGAGGCATGTTGAGTCCATGGAATATTTTATATTTTGACACAAGTTGCGGGAAAGTAACACTTATTTTTTTTTTTTTGCACAAAGTTGTCACTAAATGATATATTGCTCAAACATGCCATTGGCATATGTGGAATTACACCCCAAAATACATTCTGCTGCTTCTCCTGAGTACGGAGATACCACATGTTTAGGACTTTTTGGGAGCCTAGCCGCGTACGGGGCCCCGAAAACCAAGCACCGCCTTCAGGATTTCTAAGGGCATAAATTTTTGATTTCACTCCTCACTACCTATCACAGTTTTGAAGGCCATAAAATGCCAAGATGGCACAAAACCCCCCCAAATGACCCCATTTTGGAAAGTAGACACCCCAAGCTATTTGCTGAGAGGCATGTTGAGTCCATGGAATATTTTATTTTTTGACACAAGTTGCGGGAAAGTGACAATTTTTTTTTTTTGCACAAAGTTGTCACTAAATGATATATTTCTCACACAGGCCATGAGCATATGTGGAATTGCTCCCCAAAATACATTCTGCTGATTCTCCTGAGTATGGGGATACCACATGTGTGGGACTTTTTGGGAGCCTAGCCGCATACGGGGCCCCGAAAACCAAGCACCGCCTTCAGGATTTCTAAGGGTGTAAAGTTGTGATTTCACTCCTCACTGCCTATCACAGTTTTGAAGGCCATAAAAAGCCCAGATGGCACAAACCCCCCCCCAAATAACCCCATTTTGGAAAGTAGACACCCCAAGCTATTTGCTGAGAGGCATGTTGAGTCCATGGAATATTTTATATTTTGACACAAGTTGCAGGAAAGTGACAATTTTTTTTATTTTATTTTTTGCACAAAGTTGTCACTAAATGATATATTGCTCAAACATGCCATGGGCATATATGGAATTACACCCCAAAATATATTCTGCTGCTTCTCCTGAGTACGGGGATACCACATGTGTGGGACTTTTTGGGAGCCTAGCCGCATACGGGGCCCCGAAAACCAAGCACCGGCTTCAGGATTTCTAAGGGCGTAAATTTTTTTCACTCTTCACTGCCTAGCACAGTTTCGGAGGCCATGGAATGCCCAGATGGCACAACCCCCCCCCCCCCCAAATGACCCCATTTTGGAAAATAGACACCCCAAGCTATTTGCTGAGAGGTATAGTGAGTATTTTGTATTTTGTAATTTCACATATTCCCATGGCATGTTTGAGCAATATATCATTTAGTGACAACTTTGTGCAAAAAAAAAAAAAAGATTTCTCTCTTTCCCGCAACTTGTGTCACAATATAAAATATTCCATGGACTCGACATGCCTCTCAGCAAATAGCTTGGGGTGTCTACTTTCCAAAATGGGGTCATTTGGGGGGGTTTGAACTGTCCTGGCATTTTATGCACAACATTTAGAAGCTTATGTCACACATCACCCACTCTTCTAACCACTTGAAGACAAAGCCCTTTCTGACACTTTTTGATTACATGAAAAAAATATTTTTTTTTTGCAAGAAAATTACTTTGAACCCCCAAACACTATATATATTTTTTAAAGCAAATGCCCTACAGATTGAAATGGTGGGTGTTTCATATTTTTTTTTCAAACAGTATTTGCGCAGCGATTTTTCAAACGCATTTTTTGGGGAAAAAACACACTTTTTTAAATTTTAATGCACTAAAACACACTGTATTGCCCAAATGTTTGATGAAATAAAAAAGATGATCTTAGGCCGAGTACATGGATACCAAACATGACATGCTTTAAAATTGCGCACAAACGTGCAGCGGCGACAAAATAAATACATTTTTAAAAGCCTTTAAAAGCCTTTACAGGTTACCACTTTAGATTTACAGAGGAGGTCTACTGCTAAAATTACTGCCCTCGTTCTGACCTTCGCGGTGATACCTCACATGCATGGTGCAATTGCTGTTTACATTTGACGCCAGACCGACGCTTGCGTTCGCCTTTGCGCGAGAGCAGGGGGGGACAGGGGTGCTTTTTTTTTTTTTTTTTTTTCTTTATTATTTTTTTGCTTTTTTATCTTATTTTTAAACTGTTCCTTTCATTTTTATTTTTTTTTATTAATTTTATTGTTATCTCAGGGAATGTAAATATCCCCTATGATAGCAATAGGTAGTGACAGGTACTCTTTTTTTAAAAAATTGGGCTCTATTAGACCCTAGATCTCTCCTCTGCCCTCAAAGCATCTGACCACACCAAGATCGGTGTGATAAAATGCTTTCCCAATTTCCCAATGGCGCTGTTTACATTCGGCGAAATCTAAGTCATGAAATGCTCGTAGCTTCCGGTTTCTTAGGCCATAGAGATGTTTGGAGCCATTCTGGTCTCTGATCAGCTCTATGGTCAGCTGGCTGAATCACCGGCTGCATTTTCAGGTTCCCTGTTGGGACAGGAGAGCCAGAGAAAAACATGGAAGACGGTGGGGGGGGGGCATTCCCTCCCACTGCTTGCAAAAGCAGTCTAGAGGCTAATTAGCCGCTAGCATTGCTTTTACATGAAAGCCGACCGCTGGCTGAAAAGAATGATACCAAGATGATACCTAAACCTGCAGGCATCATTCTGGTATAACCACTCAGAGTCCAGCAACATACCAGTACGTTGCTGGTCCTTGTTGGGCATATATTGTAAACTTTTTTTTCATGCAGCCTGTGGGCTGAACGAAAAAAAGATATGCCCACCATTAGAATACCTCCCTTCATCCACCCACTTCTAATGATAGGCATACATGCACCATTTATATATGCCGAAGCATGGGGGCATCCTCCCGCAAAAGGCAGGAGCAAATCGCTCCTCCACCCACTGCTGCCCCCACGCTTCTGCATATATGCTGAAGTATGTAACTGTGGTGGTGAAATCACCTCCGACAGCGCTGGAGTCACGGCTTTATATATCGTGGGAGCAAACGCTGTTGCTGTCAAGATAAATAAATCCGCGCTGCAACTGAATGGCGTACCTGCTAAGCAAATGATGGTTAACAATAAAACAAAGTAACATTACAGTATAACAGTAATGCCCCGTACACACGGTCGGACTTTGTTCGGACATTCCGACAACAAAATCCTAGGATTTTTTCAGACGGATGTTGGCTCAAACTTGTCTTGCATACACACGGTCACACAAAGTTATCGGAAAATCCGATCGTTCTAAACGCGGTGACGTAAAACACGTACGTCGGGACTATAAACGGGGCAGTGGCCAATAGCTTTCATCTCTTTATTTATTCTGAGCATGCGTAGCACTTTGTCCATCGGATTTGTGTACACACGATCGGAATTTCCGACAACGGATTTTGTTGTCGGAAAATTTTATATCCTGCTCTCAAACTTTGTGTGTCGGAAAATCCGATGGAAAATGTCCGATGGAGTCCACACACGGTCGGAATTTCCGACAACACTCTCCGATCGGACATTTTCCATCGGAAAATCCGACCGTGTGTACGGGGCATAAGACTTACCATACCTGCAAAGCAAATACAAAAAAAAAAAACATAGTAAAAAATAAAACATTTAACGCAACCTGTGCCTAAAATATATATATGCCGAAGCATGGGGGCATCCTCCCGCAAAAGGCAGGAGCAAATTGCTCCTCCACCCACTGCTGCCCCCACGCTTCGGCATATATGCTGAAGTATGTAACTGTGGTGGTGAAATCACCTCCAACAGCGCTGGAGTCACGGCTTTATATATCGTGGGAGCAAACGCTGTTGCTGTCAAGATAAATAAATCCGCGCTGCAACTGAATGGCGTACCTGAAAACAATAAAATGGTTACCAACAAAACACAGTAAACAGTAAAGTATAAAAAATCTGAAAAGCAAACATGGTAAAACATAATAACAATAAAACATTGCAGAATAGAATAGAGTAAAAAAGAGCAGAACAATAGGGAGAGAATAGAGAGAGAGAGAGAACAATAAAACAACAACTATTTTTGGTTTTTTTATTTTATATTTTTTTTGTGTTTTTATTTATTTATTTTTTTTTATTTATTTTTTTTTACACTTTTTTTAGTAACTTTTAAGTTTTGTAACTGGTTCCAGGTTTGGATCTCTCAAAATGCAATGGCATCTTGGGAGACCCTGTGTTAGTGTGCCTAGTCTGTGCAGTGCTGAACCCTACGCTAATACTCAACTAGTGTATGGTAGCGTTCAAAGCATTCACCCATGCAAAGACCAGGATTGCCAGGACAGGAGGGACAATAAGACCGGGTGTCACGCCTAAATCTGCGCTTGCTGCAGACACGACATCTTTTTTGGGGGGCTCGTTGGGTAGGGGTACTCGGGAGGGCATAAAGAAAATGCCTCTCATGCAGCCGGCTTACTGCATTTGGTTGGGGAAGGTGAGGTAGAGCACCGTCTGGAAACAGAAGGGCTCTGACGATCTCTTCCTGGAATTTAAGGAAGGATCCAGTCCGTCCTGAAGCTCTGTATAGCACATGAGCGTTCAGCAAAGCCAATTGAAATAAATAAACAGACACTTTTTTGTACCAGCGTCTGGCCTTACGGGCAACTAGGTACGGTGCCAACAACTGGTCGTTGAGGTCCACCCCTCCCATATTAAGGTTGTATTCGTGGACACAGAGGGGTTTCTCCACAACACCAGTCGCCGTAGTAATTTGGGTCGTCGTGTCTGCATGAAGGGAGGTGAGAACGAAAACATTCTTCTTATCCCTCCACTTCATAGCGAGCAAATTATTATACTTCAAGCAGGCTCTCTCCCCCAGCCTAAGACGGGAATCTACAAGCCACTGGGGAAAGCCCTGGCGATTAGGTCGCACGGTGCCACATGCTCCAATCTGATGATCAAACAAGTGACTAAAAAGTGGCACGCTCGTATAATAATTGTCCACGTACAAGTGGTACCCCTTTCCGAATAAAGGTGACACCAAGTCCCACACTATCTTGCCAGCGCTTCCTATGTAGTCAGGGCAGTTTGTCGGCTCTACATAGCTATCTTTTCCCTTGTAAACCATAAAACTACATGTATAGCCTGTGGCCCTGTCACAGAGCTTATACATCTTGACCCCGTATCTGGCACGCTTGCTGGGAAGGTACTGTTTGAATGACAAGCGGCCAGAAAATTTAATCAGGGACTCATCAATGCAGACAACTTGATGGGGGGTAAACAAGTCTGCAAAACGTTGGTTGAAGTGGTTTACGAGGGGCCGAATTTTGTAGAGCCGATCGTATGCAGGGTCTCCACGAGGACGACAGAGTTCATTGTCGTTGAAGTGCATGAACCGCAAAATCTGCTCGTATCGTGCCCTGGCCATGGAGGCAGAGAACAAGGGCGAATGGTAAATTGGGTCAGTGGACCAATATGACCGCAACTTACTCTTTTTATTCAACCCCATGAGGAGGGAAAGGCCCAGAAAGATCTTAAATTCGGAGACCGTAATTGGTCTCCAATCTCTGGCAAGGGAGGACTGGGGATTAGCGGCAATGTGTTGACCAGCGTATAAATTGCTTTGGTCCACAATAGATCTATAGAGATCTTCGGTGAAAAACAGTGAATAAAAATCCAGTGGCGTAAAGTCAACTGTTTCCACCTGAATTCCGGGTTGGCCAGTGAAAGGGGGAAGTACGGGTGCTGCAGAAGTGGTGGGTTCCCGATTCGGATTGGCGAATGCAGCAGGAAGGGCACTATAGGCACGACGGGCCTGTCTTTGTCTTCTTGGTGGCAGCGGGACACTACTAGTGCTTGCCACCTCACCAGCTTGAACTGCACTTATGGGACTCGCCACGTCACCACGTGATACTGCAGTGCTGGATGTACGACCAGGGTGTACTAGGCCGCTGGTGCTTGCCAGTTCACCAGAAGGAGTAGCGGCGCTAGTACTTCTCTGCTCCATACGAGAGCCCTGCGGTTCTTGCACTTCAAGGACAGAAGAAGTTCGGGGTCTGGTACGCCTGACCCTAGCAGGGACCCCAACTCTGTCGTCAGAGCTATCTGTCATGGAGCCACTGTCCTCTACAGGTTCATATTCTGAGCCTGAACTTGACAGATGAGTGACTTCCTCTTCACTATCTGTCATGCTCAGAAACGTGTAGGCCTCTTCACTAGTGTACCTTCGATTTGCCATTTTGGGCTCTAAATTTAGGGGTACACTAGTGAGACTCACAGGCAAAAAAGCTCCTGACTGTCAGCGACTGTATCAAAACGCTACCAAAAAACTGTTAGCGATCGCAGGGATCAGGCCTGACTCTGCGAACGCTGCAGTTATGTGTGCTTAGTGTTTTGTAAGTGTCAGTTATCGATCGATACTGCACTTGGGTGGGCTGGGCAGGGCTGGGCCGAGGGGCAAAACGAAGGTGCTAGCAGGTATCTGGGCTGATCCCGCTAACACTGTGTTTATGGGAACCCTAAACTGCTGGGGAGTATAGATCTGATCGGATCAGATATCGATCCGCTCAGATACTATAGCACTAAGGGAGGTGTATGCTGCGTGCGTGGGTTTTAGCGGTACTAGCGCTAACCTGACGCTGCCTGGGGCGACGCAGACCTTAGCTGACCCTAAAAACGTAATTTATATCACCGCCGGGCAATTAGGGGGTTAAACCTTTATAAGGTAATAAACTACAAAAAACAAACTAGCTAACCAGCGTCACCCGTAACACTTATACATGATCGCTGGTGAAAGGGTTAACTAGGGGGCAATCAGGGGGTTAAAACCTTTAGCAGGTAGTATATGGGGGTCCCTGTCGCTATAAAACACTGACAGCGAACATATATACTTACCTCCCTAACTAGCGTCACCTGTGTCACTAATACAGCGATCAGAAAAACGATCGCTTAGCGACACTGGTGACGGGGGGTGATCACGGGGTTAACCTTTATTAGGGGGGGTTAGGGGGGTACCCTGGACCTAAGGGGGGGTACCCTAGACCTAAAGGGGGCTAACCTAACTGCCCTAACACTTGTAACTGACACAAACTGACACCAATGCAAAAAAAAAAATGCTATTGGTGTCAGAGTGACAGGGGGTACAGTGGGGGGTGATCGGGGGGTGATCGGGGGGTGATCGGGGGGTGATGGGGGGTGACAAGTGTGCCTGGCGTGTTCTACTGTTAGTGTAGTGTTGTGCAGACTTACTTGATGTCTTCTCCCCTCTGCGCCGGATCGAAAAGACCGGCTCGAGGAGGGATGACATCACTTCCTTTCCCTCTGTTTACATTACAGAGGGAAAGGAAGCATTTTCATTCGCCGGGAGCGATCGGGAGGGGGTGGCCAACAATGGATGGCCTCCCCCTGACCTCTCATCGCCCGGGAAGAAATGGCGACCGCCTCGGGCACCGGGGGGGGGGTCCGATCGGACCCCCCACCCGCGGAAGGCAAATCACGTGCATGTATGTGATTTTGCCTGTCCGTGCCACCTTGCCAATGTACATCGGCGTGGGGCGGTCGTCAAGTGGTTAAGAAAGCATTCAACAGGACAAAAACCCAGGCTAGAAATACCCTGATCCATAAGAAAAAGACTAGGGATAACTCTCAATCTGTTAGAATTATTACTTCATATACTAAGCAGCACCAACAAGTGAGACGGATTATTGAGAGATATTGGCCACTCTTACTAGCAGACCTGATCGCTAACAAATATATTAAAAAACAACCTCAAATCACGTATAGACGTGCCAAATCTCTCAAGGATCGCATCACTCATAGTCACTATCACAATCCCTTGCTGTTGAGTCAATCCCCAGGTACGTTTTCCTGTGATAAATGTGACAAGTGCCGTTTTCTATCTAACAACAACATAGTGAGATTACCCAATGGATGGGTCCATTCAATCAAATATAGAGTAACATGTCAGAGTTTAGGCATTGTCTATCTTATGCAATGTACATGCAACTGTTTTTATATTGGGAAAACGAAACATCCATTTCATAAGAGAATAAACGATCATGTTTCCCTCATTAAGAAACGTAAGATGGAAACGCCAATGAGTCGCCATGTCGGATTATTCCATGGGTTTAGTTTAAACACTATCAAATTTATGGCCCTTGAACATACCCCTCCTAATGGTAGAGGGGGGAGTAATGATCAAAAGCTCTTGCAATTGGAATCACGATGGATCTACCTATTAAAGGCTACAGTCTATCCAGGGTTAAATGAAATGCTCAGTTTCTGTAATATAGGTATCTCAGTATCTGCCTTTTGTCCTCAATGCCTACTGTCCTCCCCGTTGTTCCCTGATGTTTCCCTTCCCCATCCTACTCCATTCCTCTTTTTCCTCCCTTCCCCCTTTTTTCCCCCTTTCCCCCCCCTCCCCTTCTCCCTTTCTTTCCTTTTTTCCCTCCCCCCCCCCCACCCCTCCTTCCCTCTTCATCTTTTCATGGACATTAACATCTTGTCCCTCTCCCTCTACTATCTATCCCCTATTGGCCTGAAAAAAATTGACGATTGTTTTGATATGAATGTTCCAGTTAACATAATTATTTATATATTTTAAAAAATTGATGGATTTCTCACAATTTGCGGCATTAACAACGGAGAATTATCACTTTATATCTGCTGTTATCATTAATGAAATCATATACTATTCTGCTCTTTTGTTTATTTATTGTATTTCTTCCTTTTTGAGCAGCTTTGTATTATTGTCCTAATATGTTTTGCAAATTGTTTTGTAAATGCATTTGCGTCCCCCTGCCTATGGGGTCTTGCACTGCTTCCTATATTTAGGCCTAATCTTACCACCTGTTTGTCCTGCCATTTTTAGGGAGGGCGTTTTTGATGGGTTTGGGTTCTCACTAATTGGTGACCGTATGGACACCCAGGGTGTCCCTGCTAACTCAGCAGCACACCTGTTCCACTGTGTTGGCAGTGTGTTCACCGTTGTGGCTTGCATATCTCAGCATGTCTTTTTAGACATGTGGGATTTCCTCCTCCTACCACCAGAGGGAGCTCCCCCCCTTGCTTGCCTGTCCGAGCTTCAGGACCTGGCGGCAGGTGGGGGAATAAGATACCATGGCGACGCTCTCACATGCACAGCTCAGTTCTTTGTCCGCTTCCGTTCCATGCACTGGATGGATGGTATATAAAGCCGCTGTAAGCAGCAAGGTGATGCTGCGGGAACCAAGGGACCCATGCACACACGGTTCCTTCTACTCAGGTAATTACTATTAGCTTATCTTAGATTAGATTTACTGTGCCTGCGACCTCTCCATGTCACTTTGACACTATTTATATTTAAAGACTTAGTCTCTTCCTTGCTGACACTTAACAGCAGGTGATATAAAGTGTTTTTTTGTATCCATTAGATACTCTCTTCAAAGCGATCTGTATCTTTGGAGGCGTGTGGTCCCTGGCATCAAGCCAGCTGCTGAACCTGCCTCTGTAAGTGTAAGCTCTCTCCCACCGGGCAAGGGTTGTGGGGATAAGGCCCTTGTCCCCATCAACATGGGGACAAGGTGTTTTGGGGGGCTACCCCAAAGCACCCTCCCAATGTTGAGGGCATGTGGCCTGGTACGGTTCAGGAGGGGGGGTGCTCTCTCGTCCCCCCCTCTTTTCCTGTGGCCTGCCAGGTTGTTTGCTCGGGTAAGGGTCTGGTATGGATTTTTGGGGGGACCCCACGCCATTTTAAAAAAAATTTTGGCCGGGGTTCCCCTGTGGGGAATTCCCATGCCGTTTTTATCAATGAACTTTTATGTGTATTGTAGGACCGACAATTCATTAATAGCCGCGAGTAGTTTTAAATGACTTTTTTTCCTTTGAAATGTCATTTTGCTGTCAGACTGTTCTAAACAAGGGAAACATGCGCCCCTTTACAGGCATACTATAGACACCCCCAGGTACGAAATTTAAAGGAATATTACACTTGTATTGTTTCACTTTAAGCATTATTAAAATAATTGCTCCCGAAAAAACGACCGTTTTTAAAACTTTTTTTGCATTGATCCATGTCCCCTGGGGCAGGACCCAGGTCCCCAAACACTTTTTATGACAATAACTTGCATATAAGCCTTTAAAATTAGCACTTTTGATTATTCATGTTCGAGTCCCATAGACTTTAATGGTGTTCGAACAAATGTTTTACCTGTTCACATGTTCTGGTGCGAACCGAACAGGGAGGTGTTCGGCTCATCCCTACTGGGGAGTATAGAAGTGATCAGCGATGGCACATCTGGGACAATGGGTGCAATCGGGATGACTAAATTGTTTATGGCTCTTAAATCCTGTACAAATCTGTAGGCACCATCTGCCTACAGATTTAATTGGAGTGTTGTATGGAGATATCACTCTTTTTATTATCTGTTGCTGCAGGAAAGATTGCACCAAAGGTCTGATGCTTTCAGTCTTTTCCTGTGACAATGGATACTGCTTAAGTAATACTGCTATTATTCCTTTCTTTAACCTTTCTTTGTAGGGAGTGCAATCTATGTGTCCCACATCAAACCTACTCTGTGCCCATACCTTGGGGTCAATCTGTACTGACAAATCAGTACTCAAAAAACAAAAAGGTGAATCTACATGTTGGCCACTGGTGGTGCAAGATGAAATGTGCAATCGTAGCTTACCACTGGAATCTGTGCCTAACAAATTAACAGGGCATCTAGGCATTAACCTGAAACAGCGATGAAACATGAGATCTCCTGTTGTGGCATTATGTACAGCTAGGGGCGGTGTTTTATAAGTTTTGGCCACTATCCCATTTATTCCCACTGAATTTTTAGCATTCTCCCTCTGTCCATTATACATATCTATGGAGATAATCAACCGGGTTGCTCCCATATCTACGTGGAAAGGCATAATGTCTTCCCCTACATGAAGATGTAAATATGGATTATCTCTGTAGTGTTAGGAGAGAACTGCGAATGCTGGGATAGCACCTTCAGGGCACCCCTATTGTTGCTGACCTTGCTGTGGCCACTACAGAGGGTATCCCACTCCTTGTGTGTTCTGGGAGGGCTCTATGGCTTGGGGTTGTGTGCGGGGAGCTGGTTGGGTATTACCCTGGGGGGTGTATGGCACATTTTGTTTTGGGGGGTTTGGGCACTGATTCCTCCAGTGTCTTTCCTGACCACAATTAAAACAATGTGTCTTATGTCCACCCTGTGAGGCTCCCCCCTTTCTTGGCCTCTGCCTTTGCCTCCCCTCCGGAACTGTCTCTGCATTCCTGTATGATCTCTGGGTCTCCCCTGACTGGGATCACAATGCTGCAAGCCCCCTTGGTAAAACATTTTAGCACTTCAATATAACCTGCTGCTTCTTTTTCTAACATTTTTTCATGAAACCCCTTCATATCCAGACCAGGCCACTCTGAAATTGTCACAGAACGTCCCACACTCCGCTTGAGTGCTTCCGTCAGTATACCGCTTCCTAAGTTCTGGAACACGAGTCCAATGGATCTGGCTATAGGAACCCCCAAGAACTAGACAACACCAGTCTTGGAGTACATCAGAACTAACTCTTTATTTGAGATCTCACACACATTTATACACCAGGATGACTCAAAGCTAACTTAATTAACATGAGCTAATTTACTACAAAATTTACCCAGACCAGATGACAGACTTGTGGGCACCGAGCTTCACACAGTAGTATAAACACAATAGCTGGAGCTAATTACAATTAACAATACAAACAACAATCTCCCCCCTCCTCAGCCTATTCATCAACAGTTTGTCTCCTAGCCAGCCCTGGAGGCTAATGTGATCAGCTCACTCAATTAACAGGTTGAGTTCAGAATCAACCAAACTAATAATAGTCTCTACATACATCCTGGGAGATATTGTGGACAAATATTACTGTCCCATTTTAAGTAGTCCAAGATATATTTTCTCACTCACCCTGTGCCAGGATGGCACAGGGTGACTTAGACATAAGATGTATTCTGAGTTCCACGGGCCCTCCCGTCACAGAAATCAACTGTTTTACCAGAAGGCCCTGTTCTGGGTTCAATCCCTAAATAAATGTTTGTATCATCATTTTTCCCATATTAGTTTCTGCAGTCAAACTTGCTTCTTCATTCCAGACCTTAACAAACCTTTTTCCAAAATTCAAGAATGTTTTTTTTGCTTATATGCCACTGCTGTGGGAAGGGAAGTGTGTCCCTTTCCAAGTAGTTCAGCCTCCTTAGTAATTTCTTCTCATAGCTTCATCTGACCTTCTGCTGTAGCCAAAGTATATGCATTAACTTGAGCACCAGCTACTATGGGATTGTTGATAGAAGGAACATTTAAAAAAGAAAAAGATGCACAAAGAAACCGCTACAAATAACAATAAATATTGCTGTGAACAAATTCTCTAAAACATGATAATATGAACAATTGAGTGGTGTATCAATAAAAAAATAGTCCATGTGAAAAATAAATGAATAAAACCAAAAGTGAATTTATCAAAAACAGAATATCCCAAAATGATCCTTCAAAATTTAGGAGATGCAAAAGTTCTTCACTTAATCTTGAAAAGCAGGACACATATTCATTCAAATCATCTGGAATACGGAGCATAAAATGCAAATACAAACTGCTTACCTGATCCGTTGGATCTCAAATGATAGAGATCAGAAGTGCTTGAGCATTAGCCTGCCGGCAGGTGAACTCATGGTGGTTGAAAGCAGAGAGGAATCCACCTGTTTATCCAGGAATCAGCAGGGACAAAGCTTCACTCTCCGGGACACTCTCATAAAAGCCAGGATCTGGGTATTCTCATGTAAGGAGGAATACAAGAGGGCTTCATGGTGCAGTATGTTCCAGCAAAGGTATTTATTTAAAAAACAAATCATACAAAGTCCATAAATTCAAGCAGGTTTGAATCACTTGCAGTGTCTAACAGTCCGCTGTTCAGTGTGGTGATGTCACAGGCTCATGCTCCACCAGACATGTTTCCCCTTAACAGGCATCCACTGGGAAGGGAGATCATGCCTGGACATCAGCACACCACACTTAAATACCATTCAGGATACCATTCAGTATTAGCATGTTAGTAAATCAAGATAAAAGAGGGGATCTCGTAAATAAAAGAGGGATATTTCATGCAACATGTGCTCAACTATTATCTATGAAGCAGTTTGTATCCCACTCAATATTCAAGCCCCAGGTGCTGTAACACTGGAGGTCATATATCCATTTCATCTCACAACGTGAAATACCGTATTTATCGGCGTATAACACGCACCGGCGTATAACACGCACCCCAAGTTTAGGAGGGAATTTTAAGGAAAAAAAACTTTTAGGAGGGAAGTTTAAGGGAAAAAACTTACATTTAAATGCCCATCATTGCAGCCTTCTCAGTGCAGCCTTGCCCCAGTGCAGCCATGTCAGTGCAGCTTTGTCAGTGCAGCCTTGTCAGTGCAGCCTTGTCAGTGCAGCCTTCCCCAGTGTCCATTGCAGCCTTATCCCAGTGCAGCCTTGCCCCAGTGCAGCCTTGCCCCAGTGCAGCCTTGCAGCTCGCAGTTTGAAAATGGTGCCGCTCCCCTGCGATCCTGCGATCCCCTGAGCTTCAAAATCGCCGACCGCAATTTGAAAATGGCGCCGCCGGTGCCGAAATACACAGAGCCGGTCCTTGGCTCTTCTCGGCGGCTCTCATTCTCTTTCGGCTCCACTCGTAGTCCGGCCTGGGATGGGCGTGACTGTGAGCGTAGCTATCCGAACCTAGCCGAGTACACTCGGCTAGGTTCGGGCGGCGCTCGAGTGAAGCCGAAAGTGGCCGAGAAGAGCCGAGGACTGGCTCTGTGTATTTCGGCGCCAGCAGCGCCATTTTCAAATTGCGGTCGGCGATTTAGAAGCTCAGGATCGCAGGGGATCAGCGTATAACACGCACCCGCAATTTCCCTCTGATTTTAAGGGGAAAAAAGTGCGTGTTATACGCCGATTAATACGGTATGTCTTTTAAGGTTGTCACCCCTCCAGTGCGGAACATATTTTTCTATAGTTATGACTTGGAGAAGTGAACTATGTTGGTTATGACATAGACGGAAAAGTTTAGACACGCTATGACCAATGAATCCTCTTTTAATATTGCCTATGTGTTCACCTATTCTGATTTTAAGGGCCCTAGTGGTCCTGCCTACATACTGTAACCCACATGGGCAGGCCAATAGGTACACAACCCCTACAGTTCCACAATTAATAAATTATTGTATATTGAATGATTTTGTTGTAACATTAGATTTGAAAGATGTGGTTCTAATGGTTTCTGAAGTCTTACACACTTTACATCTTTTACAGGGAAAGAAACCTTTCAGGTTTCCAAACATGTACACTTTAGGGGGTAAGTCCCTGGGTGCCAATTTATCTTTTAGGGTATAACCTCTTCTGTAAATCACATTAGGTTTGTCTGGAATTACTGGCCCCAGAATTTGGTCTCCCTTTAGCACTTTCCAATGTTTCTTCATTATTCTATTCACCCACCAATGTTGGGAAGAGAATGTAGTAATAAAAGCCCACTCAAAGAAGGAATTATCTTGCTTCCTAGTTATACTATTTTTAGGCCTCAGAAGTTGTTCTCTATCCATAGTAGTAACATTCTGGAGATCTTCTTCAATCGACTTGGGATCATATCCCTTGTTGAGAAATCGATCTCTCAAGATAATGGCTTGAGTTTTATAGTCTTCTACCCAAGAGCAATTTCTTCTTACCCTGCAAAATTGGCCCTTGGGGATGGCCTTAAGCCAATTGGGGTGATGACAGCTATCTTGGGGAATGTACCCAATTTTTATCTGTCGATTTAAAAAATGTTTTGGTGAGCAGTCGCCTCTGATCTTTTAAAAACCATCAAGTCCAAAAAACTAACAGAGGTTAATCTAAAATCATATGTGAATCTAATGCCCCACTGGTTATTGTTAATCATATTCATAATTGAATGGGGAGATTCAGAGTCCCCTTTCCATAGAAAGAAGGCATCATCTATGTATCGATGCCAGAAAAGAAGGCGGGGGCATTTCCAAGAAAAAATATGATCATTTTCCCATAAGGCCATAAAAAGATTGGCGAGGCTGGGGGCAAATTTAGCCCTGATCGCCACGCCAGTGCACTGTAAGAAATATTTTTGATGGTAATAAAAATAATTATGCTGCATAGCGAATTCTAACAGTTTCAGAATGAATTCCAACAGGAGTCTACCCAGTCATCCGTCTTTCATCAAAAAATATCTGGACGCAGTAAAACCTAAATTATGGGGAATATTAGTGTACAAAGAGGAACATTTTCCCAGTTCCAGCCACTCTCCATACCATATCCTAAAATTCCATCTACAACCAATTCATAATCCTCTTGTGTCATTTGCCTTCTTTTTGTACACCTTTTTAAATAAGCCACAAAGGCAGCAAGGTTGCGCTGTGGATGGGGGTTCTTTTCACAATTGAATTATACTCCTCAATGCCTAATGCCGCGTACACACGATCGGACATTCCGACAATGAAATCCTGTGATTTATTTCCGACGGATGTTGGCTCAAACTTGTCTTGCATACACACGGTCGCACAAATGTTGTTGAAAATTCTGATCGTCAAGAACGCGCTGACGTACAACACGCATGACGGCACTATAAAGAGGAAGTTCAATAGCCAGTGCGACACCCTTTGGGCTCCTTCTGCTAATCTCCTGTAAAAGTTTGGTGGGAGACGATTTGCGCTTTTCAGCTTTTGTTCTTCTCAGGCCTTTCTGATTTTTAATGCGTTCTGTTAGTTCGTTCTGACCAGCCGACTGTTTTCTAGCCATGTTGCGGGTACGTACTCATCGTAGAGTTTTTTTTTTTGTTTTTTTTCAAAATTCTTTATTACAGAATTTTTACTTGCAAATTCTTTTACATAGTTTACATTATCTTTTCTCTTTCTTTCTTCCACAATATTAACATATATATCTATTTTCATACCCATTCACTCTTACAACTCATTCTTCCTTCCCATCCATCTTATGGTCACTAATACCTTCCCCTTTTACTCATTTTATACTATGTTTTCAGGTCTTCCTATATCTGTCGTTAAGTGTGATTTGTTCCACTCATCGTAGAGTTTGTGCGGTACAGGGGCTTGGTGTTGGGGTTCTTACTTTGACCCAAGTCCAGTCCATGAACAGGGGGAGGAGGAGTTCATGGATGAAGAATTGCTCCAGTGTGACCAATTCTCGCACATGCCTTTGTTGCGGGAGATCCGTGAGAATAATCCTGATGATTTCAGGAATTATCTCTGGGTGACGGACCCCGTTTTTCACCGTTTGTTGGCTTTTCTGTCCCCTTATATTACAAGGCAGGACACCTGAATGCGGCAAGCCATCACTCCCGAACAGAGGCTAGACACCACGTTGCGGTACTTGGCGATGGGGAGAAGTCTGCAGGACATCAAGTTCTCGACAGGTATCTCCCCCCAGGCTCTGAGGATCATTATTCCAGTGACCTGTTCTGCCATCATTCAGGTCCTGCAGAAGGACTATATTAAGGTAAGGTTTCTCCTTTAACATCACATTATATGTATTTAATGTTTGCTAATGTATTGTATTTCTTTCATCATTCCCTCGCATGCGCGGCTCTTTAGCCATGTGATTGGCTGTGTCCAATCACAGCCGGTCACATGTAAACACGGAGATGCCAGTAATTGGCTCTTCTCGCCTCACACTGACAGAGTATGAGACGAGGAGAGCCGATCAGTGGCATCTCCTCACAGGGGGACATGTAGGAATGTAATCAGGGCACTGATCATCAGTGCCCTTATTACAATAACGAAATATAGTGTCACAATACAGTGCCCACCATTGCCCACCAATGCCAGCATACAGTGCCCATCAGTGGCAGCAATCAGTGCCCACCACTGCCCACAAGTGCCACCAATCAGTGCCCATTAGCCATGTCAGTCAATGCTGGCAATCAGTGCCACCTATCAATGCTGCCCATCAATGACGATCACTGCTGTCCATCAATTCCCATCAGTGTCGCCCATCAGTGCCACCCATCAATGCCTATCAGTGCCCATCTGTACCACCTATCTGTGCTGCATATCCGTGCTGCCTATCCGTGCCCACCAGTGCCACCTAACAGTGCCCATCAGTGCCGCCTATCAGTGCTCATCAGTGCCACATATCAGTGCCAACTATCAGTGCCCAAAAGTGCGGCATATTAGTGCTTCCTCATCAGTGCCACCTCATCAGTGCCCATAAGTGCCGTCTCATCAGTACCCATAAGTTCCACCTCATCAATTACCACAAGTTCAGCCTATAATTGCCCATCGGTGCCACCTCATCAGCACAGATCAGTGTAGGTGAAAAATCATTTGGTTACAAAATTTACTGACAGAAAAAAAGTAAAAAACATTTTTTTTTTCAAAATTTTTGGTCTTTTTTTGTAAACAATAAAAAACCCAGCAGTGATTATATACCACCAAAAGAAAGCTCTATTTGTGGGGGGCGTGGCTACCGCACACTGCTGTATGGACCTCTGAAGACACAGCTCCGATCCAGCGACGGGATTCCACAGCATTCGGGGTAGCTCCAATGATCCAGACACCACTCATCGCCCGCCTGAGAGTGCCCTCACCCTCCGGAGATGTCCCACAAATGAAAAAGAGCTACACAGCCCAAAAAATTGCCGGATTTCTTCCCGCCGGTGGCCTGCGATTCCAGCCAAAATGGCGCTGGCGCCGGAGCCAGCTCTCATGCTTCCTCGGGCTCATCTCCCTCTGCCTCACTGAGCCCGGGCTCACAAAGTAGAATGGCCCAACACTCTCCAGGCACCTCTACTCCGCTCTCCAGAAGCCCAGCAAAATCCAGACCTCGCATAGCTGAAGACATACAGCAGGTGAGCACATGGCAGGATTCAATGGAGGACACTAGGGAGCTAGCAGACTTCGTTACTGAGTTCCCCACTTCTGATAAGCCTCTATAAGATACCACTTTAAAAGACATGCTCATCTCCCTGCATACCTCCCAACATGCGGATATGATGCAATGCATTAGCAATTTTAAGGCTGAAGTGGGGGAGATGGGGGGATGGATAGACCATATTGAAAAGAAAATGGGCAATTTTGCGTCCACTCACAACACACTGGTGGCTGCTCACAATGATCAATCTGACGATTTTGCCTGGCTCAAATCTAAAATGGCAGACCTGGAGGACAGGTCCAGACGAAATAATGTCAAAATCCGGGGGTTCCCTGGGGCTGTACTACCAGCACAACTAAACACTATGCCCGGGACCTCATGAAAGCATTCCTACCCTCACTACCGGAGTCAGACATGGCAATAGATCGAATCCACCGTTTACCCAAGCCATCCCACCTTCCAGACAACATCCCTAGAGATGTCCTGATGCCGGTACATTTTTTCCACGCAAAGGAACAGCTTATGTCAGCTTTCCGCAAATCTGCGCAACCTCCAGAAAAATTCTCAAGCATACAGCTATATGCAGATCTTTCCCAATACACGATGCAAAAATGCAAATCGCTACTGCCGGTAACTAAAGCGTTACGCAACCACAACATTCTCTACCGGAGGGGATATCTGATGAAATTAACATTCACACAGGAAGGAATTACTACCGTGATTACATGCCTAGAGGAAGGCCTGACATTACTCTGCTCTCTGGCTGCTGGATCTCCACCATACGTCCACCCTTTGGGTGCCCTTCTCACAAGAACTTTGCGGGACTTATACAAGGTACTATCAATCCTTTTAATTCACCCTGTATATATGGCGCTCAAGTTTGTCTCTTTTAACGTTAATGGCTTAAACCACCCTGCTAAGAGGGCCTCGGTTTGGAAAGAGGCACTTAAACTCCAGGCCGATGCTCTATGTATACAGGAGTCCTACTTCTCAGTTTCTGATACCCCACTCTTTCATCATAAAAAATTCCCCCACATCTTTCTGGCCTCTGCCTCAACAAAGTAGGACTCGGTGGCTTTTACCCTAGAAACTACCCAGGTTGACCAGGATGTGCGCTATCTAATCCTAATAGGTGCACTTAACAATAAACAAGTGTGAATTTGTATGCACTTAATTCCCATCAAATTCGCTTTCTGAAAAGACTGTTTTGTAGAATAGCCAAAATCTGAAAAGGTTCCTTGGTTATGTGTGGAGACTATAATATGACGGCTGATTATTCAATAGACACTACCTCTAAATCCAGGAAGCCTTTGCCCAAACTACAACCCCTCCTACACTCCGAGGATGTCTATGATGTTTAGAGGTGTCAACATGCCAGTGAACGGGACTTCACCTTCCACTCATCCAGGCATAATTCATATTCTAGAATTGATTTAATCTTAGTAGATAAGGTGTTACTATAGGCAGTGTCCTCCTCCACCATCCATGACATCTCATATACAGGCAGTGCAAACAAAACAGGGACTGTAGGTTTGTTGTTAAGTAGGATCTGTTTGTAATTTTGAACTGGTACATTTTTAAAGTGTATCTCCAGCCAAAAAATCTATTTTTAAGCCTTTTGGAAAACATAGGAAAGGGTTATCACCCCTGTGACATTTGTTTTGCTGTCTGTGTACCTCTTCAGAAGATTTCACCTCACTTTCCGTCCCAATGACAAATGTTTTTTGAAAATTTGGAGTTTTTAGTGAAACAAGGATTGGTGATAAAGCAGCAGTGAAGAGGAGACACGTTTTTCCCATATTAACTCTTACAGGAGAGAATTTCCCTTTCATCTCACTTCCTGTTGTATCCTTCCGTTTGCAAGTAGGAGGCGTTTGTAAGTTGTATGTTTGAAAGTAGGGGCCTGCCTTATATACTCTGCAGAAATTGGGGCCTTAGGTGTTGGTGTTGCCACAACACTGTAAGCCCTCACAGTTATTCTTGGTTGGCACAGGTACGTGCTGTGAAATAATAGATCAAGAATTGTAATTACATGCCATTGTTGAACAGTGGTAGAAAAATTGGGCCTTTGGTGGTGGTGGTGCTGGTGCCACAACACTGTAAGTCCTCATAGTTACTCTTGGTGGGCACTGGAACGGACCCTGCTGTGAAATATTGTTTTAAGAATTGTAATTACATGCACCTGTTGAACAGGGGCAGAAAAAATGGACCTTTGGTGGTGCTGTTGCCACAACACTGTAAGCCTCACAGTTACTCTTGATGGGCGCAGGAATGGGACCTGCTGTGAAATATTAGATTAAGAATTGTAATTACATGTCCCTGTTGAACAGGGGCAGAAAAATTGGGCCTTAGGCACTGGTGCCAAAACACTGCAACCCCTCACAGATGCTATAGTTGGAGCACAGGAATGAGCCCTGCTGCAAAGTATTGCATCAAAAATTGTAATTATACGCCTCTGTTAAACAGAGACTGAAAATTTGGGCCTTGGGCACTGGTGTTGGTGCCACAACACTGCAACCCCTCAAAGATACTCTAGTTGTAGCGCAGGAGTGAGCCCTGCTGCAAAGTATTGCATCAAAAATTGTAATTACACGCCCCTGTTAAACAGGGGGAGACAAATTGGGCCTTAGCCACTGCGGCCACATCACTGCAACCACTCACAGATGCTATAGTTGGAGTGCAGGAATGAGCCCTGCTGCAAAGTATTGTATCAAAAATTGTAATTACATGCCCCTTTCAAACAGGGGCTGAAAAATTGGGCCTTGGCCACTGGTGGCGGTGCCCAGAACCAAAAATGTTCTTACAAGCTATCAGCATGAAAATTGAGGAGGAAGAGGATTGTCACTCAACATAACAGGATAGTCACTCAGCATCAGCATAGGCAGTCTTGAAGGGATCTCACATTAATAAAAAAAATCAATCGGTTACATCAGCATCAGGTGCTTGGTAGCTGGTGATCCAAGACTGATTCATTTTTATGAAGGTCAGCCGATCGACTGATTCGGTGGACAGGCGCACCCTGTGATTGGTTACAAAGCTTCCAGCAGCACTGAATGTGTGTTCCGAAAGAACGCTGGATGCAGGACAGGCCAGTAGCTCAAATGCATACTGTGCAAGCTCTGGCCAGTGATCCATCCTCAAGACCCAGTAACCCAGAGGATTTTCGGTGGGAAAGGTGTCCAAGTCTGATCTTGCCCCTGGGTAATCCTGCACCATGTGAATCAGATGCTGGCGATGGTTGCTGGAACCGATCAGACCTTGGGGCTGCGGACTAAAAAATTGTCTGAACGCATCGGTCAGATGGCCACCTTCTCCACCGCTCCTTCTGTAAATGACTGAAGCCTCAGCAACACATTGTCCAGGAGGACCAGGAAATTGTAACCTCCCAGGCTCTGGAAACGCGTTGCACAAACCTTTCTGCAAGGCCTCCCGAAGATGTTTCATCCTCTGCTCCCTCTGCAACGGCAAGATTAGGTCTGCAACCTTATCCTTGTAACATGGATCAGGGAGGGTTGCCAGCCAGTAATCATCCCTCACCTTGATACCACAAATACGAGGACCCTTCCGCAGGCTTTGCAGGATCAGGGAGGCCATGCAGCATAGGTTTGCTGAGGCATTTGGTCCAGAGTCCTCTGGGTCACTAAGGACGACCTCCTCCCAGCCACGTACAAGTCCATGGGTTTCTTCAGACTGTAAATGATCCCTTGAAGACTGCTGCTGATGCTGAGTGCCAGGCTCCACCTCCATGCTGACACAATCCTCCTCCTCCTCCTCCTCTTCCTGTGTGATCGGTGGGCACGCAGGAACACTGTCTGGATAAAGAGGGCCTTGAGAGGTAAGGAAGTCCTCCTCTTCCTCCCTCTTTTCTGCCTCAAGTGCCCTGTCCATTATTCCATGCAGCGTGTGCTCCAACAGGTGGACAAGAGGGACAGTTTCACTGATGCATGCACTATCACTGCTCACCATCCTCCTGGCCTCCTCTAATGGTGACAGGGCCGTGCTTGCATCCCTGATCATAGCCCACTGGCGTGGGGAAAAAAAACAAGGTCCCCTGACCCTGTCCTGGTGCCATAGTCACGTAGGTACTCATTGATGACCCTATGCTGCTTGTGCAGCCACTGCAGCATGGCCAAAGTTGAGTTCCACCTGGTGGGCATGTTACAGATTAGGCGGTTCTTGGGCAGGTTAAATTCCTTTTGGAGGTCAGCCAGCTGAGCACTGGCATTATATGACCTGCGGAAATGCACACAGACTTTCCTGGCCTGCCTCAGGACATCCTGTAAGCCCAGGTACCTGCCCAAGAACCACTGCACCACCAAGTTAAGGACGTGAGCCAAACAGGGCACATGGGTCAGTTGTCCCTGTCGGAGGCCGGAGAGGAGGTTGGTGCCATTGTCGCAAACCACCATACCTGGCTAAAGCTGGCATGGTGTCAACCAACTCTGAATCTGCCCCTGCAGAGCTGACAGAATCTCTACCCCAGTGTGCCTCCTGTCCCCCAAGCAAACCAGCTCGAAGCACCACATGGCATCTTTCTGCCTGTGTACTTGCGTAGCCCCTTGAACGCCTACGGAGCACCGCTGGCTCCGAGGACATATCAACACAGGAAGATGCCATGGAGGAAGAAGAAGAGGAGGAGGTGGAGGAGAGAGGTGTGGCAGAATCACCACTAGTAGAATTCTGGAGGCGTGGTGGCAGAACAACCTCCAACACTACTGCACCCTGTTCTGCATCATTCCTAGCTGCCAGAAGAGTCACCCAGTGCCCGGTGAAAGATAGGTAATGTCCCTGTCCATGCCTGCTGAACCATGAGTCAGCGGTAATATGCACCTTACCGCTGACCACCCTGTCCAGCAAGGCCAAGACATTGCCTTCCACATGCCGGTAGAGAGCTGGAATCGCCTTCTGTGAGAAAAAGTGGCATTTGGGAACCTGCCACTAAGGAACCGCACATTCCAAAAACTCACTGAAGGGGGCAGAGTCTACCAACTGAAAAGGCAGTAGTTGAAGTACTAGCATTCAACCACTGGGCATATGGATGGCTGGGAGCAGCTGGGGCAGGGAAATTTGCCTGGTACAATCTGATGTCGGTGTACCGATAACAGATTGCCCGCAAGTACTTGGCTGTGACACACCTAACTCTACACCTTCATTCCCCTCAGTGCAGGTTTCAGAGAGGACTGAAGGTACAGTACCTGACCGCGAGATTGTGTTTCCAGCGCGATACCAACGCACTGGTTCTCGCTGACAGGGTACTGTGCATGTCGCGCTGGCTCACTCATCGGGAAAGGGAAACTTTGTTTTCCTATCCCGATGAGTGACAGGCAGTGCTGACAGCTGTCTGGTATGAATCCTGAGGGGGAACGCCGCGCCAAATTTTAAATGAAAAAACTGGCATGGGTTCCCCCCCAGGGGCATATCAGGCCCTTAGGTGGAAAGGGGGTGGGGACGAGCGAGCGCCCCCCCTCCTGAGCTGTACCAGGCCGCATGCCCTCAACATGGGAGGGGTGGGTGCATTGGGGGAGGGGGGGCGCCCTGTGGGCCCCCCACCCCAAAGCACCTTCTCCCCATGTTGATGAGGACAAGGGCCTCTTCCCGACAACCCTGGCCGTTGGTTGTCGGGGTCTGCGGGTGGGGGGCTTATCGGAATCCGGGAGCCCCCTTTAATAAGGGGGCCCCCAGATCCTGGCCCCCCACCCTGTGTGAATGAGTATGGGGTACATGGTAACCCTACCCATTCACCTAGGGAAAAGTGTCAATAAAAAAAAAACACAGTACACAGGTTTTAAGAGTAATTTATTAGGCAGCTCCGGGATCTTCTTCCGACTTCAGGGGGGTTTCTTCCAACTTCTCCCGGTGTTCCGCCTCTTCTCCTGCGCCCCTCTGCTATCTTCTTCCAGCTCTTTTGCCAGCGAGGGGCCTGGTCTGCTGCCGCTGTCTTGCCGCCGCTGTCTCATTGCCGCTGTCTCGTCGCCGCTGTCTCGTCGCTTCTTCTCTTCTTCCGATGTTGACACGACGCTCTCTCCGGCTGGAATGCTTTGTGCGAGCTGCAGAGCCATTTATATAGGCGTGACCCCGCCCCCTTGTGATGTCACGGTCCCAGCATGCGCAGGGACTCTGGCATCATAAGGGGGCGTGACCCCAGAGTCCCTGCGCATGCTAGGACCGTGATGTCACAAGGGGGCGGGGTCACCGCCTATAAAAATGGCTCCACAGCTCGCACAAAACATTCCAGCCGGAGAGACAGCGGCGGCAGACCGGGCCCCTCGCTGGCAAAAGAGCTGGAAGAAGATAGCGGAGGGGCCCGAGAGAAGAGGCGGAACACCGGGGGAAGTTGGAAGAAAACCCCCATGAAGTCGGAAGAAGATCCCGGAGCTGCCTAATAAATTACTCTTAAAACCTTTGTACTGTGTTTTTTTTTTTATTGACACTTTTCCCTAGGTGAATGGGTAGGGGTACCATGTACCCCATACTCATTCACACAGGGTGGGGGGCTGAGATCTGGGGGCCCCCTTGTTAAAGGGGGCTCCCGGATTCCGATAAGCCCCCCGCCCGCAGACCCCGACAACCAACAGCCAGGGTTGTCGGGAAGAGGCCCTTGTTCTCATCAACATGGGGACAAGGTGCTTTGGGGAGGGGGGGCCCACGGGGCACCCCCCCTTCCCCCAAGGCACCCACCCCCATATGTTGAGGGCATACAGCCTGGTATGGCTCAGGAAGGGGGGCGCTCGCTCGTCCCCACCCCCTTTCCTGGCCGGCCGGGCTGCGTGCTCGGATAAGGGTCTGGATTTTGGGGGGACTTTTTTTCGGCGTAGGGGGTTCCCCTTACAATCCATACCAGACTTAAGGGCCTGGTATGCCCCTGGGGGGGGACCCACGCCGTTTTTTTTCATTTAAAATTTGGCACGGCGTTCCCCCTCAGGATTCATACCAGACAGCTGTCAACACTGCCTGTCACTCATCGGGAAAGGAAAACAAACTTTTCCTTTCCCGATGAGTGAGCCATCTCGGCACTGGCTCCCGCGACGGGGCTCGCAGGTGTCAAATCTCGCCGAGAAATACGGCGAGATTGACACAATATCGCGGTCACCTACTGTATAGTGGGGTTGGAGATCCCAGCTGATGAGGAGCAAGGAGAGTTCCGCTTTGTTCTTTGGTGTGGGTCCTTTGGTACACTTGCCAACGAACTGCATGGCAGGTTGACATATGTCTGGTCAATCATGTGGTGCCCAAGCGGGTGATGATTTGGCCAAGCGAGATATGCTTGGGACATATGTTGCAAATAACAGCGGTGGGATCTGATGCACTCGTCTCAAAAAAGGCCCACACCAAAGAAATTTTGGAATAATGCGCAGAAACAGCACATGCGGAGCTCTGCAGTGTGATGCAGTCAGTGTGCTGCCCTTAAGCTGGCCCCTGGAGGGCATCCTGCCTCATTGGAAATGTGCCTCCCCCTCCTCCTCCTCTCTCCTATCAGGCCCCCATGTGGAGTCAGTGACCTCATCATCTCCTCCCTCCTCATTGCTGGAGCAAAGCTGGCAGTATGCTGCAGCTGGGGGAACATGACTGCCAGATTGCTGTCCTTCTTGGGCACCCCCTCTCTCTGGGCTTAAGTTACTGCCTTCCTCTAGCTGGGCACCATCATTGGAGCCTTCAAAACACTGGGCATCTTCCTGCAGCATGTACCCAACACTGTGGTCAAACAGTTCGGGGGACTCCTCAGGAGGACATGGTGGGGCTAGGGAAGGAGTGACTGAAGCTATTGAGAGGAGGGAAGAGGCCGCATTGGCAGCTGCTTTGCCAGACAAAGTACCCTGAGCCTGGGTGAGAGAGGATGAGGAGGATGAGGACGGCTTGGTCATCCACTCTACCAAGTCTTCCGCATGTTGCTGTTTGAAGAAAAGGTATAATATCTATAATTCTAGATATTATCATTCTCATTCTCAGGGGCGTTTCTGGCGGCCTGAACATGGTGCCGACTAGGTGTGTTTGCTAGGAGAACCGAGGAGCTCCCCATTATGGAGTGCTAACAAGCCGCATGCCCTCATCCTTGCTACAATCCCTCTGGAAAACTGCAAGCCCCCCTGCCTGAGACCCCCACTGGAACACAGCCTGTGGACGGATTGACTGTGCATATAGGGAGAAGTGGCTGTTGAGCTTTAACTGCAGCAGATTAAGAGACACTTCAATGGAGCAGGGTGGGAAGGTAATGGATTGCAGCAGCTGAGAGTGAATAACCTGTTCACATGGATGTGTGATTTTGAAGCTCAAACTCCCACACGAGAGATAAAAGCAGGAATCATTGGAGGGGGCTTTGAGGGGTTCACCTACGGAACACCCCACCACCTCCTTAAGATCTACATGACCTCCTACATCCGGGAGATTGCGTACACCTCTCAAGTTCCTGGTACTATCGGGAGGAATACAGCAAATCCACGAGATCGCATCCTTCTCGGAGTATACACAGCCACTCACCACCTTAGCCTTGTCCTTGATCGTGAATCGAATATCATCAACAGTGATGGGGGCATTAATCGTCTCTAATTGTGTGTGGTGGAGTTTGGGTAAACATATTTTGTCGAGCAGTAAGTCAGTGGTAGGCAAGTCAGTCGGGTCAGCTTTGTATAGATTGGTATAGTATTCCACGAGTAGGTTGCTAATTTCAGCTGGGGAGGTGACCAAAGAACCTGTCTTAGCTCTAAGAGCTGAGATACGGGTGGGACGCCTGGGGCCTGAGCACATCTTGGCCAGGAGCCTACCAGCCTTGTTTCCAAATCTATGAAAATGTAATTGAGAGTATGATGTTTTGGCCGCTTCATGCTGTTCTGCCCATAGGTCAAAGGTGCTTTTGGCCTGTCTCCATTTTTGTATGTTTTCTATGGTGCGGTTTAATGTGAGCTGCTCATGAGCCAGGCGTAGGGCTTCGCTTGATTTACTATACTGTTGCTTGGCTTTTTTTTTAAACTGGGTTGTGTATGAAATTATTTTACCTCTTAAGAAGGCCTTGCCTGCTTCCCAGAATAGGTTAGGATCTGTAATGTGAGCTCCATTAGTGGAGATGTATTCCTCCCAGGCGCAGTATAATGTATGTTTAAAGTCCTCATTGTCAACTAAATAGGAGGGGAAGCGCCAAGTAGGGGAGGGAGATGAGCGAGCTGTTTGGGTGAGATAAATCACGATTGGGCTGTGGTCTGAAATCACTGCGTCTTGTATGTCTGGTGCACTGATTATGGAGCTTAGGGACGGGGAGGCAAAAAAATAGTCTATACGTGAAAACGTATTGTGCAGGGGTGAAAAAAAGGAGTATTCCCGTTCCGTTGGGTGCATTAAGCGCCAGACATCCTCAAATTGCATGGAGGCGACGGCTTGTGACAGTAGGGTGGATGTAGATGATGAGGGGGTACGGGTGTGTGTTCTGTGTGTAGGGGTGCCTGAGCGATCAGCTAGGGGGGACATGACTGAATTAAAGTCCCCACCCAATAGGTGTAGCATCTCTGGTGTAGTTAGCACCCATTTCACTAAGTCCTGAAAGAAGGAGGTGTCAGGAGAATTGGGAGCATAGATGTTAGTAAGTGCTATGTGTTTGTCATCTATAGTCAGATGTAGAGTCATTTTTCTTCCCTCTGAGTCAACCTTGACATCTCTGACTTTGTGTTGTAGATTTTTATGCAGAAGGATAGCAACACCTGCTCTACGGCCCACTGCTGGTGAACCATAAACAGAGCCCACCCAAAATCTACGAAGACGTTGCAGATCGTCTGCAGCCAGATGCGTCTCTTGAAGTAGACCACATCTGCCCGGAGACGCCGCAGGTGTCTGAGAATGGACATACGTTTGTTAGGGGAACGCAGCCCCTTAACATTCCATGAGACAAACTTTATGTGACTCCCCAGTGCAGACTGTGACATACTTGGTATTTGAAAGTGTTTTGGTTTAGGAGCTTGCATAGAAGTCCTTGAGTGGATGTGTTATCTACCTCCTGGGAGCCGCCAAAGCGCCTCAGAACCCCTGAAGACATAAGAACTAGGTTGGCAAACATGAACTTAAACTTCTCTAAGCAACAATAAGTTGTAAACCTTAATAAGGCAGTATATCGTATAAGGAAATACATAACTTGAGTTGTGGACTTCTCTTTTTTCCACATGAGGTCTCACCTATCTAGTTAGCGCAGCTCCCATTGATTGCCAGCTCCTCACTTAGGGGCAGGGTGGTAGCAACGGGGGGTGGGGATAAAGAAGGTAGGGAGAGGAAAGGGGAATAGGGAGGGGGGGTGCAGGATAGGAAGGGAGGGTGGTCTGGGGGGGGGATCCCCTGAGGAGGTAGTGCAGGTTTAAATTAATCAATGGCGAGGTACACTGAACACAGGGGAGAGCCCTCCTCTTAAGATTAGGCTTAAGTAAACCAGAAAATAGAAAATACAAGTAAACATAACATTGCAAGTGTCCTTGAAAAGGAAGGTTTCCCAGGTAGTGGGGGACTATGGCTGTTATTGAATAACATGACTATAACATTATAACGTTATAATTCTTAACTGCGTAACTTTCAGCTACAGGTTGGAAGGGGTAGTGCTCTATAGGGAGCATGTACGGCAGTTTATAGAGACATCAAAAGCATCCTCATCTTAACGATAAAAAAATTGTAAGGAAAAAAAAGAAAAAAAGAAAAAGTATAAGATGGGTTGATACTACCCGTCCTAAGATGACGATGTAAAAAGGGTGATGATGTGGAGTCCTCCGTCAGTTCCTTCAACGATTCCCAGAGCGATCTTCCTGGTTGGTGAAGCGGCTGCGCTTATATGGAGGTTTAGTCGAGCTTCGGGGGTGTTTAGGGGGTCCATATGCATGCTGTGAAGATGACGATGGTGATCCCTCTGCCGCGGCACTGTGTTCCATTTCGGAGCTTCTGTTGGTTAGGTAGGTCTCCGCCTCTTCAGGTGTATGAAAGGTGAGTTGCTCCCCTTCAGATGTTTGAACACGGAGGACAGCTGGATAGGCTAGGGAGAATCGGATCTGATTGTGGAGCATACCGAGGAGAATGCCTTGCGTTGTTTCATTACCTCTATGGAATAGTCCGCGAAGAGTAGCAGTTTCGCGCCATCTACCACCAGTGAGCGCGTGCGACGAAATTTTTGCATTATGGTGTTTTTGTCGGCGTAGTTTAAGTATTTCACTATCACATGCCGAGGTTTAGCGCGTGTGTCAGAATATTGACCCATACGGTGTGCTCGTTCAACCGTGCACGGTATGCGGAGGCCAAGTTGCTCTGGGATGGTTTTCGCACAAATGTTTGTAAGGTGGGAGGCTGGGATCGACTCTGGCAGGCCAATGATGCGCAGATTGTTTCTTCTTGAGCGATTTTCTAAATCGTCCAGTTTGTCCCATATATCTCTATGGGAAGCATTTATGCGTGCAAGTGCTGCAGATGAGGCAGTGCAATCATCTTTTATTATTGAAATCCTTTCCTCCACCTGGGTGATGCGCTGGGCCTGAGCCTGGAGTTCTATGTGCAGCTGTTCCAGCCCTCTGTGCACCGCTGCGTCCACAGTGGCTGTAAGGGATGGCCCCAGTAGTTGAACTACAGCCAGGGCAATGCTGGCAGGGGATGAGGGGTCGGATTCTGTCACAGCTGGGGCAGGGGGAGGTTGTGGCTGCTGCTGAGGCCGCTCTGTTAAGTCCGGAGCGGCCGCCATTTTGGCTGTTTCGGCCGCTATGTCTCCCGCCGGCGGAGCTGTGGAGGGGGGCGAGGACAGCGCCCGAGCACATGATCGCTCCATGAAGCGATCCATGCCTGCCTGGGATGGAGCGGAGGCGGTGGGGGTTTCCCCGGTGCTGTGACTGGCTTATATGCCGGTTTTGTGAGGAGCTGTGCGGGAGCTGGAGCTGCTCACCTCCTCCTCATGTGGCGCCGGAACCGGAAGTAAAGACTTTTAACAATTCTTATTTTTACAATTTTTTAGATTGAACAAAACTTTCAGATTTTAATATTTTCTCTGGGTAGCCTTTAGTAAATTAGAACAATCTACTACTTTTAATTTAATAACCAAATCCAAGTTTGGAATTTTTTGTAAAAATTGTTCAATCCTTAACTTATTATTTCCTACAACCAAATCTGTAGGATTTTTGTAAGACACTAAACACAAGGGATGAGCCGAACACCCCCCGGTTCGGTTCGCACCAGAACCCGCGAACGGACCGAAAGTTCGCACGAACGTTAGAACCCCATTGACGTCTATGGGACTCGAACGTTCGAAATCAAAAGTGCTCATTTTAAAGGCTAATTTGCATGGTATTGTCCGAAAAAGGGTTTGGGGACCCGGGTCCTACCCCAGGGGACATGTATCAATGCAAAAAAAACTTTTAAAAACGCCCGTTTTTTCGGGAGCAGTGATTTTAATGATGCTTAAAGTAAAAAAAAAAAGTGAAATATTCCTTTAAATATCGTACCTGGGGGGTGTCTATAGTATGCCTGTAAAGTGACGCGTGTTTCCCGTGTTTAGAATAGTCCCTGCACCAAATGTCATTTTTAAAGGAAAAAATCTCATTTAAAACTGCTTGCGGGTTTAATGTCATGTCGGGTCATGGCAATATGGATGAAAATCAGTGAGACAAACGGCATGGGTACCCCCCAGTCCATTACCAGGCCCTTTGGGTCTTGTATGGATATTAAGGGGAACCCCGCACCCAAATTAAAATAAGGAAAGGTGTGGGGCCACCAGGCCCTATATACTCTGAACAGCAGTATACAGGCGGTGCAAACAAGACAGGGACTGTAGGTTTGTTGTTAAGTAGAATCTCTTTGTAATTTTGAACGGGTACATTTTTAACGTGTTTAGCTCCAGCCAAAAAATCTTTTTTAAGCTTTTTGGAAAACATAGGGAAGGGTTATCACCCCTGTGACATTTGTTTTGCTGTCTTTCCTCCTCTTCAGAAGATTTCACCTCACTTTTTTGTCCCAATGAAAAATGTTTTTGAAAATTTGGGTTTTTTTTACGGAACAAGGATTGGAAAGCATCAGTGGAAAGGAGAAATTGTTTTCCCATATTAACTCTTACAGGAGAGAATTTCCCTTCCTAGGGGTAGATTTCATCTCACTTCCTGTTGTCTCCTTCCGTTTGCAAGTAGGAGTCGTTTATAAGTTAGATGTTTGAAAGTAGGGTCCTGCCCTATATACTCAGCAGAAATTTGGGCCTTAGGTGTTGCTGTGGCCACAACACTGTAAGCCCTCACAGGGCCCTGCTGTGAAATATTAGATCAAGAATTGTAATTACATGCCCCTGTTGAACAAGAGCTGAAAAATTAGGCCTTAGGCACTGGTGCTGGTGCCACAACACTGCAACCCCTCACAGACACTCTAGTTGGAACGCAGGAACGAGCCCTGCTGCAAAGTATTGCATCAAAAATTGTAATTACACGCCCCTGTTAGACAGGGGCAGAAAAATTGGGCCTTAGGCACTGGTGCTGGTGCCACAACACTGCAACCCCTCACAGACACTCTAGTTGGAATGCAGGAACGAGCCCTGCTGTAAAGTATTGCATCAAAAATTGTAATTACACGCCACTGTTAGACAGGGGCAGAAAAATTGGGCCTTAGGCACTGGTGCTGGTGCCACAACACTGCAACCCCTCACAGACACTCTAGTTGGAATGCAGGAACGAGCCCTGCTGCAAAGTATTACATCAAAAATTGTAATTACACGCCCCTGTTAAACAGGGGCTGAAAAATTGTGCCTTAGGCACTGGTGGTGGCGCCCAGAACCAAAAATGTTCTTACAAGCTATCAGCGTGATGATTGAGGAGGAAGAGGATAATTACTCAGGGATAGTCACTCAGCATCAGCATAGGCAGTTTTTGAAGGGATCTGAAAAAAATTATTCAGTTACATCAGCATCAGGTGCTTGGTAGCTGGTGGTGATCCAAGACTGATTCATTTTTATGAAGGTCAGCTGATCGTCCGAGTCGGTGGACAGACGCACCCTGTGATCGGTTACCACGCCTCCAGCAGCACTGAATGTGCGTTCCGAAAGAACGCTGGATGCAGGACAGGCCAGTAGCTCAATTGCATACTGTGCAAGCTCTGGCCAGTGATCCATCCTCAAGACCCAGTAACCCAGAGGATTTTCGGTGGGAAAGGTGTCCAAGTCTGATCTTGCCCCTAGGTATTCCTGCACCATGTAAAACAGACGCTGGCGATGGTTGCTGGAACCGATCATACCTTGGGGCTGCGGACCAAAAAATTGTCTGAACGCATCGGTCAGACGGCCACCTTCTCCACCGCTCCTTCTTTGACTGACCGAAGCCTCAGCAACACGTTGTCCAGAAACAGGAGTTTGTAACCTCCCAGTCTCTGGGAACGCGTTGCACAGACCTTTCTGCAAGGCCTCCCGAAGATGTTTCATCCTCTGCTCCCTCTGCGATGGCAAGATAAGGTCCACAACCTTACCCTTGTAACGTGGATCAAGGAGGGTTGCCAGCCAGTATTGGTCCTTCTCCTTGATACCACGAATACGAGGATCCTTACGCAGGCTTTGCAGGATCAGGGAGGCCATGCAGCGTAGGTTTGCTGAGGCATTCGGTCCGGAGTCCTCTGGGTCACTAAGGACAACAACGTCCGCAGCCACCTCCTCCCAGCCACGTACAAGTCCATGTGTTCCTTGGGACTGATCCCTTAAAGACTGCTGATGCTGAGTGCCAGGCTCCACCTCCATACTGACACAATCTTCCTCCTCCTCCTCCTCCTCCTCTTCCTGTGTGATCGGCGGGCACGCAAGAACACTGTCTGGATAAAGGGGGCCTTGAGAGCTAAGGAAGTCCTCCTCTTCCTGCCTCTGTTCTGCCTCAAGTGCCCTGTCCATTATTCCACGCAGCGTGTGCTCCAACAGGTGGACAAGGGGGACAGTGTCACTGATGCATGCACTGTCACTGCTCACCATCCTCGTGGCCTCCTCGAATGGTGACAGGACAGTGCGTGCATCCCTGATCATGGCCCACTGGCGTGGGGAAAAAAAACCAAGCTCCCCTGACCCTGTCCTGGTGCCATAGTCGCACAGGTACTCATTGATGGCCCTCTGCTGCGTGTGCAGCCACTGCAGCATGGCCAACGTTGAGTTCCACCTGGTGGGCATGTCACAGATTAGGCAGTTCTTGGGCAGGTTAAACTCCTTTTGGAGGTCCATCAGCCGAGCACTGGCATTATATGACCGGCGGAAATGCACACAGACTTTCCTGGCCTGCCTCAGGACATCCTGTAAGCCCGGGTACCTGCCCAAGAACCACTGCACCACCAAGTTAAGGACGTGAGCCAAACAGGGCACATGGGTCAGTTGTCCCTGTCGGAGGGCAGAGAGGAGGTTGGTGCCATTGTCGCAAACCACCATTCCTGCCTTAAGTTGGCGTGGCGTCAACCACCTCTGAACCTGCCCCTGCAGAGCTGACAGAACCTCTGCCCCAGTGTGGCTCCTGTCCCCCAAGCACACCAGCTCAAGCACCGCATGGCATCTTTTGGCCTGCGTACTTGCGTAGCCCCTTGAACGCCTACGGAGCACCGCTGGTTCCGAGGAAGAGGCCATGGAGGAAGAAGAAGAGGAGGGGGTGGAGGAGAGAGGTGTGTCACAATCAGCATTTTGGAGGCGTGGTGGCGGAACAATCTCCAACACTACTGCACCTTGTCCTGCATCCTTCCCAGCTGCCAGCAGAGTCACCCAATGCGCCGTGAAACTAAGGTAACGTCCCTGTCCATGCCTGCTGGACCATGAGTCAGCGGTAATATGCACCTTACCGCTGACCGCCCTGTCCAGCGAGGCATGGACATTGCCTTCCACATGCCGGTAGAGAGCCGGAATCGCCTTCCGTGAGAAAAAGTGGCGTTTGGGTACCTGCCACTGAGGAACCGCACATTCCACAAACTCACGGAAGGGGGCAGAGTCTACCAACTGAAAAGGCAGCAGTTGAAGTGCTAGCAATTTTGCCAAGCTAGCATTCAACCGCTGGGCATGTGGATGGCTGGGAGCAAACTTCTTTCGGCGGTGCAGCAGCTGGGGCAGGGAAATTTGCCTGGTACAATCTGACGTCGGTGTACCAAAAGCAGATTGCCCACAAGTACTTGGCTGTGACACACCTAATTCTACACCTTCATTCCTCTCACTGCAGGTCTCAGAGAGGACTGAAGGTCTAGTGGGGTTGGAAATCTCAGCTGATGAGGAGCAAGGAGAGATCCTCTTTGTTCTTTGGTGTGGGTCTTTTAGATATGCTTGCCAATGAACTGCATGGCAGGTCAACATATGTCTGGTCAAGCATGTGGTACCCAAGCGGGAGATGTTTTGGCCACGCGAGATACGCTTGAGACATATGTTGCAAATAGCAGCGGTGCGATCTGATGCACTCGTCTCAAAAAAGGCCCACACCAAAGAACTTTTTGAATAACGCGCAGAGACTGCAGCGCCCTGCACATGTGGAGCTTTGGGGTGTGATGCAGTCAATATGCTGCCCTTAGGCTGGCCCCTGGAGGGCATCCTGCCTCGTTGGTGATGTGCCGCCTCCTCCTCCTCCTCCTCTCTCCTATCAGACACCCACGTTGAGTCAGTGACCTCATCATCCCCTCCCTCCTCATCACTGGAGCAAACCTGGCAGTATGCTGCAGCAGGGGGAGCATGACTGCCAGATTGCTGTCCTTCTTGGGCACCCCCTCTGTCCGTGCTCATGTTACTGCCTTCATCGAGCTCAGTATCATCATCAGAGCCTTCCAAACGCTGGGCATCCTCCTGGAGCATGTACCCAACACTGTGGTCAAACAGTTCGAGGGAATCCTCAGGAGGACATGGTGGAGCTAGGGAAGGAGTCACTGATGACATTGAGCTGAGGGAAGAGGCCGCTGCTTTGCCAGACAAAGCACCCTGGGCATGGGTGAGAGAGGATGAGGAGGATGAGGGCGGCTTGGTCATCCACTCGACCAAGTCTTCCGCATGTTGCGGCTCAACACGGCCAGCTGCCGAAAAAAAGGCCAAGCGTGTCCCAGCGTGAGGATGCACCGTCTCCACGACCAGCACTAGACACAGAGCCTGCTTGCCCTCTCTTATTGGCTTGTGACTGTCTGCCTCTCCTTCTTGGCCTTCCAGACATACTAATGGCCTGTAGCTGCACTAAGCTGGGATAGAACACCTGTAATTTTCTTCAGGTAGCTTTATATACTGTAACCAGACAAGCCTGCCTGTCAGTAGGAAGATAACAGGAACGGATCTAGCTGAACACTGTGAGCAGGACGCACTGCACTAAATGTAAATAGCAGGAACGGATCTAGATGAACACTGTGAGCAGGACGCACTGACTGCACTAAATGTAAATAGCAGGAACAGATCTAGCTGAACACTGTGAGCAGGACGCACTGCACTAAATGTAAATAGCAGGAACGGATCTAGCTGAACACTGTGAGCAGGACGCACTGACTGCACTAAATGTAAATAGCAGGAACGGATCTAGCTGAAGACTGTGAGCAGGACGCACTGCACTAAATGTAAATAGCAGGAACAGATCTAGCTGAACACTGTGAGCAGGACGCACTGCACTAAATGTAAATAGCAGGAACGGATCTAGCTGAACACTGTGAGCAGGACGCACTGACTGCACTAAATGTAAATAGCAGGAACAGATCTAGCTGAACACTGTGAGCAGGACGCACTGCACTAAATGTAAATAACAGGAATGGATCTAGCTGAACACTGTGAGCAGGACGCACTGACTGCACTAAATGTAAATAGCAGGAACGGATCTAGCTGAACACTGTGAGCAGGACGCACTGCACTAAATGTAAATAGCAGGAACAGATCTAGCTGAACACTGTGAGCAGGACGCACTGCACTAAATGTAAATAGCAGGAACAGATCTAGCTGAACACTGTGAGCAGGACGCACTGCACTAAATGTAAATAGCAGGAACAGATCTAGCTGAACACTGTGAGCAGGACGCACTGACTGCACTAAATGTAAATAGCAGGAACGGATCTAGCTGAACACTGTGAGCAGGACGCACTGCACTAAATGTAAATAGCAGGAACAGATCTAGCAGAACACTGTGAGCAGGACGCACTGCACTAAATGTAAATAGCAGGAACGGATCTAGCTGAACACTGTGAGCAGGACGCACTGACTGCACTAAATGTAAATAGCAGGAACAGATCTAGCTGAACACTGTGAGCAGGACGCACTGCACTAAATGTAAATAGCAGGAACGGATCTAGCTGAACACTGTGAGCAGGACGCACTGCACTAAATGTAAATAGCAGGAACGGATCTAGCTGAACACTGTGAGCACGACGCACTGACTGCACTAAATGTAAATAGCAGGAACGGATCTAGCTGAACACTGTGAGCAGGACGCACTGCACTAAATGTAAATAGCAGGAACGGATCTAGCTGAACACTGTGAGCAGGACGCACTGCACTAAATGTAAATAGCAGGAACGGATCTAGCTGAACACTGTGAGCAGGACGCACTGCACTAAATGTAAATAGCAGGAACGGATCTAGCTGAACACTGTGAGCAGGACGCACTGACTGCACTAAATGTAAATAGCAGGAACGGATCTAGCTGAACACTGTGAGCAGGACGCACTGCACTAAATGTAAATAGCAGGAACGGATCTAGCTGAACACTGTGAGCAGGACGCACTGCACTAAATGTAAATAGCAGGAACGGATCTAGCTGAACACTGTGAGCAGGACGCACTGCACCAAATGTAAATAGTCTAGATAGAAGATAACAGGAACGGATCTAGCTAAACTGAATACAGTGTATATATATATATGCAACACCTGGGATGCATATATATACAAAATACACTGTAAGTGCAGCTAACTGACTGACTGTTCTGCCTAATCTATCTAACTCAAATCAAATGACACTGTCTGTCTCTCTCTCTATCTCTCAGCACACCGGAACGCACTACACAGGGCCGCCGTGCAGGCGGCCTTATATAGTGTGGGGCGTGTACTAAATCCCCTGAGCCATAATTGGCCAAAGCCACCCTGGCTTTGGCCAATTACAGCTCTCTCTACTGACGGCGCTGTGATTGGCCAAGCATGCGGGTCATAGTGCATGCTTGGCCAATCATCAGCCAGCAATGCACTGCGATGCCGCAGTGAATTATGGGCCGTGACGCGCCACACGAATTTGGCGCGAACGGCCCATAACGTTCGCAATTCGACGGACGGTCGAACAGCCGATGTTCGAGTCGAACATGGGTTCGACTTGAACATGAAGCTCATCCCTACTAAACACCATGTTTTTTCCATTATCTCAATTTCATACAGTTCTTTCCACAATCTTAATCAATACTTTTTTCTCTGAAAACTTTTTTTCTGCCCCCTATATATGTGTTTTAGAATGACCATGTGTAATAACGCACATTTTCTGTTGTTCAGGGTTTAAATATTCATAAACATTTACATGCAGCATTAAACTTAGTTTCCTTATTAAATGACTTCTTTACACTCTGGCATTAATTAATTACTACTGCATGTATTCCTGATGGTACAGGAAAATACTTCTGAGCCTTGAGATGTTAACCATCCCATGTTACCCTTCTATATAAACAAACACACTCACCCCTTGTTAGTATGATAGTCCTGTGCGCACTTAAAAAAAACAAGAGATGAATAATGTCCTTTAAATTTGTTGTTCGTTGCCTTTTCTTTCGTTTGTTGCTTTTTCTTCCATTTGCTGCTTTTTCTTTTGTTTGAAGAATAATTCTCTTGTAGCCTTTTGCCTTGTTCCTTGTATTGTGTGCTGTAGTGTGCTTGCCTATTGATTTTTCTTTGCCTTTTTCTTGGACTTTCCATCTTCAAACATCAAAATCCGACTTTCATCTTAGCTTACCCAAATAGTACATACATCTGCCTGTTGTACCTCAATGGTAGCTTTTTCAAATAACGTGAAGTCTCAGTTCCTGATTCAACATTTTTTCTTCTTGGGCAACTACCCAATATTTTCTTATGTGAGACGTTCTCACCTTCATAGGAACTAACCTTGGCAGAAATCTTCACGTACGTAACGTTACATTTTCACAAACAAAGTCTTGGATTTCCAAAAATAACTTGAAGCATAGCATCCATCTGGCCTTGTCAATCAACTTCGTAGGCTGGGTCTTCCTTTTTTTTTTTTTTTTTCAAAGTTACAAACTTTGGCTAGAGGTGAGAAAACAGACACAGAAAAACTCACCCTTGACTTAACTGAACTGTTGTCCACATCTGACGCAAACGCCTCCTTCTAGGTTCTTTGATCGTTTTTTCCCGAGACTTGATCAATCACAAAATTGTGTTCATCTCCCCCCTTTGTCAAGGAGTGGGAAACAATTTACCACTTTAAATTGGCTCGCCATTGAAGAAAAGGTATAATATCTATAATTCTAGATATTATCATTCTCATTCTCAGGGGCGTTTCTGGATGTATAGCAATGTCTTTGTGTTATATGTTATATATATCAGTGACCTCTCTCCTAGAGGGTAGAGTGTATAGGAGATATGTTTCTGTACTTTATCCAAGGCCGCATTTCCAACTTACTTTTAGGAATTCGTTTCTTAGTAGAAATTGAAGAATCCTTCGTTCATAGGATGCTTCCAGAAAGGTTGTTTATTTGTTCAGAAAGATAAGCAAAGACAAGACTGGCTTCTGGTAACATTTGACATGGTGATGGTCTCAGAAGGAGGAGGAGACATCTTGATGTTACATTCTCCAAAGTGTTGGGTTACTTCTCTCTCTTCAACCCTACTCCATTCCTATTCTACCATAAATCTCATCCATTCTTATACTGTTTCAAAATGTTATGTCAGCATATCCTAGTAACACCCATATTTGCATATATACTTTAAATGGCTATAGTCTAAAGATAAGCAACATTACTCCACCCATTGTCTTGACATAGCAACTCAAAATAGAAATATCTACCCAGCTAAACCACTCCTCTGTCCTCTGTCCTCCATCCTGTTAACCTTCAGAAACCATCACAAATTACGTATAACATTTATGTGTTTCATATATTTTTTCAGAAACTTTTATCACCTAAAATAATAATGAACTTAAAATCTTCTAACAATTCCCCCTCAATGCACTATAATCAACAGATATAATAAGTGCATTCATCTTAAATAATAAATGTCTCTGATCCACTTTTTCAATACAAACAATACAATAAACATTAATACAATACAATAAACAGTAATACAATTTAGTGTGTCAGATATTGTACATAAACATTTTCCAAAACTCAGATATCCCTATGAAAAATATTTAACTATTTCATTCCATTGAGAAAATTTAAATTATTATATTATTTATTAATTTTAATTCTCCATGTAAATCATGTAATATTAAAGATTTTCTTCCTTCAACTTCATAAATTCATTTAACTTCCTGTGAAAACTCTTATGACTTTAACCATATAATTTGACTTTTTTTAATATAAAGATGAAATACATATCTTTGAAAAATCAAATTATATTGCTTCGTACTATAAATTACTAATTAATAAATAAAATTTCTTCCATTCCTGGAAATTTCAATAACCAAATAACTTCTACAATATAAGTTTTTATACATTATCCTTGACAGTGAACAATTATAAACATAATAAATAATCTACTCATCTGTAGATACATAAATAGACATAAAACTTTCCCATTATTTGATTGTCATATTTTATATATTCTATCCATCTTTCAATTTATTTTCCTATTTAGTTTTCTATTTATTTATCTATCTAATCATGTTCTTTAAATTTAGAAATGAAAGACATATCTATAAAAGAAAATGAAATCAAGTATCAAATTCTTATAAAAATAAATATGTTTTCCTAAGTAATTTTCATTATTTAATATAAACTATTCTAGACTGATAATCCTTTCTATGTTTACCCATTTTATTCCTTTTTTTACCAATTGTTTTTATTTATTTTTTTACCAATTCTTTAGAAACAAAAATTATAATTCCAATGTACCTTAAAAATAACAAAATAATCTTTCCAATTGATATCTTAGTTGACATCTCTGTTGGCATCCCTGGTACCTTCAGATCTATAATTCTTAACCATAACTTTAGCTACTGGAATAAATTACTAAACATACTCATAAGAAGTAGAAATCTCATTCAAGACATAATTTCTATTTAAATTTAGCAAAGGCCTAGCCATAATTTGTGAAAAAACTTCTGAAATACCTGCACCTGTTTGCAAAATTTGCAACCACACTTCTTTCTTTTCTGACAGACTATATAAAAATAACAGAGTATGCTAATCTCAAAAGACATCCTGTCATTAACTCAAAAAGTTAACAAACCTTATGTTTAAAAAAAATAATAAAGTTTTTAAACTAAAACTATAGCAGGTAAATAAGTCACCCAATCTTTACCTTATTCTTGAATCATCTTACCCTATTTAGACTTTATAATACTATTTATACGTTCCTACAATACCTGAGTACTTAAGATGATAAGAAACAAAAACTTTATTAAATATCTAAAATTGCATACATATCCTACAAAATTTTAAATCATAATCTGATTCCATGGTTTGAAATCCAACCCCAGTGGAATATGACATAAGTTCACAACTTAGCTTTTGTTAAAGATATTATATTTTTCTAGAATTATCTCAATGAATTTATCAAAAAGAAACATTAACTAAAAAAAACAACATCCTAATATCCTCCATTAGCAGGTGGAAAAAACTACTATAATCAATCTATATAGATTTGCCAAATTCCTCAATACTTTGTAGTATTAGGTTACTCTTTCCTTTTGGATTGTTCTATAAACAAATAAAACAATATTCAGAAGTTTGATGACAAAGTGTTCTAAAATGAGTAGTTCAGAATTTCTTTCATTAGCTTAAATAAAAAAATCAATCAGTCAGTCAGGTACCTGGATATGCAAAAAGAAATATTTTCATTTAAAAATAACTCTATCCATTTTCGTTGGAATCATTTTTTTTACAATAAATTTTATCTCCATAATCAATCTGTACTGACTCTAAGACAAAATGTCATAGCCCCCCTCTTTATCCTGTGACTAATATTAAATCTTGTAAAAGAATAATCTTACCAGATTATTGTATTTTTTCCTTTACACTGACAATTTAGGTTGGGCTTTCCCAAATATTCTATTTCTGAAAGAAATGTGATCATGCTGAAATTTATTTTCAGAACCAAAAACATTCCTCTCATACAGTATGATTGAATGAGCCACACATGCCTGTCACTCTGACTGCTAAACACATGGCAGTCTTAAGTTCAGCTTTCAATGCGTCCACTAAAAGTTGAATAAGTGACTTTTTCATGATTAATTTACACAACTGTGGCTCTATCCCTCACACTGCATCAATTTTTAGTCTTTTTAGTCACCACCATATTTATATACCACTACAACTGATCTTTTTAACATCCAGTTGCTGCTAGACAAAGCTGTGTGCATTGACACCTCCTGTTTTCCTTGTAATAACACCTTTAGTGTAACATAAGATGTTTTCAAAACAAATGGTGCAAAACCCACAATGTCTCTGTTCTGTAGCATTGGACAATGCACTCCTAACACATTTTCTATAAATACCAATGAATTTGTCTCATCATCCACATACACTTAAATTTAAAATGGCTGAGAGAGATCTCTATAATTAATCAAAAATACTAAATTAATAAGGGCTTTCTTTAGATCTTCAAATTATTATATATAAGTTCTCTCTTGTTATTAAAAATATTTGCCCTACAGTAAGCCTATATAATTCACTAAAATTCACTCAGACAGATACTTTGTCTGCAAAAATCTCAATGAACTCTTGAGAAAAGTTATTAAGGCCCAAAAAAATCTTATTTTTTTAAAAACAATTACTTTAGTAAGTAATAATACCTTTTAAAAATACATTTTTCTCATCAATGAATCCTCTTTCAGATAATTGGAAGACTTAACACAAAAATGTGTTGTGCTTTGATCCACAAAAGTGAAAAATGTCATGGCATGACGACTAGTCTGTGTAACTTGATCTGCATTTCTCTGTTGGTAATACACTCCTCGCATGTCACAAACTCTTCAGAGAATGATCTGTTACTGTCAGTCTTAGCTAACATGCTTTCTATACAATACACTGTACAATTCGGTAACAATCTAGTTTTTCGTTTTTAAAATGTTTAACCTTTTTACCACTTTTTAAACATATTTTGTTTGTACATCTGCCAAAAATCATGTACACTACGTTATATGACTTTCCTGATTATAGTAATGACAAAAAAATTGTTTAGAGGACAATCTTGTGAAACTCACAGATTGGGTCCTGCTCAAAAACTGCGATTGGCCATTTCCCAGAGAAAATTCCTCCATCAAAGTCCTTACTTTTACCAGAAGTACTCATTTACAAAGACTTTTAACAATTGTTATTTTTACAATTTTTTAGATTGAACAAAACTTTCAGATTTTAATATTTTCTCTGGGTAGCCTTTAGTAAATTAGAACAATCTACTACTTTTAATTTAATAACCAAATCCAAGTTTGGAATTTTTTGTAAAAATTGTTCAATCCTTAACTTATTATTTCCTACAACCAAATCTGTAGGATTTTTGTAAGACACTAAACACCATGTTTTTTCCATTATCTCAAATTCATACAGTTCTTTCCACAATATTAATCAATACTTTTTTCTCTGAAAACTTTTTTTCTGCCCCCTATATATGTGTTTTAGAATGACCATGTGTAATAATGCACATTTTCTGTTGTTCAGGGTTTAAATATTCATAAACATTTACATGCAGCATTAAACTTAGTTTCCTTATTAAATGACTTCTTTACACTCTGGCATTAATTAATTACTACTGCATGTATTCCTGATGGTACAGGAAAATACTTCTGAGCCTTGAGATGTTAACCATCCCATGTTACCTTTCTATATAACCACTTCCCGCCCACGGGCGTCATATGACGTCCTGGGCTTTGAGTGGGTATATCTGAATGATGCCTGTAGTTACAGACATCATTCTGATATTGCCGGTTTCAGCCGGCGAATCTCTACACCATAGGAACGATCATAGCGGCCGTTCCGCCGCTTGATCGTTCCTATGGGAGGCGAGAGGGGACGTCCCCCCCCTCCCGCCGCCCTCCGGTGCTTGTTCCGACTCACCGTTACGATCGGTGAGGCGGAGAGCAGATCCGCCGGCGCCGGATGTAGATCATAGAGATTTCCGGCGGACCAGATGGTCGCCGGAGTCTCTATGATCATCGGAGGCCGGGCGCGATGTTATGACGTCACGCCCGGCCTCTCCATTCAAAAAAACGGCGCCGCTTCGGCTAGGAAGCGGCGATCGTTTTATTTTTTTTTTTTATTTCAGGCTTCCCAGCCTAGTGGTGAGATATGGGGTCTTATTGACCCCATATCTCACTATTAAGAGGACCTGTCATGTTATATTCTTATTACAAGGGATGTTTACATTCCTTGTAATAGGAATAAAAGTGATCAAAAAAATTTTTTTTTCAAAAAAGTGTAAAAAAAAAAAAATATATATATAATTATCAATAAAAAAAAAAAAAAAAAATTTTTAAAGCGCCGCTGTCCCCGTGTGCTCGCACGCAGAAGCGAACGCATACGTAAGTCCCGCCCACATATGAAAACGGTGTGCAAACCATACATGTGAGGTATCGCCGCGAACGTTGGAGCGAGAGCAATAATTTTGTCACTAGACCTCCTCTGTAACTCAAAACATGTAACCAGTAAAAAAATTTCAAGCGTCGCCTATGGGGATTTTTAAGTACCGAACATTGGCGCCATTCTACGAGCGTGTGCAATTTTGAAGCGTGACATGTTAGGTATCTATTTACTCGGCGTAACTTCATCTTTCACAATATGCAAAAACATTGGGCTAACTTTACTGTTTTGTTTTTTTTTAAAACACAAAACTGTTTTTTTCCCCCAAAAAACGCGTTTGAAAAATTCCTGCGCAAATACCGTGTGAGATAAAAAGTTGTAACAACCGCCATTGTATTCTCTAGGGTTTTTGCTAAAAAAACATATATAATGTTTGGGGGTTCTATGTAATTTTCTAGCAAAAAAAATATGATTTTTACAGGAAGAGAGAAATGTCAAAATTGGCCCGGTAAGGAAGTGGATAAACAAACACACTCACCCCTTGTTAGTATGATAGTCCTGTGCGCACTTAAAAAAAACAAGAGATGAATAATGTCCTTTAAATTTGTTGTTCGTTGCCTTTTCTTTCGTTTGTTGCTTTTTCTTCCATTTGCTGCTTTTTCTTTTGTTTGAAGAATAATTCTCTTGTAGCCTTTTGCCTTGTTCCTTGTATTGTGTGCTGTAGTGTGCTATAGTGTGCTGTAGTGTGCTTGCCTATTGATTTTTCTTTGCCTTTTTCTTGGACTTTCCATCTTCAAACATCACAATCCGACTTTCATCTTAGCTTACCCAAATAGTACATACATCTGCCTGTTGTACCTCAATGGTAGCTTTTTCAAATAAAGTGAAGTCTCAGTTCCTGATTCAACATTCTTTCTTCTTGGGCAGCTACCCAATATTTTCTTATGTGAGACGTTCTCACCTTCTTAGGAACTAACCTTGGCAGAAATCTTCATGTACGTAACGTTACGTTTTCACAAACAAAGTCTTGGATTTCCAAAAATAACTTGAAGCATAGCATCCATCTGGCCTTGTCAATCAACTTCGTAGGCTGGGTCTTCCTTTTTTTTTTTTCAAAGTTACAAACTTTTGCTAGAGGTGAGAAAACAGACACAGAAAAACTCACCCTTGACCTAACTGAACTGTTGTCCACATATGACGCAAACGCCTCCTTCTAGGTTCTTTGATCGTTTTTTCCCAAGACTTGATCAATCACAAAATTGTGTTCATCTCCCCCCTTTGTCAAGGAGTGGGAAACAATTTACCACTTTAAATTGGCTCGCCATTGAAGAAAAGGTATAATATCTATAATTCTAGATATTATCATTCTCATTCTCAGGGGCGTTTCTGGATGTATAGCAATGTCTTTGTGTTATATGTTATATATATCAGTGACCTCTCTCCTAGAGGGTAGAGTGTATAGGAGATATGTTTCTGTACTCTATCCAAGGCCGCATTTCCAACTTACTTTTAGGAATTTGTTTCTTAGTAGAAATTGAAGAATCCTTCGTTCATAGGATGCTTCCAGAAAGGTTGTTTATTTGTTCAGAAAGATAAGCAAAGACAAGACTGGCTTCTGGTAACATTTGACATGGTGATGGTCTCAGAAGGAGGAGGAGACATCTTGATGTTACATTCTCCAAAGTGTTGGGTTACTTCTCTCTCTTCCACCCTACTCCATTCCTATTCTACCATAAATCTCATCCATTCTTATACTTTTTCTAAATGTTATGTCAGCATATCCTAGTAACACCCATATTTGCATATATACTTTAAATGGCTATAGTCTAAAGATAAGCAACATTACTCCACCCATTGTCTTGACATAGCAACTCAAAATAGAAATATCTACCCAGCTAAACCACTCCTCTGTCCTCTGTCCTCCATCCTGTTAACCTTCAGAAACCATCACAAATTACGTATAACATTTATGTGTTTCATATATTTTTTCAGAAACTTTTATCACCTAAAATAATAATGAACTTAAAATCTTCTAACAATTCCCCCTCAATGCACTATAATCAACAGATATAATAAGTGCATTCGTCTTAAATAATAAATGTCTCTGATCCACTTTTTCAATACAAACAATACAATAAACATTAATACAATACAATAAACAGTAATACAATTTAGTGTGTCAGATATTGTACATAAACATTTTCCAAAACTCAGATATCCCTATGAAAAATATTTAACTATTTCATTCCATTGAGAAAATTTAAATTATTATATTATTTATTAATTTTAATTCTCCATGTAAATCATGTAATATTAAAGATTTTCTTCCTTCAACTTCATAAATTCATTTAACTTCCTGTGAAAACTCTTATGACTTTAACCATATAATTTGACTTTTTTAATATAAAGATGAAATACATATCTTTGAAAAATCAAATTATATTGCTTCGTAATATAAATTACTAATTAATAAATAACATTTCTTCCATTCCTGGAAATTTCAATTACCAAATAACTTCTACAATATACGTTTTTATACATTATCCTTGACAGTGAACAATTATAAACATAATAAATAATCTACTCATCTGTAGATACATAAATAGACATAAAACTTTCCCATTATTTGATTGTCATATTTTATATATTCTATCCATCTTTCTATTTATTTTCCTATTTAGTTTTCTATTTATTTATCTATCTAATCATGTTCTTTAAATTTAGAAATGAAAGACATATCTATAAAAGAAAATGAAAACAAGTATCAAATTCTTATAAAAATAAATATGTTTTCCTAAGTAATTTTCATTATTTAATATAAACTATTCTAGACTGATAATCCTTTCTATGTTTACCCATTTTATTCCTATTTTTACCAATTATTTTTAATTATTTTTTTACCAATTCTTTAGAAACAAAAATTATAATTCCAATGTACCTTAAAAATAACAAAATAATCTTTCCAATTGATATCTCAGTTGACATCTCTGTTGGCATCCCTGGTACCTTCAGATCTATAATTCTTGACCATAACTTTAGCTACTGGAATAAATTACTAAACATACTCATAAGAAGTAGAAATCTCATTCAAGACATAATTTCTATTTAAATTTAGCAAAGGCCTAGCCATAATTTGTGAAAAAACTTCTGAAATACCTGCACCTGTTTGCAAAATTTGCAACCACACTTCTTTCTTTTCTGACAGACTATATAAAAATAACGGAGTATGCTAATCTCAAAATACATCCTGTCATTAACTCAAAAAGTTAACAAACCTTATGTTTAAAAAAAATAATAAAGTTTTTAAACTAAAACTATAGCAGGTAAATAAGTCACCCAATCTTTACCTTATTCTTGAATCATCTTACCCTATTTAGACTTTATAATACTATTTATACGTTCCTACAATACCTGAGTACTTAAGATGATAAGAAACAAAAACTTTATTAAATATCTAAAATGGCATACATATCCTACAAAATTTTAAATCATAATCTGATTCCATGGTTTGAAATCCAACCCCAGTGGAATATGACATAAGTTCACAACTTAGCTTTTGTTAAAGATATTATATTTTTCTAGAATTATCTCAATTAATTTATCAAAAAGAAACATTAACTAAAAAAAAACAACATCCTAATATCCTCCATTAACAGGTGGAAAAAACTACTATAATCAATCTATATAGATTTGCCAAATTCCTCAATACTTTGTAGTATTAGGTTACTCTTTCCTTTTGGATTGTTCTATAAACAAATAAAACAATATTCAGAAGTTTGATGACAAAGTGTTCTAAAATGAGTAGTTCAGAATTTCTTTCATTAGCTTAAATAAAAAATCAATCAGTCAGTCAGGTACCTGGATATGCAAAAAGAAATATTTTCATTTAAAAATAACTCTATCCATTTTCGTTGGAATATTTTTTTTTACAATAAATTTTATATCCATAATCAATCTGTACTGACTCTAAGACAAAATGTCATAGCCCCCCTCTTTATCCTGTGACTAATATTAAATCTTGTAAAAGAATAATCTTACCAGATTATTGTATTTTTTCCTTTACACTGACAATTTAGGTTGGGCTTTCCCAAATATTCTATTTCTGAAAGAAATGTGATCATGCTGAAATTTATTTTCAGAACCAAAAACATTCCTCTCATACAGTATGATTGAATGAGCCACACATGCCTGTCACTCTGACTGCTAAACACATGGCAGTCTTAAGTTCAGCTTTCAATGCGTCCACTAAAAGTTGAATAAGTGACTTTTTCATGATTAATTTACACAACTGTGGCTCTATCCCTCACACTGCATCAATTTTTAGTCTTTTTAGTCACCACCATATTTATATACCACTACAACTGATCTTTTTAACATCCAGTTGCCGCTAGACAAAGCTGTGTGCATTGACACCTCCTGTTTTCCTTGTAATAACACCTTTAGTGTAACATAAGATGTTTTTAAAACAAATGGTGCAAAACCCACAATGTCTCTGTTCTGTAGCATTGGACAATGCACTCCTAATACATTTTTTATAAATACCAATGAATTTGTCTCATCATCCACATACACTTAAATTTAAAATGGCTGAGAGAGATCTCTATAATTAATCAAAAATACTAAATTAATAAGGGCTTTCTTTAGATCTTCAAATTATTATATATAAGTTCTCTCTTGTTATTAAAAATATTTGCCCTACAGTAAGCCTATATAATTCACTAAAATTCACTCAGACAGATACTTTGTCTGCAAAAATCTCAATGAACTCTTGAGAAAAGTTATTAAGGCCCAAAAAAATCTTATTTTTTTAAAAACAATTACTTTAGTAAGTAATAATACCTTTTAAAAATACATTTTTCTCATCAATGAATCCTCTTTCAGATAATTGGAAGACTTAACACAACAATGTGTTGTGCTTTGATCCACAAAAGTGAAAAATGTCATGGCATGACGACTAGTCTGTGTAACTTGATCTGCATTTCTCTGTTGGTAATACACTCCTCGCATGTCACAAACTCTTCAGAGAATGATCTGTTACTATGGGGGTAATTTACTATAGCGCTAATGCGCGGCAATTTAGCGCGCATTAGCGCTAATAGCGCTAATGCGCGCTAAAACGGTATTCACTATAGCGCTGGTGAGAAAATACTCCCAAAATCGAATTTACTATAGCTCCCTGAAACTAAATAGCGCCCAAACCCTTACTCTGCTAAAACCTAGAGAATTGCACATGGAAATAATGTTTAGAACATGATATAATTGTCTAAATGGTACTGAAATATGCGGTATATTATTTAAAGATTATCTGCTTTTAAACTGTGTGAAAAAGTGAATTCTACACTGAAATATCTTTAAAAGTCTGAAAAGTGAAAAATTCCCCGTTTTGGACAACTAGGTGCCAACACAACTGAGCATGCTCAGACCTGAAAATAACTCTCATTTTAACTCAAGTGTCTTTTTTACCTGGAGGTATAGTAAATACCAAAATGAGAGCTAATTAGAGAACATTTTTTGGAAGTTAAAATCTGCTCTAATTTAGTCCAAATGAAGTTTCAGTCACTGATTCTAATGGAACAATTCTAACTTTCACAAAAAAACCTTTTAATGTTGAGATGAAATGTATCTTTCTGTGAAATACATCTTCCTTTGCAACATTGTTGCTTCTACTTAAAATATTTTGATTTGAAGAATGCTACAATGTGGAATGTTTTGATGTTTTGGTAAAATATATTTTTCTCTGTCACTTTCACTTGTTACTCTTCATCTCAAAACAATCTTTAACCTAAACTCACACAGGTGTCTTTACAATCCACAAACAATACCATTGCTGATGAAAATTTAAAATGAATCACATTTTTTTGTGCTTTTTATTATTTCCAAATATTCATAATTTGAGCCCAAAAAATGTGATATATGTACCAACATCAGAAAGCAAAATGTAATTCCCAAAAATTTGAGGGTAATATTCTACTCTCACCCACAAAAAAACCCCAAATATCACAGAATAAATCAAGAAGAATAACTCTTGAGTAATGTAATTCCATCACCTGTATGTCCATAGAAATGCAGTATTTATGTGTAGTTATGTGTAGTTATGTGTAGGAGGGTCTCACATGTGGCAGCTCCGTGGCTTTGAGGTTAGAACTTCTACTTAGTATCTCTGAGGGTCTGGGTTCAAATCTCAACCATGTTGCTTCATGTAGAGAAGTTGTCTCATCTCCCAGTTCCTATAACTATGTCTAATTGTAGTAGTTATGTGTAGGAGGGTTCCACCACTGTTGTCAGTCTTTTCCAGATACACTATATAGCCAAAAGTATTGGGACGCCTGCCTTTACACACACATGAACTTTAATGGCAGCCCAGTCTTAGTCCGTAGGGTTAAAATTTGATTTGGCCCACCCTTTGTAGCTAGAACAGCTTCTGGGAAGGCTGTCCACAAGGTTTAGTGTGCCTATGGGAATGTTTGATCATTCTTCCAGAAGTGCATTTGTGAGGCCAGGCACTGATGTTGGATGAGAAGGCCTGGCTTGCAGTCTCTACTCTAATTCAGCCAAAGGGTGTTCTATCGGGTTGAGGCCAGGACTCTGTGCAGGCCAGTCAAGTTTCTCCACCCCAAACTTGTTCATCCATGTCTTTATGGACCTTGCTTTGTGCACTGGTGTGCAGTCATGTTGGAACAGGAAGGGGCCATCCCCAAACTGTTCCCACAAAGTTGGGAGCATGAAATTGTCCAAAATGTCTTGGTATGCTGACGTCTTAAGAGTTCCCTTCTCTGAAACTAAGAGGCCAAGCCCTGAAAAACAACCCTGCACCATAATCCCCCTCCACCAAATCATTTGGACCAGTGCACAAAGCAAGGTCCATAAAGACATGGATGAGTGATTTTGGGGTGGAGGAATTTGACTGGCCTGCACAGAGTCCTGACCTCAACACAACAGAACACCTTGGGGATAAATTAGAGAGGAGACTGTAGGTCAAGCCTTCTCGTCCAACATCAGTGCCTGACCTCACAAATGCACTTGGAAGAATGGTCAAACATTCCCATAGACACACTCCTAAACCTTGTGGACAAGAAGAGTTGAAGCTGTTATAGCTGCAAAGGGTGGGCCAAATGAGTTTTGAACCCAATACTAATACTGGGATGCCATTACAGTTCATGTGTGTTTAAAGGCAGGCATCCCAATACTTAGGCCAATATATTGTATAGTATATTGCTTGTGACACTGAGCATGGCTATGGACTTAGGGCTGGTTCACACCACAGAGATGTAGAGAACATGTGTGAGGCTGCCTGGTGGCTAAGTGGGTAGCAGTTCCGTCTAGCAGCACCTGGGATGTTGGTTCAATTCCCCAACATGCTAATCCTTGTGTTGAAGTTTATATGTTCTCCCTGTGTGGGTTTCTCACCACAATCTAAAGACATGCTGGCATCTTATTTGTCTCCTGTCGAAATAGGTTCTAATGTAAGATTGTTAATTTTGGACTTTATATTGGAAGCTCATTGCAGCCAGGGACTGATGTTAATGTTTATTAGCATTAATCATGCCCAGGGACTTGGACATTTCAAATTTTAGGGTTTACACTGCACAGGTACATATGCTTAGAAAACTGTTGCTTTGTTTATGTGGATGCAAATGGACTTTGATCTTTGTCCTGTAGTTGGAGATTTGATGCACATAGCCAAGGCTAACACAGTTGCAAATCCTATTATGTGTTCCTGCTCATCAGGTGCAATCACTTTAGACATACATGAAGAGACAGATTGAAAGATACTGGTGGGCGTGTACTTCTATTGGGTGTGTCAGTGTGCTAACAATACAACCTCTCTTATATAAAGGCCTGCAGTAGGGGGGTTCGTTTGGCCTGAGAAGGTCAGGTTTTTTGTTGTGATGGAGAAGGGATGATATTGGGAGATTTGATGAAATTCTTGTGCATTTTTTCAATCAAAAGTGGGTTTATGTGGCCATGCTGTCAATGTTGTGTGTGTATTGTTCCTGTCTGATCATGCAAACATCGTTTGGAAGCATCTGCTGACCTACTATTTTTGATCTCGTTTAATCGTGTACACCGAAATGCAGCTTCCAGCAGAACATGGTCACCAATGTATGTATGTGTGAATTGTGGGCTGGTGGTGGGTGTTTTGAGTAAGTCTTTTGCAATATTCAGTTGGAATGCTTTGTAAGAATGACTGTTAAGTATGTTTCTATAATCTTGCAGATAATGTGATTTGTCCCCGCTATAAACTGAAATTAAAGCTGTGTCCACTCTAAGGTTTTGTCTAATTTTAGATTGTAAGCTCCTATGAGCAGGGCCCTTAAAATTCCGTTGCTAAATGTAGTACCATATATCCTGCCCAAATTTTTTTGAAGCTAGTAAATGTAAATTTTTTTTTCTGCTGGTAAAATAAATACATTGAGCTTTTGTTGTGGTGTGTGTGTGTGTGTGTGTGTGTGTGTGTGTGGTGTTTTTTTTTTTTTTTTTTTCTTCTACTTTTCTTTCTTTAGTTTTTGTGGGTGGTGGTTTTGGGAAAGTGCAATATCTCTTTTATATTTTATTTCAATATGTATTTGTGCACCAAAAAACTAATCTCTTTGCCCTGGTTCACATGCTACTTTCAAATTGCGCTACTTCACTTGAAGTAGCACGATTTCAAAGTAGCAAGGTCAGTGTGATTTCAGGTGGCTTCATACACAAATGTCTATAGAAGTCGCACCTGAAATCGGCAAAAGTAGTGCAGGAACTACTTTAGCAAATTGATGCGGTGCGACAAAAAAAAAGTTGCATCAATTGGAACAGTGCCATTACCAATAGTCATGTGATTTGATCTCTCAAATCGCATGACCAATCGCTCCAATGTAAACCTAGGCTTCTGCACAACTGCAAGTTATATATAAAGATTCCACCTTTATCATTAACAGCTGTGGAGAATTGCAGGTAATGAATTCAGCTGGTGGATAGGTAGTGTTTGAATGTGTCAGCTCTGGTTCACATTGGTGTGATTTGACATGCCAAATCTGTGGCAATTGCACCGTTCTAATTGGTGCGATTTGTATTGATATTGGTGCAGAAACCTGCACTGATGTCTCTGATATTGCCCCCACAGTCGGGACTGACATGCAGGAATGAAATTGTGTGAGTTCAGCTGAACGCTTTCCTCCCGCTGTCAGTGTGAACCAGGGCTCAAACTGGGCCTTTTGCCTTTGTAATTCACCTGCTGCTAACCCAGGGACACCATGTCTTAGCAAACTCCCTTAAGTTTACCTTCAAATATATGTAGAAATACAGATTTGCATATCTAAAAATAAAAAAATACTAATCATGGTTGAGATCACATATTCGCAGCGGCAATCAAAAGCGTGGTTTCACCTTCTGACCTGGAAATTATTCATTGTATGCACCCGGAAGTTCCTGTGCTGGTCAGGATCTCCATCTAGGTGGACATGGCGAGGTCTCTTTAGCAGAGAGGAGGCACTGCTCATTGGCTGGGTAAGTGTAGGATATGTACTTGTACTTAATCAATGCGGGGTGGATGTCATAGTTAGATTTGGTGTGGGTGGGGTTCATTGATTTGTTTGGCATCACCACACATTTGCTTCCGTCCCATGTGCACACATCCCTTCCTGTATTTGTTCTGCTGATGTAAATCAGTAAGGACTATGCAAGTATAAATGAGAGCTCCTTTTATTAAAATATGACTTGTTTCAAAGCTGGGTGAGTTTTCCAGCAAATTTGGACCTCTGAGTTGCATGACAAGTTGTACCCCATGATTCTCAATGCCAACCATTCATATCTGTGATACTTTAAGTCGCACCAACTTCAAAGTAGTCCCTGTACTACTTTGGTGTGACTTGAGGTATATCGGGTACAATATTACACAGGCATTCCCAGAAGTTGGGGCCAAGTTGCAGCGGCAAAGTGGCAGCAAGATAGTGGGACTTTCAGGTCGCAGCAGTGTGAATGAGATTCAAGGATAACACCTTTGAATTTGGCCCTATTGTCACTTGTACATCCTGAAGGTGTAGCAAATTCGTCCCTGCACTACCTTGGTTTGACTTTGATGCGATTTGAGGTCCATACACCACAAGATTACACAGACATTGCTTCAAGTCATGACAAAGCTGTGCAATTTTAAGGTCGCACAAGAGCAAATGGGGCCTTATTCAAAGGTGTTATCAATTAATCGCATTAGGTTACTTTCACACTTGGGTGACTTTTCATGGAGCTTTGGACCTCAGTCACATGAAAAGTTGTCCCCATGATTTCCATGCATATTTATTAGAGCTGCACGATTAATCGTCATCGTGATTTTTTTCCCCTTTACGATCTTGAAAAAAGAGTTTCACAATTCTTGCTATGCAAAGAACTCTCTCTGCTCTTCTGAAGCCACACCCGAAAAACCAGGAAGTCTGCCAAGAATTAGAACATTCTTTATCAGTGAACTTAACTAGAAACCTTGTAACAATTTGTCAATTAAATAGACTTCTGTGTAAGTGAGGAAAGTTTAACCACTTAAACACTAAACATTTTTCTGACATTTGTTGGTTTCAGGTTAAAATCATTTTTTTTTTTTGCTAGAAAATTACTTAAAACCCCCCAACATTATATATATATTTTTTAGTAGAGACCCTAGAGAATAAAATGGTGATTGTTACAATATTTTATGTCACACTGTATTTGCGCCTTTCACATGCAATTTTTTTTGGAAAAAAGTACTTTAATGAATTAAAAAAAAGAAAAGTTAGCCCAATTTTTTGTGGGATAATGTGAAAGATTTTACGTCGCGAGAATCGTGATCTTTTTATTCTAAGCAAAAAAATTGTGATTCTCATTTTGGCCAGAACCGTGCAGCTCTAATATCTATGCAACTTCACCCATGTTCACATAGATCTGAATTGACATGTCAAATTGTAGGCCAAATCGGCACCTATTGATGGCAATGGAACTGTCCGAATTGGTGCGACGCCACAACAATTCCCAAAAGTAGTTCCTGCACTACTTTGAGCGACTTGGGGGGGCGATTTCTTACCTCCCAACTTTTTGAGATGGGTATAAGGGACACCTATTAGCAAAAGTAGGTAGGCATAGGACACCTTCTTAAAGGAGAACAGTTGGGACCTATGTGATTTCACTAGACATCTGTGCAGGAAAGTGCACTGTCTCTGAAATCGCTGACAAAGTCGGGCTGAGTCACACTTTGGACATCAGAGTCGTATGACAAGTCATACCCCATGATTTTTAATGTGTACCATTCATATCTGTGCGACTTCAAGTAACACTGACTTCAACGTAGTCCCTGTACTACTTTGGTCTGACTTTGATGCGAGTTGAGATCCATAGACCTCAAGTTTACACAGGCATTCCCTGGAATTGCGGCAAAATTGCTGATGCAAAATAATGGGAAAGTTGCGTGTCTTTCCCTGCGACTCCTGCGTCCATAGACCTCAAGATTACATAGGCATTGCTTAAAGTCGCATTAAAATCTTGCAACTTTCAGGTTGCACAAGTGTGAAAGGTGCCTAAGTCACTGTGCTGAGTACTATTTTATACCTAGAATATAAAGTAGTCCCACCATCAAACACTAGTAAACATATGTTCTCAATATAATTGTGCTCAAATGGCTGAAAATCACACAGATGGTATCACCTACTGAAAGCTTGCATTGTACTCAGCAGCATATGCTGAAAAGAGGCAAATGCCTATTAGCCAATGCCACATCGGCACGAGCATGGTTGTTACTATAATATTAATGCCTGAAATGCAAAACATTATTGTATTGAATCAAACATTAGTAAATGTATTTTCTCTGTAGGTAAGTGCTCAGCTCTGTAGCATAGCGGTATACCCTGCTGCCCCCAAAAGTTCAAGCCATGAATTCAAATCCCACTGACAGCATCACCTCCCAGAAGTGTGCATTGTACTCAGAAGCATAATTAGGCAAAGCACATCAGCTTGCTTTATTCCATATTTTAACTCTTCAAATGCATGCAATGGTATGTACTTATTCAAAAATATGGTATGGAATTCCAAAATTCAAGGAAAAAAATGTCGTAGGGTCTCCCCAGTACATACCTGGCCCTTCAGTATGGACTTTAAGGGGAACCCCACACCAAAATGTAAAATAAATTTGATGTGGGGCCCCCAAAATCCATACCAGACCCTTACCTGAGCATGCAGCCTGGAGGTCAGGATAGGGGGGGACGAGTGAGCACCCTCCCCTTCTGAACCTTACCAGGCCACATGCCCCAAAGCACCTTTTCCCCATGTTGATGGGGACAAGGGCCTCTTCCCGACAACACTGGTCGGTGGTTGTCGGTCTGCAGGCAGGGGGTTTATCAGAATCTGGAAGCCCCCTTTAACAAGGGGGCTCCCAGATCCTGCCCCCTATGTGAATAGGTATGGGGTACATTTTACCCTTACCCATTCACCAAAAAAAGCAGTGAAATGTAAAAAAATTAATAGCCGGTTTTTGACAAGTCCTTTATTGTAGAATAGCTCCGAGCTGTCTTCTTCCCTGAGCCATCTTCTCCAGACGCTGTCTCTCCCTCCTCCATCTTCTCCCCGAGCTGTATTCTCCCAGAGCCATCTCTCCTGCCGCCGCCATCTGCTGTGTTCTTCCGCACCGCTGGTTACCCGCTAATAAAAAAAAAAGCTGCTCTTCTTCCATTGTGGTCTTCCTCCGCTGTGTTGTCACCCGCTGTGTAGTGTCTCTTACATAGCCATGGAGCGGACTCTCCGGGTGACATTATCGGATGGCCACAGAAGACCGCCACAAGAAGAGCGGCTTTTTTTTATTAGTGGGTAACCGGCTGCGCTGAAGAACACATCAGCGGGAGAAGATGGTGGCAGCAGGAGAGACAGCTCGGGGAGAAGAAACGTCAAACACTAGTGAATGTATTTTATATGTATGACTGTGCTACACCCAATAGGCTAGCGGTCAGCACTTCTACCTTGAGAGAACTCATGGGTTCAAATCCCACAGAGAAATACTAAAAGATTGAATTGGTGAAAAAAAAGCAAATGACTATTAGCCAATTAGCCAAAGCAGCATATGCTGAAAATAGGTGAATGCCAATTAGCCAATGCTCTTTAAATTTGGCTGATTCTATTATATTAACTCTTCAAATGCATGCAATGATATGTAAGTATTTAATACTATTATGGTGTGAAATTCCAAACACCACACACTAGCTAATGGGCAGATTACATTTTTTTGTTTGTTTATTTTAATTCGCTTGTGCACTGAAAAAATAAACATAGCTGGGGGATGGTAGGTTGGCTGGTATTTGAACTTGTACCATGAGTGCTGTGGAGACATCTGAGCAGACTACTAAGCCATTAAGCTAAGTATAAGACCTGCATAATAGTGTAGTATGATTAAAGAATGAATATAAATAATTTCCACTTTATAGTCACCTAAATTAAAGAACAACATACAACAAATAGATAACCTAAATGTTTAATACATGTAACTTTACAGAATAGCAGACATGTATTACTATGTAATAATCATTCATAACTGCATTAGTTAGCAAAAGAAGGAAAAAACTAGGAATACTAATTGCAACATACATCAATAGATGCACACGAGGTAGAGCACATCTCACATAAAAATGTTTCTTTCACATACATGGATCATGATTACAGTGCAGTACTATATAACAACTTGGTAGGAATTGGCATTTGCATATACGCGGAAGCGCTAATTAGCGCCAGCTTAAAATTTACTAACATGTGTTTCTCACTAATAGCGCTAGTTTTTCATTTGCACATTCGCCTGTTGAAATTTTATTTGGCTAAAATGGTCGCTGGTTTGTATTCCCAACCACACCACAAGACTACCTGCCTGGAGTTTGCATGTTCTCCCTGTGCCTGCGTGGGTTTCCTCCGGGTACTCCGGTTTCCTCCCACACTCCAAAGACATGCTGGTAGGTTAATTGGCTTCTGTCTAAATTGGCCCTAGTATATGAATGTGAGTTAGGGACCTTAGATTGTAAGCTCCTTGAGGGTAGGGGCCCATATTAGTGTATAATGTATATGTAAAGCACTGCGTAAATTGACGGCACTATAGAAGTACCTTAAAGCGGAGTTCCACACAGAAATGGAACTTCCGCTTTTCGGAACCCTCCCCCCCTCCGGTGTCACATTTGGCACCTTTCAGGGGGGAGGGGGGTGCAGATTCCTGTCTAAGACAGGTATTTGCACCCACTTCAGGCATAGACTCCCATGGGAGTCTATGCCTCTTCCCGTCCCGACCGCGCTGTCTGCTGGGAACACACAGCTCCCAGGAGAGAGCAGCGACCACTAGGGACGCGCAGCGCGACTCGCGCATGCGCAGTAGGGAACCGGGAAGTGAAGCCGCAACGCTTCACTTCCTGATTCCCTTACCTAGGATGGCGGTGGCAGCTGCCGAGAACCGAGCGGGTTCTCGGCGTCCCCTGCCGACATCGCTGGACCCTGGGACAGGTAAGTGGCCATGTATTAAAAGTCAGCAGCTGCAGTATTTGTAGCTGCTGGCTTTTAATTTTTTTTTTTTTTGGCGGTGTGGGTGAACCCCCGCTTTAAATAAAAATAAATAAGTCTTCACTAATATTATGGTGTGAATCTCCAAAACACCATACACTAGCTAACAAGCAGTTTACATTTGATAAACTTTATTGTATGGTATATAAACCATCAAACACTAGTAAAAGTATTTTGTATATATAATTGTGCTCAGCCCAATAGGCTAGCAGTTAGCACCTCTACCTTCAAACATTCAGGTATTGAAAGACTCATGGGTTCAAATCCCACAGAAGAATCCTAAAAGATTACTATTGGTGGAGAAAAGGAGAATTACTGTTAGCCAGTTAGCCAATTAGCCAAAGCAGCACACAGTGAATGCCAAGTAGCTTTTAATGTGTAACCACTTTAATGTGGTTGATATTATTGTATTAACTCTTCAAATGCATGCAATGGTATGTAAGTATTCACTAATATTATGGGGTGAATCTCCAAACACCACACACTAGCTAACAAGCAGTTTACATTTGATAAACTTTATTGTATAGTATATAACACATCAAACACTAGTAAAAGTATTTTGTATACATAATTGTGCTCAGCCCAATAGGCTAGCAGTTAGCACCTCTACCTTCAAACATTCAGGTATTGAAAGACTCATGGGTTCAAATCCCACAGAAGAATCCTAAAAGATTACTATTGGTGGAGAAAAGGAGAATTACTGTTAGCCAATTAGCCAAAGCAACACAAATATACGTGTATATTTATTTACTAAAAATAGGTGATTGCCAAGTAGCCAATGCAGTTTAATGTGAAAGTTTTTATTGTATTAACTCTTTAAATGCATGCAATGGTATGTAAGTATTCAATTATATTATGATGTGACATTCCAAACACCACACACTAGCTAAAGGGCAGTTTACATTTCTTTGTTTGTTTATTTTAATTCACTTGCGCACTGAAAAAATAAACAGAGCTGGTGGATGGTAGGTTGTTGTTTGAACTCATACCATGAGTGGTGTGGAGATATCAAAGCAGACCACTAAGCCATTGTGCTAAGTACAAGACCTGCATAATAGTGTAGTATTATTAAAGAATGAACATAAATAATTACTGCGTTATAGTCAACTAAATTATTAAATAATAAATCAAAAACATGAAAAAAACAACATACAACAAATAGGTAACCTAAATGATTAATACATGTAACTTTACAGAATAGCAGACATTACTATGTAATAATCATTCAGAACTGCATTTCTTAGCAAAAGAAGGAAAAAAAAAATAGGAATACTAATTGCAATATAAATCAATAGATGCACGGGAACTAGAGCTCATCTCTGATAAAAAATGTTTCTTTCACATACATGGATCATGGCTACAGTACAGTGCTATATAACAACTTGATGAGAATTGGCATGTGTATATACGCGGAAGCGCTAATTAGCGGCAATTTAGAATTTACAAACGTTTGTTCTCCGCTTATAACGCTGATTTTCATGCGCAAATTCGCCGTTTTGTTTCCATTTGGCTAAAATGGGCTCTATTATTTGCCATAGTGCCCAGTACTTCCTGGAGTTATAGTAAATGACCCCCTGTCAGTCTTAGCTAACATGTTTTCTATACAATACACTGTACAATTCGGTAACAATCTAGTTTTTCGTTTTTAAAATGTTTAACCTTTTTACCACTTTTTAAACATATTTTGTTTGTACATCTGCCAAAAATCATGTACACTACGTTATATGACTTTCCTGATTATAGTAATGACAAAAAAATTGTTTAGAGGACAATCTTGTGAAACTCACAGATTGGGTCCTGCTCAAAAACTGCGATTGGCCATTTCCCAGAGAAAATTCCTCCATCAAAGTCCTTACTTTTACCAGAAATACTCATTTACAAAGACTTTTAACAATTGTTATTTTTACAATTTTTTAGATTGAACAAAACTTTCAGATTTTAATATTTTCTCTGGGTAGCCTTTAGTAAATTAGAACAATCTACTAATTTTAATTTAATAACCAAATCCAAGTTTGGAATTTTTTGTAAAAATTGTTCAATCCTTAACTTATTATTTCCTACAACCAAATCTGTAGGATTTTTGTAAGACACAAAACACCATGTTTTTTCCATTATCTCAATTTCATACAGTTCTTTCCACAATCTTAATCAATACTTTTTTCTCTGAAAACTTTTTTTCTGCCCCCTATATATGTGTTTTAGAATGACCATGTGTAATAACGCACATTTTCTGTTGTTCAGGGTTTAAATATTCATAAACATTTACATGCAGCATTAAACTTAGTTTCCTTATTAAATGACTTCTTTACACTCTGACATTAATTAATTACTACTGCATGTATTACTGATGGTACAGGAAAATACTTCTGAGCCTTGAGATGTTAACCATCCCATGTTACCTTTCTATATAAACAAACACACTCACCCCTTGTTAGTATGATAGTCCTGTGCGCACTTAAAAAAACAAGAGATGAATAATGTCCTTTAAATTTGTTGCTCGTTGCCTTTTCTTTCGTTTGTTGCTTTTTCTTCCATTTGCTGCTTTTTCTTTTGTTTGAAGAATAATTCTCTTGTAGCCTTTTGCCTTGTTCCTTGTATTGTGTGCTGTAGTGTGCTATAGTGTGCTGTAGTGTGCTTGCCTATTGATTTTTCTTTGCCTTTTTCTTGGACTTTCCATCTTCAAACATCAAAATCCGACTTTCATCTTAGCCTACCCAAATAGTACATACATCTGCCTGTTGTACCTCAATGGTAGCTTTTTCAAATAACGTGAAGTCTCAGTTCCTGATTCAACATTTTTTCTTCTTGGGCAACTACCCAATATTTTCTTATGTGAGACGTTCTCACCTTCTTAGGAACTAACCTTGGCAGAAATCTTCACGTACGTAACGTTACGTTTTCACAAACAAAGTCTTGGATTTCCAAAAATAACTTGAAGCATAGCATCCATCTGGCCTTGTCAATCAACTTCGTAGGCTGGGTCTTCCTTTTTTTTTTTTGTTTTTTTTTTTTTTCAAAGTTACAAACTTTGGCTAGAGGTGAGAAAACAGACACAGAAAAACTCACCCTTGACTTAACTGAACTGTTGTCCACATCTGACGCAAACGCCTCCTTCTAGGTTCTTTGATCGTTTTTTCCCGAGACTTGATCAATCACAAAATTGTGTGTATCTCCCCCCTTTGTCAAGGAGTGGGAAACAATTTACCACTTTAAATTGGCTCGCCATTGAAGAAAAGGTATAATATCTATAATTCTAGATATTATCATTCTCATTCTCAGGGGCGTTTCTGGATGTATAGCAATGTCTTTGTGTTATATGTTATATATATCAGTGACCTCTCTCCTAGAGGGTAGAGTGTATAGGAGATATGTTTCTGTACTTTATCCAAGGCCGCATTTCCAACTTACTTTTAGGAATTCGTTTCTTAGTAGAAATTGAAGAATCCTTCATTCATAGGATGCTTCCAGAAAGGTTGTTTATTTGTTCAGAAAGATAAGCAAAGACAAGACTGGCTTCTGGTAACATTTGACATGGTGATGGTCTCAGAAGGAGGAGGAGGAGGAGACATCTTGATGTTACATTATCCAAAGTGTTGGGTTATTTCTCTCTCTTTAACCCTACTCCATTCCTATTCTACCATAAACCTCATCCATTCTTATACTGTTTCAAAATGTTATGTCAGCATATCCTAGTAACACCCATATTTTCATATATACTTTAAATGGCTATAGTCTAAAGATAAGAAACATTACTCCACCCATTGTCTTGACATAGCAACTCAAAATAGAAATATCTACCCAGCTAAACCACTCCTCTGTCCTCTGTCCTCCATCCTGTTAACCCTCAGAAACCATCACAAATTACGTATAACATTTATGTGTTTCATATATTTTTTAAGAACCTTTTATCACCTAAAATAATAATGAACTTAAAATCTTCTAACACGGTTCAACACAGCTAGCTGCCGAAAAAAAGGATAAGTGTGTCCCACGGCCACGTGCTGATGAGGATGCACTGTCTCCACGACCAGCACTGCTGCCTCTAGACACAGAGCCTGCTTGCCCTCTTTTATTGGCTTGTGACTGTCTGCTTCTCCTTGTCAGCCTTCCAGACATACTAATGGCCTGCAGTGAGATGTAGCTGCACAAAGCCGGGATGTATAAATATACTGATACTGCAGCTAGCAGAATTAACTGCCTGCCTGTAGTATTATTAGTATGAGAACACCAGCAATTGTCTTCAGGTAGCTTTAGGTTCACACTGTGCAGATAACACAGTAGACTAACTGTAAATACTGTAGCTGCCTGCCTGTGGTACTAATAGGATCAGAAGAACAGCAGCAATTTTCTTCAGGTAGCTTTAGGTACACACTGTGCAGAGAACACAGTACACTAACTGTAAATGCTGCAGCTGCCTGCCTGTGTTATTAATAGGATTAAGAACAACAGCAATTGTCTTCAGGTAGCTTTAGGAGCACACTGTGCAGAGGACACAGTAGACTAACTGTAAATACTGTAGCTGCCTGCCTGTGGTACTAATAGGATCAGAAGAACAGCAGCAATTTTCTTCAGGTAGTTTTACGTGTGCACTGTGCAGAGGACACAGTACACTAACTGTAAATACTGCAGCTGTCTGCCTGTGGTATTAATAGGATCAGAACAACAGCAATTGTTTTCAGGTAGCTTTAGGTGCACACTGTGCAGAGGTCGCACTACACTAACTGTAAATACTGCAGCTGCTTGCCTGTGGTACTAATAGGATCAGAAGAACACCACCAATTTTCTTCAGGTAGCTTTTTTTTTCCCTGGTTTATGCAACTTTATTGAAGAATAAAGACTAACAGAGCCACTAGTTGATCAGTCATCCATTGACGCTTGAACGGTTTTATTCAGTGCTATATTAACAGTGTTTGGAAGATAGATCAACCAATAGCTCGGCCTCCAAAAAAAAAAAAAAAAAATCAATGAAAAATTACAAAACTTTTGATCCTGTTATTAAATGGGGTTTCACCTTCCAATTTCAATTTGTCATATTTATTGACATGCATAAAATACATTACTTCTGTTAGGTGCACACTGCGCAGAGGACACAGTACACTAACTGTAAATACTGCAGCTGCCTGCCTGTGGTATTAATAGGATCAGAACAACAGCAATTGTCTTCAGGTAGCTTTAGGTGCACACTGAGCAGAGGATGCACTACACTAATTGTAAATACTGCAGCTGCTTGCCTGTTGTACTAATAGGATCAGAAGAATAGCAATTGTCTTCAGGTAGCTTTAGGTGCACACTGTGCAGAGGACACAGTACACTAACTGTAAATACTGCAGCTGCCTGCCTGTGGTATTAATAGGATCAGACCAACAGCAATTGTCTTCAGGTACCTTTAGGTGCACACTGTGCAGAGGACGCACTGCACTAACTTTAAATACTGCAGCTGCCTGCCTGTGGTATTAATAGGATCCGAACAACATCAATTGTCTTCAGGTAGCTTTAGGTGCACACTGTGCAGAAGACGCACTACACTAACTGTAAATACTGCAGCTGCCTGCCTGTGGTACTAATAGGATCAGAACAACAGCAATTGTCTTCAGGTAGCTTTAGGTGCACAATGTGCAGAGGACGCACTACACTAACTGTAAATACTGCAGCTGCCTGCCTGTGGTATTAATAGGATCAGAACAACATCAATTGTCTTCAGGTAGCTTTAGGTGCACACTGTGCAGAAGACGCACTACACTAACTGTAAATACTGCAGCTGCCTGCCTGTGGTACTAATAGGATCAGAACAACAGCAATTGTCTTCAGGTAGCTTTAGGTGCACACTGTGCAGAGGACGCACTACACTAACTGTAAATACTGCAGCTGCCTGCCTGTGGTTCTAATAGGATCAGAAGAACACCACCAATTTTCTTCAGGTAGCTTTAGGTGCACACTGTGCAGAGGATACAGCACACTAACTGTAAATACTGCTGCTGCCTGCCTGTGGTATTAATAGGATCAGAACTACAGCAATTGTCTTCAGGTACCTTTAGGTGCACACTGTGCAGAGGACGCACTGCACTAACTGTAAATACTGCAGCTGCCTGCCTGTGGTATTAATAGGATCAGAACAACATCAATTGTCTTCAGGTAGCTTTAGGTGCACACTGTGCAGAAGACGCACTACACTAACTGTAAATACTGCAGCTGCCTGCCTGTGGTACTAATAGGATCAGAACAACAGCAATTGTCTTCAGGTATCTTTAGGTGCACACTGTGCAGAGGACGCACTACACTAACTGTAAATACTGCAGCTGCCTGCCTGTGGTACTAATAGGATCAGAACAACAGCAATTGTCTTCAGGTAGCTTTAGGTGCACACTGTGCAGAGAACGCACTACACTAACTGTAAATACTGCAGCTGCCTGCCTGTGGTATTAATATTATCAGAACAACAGCAATTGTCTTCAGGTAGCTTTAGGTGCACACTGTGCAGAGGACGTACTACACTAACTGTAAATACTGCAGCTGCCTGCCTGTGGTACTAACAGGATCAGAAGAACACCACCAATTTTCTTCAGGTAGCTGTAAATTCTGTAAAAACATCTGCCCGCATGTCAGTAGGAATAGAATAACAGGAACTGATCTAGCTAAACTGAATACAGTATATATATATATATATATATATATATATATATATATATATATACCCTGTTTCCCCGAAAATAAGACCTAGCCTGATTGTCGGTGATGGCTGAAATATAAGCCCTACCCTCCAAATAAGCCCTAGTTAAAGACCTTGTAGGTCTTATTTTCAGGGTAGGGCTTATTTTCGGGGAAACAGGGTAGGGCTTATTTGGGGGGGTAGGGCTTATATTGCAGCCATCACCGACAATCACGCTAGGTCTTATTTTCGGGGAAACAGGGTATATATATATATATATATATATATATATATATGTGTGTGTGTGTGTATATATATATATATATATATATATATATATATATATATATATATATATATATACAACACCTAGTATGCATATATATACACAATACACTGTAAGTGCAGCTAACTGACTTGCCTGCCTACAAATGACACTGTCTATCTCTCCGCCACCACCGCAACACACTACACAAGGCCAGCACACAGGTGGCCTTATATAGTGTGGGGCGTGTACTAAACCCCTGAGCCATAATTGGCCAAAGCCACCCTGGCTTTGGCCAATTACGGCTCTCTGTACAGACGACGCTGTGATTGGCCAAGCATGTGGGTCATAGTGCATGCTTGGCCAATCATCAGCCAGCAATGCACTGCAATGACGCAGTGAATTATGGGCCATGACGCGCCACTCGAATTTGGCGCGAACGGCCCATAACGTTCACAATTTGACGAACGTTTGAACATGCGATGTTTGAGTCGAACGCAAAGCTCATCCCTAGTCTTAAGCATTTCGGCAATTAAAATGTCTTGGAAGCTTTTGTAATATATTAGTGTTAAGCCATCTGGACCTGGGATCTTTCCTACTTTTATGTGTTTTATAGCTAATTGAAGTTCCTCCTTTGAGAGAGGGCTTTCCATGCCTTCTGCTTGCTGGGGAGAGATAGATTTGGGGCAGTACTGAGTTATGAAATCTTTTATATGGGATGCTCGGTTATTTACTTTTGTTGTGTCTTCACTATTTTGTAGTAAGTTGTATAGTTTAGAATAGTATTTTTCAAAGTGCCTGGCAATATCCTAATTTTTTGAGGGGAGAGTGCCGTGTTTGTCCCGGATGTGATGTATCCTAGATGATGCTTTGGATGTCTGGATCGTGCGTGCCAGCAGTCTTCCACTCTTATTGCCGTGTTCGTAGAACACCTTCTGTTGGAGTACATACCGCCTCCTTTTGCGTTTACCTAGTTCATCTAGTAATGTGGATCAAGCTTGTAGTAGCTCCTGTAGTGTATTTCATGAGGTTGTTTGTTTGTGAGCAGTCTCTAGTCTGTTTATGGTTTGGATCAGGGATTTGATTTGCTCCTGATGTCTCCTTTTGTTGGTTGTTACTAGGGCTATGAACTCCCCCCTTAGTACGCACTTATGTGCCTCCCATGGAGTGATGGGTGTAATATCTGGGGTAGAGTTTTCTAGGAAGAACCTTTGGCTATGGGAATGGATCTGGTTTAGCGCTTCTAGGTCTTTAAGAAGGGAAGGGTTCAGCCGCCATGTTTTGGTTGTTTCCCTTGTTTCTGGGAATGTGAGTGTTATTGAGATGGGGTGGTGGTCTGATAGAAACCTTGGTTCTATAGTGGCCTATGTGAGAAGGGATAAGTCCATCTGTGATAAAAATAGATAGTCTATTCTGGAGTATTTTTGATGTGGAGGAGAGTTAAAGGTGTAGTCTTTGTCGGTTAGGAACATGGTACGCCATGTGTCATGGAGTGTTAGATTTTGGAGTTGGAGTTTGATTTGACAGAGAGCCCAGTAGGAGAGGACAGAAGTGGCAGTAGAGGTGTCAAGAATAGGATTCAATGGCATATTGAAGTCTCCTCCTAGTATCACCATCCCTTCCTGGAAGTTGGATAGGAGGTCACAGATTTTTTTGAAGAAGGATACTTGGTGCTCATTTGGGCAGTATATATTGGCTAGAGTGAGGGGTTTGGATGCATATGTGCCCTTAACAAACACATATCTGCCTTCAGGATCAGTGATTGTGTCTGTCATTTGGAAGTCAGCATTTTTGGAAATGAGGATAGAGGCCCCTTTCGTTTTAGAGTCTTGGTTTGTGGAGTGTATAGCTTGCTTATATATATCATTTGCCAGTTTAGGGATGACATTTGATCTAAAATGGGTTTCCTGAAGTAGGAGGAAATGCGCTTTGTGTTTTGTCAGAGCTGAAAGGTCTTGCGATCTATTTTCTGGCATGTTTAAGCCTTTCACATATAGTGAGATGCATTTCAGTGATACTGGTGTCTTTTGGGACGTCTGTTCCGGATGCATTCTGTTAGCTATTAATGTATGACACCTCGTTGTAGTGGGTTCACAGGGAGAGTTTGTGTTGTCTAAGGGTATTGAGATGGGGGTAAGTATGGGAGAGAGGAAGAGCGGCCCCCACTAGGAAGTAAGGGGATATAGACAGGAGAGAGGATCAGAAAAGGGGGGAGAAAGAGTGGTAGGTTAAGGGTTATGAAAGATGAGTCTCAAGTGGGTGTGATATGGAATATGATGGTTAAGAGGGTTCACACAGCTGTGGAATCTCCATGTTCCGTGTATAGTGTGTCACCGGAGGTGGTTATAGGATCACCTAGCCACCTGATTAGAAGGATTCTGGGGTGTCAGCAAAGGTCCAATGGGCCTGCTGTTGTGGGACAGTAAACTGGGAAGGGATCAGGTATGTTGGCACTGTTGAGGACTAGTAAGGTATGTAAAGGTATCTTCAGGTATGATACGGTGAGGGTAAGTGTGGTATTTAATATGGTGGGTACGTCATTGTTGTGAAGACAGCAATGTCATGTATAATATTTTAACCAGGTGGGTATGTTGATTGTCATTATGAAATGTGCAGTGCGTGAGTTCAATCATTCTAAATATGCAATTAATGAGTAAAATGAATTCTAATTGAAAACTCAAGTCAACTAATGTAACCAGCAAATCTTACGATTGTGTATTGCACTTTTAGGCTAAAAACAAATTTTCTTCTCTCATCTCTATTTAGTTCTTGGGCCCCGTTTCTTTATAGTAAAGAACCAAGGTCCTTGTTCCATTTGTGGGATCATAGGTCTTAGTGGGGAGAGACCAGCCTAGTCAGTTTTCTTGGAGAGAGAAAACCGTAAATAGGTTTTCGTTTTGTGATTGTGTAATAGTATTGTGCCCGTATCCTGACTGTGGCACTGTAATGTTTAACAATGTGGCACAAAGCGTCTCAACCTCAAATCAGGTATTATGGATGTGATTTGCTTCAGATTTACAGTATATAGCATGGTTGGAAATGCTTAGGTCTCTCCTCCACTAATGTGCAATGCGTAAATAGATACGGTATCATTTATGATCACAAAAAATATACAACCAAACAAACTTATTAACAAAAGCAATCCTAAATGTTAGAGGGTAGTGGAAACCTGTTGAGAGAGCGCACATACATATAGGTGTTACCTGCCCTGTTAGCCGCGTCAAGGAGTCTCTCGATTAATCATCAGGCAGGTGAACTCTCTTGGGATGTTTTGGGATAGTCTGAGGGGAAATAAGGATGGTAGTCCTGTGACACGTTCTCATCCAAGCGGGGGCCTTCCTCGGGAATACCTGTGGGTTTAAGAACACAGTACCTGCAAGGAGAGGTTATTCCTGGAAAAGTCCATTTGACTGGAGGCGAGGTTAAGTGAATGATTTCTTCATGGTGCACTGGGAGTTTGTAGGCGATTCTTATAGTGCAAATAAGAGGATCAAGAGAAATCAAACGTTTTAAGGAAGTGGTTTTATGTGTGGTAGCATTTCATCTTCCTGGTTCATTCATCTGCAGTGTATTGAGCAGGATGTTAGTTGTCTCGATGGCCCCTGCGTGGGGTTTCAGCATGTTCTAGCACATGTGGTGGCAAATCTCGATGTGAGATATGTTCTCCAGGCCATGTAGGATCCAGCCTGCGACGTCTGGATCTTTGCCGTTGTGCTTTTGGAGATGCGTTGCAGGACACCGGCTTCCATGGCTCCGTTGGGAAATAGAAGGAGTCCCAATCAGGTAAGTCCACTGGTGGCAAGTAGAGTTGCTCGCAAAAAGTAGGGAGGTCCTCTGGTGTTCGAAGAAGTGCTGTTCGCCCCCTGGCAGTAGCGGGAAGGCAGAAAGGAAACTTCCACCTATACTGTATGTTGCATGCATGTAATGTTTCCAGCAGGGGGTGCAAGCTGCTTGAAGTTGGGAAGATTCTTCCACCTCCGCGATTCGATTGTTCATCAATTGAATGTCCCATTTTAGATCTTATATGGCTGATGTAAGGGATGTTTCTAGGCGAGGCCGGGGATGAGGCCTGAGACGCCTGTGAGGCCTGTGTCTCCTCGTGGTGGGTTAAGGCCCGGAACCGGAATATATCCGGAATGTTGCTGCTGAGCTGGGTTCCGGATTGTGCTCCGGACTCCCTTATGGAGCAGGGTGCTGATATGCTTCTGTTCGGCTTACCCATGGCTGAAGGAGCATGGATGTGCCTTAGAAGAAGCTTATATTGTCCTCTGTGTGCCGGAGCTCTTGCCTCATGCGGCCATCTCTGGTGTTGCTAAGATTTTATCCCAAATTATATCTTCTAGCAAGGTTTGTAGTTTGGGTAAGTTTGCTCTGTTGAAATTCAATGTCTTTGTATTCCCCTTATGTTTCCTATTTGTGTAATTTATACTGAAGCTATTTGACCAGTTATTGCTGTTTCCTATATTTCCCCTTATTTCCACATCCATGATCAGTTCCGTATTGTTGGTAATCAGTAGGTCTAGTAACGCTTTGTTACGCATGTATCCTTTATTAGCAGCCATTGGCATGGGGAAAAAAAAGCAGAGGTGCCCTGAGCTTGTCCTTCTGCCATACTCACACAGGTACTTATTGACTGTTGTATGTGCAGCTGCTGCAGCATTGCCAAAGTTGAGTTCCACTTGGTGGGCATGTCACAAATCAGGCAGTTTACGGGCAGGTGAAATTCCTACTGAATTTCAGTCAACCAAACACTGGCTGTATATGACCATCTGAAATGTCTACAGACTCTTCTGGCCTGCTTTAGAAGATCTTGCAAACCTAGGTACCTGTTTAAGAAATGCTGCACTACAAAATTGAGGACATGTGTCAGGCATGGCACGTGTGTCAACTTTCTCTGTCGAAGGGCGGACAGACGGTTAATGCCATTATCGCATACCACCCTTCCTGGCCCTCAGAAATTTGAGAGGCACACTACTACTACACGCGTTGGCTATAAAATTGGGGGGTTACTTTGTTGTAGGAAAGAGGGATTATAAGAGGGGGGGAGTGAGTCTCTTGCAAGGGAATATTATCTGTTTTTAAGGTTTGATATAGATAGAACAGTTTTTGTCGCTTAACCGGAGAATTTAGACCTTGCACCTTAAGTGTGGCTTAACAGGGGGGGGGGTGTCCGGCCGGTGGAGAAGATGGCCGCATAACTGATAGCTTCCACAGCCTCACACTCACAGTGACACCCAGCGACAACGAGGAGAGGTCTCCTGGAGCTCATAACAAGCTCAACACAGAGTATAACACCCGCAGGAACGATGTCCAAATGGCGGCAGGGGAACAAGCTGCCACAGCGTCTAACAGACTTCTACCCAGCGGCTCCTCAGCGAGGATGGCAAAACGGTGCTAGCCCCAGCTCCATAGAAGCGGCCCGATCCCAGCCTGAGCAGCACGCTGCAAGGAGACACACCATCAACCAGTCTCGGGAGATAGATGAACTCTCTCCCCCCTCCACTCCCACCACACGCAGCCCAGTGAAGTCTAAGCAGGATTGTCAATTGATATGTTCCCTGCCACAAAACAGGCTATCTCCGTAAATACAATGAATTGATGAGTGAATGAATGATTCTCTCCCTCAGGAGTACCCTATTTATTGATTTTTCAGACATGTTTGCACCCTTACACGAGACTGTCCAAACACATGCTGACAAAATCCACCACCTAGAAACTAAGATGGCGGATCTTTACTCTGCACATAATGATCTTGTTGATGCCTATGCTGACCAAGAGTCTGAGATGCAATGCCTCAAAAATAAAACAGTGGACCTTGAAGACCGCTCTAGGCGCAAAAACATCAAATTCAGAAACATCCCTGAATCTTTACCACCAAACGAATTAACTAACTTTATACAACGCCTCATAAAGGCTCTTATACCGTGATATAAGTGATTTTGAGTTGTGCGTGGATAGAGCCCACTGCATATCCAAACCCAAATTCCTACCTGACACTGCACCAGGGACACCCTGGCACAAATTCAAAATTACCATGTCAAAAACACATCATGGCGGCAGCTAAGCTCAATCCGCTCACGAAGGTACTCCGCAACAACAGCATAATTTACCAATGGGGTTACCCCACAAAGCTGCTTATGACCTCGAATGGCAAGACATATCCCATATACAGTGTGGAGAAAGGCATCCAATTCTTTAAAGAGTGGCAAATGCTCCCTGCAGATACGCAACCTCCTGCTTCATCCTCCCCAGAACGCCTGCAAACGGAATGGTCCTGATCGAATTCTTTGTTGCAACTAGACGTCCCCCCTTCACAATATCCTCTGTACTACCGTGAGGCTGGGAGCTCCAATGTTCAGTTTGCTTTTCTGTTTTTCCCACGATTGTTTATTGGTTCAGTGCATAGCACTAATAATCTGAATTACCCCCCACTACACTACAGCAGCTTCGGCTGCCCATTGAGCCTGAATTTTGACAGGCATTTCTTACTAATGTTTGTTTTTGATTTTTCTATGTTTGTCTCTTCCTTTTATTATTCCTACTTCTCACCCAGTCACCTCCTATGATAAGCTTACCAGACATAGACATGGAATACCGAACATGCTCCCTCCACTGTTCACTACTACTAGAGAACCTCCAATCGATTTGATTGCTGAGTTAGCACGAATCCCCAATCACAAATCATCGACGTCTCTACACGACAGGTACCTTTTTCATTGCCTCCCTTACAATAATGTACTCATCTGCCACAATACCTCAGCTCATACTTATCCTTCACTATGCCTTTAAAGCTTATGTCACTAAACTCTAAGGGCCTCAACAGCCCTTTTAAATGAGCAGCACTGCTGAAAGAAGCACGATCTCTTAATGCTGATATAATCTTCACCCAAGAGTCACATTTTGCTGCCCACAAATGCCCTCCAGTGCACTTTCCACATTTTCCTCACCTGTATATGGCTACTGGCCCATAAAAGGCTTGTGTAGTTTTTTATTGCCATCAGAGACAGTGGTATTCCGACATATCCGCACTATTGAAGATCCCCAAGGCTGATACATTATCCTCATCTGCGAACTACACCAAGTAGTCTTTACACTAGTTAACCTTTATGCTCCGAATACTAAACAGAGAAAATTCCTTACTCCACTGTTCGCCAAAGTTATGGAAGTGATGCAAGGCACCCTTATTATTGGCGGATACTTCCACACAATCCTGCACCCCAACATGGACTCCACTGCTACCAACAGAAGACCCGTTCACTCCATTGTTCCCTTACTACATAAATATGAACTATATGATGTATGGCGCTTCTTCCACGGATCCGAGATCTGTGGCACACCCTTCCTATTCACGCATAGACTATTTCCTCACAGTGAAAGGGTCTCTGCAAAATGTTCTGCGTGCAGACATTGGTAAATTTTCTTGGTCAGATCACGCTTCAATCATGCTCCAATCACGCTAGAATATGGCGACAAACTTTGTAACTCTCCCCCTGAGGTGTTTAGTCTCCACCCCTCCTCGGTGGAGACTAAACACCTCACTTTTGGAGGACAAGAAATTGTACCAAAAGATCGTGCAAAAACATCATGACTTTTTTGTGTATAATGAAACCAACAGGTTTACCCTGTGGAATTCCTACAAAGCATATATGAGGGGGGTATTACTCAAAATGGCTTCATCTGTGAGGAAACAGTGGAGGAGACAGATCGAAGACATGCTGCACTCTATCACCCTAAAAGAACAAGAGAATAAATCCAATCCAAACCCCTGCCTCACACAGGATATCCTTTGAGACAACAATTAAGGGCTCTGCCCCTTAACAAATACGAAAACCATCTCAAATACCTTAAAGCCAATTATTATGGGCTCCACAATAAAGCAAGAGCCTGGCTGGCTAAAATAGTAAAAGCGAAACAGCTTAAGCAGAAAATGACTTCTCTTACTCACACTAGATCTAAGAATATCTTATTTAAACCAAAGGACATAGCCAATGCCTTTGCAGACTATTACCACCAGTCCCTTTATGACCTCTGTAGCAATAACTCTACGCCCCAATCTGAGCTCATTGGCACCTTCTTGAGTAAAATCAAACTTCCTAACCTCAATGATGACCAACTCCAGTCTATCTCCCAACCTTTTACAACTCAAGAAACCTGCTTAGTCATCAAAAAACTACCCAATCACAAATCCCCAGGGGATGATGGCTTCTCAAATGAATACTATAAATGCTTCTCCACTGAAACTGCCCCACGTCTGCGGTCCGTCTTTGATCTCACCTCCTCCTGTGGTTCATTCCCACCAGAAATGTTAAGAGCTGTGATTGTAACTATACCAAAACCCAAAAAAGACCCCACCTGCCCTGCAAACTACAGGCCCATATCTCTTCTAAATACAGATGTTAAGATATTTGTCAAACTTGTCTTGTCCACCCCGATCAAGTGGGATTTGTCCCAGACCACCAAGCCCCAGACGGAACCAGGCGTCTCATTAATTTAATCTCTGAGGCTGGGACCTCTCGGAAGCCTTCTCTGCTCCTCTCCTTGGATGCAGAGAAGGTGTTTAATAGGGTCCACTGGAGATACTTCAGGATAGTGCTTAGCATATTTGAAATTACAGGATGGATACAAAATGCCATAATATCCCTCTACTCCACTCCCTCAGCGATTGTTCTCACCTCAGGAATTACTTCCAAACCCATACACATAACTAATGGAACAACTCAAGGGTGCCTCCTATCGCCTATTATTTTCACGCTGCTTGGCGGAGAGCTTCCGAGCCCATCCCAGCATTACAGGCCTCACAATAGCTGGTACTGAACACAAAATAAGCCTCTTTGTGGATGATGTCATGCTCTTGCTTTTTGGCCCCCGAGACATTACTACCTGAGACGCAAAAACTACTAGTAGAATTTAGTGCCGTGTCCTACTATAAATTAAATGCCACCAAGTCCCAAATCTTAGGAGTAAACATCGCAACTTCCTTACAAGCTCTTTTAACAAAAGTTTCCCTTTGTTTGGTCCCTTCACTCCTTGACATTTTTAGGAATTCAACTAACTCCACATACCTCACAGCTCTATAAACATAACTTTAGGTCCTTCCTGGAATCGCTACCACAACAACTTTCCCACCTGAGGACACACAAACTATCAACAGCAGGCAGGATAGCAACCTTGAAAATGTTGCTCTTCACTAAACTCCTTTACCTGTTCTGTACCCTAATAATACCATTACTACGGACTTTCTTTTACTCCGTCCAAAAGCATTTAAATCAATACATATGGAACCGCAAACCCCCCAGATGCTCCCTTAACATTATGATGAGACATAGAAAGAACAGTGGAATGGGGGTGTCTAATATTATGGTCTATTATAAAGCATGTGTCTTAGATCAAAAGTAATATTGGTGGAATCCCCCAAAAATAAAACGTGGACCTTCATAGAATCCACCGCTGTCCCACATAAAGACTTTAAATCAACATTCATTGCTATGAAATTGGGAGCTCCACTCCCCAACTCTGACATCCCAACAGTGCAGATTTCCTTCAAGTTGTGGTCGGAGTTCCCCCTTATATCTTCACCTAAAGGATCATTCTCAAAAATTCCTACCCCACTATCGGTGCTCCAACACTTTATACCCTGCATTAACATTCACATATGGCAGACTAGAGGCCTTACTCTCCTGAGAGACCTATACCAAGGTGCATCTCTTCACACCTTTGAATTTCTGTTTACTCAGTTTAACCTCCCACTGTCAGTACAATTTAACTATTTAGGAATCCACTCTTTCCTTCAAAAAGACCCATTACCTCAATGCTTGGAAATTCCAGTACCAATATATACCTACTTCCATAAATCTACACCCCTACTAAGGTGCATCTCCTTATTTTATAACATTTGCCACACCCAGAACTCCTTCTCTAAGACCACTACCATTACCAAATGGGAAGAAATATTGGGGAAACTTTCCCGGATGCTTGTTGGATGAAAGCTTTCTCTACCACCTACACCTCATCCAGATGTGTAACCCACTGGGAACACTTCCAAAAAGTAGTACACTCTTGGTTCCTTACCCTGTTTAAACTTTTCAAGTTCTACCCATCCCAAACGACCCAATGCTGGAGAAAGTGCAGAGAATCTGGTACCCTATATCATATACTATGGTCTTGTATATCGATGAAGTCACTCTGGAATAAGATCTTTTACATGTTATCAGATATATGTGGCCAACACATAGCTCCTAATCCAGAATTAGCTATCCTACACCTGAATATTCATACACTTCAACCTAAATTCTGAGTAGTGGTCATACAACTTTTATTTGCAGCGAAAATCACAATTACAAGACAATGGAACTCTTCCAATCCACCTTCCCCTAGTGATGTCATTCTCACTCTAAACCATTAGTGTGAGATGGAGAAATTACTGGCGATAACAACCCTCACTAGCACAAAATGTAGAGCTAAATGATATGTCTTATCAAACCCTAAATGGACAGTTAAAGTTTGAATATGTTTATTATAGTGACTGACTTGTCCTGCCCTTACTCCACCCCTATACTCCTCTTCTCCTTCCCTTCTTTGGCAGGCTACCTTGCCGACTCACGACAAGCAACTGATTAATTTACCCTCTTTATGTGTGCACTGTTATTACATATTGCGGATTACACCAGGTAGTCTATTTCACATTTTCACAGCTCTTACTTTGAAGAAACCTTTCCGTGGAAAGTTCACTATATGGACCACTTATGTATTTGTACATGTTGATCATATCTCCCTTAATCTCCTCTTTTAAAAAGGGAAAATTCAGTTCCTCTAATCTTTCCTCATAGCTAAGCACCTCCATGCCTATTATCGGTTTGGTTGCCCTTCTCAGCACTTTCTCCAGTTCCCCGATATCCTTTTTGAGAACTGGTGCCCAAAACTGAACTGCATATTCCAGATGAGGTCTTACTAATGATTTGTACAGGGGCAAAATGATATCTCTCTCTCTGGAGTCCATACCTCTCTTAATACAAGAAAGAACTTACACCCAACTTTATAAATATGCCTCTCATGCCGCGTACACACGAGCGGACTTTACGGCGGACTTTGCCCGGCGGACTTTTCGGCGTACTTTCCGACGGACTTTCTGAATGAACGGACTTGCCTATACACAATCCACCAAAGTCCGTCGAATTCGTACGTGATGACGTACGACCGGACTAAAACAAGGAAGTTCATAGCCAGTAGCCAATAGCTGCCCTAGCGTGGCTTTTTGTCCGTCGAACTAGCATACAGACGGCGGACTTTTCGACCGGACTCGATTTCAACGGATAAATTTTAAACAAGTTTCAAATCTAAGTCCGTCTAACTTTTGAGCAAACAAAGTCCGCTGGAGCCCACACACATCGAATTGTCCGACGAAATCCAGTCCGCCGGGCAAAGTCCGCCGTAAAGTCCGCTCGTGTGTACGCGGCATAAGTGTGCATTTGTGTGCTTCCCACATTGTTATTGGAACTAACTCTTCTGAAGAGTTAGTCGAGAAATAGCTTAATATCTCAGCAATATGCTGGTGGATTTCAAGATCCGTCAGTAAGGAGGAATTTAACCACTTACAGACCGGAAGATTTTCTCCCTTAACCGCTAGCCGACCAGCCGTCACAGTTATACTGTGGCAGAATGGCATGGCTGAGCAAATCGCTGTAACTATACGTCGCTCCTTTAAAACGTCATAGCAGGCGCACATGCGATGTCTTCTGGGCACCCACGATCGCTCATGATAGAACGAGAACGGGGATGTGTATGTGCAAACACACAAATCCCGGTTCTCCCAGGGTAGAGGAGACAGATTGTGCATTCATACTAAGTAGGAACACTGATCAGTCTCCTTCTCCAGTCAGTCCCACCCCCCACAGTTTGAACACACCTAGGGAACACAGTTCACTCTTTGATCACCCCTAGTGTTAACCGCTTCCCTGCCAGTGACATTTATACAGTAATCAGTGGCTATTTTAGCTCTTATCGCTGTATAAATGTTATGGTCTCAAAATAGTGTCAAAAGTGTCCGATCTGTGTCCGATCTGTCTGCTACAATGTCGCAGTCCTGATAAAAATCACAGATCGCCGCCATTATTAGTAAAAAAAATAATAATAAAAATAACATAAATCTCTTCCCTATTTTGTAAACGCTATAACTTTTGCGCAAACCAATCAATATACGCTTATTGCATTTTTTTTTTACCAAAAATATGTAGAAGAATATATATCGGCCAAAACTGATGAAGAAATTTTTTTGGGGGATATTTATTATAGCAAAAAGTACAAAATATTGTGTTTTTTTTTCAAAATTGTCGCGGTTTTTTGTTTATAGCACAAAAAATAAAAACCGCAGAGGTGATCAAATACCACCAAAAGAAAGCTCTATTTGGGGGGGAAAAAGGACATAAATTTTGTTTGGGTACAACATTGCACGAGCGCGCAATTGTCAGTTAAAACGACGCAGTGCCATATCTCAAAATATGGCCTTTCTTGCAATACGGCACTGCGTCATTTTAACTGACAATTGCGCAGTCATGTGACACTGTACCCAGACAAAATTGACGTCCTTTTTTTGCCACAAATGGAGCTTTCTTTTGTTGGTATTTGAACCTCTGTGGTTTTTATTTTTTGCGCTATAAACAAAAAAAGAGTGACAATTTAAAAAAAAACTATATTTTTTAAATTTTTCTATAATAAATATCCAAAAACAAACAAATTCCTTCATCAGTTTAGGTCAATATCTATTCTTCTACATATTTTTGGTAAAAAAAAATCGCAATATTCGTATATTGATTGGTTTGCACAAAAGTTATAGTGTCTAAAAAATAGGGGATAGATTTATGGCATTTTTAGTATCATTTTTTTTTTACTAGTAATGGCTGTGATCAGTGATTTTTAGTGGGACTGCGACATTGCGGTTTACAGATCGAACACTTTTGACACTTTTTTGGAACCACTGACATTTATACAGCGATCAGTGCTATAAAAATGCACTGATCACTGTATAAATGACACTGGCATGGAAGAGGTTAACACTAGGGGGCGATCAAGGGATTAAATGTGTTCCCTGGGAGGTGTTTCTAACTGTGGGGAGAGTGAACTGACTGGGAGTAATCATTAGGAACAGACAATCACTCTCTACTCTCCTGACGGAACGAGGTTTTGTCTGTTTACATTTACAGATCCCCATTCTGCCTCTCTGTGGAGCGATCGCGGGTGGCCGGCAGACATCGCGGCCGCCGGCCACGTGCATCAGCTCCCCCGCCATGCGTGCCCACTATAGCTGTTAAAGGGACCAATGTACAGCAACGGCGGTTTGCGGGAACGAGCCAACCTGCTGCAGTATAATGGTCGACAAGTGGTTAAACACCAGTTAAAAACTTTCTGTGTTTTTGGTGTGGGTGAGGCCAATAGTATAAAGATAAGTGAGTGGTCAGATATTGATTGATTCTCTATGTTTGCTTCTCTGAAGTCTGTTAGATTGTATTGTGTCATGAAAATGTAATCAATGCGGGAGTATTTGTCCTGCATGGTTGAATAATATGTATAATCTCTGTCATCTGGATGTAATGATCTCCATACATCCATTAATGTCAGAGAGCGTAGTAGCTCTGTGAGCCTTTTAACCACTTCAGCCCCGGAAGGATTTACCCCCTTCCTGACCAGAGCACTTTTTACAATTTGGCACTACGTTGCTTTAACTGCTAATTGCGCGGTCATGCAATGCTGTACCCAAACGAAATTTGCGTCCTTTTCTTCCCACAAATAGAGCTTTATTTTGATGGTATTTGATCACCTCTGCCGCTTTTATTTTTTGCGCTATAAACGGAAAAAGACCGAAAATGTTGAAAAAAAATGATATTTTCTACTTTTTGTTATAAAAAAAATCCATTAAAATCAATTTTTGTCATACATTTAGGCCAAAATGTATTCGGCCCCATGTCTTTGGTAAAAAAAATGTCAATAAGCGTATATTTATTGGTTTGCGCAAAAGTTATAGCGCCTACAAACTAGGGTACATTTTCTGTAATTTACACAGCTTTTAGTTTATGACTGCCTATGTCATTTCATGAGGTGCTAAAATGGCAGGGCAGTACAAAACCCCCCCAAATGACCCCATTTTGGAAAGTAGACACCCCAAGGAAATTGCTGAGAGGCATGTTGAACCCATTGAATATTTATTTTTTTTGTCCCAAGTGATTGAATAAAGACAAAAAAAAAAAAAAAATTACAAAAAGTTGTCACTAAATGATATATTGCTCACACAGGCCATGGGCATATGTGGAATTGCACCCCAAAATACATTTAGCTGCTTCTCCTGAGTACGGGGATACCACATGTGTGGGACTTTTTGGGAGCCTAGCCGCGTACGGGGCCCCGAAAACCAAGCACCGCCTTCAGGATTTCTAAGGGCATACATTTTTGATTTAACTCCTCACTACCTATCACAGTTTTGAAGGCCATAAAATGCCAAGATGGTACAAAACCCCCCCAAATGACCCCATTTTGGAAAGTAGACACCCCAAGCTATTTGCTGAGAGGCATGTTGAGTCGATGGAATATTTTATATTTGGACACAAGTTGCGGGAATGTGACATTTTTTTTTTTTTTTTTTGCACAAAGTTGTCACTAAATGATATATTGCTCAAACATGCCATGGGCATATGTGGAATTACACCCCAAAATACATTCTGCTGCTTCTCCTGAGTACGGGGATACCACATGTGTGGGACTTTTTGGGAGCCTAGCCGCGTACGGGGCCCCGAAATCCAAGCACCGCCTTCAGGATTTCTAAGGGCATACATTTTTGATTTCACTCCTCACTACCTATCACAGTTTTGAAGGCCATAAAATGTCAAGATGGCACAAAAAAACCCCAAATGACCCCATTTTGGAAAGTAGACACCCCAAGCTATTTGCTGAGAGGCATGTTGAGTCCATGGAATATTTTATTTTTTGACACAAGTTGCGGGAAAGTGACAATTTTTTTTTTTGCACAAAGTTGTCACTAAATGATATATTGCTCACGCAGGCCATGGGCTTATGTGGAATTGCACCCCAAAATACATTCTGCTGATTCTCCTGAGTATGGGGATACCACATGTGTGGGACTCTTTGGGAGCCTAGCCGCGTACGGGGCCCCGAAAACCCAGCACCGCCTTCAGGATTTCTAAGGGCGTAAAGTTGTGATTTCACTCCTCACTACGTATCACATTTTTGAAGGCCATAAAATGCCCAGATGGCACAAAACCCCCCAAATTACCCCATTTTGGAAAGAAGACACCCCAAGTTATTTGCTGAGAGGCATGATGAGTCCATGGAATATTTTATATTTTGACACAAGTTGCGGGAAAGTGACAATTTTTTATTTTTTTTTGCACAAAGTTGTCACTAAATGATATATTGCTCAAACATGCCATGGGCATATGTGGAATTACACACCAAAATACATTCTGCTGCTTCTCCTGAGTACGGGGATACCACATGAGTGGCACTTTTTGGGAGCCTAGCTTCATACAGGGCCCCGAAATCCAATCACCGCCTTCAGGATTTCTAAGAGCGTTAATTTTTGATTTCACTCCTTACTACCCATCACAGTTTTGAAGGCCATAAAATGCCAAGATAGCACAAAACCGCCCCAAAATGACCCCATTTTGGAAAGTAGACACCCCAAGCTATTTGCTGAGAGGCTTGGTGAGTATTTTGCAGCTCTCATTTGTTCTTGAAAATGAAGAAAGACAAGAAAAACATTTTTTTTTTCTTTTTTCAATTTTCAAAAGTTTGTGACAAAAAGTGAGGTCTGCAAAATACTCACTATACCTCTCAGCAAATAGCTTTGGGTGTCTATTTTCCAAAATGGGGTCATTTGGGGGGGGTTTGTGCCATCTGGGCATTCCATGGCCTCCGAAACTGTGATAGGCAGTGAAGAGTGAAATCAAAAATTTACGCCCTTAGAAAGCCTGAAGGCGGTGCTTGGTTTTCGGGGTCCCGTACGCGGCTAGGCTCCCAAAAAGTCTCACACATGTGGTATCCCCGTACTCAGGAGAGGCAACAGAATGTATTTTGGGGTGTAATTTCACATATTCCCATGGCATGTTTGAGCAATATATCATTTAATGACAACTTTGTGCAAAAAAAAAAAAATAAATATTTTTTTTTTCCCGCAACTTGTGTCACAATATAAAATATTCCATGGACTCGACATGCCTCTCAGCAAATAGCTTGGGGTGTCTACTTTCCAAAATGGGGTCATTTGGGGGGGTTTTGAACTGTCCTGGCATTTTATGCACAACATTTAGAAGCTTATGTCACACATCACCCACTCTTCTAACCACTTGAAGACAAAGCCCTTTCTGACACTTTTTGTTTACATGAAAAAATTATTTTTTTGCAAGAAAATTACTTTGAACCCCCAAATATTATATATTTTTTTAAAGCAAATGCCCTACAGATTAAAATGGTGGGTGTTTAATTTTTTAGTATTATTTTTTTAGTATTTGCGCAGCGATTTTTCAAACGCATTTTTTGGGGAAAAAACACACTTTTTAAAATTTGAATGCACTAAAACACACTATATTGCCCAAATGTTTGATGAAATAAAAAAGATGATATTAGGCCGAGTACATGGATACCAAACATGACATGCTTTAAAATTGCGCACAAACGTGCAGTGGCGACAAACTAAATACATTTTTAAAAGCCTTTAAAAGCCTTTACAGATTACCACTTTAGATTTACAGAGGAGGTCTACTGCTAAAATTACTGCCCTTGATCTGACCTTCGCGGTGATACCTCACATGCATGGTGCAATTGCTGTTTACCTTTGACGCCAGACCGACGCTTGCGTTCGCCTTTGCGCGAGAGCAGGGGGGACAGGGGTGCTTTTTTTTTTTTTTTTTATTAATTTTTTGATTTTTTATCTTATTTTTAAACTGTTCCTTTCATTTTTATTTTTTTTAATCATTTTTATTGTTATCTCAGGGAATGTAAATATCCCCTATGATAGCAATAGGTAGTGACAGGTACTCTTTTTTGAAAAAATTGGGGTCTATTAGACCCTAGATCTCTCCTCTGCCCTCAAAGCATCTGACCACACCAATCGGTGTGATAAAATGCTTTCCCAATTTCCCAATGGCGCTGTTTACATCCGGCGAAATCTAAGTCATGAAATGCTCGTAGCTTCCAGATTCTTAGGCCATAGAGATGTTTGGAGCCATTCTGGTCTCTGATCAGCTCTATGGTCAGCTGGCCGAATCACCGGCTGCATTCTCAGGTTACCTGTTGGGACAGGAGAGCCAGAGAAAAACATGGAAGACGGTGGGGGGGGGGGCATTTCCTCCCACTGCTTGTAAAAGCAGTCTAGAGGCTAATTAGCCACTAGGATTGCTTTTAAATGAAAGCCGACCACTGGCTGAAAAGAATGATACCAAGATGATACCTAAACCTGCAGGCATCATTCTGGTATAACCACTCAAAGTCCAGCAACATACCAGTACGTTGCTGGTCCTTGTTGGGCATATATTGTAAATTTTTTTGCATGCAGCCTGTGGGCTGAACGAAAAAAAGATATTGATCGGTGGGTATGCCCACCATTAGAATACCTCCCTTCATCCACCCACTTCTAATGATGGGCATACATGCACCATTTATATATGCCGAAGCATGGGGGCATCCTCCCGCAAAAGGCAGGAGCAAATTGCTCCTCCACCCACTGCTGCCCCCACGCTTCGGCATATATGCTGAAGTATGTAACTGTGGTGGTGAAATCACCTCCGACAGCGCTGGAGTCACGGCTTTATGTATTGTGGGAGCAAACGCTGTTGCTGTCAAGATAAATAAATCCGCGCTGCAACTGAATGGCGTACCTGCTAAGCAAATGATGGTTAACAAAAAACAAAGTAACATTACAGTATAACAGTAATACTTACCATACCTGCAAAGCAAATACAAAAAAAAACATAGTAAAAAATAAAACATTTAACGCAACCTGTGCCTACCTAAAATATATATATGCCGAAGCATGGGGGCATCCTCCCGCAAAAGGCAGGAGCAAATTGCTCCTCCACCCACTGCTGCCCCCACGCTTCGGCATATATGCTGAAGTATGTAACTGTGGTGGTGAAATCACCTCCGACAGTGCTGGAGTCACGGCTTTATGTATCGTGGGAGCAAACGCTGTTGCTGTCAAGATAAATAAATCCGCGCTGCAACTGAATGGCGTACCTGCTAAGCAAATGATGGTTAACAAAAAACAAAGTAACATTACAGTATAACAGTAATACTTACCATACCTGCAAAGCAAATACAAAAAAAAAACATAGTAAAAAATAAAACATTTAACGCAACCTGTGCCTACCTAAAATATATATATGCCGAAGCATGGGGGCATCCTCCCGCAAAAGGCAGGAGCAAATCGCTCCTCCACCCACTTCTGCCCCCACGCTTCGGCATATATGCTGAAGTATGTAACTGTGGTGGTGAAATCACCTCCGACAGCGCTGGAGTCACGGCTTTATGTATCGTGGGAGCAAATGCTGTTGCTGTCAAGATAAATAAATCCGCGCTGCAACTGAATGGCGTACCTGCTAAGCAAATGATGGTTAACAAAAAACAAAGTAACATTACAGTATAACAGTAATACTTACCATACCTGCAAAGCAAATACAAAAAAAAACATAGTAAAAAATAAAACATTTAACGCAACCTGTGCCTACCTAAAATATATATATGCCGAAGCATGGGGGCATCCTCCTGCAAAAGGCAGAAGCAAATCGCTCCTCCACCCACTTCTGCCCCCACGCTTCGGCATATATGCTGAAGTATGTAACTGTGGTGGTGAAATCACCTCCGACAGCGCTGGAGTCACGGCTTTATGTATCGTGGGAGCAAACGCTGTTGCTGTCAAGATAAATAAATCCGCGCTGCAGCTGAATGGCGTACCTGAAAACAAAAATTTTTTTAAAACACAGTAAACTATAAAAAAATTACATACCTGAAAAGCAAACATGATAAAACATAACAATAAAACATTGCAGAATAGAATACAGTAAAAAAGAGCAGAACAATAGAGAGAAAATAGAGAGAGAGAGAACAATAAAACGACAACTATTTTTGGTTTTTTTTATTTTATATTTTTTTTGTGTATGGGAAGGTGAGGTGGAGCACCGTCTGGAAACAGAAGGGCTCTGACGATCTCTTCCTGGAATTTAAGGAAGGATCCAGTCCGTCCTGAAGCTCTGTATAGCACATGAGCGTTCAGCAAAGCCAATTGAAATAAATAAACAGACACTTTTTTGTACCAGCGTCTGGCCTTACGGGCAACTAGGTACAGCGCCAACAACTGGTCGTTGAGGTCCACCCCTCCCATATTAAGGTTGTATTCGTGGACACAGAGGGGTTTCTCCACAACACCAGTCGCCGTAGTAATTTGGGTCGTCGTGTCTGCATGAAGGGAGGTGAGAACGAAAACATTCTTCTTATCCCTCCACTTCATAGCGAGCAAATTATTATACTTCAAGCAGGCTCTCTCCCCTAGCCTAAGACGGGACTCTACAAGCCGCTGGGGAAAGCCCTGGCGATTAGGTCGCACGGTGCCACATGCTCCAATTTGATGATCAAAAAGGTGACTAAAAAGTGGCACGCTCGTATAATAATTGTCCACGTACAAGTGGTACCCCTTTCCGAATAAGGGTGACACCAAGTCCCACACTATCTTGCCAGCGCTTCCTATGTAGTCAGGGCAGTTTGTCGGCTCTACGTGACTATCTTTGCCCTCGTAAACCATAAAACTATATGTATAGCCTGTGGCCCTGTCACAGAGCTTATACATCTTGACCCCGTATCTGGCACACTTGCTGGGAAGGTACTGTTTGAAGGACAAGCGGCCAGAAAACTTAATCAGGGACTCATCAACGCAGACAACTTGATGGGGAGTAAACAAGTCTGCAAAACGTTGGTTGAAGTGGTTTACGAGGGGCCGAATTTTGTAGAGCCGATCGTATGCAGGGTCTCCACGAGGACGACAGATTTCATTGTCATTGAAGTGCATGAACCGCAAAATCTGCTCGTATCGTGCCCTGGCCATGGAAGCAGAGAACACGGGCATATGGTGAATTGGGTCAGTGGACCAATATGACCGCAACTCACTCTTTTTGGTTATGCCCATGTTGAGGGAAAGGCCCAGAAAGATCTTAAATTCGGAGACCGTAATTGGTCTCCAATCTCTGGCAAGGTAGGACTGGGGATTAGCGGCGATGTGTTGACCAGCGTACAAATTGCTTTGGTCCACAATAGATCTATAGAGATCTTCGGTGAAAAACAGTGAATAAAAATCCAGTGGCATAAAGTCAACTGTTTCCACCTGAATTCCGGGTTGGCCAGTGAAACGGGGAAGTACGGGTGCTGCAGAAGTGGTGGGTACCCAATTCGGATTGGCGAATGCAGCAGGAAGGGCACTATGGGCACGAAGGGCCTGTGTTCGTCTTCTTGGTGGCAGCGGGACACTACTAGTGCTTGCCACCTCACCAGCTTGAACTGCACTTATGGGACTCGCCACGTCACCACGTGATACTGCAGTGCTGGATATACGACCAGGGTGTACTAGGCCGCTGGTGCTTGCCAGTTCACCAGAAGGAATAGCGGCGCTAGTACTTCTCTGCTCCATACGAGAGCCCTGCGGTTCTTGCACTTCAAGGACAGAAGAAGAAGTTCGGGGTCTGGTACGCCTGACCCTAGCAGGGACCACAACTCCGTCATCAGAGCTATCTGTCATGGAGCCTCTACAGGTTCGTATTCTGAGCCTGAACTTGACAGATGAGTGACTTCCTCTTCACTATCTGTCATGCTCAGAAACGTGTAGGCCTCTTCACTAGTGTACCTTCGATTTGCCATTTTGGGCTCTAAATTTAGGGGTCCACTAGTGAGACTCACAGGTAAAAAAGCTCCTGACTGTCAGCGACTGATTCAAAGCGCTACCAAAAAACTGTTAGCGATCGTAGGGATCAGGCCTGACTCTGCGAACGCTGCAGTTATGTGTGCTTAGTGTTTTGTGACAGTTATCGATCGATCCTGCACTTGGGTGGGCTGGGCTGGGCCGAGGGGCAAACCGCAGGTGCTAGCAGGTATCTGGGCTGATCCCGCTAACACTGCGTTTTTTTGGGGGACCCTAAACTGCTGGGGAGTATAGATCTGATCGGATCAGATATCGATCCGTTCAGATACTATAGCACTAAGGGAGGTGTATGCTGCGTGCGTAGGTGTTAGCGGTACTGGCGCTAACCTGACGCTGCCTGGGGCGACGCAGACCTTATCTGATCCTAAAAACTTAACTTCTATCACCGCCGGGCAATTAGGGGGTTAAACCTTTATAAGGTAATAAACGGCGGGTGCCCTAAAACTGTAATAAACTACAAAAAACAAACCAACTAACCAGCGTCACCCGTAACAATTATATGGTGATCACTGGTGAAAGGGTTAACTAGGGGGCAATCAAGGGGTTAAAACCTTTAGTAGGTAGTATATGGGGGTCCCTGTCGCTATAAAACACTGACAGCAAACCTATATACTTACCTCCCTAACTAGCGTCACCTGTGTCACTAATACAGCGATCAGAAAAACGATCGCTTAGTGACACTGGCGACGGGGGGTGATCACGGGGGGTTAAAACTTTATTAGGGGGGTTAGGGGGGTACCCTGGACCTAAAGGGGGGTACCCTAGACCTAAAGGGGGCTAACCTAACTGCCCTAACACTTGTAACTGACACAAACTGACACCAATGCAATAAATCTGAAAAAAAAACTGCTATTGGTGTCAGAGTGACAGGGGGTACAGGGGGGTGATCAGGGGGTGACTGGGGGGTGACAGGGGGGTGACAAGTGTGCCTGCGTGTTCTACTGTAAGTGTAGCGTTGGTGCACTTACTTGGATGTCTTCTCTCCTCAGCGCCGGGACGAAAAGACCGACTCGAGGAGAGATGACATCACTTCCTCCGCTTCTGTTTACATTCACAGAAGCCGAGAAAGCTTGTCATTGGCCAGGAGTGATTGCGAGGGGGGAGCCACGAATGAGTGGCCTCCCCCTCACCTTTGATCAACCCTGACCTCGATCCGACCGCCGCTGGCACCGGGGGGGGGTCCGATAGGACCCCCCACCCGCGGGCAGGCAAGGACGTACAGGTAAGCCCTTTTGCCTGCCCGTGCCGCTCTGTCGACGTACATCTGTGTGCGGCGGTCGGCAACTGGTTAAATAAATGCTGTAGTTAATACTTGAGTGTCCATTTGAGGTGTCCATCAGTGGGTTCAGAGGCACATTGAAATCGCCTCCAAGGATGAGACATCCCAAGGTGAACCATTTCAGCTCATCTATGATATGTTTACAGAAAGTAATTTGGGAGGAATTTGGAAAATACACATTAGTCTTAGAGGTATGATTAGTGGCATGGAAGGCTTTAGTAAAAAATGTATTCATCAAACTAGGAATATCTTGTGAGCGGAAATGTGTTTCCTTGAGGAAAACTAGTTGTGTTCCAGTTTTTTTAAGTTCACGTAGTTGTGATATTCTCTCTTCTGGAATGTTTTTTGTAATTGTATGTTTATTGAAAAAAAAATTTTTGTTTTAACAAAACAAGAGAAAGCAGGTATAATACCTTATAAGGTTAAAGAAAATATATACACTACCGTTCAAAAGTTTGGGGTCACATTGAAATGTCCTTATTTTTGAAGGAAAAGCACTGTACTTTTAAATGAAGCTAACTTTAAACTAGTCCTAACTTTAAACAAATATACTCTATACATTGCTAATGTGGTAAATGACTATTCTAACTGCAAATGTCTAGTTTTTGGTGCAATATCTACATAGGTGTATAGAGGCCCATTTCCAGCAACTATCACTTCAGTGTTCTAATGGTACAATGTGTTTGCTCATTGGCTCAGAAGGCTAATTGATGATTAGCAAACCCTTGTGCAATCATGTTCACACATCTAAAAACAGTCTAGCTCCTTCCAGAAGCTACAAAACTGACCTTCCTGTGAGCAGATTGAGTTTCTGGAGCATCACATTTGTGGGGTCAATTAAACGCTCAAAATGGCCAGAAAAAGAGAACTTTCATCTGAAACTCGACAGTCTATTCTTGTTCTTAGAAATGAAGGCTATTCCATGCGAGAAATTGCAAAGAAATTGAAGATTTCCTACAACGGTGTGTACTACTCCCTTCAGAGGACAGCACAAACAGGCTCTAACCAGAGTAGAAAAAGAAGTGGGAGGCCGCGTTGCACAACTAAGCAAGAAGATAAGCACATTAGAGTCTCTAGTTTGAGAAACAGACGCCTCACAGGTCCCCAACTGGCATCTTCATTAAATAGTACCCGCAAAACACCAGTGTCAACATCTACAGTGAAGAGGCGGCTGCGGGATTTTGGGCTTCAGGGCAGAGTGGCAAAGAAAAAGCCATATCTGAGACTGGCCAATATAAGAAAAAGATTAAGATGGGCAAAAGAACACAGACATTGGACAGAGGAAGACTGGAAAAAAGTGTTGTGGACGGATGAATCCAAGTTTGAGGTGTTTGGATCACAAAGAAGAACGTTTGTGAGACGCAGAACAAATGAAAAGATGCTGGAAGAATGCCTGACGCCATTTGTTAAGCATGGTGGAGGTAATGTGATGGTCTGGGGTTGCTTTGGTGCTGGTAAGGTGGGAGCTTTGTACAGGGTAAAAGGGATTTTGAATAAGGAAGGCTATCACTCCATTTTGCAACGCCATGCCATACCCAGTGGACAGCGCTTGATTGGAGCCAATTTCATCCTACAACAGGACAATGACCCTAAACACACCTCCAAATTGTGCAAGAACTATTTACAGCAGAAGCAGGCAGCTGGTATTCTATCGGTAATGGAGTGGCCAGCACAGTCACCAGATCTGAACCCCATTGAGCTGTTGTGGGAGCAGCTTGACCGTATGGTACGCCAGAAGTGCCCATCCAACCAATCCAACTTGTGGGAGCTGCTTCTAGAAGCGTGGGGTGCAATTTCTCCAGCTTACCTCAATAAATTAACAGCTAGAATGCCAAAGGTGTGCAATGCTGTAATTGCTGCAAAAGGAGGATTCTTTGATGAAAGCAAAGTTTGATGTAAAAACAATGTTATTTCAAATACAAATCATTATTTCTAACCTTGTCAATGTCTTGACTCTATTTTCTATTCATTTCACAACGTATGGTGGTGAATAAGTGTGACTTTTCATGGAAAACACAAAATTGTTTGGGTGACCCCAAACTTTTGAACGGTAGTGTACCTCAAACTGGGATTTTAAGGGCAATGTAATGATTGAGAAATTATTTAATAAAAAAGAATTTATTGATACAAAAGACAAATAGAATACAAATGAACGTACAAATCAATATATGTATGTTTTAGGAGTACAGAAAAATTATCAAAAACATCAGATACATGGAGACAAATGATGCATCCTGTTGCTAAGTACAAGTACCACCAAAATTGATGTAATGGCGTCCTGATAGCAAATTTCCAACGCATTTCAACTTTTATTATCAAAATGAAGTCTTCCTCAGGGAAGGACCGCATCACATTCTAGAATTTCAAACAACAGCATGATTACTAATATATATACATATACATGTCGCCTATATCTAAAGCAATCACATTTCAGCTAGAAAAGATAACATATGCATTTTTGAAATTTTTTAAAAAATTTTATTCAATACTTCCTTTATTGTTTATGTCTTTTCAGCCTCTTATCCTTTTTTGGCTGCCAAATATTGGTTCTTTTTTCAAAAATACACCAGGCCGCCCCGTAGAGGATATTTGAGCGGTACAGACAATGGGTGATTAGGGCCCCTGCCAGCACTGGGAAAGCACCTTTCATAGCTACATGCCTCAATGTAAGTCGCATATGTTATCTTTTCCAGCTGAAATGTGATTGCTTTAGATATAGGCGACATGCATATGTATATATATTAGTAATCATGCTGTTGTTTGAAATTCTAGAATGTGATGCAGTCCTTCCCTGAGGAAGACTTCATTTTGATAATAAAAGTTGAAACGCGTTGGAAATCTGCTATCAGGACGCCATCGCATCAATTTTGGTGGTACTTGTACTTAGCAGCAGGACGCATCATTTGTCTCCATGTATCTGATGTTTTTTATAATTATTCTGTACTCCTAAAACATACATACCGTATATACTCGAGTATAAGTCGTTCCAAGTATAAGTCGAGGCCCTAATTTACCACAAAAAAAAGGGGAAAAACTTATTGACCCAAGTATAAGACGAGGGTGAGAAATGCACAGCTACTGTAAGTGGAAAAGAGGGTCAACAATGCCCATTTGCAGCATCACTGTGCCCATTTGCATGCCTCACTTTGCCCATTTGCAGCCATAGGTCCCCTGAACTTCAAACTCGGTAGTTAAGGGTTCCTAGGTGCCCCCTAGCTGCAGCCAAAATTTGGGGTCTCTGAACCCAAAATGTCCTGAAATAACATTGCTGCAGATGGACACAGTTGACCGAATTTGGGGCCCCGTATCTCAGGGCCACTTAGTGCTAGGAACCCCAAATTTAGTGTGCAAACCCAGTGGAACTAGCACCAAACAATTTCTAAAACTGGGATTTCTAGCTCACTTAGTGCTAGGAACCCCAGCTTTGGATATGTTATGGTACCAGTTCCACTGGGTTTGCACACCAAATTTGTGGTTCCTAGCACCAAGTGGCCCTGAGATATGGTGCCCCAAAGTCGGTTCAGAAAATGTCAAGCACTTTTCTGCAGCAGAGACTGACATTTTCTGAACTGATTTTGGGGCCCCATATCTCGGGGCCACTTAGTGCTAGGAACTTCAGCTTTGGATATGTTGTGGTACCAGTTGCACTGGGTTTGCACACCAACTTTGGGGTTCCTACCACCAAGTGGCCCTGGGATACGGGGCCCCAAAGTCGGTTCGGAAAATGAAATTTTTTGCTGCAGAAAAGTGCTTGACTCGAGTATAAGTCGAGGGGGGCACTTTCAGCACAAAAAATGTACTGAAAAATTCGACTTATACTTGAGTATATACGGTATATTGATTTGTATGTTCATTTGTATTCTATTTGTCTTTTGTATCAATAAATTCTTTTTTATTAAATAATTTCTCAATCATTACATTGCCCTTAAAATCCCAGTTTGAGGTATATATTTTCTTTAAAGTTGTAAGGGATGATGGCAATGACACACCCAACCGTCTGAGTCATATATTTGTATCTATAATACCTTATAAGGTAAGAAAATTATCAGTATCATCTCATACAGAGAGAATAAAGCATCTCAACTCAAAAGAAGAGATGTAAAATAAAACCAAGGGGGGAGGAAGGGTACACCATGGATTATGACATAACATATATATAACAATAGTTGATCTAATGATAGTAATAATAAGGCTAATCATTAAAGTATGAAGAGAGCATTTGCCTAAAGGACACTTGAGAGCAGTTTAGGATAGTAGTTCAGGGTTGAAGGAGGATTTGTCCCAAGGCTCCCATATCTTTGAGAATTGAGGCAATGAGTCATGTATCACCGCTGTCATATGTTCCATTCTGCGTACCTGTGCTATAGCTAAGAGCAATTGGGATTGCGTGGGAGAGTTGGGAGATAACCAATGAGTAGGAATTACTCTCTTGGCAGCTAGAAGAATATATGACAGCAGCTTATTAGTATGATTAGAAATTCCAGGAACTGGGAGACCTAATAAGTAATGAGTCAGGTCTTTTGGGAAGTCTAGCTCTAGCACAGACTGAAGCAGTGATTGGACCGAGGACCAAAATGGTAAAATTAACGGGCATTCCCAGAAGATATGGTATTGTGTTCCTATATCTCCGAAACATCTCCAGCATTTCTGAGAGATGGAGGGATCGTATTTATGAATAACCTCTGGGTTCCTATACCAGAACATGAGGACTTTGTAGGCTGCCTCTCTCTGCTCCACACATCTGGAAACTTTAGATATGGAAGTCCAAATCTTCTGCCATTGGGGAAGAGTTAGAGGGTTTGGAAGTATCTTGGCCCATCTTCGCATGTATACATGAGAGTCTAACGTGGGAAGGTCCGAGTCATGTATAATCTTATATATAAAGGAAATGAGACGAGGTTGGTATGGGCCTTGGGCCCATAGAGTTTCAAAGGCGTTGAGTTTTTCCAGAACCAAGGCAGGCGATATAGAGTGGAAGTAGTGTTTGAATTGAAGATAGGAAAAAAAATATTTTTGGGTATATCAAATTTGTTTTGGAGGTCTTGGAAGGAGAGTAATTTACGAGAAACAGGATGTACTAAGTGACAGAGCTGAAAAATGCCCCCCCAAGACTATGAATATGAATTATTACAGGAGAGGCTATCTGGAATGTCCGGGTTAAAAAGAACATTTAAGAGAGGAGGGCATGGAGATGAGAGAGAGAACCGTTTATTACATTTTTTCCAAATGGAAAGAGTGAATAGCATTGGTCCTAAACATTTATTTCTGAGTTGGGATATGAAAGAGGTTAAGTCGGTCCAAAGCATTGAACAAGGATGTACTGGGCTAGTTACACTCATTTCCAATTCAGACCATCTACTCGTTGCAAAACGTGAAGACCAGGAAATGGTCGCTGTGAGATGTGTAGCATAGTAGTATTTAATAATATCGGGTGCACCTAACCCACCATGAGAGCGGGGAGCAAATACCACTGTGCTAGCAATCCTATGAGCTTTATTACCCCAAATAAATTTAGTAAAAGCCCTTTGGATATTTCGGAGTTGTAGCATTGGGATCGCAAGTGGCAATGTTTCAAAAAGATATATCCTACCCAGAAGAGACAGAGGACATTCTGCCCATTTACGAAATAGGCCATGCATTTCTGAAATTAAGGAGGGAAAGTTAGCCTGATACATAGTGGGATAGGATGCTGTCAGGTATATACCTAGATATTTGAGGGAGACAGAACACCAATGATAAGAAAAGTTGTTTTGTAGGGTGGCAAGAAGTGTGGAGGGAATATGTATAGGAAGAGCTTCCGTCTTAGCTGTATTGACTTTATAGCCAGAAAGTTTACTGAATGTATCCAATAGGGCGTGAAGGTTGGGGAGAGAAATGTGTGGTTTCGTTAAAGTAAGCAATATGTCGTCTGCGAAAAGAGACAATTTATATTCTCTCTGTCGCAGAGAAACCCCACTTATATCTGGGTGTGTCCGTATGGCTTCAGCTAGTGGTTCAAGGCATAATATAAACAATAAGGGAGAAAGGGGGCAACCTTGTCTAGTGCCATTACTATGTATAAAGGGTAGGGATACAAAGGACGCCAGTTGTACTTGGGATGAGGGACGGGAGTATAAGGCCTGAAGAGCCGATATAAAAGAACCTGTGAACCCAAAGCGTGTAAGTGTGGCAAACATATATGGCCAACCAAGCCTATCAAACGCTTTTTGAGCGTCTAAGCTCAAGATAAGAGCAGAGCGGGACATTTTATCAAGTGATGCCGCGTACACATGGTCGGACTTTTCAGCTACAAAAGTCCGACAGTCTGTCCGACAGACTTCCGGCGGACTTTCGGCGGACTTGCGGCAGACTTTCTAACGAACGGACTTGCCTACACACGACCACACAAAAGTTCGACAGCCTAGTACGCGGTGACGTACACCAAGTCCGGCGAGACTATAAAACGGAAGTTCAATAGCCCGTACGACACCCTTTGGGCTCCTTCTGCTAATCTCGTGTTTATCTCGTGTTAGTAGAAGTTTGGTGAGAGACGATTCGCGCTTGTGAGACTCGTATTTTTCAGATCGTTTTAACTGTTGTTCAGTCTGTGCTTGTGAGGTTTGTATCTGCTTTTCAGTGCGTTTGGTCAGTTGGCATTGAGAAATCTTCTTTTTATTGTCCGCTCGTTCCTGATTTTCAGGTCGCTCTTCAAAGGCCTTGCTGTTCTTCAGTGCGTTCTGTTTAGTGCGTTCTGACCAGCCGACCGTTTTGAAACCATGTTACCTGTACGTACTCGTCGTCGAGCTCGTGCATTGTATGTGTTTGGTGCTGTAGTTTATTCTTCAGACCAAGACCAGTCCATGAACAGGGCGAGGAGGAGTTCATGGACCAAGAATTGGTTGCTCCAGCGTGACCAGTTCTGTCACATGCCATTGCTCCGTGAGATCCGTGAGAATAATCCTGAGGATTTCAGGAACTTTTTTTCGGATGACGGACCCTGTTTTTGACCGTTTGTTGGCTTTGCTGACCCCCTATATCAGCAGGCAGGATACCTGCATGAGGCAAGCCATCACTCCGGAGCAGAGGCTAGTTGCCATGTTGCGGTACTTGGCGACAGGGAGAAGCCTGCAGGACCTCAAGTTCTCGACAGGCATCTCCCCCCAGGCTCTGGGGATCATTATCCCAGAGACCTGTTCTGCCATCATCCAGGTCCTGCAGAAGGACTATATTAAGGTAAGATATTTTTCTTTTATTAGCATCACATGTTCTTTTATGTAATCTTTGATAATGTAATGTATTTCTTGCCTCAAACACTACTTACCATCATTGCAATATAGTGTGAATGTCCCCTTTTTATCCTCACACATGCAGGATTTTTTTCCTGTTCTTTTTTGTCATGCATGTATATTTTCCTTCAATAACCTCCCCAGCATGCAATGATGGGAACATATCCACCTAGTCTACTCATTTTGAATGTATTTTGTTTGAGTGTATTTAGTGTGCTTATAATTAGCAATTAGCTTGATTTCCCAACCCCCCACCCCCCACCTAAACTCAATCCAAATAGTGTGCTTATAATTAGCAATTAGCTTGATTTCCCAACCCCCCACCTAAACTCACTCCAAATAGTGTGCTTATAATTAGCAATTAGCTAGATTTCCCAACCCCCCACCTAAACTCACTCCAAATAGCGTGCTTATAATTAGCAATTAGCTAGATTTCCCAACCCCCCACCCCCCACCTAAACTCACTCCAAATAGTGTGCTTATAATTAGCAATTAGCTAGATTTCCCAACCCCCCACCCCCACCTAAACTCACTCCAAATAGTGTGCTTATAATTAGCAATTAGCTAGATTTACCAACCCCCCACCCCCCACCTAAACTCACTCCAAATAGTGTGCTTATAATTAGCAATTAGCTAGATTTACCACCCCCCCCCCCCACCCTCGTAAAAATTTGCTTGAATGTTCTGTGGTGTTGATTTGTATAAAGCAAATATATGTTGCACTTTGCAAAATGCATGTGCACTCTACAAGTGCATTTGTTCCAGTGCTTTAGTAAATGAGCAGAAGCTCTCCTGATTTCCATCATCAAATCATATGCAAGCCACAAAGTGTTTTCATTAATTGCCCTTGCATGTGATTGTGTACTCCTTGCAACATGACTGCCTTTTTACCTTACCTCATTTACTGTAAGCTGGGTAGCAACTGCACTTGCAGAGTGCGACAACTGCAGTCTTGTTGCCTTTTTAGTCCCTAAATTCCTGCGTGTCCTAAAAGTAATCTTTTTTAGGGATTTCACAACCCCCTAAAATGTAATCAATGTTCCATCAGAGGGGGTGAGCAATCTGATAAGTGTGCCTTTCCATATTAGTTATTCCAGAAGATTTAAATTATTTAATGTTATACTGATGCTGGGGAATAATGTTTTTAATTGTATAATTTTCTTGCAATGTTATCTTCAAAATTAATGATTTTGGTTTTCTTGTTTGATTCCCCAGTTTCCTTCAACGCCACAGGAATGGCAGACTGTGGCATCCCATTTTGCCAGCCGTTGGGACTTTCCCAATTGTGGAGGGGCTATAGATGGGAAACATGTCCACATCGTGCCACCACCCCATTCGGGGTCATATTATTTTAATTATAAGGGGTTCCACAGTATTGTTTTAATGGCGGTGGTGTCGGCACACTATGAATTTTTATATGTGGACATGGGGAAGAATGGCCGGATGTTGGATGGAGGAGTATTTGCCCAGACGGAGTTCTGCCAGCGTCTCCAGAGTGGTGGCCTGGGATTGCCACCTGATGCGGATAACGTGGAAGGACTCCCCTTTGTCTTCATTGCCGATGAAGCCTTCGCTCTGAGCAAGCACCTCATGAGGCCATTCCCCCAAAGAACCCTCACCCCGGAGAGGAGGGTTTTTAATTTCCGGCTGGCCAGAGCTAGAAGAGTGGTTGAGAATGCGTTTTGGGATTCTGGCCAGCCGGTTCCGCCTGTTTCAAACCTCCATAAATTTGGCGGAATACAAACTTAATTTTATCATTTTATCGTGCTGCATCCTGCACAACTTTTTACACCAACATTCTCAAAATTATATGGGAACAGTTGGGTCTGAGGCCGTACTTATAGATGACAACCTTACGGGCCTGGATACTGTCCGTACTGGCTTGGCCCCCCAAAGTGCCCGTCAAGTTAGACAGCAATATGTTAATTATTTTATGGGTAGGGGGGCCATTGCAATGGGCCAGGATATTTAAATATTTTAAATAAAAAAAATATTGCTGAAATCTTGAATTATATTTATTGCTTGCCTTTCTTTTGGGCTTTCTCCTAGGTTATGGTCGAGCAGTTGTAGTGCCAACTGTATTTTCCTTTTAAATGTCTAAATAAGCTCCATTGCCACTGTAAACAACTTTTTTACAATTATAACCAAACTGATACTGAGCATTGAAATAACAAACCACACATTTATTTAATTCCTAAGGAGATGTTTTTATTAATCGTTGTTATGCATTCAGTTATGCATTTAGTCTAAAATGTTCCTAGCCAAAAATATAATGATATATTAATAATTTTGAAAAATATAATTATAGTTAAATATTTTTACAGAATCAAAAATAAATTTTTTTGGGCTTTTTGATTTTCGCAAACAGGCTTTTTTTTTGTTTTTTTTTGGTTTTTTAAAATCCTTTTTTTTGTTGTTGTTTTTTTTTTTTAAATCAATTTATTTATTTTTTTGTTTTTTTTTTAAATCCATTTTTTTTTTGTTTTTTTTTTTTAAATCAATTTTTTTTTTTGTTTTTTTTTTAAATCAATTTTTTTTTTTTTGGATTTTTAAGGTATTTTCTATAAACAGCCCTCCTTTTTTAAATTATGTTAAACAGCCATATAATTTCAGCAAAAATAATAAAGAGAAGCCCCAGAATGGGGTCAGCAAAACAGGAAATGAAGGACATGATCGATGTTTTGGGGTTTCAAAAAGGGCATTTAGATTCGACCCAAAACATCAATCATGTCCTTCATTTCCTGCTGCATACGATCCAGCCGATTCCGCATTTCATCGATCTCCCCATTCCAGGCCATTATTTGACCAATTAGCCTTTGGGCACTGTCTGAGGTGAAATAGTCAGTTCTTGTATCTAAAGTGGAATGAAACAAAAAAATGTGTTTAGAAATATGCACACATACATAGTTTACCTTACCATAAAGCTGGTGTCTCAGACACTGACCTGGTGGGGTGCCCATGTCGCATAATTCCTGAACATCCTCGGGGGTGGCGCTGTTGCTTGACTCAAGCACAACCAGATCACCTAAAATAGAGTAGAAAAATTACATAAAAGAAAAGGCAGCCATGCATAGATTACCGTAAGCTGGTGTGTCAGACACTCACCTGGTGGGGTGCCCATGTCGCCCACCTCTCCTTCCTCCACATCCTCAGTGGGGCTTGGGCTGATTTCCCAAGTATGTTCTTTGGCTTGGGGTGGACTGTGTTCTTGTTGGCTGAGTGATTTTTCCCCTATGTGAACCAAAAAATTAATATACTTAGCACACAGATATTTTAGTACATAGTCATTTTCAAACATTTGTAGTGAAGTGGTGTACAAATGTTCTGTTTGTGTAGAGTTCCTATTTTACCTCAATATTTAAAATTATAAAGACATATCGGATAGATAGATATCTAGATATCAATATCTATAAATATAGTTAATAATCTTTTGATTTCTCTCTCTCCCTATATCTGTAACAAAATATAAATATCTAACTAAATGTAAAGAAAAAAAATATATAACTTAAAATATTCCAAAAGAATGTTTTACATTTCTATATCTATCTATATCTATATATCTACATATCTACATCTACTTATATCTATCTACCTATATCTATCTATCTATCTATCTATCTATCTATCTATCTATCTATCTATCTATCTATCTATCTATCTATCTATCTATCTATCTATCTATCTATATATATATATATATATATATATATATATACTACCGTTCAAAAGTTTGGGGTCACCCAAACAATTTTGTGTTTTCCATGAAAAGTCACACTTATTCACCACCATACGTTGTGAAATGAATAGAAAATAGAGTCAAGACATTGACAAGGTTAGAAATAATGATTTGTATTTGAAATAACATTGTTTTTACATCAAACTTTGCTTTCATCAAAGAATCCTCCTTTTGCAGCAATTACAGCATTGCACACCTTTGGCATTCTAGCTGTTAATTTATTGAGGTAAGCTGGAGAAATTGCACCCCACGCTTCTAGAAGCAGCTCCCACAAGTTGGATTGGTTGGATGGGCACTTCTGGCGTACCATACGGTCAAGCTGCTCCCGCAACAGCTCAATGGGGTTCAGATCTGTTGACTGTGCTGGCCACTCCATTACCGATAGAATACCAGCTGCCTGCTTCTGCTGTAAATAGTTCTTGCACAATTTGGAGGTGTGTTTAGGGTCATTGTCCTGTTGTAGGATGAAATTGGCTCCAATCAAGCGCTGTCCACTGGATATGGCATGGCGTTGCAAAATGGAGTGATAGCCTTCCTTATTCAGAATCCCTTTTACCCTGTACAAAGCTCCCACCTTACCAGCACCAAAGCAACCCCAGACCATCACATTACCTCCACCATGCTTAACAGATGGCGTCAGGCATTCTTCCAGCATCTTTTCATTTGTTCTGCGTCTCACAAACATTCTTCTTTGTGATCCAAACACCTCAAACTTGGATTCATCCGTCCACAACACTTTTTTCCAGTCTTCCTCTGTCCAATGTCTGTGTTCTTTTGCCCATCTTAATCTTTTTCTTTTATTGGCCAGTCTCAGATATGGCTTTTTCTTTGCCACTCTGCCCTGAAGCCCAAAATCCCGCAGCCGCCTCTTCACTGTAGATGTTGACACTGGTGTTTTGCGGGTACTATTTAATGAAGATGCCAGTTGGGGACCTGTGAGGCGTCTGTTTCTCAAACTAGAGACTCTAATGTGCTTATCTTCTTGCTTAGTTGTGCAACGCGGCCTCCCACTTCTTTTTCTACTCTGGTTAGAGCCTGTTTGTGCTGTCCTCTGAAGGGAGTAGTACACACCGTTGTAGGAAATCTTCAATTTCTTTGCAATTTCTCGCATGGAATAGCCTTCATTTCTAAGAACAAGAATAGACTGTCGAGTTTCAGATGAAAGTTCTCTTTTTCTGGCCATTTTGAGCGTTTAATTGACCCCACAAATGTGATGCTCCAGAAACTCAATCTGCTCACAGGAAGGTCAGTTTTGTAGCTTCTGGAAGGAGCTAGACTGTTTTTAGATGTGTGAACATGATTGCACAAGGGTTTGCTAATCATCAATTAGCCTTCTGAGCCAATGAGCAAACACATTGTACCATTAGAACACTGGAGTGATAGTTGCTGGAAATGGGCCTCTATACACCTATGTAGATATTGCACCAAAAACTAGACATTTGCAGTTAGAATAGTCATTTACCACATTAGCAATGTATAGAGTATATTTGTTTAAAGTTAGGACTAGTTTAAAGTTAGCTTCATTTAAAAGTACAGTGCTTTTCCTTCAAAAATAAGGACATTTCAATGTGACCCCAAACTTTTGAACGGTAGTGTATATATATATATATATATATATATATATATATATATATATATATATATATATATATATATATATATATATATATATATATACATACACATATATACATGCACACATATATATATATATATATATATATATATATATATATATATATATATATATAGATAGATAGATATATATTCCTACATACATATATATATATAGATATATAGATAGATATATCTATAGATATGTAACAATGTTTATTAAAAGATCGTTTGAAACGAGGAGCAAAAAAATCGTATAGGAATGAAAAGCACATGGAGCAGTATACAAGGTAATAAACACAAGAGAAAAACACGACAAGTACTTACTTTTTTTCAGCACTTTACGGATCCGTCTGTACTGATCCGGCTCCCTGAGTTTGAGGTCAGACCATCTTTTTCGAATTTGATCCTTGGAGCGCTGGACCCCAAAAGAAGCCTGTAAAGTGTCCACCACCTTCGCCATTATTTTGGCCTTGCGCAAATTTGGCCGGGCGTACGGCCCATACTTCCCATCATAGTCTTTTTTTTTAAGAATGGCCACCATTTCTACCATCTCTTCAAAGGACATATTGGAGGCCTTAAATCTAGGCCTCACAGATCTTGACGTTCCGGCCTCCGGGCTTTCTTCGCTACCTGACGTAGTACACACCTGATGTGTCTCCGCCATTATTCACCCCACTACGCGCCGTAAATAAAAATGGGCGGAGAACATGAGTTAAAATCGAACGTCAGGGGCGGGCGACGCAGGCGGAGTTTCACACATGCGTAGTGTATAAAGAGGGGCCTTGTGCACGTGTCGTACGTACGTTCTGTGCGTCGAATTAGGGGGCGGAGAACATGAGTTAAAATCGAACGTCAGGGGCGGGCGACGCAGGCGGAGTTTCACACATGCGTAGTGTATAAAGAGGGGCCTTGTGCACGTGTCGTACGTACGTTCTGTGCGTCGAATTAGGGGGCGGAGAACATGAGTTAAAATCGAACGTCAGGGGCGGGCGACGCAGGCGGAGTTTCACACATGCGTAATGTATAAAGAGGGGCCTTGTGCACGTGTCGTACGTACGTTCTGTGCGTAGGTGATAGTGGACCGGGACGTTACTAAACGAAGGTAATTTTAAAATTATATTTTTTTTTATGGTCATGACTTTGTAGCAAGCGACCTATATGGCTTGACAGATTGATGAGGCCTACATAGGGAGAAGATGATGAGGGTTTAGTAGAAACCTAATAAGTGTTTTTTGTCTTGTGACTTTATCTTTTCCAGATATAATGAATCCCCTATTTAAGGATCCAGAGTTCCTTACAGCTTTCATTTCGGAATATCGAGAGATGAGGAATTTGTGGGAGGTGAAACACCCTCAGTATTATGCAAAGCATGTGAGGAAGTCAACGCTGGAGAGACTTCTGTCCTTTGTCCAGGCGACCATCCCGGAAGCAACAATGGAGACATTGCTCCTGAAAATTGGGGTCTTGAGGAATATGTATAAGAGGGAGCATAAGAAGATCCAGGAATCAATGAGATCAGGAGCATCAGCAGATGATGTTTATGTACCCAGGCTGTGGTACTACAATCAACTCCGTTTTCTTGATGACCAGACTGAAGCCAGGGCATCACTTTCAACCGTTCCCTCCACCCTTCCCTCCACCCTTCCCTCCACCCCAGCAGAGGCTGATGAGGAGCAAGCTGGGTCTTCCATCCTGGATGAACCGGATATGACCATCTGGAGTCAGGTAAATTAGTTTAAACAATATTTACTGTACTAATATTAATGAGGTTAACTGGATGTTATAATTGTCTCAAAGATTTTTGCCCTCAAAATTGTGTATACATATCAATTGACAGGAGTGGCTAAATATGTTTGGCACCTGCTAGAAAAAATTAGGGTGTCTGATTAGACTCTTTTATTAAAGAGATGTATTCACATTGAATTTGCTAGTCATGAGAAGCAAATTGTGTGTCATTGATGAACCCCAAAAAAAAACTAAAACTATGTCCTTTTTTTATACACAGGATGAGTCCATCCAGGAGGAATGTGTGGAAAGTGGCAGGCAGGAGGAGACCGGGCCCATGGACAGCCTGGAGGAGGCCGGATTCACCATCATCCTGGAGGAGGCTGGGCCCAGTGTCAGGCAGGAGGTGGCTGGTCCCAGTGAGGTGGCTGGGCCAAGTGAGGTGGCTGGTCCCAGTGAGGTGGCTGGGCCCAGTAGGAGCATAACCCAATCCCAAGTGCCTCCCCTCCGCCTTCCCAAAAAAAGGGCCAGGAAGGGGACGGTCACACAGGAGGCATCCCTGCGTCTCATGCAAGAGGCCACCCGTTTTTTGAGGAGCCCCCCCGAAGCGGAAGAGTCCTATGGCTGCTACTTAGCCAGCAGGCTTCTTCAAATGGATTGGGACCAGCGCCTCATTTGCGAGCGCCTATTTGGGGAAACTATCCAGAAGGGGCTGCAGGGCACGCTAACCCGAAACACCCAACTACATGAGGCAGCCCCCCCTCCTCCTCCTCCTCCTCCTCCTCCTGCCACAACTGAAACACCACAGCCACAGCCTCCAAAGAAGGCTACAGGGAAGGCTGCAGGGAAGGCTGCAGGGCAGCGTGGAGGAAAGGCTGCAGGGAAGAGAAGAAAGTCATGACCTGGGTTCAGTCTGGTCTGACAGAAGACGCAGGCTGTTGTAGGACCACAGTCTGGGGACATCTATATCATCTGCTGGTGCTGTTGATCTCTGGGATTCTTGGACCAGATTGTGCTCCCTCTTATATGGACTCCTCAAGATCCCAATTTTCTTGTACACAGACTTTTTCCAGCGTTGACTTCCTCTTTATTTTATTTTGACCATGAATAAATGGATCTTTTTTGAGTTTAGCAAAAGACTTTATGTGTTTTCTTTTAAATCATTGATTTTACACACAATGTTAAATTAACAAGGGACAACAATCTAATTGAGTTTGCAAAAACACACCAAAAATACATTAATAATGTTAATAATGTTCGAGTGGTAAGTCTTGAAAAAAAAAAAAGATACATAACCAAAAACGGTGCTTTGGGTTAACTTTATCTAAAAAATAAAAAAAAATCACTATAAAAACAAAACTATAATAATGGGTTCTTTGTGGTAACTTTACAAACCTAAAAAAAAATTTAAAAAAAAAACAAATACAAATGGGTTCTTTGTGGTAACTTTACAAACACAAAAAAAAGAAAAAAACAAATATAGAGATAAACATATAAAAAAGTTCAACAACAATCATAAAATAAATATCTGGATAAAAATTACAAGAAAATATGACTCCACACAAAAAAAAAAAAAAAAAAGGGTAAAAAGTATTATTAGTATGGAAACATTGTTTTTAAAAAGCATACTATATCATTCATGAGATCAAAGAGAAAAAGAATCCAGAAATCAGTTTGGGAGAACTCTGAATATGAACAGCAAAACACCTTCGTTCTTTATAGCATTCGTAAAGAAGACATAAAATGCGCTGTATTCAACGATCACAGATTTTGCAGCGTGATGAATGTGCTACCTACAATACGAACACTAGTTTTACTAGACCGAGTGCTTCCATTTAGTTTTTGCTTATGAGCATGCGTAGTTTTTTTGTCCGTCGGACTAGCATACAGACGAGCGGACTTCGGGGTCCGTCGTAGTTACGACGTAAAGATTTGAAGCATGTTTCAAATCTAAAGTACGTCGGATTTGAGGCTAAAAAAGTACGTTGAAAGTCCGGAGAAGCCCACACACGATCGGATTACCAGCCAGCTTTAGTCCGTCAGCGTTCGTTGGACTTTTGTAGACGAAAAGTCCGACCGTGTGTACGCGGCATAAGTCTATCAGGTCAATGGTGCGTCTAGTGTTATCGTCTGCTCGTCTGCCTACCACAAATCCTACTTGATCATTATGAATAAGACTAGGTATTATGGAGGAGAGTCTGTTAGCAAGAATTTTTGTAAAGATTTTATAATCCGAATTAAGTAGGGCTATGGGTCTGTAGTTATCTGGTAACGATGGGGGTTTGCCAGGTTTTGGGAGTACTGTAATATGGGCATGTAAGAATTGAGAGTGTGGGACTGTGCCTTTCTGTAAGGAAGTAAAGAGATCTATTAGATATGGGCTCAGAATTGGGAGAAAGGTTTTGTAATAGATATAGGGTAAACCATCTGGTCCCGGAGATTTATGTAAAGGTAACTCTTTGACAACTTCAGCTTGTTCTTCTGGTGTAATAGCAGCGTTTAGAGTAGTTATTTGAGATGCCTTTAGTTTGGGCAATTTCAGAGGGTCAAAAAAGGAGTTAAATTCATCTTGGGAAAATAAATGATTAGGGTCTGTGTTTAAACAGTTATACAGCTTGTCATAAAATGTCCCAAAAATGTTGGACATTGTGTGTGGGCAATGAGTTGGGGTACCATCAGTTTGGATGAGGAATTCAGGGTAAGAGTGGAACGGGCGTAGTTTGAGCTTATTTACTAGCATCCTATGGGGTTTGTTGGCAAATTCATAAAATTTCTGTTTAGCCCAGATTAAAGATTTGGAGCATTTGTTCATATCAATAGATTTTAATCGTCCGCGCAAAGATGTGACTATGCGCAGGCGTGCCACCGTATGGGGAGGCTAATAGCAGATCTTCTGCTCTCCGCAACTGGGAGAGAACATCCAATCTCAGAGCTGCAGAATCTTTCTTCAAGCAAGACGCAGCTGAGATACAGAGGCCTCTAAAATATGCTTTATGGGCCTCCCATAGGGTAGACACCCCCGCCACAGAGCCGCCATTCAGTTGAAAGAATTTGGTCAAATTTTGGGAAATTGAGTTTCAATGACAGGGTTTCGGAGGAGAGAATCATTACGTCTCCAGTGGCACGTTCTCGGTGCAGATGAGGAGAGTGTGAGATCTAGCTGGACAGAAGCATGATCTGACCAAGTTATAGGATTTCTTTCTGAGGCTACAGAGGATGTTAATAAAGGGGCTGTGACAAAAAGATAGTCTAATCTGGAATATATCTTATGTGGGGGGGGGAAGAAGGAGAATTGTTTATGTGTGGGATGTTTGATTCTCCAGATATCTAGTAAGTTATGAGACCTGATAAGTCTACAGAAAGATGTAGATTGGTGTTCTTTTTTAGCTGAGGGGGTGGAAGAAAATAGCGTGCGTCTGTCTCTTCTAGGGGACATAGTTATATTGAAATCTCCTCCTACAATCATAAAGGGCTGAGCATATTTGTCAAGTTTCCCAAAGACATCAGTAAGAAAGTGGATTTGACCCAAATTGGGGACATAGACATTAATCAAAGTAAAAGAGCGTGAGAGATAATCACAGTCCAGAAAAATATACCTACCCTGAGGATCCACAAATGAGGATTTTACTCTTAGAGGGCAGGATTTTCTAACCAATATGGCAACTCCTGCTTTGCCTGAGGGGTTGAAAGCTATAAATGAAACAGGAAAATGTTTTGCAGCGAATTTAAAGGAGCCCCCCGGGCGAAAATGTGTCTCCTGGACTAAGATTATGTCTGCATTGGAAGATTTGAACTCCATCAAGGCTAACCAGCGCTTATAAACATATAACCCTTCACGAAATATGGTTAGAGGGCAGGGACAGTTAACCCTTAGCACCGCATCCCTATTAGATAGGATTTTTCATATAACCCTTCCCTATTAGATAGGATTTTTCATATAACCCTTCACATTATACGTAAGGACTCATAAGGCCATCACGATGAAATATAATCAAGCTATGGTAGCCATGAAAAAAAAAAAAAAATGGCATCCATGAAGATATTAACAGACAAATCGAGCATGTAAGTCCATGGTGTAACCTGTGGAAGAAAGACATAAAATAGTACTTAATATTAGTAAAGAAAGGCAATGGTAAAAATTGTAAGCATAGCAGCCAAAAAGTGGAAAATAGGTCAAAAAAGGACCCAAAAAAGCAAAAATAAAAAAAACTTGAAGTGAAGCCTGGGAGGTAAGAACCACCCAGGAGTCCACGGCCAAGGCCGTGGATCAAAAGGAGACACACGAGGGGCTCCAACTTATCTGGAGTGATCCCTGCCGCCTTCTGACAAAATGTAGAAAACCTAATAAAAAAAAAAAACAAGGTAAACATTTAACTGCAGAACAAGAATGTAAAGGACATCCCATGTGTATGGATGTAAATTCCCCACACTAGGGTGATTGACTCAGTGTGGTAAGGGCCGAGGCCTACTGAAAATTGAACGACTGGAGGAGAGGCTTCTCTCAAGGTGGAAGTCTAGGGAAAGGATGTCGCTGGGGTGTAGAGTAGGTCTTCTGCGTCTTCTGGCGGGTTGGGGTCCAGATCCGTCCTGGGATAGATGCAGGTTTAGGTGTGGTCCTGAGTGGTATGGGGTCTTCATCTAGCAAAGGTGGAAGACCAAGATTGCATATGAATGCCTCACTCTCCTGAAGATCCCTCATGGAGTATTGGACGCCGTCCTTTGAGGCAGATAGGCGGAAGAGAAAACCCCACCGAGCGGAAGCTGCAGGGTTTAGTGAGAGTTATGGGAGACAAGTCACTAAAAATTTGTATCTTAGCTCCTTTGAATTCCAGCCGAGATCTATTGTGGAGTAGCTAAGGTCAAGGCTTCCTTGCTGTCGTAGTAATGGAAATGCACTATGATGTCCCTTGGGTTTGCTCCTGCAGGGGGTTTAGGAGCAAGTGACCTATGTGCTCTGTCTAGTCTCCAGTCTATATCCGGTATCAGAGGTGCCAATGTGTTAAAGAGACTTAGTAGGTACGGCCGAATCTCTCCGTCACCTACAGCTTCAGGGACACCTCTGATACGTAGATTTTGGCGACGCTCCCTATTCTCCAGATCTTCTTGTTGGGATTGAAGCTGGGAGATTGATTGTTTTAAGCCTGTATTGTCTTCTTCCAAGACATGAACGTATTGTATCAAATCATCAAATTTAGATTCCAACACATCAGTGCGTTCACCAATGTGAGCAATCTCACCCCTCAGTTCATGTGCAGGCTTCCCCATCTCCTTGAAGACGTTGCTAGTTAAATCCTGCAGAAGAGCTTGTAGCTTGTTATCCAGTATGTCTACTGTGACTGGAGCTGACATTTCTGCAGATGGGGTAGACATAAAGACCTGAGGGATGTCTCTTACCTCACTGCGAGTGTCCACAGATGCCGTCTTAGTGTTGGGTATATTCGGCCCTGGTGATTCGGGCCTACTCAGAAAGCGATCCAAGGTCTGTGTGGGCCACAGCTCTGGCATGTGAGATTGAGCAGAATGCTTTGGCCCGTATTTCACCATGGGATGTCTGAACAGGTTAATGGTCAGTTGTGGAGTTGAAGTAATAGTTGTTTACCGCATAGTATTAGTGGAAGGCAGCAGGGACCCGGGTGTAGGGATTACATATCCTCTGTCATTGAGAGCCCCACATGTGACCCCTGTAATAGAATCTGCGCTGTATAGAACATGAGGGGGGGGGGGGAGGGAGCCTACAGAGTGGAGAGTCAAGAAAACAAAAAACAAAAACAAAAAAAGAAAAAACCACAAACCCCAGCAGAAAGAGGTCAATGATACACAAAATCCCTAGCAGTCTAGCCAGGCATGATCTGTTAGTAATTATTAGGTGTTTGAAAGAGACTCAAAGGTTTAGAGAGATTTTGACCAGGCCTGGAGGAAGGGCGAGAGGAATAGGGATCGTGGGTGTATCTCCCAAGCTGAGACTGAGTGTTGGCTGGTCATCGGTTTAATGAATCCACATTTGTCTGGCAGTGCGATCTACCTCCTTAAGTGTGTGTGAAGAAAGCTTTTTTGGAGACTGGGGGAGGGAGCAGGCCCAAAATCTGGGTGTATAAAGATGGCCACCGACCTCCAGGACTAGGCCGAAGCCGTGGCCTGTCCTAAAACAACCGCCGCACAGAGGTGCGGCGTTTTGTCTGTGCCACAGTTCACTAAAGAGGGTAGTCTGCTCACCGCTGCTGTAGAGGAAGATCGTCTCTGTCATGGGGGTTGCAAGTACAGGTTGGAGATGCAGGATATTGTCCAAGTAGCACTGTACCTGGTAGACGTGAGTGTGGCCGAGTCCATAGGCCTCTATGTGGTGGTTAAGGCGGGCCGCAGATTAGCGTTCGGGATCTTCCAGTGTGAGTTTGATGTTTCTCTCCTGATCAGTATCCTCTGAAGGTGCAGGCCCAAGTGACTGATCAAGGTGGCCCTTCGCTCCCCAATCCAGCTCCCGGGAGCAGAGAATGCCAGGGGGAGAGCAGGCCGCAAAATGGCGGCGGCGGACCCACGGATGAAGCCGGCTGGATGTTGAAAACCCTGGCAAGTAGACGTCCGGTATGTTCACGGATCTGCTCAGGGGATGTCAGGGAAGCAGGATGGATAGTTTGGGGGCGTTAGATGAAGGCTGTGAATCCGGATGGCAAGGGATAGTAGCCGGGCCAGTGGAGCTCCACAGCAACACGTCCTTCTTCATTCACGTCCAGACATGCCCCCCTTCTGGAATGTTTAAGCCTCTGCAGTTGAAATAAATCACTGTAGGACCTCTCCCACAGGCAGAGAATGACATTTTTAGGGCGTACCATGTAAAATGTAGTGTGGAAACTATTGTCTGTACAGTAAGAAGAATAAGACACAATTGATCCCTTAATTATGTGGTATACCTGTTTTTTTTTATTATATAAAGAAAGGGGAAAAGTCTGGTGTCCGGATTCGCCCCGGGACTTTAAATGAAGTGGGTACCCTTTCCGCCAGTAAACATAACAGTAGTAAATACAGTATAAGGTTTATTCAAGTAAAATTGTTTACATGCATAGATAACACCAACAGTTGCCAATTTAAAAAAAGGTACATAAACAAGAGATATTGGTACATACAGATAAAAGCCAGTAAATTAGAATATTTTGAAAAACTTGATTTATTTCAGTAATTGCATTCAAAAGGTGTAACTTGTACATTATATTTATTCATTGCACACAGACTGATGCATTCAAATGTTTATTTCATTTAATTTTGATGATTTGAAGTGGCAACAAATGAAAATCCAAAATTCCGTGTGTCACAAAATTAGAATATTACTTAAGGCTAATACAAAAAAGGGATTTTTTAGAAATGTTGGCCAACTGAAAAGTATGAAAATGAAAAATATGAGCATGTACAATACTCAATACTTGGTTGGAGCTCCTTTTGCCTCAATTACTGCATTAATGCGGCGTGGCATGGAGTCGATGAGTTTCTGGCACTGCTCAGGTGTTATGAGAGCCCAGGTTGCTCTGATAGTGGCCTTCAACTCTTCTGCGTTGTTGGGTCTGGCATTCTGCGCCTTCCTTTTCACAATACCCCACAGATTTTCTATGGGGCTAAGGTCAGGGGAGTTGGCTGGCCAATTTAGAACAGAAATACCATGGTCCGTAAACCAGGCACGGGTAGATTTTGCGCTGTGTGCAGGCGCCAAGTCCTGTTGGAACCTGAAATCTCCATCTCCATAGAGCAGGTCAGCAGCAGGAAGCATGAAGTGCTCTAAAACTTGCTGGTAGACGGCTGCGTTGACCCTGGATCTCAGGAAACAGAGTGGACCGACACCAGCAGATGACATGGCACCCCAAACCATCACTGATGGTGGAAACTTTACACTAGACTTCAGGCAACGTGGATCCTGTGCCTCTCCTGTCTTCCTCCAGACTCTGGGACCTCGATTTCCAAAGGAAATGCAAAATTTGCTTTCGTCAGAAAACATGACTTTGGACCACTCAGCAGCAGTCCAGCTCTTTTTTTCCTTAGCCCAGGTGAGACGCTTTTCGCGCTGTTTCTTGGTCAACAGTGGCTTGACACGAGGTATGCGGCAGTTGAAACCCATGTCTTTCAAGCGTCTCTTGGTGGTGGATCTTGAAGCACTGACTCCAGCAGCTGTCCACTCCTTGTGAATCTCCCCCACATTTTTGAAGGGGTTTTTTTTCACAATCTTGACTAGGGTGCGGTGATCCCTATCGCTTGTACACTTTTTCTGACCACAGTTTTTCCTTCCCTTTGCCTCTCTATTAATGTGTTTGGACACAGAGCTCTGAGAACAGCCAGCCTCTTCAGCAATAACCTTTTGTGTCTTTCCCTCCTTGTGCAATGTGTCGATGGTCGCCTTTTGGACAGCTGTCAAATCTGAAGTCTTCCCCATGTTTGTGTAGGCTTCAGAACTGGACTGAGAGACCATTTAAAGCCCTTTGCAGGTGTTTTGAGTTAATCAGCTGATTAGTTTGTGGCACCAGGTGTCTTCAAAATTTAACCCTTACACAATATTCTAATTTTGTGACACACGGAATTTTGGATTTTCATTTGCTGCCACTTCAAATCATCAAAATTAAATGAAATAAACATTTGAATGCATCAGTCTGTGTGCAATGAATAAATATAATGTACAAGTTACACCTTTTGAATGCAATTACTGAAATAAATCAAGTTTTTCAAAATATTCTAATTTACTGGCTTTTACCTGTAGATGTAATGGCAGTCATAGTACACAGGCATCATACTACCTGACTAGTTTAGATCCAGTTCGCTCTTCAGGGGTGGATATGTGTAACAATGTACCTAGGATGAAAAAAGTATATATTTGGCAATATGGCACAGTATTGATTATAAAGGCACAGGGTAGGAGGGGTTATGGGTCCCCATACTCACCACTGAGCTTGACCATGGGTAACAGGTGTGCAGCTCCAAGACGACGGCAGCAGGTGCCTCACCAGGGAGCTGAGGGGGTGGAGTCAGATGGGACCCCGCCAGGGGCCAAAAGGAGAGCAGGCATAGCATGGGTGTAGTGATGTATCCCAAGAGACCTCGTTAGTCCATAAAGAGGATAGGCTGTGAACATAAGTATGTTTGTCAGGCTTCTAAAAAAGTAAAGTAGAATCAATAAGTAGGGATGAGCTTCGAGTTTGAGTCAAACTCATGTTCGACTCGAACATTGGCTGTTCGCAAGTTCGCCGAACAGCGAACAATTTGGGGTGTTCGAGGCAAATTCGAATGCCGCGGAACACCCTTTAAAAGTCTAATTCCCCACAGGGAAACCCCGAACCAAAATTAAAAAAAAAAATGACGTGGGAGTCCCCCTAAATTCCATACCAGGCCCTTACGGTCTGGTATGGATTTTAAGGGGAACCCCGCGCCAAAAAAAAAGAAAACCGGCGTGGGGTCCCCCCAAAAATCCATACCAGACCCTTATCCGAGCATGCAACCTGGCAGGCCACAGCAAAAGAGGGGGGACAAGAGTGCACCCCCCCTCCTGAACCGTACCAGGCCACATGCCCTCAACATTGGGAGGGTGCTTTGGGGTAGCCCCCCAAAACACCTTGTCCCCATGTTGATGAGGACAAGGGCCTCATCCCCACATCCCTGGCCGGTGGTTGTGGGGGTCTGCGGGCGGGGGGCTTATCGGAATCTGGAAGCCCCCTTTAACAAGGGGACCCCCAGATCCCGGCCCCCTCTGTGTGAAATGGTAAGGGGGTACAAAAGTACCCCTACCATTTCACAAAAAAAGTGTCAAAAATGTTAAAAATGACAAGAGACAGTTTTTGACAATTCCTTTATTTAAATGCTTCTTCTTTCTTCTATCTTCCTTCATCTTCTGGTTCTTCTGGTTCTTCCTCCGGCGTTCTCGTCCAGCATCTCCTCCGTGGTGTCTTCTATCTTCTTCTCCTCGGGCCGCTCCGCACCCATGGCATGGGGGGAGGCTCCCGCTCTTCTCTTCATCTTCTTCTTCTTCTCTTCTTCCTTCTTCTATTTTTCTCTTCTTCTCTTCTTCATTTTCTTCTCCGGGCCGCTCCGCATCCATGCTGGCATGGAGGGAGGCTCCCGCTGTGTGACGGCGTGTCCTCGTCTGACGGTTCTTAAATAACGGGGGGCGGGGCCACCCGGTGACCCCGCCCCCTCTGACGCACGGGACATGACGGGACTTCCCTGTGGCATTCCCCGTGTCGTCGCAGGGAAGTCCCGTCAAGTCACCATGCGTCAGAGGGGGCGGGGTCACCGGGTGGCCCTGCCCCCCGTTATTTAAGAACCGTCAGACGAGGAGACGCCGTCACACAGTGGGAGCCTCCCTCCATGCCAGCATGGGTGCGAAGCGGCCCGGAGAAGAAAATGAAGAAGAGAAGAAGAGAAGAAAAGAAGAAGAGAAGAGCGGGAGCCTCCCCCCATGCCATGGGTGTGGAGCGGTCCGAGGAGAAGAAGATAGAAGACGCCGCGGAGGAGATGCTGGACGAGAATGCCGGAGGAAGAACCAGAAGAGCCAGAAGAACCAGAAGAAGAAGATGAAGGAAGATATAAGAAAGAAGAAGCATTTAAATAAAGGAATTGTCAAAAACTGTCTCTTGTAATTTTTAACATTTTTGACAGTTTTTTAGTGAAATGGTAGGGGTAAGTACCCCCTTACCATTTCACACAGGGGGGGCAGGATCTGGGGGTCCCCTTGTTAAAGGGGGCTTCCAGATTCCGATAAGCCCCCCGCCCGTAGACCCCCACAACCACCGGCCAGGGTTGTGGGGATGAGGCCCTTGTCCTCATCAACATGGGGACAAGGTGTTTTGGGGGCTACCCCAAAGCACCCTCCCAATGTTGAGGGCATGTGGCCTGGTACGGTTCAGGAGGGGGGGGCCACACTCTCGTCCTCCCCTCTTTTCCTGCGGCCTGCCAGGTTGCGTTCTCCGATAAGGGTCTGGTATGGATTTTTGGGGGGACCCCACGCCGGTTTTTTTTTTTTGGGCGCGGGGTTCCCCTTAAAATCCATACCAGACCTGAAGGGCCTGGTATGGAATTTAGGGGGACTCCCACGTCATTTTTTTTTTAAATTTTGGTTCGGGGTTTCCCTGTGGGGAATTCCCATGCCGTTTTTATCAATGAACTTCTATGTGTATTGTCAGCAATGCAATAGCCGCGGGTAGTTTTAAATGGGTTTTTTCCTTCGAAATGTAATTTTGCTGTCAGACTGTTCTAAACATGGGAAACATGCGCCCCTTTACAGGCATACTATAGACACCCCCCAGCTATGAAATTTAAAGGGATATTACACTTTTATTGTTTGACTTTAAGCATTATTAAAATCACTGCTCCTGAAAAAACGGCCGTTTTTAAAACTTTTTTTTGCATTGATCCATGTCCCCTGGGGCAGGACCCAGGTCCCCAAACACTTTTTATGACAATAACTTGCCTATAAGCCTTTAAAATTAGCATTTTGATTATTCATGTTCGTGTCCCATAGACTTTAACGGTGTTCGCGTGTTCGAACAAACTTTTTTCCTGTTCGCATGTTCTGGTGCGAACCGAACAGGGGGGTGTTCGGCTCATCCCTATCAATAAGTATTGGCATAAAGATATGTATGCATGAATGAAAGGCCTGGGCCCAAAGATGGTAAGGATATAGAGATGATAAGAAACATAGGATAGCAGAGGGATACAGGTGACAAGATAGGAAAGAAAAGAGAGGAGAGAGAGGTGAACTGTGATTGTGCAATAGTGGTGTAATGATGTATCCCTAGAAACCTCATTAGTCCATAAAGAGTATAGGTTATAGACATAAGTATGTTTGTCAGGCATCTAAAGTAGTAAAGTAAAATCAAATGAGTGTTGGCATAAAGATATGTATACATAAGTAAAAGACCTGAGTCAAGGATAGTAGGGACATGGAGATGGTGGAAAACATAGGATAGCAGAAGGATACTAGCAAGTAACAAGAAAGACAGGTGGATTGTGAATTGTGTGGTGGAATCTGTGATGTCAAAAAACAAAAATAAATAAAAATAAAAATAAGTGCTCAAAAGATGAACTGTGTATGAGATATGTAAGTGTGCCTAAATGTAGTAAGTATCAAAAACTGAATACAGTAAGTACCTGAGTATGGTGAATATCTTGCGTATAAGAGTAATGAAATGCAGCAGGCAACTTCAAAAGCTGCGTGTGTCTTCAGTGAAGAGTGATATTGAAATCCAAGCCATGCCTGACCTCCAATTTTAAGAATCAAGAAAAAAGGGAATTGGGACTTTAAATGAAGCAATTGAATAGTGGAGGTAAGTTACAATATAAAATATTTATTGAATGACATAGGTCTACAGACATTGAAACATGGTTCATTTCATGTATACACAAGGAGCGTGCAAAAGGGCTGAGTATAAGGAGTGGAAAAATACATGCATACCGGCATATGATCAAAATAATGGATGTATGTATGTATGAGGATGACGTGCACGTGCCAATAACGACAGGCCTGACACCGGCACATGCACCCACATGGTGCATATGTGTCCATCAGATAGTGTATAAACATCATAAAATGTAATAGTAATTAGTAAATAGATATCAATCCGTATGGGGTGTAACTGCGGTATCAAATACAGCTCTACACGTTTCGTGGGTATTTCCACTTGCCAGGAGCAGATGCGACAGACATTCCTATGGAATATATATAAAAAAAGATTTAGGGAACCATGCTTCTCAGGAAAATTTTTAAAAAATATTGTCCTTATATATAGAGATGGTTACCCAACAACACTCACCAACCCAGGCATAAATAGCAAAGTGGGGTAGCTGGTACAGGGTTGGCCGAGAACACAACCACATCGCGGGAGCTGAGACGACATAATACAGGGATGCAACATGGGGTAGAGTAAGAGCTTAAGGTATAAGTGTGAGCTCCATGTGGCAAAGATGGTGGTGTGTACCACGTGAAGCAAGGGTATCTGGGAACAAAATATTGAATATGTGTATAATTAGAATAATAATAATGGTAATAATATATAGTGAATGATAAAAATCATACCTATAAGTTAACCCAGTGTAGCTCCATAGAGGAAGATGACGAAGATACGAATAGTGCCAAAGAGTATGAAAGTATCTGTGTCTGAAAGTGGTGAACAGGAACATAGGTCTGATTAAAGTGTAAAAGCTTGTACGGGAGCCAAATGGGAAAAACAAGCAAGTGGTTAGACTAAAAAACTGATCCACCAAGAGAAAGGGAACAAGGGAAAGAAAAGGGGAAGTTGTTAGGTGGCTCCACCCCTAACAACAATGGATGGCTGACACGTGAGAGCTGGAAGCGTCCACCATCATAGGGAGGTGCGCAAATGCGGACACACCCCCAAGCCATCAGATGGTAATGCGTCCAGCTGCGATGACGTCCGTAAAGTCACAGACACCACGCCTCTGGCGCCTAAACATAGCTCTGATGTGTAGGTGTCCCCATCCGCCCAAAAGCAAATGGGGACAGCAGGAGACACAGAAAAGCCTTCCTTTATACACATTGCAGCTCCCAGTGCGAGACAGAAACGCTGACGCCAACCAAAGAATCGCACAACAAGGAGCCAGGGTATAACAATACTGGGATAAAGAAATGTGTTGGAGGATGAATAGCTAGTATAGCATCAAAATGTAGTAGTTGTTTATACATGTAGATACTGGCGAGGGTGACAACAAACCAGGTTTGGGCTAGTGGATGTCTTCCACCTGGGTTCAATATAAAGAAAGGGGAAAGGTCTGGTTTCCCCAGTAACACACTTCCACCGCTGTAACATAATAAAATGAAGGATTCGCCCCGGGACTTTAAATGAAGTGGGTACTGTTTCTGCCAGTAAACATAGCAGTAGTAAATACAGTATAAGGTTTATTCAAGTAAAATTGTTTACATGCATAGATAACACCAACATTTGCCAATTTAAAAAAGATACATAAACAAGAGATATTGGTACATAGATGTAATGACAGTCATAGTACACGGGCATCATACTACCCGACTAGTTTTGGAAGATCCAGCTCGCTCTTCAGGGGTGGATGTGTGTAACAATGTACCTAGGATGAAAAAAGTATATATTTGGCAATATGGCACAGTATTGATTATAAAGGCACAGGGTAGGAGGGGTTATGGGTCCCCAAACTCACCACTGAGCTTGACCATGGCTAACAGGTGTGCAGCTCCAAGACGGCGGCAGCAGGTGCCTCACCAGGGAGCTGAGGGGGCGGAGTCAGATGGGACCCCGCCAGGGGCCAAATGGAGAGCAGGCATGGCATGGGTGTAGTGATGTATCCCAAGAGACCTCGTTACTCCATAAAGAGGATAGGTTGTGAATATAAGTATGTTTGTCAGGCTTTTAAAGTAGTAAAGTAGAATCAATAAGTATTGGCATAAAGATATGTATGCATGAATGAAAGGCCTGGGCCCAAAGATGGTAAGGACATGGAGATGATAAGAAACATAGGATAGCAGAGGGATACAAAACAAGGGAGATGTGAGAGAAAACAATGGAAAAGAGAAAGCAAAAAAAAAAAAAAGGAAAAGGAGAAAACGGTAGGGAGAGTAATGTGAAAAAGAAACCAAGCTCTTATATTATAAATTACATATCATAAATCACCATAGTGAATAAACAAATACTTCTTCATTTAAATTATAAAAATGCATAAAAATTGTGTCCATGTATAGTCCATGTAAAAGTCCATGTATAGATCCCACACGTGAATAAATGTCCTCAGTGAGTAAGGAAAGGTTCCTCTCCACCCGCATGCAGACACACAATTAACTCACCAGACTTAATTGACCTCATTGCAAAACCCTACCTAAATAGGGCCTTTATACTGACCATATACTGTACTAACATTGGCTAAAATATACAGTAACTCTCTTTTGTTTTGGTCTCCTATGTTTGTAGCCACATTCCTCTCCCTGAAAGAAAATATAGACGCCAAAGGTTCTAAACCCCCTGCAAACCGGTAACCAAAAAACAAACAAACCACAATAAAGAGCTGTGTGTTGTACAGTGTAAAATACACCTATAATGTGAAAAAGAAACAAAGGAACCACTTTCTTATATCATAAATTACATATCATAAATCACCATAGTGAATAAACAAATAAATCTTCATTTAAATTATAAAAATACATACAAATTGTGAAGTCCATATATAGATCCCACACATGAATAAACGTCCTCAGTGAGTATAGGAAAGTTCCTCTCCACCCACACGCAGACACACAATGCGCTCACCAAACTTAATTGACCCCTATTACAGGGAGTCAAATTCTGCATATAGGAAAATCCAAGATGTCATAAATGAGGTCACAGGAATGAATCCAAACTGCTGCTGTCATCCATTCAGTATATACAGTTAGGTCCATATACTTTATATTTTGACACAGGCACAATTTTTGATTTTTCAGGTATTTACCAAAACATATTCAAGCTATAGTTATATAATGGATATGGGCTGAAAGTGCACACTCCGAGGTTTAATTTGAGAGTATGTAAATCCAAATCGGAGGAAGGGTTTAGGAATTACAACTCTTAAGATTAGCCATCCCCCTTTTTCAAGGGACCCAAAGTAAATGGACAATTGAATCAAAATCTGTTTCATGGCCAAGCATGGGCTACTCCTTCACTATTTCATCATCAATTAAGCAGGTAAAAGGTCCGGAGTTGATTCTAAATGTGGTATTTGGATTTGGAATCTATTGCTGTGAACCTACATCATGCAATCGTCCAACGAACAGGCAGTCTTTCATACTGTGTAATGGGGTATGGTGAAATGGGGTGGGGTAAATCATGTTTTAGCTTAAATTACCATAGCATACAGGATGGGGCCTTTCCCTTTATATATAAGCCGCTCTAAGTAGGGGTGAGGGAAAAGGCTGTGGCCAATGTACACAGTCACTCAATTAAGTCTGTGAGGTGAGAAGCCTCAGAGTATTTCTGTGTAGATATCAATAAAGGTGCAATCAATCATTAGGGTCTCAAGAGAGTTTTTCTTTGGGCATCACAGGAAAAAATCTTATCCAGATCCTTGTCTCTAGCCCTTAACATCAGGCGAGTCTATGATCCTGACCAATCCTGACCTTAGATGAAAATGCACATGTCAGGTCAGGCTGCTGTCTCTAAATCAGGAGTAGAGGCCTCTAGGATAGTCTACCTAATGGACTCTCTAATTAAATACGTAACCTCTCTGACATGCATCCTTTTATTTGGTTGCCTCTTCAAAGTAGGAATGGCAAGCCAGCTTATCAGGGAGGGCCGAAGCCCCACAAACCCATCACTTGTTATTCCCTGGGCGGGAATGATGGCCGCTAGAGGATAGGATAGAGAGGGTGACCATACTTGGTGGGAGTGATGGTGACAGAAAGGAGGACATGGACCAAGTTTTTCTGGATCACCTGTACATTGAAGGGGAAGCATGGCTGTAACTTTCTCACCGAGGATCTTGATGACCTGGGAGGCCTGTCAAGTTACGATGTTAGTAATGTGGCTCTCTTTTGGTCTATCTTCACTACTTACCCAACACCTTACCTTGTAAGCTGAGGGTGGTCTGTTTGGGCAGTGGTCTCCATAGATAGAAAGATAGTAACACTTAAAAGATACCAGACCCAACAGAGTGACATGCTAACATAGCCCACAAACACCATATCATAGAGCGACACATATATGAGAGTCTGAGAGCCCACAAACACTTACATGCAATGTGTCAGGAAAATGATACAAAGGTACAGACCAGAAGAGCAGCAAGGTTACGATCTCTCTGTAGCAAAACTGCTAGTTCAGTAAAATAATAAAGACAGAAATTGCTTTTAAGAGTGGGGCTGACAGGACGAAAGTTATGTCATTGCTGAGCATGCTCAGAGGTGACCTGCGGACTCTGGCGCAATCATGGAAACTGGCAAAGGAGATCCCCATTGTTGTCACTTCTTGCCAGGCATTCTCAGAAGCCCCAAAGTGTGGCCTTCCTGCCAGGCATGCTCAGAAGCCGCAAAGTGTTGCCACCATCTTGGAAAATAGCAAAGGATCACAGGAGGAGGTGGACTACAGGGCTCAGGAGAACAATAGAACATACCAGAAACATAAAAAAAGGAAGGAAGTAAAAGAGAACCGCTCTGCAGAGAACCAGGCTTGTTTAAAGCTTTTTGCAATACTGGCCAGCACCTACCCGATACCACCAGACTGGACAGACAGACATAGAAATTCATCCCTGTTAAATGTTTAAGAAATGAGCACGTGACATAATATTGGCAAAATTGCAGTGATTTTGGTCACCTATTATCTGCAAGCTTTTGCCTCCAACAAAGCGGACCAATCTGCCTCAAGCTCTACCTCATGTGGATTAGTTTAATCATTCCTAGAAACCTCAATGCCAGTAACTAAAATGCCTTATAAACCTTTTATGGTACAGTGTGCTTGGGTGTTCTGTTAATTAATTAGCTGGTATCATATCATACTAAGAAAATATTATTAACAAACAAGACAGTAACTCTTACAATGGTTGCTCTATCTCAGTTTGTAAAAAAAATAAAAAAAATAAAAAAGATTTATCCACAGAAGGCATAATAATGATCACAAATATCCTATTAATGTTACACTGGAGAGTAACCGATGCACTGTAAACATTTATAGGAAATCAGATGATCATGTAAGTGTCGTTTTTTTGTGTTACCACAATTATGGAGAATAACTATTTCATCTATTATTGCTCTGGTGTAAACAGATGCATCGCATTTCTATTCATTTACTTCTTTGCACAGTGGGAAGCACATACTTTCCCATTTAATATGTTTCATGCAGTGATTTTGAGTACATTTCACATAGAGCATTTATTGAATTCTTGGAACTGTTATTATATCTGCATACAACCTTTAGAAACTAATTTTCTCAGCTCCCAGCTCTGTAATAGCCTTCTGATTTTGTGATCAATATAATTCATTTTTTCATACCATTGAGTAGTGAAAAAAACTGGTCACAATGACATCTGAATTTTTAACCACTGCAAACATACAGTATTTACAGAAAATAAATCCATATAGTGTTTTCCTTAAAAAACAAAACTGTATATGCACATTTATTTGGATGTCTTGCTGTTTGATTTTATTTTACTTTTTACTATGCATTTATTTATTTTGCTAAATGCTACAACTCACAAGAATAATTATAGTGATTAGAGAATTAGGTTCAATTTAATAAGTTATAAGAATTGGGTATTTTCAGCAACAAATGTTAAAACTGTGTGAAAGTTCTTTCTGCAATTCATTTGTTTTTTATGGTGGGCGCTATTATTAATACATTTTGGAGGAGTGTCAGGAAAATCTCCTGTACACCTTAGACCAATCAAGACTCCCGATCGGCAGCAAAGAAGAAGCTTTATTCATAGGTATTGATACATATGGGTGAGGTACTTACATGTATAGATTCAAGCCAAGAGTCACACCCAGTGACGACAAACAGTGTTTTATATTAGTAAAAAGAAAAAAAATAACCACAGGGCCCATTTGCTCTACTACTTTTTCTGGTGGCCCTTCTTTCTCCTCTTCAATCTGGAGCCCTGTCTCATTTTTCCTTTTAACCTCCCTGGTGGTATGATTATTTCAGATTTTTGATGATCATAGTGGTAAAATTCTTTTGCATGAAAATTTGGCGTTTTATATTGTAGGCCTGTAATTCTTAAGAATAACACACTTAAATCTGTCCAAGCAAGAGTCTAGTAGACATCCCGGGTATGATAAAGTTTGAAACACAAAATAATCAATTATAATATAATAAATAACTATAAATATTTATAACAAATAATAATATAATAATAATAAAAATGATTCAATAATGTAATCAAAACAAAAACACTGAAATTTGCTCAGTTGCAGAATTGTCGCTGTCATTACTTTCAGTGTTCAATGACGAATTTCCCCATAAATCACTATCGCTCAATTCTGCAAGTGATTCTAATTTATTATCGCTGTTTTCTAGCTGGTCTAAACCCACTTTTAATGTAAAGGGAGATGGTTTTGGTTGCTATGGACAATCTCCAGTTTCCAAGCAGAAAGAACAGTATTTATAATATAAACTGCATTCAGGGCACTGGACAAACCACTAGGGACAAAAGGGATGTGAAATTATTTGATACAGTAATGTAACCTGCAAGATTACAGTATACTGCATGTATAGTGTGTGTTTCACTTTTTGAATTTGGCGCCGTTCTCCGTGCCCGTGCATCACAATGCTCGTGGGGAACGGAGCCCGGCTCTGTGATACATCGAGCGGAAACACAGCCACCATACACTACGGGGAGACATCGCAGGATCCTGGGGACAAGTTAAGTAACTTTACCTGGATGCTGTGATGCGATCCTGAGTGTGGCTCGGGGTTACCGCTTTTGGTACTGAAAATCCACCCCGAGCCACACTCGGGAATACCGTCAGGGAGGTTAACTGCAAGAAAGAAACCCCTCCCGTGGTTTCAATGGCAAACAGTCTCTGGTCCCCTATTTGGGGTTCTGTCAGTGAGATTAGCAACTTATTACAGTTCCTCTGGTGATTGCAAGGGGAGTTTGCATTGTTCGGTCTCATGTCTCTCATCTTTCTCTTGGCAATGCCCCATAGATTCTCTATGGGGTTCAGGTCACGCGAGTTTGCTGGCCAATCAAGTACAGTGATCCCACAGACATTGAACCAGGTTTTGGTGCTTTTGGCAGTGTGGGCAGGTGCCAAGTTCTGCTGGAAAATGAAGTCAGCATCCCCATAAAGCTTGTCTGCGGAAGGAAGCATGAAGTGCTCCACAATCACCTGGTAGATGGCTGCGTTGACCCTGGACTTAATGAAGCCCAGTGAATGAATGAATGAATGAATGACAGTCTTGTATAGCGCTACCTTTGCGAACTGAATCGCCTCAGGGTGCTTTTTGCCGCCGGTGTCCATTTGCGGTATAGCACGGTCCTTTGCCCCATGGGGTCCCGACATGCTTACAGAAGTGGACAGTGGACCAACACCAGCAGATGACATGGCTTCCCAAATCAACACAGACTGTGGAAACGTCACACTGGACTTCAGGCATCTTGCAGTGTGTGCCTCTCCATTCTTCCTCCATACTCTGGGTCCTTAGTTTCCAAATGAGATGCAACATTTACTCTCATCAGAAAAGAGGACTTTGGACCACTAAGCAACAGACCAGGTCTGTTTTTCTTTAGCCCAGTTAAGATGCTTCTGACGTTGTTTGTTGTTCAGGAGTGGCTTGACAGGAGGACTACGACATTTGAAGCCCATGTCCAGGATCCGTCTGTGTGTGGTGGCTCTTGATGCACTGACTCCAGTCTCAGTCCACTCCTTGTGAAAGTCCCCAACACTTTTGAATGGCCTTTTCCTGACAATCCTCTCCAGGCTGCGGCTTGTGCACCTTTTTTCTTCCACAATTTTCCCTTCCACATAACTTTCTATTAATGTGCTTTGATGCAGCACTTTGGGAACATCCAACTTCTTTTGTAATTACCTTTTGAGGCTTTCCCTGCTTATGGAGGGTGTCAATGATGGTTTTCTGCACAACTGTCAGGTCAGCAGTCTTTCCCATGGTTGTGATTCCTACTGAACCAGACTGATAGACCATTTAAAGGCTCAGGAACCCTTTGCAGGTGTTATGGCTTAATTAGCTGATTAGAGTGGGACACTTTGAGCCTAGAATATTGCACCTTTTCACAATATTCTAATTTTCTGAGATTGTGGATTTGGGGTTTTCATGAGCTGTAAGTCATAATCATCAATTATGAAAAATTACAGCTTGGCATGTAACTTGCTTTGCATGTAATGAGTCTATCTCATATATTAGTTTCACCTTTTAAGTTGCATTAGTGAAATAAATTAACTTTTGCACGATATTCTGATTTTTCGGGTATCACCTGTATAAATCTGATGCCACTAGGTTCTGTGCTTGTTGATAACTCCCACAGTCCACCAATTGACACACGTCAACCAGTATCGTACTCGTCACCCCTTTCTCAAAAGTTATATTTAAAAACGTTTTTTTTTCCACAGTGTAGTGTCTCCCTTCAGGCCCAGGGTGTTTGAGACCCACATTAAACTCACCAGAGTCCCTGCAATAAATACTGTCCCTTTCATCCTGACTGTGGCTTCCCAAGGGGTAGGATAGTGGAGACTTCAGGAAAAAAAACAGAATCGCGCTAACAAAAAGTGATGTCAATATTCAAATAAATAATCAAGATAATTCACAAGCATAAATGAATGCCAAAAAGTGCATTAGAATAAACTCAAGCATCTGCATGTGTGCATATAAACTAAAATATGTGCTTTACAGAAAAAATGTGGTACACAAATATGAGAATCACTAGTTCATATCAAGTCTCGTGAAAAAATTGTGTTGATAAATTGATGAGAAAACATCTAAACACCCGTGCAAAATTTGAAAATTAAAAAGTTCATAAAATGCCAGCTACATGTCATCAGAAAGGTGTTGAGTGAAGGTTGTAGTTAAATCCACCACCAAAACAGCAGGAATGGACTCTTACCAGAGCTCCATGATCCCCCGTGACAGAGGATCTAGGAGTGCATGTATACAAATACTGGAAGGCTTCAGGCAAAGCAGAAAACCTCAATAACGGGCGGTCCGCTCCCGACAAATCAGATCACGGTGGAACTCTAGTTCACACCGATTATAATTGTTATATGGATCAAAAGTGAATGGTGCTCCAAATCCTGATGCCCCAAATTGTAAATAAAGGATATACTCTATAGATATAACTCAATGCATGGGTACATATATTTGCACGTTGATATAGAATATTGTAGGCAGTTTCCTCCATGCATCTACATGGGTGGCAGCATCACATCAGGGGAGTCGTCGGGCACGCCCGGCCCATACGGTCCACAAGGAACAGCACAAGGCAAGATAGGTGCAAAGTCTTTGTAAACTCAAAATCCGAGCCAGTCTGCTCCTGATGGGAGATCAAGGTGTATGAAGTGGAGACTTCACCAGTTTGAGACGGGTTGTACATATCGTTCAACCCCCCTTTTTAGCCGGACTTCCTGGGTTGCCACAGTACCCTTTCACTATTCTGCCTGAAAAACCTTTTTACAGTGGGACTGGTGAATCCAAGTGGATCTTTCTGCTATCCTTATTGTGGTAGGGGTGGTCAGAAGGACCTGGAAAGGCCCTTCCCATCTGGGTGTGAACCAATGCTTCTTCTTAATGACCTTGATCAGTACCCAATCACCTAATTGAACTTTCTCATCTGTCTGTACTGGTCCTTCTGGAAATGAACAAACATCGTTAATTAGTTTCTGTTTCAACAATTTAGTCATATATTCTACCAAACTGTGTTCTGTTTCTTCCCCTGGTGATATATATCTGGAAATAAGGGTGTTTTATATGGCCTACCATGCATCATTTCAAAAGGACTCAATCCTTCCTTATAAGGTCTTACGTGCATGCTGAGAACAGCTAATGGTAAGCAATACATCCAAATCTTCCCTGTTTCTTTTGTTTTTCTTTTTTTCAACAAATATAAATCAGCATAACAAAAGATAGAAAAAAATTATGACAATTTAACATTGAAGCAATCAAAAGCTAAGTACAAACAGTGTAAATAAGCTTGATGGGGATATCTGTACAGGTAGATGTCAGTGCTTCCCGTATTGGGTCATACAAACAAAAAAGAAGTTCTATACAGTATCCATGCTTCTGTATCAACTACAGGTTCAAACAAAAGGATGCTCAAAGAATAGTGCTAATTGGAATCAAAAAGAGGCAGAATTGAGAGAATCTATTGAATCATCCCAAGGTTTCCAAATTTTTTCAAATTGGGGAAGTTTACCTTCAATTTTTGCTGTTAAGTGTTCCATTTTACGCATATCTGTGACAATGGAAAGAGCGTGGTGTAAAGTGTGAGCGGAGGTAGATAGCCAAAGTCTAGGGATGGCTCTTTTTGCTGCCAGGAGTATAAAAGACCCTAGTTTTTGTAGTGATTTAGGGATGTCCGGGAAAGGTAGGCCCAGAAGAAAGTGTATGGGGTTTAATGGGATAGATGTGGCGAAAAGTGATTGTAATACATTTTGTATCTCGGTCCAATACGTACTTAAGATATGACAGTCCCAGAATATGTGAAGGTGCGTACCTACGGACTGTCAACACCTCCAGCACAAATCAGAAAGAGAAGGGTTTTGGGCATGTAACAACTCAGGAGTTTTGTACCAAAAAAAATATTATCTTACTAGCGGTCTCCTTTTGTGCCACACATCTGGAAACTTTGAAAGCCGACTCCCAGATTTTACCCCAATTTAACAATGAGATTGATCTATTTAGCATTCTGGACCATTTTGTCATGTATTTATGTGTGGAGTCAGTTAGAGGGGGTACTGCATGTAGTATTTTATATATAGATGAAATTAGTTTTGATTCATATGGGCCATTTTTACACAATATTTCAAAATCTGTGGGTTTTTCTAAGGATAATGAGGGGAAGTTGGATTGTAAAAAAATTTTAATTTGTAAGTAAAAATATTCTATAGAGTTCGGTAAATCGTGTTTTTCTTTGAGATCTGAGAATGATAAAAGCTTACGTGTTACCGGGTGTACCAGATGTCGCAGTTGAAATATGCCTGCATGAGTCCATGGAAGTGTTCGCAGGTAAGATAGTCCATCTGGGATGTCTGGGTTAAAGAGAATATTCTGGAGAGGGGAGCAAGGTAAGGAAAGAGAAAATTTGTCCATACATCTTTTCCAGATAGATAGCATAAAAAGCATCAGGGATAGACATAAAGACCTTAGTTGGGGAATGAATTTCTTTGAGGATGGCCATAGCATATAGCAAGGATGTACTGGAGCAGTAATCCCCATTTCAATTTCAGCCCATCTACTTGCGGCTTTTCTTAAAGTCCATGTAGTCAGTACCCTAAGGTGAGAAGCATAATAGTACTTAATGAAATCGGGGGCGGCCAATCCGCCCCTAGCTCTAGGGGAGAGGACTACCGATTGAGCAATTCTATGGGATGCATTATTCCAAATAAAGTTAAGGCACTTTCTCTGGAGATTTTTCAACTGCGACAGAGGGACTGAGACTGCCAGCGTATCAAATAGATACAATAATTTGGGCAGTACCGACATTTTGAGAACATTAATTCTGCCAAGGAGGGAGATTGGGATGGAAGACCAATGTTGCAGGAGTTTAGCAATTTCTGCAAACAAAGGAGAGAAATTAGCTTGGTAAAGTGAGTGATATGAGGGGGTAAGATGAATTCCTAAATATTTCAGTGAGGTCTGGCACCATCTATACTTAAATCTGTTTTGCAAGGAGCTGAGCATGTCTGAGGGTATATTGATGGGGAGAGCTTCTGTTTTGGTCTGATTAACATGAAAACCTGATAAGGATCCGAATATGGAAAGAGTTTCATGTAAGGAGGGTAGAGAAGTGACGGGATGTGTGATGGTTAGTAAGATGTCGTCTGCGAATAGAGAGAGTTTGTAATCCTGTTGTCGTAGTGGAATTCCCCTGATATTAGGATGAGATCTAATAGCTGCTGCTAAACGTTCAAGACTTAGTATAAATAGTAAGGGTGACAGAGGGCATCCTTGTCTGGTGCCATTTCTGAGAGTAAATCGTTGTGAGATATAGGAGGACAACTGGACTTGAGATGTAGGGAGGGAATATAGGGTTCGTAGAGCCTGTATAAAGGGACCTGAGAATCCGAATCTGGTTAAGACTGTGAACATGAAGGGCCAACTTAAACGATCAAAAGCTTTTTGAGCATCTAAGCTCAAAAATATGGTGGGACGTTTGGTTCTAGTTATTAGGTCTATCAAATCTATGGTTCTTCTTGTATTGTCTCCAGCATGTCTCGTGGGGACAAATCCTACCTGGTCCCTGTGGATCAAGGATGTTAATAGAGGGGATAATCTATTGGCTAATATCTTAGTAAAAATTTTGTAATCTGAATTTAATAAAGCAATAGGGCGGTAGTTGTCGGGTAATGCGGGGTCCTTACCCGGCTTGGGAATTACTGTTATGTTTGCATGTAAGAATTGTGAATGCGGAATGGATCCTCTGAAGAAAGAGGAAAATAGGGATTGTAGGTAGGGGGTTAAAGTTTGTGAAAAAGTTTTATAATAAATGTAAGGAAGACCGTCAGGGCCTGGGAATTTTTGGGCTGGAAGATTTTTAATCACCTCTCCTATTTCTTCCACAGTGATCAGAGAGTTAAGAGAGGTTATATGATCGGCAGAGATTTTTGGTAGCGGTAAGGAGTCCATGAATTTATCCAACTCAGATTGTGAGAATTGAGGATGTGAATCAGGGCCTAAGCAAATATATAACCGACTATGGAGGTTTTCAAAGACTTTTGACATAGCTTTCGGGCAATATGTGGGGGTACCATCAGGTTGTATCAAGTGATCGGGGATCGATAGAAAGGGCCGTGGTTTTAATTTGTTAACCAGCATCCTGTGTGGTTTGTTTGCATAATCGTAAAATTTTTGTTTGGCCCATAGCATATATTTGGAAATTTGGTTCAGGTCAAAAGATTTGATCCGATCCTGGATTGAGGTGACATTTCTCAATTTTTCCACCGTGGGGGAGGCCAGCAAGTGTCTTTCAGCTGTGTGCAGTTGGGTAATTAGGTCATTCTTGAGTTGTACAGAATCTTTTTTTAGGCGAGAGCCCATAGCTATACATTCACCTCTAAAAAAGGATTTGTGGGCCTCCCACAAGGTGGAAATCTCTGAAACAGAACCATCATTAATCTGGAAAAATTCAGTTAGTTTCTGCTGCAGTTGGGTTTGAGATAAAGGGTTTTTAAGCAACGATTCATTGAGACGCCAGTGGCAGGATTTAGTAAAAGACTTTGTCAACAGGACATTGAGTTCAATAGGTGCATGATCCGACCAGGTAATAGGATTTATTTCAGAAGAAATTACATAGGTTAGTAGAGGACCTGTAACAAGGAAATAGTCTAGTCTAGAATATGACTTGTGAGGGTGAAAATAGAATGTATAATTTTTTTGGATTGGGTGTTTTATCCTCCAGGTGTCAAAAAGATTATGAGATCTAACTAGTTTGCGAAAAGAGGTTGATAATTTCTTAGAGGCAGATTGTGGAGTGGTTTGGAATAAAGTTTTCCTATCCCTGGTCGGGGACATGCACGCATTGAAGTCGCCTCCTATGATCATAAAAGGGTGGGAGAAGGGTTGTAATTTCTCAAAAACTTTTGTAAGGAAACCGATTTGTCCTACATTTGGTGCATATATGTTTACCATAGAGAAGGAAGTATTTAGGTGACTACAATTCAGGAATATGAATCGACGGGGGTCTACGTGGGAAGAGAGTATCCTAATTGGGCATGAGCGTTTAATAAGAATTGCCGCTTTTCCAGAAGGATCAGAAGCTATATATGCTACGGGAAAGTGTCTGGAAGCGAATTTAAATGAGCCCCCAGATTTAAAATGAGTTTCCTGAACCATAATCACCTCTGCTCTGGGTGATCTAAATTCTTTCAAAGCCTGCCATCATTTGCCGATGGAATTTAATCCTTTAACATTACATGAATAAACCTTAAGGGCCATATTTGGTCATAAAGAGAAACGCTAGTTTAGTATAGAAACTTTGAACATATAAATGAGCATCCTTAAAATAGAACATTTGAAAACATATATATCTTGCAGTTGGTACAATATTGTAAGTATAGCAATGAAAAAACATATAAAGGTCAAAAAGGAGAAAAAAGAAAAAAGACCTGCAAATGAGAACATCAAAGGAGATAAAAAAAAGCAGATACAAAATTGAATGAAGAGAAAAAAAAAACAGTAAAAAAAAAAAGAAAAAGGAAAAAAAGATTTTTGAAAAGCCTGAGAAAAATTTCAGGCTGCCCAGGCAAAAGCCTTGGGTCATAGTGGGGGGCATGTTAGCCTGCAGGAACTAATGGAGAAAGGGGGGACGTGGGGAGGTCCTCGTGTCTGCTTTTTGTAAAAAGAAAAACAAACAGACAGGAGGAAAAAGGTACTTGGCAGAAAAATCCTAGACAAGCTAATAAAGGAAAATGGAAAAAATATTAAAGGCGGAAAACGGCTTCCAAAAAGGCTTCAGGTGGAGCCATCATTAAGAGGTGTGTCCTCTCAATAAAGTGACCTAGTTACAGTGAGGTCACTGAGGTAGCCATGACAGGTGTTATCTGGTCATGGAAAAAAAGGGGGAAAAAAGGACAAAAATTGGAAGGAAGTAAGTCACTTCAGGTTGGATATCTGTGGTTATTAGCTCGTTGTGGAGTAGAGAAGGTCTTCTGGGATCTTCGTTGAACTGGAGTCCAGATTTTGGCTGGTGTGGTGAGTTGTTTGGAGTTCGGAGCTTGGGGTGGAAAATCTTCCTCGGGCAGAGGCGGAAGGCCTAGGCTGCGGATGAAAGCTTCACTTTCGTAAAGGTCTCTCAGGGAATGTTGAACGCCATCTTTAGAAACGGATAAGCGAAAGGGGAATCCCCAGCGGTAAGGAACCTGATGATTTTGTAGATCAGCAGTGACAGGACGGAAACTGCGCCTTTTGGCCAGAGTGATTGGGGAGAGGTCATTGAATATCTGAATCTTGTGTTGTTTATAGTCAATGCGTGACTTGTTACGCGTTGCAAATGTGAGGGCTTCTTTGCTCTCGTAGAAGTGGAAGCAGATAATAACATCCCTGGGATTGGCATTAGGAGGAGGTTTTGGGGCCAGAGACCTGTGCGCCCTGTCCATAAGCCAGTCTATGTCCGGGATGTGTGGGGCTAAAGTAACAAATAGGCCTAAAAGATAGGAACGAAGCTCCTTGTCACTCACCGCCTCAGGGATTCCCCTAATCCTCAGGTTCTGGCATCTTTCACGGTTTTCCAAGTTTTCCTGTTGAAGCTGGAGTTGGGAGACTGTATGTTTCAAGCTGGAGTTGTCCTCTTCAAGCACATGTACATATTGGGTCAGTTCATCGAATTTATTCTCCAATGTGTTGGTGCGTTCTCCTAGCTGGTCAATTTCACCACGTAACTCGTGTGCTATTTTGCCCACCTCTTTAGCGATGCTGCGGGTTAGATCATGTAGTAATGAGTTCAACTTTGTATCTAGAACAGCTACTGTCACTACATCTATGGGATGGTCAGGTGGGAGAGAGTATTGGGATAATTGGGATCTATTATCATCCTGGGTCAGGCCTTTCCGGCAGGACATGAGAGTCAGCAGTGTCCAAGGATCCCAGCTGTTCGCTTGAGGCCGGGGATCGTTGTTTATATAAAAAGCGTTCCATGTTATTGGGAGTCTGCGACGGTGGCGGTGAGATAAAGCCTCTATAGATTGACTTTTGGAAGCCAATCTTCCCCATGCAGTGTTAGGGAGGGTCAGGTAGCCTGTTGTTGTCTCGCTCCTGTAATTAATAAGGATCCGCTAGCTTTGTAGGAGCATCTAATAAAGAGACGGGGACCAGAGTTCTCCTCTTACATGTCTGCTATCCTGCACGCCAATCTGGAGGTGGTTACATCAGATGTCAGAGAGAGCTGAGAGAACTAGTAGTTATGATGTTTGCAGTGACAGGAGCTATGTAATTAATGGCTTACAGGAATTAGGATGGAAGGGTACTTGGAGTACCAAGATGGCCGCCGGCTTCCAAGACTAGGCCGGAGCCGCGGACTTTCCTAGTGGCAGGGGCCGATCGGGTGAATACCGCTCTTTGCAGGCCCTAAACGGACCTTTAGGGCATAGAATTAGGGTCTCCGGGGGTCAGACACTATTGAGGGCAACAGCGGAGAGAGGATCAGGCGAACGCCTTATTACTCACAGTGTCCAGGGCTGGAGATGACCAGATAGTAGGCCAAAAGATGGCGGTAGGCCGTGGGGGAGCCAGAGATGTAGGGAGGGGATCCCGCTCGAACGGGTGTCTAGCGCTCCCCGGCGGTGTCCCGGGTGGAGGATCCTGATAAAGGCCCTCGCTGATCCCCCGGTCCGCAGCGATGGAAGGTGACAGGCTCCGGACGAGCCGTAGGCCCCAATATGGCGGCGAGCGTCCATAGTTCGGGACAGGCAGTGGGCCCAGAGATGCCAGACGTGGCTTAATTTCAGTCGAGATCCAGCCGGATCTGTAGCAGAGGGTGCCTAGACTGTTTTTTGCTATGTATATCTTTTCCTCGAGGGAGAATGAGGCAAGGATGGCAGTGGATATTATTTGTCTGGACGGAGCACAGCGTCCACACGTCCTCCCTGTATCTCGTCCGGCCACGCCCCCTTTCTTCCCTGTTTCTTGCATAGCTTTTCTTAGTTTGCTTTTTGGTATACCATTGGGTCTCTCAACTAGCCCTGCTGACTGTGGGTGGTAGGCACAGTGATATTTTACCTGTATTCCCATAGCCTCAGTTAAGTCTGTAATTGTTTTGTTCACAAAGTGTGGGCCATTGTCACTGTATATTTTCTCAGGGATCCCAAACTTTGGGATAATATCTCTTAACAGTGCTTTTGCTACTGTATGTGCATCCGCATTCCCTGTGGGGAATACTTCTACCCACCTTGTTAATGCATTTATGATTACTAGGCAATACTTTTTGCTCTTACATTTGTCCAACTCTATAAAATCCATACATATGTGCTGGAAAGTATATTGTGGTGTTGGAAATGTACCTTTCTGGAGTCTTATCCCTCCTTGTGGGTTGTTCTTGGCACATATCATACATTGCAATCAAAAACATTTTGGGTAGTATGTGAATCCATATGTTGTACAAACTTTATTTAACATAGCAACCTTCCTTTCGCTTGACACATGGGTTACTCCATGTGTCAATACTGCAGCATACCTGTATAGTGACCTAGGTAGCACTGGTTTATTGTCAGGTGACATGTAAATTTCATTAATGAGTGTACAATGTTTATTTTTTCACATTGTGATTTCTGTTAGTGGGGCATCTTGTTGCATTTCCTTCAGTACAGTGTAATCTAGTATAACTTGATTAGGTTCTGTACTCTCTATCATTGTAAGTTGTGTGATGGCTGCCTCATCTGCTCTCCTTTTCCCTTTTGAGATTGTGTCAGTTGTGTTTGTGTGTGCTTGACATTTGCATATGACTAGCTATTTTGGCAATTTAATTTCATCCAGCAGTTGAAGGATGAAATCTCTATGTGTAACAGGTTTTCCACTAGAGGTCACCATATTCCCTTGTTCCTCCATTGCTGTGCAAATACATGTACTGTGGAAAAAGCATATTGACTGTTTAGATCGCCACTGCCTTACCTTTGGAGAGTATGCATGCTCTTGTTAGGGCAACAAGCTCTGCAGCCTGTGCTGAATAGTGTCTTGGTAAAGGTTTGGTCTCAAGTATGGTTGAGCCTGAAACTACAGCATATCCCGTTGCACATGTGCCATCAGGATTCTTTTTGCTAGAATCATCTACATACAGTACCATATCAGGGTTGGCTAATAGTGTGTCACTCAGATCCTTCCTAGGTAGCACCTGTTCTGCTATTGCTGCAGTGAAATCATGTGGTTCACCATCATTTGGTATTGGTAACAATGTGGAGGGATTAAAAACAGTGCACCTTTCAATTGTTAAATGTGGCTGTGTCAACAGTCATGCAAGATAAATGTCTAGCTGGACTAAGATGGGAGATCTTTTGCTGTAATAGAATTACAGACACTGCATGAGGTACTTTGAGAGTCAGAGGGTGATATAACAGAATGGAAGCAGAGGCCTTTATTGCCTCTGCTGCTGTAACCACAGCTTGTACACAAGGTGGCAGTGCTCTGGCAACACTGTCTAATTTAGTGGAGTAGTAGGCTATTCGTCTCTGTCGCCCACCATGTTCCTGGGTCAGGACTGAAGTAATGTGTTCTTCTCTCGAGTCTACTGTCTGTACAAATGGTGTGTCATAGTTTGGTAGGCCTAGTACTGAGGATCCAGCAAGGACCCTTTTTAACTCTGAGAACATGTCTACAGTCTGATCAGTCCATGTTATGATATCCTGAGGTGCCATGGGGGTTCCATGGATCAACTATACCAAAGATGCTGTCAGTGTGGAATAGTTAGGGACCCAGGCCCTGCAGAAATTGGCCATCCCCAGAAGGGACATCATTTATTTCTTTGTCAGGGGTTTGGGAACCTGTAATATGGCTTGGATTCAGGCTTCATCCAAGCTCCTGCCTTAATGAGATACATTGTATCCCAAGTATTTTACTGTTTCTGACAATAATTGAAGTTTTACTCTGTTGACGTTATGTCCTGGAGGAATGTGAGTAGAGCCAGAGTATCAGTTCTGCACTTTTTCTCATTTTCTGATGCCAAAAGTATGTTATCGACATACAGCAGCAGCTGGCTCCCTTCCGAAGGTTGGAATTTGGCTAGGTTTGAGGCTATCGCTTGCGAGAAAATGATAGGTGACTCACAGTATCCTTGGGGCAATCTTGTAAAGGTGTACCTTTTTTCTCTATAGATGAAGGCAAACCAAAACTGGTGGTCCCGATGTATAGGAATGCTAAAGAAAGCATTGCTTATGTCAATTACTGTGCCAGGGTCCTCAACTTTTCATGTCTAACTCATTCAGGAGGGTATGTGGGTCAGGTACCACTGGTGCTCATGGAACCACAGCCTGGTTTACCTTTTGTAGGTCTTGTACTAGTCTCTAGCCTACTGAGGGAGGGGCCTTTTTTACGGGGAACAGAGGAGTATTGCAACGGCTATCAGGGCAAGGCCTTATAATACCTGTAGCTAACAGGGAGGATATTACAGGTTCTATCCCTTCCTCTGCTTCCTTTTTTAAGGAGTACTGTGCTTGGTGAGGTCTATGGTGGGATTTAGGAGTGATTGTGACTGGCTGTACTCCTTTCATTAAACACACATCTGCTGGTCCTGTTGACCACAGAGTATTTGGCAAGGAATCAAGTTCAGGGTATGGACTTCGTTCCTTAGTCATAAATAGGGATCAGGACGTAGCTGACTCCCATGTGTGGGCTCCGGGCACAGTGACCATTGAATTACCATTTGGCCTTTTACAGAAAGCTTTAGTTCTGGGGCTCCAGAAAACATCATAGTATGGACTATAGGGTTCCCAATCCTTAACCTCTTGGCACCTTTTAACAAAGGGGACTAGATATTTCCATTCAGCTGCCCTAGGCTTCGCTAGTGGATGTGGAGTTACTTCTCTGAACTGTGGTTTCCTTTCAGGTGGTAGGCTACAAGCCATAGCACAGTAACCCTGTTAATTCCAATACAAATTGGTGCGCTGTAAACTTGACTCTTTTTTGTGTGAGGAAGGATCTAGCATAGGACTTATATGGTCCCTTTTCTATACTAAAGTACATGCAATGTACTGCCTCTTCTACCTGAAACTGAACTCCTGAAGCGCCCTCTAGCATTTTTTTTAGTCTCATCAGACATTAGGGAAACACAGAGTTTTGTACCTGGATTTGTTAGATTTACATCAAGTGAATAATAGTAATGAGCATCTTCCCTTTTGAATGTCTCATTCCCTATTTTCAGCTGGAACTTTCTATCTTTTGCACTGATGGATATAAAGATTGCATGGCTGACATTAGGTCTCTTCCCAGTAGATTAACTGGACACACTGTTGACATTATGACACGTGTAATCACTTTGACTCCTGTGCCAGGGTCCTCAATGGTGACATAATTTGACAGTGGCTCTCGTCCAGTTTTGCCACTGACGCCCTGGACTGCGATAGATTTCTCAGATGTAGTGACATGGGGTATATCGGCTGGGTGTATTAGGGTTCTGGATGCTTCAGAATCTACCAAAAACTGTACTAATCTTCCTTCCACCAACAGATCTACCTGGGGTAATGAGCTGACATAATTCATATCAGACAAATGACCCAGGCACACATTCTCTAGTGAATCTTGTTTCCATGCCGGTCCTGGGTTTTCAGGGTAATCTCCAGAGAAATGTCCCTGTCCACCACATGTCCAGCATGTCAGTGGCTTAAAGCTATCCTGTCTACATCCTCTTCCTTTTCCCCCCTACCCTCTGGGGTATATTCTTCCTCTTCTCCCATCTCATCTTCGCCTTGCAAAAACACTTTAACCTTAACATTCTTTTTTGCTCTCTCCCTAAGATACTTCTCCGAATGTTTAGCCCACTGTAGTACATCTAGTACTCCTGCTGTCCTATACGTCCCCATGTACTTAGTAATATAACTACCCAGTTCCTTCTTTAGTCCATTAAAAAAAGCGATCTTAAGTTGCTGTTGATACGCACTGTTTGCATTATCATCTTCCAGAAATCCTGAATACACTTTGAAAATTTCCCTAAGTCTAGGTATTGTTCCACAGTCTCATTTGATTCCTGTGTAGCCATGTTATTTTTTTGCCAATCTGTCCTCTGTACCCATCTAGCTGTGCATCTTTGAAGTAGGGTATCTAACCAGAGAGTCAGATCTGCATGGTCTGGACCAAGTGGCTCCCTCCGCTGGCCGACTGCAGGGGCAAAAAGGTGAAAAATGTGCAGCGCTATAAACAAACTAATATCGAAAATAAAAATATCTACAATAATGAAAATTGAGGTGATCAAAAAATCAAACACGTGAAGATGTTAGTAATATCAAAAATACTGAGAAATACAATAACATATACTCAATGAAAAAATAAAAATATTGAGAATTACAATGACATATACTCATTGAAAAATAGTGTCCATATGTGATAATGAGGGACCACAAGAGGTCATAATAAGTCCCAAAAGTGTGTAATCCAATACAAATAAGTGACAGTCACTGAAATCTTGAACAAGCATCAAAGTAAGTAGTGAGTGACATAGAGAATCCACCACCAGAACTACCAGTCTCTTGCCGGAAAGATTGGACTTATACAGGTGTACACCTGACAAGCCAATCAAGCTTTAGGGGTAACCAAAAAGGCACCTATTCATTTCATAGGATGCAACCTATGCTAATCCTCAGGAGCAGATAGAGCAGAATAGGGTTTTTTTGAGTGCTGTTCTCGTTTCTTGTAATTTCTTTCCTTGCATCACTTCTGTTTCTTGTTTGATAGTGTCAGTGTTCTCCAGACCTGCAGGTCTGGAGATTTAATCTATAACTGTTTATCATATTTCTGATATTTTCCGCAAATTCTCCTGGCCCAAGTTTTGTGTGTTTTACATGTTCCGTGGCCTTTTGTACAGAGGTGGGGGACTCGAGTCACATAACTTGACTCGAGTCGGACTTGAGTCACCTGTTTGAGGACTTGCGACTTGCTTGACAAAATTAAATAAATGACTCGACTTGACTTTGACTTGCCACTAATGACTTGCGACTTGACTTTGACTTGGGCTATTTGACTTGCAATGACTTGCAATGACTTGGCACCACCAGTGCTGTGTCTTGGCCTAGGCAAAAGCCGCCCCCCCCCACAAAAGTAGGCTCCCCCGAGTCCCGGCTTCTGCCCGCACAAATACAGCTTGCTAACATTGTGGGCGGGGATCGCATAGGTGTCCGCGAGCGGCGCTTGCAGTGTTCGCGGCCGCCGCAGACCTTTTTTTTATTTGATGATGACTGCGCTGCAGTCTCTCCTCCTAGGCTGTACAGGTCTCTGTATTCCGTCCGGCCAGGCCGCGGCGCCGCCCCCTTCCTGCTGCGAAGTGATCTCTGAGGGAGAGGCTGGGCTTCTGTGCAAGTGTGCAGAGCCAGCAGCGTGAGTCGCGGGCCTCACGGTGGGGGAGGAAGAAGGAACTGGAAGTTGCCCAAGGAGCCAGCCAAGCCTAGCCGACTGACTGAATCTGAGTGGAGTCCAGTCCAGCAGCCATAGAGTAAGTCATGGCAGACTATTATTCTTCTACTGAGGGGGCACTGGAGCAGGGACAGTCACACGACTCAGGGAGGAACTGGTCTGAGAATGGGGGTCAGTGCAGTGGTCGTCGCAGCACAGAAGAAAAAGCACAGAGCCCAGAGCCAAGGAGGAGGAAACAGATTTGCAGAAGCTGCAGGTATGTTTGATGCAGTGCCAAGCAAATGCTTCCCTGAAAACTTCCCTGCAAACTTTGCAGGGAAGCATTAGCTTGCTTGGCACTGCATCAAACAGACCTGCAGCTTCTGCAAATCTGCACTAGTGATGTAGCAGCTAGCAGGGCCCTGGCCAGTGGACTGTACTGATGATTGCAGGATGCAGATATGATTGCAGATGCAATCAATCATCAATATCATTGCACATGCTAAAACTATGAAACCTAGGTAGGTACAAACCTTCTTTCCTTGTTTTCTCCTACTCCTCGGCTCTGTGCTTTTTTTCTCCTGCGCTGCGACGGCCACTGCACTGACCCTCAGTCCCAGACCAGTTCCTCCCTGAGTCCTTCACTAATTAACTATTACTTGTGCGAAGTACAAAGTGCTCAACGTGAATATTACATATAAATCATATTGCTGAATAGGGATGAGCCGAACACCCCCCTGTTCGGTTCGCACCAGAACATGCGAACAGGAAAAAAATTCGTTCGAACACGCGAACACCGTTAAAGTCTATGGGACACGAACATGAATAATCAAAAGTGCTAATTTTAAAGGCTAATATGCAAGTTATTGTCAATAAAAGTGTTTGGGGACCCGGGTCCTGCCCCAGGGGACATGGATCAATGCAAAAAAAAGTTTTAAAAACGGCCGTTTTTTCAGGAGCAGTGATTTTAATAATGCTTAAAGTCAAACAATAAAAGTGTAATATCCCTTTAAATTTCGTACCTGGGGGGTGTCTATAGTATGCCTGTAAAGGGGCGCATGTTTCCCGTGTTTAGAACAGTCTGACAGCAAAATGACATTTTGAAGGAAAAAACTCATTTAAAACTACCGCGGCTATTGCATTGCCGACAATACACATAGAAGTTCATTGATAAAAACGGCATGGGAATTCCCCACAGGGCAACCCCGAACCAAAATTTAAAAAAAAAAATGATGTGGGAGTCCCCCTAAATTCCATACAAGGCCCTTCAGGTCTGGTATGGATATTAAGGGGAACCCCAGCCAAAATTTAAAAAAAAAATTGACGTGGGGTTCCCCCTAAATTCCATACCAGACCCTTCAGGTCTGGTATGGATTTTAAGGGGAACCCCGCGCCCAAAAAAAAAAAAAAAACGGCGTGGGGTCCCCCTAACAATCCATACCAGACCCTTATCCGAGCACGCAACCTGGCAGGCCGCAGGAAAAGAGGGGGGGACGAGAGTGCGGCCCCCCCCCCTCCTGAACCATACCAGGCCACATGCCCTCAACATTGGGAGGGTGCTTTGGGGTAGCCCCCCAAAGCACCTTGTCCCCATGTTGATGAAGACAAGGGCCTCATCCCCACAACCGTGGCCGGTGGTTGTGGGGGTCTGCGGGCGGGGGGCTTATCGGAATCTGGAAGCCCCCTTTAACAAGGGGACCCCCAGATCCCGGCCCCCCCCCTGTGTGAAATGGTAAGGGGGTACTTACCCCTACCATTTCACTAAAAAACTGTCAAAAATGTTAAAAATGACAAGAGACAGTTTTTGACAATTCCTTTATTTAAATGCTTCTTCTTTCTTCCTTCATCTTCTTCTTCTTCTGGTTCTTCTGGCTCTTCTGGTTCTTCCTCCGGCGTTCTCGTCCAGCATCTCCTCCGCGGCGTCTTCTATCTTCTTCTCCTCGGGCCGCTCCGCACCCATGGCATGAGGGGGGAGGCTCCCGCTCTTCTCTTCATCTTCTTCTTCATCTTCATCTTCATCTTCTTCTTCTTCTCTTCTTCATCTCTTCTTCCTTCTTCATTTCTTCTGCGGGCCGCTCCGCATCCATGCATGCATGGAGGGAGGCTCCCGCTGTGTGACGGCGTCTCTTCGTCTGACGGTTCTTAAATAACGGGGGGCGGGGCCACCCGGTGACCCCGCCCCCCTCTGACGCACGGGACATGACGGGACTTCCCTGTGGCATTCCCCGTGACGTCACAGGGAAGTCCCGTCAATTCACCGTGCGTCAGAGGGGGGCGGGGTCACCGGATGGCCCCGCCCCCCGTTATTTAAGAACCGTCAGACGAAGAGACGCCGTCACACAGCGGGAGCCTCCCTCCATGCATGCATGGATGCGGAGCGGCCCGCACAAGAAATGAAGAAGGAAGAAGAGATGAAGAAGAGAAGAAGAAGAAGAAGAAGAAGAAGAAGAAGAAGAAGATGAAGAAGAAGATGAAGAAGAAGATGAAGAGAAGAGCGGGAGCCTCCCCCCTCATGCCATGGGTGCGGAGCGGCCCGAGGAGAAGAAGATAGAAGACGCCGCGGAGGAGATGCTGGACGAGAACGCCGGAGGAAGAACCAGAAGAGCCAGAAGAACCAGAAGAAGAAGAAGATGAAGGAAGAAAGAAGAAGCATTTAAATAAAGGAATTGTCAAAAACTGTCTCTTGTCATTTTTAACATTTTTGACAGTTTTTTAGTGAAATGGTAGGGGTAAGTACCCCCTTACCATTTCACACAGGGGGGGGGCCGGGATCTGGGGGTCCCCTTGTTAAAGGGGGCTTCCAGATTCCGATAAGCCCCCCGCCCGCAGACCCCCACAACCACCGGCCACGGTTGTGGGGATGAGGCCCTTGTCTTCATCAACATGGGGACAAGGTGTTTTGGGGGGCTACCCCAAAGCACCCTCCCAATGTTGAGGGCATGTGGCCTGGTACGGTTCAGGAGGGGGGGGGGCCTCACTCTCGTCCCCCCCTCTTTTCCTGCGGCCTGCCAGGTTGCGTGCTCGGATAAGGGTCTGGTATGGATTTTTAGGGGGACCCCACGCCGTTTTTTTTTTTTTTTTTTGGCGCGGGGTTCCCCTTAAAATCCATACCAGACCTGAAGGGTCTGGTATGGAATTTAGGGGGAACCCCACGTCAATTTTTTTTTTAAATTTTGGCTGGGGTTCCCCTTAATATCCATACCAGACCTGAAGGGCCTTGTATGGAATTTAGGGGGACCCCCACATCATTTTTTTTTTATTATTTTGGTTCGGGGTTGCCCTGTGGGGAATTCCCATGCCGTTTTTATCAATGAACTTCTATGTGTATTGTCGGCAATGCAATAGCCGCGGGTAGTTTTAAATGAGTTTTTTCCTTCCAAATGTCATTTTGCTGTCAGACTGTTCTAAACACAGGAAACATGCGCCCCTTTACAGGCATACTATAGACACCCCCCAGGTACGAAATTTAAAGGGATATTACACTTTTATTGTTTGACTTTAAGCATTAATAAAATCACTGCTCCTGAAAAAACGTCCGTTTTTAAAACTTTTTTTTGCATTGATCCATGTCCCCTGGGGCAGGACCCGGGTCCCCAAACACTTTTTATGACAATAACTTGCATATAAGCCTTTAAAATTAGCACTTTTGATTTCTCCCATAGACTTTTAAAGGGTGTTCCGCGGCATTCGAATTTGCTGCGAACACCCCAAATTGTTCGCTGTTCGGCGAACTTGCGAACAGCCAATGTTCGAGTAGAACATGAGTTCGACTCGAACTCGAAGCTCATCCCTATTGCTGAATTAAGTTCTCCATGCGTACTACAAACTCATTAAACAGTCCACATCCAGTGAAAGTTCATGTACTGCAGTGCTCCATGCATGCTGAAATCAATGCAAACTTTAGCACTGGTCACTGTATTGGTGTCACTGGTGCCCAAAAAGTGTCACTATGAGTCACTAATGTAATATTCTAATCTGGAATGATAAACGTGTCACTGTTTTAAACAAGGTTAGGTTAGGACCGTATATATATAATACATTAAAAATAGTTCTGTAAGTACTAGTGTACTAAGCAGCAACACCTTATTTTCTGGCAGTGCCCGGGCCATCCCGACAGCAAACTCTGGATCCACCCCTGACAGATCAACGCACAAGGCAGCTATAATGGAGGGAGCGATTCCAAAAATAATTACATTTGGATTTAAGGATTATGTTTTAGATGTTGGTGAAAAGAAGAGAACGGCGATATGCAAGGTCTGCAACTCAAAAATAAGAGACACGTCCACCACAACATCCAACTTCATCCGTCACTACAAAACCCACAAAGAAAAGTAGGTACAGTAACGTCACGTGTATGTATATATATATATATATATATATATATATATATATATATATATGCAAATTAGGCCTACATCCCACTTTAGGTGGGAGCAGAGTGTATTGTTGTTCAAATCAATAAATCACATAGCTAACTTTTTTTTCTATCTCTCTTCTGTTTACTCTATAGATATGAAGAGTACATCCATAACAAAGGGACTTTTGATGATACCCAGCCTCAAATCTCACAATTCATCGCACAGGGGACTGTGCAGCTATACCACTGCAACCACTAGCAGCAAAAGGCAATTACAAACTCAATCCTGTCAGACCTCATTATAAACTGCAACATGCCACTGTCCATCATTGAACATCAAAGCTTTCGTCGCTTTTTGTCAACAGTAGACAACAAGTACTCTCCAGTAAGTAGAAGAACAATTACTGGCAAGCTTGACAATCTGGTGGCAGATAGGAAAATGAAGCTGAAAAATGAACTCGAAGTGGTAGATCATCTGTCAGTGACTGTAGATATATGGTCAGACCGCAGGATGAGAGGCTTTCTTGGAGTCACAGTGCACTGGATCAACATTGAGGATGACCGTCTTCAGTTAAAATCACAGTTGCTTGCGTGCAACCGCTTCAAAGGTCCCCATACAGGGGAAAGAATTTGTGAGGAATTTGAGCATATATGTGAAGAGTACAAGATTAAAAAAAAGGTAGACCGCATCATCTGTGACAACGCCGCAAACATGAAAAAAGCATTCACTACATGTTTTCCAGGACAGCTAGATGAAGACAATGACCTTGATGATTCAGACATTTGGAATGACCTGTCAGTGGAAGAACAGGAGATGTTTGACAATTATTTGAGTGCAAAAACCCAGACTAGACTTCAATGTTTTGCACACACGCTTCAATTGGTAATAGGTGATGGAATTAAAGAGACTAAATTAGTCAATGCAGCTCTCGCCAAAGCTTCCAGGTTGAGCTCCTTGTTACACACAAGCATCTTTTTCAAGGAAAAATTTGAGGAGGAGTTTGGACAGCGTAGAATCCCTGCCTCTGTTATCACACGCTGGAATTCCACAATTGAAATCAGTGGTCAGCTGTGACCAGCTGAAACTGACTAGAATGCTAGAAGATGGGGGACACAAAGAGACTGTATTCACAGCTAGAGAGTGGAATCAGATTAAGGAACTCGTGGATGTCCTTCAACCTTTTGGAGAAGCCACAGACCTCTCACAGGGAGAAAAACTTGTGACAATAAGTGCTGTTGTACCCTGTATCCTTTCTCTGAATCACCACTTGGAAAATCATAAAGAGAGCGTGCGCTACCTTGGTGGCTTGATCCGTAGCCTGCAAGAATCACTCCAAAGACGATTCGAAGGGATCTTTGTCAATGTGAGGATGGCAGATGAACAGAATGATGTAGCAACCTTACCCTTCTCTGACCCTCTATACCTAAAAGCTGCTCTGCTGGATCCTTCATTTGGCACCATGTGGTTGACCCATGATGTTTTGGCTACAGAAAATGTCAAGGAGGCTGTGTCTGCGATGATAAAAAGTATGTTATGTTTTTGGTAATAACCCGTTTGCAGTAATAACACCTGAGTGCATTGAGTCACTGTTTTATGCTTGTGTTTTTCAGACTTGATTCTCAAAGAGGACTGCAAGCCCACCCCAACAACCACCGATGAAGACGAGCAAATGCCAGTGGCAGAGTCAGAGAGTCAATCTGGGCTGTTCACAGCATACCACAAAAAACAGAAGAGAGATTCATGTTCCAGTCCCCAAATTCAGCTGAACCAGTATTTATACATTTGTGATGGACAGAGCTGCCTTCAGTTTTGGGCCATGAACAGGCACATGCTCCCCTCTTTGTTCAGGGTAGCGGTAAGAGTAATGTCAGTCCCTGCATCAAGCGCACCTGTTGAACGTGTGTTTAGCCATGGTGGGATGATAATGCGACCCCATCGCTCACAACTGAGCGAGAAAGTACTTTCAAATTTAATTTTTTGCAAATGCAATGCATTTTAGGTGGCTATTCTGAGAATAGCCACTTAACATGCATTGCATTTGCAAAAAATAGTATTCTGAGAAGTGAGAATACTATTTTTTGCAAATGCAATGCATTTTAAGTGGCTATTCTAATAACTAAGAAAAAAGGAATAGAAGTAGATAGGCGCTGTTCCCAAGCCTGGTGAATTCAAATGTGTTATTCCCTTAGTGGGAGGGCAGTATGGAGTGGGAAAGATTGTAAAGATGTTGCCTATAGTATTCAGTGAATGTTTATCCCGTGGAATTACTATAAAGGTCCTGGATGTGCATAAGTCAAGTTGGTTGTCTGACTTAATAAAGTGCAGTGTGTGCTCTAAAAAAGATATAACTTAATCCGTATAAATATAATATATCCATATATAAATGAACCCTATTTTTAAATTAAAAATATTTGTGCAAAATTATGTGATCCATATCGTAATCGATAATGTACATATGTAGTGAACAAACAAATATATATAATCAAGTGCTTTCAGTGCTGCTACAAAAAAAACCCTGAATTCTGATGGATATTCCAATGAGTAAGCCTTTCAGTGCGTGCCTTAATCCGTGTTCTAATAGTGATTGATTGCACTCACCAGATTCTAGCAGCACTGAAAGCACTTGATTATATATATTTGTTTGTTCACTTCATATGTACATTATCGATTTACATTATGGATCACATAATTTTGCACAAATATTTTTAATTTAAAAATAGGGTTCATTTATATATGGATATATTATATTTATACGGATTAAGTTATATCTTTTTTAGAGCACACACTGCACTTTATTAAGTTAGACAACCAACTTGACTTATGCACATCCAGGACCTTTACAACACATTTGAATTCACCAGGCTTGGAAACAGCACTATCTACTTCTATTCCTTTTTTCTTATATCTTACTCCACCTAGTGGAAGTAATCGGTAGTGGCAGCAGTTCCAACAACATTCTTCAATTTTTTAATTTTTATTCCATTGCATGCATCCCATTGCGTGGGTGTTTCTCCCTCTTTTTTTCTATTCTAATAACTAAGCTCAAAGTTTGAACTTGACACAATGCCAAATTGCCAATATCTGGACACTTGAAGAATGGTGATGGGAATACTATTATTCTTCTCATCACCATTTAAGTGTCCAGATATTGGCATTGTGTCAAGTTCAAACTTTGAGCTTAGTTATTTTCCCCCTCAGCAAGGACTACATTTTTTTCAGGCTTGTTGGCCATTTAATTGCTGAGTGTTCTGCTCCTTGTCTGCTGTTTGGGCATTCAAATTGTTTCTTTAATATGCCAAGAAAAAAGCACTAAGCACTGCAGTTTTGTTAATGTTGAAAATAAAACAAAACCTTTCCTGAAAACTGACTTTTAACTCATTTAAAGGATGGAAATGGGGTAGATCAGTATTTTGACTTAATTTGTGACTTGACCAAAATAAATGACTTGACTTGACTTGCTTGACTTCTAGCAGGGACTCGACTTGACTTGCTTGCTTTTTGCCACAGTGACTTGGGACTTGCTTATGACTTGAAGGTTAAGACTTGAGACTTGCTTGTGACTTGCACATGTGTGACTTACCCCCATGTCTGCTTTTGTATACAACTTTCAGTCCACAGCCGATAAACCGTCATAGTGGCGGGATAGTTGTCAACTCCACCTGGTATGGGCTGTCCATCCCTAGGGTTGGGGACTTCTATCATTGGTGCCATAAAGCTACCATCTGTGTCTCCCTATCTGCAGGGTGGATGTCTATCCCTATCTTCTCGGTCCAGAAATCTTTCCCCCAGCATTTTGAATCCTTCAGCTAGGATATCCTGTAAAGATCTACTTATCTTAGTCATATATAAGAATGGGCTCCTAGTAAGACCATGAGTGCTTGGCTCTGGACCGACTGGTCAGTGAGAGATCCCTGTCCACCCGCTCTCTTTGGGGTTTCGACTTGGACTGGTGAGACAGGTGGAGGGGGAGCTCGGTTTTGTTCAGGGGGAGTGTCCCATCTAAGTGGGGTGGATGTATTTGGAGTAGGAGGGACCACTTCTTGGGTTACATATGGGGGCGGCTGCAGAGGGGCTTGAGGGGGGCCTTTGGACCAATATGGTGTTCTCATCTTCCTTGTCTAAGACAGGGAGGCACTCTTGCAACTTCCTCTTAGACACTCCCTGAGTACAAATTCTAGCCTGTTCTAACCAGTTCTGAGCCGCACCCAAACCATACTTATTTTGTTCTTTAGGTCCCAACTTGCTAATTTATTCAACTAGTTCTTCACACCTTTTAACATTAAGCTTGTTATTAAACCCAAACTTCTTTTCTCACTTAGTACAGTATTTAACAGTTGCTGGGTGCTTTTTATGCATAAACTTTTTGTCTCCCTCTAAGGGAGTTGCAGGGATGCAGCAGAGACAGGCACATCCCCCTTTATAGATGCTGTTCGCCATGTCTCTGTTTCGTTTGCTTCAGTTTTGAGTTTAGAATACAAGCCTGGTAATTCTACTCTTGAACCCTGCCAAAATCTATATAACAAACAGAAAGTTTAAACTCCCCAAACAACAGGAAATATAAAAAACAATTTATACCTTCACCTTTTTACCATAATGTACAATTGGTTAAAGCAGAAAACAGTATAATTAGTCATCTGATCTGAAATCACTCACACATACACATATTGCACACATACATACAAAAAAGAGGAAGTGCACTTAGATGTCCAGACAATTCTAACAATACAGCGCTGACTCACAATATCTCTTCTCTTGTGACAAAACTTTCATTTTTTTCTGCTTCGGCAGAGAACCCATTTCTAGTTACCTGGGCCCCGGTCCAGATGGCCCTGTCTTCAGCACCCCAGAGATTCCCTCTACGGAATCCTACTGGGGTCACCGGTACTCTTATTTTCTCTCAATTATTGTTAAAGAAAAACAACTTGCACTATCATACTGTATATAGGAAAAAAAATCACCACAATACAAAGACCACAAGATAACACTATTTCCCCTACAATCATAAGGCAAAACAAAGATTCTTACCTTACTCAGAGCGGGAGGACAAGATCTACGGGTTATGGATCTGGACCTCGGACCAAATATCCAGTCTCCGATTGGCCCCTGATTATGGTTAATCCGACCGGGGGTCTTTTATTGGTGAATATTTTCAAATTACTCACCGATCAACCAGAGGTCCATGGACATTGGCACCCAATGGTCAGATTCCAGGACGAGCCCCCACGATTTCAGGAAAATCTTCTGTTCACCTTAGATCAATCAAGACTCCCGATCCGCAGCAAAGAAGAATCTTTATTCATAGGTATTGATACATATGGGTGAGGTCCTTACATGTATAGATTCAAGCCAGGAGTCACACCCAGTGACGACAAACTTAGCTTTTTATATTAGTAAAAAGAGGAAGTTACAGAAGTCACAAGTCTCTGGGCGTATGCTGGCAGCTCATTGGACTTAACTTTATTGTCTGAACAAGCAAACCTTACAATCTTAAAATATTACCATATATAGAAAAGAAAAACAAGAAAAACGTATGTTTGTGAAGGATATAACAGTCATTTTGCAATACTTAATTAAGCGTGCTTAATTAAGCCTATAAGATATGGAGAACAAGCACAAACAGTTCTTTGATAATTCCAACAAGGAGATTTACTAAAACTAGTGCACGCAGAATTTGGTGTAGCTGTGCATAGTAACAAATAGGGTTGAGCCCGATGTTCGGGTGTTTGCCTGTTCGCCGAACAGCGAACAATACGCGGTGTTCACGGCAAATAAGAAGGCCGCCGGAACACCGTTGAAGTCTATGGGACATGGGAAATCAAAAGTGCTCATTTTAAAAGGTTATATGCAAGTTATTGTCATAAAAACAAGTAATAACAAGTACCAATGCGCAAACCACAAACCTCAGACCAATATTCAGAGCACAAAAAAAAGGGGGTAACTGATAAAGCTGCCACCATAAAGGTGTTCCCACACCAATAACGGAAATATAACACAGTAATAAATAAAGTGGCGCTCAATCAAATCAATTAAAGGTGTAAAACAAGCAGGTATAAATAGAGATTCAAAACTGGAAAATCCACTAAATACTTATGTCTGAAAATCATTACTCTTCCATCACATTGGGTAACTAAGGATAAAAACTAATCCAAGTTACTTCAATAAATGGATGCAAAATAAACTATTCCCAGAAACGACCATTAATGGAGCCTCACAGAGGGAGAGTAGACTTTATCCGGGAAAAGCTTCTGATATAAAGATGTTTCTAAAAACCATTCAAAATAATAAAGTGCCTACCCATAATTTATGACACAATAATGTAAATAAATAAATAATATAGCATAAAACCAAGCTAATATACAAGCCCAAAAATAGGTAAATAAATTATATAATTAATCAACGGTAAAGTGCAAAGAGTGCAAATTGTGCAATATAAATATAATTAATCAATAAATAACATGTAGCACTTCACAAATGTGCAAATAGATGAACAAATTAATTAAAAAGCCAATATATGTGCTTCAAATGGGGAAACTCAGGTGCCATAAAAACAAAGTCCCATACACAATGCAATCCAGATTGTGACAATTGAAAACGAGTGAAAATTGGTTCATCCAAGATTCCCAGTGCCAGCACTCAATTATATGTGTAGATAAGGTTGATAAAGATGTAGTTCCCCCAGCCTCTCACCTCAGGGCGGAGTGATAAGAGCCTTAAAAATAAACAATAGTAATCCCATCTGCTCCACGATCTCCTTAGCGGTGGTTCCCTTAGGGGTTTCCTGTCTAAATCCTCCGCTCTCGGCATGCCCCAGTTTGACAGTGTAGATCATATAAGAAAGGGGAGGATGCACTCCATAGTGAAGTAGTTTATAACCAACACATTTATTAAATGTCTAGACATTATGACCAGTTCCATAATAGAGACCCCTCTTCTCTGAAAGTATGGGGAATTGATAGATATAAACCCCATTGGAGGGGTGATAACAAAGTAAAAAACGTAGTCAGTCAGAATCTCGTTGGATCTATGAGCTTCGTACATTGGCGCCATCAGAGCATAAGGTGGAATTTGATCTCAATTGTTTTATTTCTGATTATTGATTTTATTGTGTTACTTTAATTCCACTCTTGTTCATTATTGCCAATCTTCTTACCTTCTCCCATTTATGGAAATTGTCAGTACCATGATTTCTTTTCTGTCAATTAATGAACATATTTATACTAGTTTTGTCATAAATGATATATGAGTCATCATTACTAGACTCTATGACATATTAGTCTGATTTGAACCTCAATGCACCTGGCCCTTTTTAAAAAGTGATTTTAATTGATTGACTCATTCCTAGCAACCTTAAATATTTTTAGAATTATTTTCAATACCATTCTATTTGTTTTTTCATTGTGGCTTATTTAGCCAATCATTGTAAACCTTGTTATCAATTTTTATATATTTTTAATTTGTCAAGTTTTAGGAATATTCCTTTTGTCCACTAGATGGCAGTTTTAATGCCAAGAGTAAGAAATGTATGTGGTCGTCTGCAATATTTAGCTGCCCACTAGAGGGTGTGTGCCTATGTAATTATTTAAATAATATATTTATTTGTTCTTGCCGTTTTTAAATATATTCATATTTAGAAATCATTAAATGTAATAGCTATTACTGTTTTTAAATGTTAAATCATTATCTGATATCCTTACGCTGCTTTATGCTGAGCGTCTTTTACTATTATGCTGAATATATGCTGAGCAGGGGTTACCATGGTAACCTTCCTGCTACAATAGTCATCCCCGCCATACTGGTCTCTATACCCTTTGAAAAAATGACGTGACAGTCACGCAATGCGTTAGGGAAGAGAGGCGGGTCACGTGGTAGCTTCCCGATCACGGCCGGGTTCGATAAGCAGCTGTGTTACTAGCAGATGACATGCTTGCTTGTACTAATCCAATGTAAGTGGATATTTTTAATAAATGTGTTGGTTATAAACTACTTCACTATGGAGTGCGTCCTCCCCTTTCTTATATGATCTACACTGTCAAACTGGGGCATTCCGAGAGCGGAGGATTTAGACAGGAAACCCCTAAGGGAACCACCGCTAAGGAGATCGTGGAGCAGATGGGATTACTATTGTTTATTTTTAAGGCTGTTATTGCTCAGCCCTGAGGTGAGAAGCTGGGGGAACTACATCTTTATCTACCTTATCTACACATATAATTGAGTGCTGGCACTGGGAATCTTGGATGAACCAATTTTCACTCGTTTTCAATTGTAACAATCTGGATTGCATTGTGTATGGGACTTTGCTTTTATGACACCTGAGTTTCACCATTTAAAGAACATATATTGTTTTTTTAATTAATTTGTTCATCTATTTGCACATTTGTGAAGTGCTGCATGTTATTTATTGATTAATTATATTTATATTGCACAATTTGCACTTTGCACTTTACCGTTGATTAATTATATAATTTATTTACCTATTTTTGGGCTCGTATATTAGCTTGGTTTTATGCTATATTATTTATTTATTTACATTATTGTGTCATAAATTATGGGTAGGCACTTTATTATTTTGAATGGTTTTTAGAAACATCTTTATATCAGAAGCTTTTCCCGGATAAAGTCTACTCTCCCTCTGTGAGGCTCCATTAATGGTCGTTTCTGGGAGTAGTTTATTTTGGATCCATTTATTGAAGTAACTTGGATTAGTTTTTATCCTTAGTTACCCAATGTGATGGAAGAGTAATGATTTTCAGACATAAGTATTTAGTGGATTTTCCGGTTTTGAATCTCCATTTATACCTGGTTGTTTTACACCTTTAATTTATTTGATTGAGCGCCACTTTATTTATTACTGTGTCATATTGTCATAAAAAGTGTTTGGGGACCTGGGTCCTGCCCCAGGGGACATGTATCAATGCAATTTTTTTTTTAAAAAGACCGTTTTTTTCAGGAGCACTGATTTTTTTAATGCTTAAAGGGAAACAATAAAAGTGAAATATTCCTTTAAATATCGTGCCTGGGGAGTGTCTATAGTATGCCTGTAAAGTGGTGCATTTTGAAAAAAAAGAGTATGGGTTCCCCCCCAGTCCATTACCAGGCTCTTCAGGTCTGATATGGAAATTAAAGGGAACTCTGCGCCAAATTAAAAAAAAATTGTGTAGGGGTCCCCACAAAATCCATACCAGACCCTTATCCGAGCATGCAACCTGGCAGGCCGCAGGAAAAGAGGGGGGGATGAGAGAGCACCCCCCTCCTGAACCGTACCAGGCCACATGCCCTCAACATGGGGAGGGTGCGTAAATTTACATTGCGGGACATTTTTTTTTTAATAAAGGACTTGTCCCAAGCTGTCTCTTGTCTTTTTACCATTTTGGACACTTTTTTTTGTGAAATGGTAGGGGTACCCCATTACCAATTTACATGGGGGGAGGCTGGGATCTGGGGGTCCCCTTGTTAAAGAGGGCTTCTAGATTCCGATAAGCCCCCAGCCCGCATACCCCCACAACCACCGGGCAAGGGTTGTGGGGATGAGGCCCTTGTCTCCATCAACATGGGTACAAGGTGCCTTGGGATCAGACCTCATAGCACCCTCCCCATATTGAGGGCATGTGGCCTGGTATGGTTCAGGAGGGGGGTGCTCTCTCACCCCCGCTCTTTTCCTGTGGCCTGCCAGTTTATGTGCTCGGATAAGGGTCTGGTATGGATTTTGGGGGGCCCTACGCCATTTTTTAAAAATTTAGGTGAAGGGTTCCCCTTAAAATCCATACCAGACCCGAAAGGTATGGATTTTGGGGGGGACCCCTAAGCCTTTTTTTTAAATTTGGCACAGGGTTCCCCTTAATTTCTATATCCGACCTGAAGGGTCTGGCATGGATTTTGGGGGGGACCTCTAAGCCATTTTTTTTAATTTTGGCAAAGGGTTCCCCTTAATTTCCATATCAGACCTGAAGGGCCTGGTATTGATTTTAGGGGGATCCCCACACAATTTTATTTTAAATTTTGGTTTGGGGTTCACCTTAATATTCATACCAGACCCAAAGGGCCTGGTAATGGATTGGGAGGGGACCCATGCTCTTTTTTTCAATGAGTTTTATCTATATTGCCGAGACCCAAAAATTCATTACAGCCGCGATCAGTTTTGAATGACAATTTTTCCTTTAGAAATGTCATTTTGCTGTGGTACTGTTCTAAGCACTGGAAAAATGCGCCACTTTGCAGGCATGCTATAGACTCCCCCCAGGCATGATATTTAAAGGAATCTTTTGATTGTTTCACTTTAAGCATTAAATAAATCACTGCTCCCAAAAAAACAGCCATTTTTGAAAAAAAAATTGCATTGATACATGTCCCCTGGGGCAGGACCCGGGTCCCCAAACATTTTTTAAGACAATAACTTGTATATAAGACTTTAAAATGAACACTTTTGTTTTTTCATGTTCGTGTCCAAAGACTTTAATTGTGTTCGCATGTTCTGCCAAATTTTTTGCCTATTCGCAAGTTCTGGTGTGAACTAAACTGGGGGTGTTCGGCTCATCCCTAGTAACCAATCAAATTCTAGGTTACCAATCAAATTCTAGGTTTTATTGTCAAAGCCCAACTGAACAAGTTAAACTTGGAAGCTGATTGGTTACTATGCACAGCTGCTTCAGATTCTGTGTGCTCCAGTTTTAGTAAATATACCCCTTTGCTACCTTGTATTGCAAACAATTCATAATATACTGAATGTTCCTGTGTGTACTGTCTTGTAAAGATGGGCCGACCACCCCACAGTTCAGTTCCTGCCAGAACTCTCGAACATCGCAAAAGTTCAGATCTGAACGATGAACTCCATTGAAGTCTATGGGACACGAACTTGAAAAATCTAAGGTCCTCATTTTGAAGGCTTATATGCAAGTTATTGGCCAGAAAAAGAGTATGGGGGCCGGCTACTGCCCTGGGGGACATGTACTAATGCAAAAAAAACTTTAAAAAAAAATTGTTTTTAAAAGGAGCAGTGATTTTAATGATGCTTAAAGTTACATAGTTACATAGTTACATAGTAGGTGAGGTTGAAAAAAGACACAAGTCCATCAAGTCCAACCTATGTGTGTGATTATGTGTCAGTATTACATTACATATCCCTGTATATTGCGGTCATTCAGGTGATTATCTAATAGTTTCTTGAAGCTATCAATGCTCCCCGCTGAGACCACCGCCTGTGGAAGGGAATTCCACATCCTTGCCGCTCTTACAGTAAAGAACCCTCTACGTAGTTTAAGGTTAAACCTCTTTTCCTCTAATTGCAATGAGTGGCCACGAGTCTTATTAAACTCTCTTCTGCGAAAAAGTTTTATCCCTATTGTGGGGTCACCAGTACAGTATTTGTAAATTGAAATCATATCCCCTCTCAAGCGTTTCTTCTCCAGAGAGAATAAGTTCAGTGCTCGCAACCTTTCCTCATAACTAAGATCCTCCAGACCCTTTATTAGCTTTGTTGCCCTTCTTTGTACTCGCTCCATTTCCAGTACGTCCCTCCTGAGGACTGGTGCCCAGAACTGGACAGCATACTCCAGGTGCGGGCGGACCAGAGTCTTGTAAAGCGGGAGAATTATCGTTTTATCTCTGCAGTTGATCCCCCTTTTAATGCATGCCAATATTCTGTTTGCTTTATTAGCAGCAGCTTGGCATTGCATGCCGTTGCTGAGCCTATCATCTACTAGGACCCCCAAGTCCTTTTCCATCCTAGATTCCCCCAGAGGTTCTCCCCCCAGTGTATAGATTGCATTCATATTTTTGACACCCAAATGCATTATTTTACATTTTTCTACATTGAACCTCATTTGCCATGTAGTCGCCCACCCCATTAATTTGTTCAGGTCTTTTTGCAAGATTTCCACATCCTGCGGAGAAGTTATTGCCCTGCTTAGCTTAGTATCGTCTGCAAATACAGAGATGGAACTGTTTATCCCATCCTCCAGGTCATTTATGAACAAATTAAATAGGATTGGTCCCAGCACAGAACCCTGGGGGACCCCACTACCCACCCCTGACCATTCTGAGTACTCCCCATTTATCACCACCCTCTGAACACGCCCTTGTAGCCAGTTTTCAATCCATGTACTCACCCTATGGTCCATGCCAACGCACCTTATTTTGTACAGTAAACGTTTATGGGGAACTGTGTCAAATGCTTTTGCAAAATCCAGATACACCACGTCTACGGGCCTTCCTTTATCTAGATGGCAACTCACCTCCTCATAGAAGGTTAATAGATTGGTTTGGCAAGAACGATTCTTCATGAATCCATGCTGATTACTGCTAATGATATCATTCTTATTACTAAAATCTTGTATATAGTCCCTTATCATCCCCTCCAAGAGTTTACATACTATTGATGTTAGGCTAACTGGTCTGTAATTCCCAGGGATGTTTTTTGGGCCCTTTTTAAATATTGGTGCTACATTGGCTTTTCTCCAATCAGCTGGCACCATTCCAGTCAATAGACTGTCTGTAAAAATTAGGAACAACGGTCTGGCAATCACCTGACTGAGTTCCCTAAGTACCCTCGGATGCAAGCCATCTGGTCCCGGTGATTTATTAATGTTAAGTTTCTCAAGTCTAATTTTAATTCCGTCCTCTGTTAACCATGTAGGTGCTTCCTGTGTTGTGTCATGAGGATAAACACTGCAGTTTTGGTTACTGAAGCCCCCCGATTCACTCGTGAATACTGAGGAGAAGAATAAATTCAATACCTCTGCCATCTCCCCATCCTTTGTAACCAGATGTCCTTCCTCATTCTTTATGGGGCCAATATGGTCTGTCCTCCCTTTTTTACTGTTTACATACTTAAAGAATTTCTTGGGATTTTTTTTGCTCTCCTCCGCTATGTGTCTTTCATGTTCTATCTTAGCCATCCTAATTGCACCCTTACATTTCTTATTGCATTCTTTATAAATTCTGAATGCTGTGGATGATCCCTCAACCTTGTATTTTTTGAAGGCCTTCTCCTTTGCTTTTATATGCATTTTTACATTGGAGTTAAGCCATCCAGGATGTTTGTTCGCTCTTTTAAATTTATTACCCAATGGGATACATTGGCTAATGCCCTTATTTAATATGCTCTTAAAGCAAACCCATCTCTCCTCTGTATTCTTTGTTCCTAATATTTTATCCCAATTTATGCCTTTTAGCAAGGTTTGTAGTTTAGGGAAGTTGGCTCTTTTGAAATTCAGTGTCTTTGTGTTCCCTTCATGTCTCCTATTTGTGTGATTTATACTGAAACGAATTGACCTGTGATCGCTGTTACCTAAATTGCCCCGTATTTCCACATCTGTTATCAGGTCTGTATTGTTGGTAATCAGTAGATCTAGTAATGTTTTATTTCTAGTTGGTGCGTCTACCATCTGACCCATAAAATTGTCCTGCAAGACATTAAGGAACTGGCGAGCCTTAAATGAATGCGCGGTTCCCTCCGCCCAGTCTATGTCTGGATAATTAAAATCCCCCATTATGATAACACTTCCCATCCTTGCTGCTAATCCAATTTGTGATAGGAGATCCGTCTCCACTTCCTCCCTCAGGTTAGGGGGCCTATAGCATACTCCCAGTATTATTTTCCCCTTAGCTTCATCCCTTTGGAGCTCTACCCATAAAGATTCCACCTCCTCCCTAGCCCCCTCAGTGATGTCATCTCTCACATTCACTTGTACATTATTCTTGATATATAGGCATACCCCTCCCCCTTTTTTACCCTCTCTATCCTTGCGGTATAGGGTATACCCTTGAATGTTTGCCAGCCAATCATGAGAGCTGTTGAACCAGGTCTCTGAAATTCCCACAAAATCCAAATCCTCCTTGTACAACAGTATCTCTAGTTCACCCATCTTGTCCGCCAGGCTCCTGGCATTGGTGAACATGCCACATAGTTTAGACCGGTCGCATATTGTCCTCGTATTGGGTGTTTCAAGATTGCAACTTGGACTTGCTACTATACTCACCTTGTGTTTTTGTGCTTTGGTTAACCTACCACTAATGCCCCCAATACTACCCTCTGGAATATCTTCCGCGCTGGCTATCACTGTCTCTGGACCCTCCCCCCCATCGCCTAGTTTAAAAACCCCTCTAACTTTTTGGCCATCTTCATTCCCAGCAGATCTGCACCCTCCTCATTTAGGTGCAGTCCGTCCCTTCTATAGTACCGGTTACCAACTGAGAAGTCGGCCCAGTCCTCCAGGAACCCAAACCCCTCCTTACTACACCAGCTCTTCAGCCACTTGTTTACTTCCCTAATCTCCCTCTGCCTCTCTGGTGTGGCTCGATGTACCGGTAGTATTCCTGAGAACACTACCTTGGAGGTCCTTTTCCTCAATTTAGCTCCTAAGTCCCTAAAATCGTTCTTTAGGACACTCCATCTGCCTCTGACTTTGTCATTGGTGCCAACGTGCACCATGACAGCCGGGTCTTCCCCAGCCCCTCCCAGTAATCTGTCCACAAGATCCGTGATGTGCCGAACCCGAGCGCCCGGTAGACAACATACTGTTCGGCGCTTCAGGTCTTGGTTACAGATTGCCCTCTCTGTCCTTCTAAGAATTGAGTCCCCTACCACCAGAATCTGTCTTTCCTTTCCCTTTGCTGCCCCCCCACTCTCACTGGAGGAGTTCTTCCCCTGGCAGCTAGGAGAGTCCCTCATCTCCAGCAGTGCTGGTCCCTGACTGGTTACACCAATGTCACTCAATGGAGCGTACTTATTGGGATGCTCCAGTCCTGGATCGGCCTCCCTGGCACTTCCCCCTCTACCCCTCCTGACTGTCACCCATCTACTCTTTGCTAGTGCCTGCACCTCTTTGTCTCCACCCGCCTCTGTGCTGGCCCCTGCCGGCACCTGCCGTGTACGTTCCTGGCTCACCTTTAGTATGGAGGGACTTCTCAGTGCTGACAAATAAAACAAATAAAATGAAAAAATCCTTTAAATATAGTGCCTGAGGGGTCCTCTTAGTATGCCTGTAAATTGGCACATCTGTACAATCTATAGAACCTGCTGCAGCAAAACTGACATCTATAAAGAAAAAAATGACATTTAAATAGATCTTCTATGCAAGTTTTCTTTATTTGGACAAGCTGGAATTTAGCCACTGGACATTTGGGTGGCAGGGAGTGCGTTTTTTTTTTTTTATTGATGCAGCAGCTGGGGCAGAAATATTTGCCTGCTATACTCTTCAGCTGGTGGTGTGCTGCTGGCAGACGTGTTGCAAGGACCTGTGACACCCTCATAATCACTGGAGCCAACTTGGCAACACGCTGCAGCTGGGGAAACATGACTGCCAATTTGTGTTTATCAGTGTTTTCCCCTTTTTGTAGGCTCAAGTTACTCCCTTCCTCTACCTCAGAACCAACATCAGAATCAAGTAATGTCTGTGCATCCTGAAGAAACAAGTGGTTGATGCTGTGTTCAAATAATTCAGCTGATTCCTCCATGCCTGATGCTGGGGCTATGGCAGGAGTAGCTGTGGGCAAGGAGGCAGAATAATCCGCTCTAGCAGCTGCGGTGGATTGCGTACTAGTGTCAGCTTGGGTCATAGAGAATTAGGATGGTTTAGTAAGCCAGTCCACTACCTCCTCTGCATGCTGTTGCTGGATAGCACGGGCAACATCACTAAACAGGGACCAATGTGCCCTGCCTGAGGATGGACCATACCCTCATAGTGGCATGTGAACATCTGCCTCTCCTTGTTGGCCTCCCAGACGTGATGGAGGGGGGGTTATACCAAGTGTAACGAGCCCCTGCTCGCTCAGTTCCACTCTCCTGACACTCCTCTGCAGCTATAGAATCAGATTGCAGATCGCAACATCTGATTGTTCGGTCATCCGATGCTCCGGGACTAGAACTACAGCTATGTGCCGTTCTAATCCAGTTGTGTAGCTCAGAACAAACACCAGGCAGGCTGTATGTACGTTCAACCAGGAATCTCCTTTATTGAAAAATACAGGCTCTTTTATACAATAAAAGAGGACGTGTGTACCTCCGGCTCATATTACTCTGAACATACACCTGTGACCAGAAACCTAATTAACATGGGCTAATTAACTAATCCCTTTAGACAGCCTAGATGACTCAGACATGACCTTTAGGCCAGATTGGCCATCTTCTAGCTCAGAAAACCCAATCAACATTATCACAATAGCAGAGTTAATTAACACAAACAACAATGGGGATCTAATGACTCTTAGATCCCATACTAGAGACTTATTTACAATACACATTCTAGCAGGCAACAGACAGACAGGTGGCTGCAATTGACATCAGCATCTCCTAACAGTATTTATCCCAGCATTATGAATCAGCCACTATTTCTAATATGGCAAATCCAGGGTCCCCAGAGTCTGTGTGTCCTGGGGGACCAGGACCCAAATCCACAGTAATACCACCTCAAGGGTCCCCAGGCATACAGCTCACAAAGAGCACCATTCCCCCAAATGCCAGGGCCCACGATCGATCGGCAAGAGGCTAGCATACAGTCCCCTCCAAAAGTCTCTCTCCTGGCTAGGTCTGTCACACCAAGATTAATAGAAACTGGTAAATGTGTGATTGGATGTACTTTATTAAATTAAAAGTGTGTTTGGTGCACTTTAAATTGAGGACGGACACTGACAGAAATGTAAAAACTATAAAAAATGTAGAAATAAAAAAGGGTGAACACCAGCGTCGCAATCAGGAAAACTGTGGTTGACATAAAAAAAAGGGGGAGGCAGGGAACAAAAACAAAACATGCAGCAACCAAAAAAAAGGGTATACAGCACTGTACACATAACTAAGACCCCTTTCACACTGAAGCAGTTTACAGGCATTTTAGCGCTAGAAATAGCACCTGAAAACTGCCTCCCATTGCGCCCGAATGTGAAATCCAGAGTGCTTTCACACTGGGATGGTGCGCTTGCGGGACATTAGAAAAAGTCCTGCAAGTAGCATCTTTGCGACGGTTTGGGAGTGCTGTATACAGCGCTCCCAAAATGCCCCTGCCCATTGCAATAAATGGACATCACTTCCAAAGCGTCTGAAAAGCTCTTCGGAAGCACCGCATAATGGGTGTTTTTGACCCCTTTTTGGCTGCTAGCGGGGGGTTAAAAGTGCCCCTCTAGTGGCTGAAAAGCGCTGTTTGAACAGCGCTAAAACATCGCTTTAGCACTACTGCACAGGCAGCCCCAGTGTGAAAGGTGTCTAAATGTTATGTAATGCTGTGTGCGTATTGGAAAATTAATGAAAACACCAGAATAATTGCTAGAAGCATTACATATATGCCTAATACATATACACATTTATTTTATAAATCTGCAGCTCCCTTAATAAAGACACAACAAATATAATATAAACATAGAAAAGTGACAGCAGTAAAAGACAGAATTGATCATCGAGTCTGCTTATTTTTAAAAAACATTATCTATATTTTTTTCATTGGTGATGTCACAAGGGGCAGGGCCACGAGGTGACGTCGCCAGGTGGCACTTCCCCTTACCAATATAAGAACTGTCAAACAGTTATTTAAAAAACAAAAAAAACAATGTCCCCGATAAAACGCTAGACCCAAAAAAAATGTTCTGCCGTCAATGAAGGATAACCGCCTACTGCTGGCTCCACTGTTTGACAGTTCTTATATAGGTAAGGGGTGGAGCCACTTGGTGATATCACCTGGTGGAACTGCCCCCTTGTGATGTCACCAACCCAGCACTGTAATGCTGGGCAATGTGCACTGCTCTGTGACATCACAAGGGGGGCGGTGCCACCAGGTGATGTTGTCAGATGACTCCACCCCTTATCTGTATAAGAACTGTCAGAGCCTGAAGTAGGTGGATAGCCTTCATTAATGGCAGAGCATTTTTTTCGGATCCGGGGGTGGTGGTATTGTGATTGATGATGGATCTGCGTTGGGGGACATTTATTTTCTTTTTTTAATTAAGGAATTGTCAAAAACTGTGTGTTTTTATTTCTTTATGACACTTTTTTGGTGAATGGGTAGGGGTACTATGTATCCCATACTCATTCTAATGGGAGGTCCAGGATCTGGGGTCCCTATTGTTGAAAGGGGCTTCCAGATTCTGAGCCCACTGCCTGCAGATTCCTACAACATCAGCCGAAGGTTGTTGGTAAGAGGCCCTTGTCCCCATTAACATGGGGACAAGCACCTCGCCATGTTGAGGGCTACCTGCTCGGATAAGGGTCTGGTATGGATTTAGGAGGGGGGCCCCATGCCATTTTTTTTATTCTGCCATAGGGTTCCCCTTAAAATCCATACCAGACCTGAAGGGCCTAGTATGGATTGGGGGGGATCCCACACCGTTTTTTTTCCTCACATTTTTCTATTGCTGGCAATGGTATTGTATTGCTGGCAATTTAAATGTCATTTTCTTCTTTACAAATGTCAGTTTTGCTGCAGTAGGTTCTATACACCGTACAGATGTGCAACTTTACAGGCAGACTAAGGGGACCCCCCAGACACTATATTTAAATGATTTTTTTATTTTTATTGTTTCACTTTAAACATTATTAAAATCACTGCTCCTTTAAAAATCTTTTTTAAAGTTTTTTTTGCATTGGTACATGTCCCTCAGGACAATACCCCCATACCCTTCTAAATGGGGACTTTTGATTTTTCAAGTTTGGGTCCCATAGACTTCATAGAGTTCGGAGTTCGGGTTCTTTTGCTATGTTCAGGGGTGTTCTGGTGCAAACCAAACTGGGGGGGGGGGTGTTTGGCCCATCTCTACTAGTGATGCATCCTAGAATTATATTCACTTTTTCTGCTGCCTAGTCACACTGTTTGCTAAATCTTGCAATCATCTGAAATAAGTACCCCTAAATCTTTTTCCTCTGTAGTGCTGGCCAACACGATATCCCCATATTGTACTCTCTCAAGGGATTTATATTCCCTAGGTGCATTATTTTACATTTATAAACATTGAACTGCAGTCTCCACTGCTTTGACCAATCTTCCAGCAATGCCAAATCGTGTTCCATGTTACAGACTACTCCAGGGATATCAAACATATTACACACCTTTGTGCCATCATCAAAAAAGACATACCTTGCCCAACAAACCTTTAGTTATATCACTTACATATAGATTAAATAAAACAGGACCTAGTATAGAGCCTTGTGGTACACCAATAGTGACTGCTCTCTGTTCTGAGTGAACCCCATTTACAACCACACTCTGGTATCTATCCTTTAGCCAACTGCATATCCACCGAACGACCCAAGTGTTAAGTCCTAGCTTGTACTTTTGTATTAGATCATTATGTGAAACTGTATCAAATGCCTTTCTGAAACCAAGATATGCTATGTCCACAGCACCACCCTGGTCCAAAACATTGGTAATAAAGTCAAAAAATTCAGTCACATTAGTCTGACATGATCTGCCCTCAGTAAAGCCATGTTTCTTTGGGTCCAGAAAGTTGTGTACTTTTAAATGATCAATTAACCTTCTTTTCAGGAGTGATTCCATTAACTTGACTACAACTGATTAGGGATGAGCTTCGTGTTCGAGTCGAACCCATGTTCGACTCGAACATCGGCTGTTCGACCGTCCGTCGAATTGCGAACGATATGGGCCGTTCGCGCCAAATTCGTGTGGCGCGTCACGGCCCATAATTCACTGCGGCATCGCAGTGCATTGCTGGCTGATGATTGGCCAAGCATGCACTATGACCCGCATGCTTGGCCAATCACAGCGCCGTCAGTAGAGAGAGCTGTAATTGGCCAAAGCCAGGGTGGCTTTGGCCAATTATGGCTCAGGGGATTTAGTACACACCCCACACTATATAAGGCCGCCTGCACGGCGGCCCTGTGTAGTGTGTGTTCCGGTGTGCTGAGAGATAGAGAGAGAGAGAGACAGTGTCATTTGATTTGAGTTAGATAGATTAGGCAGAACAGTCAGTCAGTTAGCTGCACTTACAGTGTATTGTGTATATATATGCATCCCAGGTGTTGCATATATATATATACACTGTATTCAGTTTAGCTAGATCCGTTCCTGTTATCTTCTATCTAGACTATTTAGTGCAGTGTGTCCTGCTCACAGTGTTCAGCTAGATCCGTTCCTGCTATTTACATTCAGTGCAGTGCGTCCTGCTCACAGTGTTCAGCTAGATCCGTTCCTGCTATTTACATTCAGTGCAGTGCGTCCTGCTCACAGTGTTCAGCTAGATCCGTTCCTGCTATTTACATTCAGTGCAGTGCGTCCTGCTCACAGTGTTCAGCTAGATCCGTTCCTGCTATTTACATTCAGTGCAGTGCGTCCTGCTCACAGTGTTCAGCTAGATCCGTTCCTGCTATTTACATTCAGTGCAGTGCGTCCTGCTCACAGTGTTCAGCTAGATCCGTTCCTGCTATTTACATTCAGTGCAGTGCGTCCTGCTCACAGTGTTCAGCTAGATCCGTTCCTGCTATTTACATTCAGTGCAGTGCGTCCTGCTCACAGTGTTCAGCTAGATCCGTTCCTGCTATTTACATTCAGTGCAGTGCGTCCTGCTCACAGTGTTCAGCTAGATCCGTTCCTGCTATTTACATTCAGTGCAGTGCGTCCTGCTCACAGTGTTCAGCTAGATCCGTTCCTGCTATTTACATTCAGTGCAGTGCGTCCTGCTCACAGTGTTCAGCTAGATCCGTTCCTGCTATTTACATTCAGTGCAGTGCGTCCTGCTCACAGTGTTCAGCTAGATCCGTTCCTGCTATTTACATTCAGTGCAGTGCGTCCTGCTCACAGTGTTCAGCTAGATCCGTTCCTGCTATTTACATTCAGTGCAGTGCGTCCTGCTCACAGTGTTCAGCTAGATCCGTTCCTGCTATTTACATTCAGTGCAGTGCGTCCTGCTCACAGTGTTCAGCTAGATCCGTTCCTGCTATTTACATTCAGTGCAGTGCGTCCTGCTCACAGTGTTCAGCTAGATCCGTTCCTGCTATTTACATTCAGTGCAGTGCGTCCTGCTCACAGTGTTCAGCTAGATCCGTTCCTGCTATTTACATTCAGTGCAGTGCGTCCTGCTCACAGTGTTCAGCTAGATCCGTTCCTGCTATTTACATTCAGTGCAGTGCGTCCTGCTCACAGTGTTCAGCTAGATCCGTTCCTGCTATTTACATTCAGTGCAGTGCGTCCTGCTCACAGTGTTCAGCTAGATCCGTTCCTGCTATTTACATTCAGTGCAGTGCGTCCTGCTCACAGTGTTCAGCTAGATCCGTTCCTGCTATTTACATTCAGTGCAGTGCGTCCTGCTCACAGTGTTCAGCTAGATCCGTTCCTGCTATTTACATTCAGTGCAGTGCGTCCTGCTCACAGTGTTCAGCTAGATCCGTTCCTGCTATTTACATTCAGTGCAGTGCGTCCTGCTCACAGTGTTCAGCTAGATCCGTTCCTGCTATTTACATTCAGTGCAGTGCGTCCTGCTCACAGTGTTCAGCTAGATCCGTTCCTGTTATCTTCCTACTGACAGGCAGGCTTGTCTGGTTACAGTATATAAAGCTACCTGAAGAAAATTACAGGTGTTCTTTTTGATCCTATTAGTACCACGGTCAGGCAGCTAGACTATTTACATTTAGTACAGTGTGTCCTGCTCACAGTGTTCAGCTAGATCCGTTCCTGTTATCTTCCTACTGACAGGCAGGCTTGTCTGGTTACAGTATATAAAGCTACCTGAAGAAAATTACAGGTGTTCTATCCCAGCTTAGTGCAGCTACAGGCCATTAGTATGTCTGGAAGGCCAAGAAGGAGAGGCAGACAGTCACAAGCCAATAAGAGAGGGCAAGCAGGCTCTGTGTCTAGTGCTGGTCGTGGAGACGGTGCATCCTCATCAGCACGTGGCCATGGGACACGCTTGGCCTTTTTTTCGGCAGCTGGCCGTGTTGAGCCGCAACATGCGGAAGACTTGGTCGAGTGGATGACCAAGCCGTCCTCATCCTCCTCATCCTCTCTCACCCATGCCCAGGGTGCTTTGTCTGGCAAAGCAGCGGCCTCTTCCCTCAGCTCAATGTCATCAGTGACTCCTTCCCTAGCTCCACCATGTCCTCATGAGGATTCCCTCGAACTGTTTGACCACAGTGTTGGGTACATGCTCCAGGAGGATGCCCAGCGTTTGGAAGGCTCTGATGATGATACTGAGCTCGATGAAGGCAGTAACATGAGCACGGACAGAGGGGGTGCCCAAGAAGGACAGCAATCTGGCAGTCATGCTCCCCCTGCTGCAGCATACTGCCAGGTTTGCTCCAGTGATGAGGAGGGAGGGGATGATGAGGTCACTGACTCAACGTGGGTGCCTGATAGGAGAGAGGAGGAGGAGGAGGAGGAGGAGGCGGCACATCACCAACGAGGCAGGATGCCCTCCAGGGGCCAGCCTAAGGGCAGCACATTGACTGCATCACACCCCAAAGCTCCACATGTGCAGGGCGCTGCAGTCTCTGCGCGTTATTCAAAAAGTTCTTTGGTGTGGGCCTTTTTTGAGACGAGTGCATCAGATCGCACCGCTGCTATTTGCAACATATGTCTCAAGCGTATCTCGCGTGGCCAAAACATCTCCCGCTTGGGTACCACATGCTTGACCAGACATATGTTGACCTGCCATGCAGTTCGTTGGCAAGCGTATCTGAAAGACCCACACCAAAGAACAAAGAGGATCTCTCCTTGCTCCTCATCAGCTGAGATTTCCAACCCCACTAGACCTTCAGTCCTCTCTGAGACCTGCAGTGAGAGGAATGAAGGTGTAGAATTAGGTGTGTCACAGCCAAGTACTTGTGGGCAATCTGCTTTTGGTACACCGACGTCAGATTGTACCAGGCAAATTTCCCTGCCCCAGCTGCTGCACCGCCGAAAGAAGTTTGCTCCCAGCCATCCACATGCCCAGCGGTTGAATGCTAGCTTGGCAAAATTGCTAGCACTTCAACTGCTGCCTTTTCAGTTGGTAGACTCTGCCCCCTTCCGTGAGTTTGTGGAATGTGCGGTTCCTCAGTGGCAGGTACCCAAACGCCACTTTTTCTCACGGAAGGCGATTCCGGCTCTCTACCGGCATGTGGAAGGCAATGTCCATGCCTCGCTGGACAGGGCGGTCAGCGGTAAGGTGCATATTACCGCTGACTCATGGTCCAGCAGGCATGGACAGGGACGTTACTTAAGTTTCACGGCGCATTGGGTGACTCTGCTGGCAGCTGGGAAGGATGCAGGACAAGGTGCAGTAGTGTTGGAGGTTGTTCCGCCACCACGCCTCCAAAATGCTGATTGTGACACACCTCTCTCCTCCACCCCCTCCTCTTCTTCTTCCTCCATGGCCTCTTCCTCGGAACCAGCGGTGCTCCGTAGGCGTTCAAGGGGCTACGCAAGTACGCAGGCCAAAAGATGCCATGCGGTGCTTGAGCTGGTGTGCTTGGGGGACAGGAGCCACACTGGGGCAGAGGTTCTGTCAGCTCTGCAGGGGCAGGTTCAGAGGTGGTTGACGCCACGCCAACTTAAGGCAGGAATGGTGGTTTGCGACAATGGCACCAACCTCCTCTCTGCCCTCCGACAGGGACAACTGACCCATGTGCCCTGTTTGGCTCACGTCCTTAACTTGGTGGTGCAGCGGTTCTTGGGCAGGTACCCGGGCTTACAGGATGTCCTGAGGCAGGCCAGGAAAGTCTGTGTGCATTTCCGCCGGTCATATAATGCCAGTGCTCGGCTGACGGACCTCCAAAAGGAGTTTAACCTGCCCAAGAACCGCCTAATCTGTGACATGCCCACCAGGTGGAACTCGACGTTGGCCATGCTGCAGCGGCTGCACACGCAGCAGAGGGCCATCAATGAGTACCTGTGCGACTATGGCACCAGGACAGGGTCAGGGGACCTTGGTTTTTTTTCCCCACGCCAGTGGGCCATGATCAGGGATGCATGCACTGTCCTGTCACCATTCGAGGAGGCCACGAGGATGGTGAGCACTGACAGTGCATGCATCAGTGACACTGTCCCCCTTGTCCACCTGTTGGAGCACACGCTGCGTGGAATAATGGACAGGGCACTTGAGGCAGAACAGAGGCAGGAAGAGGAGGACTTCCTTAGCTCTCAAGGCCCCCTTTATCCAGACAGTGTTCCTGCGTGCCCGCCGATCACACAGGAAGAGGACGAGGAGGAGGAGGAGGAGGAGGAGGAAGATTGTGTCAGTATGGAGGTGGAGCCTGGCACTCAGCATCAGCAGTCTTTAAGGGATCAGTCCCAAGGAACACATGGACTTGTACGTGGCTGGGAGGAGGTGGCTGCGGACGTTGTTGTCCTTAGTGACCCAGAGGACTCCGGACCGAATGCCTCAGCAAACCTACGCTGCATGGCCTCCCTGATCCTGCAAAGCCTGCGTAAGGATCCTCGTATTCGTGGTATCAAGGAGAAGGACCAATACTGGCTGGCAACCCTCCTTGATCCACGTTACAAGGGTAAGGTTGCGGACCTTATCTTGCCATCGCAGAGGGAGCAGAGGATGAAACATCTTCGGGAGGCCTTGCAGAAAGGTCTGTGCAACGCGTTCCCAGAGACTGGGAGGTTACAAACTCCTGTTTCTGGACAACGTGTTGCTGAGGCTTCGGTCAGTCAAAGAAGGAGCGGTGGAGAAGGTGGCCGTCTGACCGATGCGTTCAGACAATTTTTTGGTCCGCAGCCCCAAGGTATGATCGGTTCCAGCAACCATCGCCAGCGTCTGTTTTACATGGTGCAGGAATACCTAGGGGCAAGATCAGACTTGGACACCTTTCCCACCGAAAATCCTCTGGGTTACTGGGTCTTGAGGATGGATCACTGGCCAGAGCTTGCACAGTATGCAATTGAGCTACTGGCCTGTCCTGCATCCAGCGTTCTTTCGGAACGTACATTCGGTGCTGCTGGAGGCGTGGTAACCGATCACAGGGTGCGTCTGTCCACTGACTCGGTCGATCGGCTGACCTTCATAAAAATGAATCAGTCTTGGATCACCACCAGCTACCAAGCACCTGATGCTGATGTAACTGAATAATTTTTTTCAGATCCCTTCAAAGACTGCCTATGCTGATGCTGAGTGATTATCCCTGAGTAATTATCCTCTTCCTCCTCAATCATCACGCTGATAGCTTGTAAGAACATTTTTGGTTCTGGGCGCCACCACCAGTGCCTAAGGCACAATTTTTCAGCCCCTGTATAACAGGGGCGTGTAATTACAATTTTTGATGTAATACTTTGCAGCACGGCTCGTTCCTGCATTCCAACTAGAGTGTCTGTGAGGGGTTGCAGTGTTGTGGCACCAGCACCAGTGCCTAAGGTCCAATTTTTCTGCCCCTGTCTAACAGGGGCGTGTAATTACAATTTTTGATGCAATACTTTGCAGCAGTGCTCGTTCCTGCGTTCCAACTAGAGTGTCTGTGAGGGGTTGCAGTGTTGTGGCACCAGCACCAGTGCCTAAGGCCCAATTTTTCTGCCCCTGTCTAACAGGGGCGTGTAATTACAATTTTTGATGCAATACTTTGCAGCAGTGCTCGTTCCTGCGTTCCAACTAGAGTGTCTGTGAGGGGTTGCAGTGTTGTGGCACCAGCACCAGTGCCTAAGGCCCAATTTTTCTGCCCCTGTCTAACAGGGGCGTGTAATTACAATTTTTGATGCAATACTTTGCAGCAGTGCTCGTTCCTGCGTTCCAACTAGAGTGTCTGTGAGGGGTTGCAGTGTTGTGGCACCAGCACCAGTGCCTAAGGCCCAATTTTTCTGCCCCTGTCTAACAGGGGCGTGTAATTACAATTTTTGATGCAATACTTTGCAGCAGTGCTCGTTCCTGCGTTCCAACTAGAGTGTCTGTGAGGGGTTGCAGTGTTGTGGCACCAGCACCAGTGCCTAAGGCCCAATTTTTCTGCCCCTGTCTAACAGGGGCGTGTAATTACAATTTTTGATGCAATACTTTGCAGCAGTGCTCGTTCCTGCGTTCCAACTAGAGTGTCTGTGAGGGGTTGCAGTGTTGTGGCACCAGCACCAGTGCCTAAGGCCTAATTTTTCAGCTCCTGTTCAACAGGGGCATGTAATTACAATTCTTGGTCTAATATTTCACAGCAGGGCCCTGTGAGGGCTTACAGTGTTTTGGCCACAGCAACACCTAAGGCCCAAATTTCTGCTGAGTATATAGGGCAGGACCCTACTTTCAAACATCTAACTTACAAACGACTCCTACTTGCAAACGGAAGGAGACAACAGGAAGTGAGATGAAATCTACCCATAGGAAGGGAAATTCTCTCATGTAAGAGTTAATATGGGAAAACAATTTCTCCTTTCCACTGATGCTTTCCAATCCTTGTTCCACAAAAAACCCCAAATTTTCAAAAAACATTTTTCATTGGGACAAAAAAGTGAGGTGAAATCTTCTGAAGAGGAGGAAAGACGCAAAACAAATGTCACAGGGGTGATAACCCTTCCCTATGTTTTCCAAAAAGCTTAGAAAAGATTTTTTGGCTGGAGCTAAACACATTAAAAATGTTCAAAATTACAAAGAGATTCTACTTGACAACAAACCTACAGTCCCTGTCTTGTTTGCACCGCCTGTATACTGCTGTTCAGAGTATATAGGGACCTTTCCTTATTTTAATTTGGGTGCGGGGTTCCCCTTAATATCCATACAAGACCCAAAGGGCCTGGTAATGGACTGGGGGGTACCCATGCCGTTTGTCTCACTGATTTTCATCCATATTGCCAGGACCCGACATGACATTAAACCCGCAAGCAGTTTTAAATGAGATTTTTTCCTTTAAAAATGACATTTGGTGCAGGGACTGTTCTAAACATGGGAAACACGCGTCACTTTACAGGCATACTATAGACACCCCCCAGGTACGATATTTAAAGGAATATTTCACTTTTTTTTTTTTACTTTAAGCATCATTAAAATCACTGCTCCCGAAAAAACGGCCGTTTTTAAAAGTTTTTTTTGCATTGATACATGTCCCCTGGGGTAGGACCCGGGTCCCCAAACCCTTTTTAGGACAATACCATGCAAATTAGCCTTTAAAATGAGCACTTTTGATTTCGAACGTTCGAGTCCCATAGACGTCAATGGGGTTCTAACGTTCGTGCGAACTTGCGGTCCGTTCGCGGGTTCTGGTGCGAACCGAACCGGGGGGTGTTCGGCTCATCCCTACAACTGATGTTAAACTCACCTGTAATTGCCAATTTCTACCTTGCTGCCCTTTTGTGGCTAGGTAAAATATTAGCTGTTCGCCAGTCATGGTAAACTTTGTATAACTGAGTTACAATAATGGCAGATGGAAGACACTGTAGTCTTTATTTTAGCTTGTATTTTGTAAGCGTGCAACTCCTAATCTTTATATATGAACAGTATATATATATATAAAGTGGCTTGCGAAAAGTATTCGGCCCCCTTGAACTTTTCCACCTTTTGCCACATTTCAGGCTTCAAACATAAAGATATAAAATTTGTATTTTTTGTGAAGAATCACCAACAAGTGGGACACAATTATGAAGTGGAACGAAATCTTTTGGATTTTTGAAACTTTTTTAACTAATAAAAAAATGAAAAGTGGGGCGTGCAAAATTATTCGGCCCCCTTGCGTTAATACTTTGTAGAGCCACCTTTTGCTGCGATTACAGCTGCAAGTCGCTTGGGGTATGTCTCTATCAGTTTTGCACATCGAGAGACTGAAATTCTTGCCCATTCTTCCTTCTTCCTTGCAAAACAGCTCGAGCTCAGTGAGGTTGGATGGAGAGCGTTTGTGAACAGCAGTTTTCAGCTCTTTCCACAGATTCTCGATTGGATTCAGGTCTGGACTTTGACTTGGCCATTCTAACACCTGGATACGTTTATTTGTGAACCATTCCTTTGTAGATTTTGCTGTATGTTTGGGATCCTTGTCTTGTTGGAAGATAAATCTCCGTCCCAGTTTCAGGTCTTTTGCAGACTCCAACAGGTTTTCATCCAGAATTGTCCTGTATTTGGCTGCATCCATCTTCCCCTCAATTTTAACCATCTTCCCTGTCCCTGCTGAAGAAAAGCAGGCCCAAACCATGATGCTGCCACCACCATGTTTGACAGTGGGGATGGTGTGTTGAGTGTGATGAGCTGTGTTGCTTTTACGCCAAACATATCGTTTTGCATTGTGGCCAAAAAGTTCGATTTTGGTTTCATCGGACCAGAGCACCTTCTTCCACATGTTTGGTGTGTCTCCCAGGTGGCTTGTGGCAAACTTTAGGCGAGACTTTTTATGGATATCTTTGAGAAATGGCTTTCTTCTTGCCACTCTTCCATAAAGGCCAGATTTGTGCAGTGTACGACTGATTGTTGTCCTATGGACAGACTCTCCCACCTCAGCTGTAGTTCTCTGCAGTTCATCCAGAGTGATCATGGGCCTCTTGGCTGCATCTCTGATCAGTCTTCTCCTTGTCTGAGCTGAAAGTTTAGAGGGACAGCCAGGTCTTGATAGATTTGCAGTGGTCTGATACTCCTTCCATTTCAAAATGATCGCTTGCACAGTGCTCCTTGGGATGTTTAAAGCTTGGGAAATCTTTTTGTATCCAAATCCGGCTTTAAACTTCTCCACAACAGTATTACGGACCTGCCTGGTGTGTTCCTTGGTCTTCATGATGCTCTCTGCGCTTTCAACAGAACCCTGAGACTATCACAGAGCAGGTGCATTTATACAGAGACTTGATTACACACAGGTGGAGTATATTTATCACCATCAGTCATTTAGGACAACATTGGATCATTCAGAGATCCTCGCAGAACTTCTGGAGTGAGTTTCCTGCACTGAAAGTAAAGGGGCCGAATAATTTTGCACGCACCACTTTTCAGTTTTTTAATTGCTAAAAAAGTTTAAAATATCCAATAGATTTCGTTCCATTTCACAATTGTGTCCCACTTGTTGGTGATTCTTCACAAAAAATTTAAATTTTATATCTTTATGTTTGAAGCCTGATAGCCTGTGGCAAAAGGTTGAAAAGTTCAAGGGGGCCGAATACTTTCGCAAGCCACTGTATATATATATATATATATATATATATATATATATATATATATATATATATATATATATTATAAATGTTTTGCACCAGAGACAAACCTGCCCTAGTGAGCAGCTATTAATTTTTAGACAGCTTTAGAGCAGGTTCCATTTTAAAACCCCTCTATAAAACACAATTCCTAAATGCCTTACAGTGCTTTAATGTGAAACAGGTTGAAATCTTATTACTTCACTGAAATTAAAACCTAAGTTCTGATACTGTTCAAGCTAAACAATGATTCCACACTTTATTGCTTTTGAAATCCCTTGATGATCATAGGAAAAATGCCCTCGAGAAAAATAGACTGTTTTCAAAAAGCAGAGATACAGTTTAGCCTCATTGTCATCACAAAAAAAGGATTTAAAGCCAATGTTACAAAACAGACTTTTTCTTCTTAAAATGTCCACCTTGTGTGCCATTTTTAAATTCTATTTACTCTCTGTTACTTATTAGTACCATAGAACACAATGACAATAAAAATATGACCAATTAGACCTGATGCCTTTTGAAACAATTCTTCTACTAGCAAAACATTTATAAAAGACAAACCCCTGAATTCCATGAGCATTTGCATACATAAATGTAATGTTAAAGTGCAATATATTGTTTATTTATATGTACCTGTGCCTGTGCATAATGGGTATAGTTGGGCTGAACACCCACCAGTTCAAACAATAAGAAAAACAAAATTGCGCTTGGATAAACAAAATTGAAAAAATATATATAGAAATTAAATATCGGTGCAAAAAATGTGAATAGGAGTGAGGTGACACCTTATGCAAGTATCATAAAAGAAGTTCGATAAGCTGCGGTTATAAGTGGGGCCCACCAACAAAATACATAAACAGGTAAACCGCGCTAAAAGTGAGTCCAGTATAAAATCAGTGAAGATAAAACAATTAAGTCCAGAATACTGCAATAAATTCTTCTATACGATGAGGTGGAGAAATTGGAAGATGACTATGTGGTGAACTGCTTACCAGAACGTAAGCCAAATCAGACAGATGGCTTAAAACCCAGCCCGGGCCTTTAGGAGCACTTCAAAGTGGGCAGAATCCTTCGCGCTCATGAGGCAGAACGGGTCCACATAGGGTTAAATCAAAATAAAAAGACCATAGTGTGATACTGACATGAACATTTTCCGTCAAAAGAGGGGGGGGTGTTCACACAAATAATCATAAAATCATAAATGCACCCTGAATGTATAGCCAATACAGGGACGCAAGAAAAGGTGTGTGCAGCATGCAATGAAAGGTGTCCTTAGAGTCTAATATAAAAACCAGTTAACCAAAAATGGGGTTGAACCAACAGACCAGAAATTAAACAGCAAAGAGAACACCCGGTGCACAGACACAAGGGGCCGCTTACCAGATGGTGAACTAGTGAGGACATAAATAGCAGTAGGTTTGCAGCCTCTGTGTAACCCAGAGTGTAGACTTAAATAGACCTATAGGGGTTCCTGCTCACCAGAGGGACGACCAGAAATAGCCCAAATGAAGCACTGGCAGAGTCACCGCGATCCCGTCCTGGCAGGTCCTCACAGGCTCGGATAGGTGTATATATTAAAGAGGAGAAGCAGCCAATAGTGTAATAACGTCCGACTCCAATTTATTAAAAAACAAGCACTTACATTTAAAAACACGAATAACAGCGATGCCGGCCGGCACTCAGACAGCTCCCGTCCACTCAGAGCAAAGCGTGGTGACGTCAGCACGTCCCTCCCAGACGCGTTTCGTCACAGGTTGACGTTCTCAATGGGGAACGGGCAGCGCGCTGAGCCACCACAATTTATGCAGACACCAAGCCTCGCTCTGGGACCAAATAGGAGAAACACAGAGCGCCATCTTGGATGTGGGCATAGGTATTGGAAAGTCACCGGAATAGCGGCGAATATATGTCAGCCAATTCCCGTAACTCCTCTAGTGAGTTAAACACATAGAAAAGACATAAAAAGGCATTTACTACTACACTCAAGTGACCATTAATATGATTAACGCCCTTTGTGCACAGAGGGCGGGCCTCAATAGTGAAATAAAGAGACCAATCTGAATGGCCAGATATGTATAGCAAAAGGAAAAAATTGGAAAAATATATAAGAAAAAATATATAAAAAATATATAAAATGTCCCCAATCCTGGGCACATAGAATGAGGCACTTAGCACTCGAAGTGAAAAACAAATTAATATGATTCACGCCCTTTATGCACAAAGGGCAGGCATCAATTATTAAGTAAAGGGACCACTCGGAATGGCCGGATATGCATAACAAAGGAAGACAGTGTCCCCAATAGTGGACAACTTCCATGCTATACCTCCGGACTTTATACCATATAGGGGCAAGACATTTCAAACTTATTTGGTTGGGGGTCGTGTGGCACACAGCCCCATTCAGCTCTACAAAGATAAATGACATGCATAGAACAGACAAGGCAAAATAAGTACATTATAAATTACCAAGGGATATATTTGTACCTTGTAAAAAACCCAAATGGAATAAACCATAGTCATACATAATGCACCCCCCACATCCCCCCACATCCACAGATTGCATATATAGTCACATATTCACAGTGTACTAGGCCCCCTGGGGAGTAAGGGGTACTAAAGTGTAGGATTGGGAAATTGAATAAATAAATTGAAATAAAGTAAAAATAAATAAAAATCAAAATAATAATAAGTATATTGAGCGAAAAATAAACTGCTATATCCTTTAAGGAAACCCTATAGGTTAATAGCTGGTGAGGAAATACACCAGTGTCCACGACCGGTGGTAACATGGCCACCTCCATATGGTGCCTATATTAACCAGAACATAAAGAATTCAGACGGGGCCTTGTCAAGGGCCCCGACCAAGGCATATCACAGCAAAAATGGCTGAAAATTAAACTTAAAAATGATCCTAACAAGGGAAATACGGACCGTGAATGGATAAAATCGAAGTGCTAACAGAGGTTGGGTATATCCAATCTACTGAGATTCTTTAAATAACAAAAATTAGGAGTTATCAATAAATGAATTTACATCCACATCTATGTTGAGACCGTACGGCGTGTAGCTTTTAATCCTGTGAATCCAAGCCATTTCGGATTTAGAGATCTCTCTTACCAGGGAGCTACCCCGCCAATGAGGTTTGTAGCGGTCAATTCCCAAAAACAAGGTGTTAGAGGGGTCTCTGTTATGAACCAGCCTATAATGTTTCGAGACCGAATGGTTTTTAAAACCTGTCAGAATGTTGGTAATATGCTCATTGAGCCTCACCTGGAGGGGGCGTTTGGTCCTCCCCACATATTGCAAGCCACAAGGGCATTGCAATAGGTAAACCACTCCAATGGTAGAACAGGTAATAAATGGAGTGATGTGATGGGTCCGACCAGTTTTTGTCGAAACAAAAGTTTGGGTCCTCCTGGTCACACATGAGTTGTAGGAACAGACCCAACACTTATTACATCTGTAGAAACCAGTTAACTGGTCAAAAAAGGTTGCTCTAATGTGAGGAGGATCTAGTACCCCTGGGGCTAACCTATTCTTAAATGAGGGCGCCACTATTGGGGACACTGTCTTCCTTTGTTATGCATATCCGGCCATTCCGAGTGGTCCCTTTACTTAATAATTGAGGCCTGCCCTTTGTGCATAAAGGGCGTGAATCATATTAATTTGTTTTTCACTTCGAGTGCTAAGTGCTTCATTCTATGTGCCCAGGATTGGGGACATTTTATATATTTTTTATATATTTTTTCTTATATATTTTTCCAATTTTTTCCTTTTGCTATACATATCTGGCCATTCAGATTGGTCTCTTTATTTAACTATTGAGGCCCGCCCTCTGTGCACAAAGGGCGTTAATCATATTAATGGTCACTTGAGTGTAGTAGTAAATGCCTTTTTATGTCTTTTCTATGTGTTTAACTCACTAGAGGAGTGACGGGAATTGGCTGACATATATTCGCCGCTATTCCCGTGACTTTCCAATACCTATGCCCACATCCAAGATGGCGCTCTGTGTTTCTCCTATTTGGTCCCAGAGCGAGGCTTGGTGTCTGCATAAATTGTGGTGGCTCAGCGCGCTGCCCGTTCCCCATTGAGAACGTCAACCTGTGACGAAACGCGTCTGGGAGGGACGTGCTGACGTCACCACGCTTTGCTCTGAGTGGACGGGAGCTGTCTGAGTGCCGGCCGGCATCGCTGTTATTCGTGTTTTTAAATGTAAGTGCTTGTTTTTTAATAAATTGGAGTCGGACGTTATTACACTATTGGCTGCTTCTCCTCTTTAATATATACACCTATCCGAGCCTGTGAGGACCTGCCAGGACGGGATCGCGGTGACTCTGCCAGTGCTTCGTTTGGGCTATTTCTGGTCGTCCCTCTGGTGAGCAGGAACCCCTATAGGTCTATTTAAGTCTACACTCTGGGTTACACAGAGGCTGCAAACCTACTGCTATTTATGTCCTCACTAGTTCACCATCTGGTAAGCGGCCCCTTGTGTCTGTGCACCGGGTGTTCTCTTTGCTGTTTAATTTCTGGTCTGTTGGTTCAACCCCATTTTTGGTTAACTGGTTTTTATATTAGACTCTAAGGACACCTTTCATTGCATGCTGCACACACCTTTTCTTGCGTCCCTGTATTGGCTATACATTCAGGGTGCATTTATGATTTTATGATTATTTGTGTGAACACCCCCCCTCTTTTGACGGAAAATGTTCATGTCAGTATCACACTATGGTCTTTTTATTTTGATTTAACCCTATGTGGACCCGTTCTGCCGCATGAGCGCAAAGGATTCTGCCCACTTTGAAGTGCTCCTAAACGCCCGGGCTGGGTTTTAAGCCATCTGTCTGATTTGGCTTACGTTCTGGTAAGCAGTTCACCACATAGTCATCTTCCAATTTCTCCACCTCATCGTATAGAAGAATTTATTGCAGTATTCTGGACTTAATTGTTTTATCTTCACTGATTTTATACTGGACTCACTTTTAGCGCGGTTTACCTGTTTATGTATTTTGTTGGTGGGCCCCACTTATAACCGCAGCTTATCGAACTTCTTTTATGATACTTGCATAAGGTGTCACCTCACTCCTATTCACATTTTTTGCACCGATATTTAATTTCTATATATATTTTTTCAATTTTGTTTATCCAAGCACAATTTTGTATTTCTTATTGTTTGTACTCACGGGTTATTATTGCAGCTGGTATAAGTTTTTTCTGTCATGGATATCTTCGAATTTAGAGCTCAAAAAACAGTTAACACTGAAGGGGTTTTTGAGGCCTACAAGGAGGATGAGAATGATTTAGGGGGTCTCTTTGTTAGACTTAAGAATCTCATGATCTCTGAAACCCATACACAATGGGATATAGCCTACCTAGGGACATACATAAAAAACTCGATGGTCCCGAGGAGTTTGAGATGGGAGATCTCTCCCCAGAGAGGCGAATCAGAATTGGAGGAGTGGTTCAAATATTTTAACCAAGCCGGTTTATCACTCCTCCAATTTCTGATCGATAGAAAGTCTGCCAAGTTGCAGAAAATTGACACAGAGATAAAAATCATTAAGGATAAACTCAGTGCCAGTAGGGACAGTGATGAATATAGAGAGAGATCTCAGGGTTTACTGAAAATCCTTGAAAAAGAGGATAGGGATCAAAAATTCAAGAAAAGAAAGAAGTATAATCGGGATCTCAGCGATTATTGTAACAATATGGTCTTTGAGTGGCAGAAAAAATTGGCTGAAGAAAATTCAGCCAATCAGGCCAGTACCGAGATGGAGGTGGTTACCCAGGATTATGGGGATAATAACAGTAATGGCGGCCGTTCCCTGGGACCACCGCCTCCATCAAGAAACAATGGTAACAAGAAAGGCCCCTTGGGCAAAACCCAAAAAAGTATGGGCCCCCAGAGGTTTCAATCCCCTCAAAGACCTTTAGCCAATAAACCCAATAATAATCCTCCATACCACCAATACAACCTGGGACCCCCTAGGCCCAATAACACACAGAGGGGAGGAGGAGCTAGGTCTATCCCCCCCCCCCATGGAGGGGTGGTTACCCTACGAGTGGAAGAGGGCGGGGCCCACCCAACTCCACCAGAGATCAGAGTTATGGTGGAAGTTATCCAGATTGGTGGAGACCCAACCATAATTATGATGTGTATCAGAGACCGCCATATCAAGACCCGTATGCTGGGGGTTGGGAGTACAATCTCCCCACGCAGAATAGGTTCTTCCCTATCAGCGATATGAACTCATTTGAGGGAATGGCTGCCCCCCATGCACCATTGGAATACCCACCAGATACCCAGGTTCCCAATTTGTCTTTCCCTCCCCGGATTCCGGCTACCCCCGGTCCTTCTGCCCCATTTCCCAGGGGAGCGGGAACTTGGGGTTTTTCCAAACCAGGCCAGGGACTCAAAAGGCCGGTAGAAAGAAGCGAGGAACCAGAGGGGGGAGGCGAATGCGAGCAAAAAAAAAGCCAGAATGTGACAGGTCAAGGCATTTTCAACTTGAGTACCGTTGAACTGACACAATCTGAAAAGTTGGTGTTGGACAAAGGTCTCAAGTTTGCCCCTCCAAAAAGTTTAAATTGTTTCCAAACATACATGGATGTCCACAAGTTTATCTGGAAATTAAACATTAAGAGATATGTATTAGGGAACCCCATCACAAGGAATTCCCAACCTAGCGGTAACTATGTACATTCAGGATTGGCAAATGCATCCCTCTTTAATCCCCCGGGAACACTTGCTCCGGTGCTCAAAGTGTTCAGAGGTGTGCTGTTGAGGGATCTCGAGGAGTTGGAGATTAAAAATGCAAGGAACTCCAGAGCCATACAAGAGGGACTAGATTCTTTGTGTAAGAACAAAGATCTAGTCATTCGCCCAGCGGATAAGGGGGGAGGGATAGTGGTGCTTGATCGGAAGGATTACCTGGCTGAAATGTCCAGGATCCTTGGCGACACAGAAACCTACACCCCCCTCCCCTCTGACCCTAAAAATAGCTACCTTAGGGAGTTACGTAGGATCATTTCCAAAGGCACTTCCCGGGGTATTCTGGGAGACAAGGAGAGCCTATATCTGGTCCCCAAAGCCCCCAGAACCCCTATTATTTACTATCTTCCAAAGGTCCATAAGAACCCTATCTGCCCCCCAGGACGCCCCATTGTGAGTGGCATTGACTCTGTCACATCCCGGGTGGGCAGATATATTGATTTTTTCCTCCAGCCCCTAGTGCAAAAGATGCCATCATACATCAAAGACACACGCCATGTGCTTAATCTTCTTTCTGGTACTGATATCAGGCCTGGGATGTGGTTGGTGAGCGCGGATGTTACCTCGTTATACACCATAATCCCTCATGACATGGGCCTTCAAGCGGTTGAGGGAGCTTTAAAGAATGACTCAGGCCTTCCCACAGACCAGATTTCCTTTATTATGGAGTTGTTGGTTTTTGCGGCCTCCCACAACTATTTTTGGTTTTCAGATCAATTCTACCGCCAGAGTCGTGGCGTGGCTATGGGGGCTAAATATGCCCCCAGCCTGGCCAACTTATTTATGGCCAAGTGGGAGGAGGATGTCATCTATACCCACCGGAATCCCCATCTAGTCCTGTGGGCGAGGTATATAGATGACATCCTCCTCCTGTGGGATGGAGATGGCTTGGAACTTCAACAATTCTTGTCCTCCCTCAATACCAACAATCGTGGAATCCATTTGAACTTTGAGACAAGCCAGACTCAAATCCACTTCTTGGATCTCACCATATCTATTGAAGGTGGGATTCTGTCTACATCAACCTTTTTTAAGGAGAGCGATAGAAATTCCTACATTCCGCTTGAAAGCTGCCACTATAGACCCTGGTTAAAGGGGATACCAAAAAGTCAATATATGAGGGTCCGTAGGAACTGTTCGAATTTGGAGAATTTTCTATCACAGAGTAATGTCCTCACAGAGAGATTCCTAGAAAAGGGGTATACTAATGGAGACCTCATTCTGGTGCTAAAAAGTGTACAGGAGATGGATAGGGAACTTCTGTTGAGGGACAGACCCCGGACCAGTACCTCCACAAACAACTTGGGAATCCCTTTTATCACTACCTACTCACTCCAACACAAAGAGATTAAGCAATTGGTTTCTAAACACTGGCACATAGTTACTAATGATCGGATTTTAAAAGAAGCTCTACCACCTAGGCCTAGAATTGTTTTTAAGGGGGCGCCCTCATTTAAGAATAGGTTAGCCCCAGGGGTACTAGATCCTCCTCACATTAGAGCAACCTTTTTTGACCAGTTAACTGGTTTCTACAGATGTAATAAGTGTCGGGTCTGTTCCTACAACTCATGTGTGACCAGGAGGACCCAAACTTTTGTTTCGACAAAAACTGGTCGGACCCATCACATCACTCCATTTATTACCTGTTCTACCATTGGAGTGGTTTACCTATTGCAATGCCCTTGTGGCTTGCAATATGTGGGGCGGACCAAACGCCCCCTCCAGGTGAGGCTCAATGAGCATATTACCAACATTCTGACAGGTTTTAAAAACCATTCGGTCTCGAAACATTATAGGCTGGTTCATAACAGAGACCCCTCTAACACCTTGTTTTTGGGAATTGACCGCTACAAACCTCATTGGCGGGGTAGCTCCCTGGTAAGGGAGATCTCTAAATCCGAAATGGCTTGGATTCACAGGATTAAAAGCTACACGCCGTACGGTCTCAACATAGATGTGGATGTAAATTCATTTATTGATAACTCCTAATTTTTGTTATTTAAAGAATCTCAGTAGATTGGATATACCCAACCTCTGTTAGCACTTCGATTTTATCCATTCACGGTCCGTATTTCCCTTGTTAGGATCATTTTTAAGTTTAATTTTCAGCCATTTTTGCTGTGATATGCCTTGGTCGGGGCCCTTGACAAGGCCCCGTCTGAATTCTTTATGTTCTGGTTAATATAGGCACCATATGGAGGTGGCCATGTTACCACCGGTCGTGGACACTGGTGTATTTCCTCACCAGCTATTAACCTATAGGGTTTCCTTAAAGGATATAGCAGTTTATTTTTCGCTCAATATACTTATTATTATTTTGATTTTTATTTATTTTTACTTTATTTCAATTCATTTATTCAATTTCCCAATCCTACACTTTAGTACCCCTTACTCCCCAGGGGGCCTAGTACACTGTGAATATGTGACTATATATGCAATCTGTGGATGTGGGGGGATGTGGGGGGTGCATTATGTATGACTATGGTTTATTCCATTTGGGTTTTTTACAAGGTACAAATATATCCCTTGGTAATTTATAATGTACTTATTTTGCCTTGTCTGTTCTATGCATGTCATTTATCTTTGTAGAGCTGAATGGGGCTGTGTGCCACACGACCCCCAACCAAATAAGTTTGAAATGTCTTGCCCCTATATGGTATAAAGTCCGGAGGTATAGCATGGAAGTTGTCCACTATTGGGGACACTGTGTTCCTTTGTTATGCATATCCGGCCATTCCGAGTGGTCCCTTTACTTAATAATTGAGGCCTGCCCTTTGTGCATAAAGGGCGTGAATCATATTAATTTGTTTTTCACTTCGAGTGCTAAGTGCCTCATTCTATGTGCCCAGGATTGGGGACATTTTATATATTTTTTATATATTTTTTCTTATATATTTTTCCAATTTTTTCCTTTTGCTATACATATCTGGTCATTCAGATTGGTCTCTTTATTTAACTATTGAGGCCCGCCCTCTGTGCACAAAGGGCGTTAATCATATTAATGGTCACTTGAGTGTAGTAGTAAATGCCTTTTTATGTCTTTTCTATGTGTTTAACTCACTAGAGGAGTGACGGGAATTGGCTGACATATATTCGCCGCTATTCCCGTGACTTTCCAATACCTATGCCCACATCCAAGATGGCGCTCTGTGTTTCTCCTATATGGTCCCAGAGCGAGGCTTGGTGTCTGCATAAATTGTGGTGGCTCAGCGCGCTGCCCGTTCCCCATTGAGAACGTCAACCTGTGACGAAACGCGTCTGGGAGGGACGTGCTGACGTCACCACGCTTTGCTCTGAGTGGACGGGAGCTGTCTGAGTGCCGGCCGGCATCGCTGTTATTCGTGTTTTTAAATGTAAGTGCTTGTTTTTTAATAAATTGGAGTCGGACGTTATTACACTATTGGCTGCTTCTCCTCTTTAATATATACACCTATCCGAGCCTGTGAGGACCTGCCAGGACGGGATCGCGGTGACTCTGCCAGTGCTTCGTTTGGGCTATTTCTGGTCGTCCCTCTGGTGAGCAGGAACCCCTATAGGTCTATTTAAGTCTACACTCTGGGTTACACAGAGGCTGCAAACCTACTGCTATTTATGTCCTCACTAGTTCACCATCTGGTAAGCGGCCCCTTGTGTCTGTGCACCGGGTGTTCTCTTTGCTGTTTAATTTCTGGTCTGTTGGTTCAACCCCATTTTTGGTTAACTGGTTTTTATATTAGACTCTAAGGACACCTTTCATTGCATGCTGCACACACCTTTTCTTGCGTCCCTGTATTGGCTATACATTCAGGGTGCATTTATGATTTTATGATTATTTGTGTGAACACCCCCCTCTTTTGACGGAAAATGTTCATGTCAGTATCACACTATGGTCTTTTTATTTTGATTTAACCCTATGTGGACCCGTTCTGCCGCATGAGCGCGAAGGATTCTGCCCACTTTGAAGTGCTCCTAAAGGCCCGGGCTGGGTTTTAGGCCATCTGTCTGATTTGGCTTACGTTCTGGTAAGCAGTTCACCACATAGTCATCTTCCAATTTCTCCACCTCATCGTATAGAAGAATTTATTGCAGTATTCTGGACTTAATTGTTTTATCTTCACTGATTTTATACTGGACTCACTTTTAGCACGGTTTACCTGTTTATATACCCACCAGTTCAGTTTGCACTAGAACTCTCGAACATCGCAAAAGTACGGACCCGGACTGCAAACACTATTACACTATTACATTAAACCCTATTAAACTCTATGGGACCTGAACTTGAAGAATCAAAAGTGCCAATTTAAAGGCGTTTATGCAAGTTATTGGCAATAAAAAGGGTATGGGGGACCCAGGTACTGCCCTGGGAAACATGTATCACTGGAATCTTTTTTTTTTAAAAGATCATTTTTAAAGGAACAGTGATTTTAATGGCGCTTAAAGTGAAACAATAAAAATGAAAAAATCCTTTAAATATAGTGCCTTAGGGGCTCCCTTAATTCGTCTGTAAAGTGGGGCATCTGTACCGTGTATAGAACCTGCTACAGCAAAACTGACATATATAAAGGAAAACATATGACATTTAAATAGATTTTCACTGCAAGCCTTCTTTATTGTGTAAACAAAGGCTTGGGAAGCCAGTCTGTATGATGACGCCACATTTTGGTGCACTCAGAACAAGATTAGCTTTTGGATGGAAACAAATAACAAATGTTTGCAACACAGTGAGCAAGCCTTATGTGAAAAAGCCAAATTATAGTACACTCAGGCCAAGATTAACTTTTTTTTAGATGAAGTCTGGTGTGTCTCTTTTACAGACTTTGGTGCCTTCACACCATAACCCTATAGAGGTACTCTTGAAAAAAAAATCTGCTTATTTTTCTTAACAAACATACAGAAACAATGTCCAACAATAACCTCAAAAGAGAAAATAAATTTACAAAACTAATTTGGAAATTGCTTTATTCTCTCATCTCACCACCTTTATCCTCCTTTTCTGTTGTTAATATATACAATACATTATTACACCTTATTAGAACTTCTCCAAGATGTCCAGACAATGCCTCATCAATATACTCTTCTGTATTGGCAAGCTGCATGTTCATGTAGCCATCCACAGAGACCAGGTCTCCCTTGTATCCCATACCCCATTTTAGTTTCATCATTACTGGTTTACCAATAAGGCCATCAAGGAATGGTTTTGGGTTTAGTGGCAAACTCATTCTGCCGCTGAAGCCACCACTGATCTACACATCAGTGAAAGGAAGAAAAAATTTCCCCGCAGAATGCTCTGGGAACACACCTCCAGAGAGAGAAGGAAATGGTTCGAGGTACTCTTGATGAAAGCAAGAATTGGCCTTTCTGTAAAAAATTTAAAGAACATGCACCTGTCAAACAGATGTGAAAAAATTGGGCTTTGGGTGTTGGTGGTGCCTTTACACTGTAACCCTATAGAGGTACTCTTGATGAAAGCAAGAATTTGCCTTGCTGTAAAAAACTGAAATGATATGCACCTGTCAAACAGGTGTGGAAAAATTGGTCCTTGGGTGTTAATTGTACCCATGAAACCTATACTAAAAAATGACTTCAAGATAAATTCAACGCCTGCAAAGTTAGGCAACCTAATCGTCACAAGGGTTTTGATAGCTGTCGCTAATCCAGGATTGATTCATTTTGACAAATGTCAGCCGGTCAACGGAGTCTGTAGACAGACACGCTCTTTTGTCTGTCACATAACCTCCTGCAGCACTGAATGCTTGTTCAGAAAGCACGCTGGATGCAGAGCAGCCCAGCAGCTCAATTGCATACTGGACAAGTTCCGGCCAGTGGTCTATTGTCATGACCCAGTAACCCAGTGGATCGTCTACTGGAAATCTCTCCATGTCTGTTTTTGTCCCTAGATAATCTTCCACCATATGATGCAGATGCTGCCATTGGGATGTGGAAGCTGACAGCCTTGGGCGACGAGGACTACATTTTTTTTTAAATGCATCACTTAGGCAGCTCCCTTCTCCACCGCTGCTCTTTTGACCAACAGAAGCCTCAAAATTAACTTTTCCATGAGACTGTAACCTGTCAGAGTCTGGAAAGGTGTTACAAAAACTCCTCTTTAAGGTGTCCTCAAGATATTTCCTTCTGTGCTCCCTCAAAGGCAGGATGAGTTCCGAGACTTTCCCTTGTAACGGTGGTCAAGGTGGGTTGTCAAGCAATAATGATCCTTATCCTTGATGCCATGAATTCTTGGGTCCTTTTGCAGGCTTTGAAGAATAAGGGCGCCCATGCACCGCAAGTTTGCAGGGGCATGAGAAGCAAATTCCTCAGGGTCACAGAGGGTTACACTATCTGGAACTGCCTCCTTCCAGCCGCGTACTACTCCCAAGGTTCCTAGGGACTGAAATCCATCTCTTAAGGTTTGACGTATGTCTTCCTGGTGTTTGTAATGGTGTTTGCATAAAGTGGCCTTTGAAAGGAAAGACTGGGAAAAAAGCACGGGCGCCAATCTAAGTGCAGTATAAAAGTGATTTTCTCCGTATAGTGGCTACATCTGTAGGTCTCCTCACTGGTGGCTCAGAGCTGGCCATGCTGGTGGTTGCCGAGGCTTCCTGAATCTGGAACTCAGGGGATGGCGTCACTTCCACTAGTATTTTAGACAGCTGGCCATTGATAGATTTACTAAATATGTCATGGTGCAACTCATTGCTGTGGCTAATAGGGATGAGCTTCGAGTTCGAGTCGAACTCATGTTTGAATTGAACATCGGCTGTTCGCCAGTCCACCGAACAGCGAACAATTTGGGGTGTTCGCGGCAAATTAGAAAGCCATGGAACACCCTTTAAAAGTCTATGGGAGAAATCAAAAGTGCTAATTGTAAAGGCTTATATGCATGGTATTGTCATAAAAAGTGTTCGGGGACCTGGGTCCTGCCCCAGGGGACAAGGATCAATGCAAAAAAAGTTTTAAAAACGTCCGTTTTTCGGGAGCAGTGATTTTAATAATGCTTAAAGTGAAACAATAAAAGTGTAATATTCCTTTAAATTTCGTACCTGGGGGTGTCTATAGTATGCCTCTAAAGGGGCTCATGTTTCCCGTGTTTAGAACAGTCTGATAGCAAAATGACATTTCAAAGGAAAAAAGTCATTTAAAACTACTCGCGGCTATTAATGAATTGCCGGTCCGACAATACACATAAAAGTTCATTGATAAAAACGGCATGGGAATTCCCCACAGGGGAATCCCGAACCAAAATGTAAAAAAAAATTGACGTGGGGGTGCCCCTAAATTCCATACCAGGCCCTTCAGGTATGGTATGGATATTAAGGGGAAGCCCGGCCAAAATTTAAAAAAAATGGTGTGGCAGTCCCCCTCAAAATCTATACCAGACCCTTCAGGGCTGGTATGGATTTTAAGGGGAACCCCGCACCAAAATTAAAAAAAAAAATGGCGTGGGGTCCCCCCAAAAATCCATACCAGACCCTTATCCGAGCACGCAACCTGGCAGGCTGCAGGAAAAGAGGGGGGGTGAGAGAGCACCCCCCCTCCTGAACCATACCAGGCCACATGCCCTCAACATTGGGAGGGTGCTTTGGGATAGCCCCCCAAAACACCTTGTCCCCATGTTGATGGGGACAAGGGCCTCATCCCCACAACCCTTACCCGGTGGTTGTGGGGGTCTGCAGGCGGGGGGCTTATCGGAATCTGGAAGCCCCCTTTAACAAGGGGACCCCCAGATCCCGGCCCTCCCCCCCTGTGTGAAATGGTAAGGGCGTACAAAAGTACCCCTACCATTTCACAAAAAAACTGTCAAAAATGTTAAAAATGACAAGAGACAGTTTTTGACAATTCCTTTATTTAAATGTTTCTTCTTTCTTCTATCTTCTTTCTTCTATCTTCTATCCTCTCTCTTCTATCTTCTATCTTCTATCTTCCTTCGGTTTCTTCCTCCATCTTCTTCTTCTTCTGGTTCTTCTCGTCAAAAAAACTGTCAAAAATGTTAAAAATGACAAGAGACAGTTTTTGACAATTCCTTTATTTAAATGTTTCTTCTTTCTTCTATCTTCTTTCTTCTATCTTCTATCCTCTCTCTTCTATCTTCTATCTTCCTTCGGTTTCTTCCTCCATCTTCTTCTTCTTCTGGTTCTTCTCATCTTCTGGTTCTTCCTCCACGGCGTCGGCGTCTTCTTCCCTTCTTCTCCTCGGGCCGCTCCACATCCATGATGGCATGGAGGGAGGCTCCCGCTGTGTGACGCTTCTCCTCTTCTGACAGTTCTTACACAACGGGGGGCGGGGCCCCCTTCTGACGCACAGGGACTTGACGGGGACTTCCCTGTGGCATTCCCCGTGACATCAGAGGGGGGTGGGGTCACCTGTTACGTAAGCCTGCCCCCTTCTGACATCACGGGGAATGCCACAGGGAAGTCCCCATCAAGTCCCCATGTGTCAGAGAGGGGCAGGGTCACCGGGTGGCCCCGCCCCCCTGTTATTTAAGAACCATCAAAAAAGGAGAAGCGTCACACAGCGGGAGCCTCCCTCCATGTCATCATGGATGCGGAGCGGCCCGAGGAGAAGAAGATAAGAAGACGCCGCGGAGGAAGATGCCAGACGAGAACACCGGTGGAAAAACCAGAAGAACCAGAAGAAGAAGATGGAGGAAGAAACCGAAGGAAGATAGAAGATAGAAGAAAGAAGAAGCATTTAAATAAAGGAATTGTCAAAAACTGTCTCTTGTCATTTTTAACATTTTTGACACTTTTTTGTGAAATGGTAGGGGTACTTTTGTACCCCCTTACCATTTCACACAGGGGGGTGGGATCTGGGGGTCCCCTTGTTAAAGGGGGCTTCCAGATTCCGATAAGCCCCCCGCCTGCAGACCCCCACAACCACCGGGCAAGGTGTTTTGGGGGGCTACCCCAAAGCACCCTCCCAATGTTGAGGGCATGTGGCCTGGTACGGTTCAGGAGCGAGGGCGCTCTCTCGTCCCCCTCTTTTCCTGTGGCCTGCCAGGTTGCGTGCTCGGATAAGGGTCTGGTATGGATTTTTGGGGGGACCCCACACCATTTTTTTTTAAATTTTGGCGCGGGGTTCCCCTTAAAATCCATACCAGACCTGAAGGGTCTGGTATAGATTTTGAGGGGGACCGCCACGCCATTTTTTTTAAAATTTTGGCCGGGGTTCCCCTTAATATCCATACCATACCTGAAGGGCCTGGTATGGAATTTAGGGGGACCCCATGTCATTTTTTTTTTTAATTTTGGTTCGGGGTTCCCCTGTGGGGAATTCCCATGCCGTTTTTATCAATGAACTTTTATGTGTATTTTCGGACAGTAGTTTTAACCACTTAACAACTGGCCCATAGCCAAATGACGGCTACATGGTGGTTGCTTAACTCTGGGAGGGCATCCAGGGACATCCTCACAGAATTCGGTTCTCGCGCGCCCCCTAGGGTGCGCACTCGAGAGCATCCGTGACCGCCGGGTCCAGAGGACCCGGCGCATCACGGATCTTGGTAAATGGCCGCTAATCGCGGCCGTTTACCATGTGATCGCTCCGGCGGACGGGCGATCACATGTAAACAAACCGGCGTCATCTCATGACGCCGGTTCCTCTCCTCCCCTCCTGTGTACCTATCGGTACACTGAGCGGAGAGGGGGATGGATGGATGGCTGCAGCGCTGTGGGCTGGATGTGTAGTGCCCACAGCGCTGCACAGAGACATCCATCCATCCATCCATCCATGCTCAGCCACCCCCCACTATTCTGCAATGCTGTGCAATACTCTGCAATGCCCCACAATACCCCACAATACCCCACAATACTCTGCAATGCCCCACAATACTCTGCAATGCCCCACAATACCCCGCAATACTCTGCCATACCCTGCAATACCCCGAAATACCCCGCAATACCCCGCAGTACTCTGCCATACCCTACAATACTCCGCAATACTCTGCATTACCCTGCAATACCCCGCAATACTCTGCCATACCCTGCAATACCCCGAAATACCCCGCAATACTCTGCCATACCCTGCAATACCCTGCAATACCCCGCAATACCCTGCAATACCCCGCAATACTCTGCCATACCCTGCAATACCCCGCAATACCCTGCCATACCTTGCAATACCCCGAAATACCCCGCAATACTCTGCCATACCCTGCAATACCCTGCAATACTCTGCCATACCCTGCAATACCCCGCAATACTCTGCCATACCCTGCAATACCCCGAAATATCCCGCAATTCTCCGCAATACCCAGCCATACTCTGCATTACTCTGCCATACCCAGCCATACTCTGCAATACCCCGCAAGACCCAGCCATACTCTGCAATACTCGGTGATACCCAGCCATACTCTGCCATACCCAGTCATACTCGGCGATACTCTGCAATACCCAGCCATGCTCAGCCATGCTCAGCCATGCTCAGCCATACTCGGCCATACTCGGCCATGCTCAGCCATACTCGGCCATGCTCAGCCATACTCGGCCATGCTCAGCCATACTCTGCCTCTGTATGTGGCCAGGCTGTGGAGGTCTCACACATGTGGTATCGCCGTACTCAGGAGGAGTAGGAGAATCTATTTTGGGGTGTCATTTTTGGTATGTACATGCTATGTGTTAGAAATATTGTATAAATGGACAACTTTGTGTTAAAAAAAAAAGCATTTTAACCACTTCCCGCCTGCTGTCATACGACGTCCTTGAATTTGTGTGGGGATATCTGAATGATGGGTGCAGCTACAGGCATCATTCAAATATCAGCTTTTTCAGCCGGCGATTCCCTACACCATAAGAACGATCATAGTGGCTGTTACACTGCTTGATCGTTCTTACAGGAGGCGAGAGGGGACGTCTCCCCCCTCCCGCCGCCCTCCGGTGCTTCTACCGACTCACCGCTACGATCGAAGCCAGGATCGTTTTTTTTTTTTTTTTAATTTCAGGCACAGCCTAGAGGTGAGATGTGGGGTCTTATTGACCCCATATCTCACTGTAAAGAGGACCTGTCATGCCATATTCCTATTACAAGGGATGTTTACATTCCTTGTAATAGGAATAAAAGTGATGAAAAAAAATTTTTTTTGGAAAAAAGTGTCAAACTAAAATAAATAAAGTAAAATGAACAGTAAAAAAAAATAAAAAAATTAAAGAGCCCCTGTCCGTGTGCTCGCATGCAGAAGCGAACGCATACGTAAGTCCCGCCCACATATGAAAACGGTGTTCAAACCACACATGTAAGGTATCGCTGCGATCGGTAGAGCGAGAGTAATAATTTTGGCCCTAGACCTCCTCTGTAACTCAAAATTTGTAACCAGTAAAAAATTTTAAACCGTCGCCTATCGGGATTTTTAAGTAGCGAAGTTTGGCGCCATTACACAAGCGTGTGCAATTTTAAAAGGTGACATGTTAGGATTCTATTTACTTGGAGTAACTTCATCTTTCATATTATGCAAAAACATTGGGCTAACCTTACTGTTTTGGTTTTTTTAAAGCACAAAACAGTTTTTTTTTCCAAAAAAAACCCATTCGAAAAATTGCTGCGCAAATATCGAGCGAGATAAAAAGTTGCAATTACCGCTATTGTATTCTCTAGGGTCTTTGCTAAAAAAAACATATATATAATGTTTTGGGGTTCTATGTAATTTTCTAGCAAATAAATGATGATTTTTACATGTAGGAGAGAAATGTCAGAATTGGCCTGGGTGCGCCAGAACGCCTGAAGGTGCTCCCCTGTATGTTGGGCCTCTGTATGTGGCAACGCTGTGTAAAAGTCTCACACATGTGGTATCACCGTACTCAGGAGTAATAGCAGAATGTGTTTTGGGGTGTAATTTGTGGTATGCATATGCTGTGTGAGAGAAATAACCTGCTAATATGACAATTTTGTGAAAAAAAAAAAAAAAGAAAAAATAAAAACTTGATTTTGCAAAGAATTGTGGGAAAAAAATGACAACTTCAAAAAACTCACCATGCATCTTTCTAAATACGTTGGAATGTCTTCTTTCCAAAAAGGGGTCATTTGGGGGGTATTTGTACTTTTCTGTCATGTTAGGGTCTCAAGAAATGAGATAGGCTGTCAGTACTTCAGGTGTGATCAATTTTCAGATATTGGCACCATAGCTTGTGGACGCTATAACTTTCACAAAGACCAAATAATATACACTAATTTGGGTTATTTTTACCAAAGATATGTAGCGGTATAAATTTTGGCCAAAATATATGAAGAAAAATTACTAATTTTCAACATTTTATAACAGAAACAAAGAAAATGCATTTTTTTACACATTTTTTGGTCTTTTTTCCTTTATAGCGCAAAAAATAAAGAACCCAGTGGTGATTAAATACCACCAAAAGAAAGCTCTATTTGTGTGAAAAAAAGGACAAAAATTTCATATAGATACAGTGTTGCGTGACTGAGTAATTGTCATTCAAAATGTGAGAGCACCAAAAGCTGAAAATTGGTCTGGTTATTAAGGGGGTTTAAGTGCCCAGTGGTCAAGTGGTTAAATGACTTTTTTTCCTTTGAAATGTCATTTTGCTGTCAGACTGTTCTAAACACGGGAAACATGCGCCCCTTTACAGGCATACTATAGACACCCCCCAGGTATGAAATTTAAAGGGATATTACACTTTTATTGTTTCACTTTAAGCATTATTAAAATCACTGCTCCTGAAAAAGCGGCCATTTTTAAAACTTTTTTTTGCATTGATCCATGTCCCCTGGGGCACGGCCCGGGTCCCCAAACACTTTTTATGACAATAACTTGCATATAAGCCTTTAAAATTAGCACTTTTGATTATTCATGTTCGTGTCCCATAGACTTTAACGTGTCCCATAGACTTTAACGGTGTTGCCTGTTCGCAAGTTCTGGTGCAAACCGAACAGGGGGGTGTTCGGCTCATCCCTAGTGGCTAACATCTTCCCCCCATTAGGGACATTCCCTGGACTGATGGTTAACTTGTTGGCCAGAGGCCGACTATTAAAACTTTAGTTTTCCTCTTGCTGAATGTGTCATAATGAATCCCAGTCATTGCTGTTGTTGACCTCTTCCCCCATTAGGGACTTTCCTTGGACCAGTGGTCAAATTTTTGGCCAGAGGCCTAGAGACTAGGGATGAGCTTGATGTTCGGGTCGAACATAAGTTCGGCTCAAACTTTGGGTGTTCACCTAAGTGCATTAGGGGGACACCCCTTTGGACTTTATAGGGCAGAGAGAAGTAATAGGAAGTAGATATGTATAAAAGGCACAAAAGTGCCAACTTTATTAATATACAAAAATAGATAATTAAAAATAGACACAATACACTCTTAAAGACAGTATATCAATGAGTTAACATCAAAATTAAATATACAATTTAAATCACCCAAAGCTAACAATCCAAATTGCTGCCCAGTTTATATTAGGTTTCAGTTTAGGATTGGTAGCATACATCCCGACATGTTTTGGAAAACTGCATTGAAATTTATTTTTCCTTCTTCAGGGAAAGTTAGCTAGCATAACAAAGACATCAAGACATAGTCAATTGCTTATTATGCCATTATATAGAGTAACAGGTAGAAAGTACTTACATATTTTTGACTCATTGAGGAATTGAGGGATAAAAACAAACAGGGAAAGTACATGCTGGCTGCATGAGTCCACACACATGACAAAAAAATTGTCTGTGTGTCCATAAGCCAATCTGCTGGGACGCATTCACGATAGACGCCCGATTTTTCCAACAATGATCAAATTATTGCCAATGTGAGGACAAATGTGACAGGAGGATAATTAAATCAAACTTCCTCTTATTTTGAAAATGGTAAAAAGAGTAAAGAAAATTGCGACAGACACAGGGGCACAAGACCATGTCCATATATTGCCTGTCATATCCATAGTATTTACCTCAAGTTATAGAGCTGCATATACAGCTGACATCCCGGTGGTGGCCAGTGGACTGACACAAGCCATCCGGGTGTGAGCATTTAAATGCCTAATCTGGTTTAACACGAACCAATGGGACGGTCCATTATCCTGAACAGCTGCATGAAATTCAGCTGATTGCGGAAGTCAGAGCGTCGCTCTGACAGAGAGGTGCGTGGTGTAGCTACGCCCAAAGGGGCATGATGATGTCACGTGTCATCGCGTCCCCAGCGGGTGAACACTTATCGCTCATCATGGAAACAGCGGCAAGAACGTAAGAAAGCTCCTCCTGGTGTAATGGAACAGGGGCGGAGACAAAGACTAGTTTGTCATAAGCCCATCCTGCACCAATGGAGCTCACCCGCCGGGTGTCTGCGTACAATAAGAGCGGTGTGGATACGTGGCTGAAGGCCACCTAGTGGAAAAAGATGTAATGGCAGCCAGCAGGTTTACATAGAGAAGAAAAATAAATAAAAGGAAAACGGGAATTAACAAAAATATATATATATAATGATATTACATAAAACATGATGTTAAGCATCAAAAGCACATAACAATGAAGACCCAAAGTTGACAGGTATTAAATTAGTAAACAGCATTGTCATAATCATTGAAAGAAAGATTATAGTAAAGGTGGAAAGTTATAGATATAATGATAACAAAATGTTATTATGACCAGGAAAAAAAGATCTCATAACATTCCTGGAACTTTAATTTCTCATTGTATGTAATAATATTTATACACCAGTACCCAGATGGAAAAGACATGGCTGTATTAGAACATGTCAGAGAACTGATCATACAGAAGAGAAAAAGCAGGGGGAGAGGTTTCAAGGGCTTCATTCAGGGAGTCTGTTTCGTAACCAAGAACCTCAAAGATTCAGTTCACAGACCCCAGAAGCAAATCCTGGAAGGAATGATCGAAAGTTGAAGGCCTCATTTAGTCCAGGTGGTAAAGTAGCCTGTAGATTAAATAGCCACCTTAATTCACATTGGAGGAGGCGTTTGTTAAAATTGCCTCCTCTTGAATGAAAGTGGATACGGTCAAAACCCAGGAAATAAATCCTGGGGATTGAATCTGGATGGACCAGGGCTAGGGATGAGCTTTGTGTTTGAGTTGAACCCATGTTCGACTCAAACATCGTCTGTTCAACCATTCGTCGAATTGGGAACGATATGGGCCGTGCATTGCTGTCTGATGATTGGCCAAGCATGCACTATGAACCGCATGCTTGGCCAATCACAGCGCCGTCAGTAGAGAGAGCTGTAATTGGCCAAAGCCAGGGTGGCTTTGGCCAATTATGGCTCATAGGGTTTAGAACACGCCCCACACTATATAAGGCCGCCTGCATGGCGCCCTGTGTAGTGTGTTCCGGCGTGCTGAGAGATAGAGAGAGAGAGAGACAGTGTCATTTCATTTGAGTTAGATAGATTAAGCAGGACAGTCAGTCAGTTAGCTGCACTTACAGTGTATTGTGTATATATATGCATCCCAGGTGTTGTATATATATATATACACTGTATTCAGTTTAGCTAGATCCGTTCCTGTTATCTTCCTACTGACAGGCAGGCTTGTCTTGTTACAGTATTTACAGCTACCTGAAGAAAATTGCTGGTGTTCTTTTGATCCTATTAGTACCACGGTCAGGCAGCTAGACTATTTACAGTTAGTGTAGTGCCTCCTCCTCACAGTGTTCAGCTAAAGCTACAAGTTAGTGTAGTGCATCCTCCTCACAGTGTTCAGCTAAAGCTACAGGTTAGTTTAGTGTGACCTCTGCAGAGTGTTCAGCTAAAGCTACAATTTAGTGTAGTGCGTCCTACTCACAGTGTTCAGCTAAAGCTACAAGTTAGTGTAGTGCGTCCTCCTCACAGTGTTCAGCTAAAACTACAAGTTAGTGTAGTGCGACCTCTGCACAGTGTTCAGCTCAAGCTACAAGTTAGTCTAGTGCATGCTCTGAACAGTGTTCAGCTAAAACTACAAGTTAGTGTAGTGCGACCTCTGCACAGTGTTCAGCTAAAGCTACAAGTTAGTGTAGTGCGTCCTCTGAACAGTGTTCATCTAAAGCTACAAGTTAGTGTAGTGCGTCCTCCTCACAGTGTTCAGCTAAAACTACAAGTTAGTGTAGTGAGACCTCTGCACAGTGTTCAGCTAAAGCTACAAGTTAGTGTTGTGCATCCTCTGAACATTGTTCATCTAAAGCTAGAAGTTAGTGTAGTGCGTCCTCCTCACAGTGTTCAGCTAAAGCTACAAGTTAGTGTAGTGCGACCTCTGCACAGTGTTCAGCTAAAGCTACAAGTTAGTGTAGTGCGTCCTCCTCACAGTGTTCAGCTAAAGCTACAAGTTAGTGTAGTGCGTCCTCCTCACAGTGTTCAGCTAAAACTACAAGTTAGTGTAGTGAGACCTCTGCACAGTGTTCAGCTAAAGCTACAAGTTAGTGTAGTGCATCCTCTGAACAGTGTTCATCTAAAGCTACAAGTTAGTGTAGTGCGTCCTCCTCACAGTGTTCAGCTAAAGCTACAAGTTAGTGTAGTGCGTCCTCCTCACAGTGTTCAGCTAAAACTACAAGTTAGTGTAGTGAGACCTCTGCACAGTGTTCAGCTAAAGCTACAAGTTAGTGTAGTGCATCCTCTGAACATTGTTCATCTAAAGCTAGAAGTTAGTGTAGTGCGTCCTCCTCACAGTGTTCAGCTAAAGCTACAAGTTAGTGTAGTGCGACCTCTGCACAGTGTTCAGCTAAAGCTACAAGTTAGTGTAGTGCGCCCTCCTCACAGTGTTCAGCTAAAGCTACAAGTTAGTGTAGTGCGTCCTCCTCACAGTGTTCAGCTAAAACTACAAGTTAGTGTAGTGAGACCTCTGCACAGTGTTCAGCTAAAGCTACAAGTTAGTGTAGTGCGTCCTCTGAACAGTGTTCATCTAAAGCTACAAGTTAGTGTAGTGCGTCCTCCTCACAGTGTTTAGCTAAAGCTACAAGTTAGTGTAGTGCGTCCTCCTCACAGTGTTCAGCTAAAACTACAAGTTAGTGTAGTGAGACCTCTGCACAGTGTTCAGCTAAAGCTACAAGTTAGTGTAGTGCATCCTCTGAACATTGTTCATCTAAAGCTAGAAGTTAGTGTAGTGCGTCCTCCTCACAGTGTTCAGCTAAAGCTACAAGTTAGTGTAGTGCGACCTCTGCACAGTGTTCAGCTAAAGCTACAAGTTAGTGTAGTGCGTCCTCCTCACAGTGTTCAGCTAAAGCTACAAGTTAGTGTAGTGCGTCCTCCTCACAGTGTTCAGCTAAAACTACAAGTTAGTGTAGTGAGACCTCTGCACAGTGTTCAGCTAAAGCTACAAGTTAGTGTAGTGCATCCTCTGAACATTGTTCATCTAAAGCTAGAAGTTAGTGTAGTGCATCCTCCTCACAGTGTTCAGCTAAAGCTACAAGTTAGTGTAGTGCGACCTCTGCACAGTGTTCAGCTAAAGCTACAAGTTAGTGTAGTGCGTCCTCCTCACAGTGTTCAGCTAAAGCTACAAGTTAGTGTAGTGCGTCCTCCTCACAGTGTTCAGCTAAAACTACAAGTTAGTGTAGTGCGACCTCTGCACAGTGTTCAGCTAAAGCTACAAATTATTTTAGTGCGACCTCTGCACAGTGTTCAGCTAAAGCTACAAGTTAGTGTAGTGTGTGCTCTGAACAGTGTTCAGCTAAAACTACAAGTTAGTGTAGTGCGACCTCCGCACAGTGTTCAGCTAAAGCTACAAGTTAGTGTAGTGCGTCCTCTGAACAGTGTTCATCTAAAGCTACAAGTTAGTGTAGTGCATCCTCTTCACAGTGTTCAGCTAAAGCTACAAGTTAGTGTAGTGCATCCTCCTCACAGTGTTCAGCTAAAGCTACAGGTTAGTTTTTTTTTTAATTGGAAAAAAAACAACTTTATTTGAATGAAAAACATTTTACAATGTAGTTACTTATGCAAAATAATAAACAGTCCATTTTTACAGGCATTTTGTGTGAGATTCTTCCTACATACAAACATGTTAAGGTACAAGGTTATGATAGTGAATACATCTAGTATATAAGAGGCTTCATATCATTCTACTACCAATATATTTTTACTTGAGATTTACCTGTTTTAGACCTTCATTAGAACAGTCATCTTTTATTTTATCTAAGTAGGTCTGTCTGCGAGGCATTAGGGTGTTTTAAGCACATGTTTCTCCATCCTCTAACCATCTATCCCACACCTTTGAGTACTTATGTGCACATTTTCTATTGGCATAGACTAACTTTTTAAATGGCAGTGCATCATTAACATTCCTCTTCCATTGGCATATCGAGGGAGGCTGAGCCTGCATCCATACCTTAGCTATGCTTTTACGCGCCATATAAACAGAGTTTTCCTTAGAAATGTAGCTTGGTATTTGTCAATTTCTACATCTGGCAGAAGTCCCAAAAGACATAGTTTGGGGTCCAATACCACGGGGGATCCCATATTGTCATGTAAGAATCGGGCAATCTGTGTCCAATATGTCTGAATATTTGGGCAGCTCCATATGAGATGGAAGAACGTACCTGGTGCTGCGTGACACAAATGGCATGACGGGTCGTATGTACTGAGAAATTTTGCCTTTTTTAAGGGGAGTCAAGTATGCTTTGTGTATAATGTATATTTGTGTCAGTCTGTCTGATAGCTTAGGGGATGTCAATCTGGTCCCTTCCATTATTTCATCCCAGTCTTCTTCCCCTATGGGGCCTATGTCTTTTTCTCATTCCATTTTGGCCTTCTGTGCAGTAGCATTTGATCTACTGTTTCTAATCTGCAGGTACAGTGGTGAAATTAGTTTAGAGGGCTCCTCTCCCAGTATTACATCCAGGACTGGGGGAGAATCCCACACCACCTCCATATTTGGTATTTGTGTTTTTAGTGCATGGCGAAGTTGCAAATACTTAAAAGCCATCTGGTTAGGGAGGGTATACTCTTCCTTAAGCACCTTAAACTGCTTAAGTCTGGAGTCAGATAGCACCTGATGAATATATATTATGCCATATGTAGCCCATACTGTTGAGTCTGACAGGTATTCTAACTCCGGGAGGTGTTTGTTAAACCATAGTGGGGTGTGGGTATGAATTTTCCCAATGTTTTGCTTTTTCAGCGTGATTTCCCATATTCTTTGATGATGGAGCAACATTCCCATATTATACCTTGGGAGTTTTTTAGTAATTTGTTTCCCTCTAAGAAAAGCTTGTATCGGGGTAAATGCTGGGTGTCCCGGTTTGTTGCATACTAGGGATCTATAAGTTGCATTTCCTCTTTATTAAAGTGGTACATATGGGAGAGTTGAGCTGCTAAGTAATAATCTTGTAGATCGGGAAGGTACACTCCTCCCCTATCTGTGGGGTTCTTTAAAACATGCCAAGCCAGTTTGTGTCTGCCATTACCCCATACAAATGAGTTTAATATGGCTTCCATTTGTTTAAAGACTTTTAAAGGAATATAAAGAGGGGCATGCCAAACCATATATAGTATTTTGGGTAGCAAAATCATTTTTATTATATTTATACGTCCCATCACCCCCAGTGGCAGCCTGCACCATGTCTGGGTTTTGGACTTTATTAGGTCAAATAGGGGTGCAACATTTAAGTGTGTGTAGTTTGTCAAAGTCCTAGTGACCTCTACCCCTAGGTACTTAATTTTAGATACTCTGGGTAATGGAAGAGTTGGGATTGTTTTAGGGGGGGGAAAGATGTCCAGTGGGAGAATTTGAGATTTGTCCCAGTTAATACGCAATCCCGAGTAGCTACCCATTTTTTCAATAATTTCGAGTGCAGCCTGCAGAGAAGGTCCTTGGTCCGCCAGATACAGAATTGTGTCATCAGCATATAGACCTATTTTATCTACTGTATGACCTTTTCTCAGTCCCTTTATATTATAGTCTGTTCCAATGGCAATTGCCAGTGGCTCCGCCGCCAGGGCATATAGTAGGGGAGAAGGGGGGCATCCCTGTAGTGTTCCCCTCTCCAGAGGGAATTGCTCCGAAAGCCAGCCATTAACAAACACCCTTGCTTTAGGTGTCTGGTAAAGAAGCTTAACCCACTGCATGAACTGTGGACCAAAGCCATAATTATGTAGACACTCCCACAGATACGGCCATTCTACGGAATCAAAGGCTTTGGCAGTGTCAAGTGCTACCACCACCCTGGTTCCAGAATTGTCATGCTGAGTCATGCTGAGCCTGTATGTTCATATATAATCTCCTAATGTTCATGGCAGTGTTTTTCCCTGGCATAAATCCTGTTTGGTCAGGATGTATTAACGTGAGTATAGCTGTGTTCAATCTATTGGCCAGTATTTTAGCTAGTATCTTTATATCCACCTGTAGGAGTGATATAGGCCTATATGACTCAGGGTAATGGGGATCCTTGCCCGGCTTAGGGAGTACAATTATCTGGGCCTCCTTCATGGATAAAGGGAGCGAATTTGTGTAAAATATGGAATGATAAATATCCTTGAGTTTAGGTATGAGCGTTTCTGAATATGTTGCAGCATAGAACTCTGGGGGTAGACCATCTAGGAGCTTTAGACTTGGCCAGTTGGGCAATCACATCAGAAATATCCTGTGTAGTTATGGGTGCATCTAGTAATTTCACTTGTTCTGGTTTTATTCTAGGGAATTGGATAGTGTTTAAGTACGCCTGAAGTTCCGTTTGTGTATGCGTTGTACGGGATTTATATAGGTTTTTATAGAATTGTAAAAACTGGGATGCTACCTGGAAGGGGTCTGTAATTCTATTTCCCTCAGTGTCTATTAGGGAAACTACTACCAGGGGCCTGTCGTCCATATGCTAGATGGACTAATAACCTGCCTGCCCTCTCCCCCTGTTCATATACTCTCTGCCTACAGAAAAATATACTTTGCTTGGCCTTTTCTGTGCATAATTGTGTTACCATGCGGAATTGTACTTTTACCCTGCCTAGGTTTTCGGGAATGGGATTGGAGTTATAAATTGTTTCCAGTTCTTGTAGCTTGTCAGTTGTTAATTGTAGGGATAGATTGGATGTCTGTTTTAGTCTGTTTATTCTGGTATTAAGAATCCAACGGGCCTGTTCCTTAAAGTCATCCCAGAATGCGTTGAGGGAGGGTGGGATTCTAGGTCTATCCAGGAAATATTTAATCTCTCTTTCAATGGATTCATGGTCTGTAAGGGCTGACAGCCAGTGGGGTTTTAGTCTCCATATGCGTATAGGGGGGGCATTCCCCAGAGAAACTGTCACCCAACATGGGGAATGGTCTGATGATAACCTTGGTGCAATCCCTGACCCCGTGACTTTAGGTAGTAGAATCTGGGACACCAGTACAAAGTCTATTCTAGACATGGTATTATGGCTTGTGGAATGGCACGTATATGCTCTGGTTGTTGGGTTACTGTGCCTCCACACATCCACCAGGGCAAACTCCGTCATGGTGCGAGATAATCTGGTCTGCGTGGGTGCGCCTAGTGGGACCCCTATTTGTGTCGGTCGGTCTAGATATGGAGACATTGTCCTGTTAAAGTCTCCCATCCATATTGCTGGTATTGTCGGGTGTTGCGCTATAAACGCTAGGCCCTCTGCTACAACATCAGATTTATATGGGGGGGTATGTAGCTGGCTAAGATGAGCAAGGGGGTTCCTCCAACAAGAGCATGTATAAAGATATATCTACCCTGCTGGTCAGTCTCCAAAGCAATCAATTCAAACGGGGTTGATTTAGCCACTAGCACAGTGACCCCCCTGGAGAAGTTCGTATGTGTGCTGTGATATGCCCATCCCACCCAGGGGCACCGCAGTAATGCCTGCAGATGGCCAGTGACATGTGTCTCCACCAGTGCTACGATGTTTGCCTTTTGTCTTTTAATAAATGTTAGTATAGCTGTACGTTTAATTTTATCCTGCATACCTCGCCCATTCCAAGTCATAAATTTAATATCTTTCCCGTTGGTCATGACTTACAGGGGACACATATACCCGCAGGGTAGCGCACCTCATCAACACACATTGCCTAATCACTTTAAGAACACCTCTAGAATTCACACAATAACCACATAATTTCAGGTTCTTTTTCCAACACAATAACTTGCGCACAACGGTGCAACATTTCCCAATGCTTTGATCTACTGATCTGGCATTTTCCTTCCCACCCAGCTTTTCACCTCCCCAACTTGGCGAAAGCATACTGTACCCATGAACCATTGTTCGGATTTTCTTCCAGCCTTCCAAACTGAGTTAGCGTCCAGCTGTCAACATTGGCTGAAGGTGCAGTACTTAATATATTATGAGCTGGAACGTTCAACATAAAAAAGAAAAGAAAAAAATAAGGGTTGCATACGAAGTGGGGGTGATTATTCACTGCGTGAGGCATGGATAAGTCACAGGGGATGTCCTATGTGTCACTTGCTCTATCTGAGTAAGTCTCTTGCTGCAAGAATATATAGTCATCCTAGTGTGCTAGATATTTGGAGCCGCAGCCCCGCAGTATCTACATAAATGCGCTGTGGGGGCATTACAATACACAGATTGATACACTCTGTAGTCCAAGTATCTGTACATCCAAAGCCGTTTATATATGAGTGTCAGCAAGCTGAGGGTTTCCCCCACCTCCCCAGAGTTGTCGCAAGAGGAGCTGACCCTCTGTCTTCAGTAGAGGAAGTCTCCAGTTTCACATTCGGTATGGCTTGGGTCGTAAGAATGGGGGAGGGGAGAGGGTAAAAACAGAAGGAGAGGGAGGCTTTCGAATTTTTGTGCAATAAAATATAATAAATGATGGGGTGAAGTTACCCCCCACAGCAAAGGGGACAATTAGAAGTAAAATGGAGCCTGATATCTTCTGCCAATGGCAACAGTACTCACAGTATCCGGCCGTATATCCGATCATCCATCCGGGCGTCCGCGCCGGTCCAACCAGTGTGCTGCCGCCTTTGGGTCTTCAAAGAATATGGCCTTGCCATCCTCCTCCACTCTTGGTCTGGCTGGGAACAACATAGCATATTTAAGGTGTGCCACCCTGAGTCGTCTCTTGACATTTTGGAACTGTGCCCGTTTTCTTTGAACTTCATTAGAGAAGTCAGGGAATACCGCAACATGACCATTGCCCAAAGTAATGTTTCCCTTCTCTCTGGTCAACCTCAGAATTTTGTCTCTATCTTTAAAGTTGAGGAACTTGGCGATGAAGGTCCTGAGGGGGCTCCCACCGGTGGAGGTTTAGCTGGGATGCGGTGCGCCCGCTCCACAGCGAACATGACTGAGAAGGCTTCTCTTCCAAAGTGTTGGATCAGGAGGGATTCTTCAGCCATCAGCCTTCTCAGGTAAACCGATGAAACGGAGGTTGCATCGTCTTAAATGATTCTCCATATCGTCTTGATGAGCGTGTAGCTGGTGGATCTGGCGCTGCAAGTCCTCCATGGTGTGGCTCAGGGGATGCAGGATATCCTCCGCTGCTCCGATGTGTGTCTCAGCCTCGGTTAATCTATCTTTTACTTTAGATAAGTCCTGACGCAGCAGGGAAATGTCAATCTTGACCTCATCAATTTTGGCGGTGAGTGTCCCCTGCAGCGCCGCTATGGCATCCAAGACCTTGGCTGTGTCTGCGCTTTGATGGTCCGTTGTTGAGCACGTGCCGTCGCCTTCCCTGGCCTGTGAGTCTTGATGGCGGTATTTTGCTAACTTATCCACCACCTCGGAGGTCCTTTTCGGAGGAGACATGGTTCTTCGCTGCCCCAATATATGTATCTAAGGATCTTCCCCAGGTGGAGCAAGATGGCTGCTGCACCAGTGATTAGGTTGGAGCCACGCTCCACTGCCAATTCAATCGCGAGCTGTGTGTATGGCTATGTTAGGGGTGCAGATATTCAGAATGTCCCTCCGGAATGCAGTGGATCGTAGACCAGACAGGTGAGCCAGAAGAACACAGTGTCCACCGCCGGGTGCAGCAAGATGGCCGCTGCTCAGGGTGGTAGGCCGAAGTCGTGGCCCTTCCCGGGGGCAGCAGAGAGCGTGGGTCACCGCAATCAGGTCCCCAGGTGGTCTGGTGGTGGGTCCAGGAGATGTGCCGGTGCTGGGCTGCCAGGGGGGCCAAAACAGCTAAACAGGCTGCCGCCGGGTGCAGCAAGATGGCCGCCGCTCCGGAGACTAGGCCGGAGCCACTGTCTTTCCTAGAGGTGTTACCGTTCCGGGGGTGCAGTAGGCTCCAGACACAGGGGACAAGATGGAATTTATCCCCTAAGGCAGTATGTAGTGTCCGATGGCTAGAATGGTAACAGGGGGGCCCAGAACAACCATCCAGGCCGCCGCCGGGTGCAGCAAGATGGCCGCCACTCTGGAGCCTAGGCCGAATCCGAGGCCTTTCCTAAGGATGTTACCGGTCCGGAGGCTCCAGGCGGCGTTTCGGCGGTGCAGCAGGCTCCAGAAGCAGGGGAAGAAGTAGATTGTATCCCCAAATGGAAAGTACAGTGTCTGATGGCTAGGATGGTGACAGGACGGTAAAATCAGAGTTTGGGTCAGCAGAGCTCTCTTCACCTGCGACCTACTCCATTGCTTCCCAGGCCACGCCCCCTACAGGTTAGTTTAGTGTGACCTCTGCACAGTGTTCAGCTAAAGCTACAAGTTAGTGTAGTGTGTCCTCTGAACAGTGTTCATCTAAAGCTACAAGTTAGTGTAGGGCGTCCTCCTCACAGTGTTCAGCTAAAGCTACAAGTTAGTGTAGTGTGTCCTCCTCACAGTGTTCAGCTAAAGCTACAGGTTAGTTTAGTGTGACCTCTGCACGGTGTTCAGCTAAAGCTACAAGTTAGTGTAGTGCATCCTCCTCACAGTGCTCAGCTAAAACTACAAATTAGTGTAGTGCGACCTCTGCACAGTGTTCAGCTAAAGCTACAAGTTAGTGTAGTGTGACCTCTGCACAGTGTTAAGCTAAAGCTACAAGTTAGTGTAGTGCGTACTCTGAACAGTGTTCAGCTAAAGCTACAAGTTAGTGTAGTGCTTCCTCCTCACAGTGTTCAGCTAAAGCTACAAGTTAGTGTAGTGCGTCCTCCTCACAGTGTTCAGCTAAAGCTACAGGTTAGTTTAGTGCATCCTCTGAACAGTGTTCAACTAAAGCTACAAGTTTGTGTAGTGCTTCCTCCTCACAGTGTTCAGCTAAAGCTACAAGTTAGTGTAGTGCGTCCTCTGAACAGTGTTCAGCTAAAGCTACAAGTTAGTGTAGTGCGACCTTTGCACAGTGTTCAGCTAAAGCTACCTGTAGAAGGTTGGTGGTGTTTTCCTGATCCTATCACTACCGCAGGCAGCTAAATTATTTACACATTAGTGTAGTGCGACCTCTGCACTGTTCAGCTAAAGCTACCTGTAGAAGGTTGGTGGTGTTTTCCTGATCCTATCACTACCGCAGGCAGCTAAGATATTTGCAAGTTTAGGTTTATGGTGTTCTCATACTGTAGGCAGGCAGTTGATTTTGCTAGCTGAAGTATCAGTATATATATATATATATATATATATATATATATATATATATATATATATATATATATATATATATATCCCAGCTTAGTGCAGCTACAGGCCATTAATATGTCTGGAAGGCCAAGAAGGAGAGGCAGACAGTCACAAGCCAATAAAAGAGGGCAAGCAGGCTCTATGTCTAGAGGCAACTATGCTGGTCGTACAGACGGTGCATCCTCATCAGCACGTGGCCGTGGGACACGCTTGGCCTTTTTTTCGGCAGCTGGCCGTGTTGAGCCGCAACATGTGGAAGACTTGGTCAAGTGGATGACCAAGCCGTCCTCATCCTCCTCATCCTCCCTCACCCATGCTCAGGGTACTTTGTCTGGCAAAGCAGCTGCCAACGCATCCTCTTCCGTCGGCTCAATGGCATCAGTGACTCCTTCCCTAGCCCCGCCATGTCCTCCTGAGGAGTCCCTCGAACTGTTTGACCACAGTGTTGGGTACATGCTCCAGGAGGATGCCCAGCGTTTAAAAGGCTCTGATGATGATACTGAGCTAGATGAAGGCACTAACGTAAGCACGGACAGAGGGGGTGCCCAAGAAGGACAGCAATCTGGCAGTCATGCTCCTCCTGCTGCATCATACTGCCAGGTTTGCTCCAGTGATGAGGAGGGAGGGGATGACGAGGTCACTGACTCAATGTGGATGCCTGATAGGAGAGAGGAGGAGGAGGAAGAGGCACATCACCAACGAGGCAGGATGCCCTCCAGGGGCCAGCCTAAGGGCAGCACATTGATTGCATCACACCGCAAAAGCTCAGCATGTGCAGGGCGCTGCTGTCTCTGCGCGTTATTCCAAAAGTTCTTTGGTGTTGGCCTTTTTTGAGACGAGTGCATCAGATCGCACCGCTGCTATTTGCAACATATGTCTCAAGCGTATCTCGCGTGGCCAAAACATCTCCCGCTTGGGCACCACATGCTTGACCAGACATATGTTGACCTGCCATGCAGTTCGTTGGCAAGCATATCTAAAAGACCCACACCAAAGAACAAAGAGGACCTCTCCTTGCTCCTCATCAGCTGAGATCTCCAACCCCACTATACCTTCAGTCCTCTCTGAGACCTGCACTGAGAGGAATGAAGGTGTATAATTAGGTGTGTCACAGCCAAGTACTTGTGGGCAATCTGCTTTTGGTACACCGACGTCAGATTGTACCAGGAAAATTTCCCTTCCCCAGCTGCTGCACCGCCGAAAGAAGTTCGCTCCCAGGCATCCACATGCCCAGCGGTTGATTGCTAGCTTGGCAAAATTGCTAGCACATCAACTGCTACCTTTTCAGTTGGTAGACTCTGCCCCCTTCCGTGAGTTTGTGGAATGTGCGGTTCCTCAGTGGCAGGTACCCAAACGCCACTTTTTCTCACGAAAGGCGATTCCGGCTCTCTATCGGCATGTGGAAGGCAATGTCTTGGCCTCGCTGCACAGGGCGTTCAGTGGTAAGGTGCATATTACCGCTGACTCATGGTCCAGCAGGCATGGACAGGGATGTTACCTAAGTTTCACAGCACATTGGGTCACTCTGCTGGCAGCTGGGAAGGATGCAGGACAAGGTGCAGTAGTGTTGGAGGTTGTTCCGCCTCCAAAATGCCACTACTAATGATTGTGACACACCTCTCTCCTCCACCTCTCCTCTTCTTTTTCCTCCATGGCCTCTTCCTGTGCTTTGTCCTCGGGACCAGCGGTGCTCCGTAGGCATTCAAGGGGCTACGCAAGTACGCAGGCCAGAAGATGCCATGCGGTGCTTGAGCTGGTGTGCTTGGGGGACAGGAGCCACACTGGGGCAGAGGTTCTGTCAGCTCTGCAGGGGCAGGTTCAGAGGTGGTTAACGTCACGCCAACTTAAGGCAGGAATGGTGGTTTGCGACAATGGCACCAACCTCCTCTCCGCCCTCCGACAGGGACAACCGACCCATGTGCCCTGTTTGGCTCACGTTCTTAACTTGGTGGTGCAGCGGTTCTTGGGCAGGTACCCGGGCTTACAGGATGTCCTGAGGCAGGCCAGGAAAGTCTGTGTGCATTTCCGCCGGTCATATAATGCCAGTGCTCGGCTGGCAGACCTCCAAAAGGAGTTTAACCTGCCCAAGAACTGCCTAATCTGTGACATGCCCACCAGGTGGAACTCAACGTTGTCCATGCTGCAGTGGCTGCACATGCAGCAGAGGGCCATCAATGAGTACCTGTGTGACTATGGCACCAGGACAGGGTCAGGGGAGCTTGTTTTTTTTCCCCACGCCAGTGGGCCATGATCAGGGGTGGATGCACTGTCCTGTCACCATTTGAGGAGGCCATGAGGATGGTGAGCAGTGACAGTGCATGCATCAGTGACACTGACCCCTTGTCCACCTGTTGGAGCACATGCTGCGTGGAATAATGGACAGGGCACTTGAGGCAGAACAGAGGCAGGAAGAGGAGGACTTCCTTAGCTCTCAAGGCCCCCTTTATCCAGACAGTGTTCCTGCGTTCCCGTCGATCACACAGGAAGAGGACGAGGAGGAGGAAGAGGAGGAGGATTGTGTCAGTATGGAGGTGGAGCCTGGCACTCAGCATCAGCAGCAGTCTTTAAGGGATCAGTCCAAAGAAACACATGGACTTGTACGTGGCTGGGAGGAGGTGGCTGCGGACCATGTCGTCCTTAGTGACCCAGAGGACTCCGGACCGAATGCCTCAGCAAACCTATGCTGCATGGCCTCCCTGATCCTGCAAAGCCTGCGGAAGGATCCTCGTATTCGTGCTATCAAGGAGAAGGACCAATACTGGCTGGCAACCCTCCTTGATCCACGTTACAAGAGTAAGGTTGCGGACCTTATCTTGCCGTCGCAGAGGGAGCAGAGGATGAAACATCTTCGGGAGGCCTTGCGGAAAGGTCTGTGCAACACGTTCCCAGAGACTGGGAGGTTACAAACTCCTGTTTCTGGACAACGTGTTGCTGAGGCTTCAGTCAGTCAAAGAAGGAGCGGTGGAGAAGGTGGCCGACTGACCGATGCGTTCAGACAATTTTTTAGTCTGCAGCCCCAAGGTATGATCGGTTCCAGCAACCATCGCCAGCGTCTGTTTTACATGGTGCAGGAATACCTAGGGGCAAGATCTGACTTGGACACCTTTCCCACCGAAAATCCTTTGGGTTACTGGGTCTTGAGGATGGATAACTGGCCAGAGCTTGCACAGTATGCAATTGAGCTACTGGCCTGTCCTGCATCCAGCGTTCTTTCGGAACGCACATTCAGTGCTTTTGGAGGCTTTGTAACCGATCACAGGGTGCGTCTGTCCACCGACTCGGCCGATCGACTGACCATCATAAAAATGAATCAGTCTTGGATCACCACCAGCTACCAAGCACCTGATGCTGATGTAACTGAATAATTTTTTTTGAAATCTCAGATCCCATCAAAGACTGCCTATGCTGATGCTGAGTGACTATCCTGTTATGCTGAGTAATTATCCTCTTCCTCCTCAATGATCATGCTGATAGCTTGTAAGAACATGTTTGGTTCTGGGCGCCGCCACCAGTGCCTAAGGCCCAATTTTTAAGACCCTGTTTAACAAGGGCATGTAATTACAATTTTTGATGCAATTCTTTGCAGCAGGGCTAGTTCCTGCGCTCCAACTAGAGTATCTGTGAGGGGTTGCAGTGTTGTGGCACCAGCACCAGTGACTAAGGTCCAATTTCTCAGCCCCTGTTTAACAGGGGCGTGTAATTACAATTTTTGATGCAATACTTTGCAGCAGGGCTCGTTCCTGCATTCCAACTAGAGTATCTGTGAGGGGTTGCAGTGTTGTGGCACCAGCACTAGTGCCTAAGGCCCAATTTCTCAGCCCCTGTTTAACAGGGGCGTGTAATTACAATTTTTGATGCAATACTTTGCAGCAGGGCTCGTTCCTGCATTCCAACTAGAGCCCCTGTTTAACAGTGACATAGAATTCTTGCTCTAATATTTCATAGCAGAGCCCGTTTCTGTGCCCACCAAGAATAACAGTGACGACTTACAGTGTTGTGGCACCAACACCACCACCACCACCAAAGGCCCAATTTTTCAGCCCCTGTTCAACAGGGGCATGTAATTACAATTCTTGATCGAATATTTCACAGCAGTGCCCCTTTCTGCGCCCCCCAAGATTAACTGTGAGGACTTACAGTGTTGTGCCACCAGCACCACCACCACCAAAGGCCCAAATTTTCTGGCCCTGTTCAACAGGGGCATGTAATTACAATTCTTGATTGAATATTTCACAGCAGGGCACGTTTCTGCACCCACCAAGATTAACTGTGAGGACTTACAGTGTTGTGGCACCAGCACCACCACCACCATCACCAAAGGCCCAATTTTTCTGGCCCTGTTTAACAGGGGCATGTCATTACAACTCTTGATCTAATATTTCACAGCAGGGCCATGTGAGGGCTTACAGTGCTGAGGCCACAACAACACCTAAGGCCCAAATTTCTGCTGAGTATATAGGGCAGGCCCCTACTTTCAAACATCCAACTTACAAACGACTCCTACTTGCAAACGGAAGAAGACAACAGGAAGTGAGATGAAATCTACCCCATAGGAAGGGAAATTCTCTCCTGTAAGAGTTAATATGGGAAAAACGTTTCTCCTGTCCACTGATGCTTTATCACCAATCCTTGTTTCACTAAAAACCCCAAATTTTCAAAAAACATTTGTCATTGCGACAAAAAGTGAGGTGAAATCTTCTAAAGAGGAGCACAGACTACAAAACAAATGTCACAGGGGTGATAACCCTTCCCTATGTTTTCCAAAAAGCTTAAAACAGATTTTTTGGCTGGAGCTATACTTTAAAAATGTACCAGTTCAAAATTACAAACAGATTCTACTTAAAGGGATTGTAAAGGTAATTAAAAAAAAAAAATAACAAACATGTTATACTTACCTTCACTGTGCAGCTCGTTCTGCACAGAGTGGCCCCGAACCTGCTCTTCTGGGGTCCCTCGGCGGCTGTTTCAGCTCCTCCCCGCAATAACTAACCACCTTAATGCGAGCTCCCTCGAATAGTGGTTAGTTATTGCGGGCGCGCTCTAGTGATACTAGATGCATATAATGCATTAAGGTGAAACATTTTTTACCTTTACAACCCCTTTAACAACAAACCTACAGTCCCTGTCTTGTTTGCACGCCTGTATACTGCTGTTCAGAGTATAGCGGGGCTTGGGGGCCCCACACCTTTCCTTTTTTTAATTTGGGTGCGGGGTTCCCCTTAATATCCATACAGGACCCAAAGGGCCTGGTAATGGACTGGAAGGTACCCATGCCGTTTGTCTCACTTATTTTCATCCATATTGCCAGGACCCGACATTACATTAAAGCCGCAAACAGTTTTAAATGACTTTTTTTCCTTTAAAAATGTCATTTTGTGCAGGGACTGTTCTAAGCACGGGAAACACGTGCCACTTTACAGGCATACTATAGACACCCCCCAGGTATGATATTAAAAGTAATATTTCACTTTTTTTTTTTTACTTTAACCACTTAGGCCCCGGAAGGATTTACCCCCTTCCTGACCAGAGCACTTTTTACAATTTGGCACTGTGTCGCTTTAACTGCTAATTGCGCGGTCATGCAATGCTGTACCCAAACGAAATTTGCATCCTTTTCTTCCCCTAAATAGAGCTTTCTTTTGATGGTATTTGATTACCTCTGCCGTTTTTATTTTTTGCGCTATAAATGGAAAAAGACCTAAAATTTTGAAAAACAATGATATTTTCTACTTTTTGTTATTAAAAAAATACAATAAACTCAATTTTAGTCATACATTTAGGCCAAAATGTATTCGGCCACATGTCTTTGGTAAAAAAAAATGTCAATAAGCGTATATTTATTGGTTTGCGCAAAAGTTATAGCGTCTACAAACTAGGGTACATTTTCTGGAATTTACACAGCTTTTATTTTATGACTGCCTATGTCATTCCTTGAGGTGCTAAAATGGCAGGGCAGTACAAACCCCCCCCAAATGACCCCAATTTGGAAAGTAGACACCCCAAGGAAATTGCTGAGAGGCATGTTGAGCCCATTGAATATTATTTTTTTTGTCCCAAGTGATTGAATAATGACAAAAAAAAAAAAACTTACAAAAAGTTGTCACTAAATGATATATTGCTCACACAGGCCATGGGCATATGTGGAATTGCACCCCAAAATACATTCAGCTGCTTCTCCTGAGTATGGGGATACCACATGTGTGGGACTTTTTGGGAGCCTAGCCGCGTACGGGGCCCCGAAAACCAATCACTGCCTTCAGGATTTCTAAGGGCGTAAATTTTTGATTTCACTCCTCACTACCTATCACAGTTTTGAAGGCCATAAAATGCCAAGATGGCACAAAACCCCCCCAATTGACCCCATTTTGAAAAGTACAGTCACAACACCAGTCGCCGTAGTAATTTGGACCGTCGTGTCTGCATGAAGGGAGGTAAGAATGAAAACATTCTTATTGTCCCTCCACTTCATAGCGAGCAAATTATTACACTGCAAGCAGGCTCTCTCCCCCAGCCTAAGACGGGAATCTACAAGCCGCTGGGGAAAGCCCCAGCGATTAGGTCGCATGGTGCCACATGCTCCAATTTGATGATCAAAAAGGTGACTAAAAAGTGGCATGCTCGTGTAATAATTGTCCACATATAAATGGTACCCCTTTCCGAATAAGGGTGACACCAAGTCCCACACTATCTTGCCAGCACTTCCTATGTAGTCAGGGCAGTTTGTCTGCTCTATGTGACTATATTTGCCCTCGTAAACCATAAAACTACATATATAGCGTGTGGCCCTGTCACAGAGCTTATACATCTTGACCCCGTATCTGGCACGCTTGCTGGGAAGGTACTGTTTGAATGACAAGCGGTCAGAAAATTTAATCAGGGACTCATCAATGCAGACAACTTGATGGGGAGTAAACAAGTCTGCAAAACGCTGGTTGAAGTGGTTTACAAGGGGCCGAATTTTGTAGAGCCGATCGTATTCAGGGTCTCCACGAGGACGACAGAGTTCATTGTCGTTGAAGTGCATGAACCGCAAAATCTGCTCGTATCGTGCCCTGGCCATGGAAGCAGAGAACACGGGCATATGGTAAATTGGGTCAGTGGACCAATATGACCGCAACTCACTCTTTTTATTTATGCCCATGTTGAGGGAAAGGCCCAGAAAGAGCTTAAATTCGGAAACCGTAATTGGTTTCCAATCTCTGGCAAGGGAGGACTGGGGATTAGCGGCGATGTGTTGGCCAGCGTATAAATTGCTTTGGTCCACAATAGATCTATAGAGATCTTCGGTGAAAAACAGTGAATAAAAATCCAGTGGCGTAAAATCAACTGTTTCCACCTGAATTCCGGGTTGGCCAGTGAATGGGGGAAGTACGGGTGCTACAGAAGTGGTGGGTACCCAAATCGGATTGGCAAATGCAGCAGGAAGGGCACTATGGGCATGACGGGCCTGTGTTCATCTTCTTGGTGGCAGCGGGACACTACTAGTGCTTGCCACCTCACCAGCTTGAACTGCACTTATGGGACTCGCCACGTCACCACGTGATACTGCAGTGCTGGATGTACGACCAGGGTGTACTAGGCCGCTGGTGCTTGCCAGTTCACCAGAAGGAATAGCGGCGCTAGTACTTCTCTGCTCCATATGAGGGACCTGCGGTTCTTGCACTTCAAGGACAGAAGAAGAAGTTCGGGGTCTGGTACGTCTGACCTTAGCAGGGACCACAACTCCGCCGTCAGAGCTATCTGTCATGGAGCCGCTGTCCTCTACAGGATCATATTCTGAGCCTGAATCTGACAGATGAGTGACTTCCTCTTCACTATCTGTCATGCTCAGAAACGTGTAGGCCTCTTCACTAGTGTACCTTCGATTTGCCATTTTGCTCTAAATTTAGGGGTACAATAGTGAGACTCACAGGCAAAAAAGCTCCTGACTGTCAGCGACTGTATCAAAACGCTACCAAAAAACTGTTAGTGATCGCAGGGATCAGGCCTGACTCTGCGAACACTGCATGTGTGTTTAGTGTTTTGTAAGTGACAGTTATCGATCAATACTGCACTTGGGTGGGCTGGGCTGGGCAAAACGCAGGTGCTAGCAGGTATCTGGCCTGATCCCACTAACACTGCGTTTTTTTGGGGGACCATAAACTGCTGGGGAGTATAGATCTGATCGGATCAGATATCGATCCGTTCAGATACTATAGCACTAAGGGAGGTGTATGCTGCGTGCGTGGGTTTTAGCGGTACTGGCGCTAACCTGACGCTGCCTGGGGCGACGCAGACCTTATCTGACCCTAAAAACATAACTTATATCACCGCCGGGCGATCAGGGGGTTAAACCTTTATAAGGTAATAAACGGCGGGTGCCCTAAAACTATAATAAACTATAATAAACTATAATAAACAAACTAACTAACCAGCGTCACCCGTAACAATTATATGGTGATCTCTGGTGAAAGGGTTAACTAGGGGGCAATTAGGGGGTTAAAACCTTTAGTAGGTAGTATATAGGGGTCCCTGTCGCTATAAAATACTGACGGCGAACCTATATACTTACCTCCCTAACTAGCGTCACCTGTGTCACTAATACAGCGATCAGAAAAATGATCGCTTAGTGACACTGGCGATGGGGGGTGATCACGGGGTTAAAACTTTATTAGGGGGGTTAGGGGGGTACCCTAGACCTAAAGGGGGGTACCCCAGACCTAAAGGGGGCTAACCCTAACTGCCCTAATACTTATAACTGTCACAAACTGACACCAATGCAATAATCAGAAAAAAAAAAACTGCTTTTGGTGTCAGTGTGACAGGGGGTACAGGGGGGTGATCAGGGGGTGACTGGGGGGTGACAAGTGTGCCTGCGTGTTCTACTGTTAGTGTAATGTTGGTGCAAATTTACTTGGATGTCTTCTCTCCTTGGCACCGGAAACGAAAAGACTGGCTCGAGGAGAGTGACATCACTTCCTCCGCTTCTGTTTACATTACAGAAGCCGAGGAAGCCCGTCATTGGCCAGGAGCGATCGCGAGGGGGGAGAGACGAATGAGTGGCCTTCCCCTCACCTTTGATCGCCCCTGACCTGAATTCGACCGCCGCAGGCACCGGGGGGGGGGTCCGATCGGACTCCGCACCCGCGGGCAGGCAAGGACGTACCTGTAAGTCCTTTTGCCTGCCCGTGCCATTCTGCCGACGTACATTGTCTTGCGGCGGTCGGCAACTGGTTAAGCATCATTAAAATCACTGCTCCTGAAAAAATGTCAGTTTTTAAAAGTTTTTTTTGCATTGATACATGTCCCCTGGGGCAGGACCCAGGTCCCCAAACCCTTTTTAGGACAATGCCATGCACATTAGCCTTTAAAATTAGCACTTTTGATTTCGAACGTTCGAGTCCCATAGATGCCAATGGGGTTTTAACGTTCGAGCAAATTTTCGGTCCATCCACAGGTTCTGGTGCGAACCGAACCGGGGGGTGTTCGGCTCATCCCTAACCAGGGCCATATGTCAGCCAATGGTACATCTGGGTCTCGTTTACGGATGGTCGATATATGCTGGTATATTCTTTTCCAGAACTCGTTGATCATCTTCCCGACATAGTAACACCCACATTGCCTTCAGCCACCTATCCACACCACTCTGCTTGTACGCAGACACCAGGCGGGTAAGCTCCACTGGTGCAGGATGGGCTTTTGACAAACTAGTCTTTGTCTCTGCCCCTGTTCCATTGCACCAGGAGGAGCTTGCTCACGTTCTTGCCGCCATTTACATGATGGTGACGCTGTGACACATGATGTCATCATGCCCCTGTGTGTGTGGCTATGCCACGCGCCTCTCCATCAGGGAGATGCTCTGACTTCCACAATCAGCTGCATTTCATGCAGCTGTTCAGGCGTAATGGACTGTGCCATTGGTTCGTTTTAAACCAGATTAGGCATTTAAATGCTCACACCCGGATGGCTTGTGTCAGTCCACTGGCTGCCACTGGGATGCCAGCAGTATATGCAGCTCTATAACTTGAGGTAAATACTATGGATATGACAGGCAATATATGGACATGGTCTTGTGCCCCTGTGTATGTCGCAATTTTCTTTACACTTTTTACCATTTCCAAAATAAGAGGAAGTTTGATTTAATCTCCTGTCACATTTGTCCCCACAGTGGCAATAATTTGAGCGCTGTTGGAAAAAGCGTGCGTCTCTTGTGAATGCGTCCCAGCAGATCGGCTTATGGACACACAGACAATTTTTTATCGTATGTGTGGACTCATGCAGCCAGCATATACTTTCCCTGTTTGTTTTTATCCCTCTATTCCCCAATGAGTCAAAAATATGTAAGTACTTTCTACCCAGTTACTCTATATTAGGGATGAGCCGAACACCCCCCGGTTCGGTTCGCACCAGAACTTGCAAACGGACCGAAAATTTGCACGAACGTTAGAACCCCATTGACGTCTATGGGACTCGAATGTTTGAAATCAAAAGTGCTAATTTTAAAGGCTAATTTGCATGGTATTGTCCTAAAAAGGGTTTGGGGGCCCGGGTCCTGCCCCAGGGGACATGTATCAATGCAAAAAAAAGTTTTAAAAACGGCTGTTTTTTCAGGAGCAGTGATTTTATTGATGCTTAAAGTAAAAAAAAAAGTGAAATATTCCTTTAAATATCGTACCTGGGGGGTTTCTATAGTATGCCTGTAAAGTGGCGCATGTTTCCCGTGCTTAGAACAGTCCTTGCACAAAATTACATTTTTAAAGGAATAAAAGTAATTTAAAACTGCTTGCGGCTTTAATGTAATGTCGGGTCCTGGCAATATGGATGAAAATCAGTGAGACAAACGGCATGGGTACCCCCAGTCCATTACCAGGCCCTTTAGGATATTAAGGTGAACCCTGCACCCAAATTAAAAAAGGAAAGGTGTGGGGCCCCCAGGCCCTATATACTCTGAACAGCAGTATACAGGCGGTGCAAACAAGACAGGGACTGTAGGTTTGTTGTTAAGTAGAATCTGTTTGTAATTTTGAACTGGTACATTTTTAACGTGTTTAGCTCCAGCCAAAAAATCTATTTTAAGCTTTTTGGAAAATATAGGGAAGGGTTATCACCCCTGTGACATTTGTTTTACTGTCTGTGCTCCTCTTTAGAAGATTTCACCTCACTTTTTGTCCCAATGACAAATGTTTTTTGAAAATTTGGGGTTTTTAGTGAAACAAGGATTGGTGATAAAGCATCAGTGTAAAGGAGAAAAGTTTTTCCCATATTAACTCTTACAGGAAAGAATTTCCCTTCCTAGGAGTAGATTTAATCTCACTTCCTGTTGTCTCCTTCCATTTGCAAGTAGGGGTCATTTGTAAGTTGGATGTTTGAAAGTAGGGGTCTGCCCTATAAACTCAGCAGAAATTTGGGCCTTAGGTGTTGTTGTGGCCACAACACTGTAAGCCCTCACAGGGCCCTGCTGTGAAATATTAGATCAAGAATTCTAATTACATGTCCCTGTTGAACAGGAGCTGAAAAATTGGGCCTTAGGCACTGATGCTGGTGCCACAACACTGCAACTCCTCAAAGATACTCTAGTTGGAGCACAGGAACTAGCCCTGCTGCAAAGAATTGCATCAAAAATTGTAATTACACGCCCCTGTTAAACAGGGGCTGAAAAATTGGGGCTTAGGCACTGGTGGCGGTGCCCAGAACTAAAAATGTTCTTACAAGCTATCAGCATGATCATTGAGAAGGAAGAGGATAATTACTCAGCATAACAGGATAGTCACTCAGCATCAGCATAGGCAGTCTTTGAAGGGATCTGACATTTCAAAAATAATTATTCAGTTACATCAGCATCAGGTGCTTGGTAGCTGGTAGTGATCCAAGACTGATTCATTTTTATGAAGGTCAGTCGATCGACTGAGTCGGTGGACAGACGCACCCTGTGATCGGTTACAAAGCCTCCAGCAGCACTGAATGTGCATTACGAAAGAACGCTGGATGCAGGACAGGCCAGTAGCTCAATTGCATACTGTGCAAGGTCTGGCCAGTGATCCATCCTCAAGACCCAGTAACCCAGAGGATTTTCGGTGGGAAAGGTGTTCAAGTCAGATCTTGCCCCTAGGTATTCCTGCACCATGTAAAACAGACGCTGGTGATGGTTGCTGGAACCGATCATACCTTGGGGCTGCGGACTAAAAAATTGTCTAAACGCATCGGTCAGACGGCCACCTTCTCCACCGCTCCTTCTTTAACTGACCTAAGCCTCAGCAACACGTTGTCCAGAAACAGGAGTTTGTAACCTCCCAGTCTCGGGGAACGCATTGCACAGACCTTTCTGCAAGGCCTCCTGAAGATGTTTCATCCTCTGCTCCCTCTGCGACGGCAAGATAAGGTCCGCAACCTTACCCTTGTAACATGGATCAAGGATGGTTGCCAGCCAGTATTGTTCCTTCTCCTTGATACCACGAATACAAGGATCCTTCCGCAGGCTTTGCAGGATCAGGGAGGCCATGCAGCGTAGGTTTGCTGAGGCATTCGGTCCGGAGTCCTCTGGGTCACTAAGGACGACATGATCCGCAGCCACCTCCTCCCAGCCACGTACAGGTCCATGTGTTTCTTGGGACTGTAAATGATCCCTTAAAGACTGCTGCTGATGCTGAGTGCCAGGCTCCACCTCCATACTGACACAATCCTCCTCCTCCTCCTCGTCCTCTTCCTGTGTGATCGGCGGGCATGCAGGAACACTGTCTGGATAAAGGGGGCCTTGAAAACTAAGGAAGTCCTCCTCTTCCTGCCTCTGTTCTGCCTCAAGTGTCCTGTCCATTATTCCACGCAGCTTGTGCTCCAACAGGTGGACAAGTGAGACAGTGTCACTGATGCATGCACTGTCACTGCTCACCATCCTCGTGGCCTCCTCAAATGGTGACAGGACAGTGCATGCATCCCTGATCATGGCCCACTGGCGTGGGAAAAAAAACAAGCTCCCCTGACCCTGTCCTGGTGCCATAGTCGCACAGGTACTCATTGATCGCCCTCTGCTGCATGTGCAGCCGCTGCAGCATGGCCAAAGTTGAGTTCCACCTGGTGGGCATGTCATAGATTAGGCAGTTCTTGGGCAGGTTAAATTCCATTTGGAGGTCTGCCAGCCGAGCACTGGCATTATATGACCGGCGGAAATGCACACAGACTTTCCTGGCCTGCCTCAGGACATCATGTAAGCCCGGGTACCTGCCCAAGAACCACTGCACCACCAAGTTAAAGACGTGAGCCAAACAGGGAACATAGGTCATTTGTCCCTGTCGGAGGGCGGAGAGGAGGTTTGTGCCATTGTCGCAAACCACCATTTCTGCCTTAAGTTGACGTGGCGTCAACCACGTCTGAACCTGCCCCTGCAGAGCTGACAGAACCTCTGCCCCAGTGTGGTTCCTGTCCCCCAAGCACACCAGCTCAAGCACCTCATGGCATCTTTTGGCCTGTGTACTTGCGTAGCTCCTTGAACGCCTACGGAGAACTGCTGGTTCCGAGGTCAAAGCACAGGAAGAGGCCATGGAGGAAGAAGAAGAGGAGGGGGTGGAGGAGAGAGGTGTGTAAGAATCACTAGTAGTGGCATTTTGGAGGCGTGGTGATGGAACAACCTCCAACACTACTGCACCTTATCCTGCATCCTTCCCAGCTGCCAGAAGAGTCACCCAATGCGCCGTGAAACTTAGGTAATGTCCCTGTCCATGCCTGTTGGACCATGAGGCAGCGGTAATATGCACCTTACCGCTGACCACCCTGTCCAGCGAGGCCAAGACATTGCCTTCCACATGCCGGTAGAGAGCCGGAATCGCCTTCCATGAGAAAAAGTGGCGTTTGGGAACCTGCCACTGAGGAACCGCACATTTCACAAACTCACGGAAGGGGGCAGAGTCTACAAGCTGAAAAGGTAGCAGTTGAAGTGCTAGCAATTTAGGCAAGCTAGCATTCAACCGCTGGGCATGTGGATGGCTGGGAGCAAACTTCTTTTTGCGGTGCAGCAGCTGGGGCAGGGAAATTTGCCTGGTACAATCTGATGTTGGTGTACTGATAGTAGATTGCCCGCAAGTACTTGGCTGTGACACACCTAATTCTACACCTTCATTCCTCTCAGTGCAGATCTCAGAGAGGACTGAAGGCATAGTGGGGTTGGAGATCCCAGCTGATGAGGAGTAAGGAGAGGTCCTCTTTGTTTTTTGGTGTGGGTCTTTTAGGTACACTTGCCAACGAACTGCATGGTAGGTCAACATATGTCTGGTCAAGCATGTTGTGCCCAAGCGGTAGATGTTTTGGCCACGCGAGATACACTTGAGACATATGTTGCAAATAGCAGCGGTGCCATCTGATGCACTCGTCTCAAAAAAGGCCCACACCAAAGAAATTTTGGAATAACGCGCAGAGACAGCAGCACCCTGCACATGCGGAGCTCTGAGGTGTGATGCAGTCAGTGTGCTGCCCTTAGGCTGGCCCCCTGGAGGGCATCCTGCCTCATCGGTGATGTGCCTCCTCCTCCTCTCTCCTATCAGGCACCCATGTTGAATCAGTGACCTCATCATCCCCTCCCTCCTCATCACTGGAGCAAACCTGGCAGTATGCTGCAGCAGGGGGAGCATGACTGCCAGATTGCTGTCCTTCTTGGGCACCCCCTCTGTCTGTGCTCACGTTACTGCCTTCATCTAGCTCAGTATCATCATCAGAGCCTTCTAAACGCTGGGCATCCTCCTGGAGCATGTACCCAACACTGTGGTCAAACAGGGACTTCTCAGGAGGACATGGTGGGGCTAGGGAAGGAGTCACTGATGCCATTGAGCTAATGGAAGAGGCCGCGTTGGCAGGTGCTTAGCCAGACAAAGTTCCCTGAGCATGGGTGAGAGAGGATGAGGAGGATGATGACGGCTTGGTCATCCACTCAACCAAGTCTTCCGCATGTTGCGGCTCAACACGGCCAGCTGCCGAAAAAAAGTCCCACAGCCACGTGCTGATGAGGATGCATCGTGTCCATGACCAGCACAGTTGCCTCTAGACACAGAGCCTGCTTGCCCTGTTTTATTGGCTTGTGACTGTCTGCCTCTCCTTGTTGGCCTTCCAGACATACTAATGGCCTGCAGTGAGATGTAGCTGCACTAAGCTGGGATATATATATATATATATATATATATATATATATATATATATATATATATATATATATATATATATATATATACTGCAGCTAGCAAAATCAACTGCCTGCCTGTAGTATTATTAGTATGAGAACACCACCAATCTTCTACAGGTAGCTTTAGCTGAACACTGTACAGAGGTCGCACCACACTAACTTGTAGCTTTAGCTGAACACTGCAGAGGACGCACTACACTAACGTTTAAATAATGTAGCTGCCTGCGGTAGTGATAGGATCAGGAAAACACCACCAACCTTCTACAGGTAGCTTTAGCTGCACACTGTGCAGAGGTCGCACTACACTAACGTGTAAATAATGTAGCTGCCTGCGGTAGTGATAGGATCAGGAAAACACCATCAACCTTCTACAGGTAGCTTTAGCTAAACACTGTGCAGAGGTCGCACTACACTAATTTGTAAATAATGTAGCTGCCTGCGGTAGTGATAGGATCAGGAAAACATCACCAACCTTCTACAGGTAGCTTTAGCTGAACACTGTGCAGAGGTCGCACTACACTAACTTTTAGCTTTAGCTGAACACTGTGCAGAGGTTGCACTACACTAACTTGTAGCTTTAGCTGAACACTGTGCAGAGGACGCACTACACTAACGTTTAAATAATGTAGCTGCCTGCGGTAGTGATAGGATCAGGAAAACACCATCAACCTTCTACAGGTAGCTTTAGCTGAACACTGTGCAGAGGTCGCACTACACTAACCTGTAAATAATGTAGCTGCCTGCGGTAGTGATAGGATCAGGAAAACACCACCAACCTTCTACAGGTAGCTTTAGCTGAACACTGTGCAGAGGTCGCACTACACTAACTTGGAGCTTTAGCTGAACACTGTGCAGAGGTCACACTACACTAACTTGGAGCTTTAGCTGAACACTAGGGATGAGCCGAACACCCCCCTGTTCGGTTCGCACCAGAACATGCGAACAGGAAAAAAGTTCGCTCGACCACGCGAACACCGGTAAAGTCTATGGGACACGAACATGAATAATCAAAAGTGCTAATTTTAAAGGCTTATATGCAAGTTATTGTCATAAAAAGTGTTTGGGGACCCGGGTCCTGCCCCAGGGGACATGGACCAATGCAAAAAAAAGTTTTAAAAACGTCCGTTTTTTCAGGAGCAGTGATTTTAATAATGCTTAAAGTCAAACAATAAAAGTGTAATATCCCTTTAAATTTCGTACCTGGGTGGTGTCTATAGTATACCTGTAAAGGGGCGCATGTTTCCCGTGTTTAAAACAGTCTGACAGCAAAATGACATTTCGAAGGAAAAATTCCATTTAAAACTACCCGCGGCTATTGCATTGCCGACAATACACATAGAAGTTCATTGATAAAAACGGCATGGGAATTCAACACAGGGAAACCCCGAACCAAAATTAAAAAAAACAAATGACGTGGGAGTCCCCCTAAATTCCATACAAGGCCCTTCAGGTCTGGTATGGATATTAAGGGGAACCCCGGCCAAAATTTTTAAAAAAAATGACTTGGGGTTCCCCCTAAATTCCATACCAGACCCTTCAGGTCTAGTATGGATTTTAAGGGGAACCCCGCGCCAAAAAAAACAAAAAACGGCGTGGGGTCCCCCCAATAATCCATACCAGACCCTTATCCGAGCACGCAACCTGGCAGGCCGCAGGAAAAGAGGGGGGGACGAGAGTGCGCCCCCCCTCCTGAACCGTACCAGGCCACATGCCCTCAACATTGGGAGGGTGCTTTGGGGTAGCCCCCCAAAACACCTTGTCCCCATGTTGATGAGGACAAGGCCCTCATCCCCACAACCCTGGCCAGTGGTTGTGCGGGTCTGCGGGCGAGAGGCCCTCCCCCCTTTCTTTTATTTTGGTTCGGGGTTCCCCTGTGGGGAATACCCATGCTGTTTTTATCAATGAACTTTTATGTGTATTGTCAGACCGGCAATTCATTAATAGCAGCGAGTAGTTTTAAATTATTTTTTTTCCTTTGAAATGTCATTTTGCTGTCAGACTGTTCTAAATACGGGAAACATGCGCCCCTTTACAGGCATACTATAGACACCGCCCAGGTACGAAATTTAAAGGAATATTACACTTTTATTGTTTCACTTTAAGCATTATTAAAATCACTGCTCCCAAAAAAATGGACGTTTTTAAAACTTTTTTTTGCATTGATCCATGTCCCCTGGGGCAGGACCCAGGTCCCCAAACACTTTTTATGACAATAACTTGCATATAAGCCTTTAAAATTAGCACTTTTGATTATTCATGTTCGTGTCCCATAGGCTTTAACGGTGTTCGCATGTTCGAACAAATTTTTTGCCTGTTCGCAAGTTCTGGTGCGAACCGAACAGGGGGGTGTTCGGCTCATCCCTAGTATTAGTATAAACACAACCCGCACGCTTCCCTTACATCTCTACATATACTTGTCTTTGGATTGGATAGCGATGATTTACCTTGACATTCCTTTATATCATCCCAGATTGGTCTCGGTCAACCCCCACACAGTAGTTTGGACTAGAGTGGGCCTACCTAGGGTTGGCATGCTCTACCCTTACTCTGTACCTCACCGACTTCTTTCTTCTAGAAGAAGGGGCTGGTCCCCCACCTTCTTGGTTCGTAGATTAGGAGTAGGTTCCTCCTACCCCGTACCCCAGTCCACATTTCCTTCCTGCTTCCCTCCCCCCGATCCCCCCTTTAAACCTCAACACTCTTTACATAGAAAGGGAGTGACACTTTCATCACATTATGCCTCCTCCCGGCACCGGGCCCCCCCCCTCAGGTCAAGCTATACTCTCTAAATGTTAGGGGACTGAATACCACCGAAGAAAGATCACAGCTGCTTCTTATATTAAAAAAGGCCAAAGCCGATGTGGTGTTTCTCCAAGAAATATAATGTTAGTTATTCCTGCGCTACTGTGGGAGAGAGATACAAACAGGGACAGCTGCAAGCACCGAATGGGGTCAAACAAAGCCCATAAATAGATAAAGAGACATGAGGGTAGGTGCTGCGCTATCCGGGTGGAGTGAGAAAAATAAATTGCTACAGGTGGCAGTATGAGGGGAATGTTGTAGTAGAAAGTGAAAGCTGTCAGCTACAAGATCATATATAAAAAACAATGAAAAAATGAAGTAATGATAATAGAGGTAAGTCCCAAGCACAATATCTAATAGGACCGTGCAGGAGAAATATTGTGCAAAATCATAAATAGTCACGTATTAAATCAAATACTAATCTGCAAACCTGGACGTGAATATAAATAAGTGCAAAAAACAGCAGAAATACATTTGCAGAAACTAAAAAAAAAAAAAAAATTAAGATGAAACAACAAACTGATTGTGCAAATACATCATACATATGTGATAATAGAGCAAAATGTGCAGCTCTAGGCATAAAGTGCAAATCAATGGATGTGCAAAACACCGCAATATATAAAATATCCTGTGAACTGTGCAAGATCGCATGTAAAGTGCAGGGTGATGTGTGACATACACGCATCAATCACATCACAAAAGAGTGCCACCGTAATAAGTTAATCAAAAAAACAACTAAAAAATCAAAAAAAGTCCAAAACACAAACAAACATGTGTACCAGTGAAAAACTGGAAATGCCTAAGCATTCAGTGGTAATAATCCTTTTTAGAAAAACACACAGTCCAATGTGCAAAATAGCAGGAGTGGGGTGCCAAAGGAGAGAGGGTGTATATCCTCTTCGTGCATAAAACACACACAGGTGAGTAGTGGCCCCTTACCTTGCGGTAATGGGAAAAACCGCATAAAAGCAAATGCTGGTGGGGGTTATCTCTCCTTGGGGTCCCTGGACCGGAGTAGGTGCTTTCTCTGCCTTGATACCTCAGTGTCAGCAAAACAGATGATAAAAGAACAGAGGGGTACCGGATAGTGTAGTATTTCCAGCAAGATAAGTTTTATTAAAGTTTAAAAGCATGTACTCACATTGAGCAATCAAGCATCACATCTATCTCCTACGAGCGGCGAGTCAGTGTCAGTGTAGAGTGCCTATCCCGCCCCTACGTGTAACGTCACCAATCACGTGACTTTATCAGGGGATACAGGGAAGGCACAATAATGTCTTTAAATAGTCTATAGCATTGTTTCTGATGGGCGGCCATTTTCTTGTAGCTCAGTGTAATACAATTGTGTCGGACATTTTCTGAAAGGCCATGTGCGCGGCCATTTTCTTGGTTGGTGAAACATACTAACATAGCCAAAAACGAAAGTAGCTCAGTGCTTAATGCGCATGGCCGTAACTGGATAGAATTTTGAATGGGAACGCGGCCACATCGTATGGGGGACGCGAGCTGTCAGCTCAGCGTGACACACTGTAAAATAGGTGCTTAATATCAGAGCTAGCCCGCAGGCTATATAATTAGATGAGGATATAGAATGGTGATAAGATACAAATGAGAGCAACTCAATGGAAGTGTTAAAAGACACTGTCAGTGTGTGCGGGACAGAATAGACCTCAGCACTGACATATGCATCCAAATACACAAATATCATTAGCGGACCATAAATGTAATAAAATTAATAAAAATAAAAAGAGAACATAAACATGGAATAATTAAAAACAAGGCACTAAAATAAAGTGCAATACATGTGATACTATTAAAATAAATGCAGTACTATGATGCGCATACACCCCTAAATATGGATGCACTCACATCATAAAACCGCATAAAAACCTAAAAAAAAATGTATTTTGAATCCTTAAAATCGCCCTAAAATCCCTGATCAGAGGCATTCGCAAAGTAAAGAAATGGAAGAAATAGCAATCTATATAATTGGAGGACAAAAAGGCCCATGATAGAGAAAAGTGAAGAGGGCACAAGGACATAAGGTGGGACTTAAAAATCACTAAGGAAACAGTTAAGATCAAATTTGATGTTCAAGCCTCTAGGTGAGAAAGTGTCTAGTGTAAATATCCATTTGGATTCCAACTGACTGAGGGTCCTGACTTTATGGCCCCCCCGCCAGTGTCTAACGTACGGTTCTATTCCCCAAAATATTAGCTGAGTGGGATCTTTGTTGTGACACAACAAAAAATGTTTGGACACACTGTGTTTATCATACCCATCCAATATGTCAGTGCCGAGGTCTATTCTGTCCCGCACACACTGACATTGTCTTTTAACACTTCCGTTGAGTTGCTCTCATTTGCATCTTATCACCATTCTATATCCTCATCTAATTATATAGCCTTTGGGCTAGCTCTAATATTAAGCACCTATTTTACAGTGTGTCACGCTGAGCTGACAGCTAACGTCCCCCATACGATGTGGCCGTGTTCCCATTCGACATTCCATCCAGTTACGGCCATGCGCATTAAGCACTGAGCTACTTTCGTTTTTGGCTATGTTAGTATGTTTCACCACCAAGAAAATGGCCACGCACATGGCCTTTCAGAAAATGTCCGACACAATTGTATTACACTGAGCTACAAGTAAAAATGGCCGCCCATTAGAAACAATGCTATAGACTATTTAAAGACATTATTGTGCCTTCCCTGTATCCCCTGATGAAGTCACGTGATTGGTGACGTCACGCGTAGGGACGGGATAGGCACTCTACACTGACACTGACCGAGGTTATTATACAAGATTTATTATTATACAAGATTTATATAGCGCCAACAGTTTACGCAGCGCTTTACAATGTATAAGGGGGACACTGACCGAGGTTGACCCGCTCGCCGCTCGTAGGAGATAGATGTGATGCTTGATTGCTCAATGTGAGTACATGCTTTTAAACTTTAATAAAACTTATCTTGCTGGAAATACTACACTATCCGGTACCCCTCTGTTCTTTTATCATCCGTTTTGCTGACACTGAGGTATCAAGGCAGAGAAAGCACCTACTCCGGTCCAGGGACCCCAAGGAGAGATAACCCCCACCAGCATTTGCTTTTATGCGTTTTTTCCCATTACCGCAAGGTAAGGGGCCACTACTCACCTGTGTGTGTTTTATGCACGAAGAGGATATACACCCTCTCTCCTTTGGCACCCCACTCCTGCTATTTTGCACATTGGACTGTGTGTTTTTCTAAAAAGGATTATTACCACTGAATGTTTAAGCATTTCCAGTTTTTCACTGGTACATGTTTGTTTGTGTTTTTTGGACTTTTTTGGATTTTTTAGTTGTTTTTTTGATTAACTTATTACGGTGGCACTCTTTTGTGATGTGATTGATGCGTGTATGTCACACATCACCCTGCACTTTACATGCGATCTTGCACAGTTCACAGGATATTTTATATATTGCTGTGTTTTGCACATCCATTGATTTGCACTTTATGCCTAGAGCTGCACATGTTGCTCTATTATCACATATGTATGATGTATTTGCACAATCAGTTTGTTGTTTCATCTTAATTTTTTTTTTGGTTTCTGAATATGTATTTCTGCTGTTTTTTGCACATATTTATATTCACGTCCAGGTTTGCAGATTAGTATTTGATTTAATACGTGACTATTTATGATTTTGCACAATATTTCTCCTGCACGGTCCTATTAGATATTGTGCTTGGGAGTTACCTCTATTATCATTACTTCATTTTTTCATTGTTTTTCATATATGATCTTGTAGCTGACAGCTTTCACTTTCTACTACAACATTCACCGCATACTGCCACCTGTAACAATTTATTTTTCTCACTCCACCCGGATAGCGCAGCACCTACCCTCATGTCTCTGTTTCTCCAAGAAACCCACTTCAGACCTGACAGTGTCCCCAAACTTCATAACTCCTTCTATCCCACGGTATTTCACGCGACTAACGATACCTCCAAATCCAAGGGAGTGTCCATTTTATTATCCAAAAACTGTCCCTTTCAAATTCAAGACACAATGCTCGATACCAATGCACGCTACATCTTTCTCAGGGGCAAATTACACAACAAACCTGTCACGTTGGCTAACATTTACACCCCCAACAGGCAGCAAGTACCCTTCTTCCGCAATACCTTACAGCGCCTCACTTTGTTCTACAAGGGCTTGCTGGTTGTTGCGGGGTGATTTCAATTTGTCCCTTACCCCATCCCTTGACTCTTCCTCGGGATCCTCTGCCATAACCTATAGAGCACTTTGCGCGATCAAAACACAGCTCACTACCTTGACCCTGCACGACACTTGGCGCACACTACACCCCAACATTAAAGATTTCACTTTCTACTCTCCACCACACAATAAATACACAAGGATTGACTACTTCTTTTTGACCCAGACAGACCTGGACTCCCTACTAACTGCTACCACAGACCCCATGATCCTGTCGGACCACCAGCCCATCTCCATCACAATCATTTTCCCGACAACGTATACGAAACCAATGAGTTGGCGACTGGACAACTCCCTGCTCAATGACCCAGAGCACTTACAGAAAATAAACACATGCCTACAGCATTATTTTCGAGAGAATGCCTCCTCCGATACCCACCCGATGTCCTGATGGGCTGCGCACAAGTGTGTCGTCCGTGGTGAATTCATATCCATGGCCGCAAAAAGGCGGAAAGCTAGACAAGCCTGTATTGATAAACTATAAGAGAGCATTCATTCTCTAGAAAAGAAGCACAAATAATCATTAGCGGAAAACACTTTTCAAGAATTGTTGATGACCAGGGAAGACCTCCTTGAGGAACTAGGGAAATCGACCAGACGTAAATACGCCCTTACACAGTGAATTTACTACAAATTTGGAAACAAATCGGGCAAACTACTAGCTAGAGCTCTTCAAAACAAACAAGCCTCCTCGACCGTCCATTCTATTTTAGATCCTGCGGGGAACAAGAGAGACATCGACCGGAATAGCAAATCAATTTAAACAATTCTATTCCAATCTCTACAACTTACCTACCCCTCTGACGACCGATCCTGGTCAGGACAGGAAGAAACTGATAGAGAACTTCTTAACCCAATACGGCCCCCGACCCATCTCTGACGAGGAGGCAGGAAATCTTGAGAAACTGGTCACATGGGAAGAGACCATCGAAGCACTTAAACATATGAAGCCGGGAAAAAGTCCAGGCCCAGACGGCTTACCCTCTAGTTACTACAGAACCTTCACAGACATGCTGGTCCCACATTTCCTAAACACTTTTAACGCATTGCCCACTTCCCCCACTAAAAACCCGGATACCTTTGAGGCTCACATCACGGTGATACCTAAACAGGGTAAAGATGCTACCCTGGTCTCGAATTATAGACCTATATCGCTTATAAACGTTGACGTAAAGCTGTATGCTAAAATACTGGCGAACCGCATACTACCTCTACTCCCCTCCTTAATCTCTTTGGACCAAGTAGGCTTCATTCTCGGCCACGAGGCCCGAGATAACACCCTGAAGGCCATCAGCATACATCACTGGATGTCCTCATCCAACACACCAGGCTTTTTCCTTTCCCTCGACGCGGAGAAGGCGCTCGACAGAGTGGCCTGGGACTACATGACAGAAGCATTACGCAAAATGGGGTTTCGAGACCGTATGCTCCAATACATTCTTGCCCTATACTCATCCCCAATGGTGAGGATCAGGGTCAATGGTCACCCGTCGGACGCCTTTTCCTTGTCGAACGGAAATCAACAGGGCTGCCCCCTATCCCCCATCATTTTCATCATCACGCTGGAACCCATGCTTCGTAGGCTTAGATCCAACCCGACAATCAAAGGGATTTTGATCAAGATCAACCAATGTAAATTAGCCGCATATGCTGACGATATCCTTCTATTTCTCACGGACCCCATAACCACAATTCCCAATCTCATAAAAGATTTTTCCCTCTTCAAATCCCTCTCCAACCTCCAAATTAATTTTGCTAAATCTAAGGCTCTAAATGTCTCCTTGCCCGACACGGTAATGACACAATGTCAAGCTAACATTCCTTTCGGCTGGGAAAAGCACGCCATCACCTACCTGGGAATCCAATTGCCAGTCAAATTAGTGGATCTTTACTCCAGAAACATCTTGCCCATTCTTAATGTAGCACTGGTAGATTTTTAATCTACCGCTGATAGGTAAATCTTGTGGGTTACTTGTTAGGTGAAGTCAGATTTGCCTCTGCTCCAGCTTGGCTGAGTTGCGTGTAGTTCCACACTGTGCCGGTGGGTGTCATTGTCACCATGGGCTGGTGTTGGAAAGGCAACGTGTTGAAGCGTATGAGTGCTCCTCTGTCCCGGAGACAATTCGGTGGAGGTGGTCCTCCGAGTTGCATTCTGGGAGAGGGTATTTATGGGACAGACGCCATGTTTAGGGGTTCGTTTTCAGCCACCTGCTGGCCTTCCTGTCCGACAGGTATGTGTTAAGAGTAGATAACAACAAAACCTGGGGAATGCCCAGGAAAAAATTCCAAGCCTACTTACCACCAGCTCGCAGACAACCAATTGACCTGTCTAACAGTACGTGTTAAAAACGGGTTCAGTCCGCACGCATTTGAAAACGCATGCGTAAGCCACAGAGCCACGTCACGGCACCCTGTAATCTGTGGTCCTAACACTAAAATTTAGGTGTCCCCACAGTGGAGGCACATGCATTCTAATGGATAAGTGAGGGCAGGTGGACTGAAGGGAGCCCACCCCTTCTTAAAGGTACAGGACACACCAAACACCCAGCAGGTAGCACAATGGCTGCAAAGGTGCTGGTGCGTTGCTGGACCAATACACACACCCACGTGATTGCAAAAATCTTGCCACCACCCTCACTTATAACTGGCTATCGCAGTAAGAGGCATTGGAAGGCCACAAACAGATAACAACAAAACCTGGGGAATGCCCAGGAAAAAATTCCAAGCCTACTTACCACCAACCACCAACCAATTGACCTGTCTAACAGTACGTGTTAAAAACAGGGGTTCAGTCCGCACGCATTTGCAAACGCATGCGTAAGCCACAGAGCCACGTCACGGCACCCTGTAATCTGTGGTCCTAACACTAAAATTTAGGTGTCCCCACAGTGGAGGCACATGCATTCTAATGGATAAGTGAGGGCAGGTGGACTGAAGGGAGCCCACCCCTTCTTAAAGGTACAGGACACACCAAACACCCAGCAGGTAGCACAATGGCTGCAAAGGTGCTGGTGCGTTGCTGGACCAATACACACACCCACGTGATTGCAAAAATCTTGCCACCACCCTCACTTATAACTGGCTATCGCAGTAAGAGGCATTGGAAGGCCACAAACAGATAACAACAAAACCTGGGGAATGCCCAGGAAAAAATTCCAAGCCTACTTACCACCAGCTCGCAGACAACCAATTGACCTGTCTAACAGTACGCGTTAAAAACAGGGGTTCAGTCCGCACGCATTTGCAAACGCATGCGTAAGCCACAGAGCCACGTCACGGCACCCTGTAATCTGTGGTCCTAACACTAAAATTTAGGTGTCCCCACAGTGGAGGCACATGCATTCTAATGGATAAGTGAGGGCAGGTGGACTGAAGGGAGCCCACCCCTTCTTAAAGGTACAGGACACACCAAACACCCAGCAGGTAGCACAATGGCTGCAAAGGTGCTGGTGCGTTGCTGGACCAATACACACACCCACGTGATTGCAAAAATCTTGCCACCACCCTCACTTATAACTGGCTATCGCAGTAAGAGGCATTGGAAGGCCACAAACAGATAACAACAAAACCTGGGGAATGCCCAGGAAAAAATTCCAAGCCTACTTACCACCAGCTCGCAGACAACCAATTGACCTGTCTAACAGTACGCGTTAAAAACAGGGGTTCAGTCCGCACGCATTTGCAAACGCATGCGTAAGCCACAGAGCCACGTCACGGCACCCTGTAATCTGTGGTCCTAACACTAAAATTTAGGTGTCCCCACAGTGGAGGCACATGCATTCTAATGGATAAGTGAGGGCAGGTGGACTGAAGGGAGCCCACCCCTTCTTAAAGGTACAGGACACACCAAACACCCAGCAGGTAGCACAATGGCTGCAAAGGTGCTGGTGCGTTGCTGGACCAATACACACACCCACGTGATTGCAAAAATCTTGCCACCACCCTCACTTATAACTGGCTATCGCAGTAAGAGGCATTGGAAGGCCACAAACAGATAGCAACAAAACCTGGGGAATGCCCAGAAAAAAATTCCAAGCCTACTTACCACCAGCTCGCAGACAACCAATTGACCTGTCTAACAGTACGCGTTAAAAACCGAGTTGCATTCTGGGAGAGGGTATTTATGGGACAGACGCCATGTTTAGGGGTTCGTTTTCAGCCACCTGCTGGCCTTCCTGTCCGACAGGTATGTGTTAAGAGTACCACCTCGTGGTCCACCGTTCCGGAGGCCCACGTCGCTGTGGCATGTGGGTGGGCCCAGAAGCCTGTCTGGGGCCTACCACAGCAGCAGAGGAATGGTCCTGAGCTGTCTATCCTGAGTGAAGAAGCTCGACAACCGAGGAGATTCCAGGGGAGGACCCGTCATGGAAGGATCATGCAGAGTGCTGGTCTGGAGAGGAGCCTGGTGACTCGGTTGGAGGACGTATCCTGAAGTAATCTTACTGCATAGTACTGCCGGGTTGGCTTAAAGGTTCAAGTACTGTGTCTGACATTCATCGCAAACCAATACATCCTGTGGCAGAGGATCGTATGGGTTTTATTCCAAACAAGTCTGTGGCAGAGACTTTTGTTCGTGCTGAGTACTGACTGCTAGGCAAGTGAGAGAGGCCTATCCAGACGGGCAAAGATTGAATCCCACAAGGGGAGTGCATTCAATTACAAGTGTTCAATTCCAAAGAATGTTCTAGAGAATACTAAGGAAAGGTATTTGAGCTTCCCTGCAACTTTCCTTCTGCCTCTTTCCTGCTACTTCCTTTATTACTTGTTCATTAAAGCATTGGAAAATATACTCAAGTGTTTGGTGCCAACATCGTGCAGAGGTAAACTCAACGGGACCCTAGACCCGGTGCCGGTGAAACAGAGGTATTGAGAGGGAAGGTAACAGCCCGCTTTAAACCAGCAGCTCCACCGAGAGTTAGTGCTACATTAACACTATACAAAAAGACCTTCATGACTGGAATAGGGGTATCTTCAAAAGCAAACAATCAGCGCAAAACCTAATAACAACTAAAAGCAGCTGAACACTAAAGGCAAATATATAAACCCTTTTAAGCTTAAGTATAACGGACAGTGCAGTGCTAAAACGATTAATTAACAACTAAAAGTATTAAAAGTCCATATGAATCATGTGGAGAAAAAAGCACAAATGTAATTGGAAAGTCGGAGACATCAACGGTGATAAAGGGTGCTTCATGCAAATTCTGAAGTGCTCTTTAATCCGTGCTCACACCATTTGCTAGCCAAACTGCTCACCTTACAGAGTGGACCCCTGAGCTAACAGGAAGGTTGTAAAGGCATTCACCACCAATGGTGGTTAAGGTTAAACTTTTGGATGGAAGCCGGGCACCTCTTTTGCTCCGTAGTAAAGACACTATGTCTCCCATAGTAACATGAAGTGCAAAAAAATAATATAGTGCTCTCTGTATGGCTAGAACTAGATCCTTTATTGTAAAAGACAGGTACTCACAGGTTTACCGCTGAGGAAGTCCTGCTGGACGATACGCGTAGGGAGTATCCCTGGACGTCACTGCAGCCGCCTTATCATCTTTGCTGTTACTATTCACTGTATGCTTGTCATCCTAGCACTAGGTTTAGTGCCGCTTATGTGAGTACCTGTCTTTTACAACAAAGGATCTAGTTCTAGCCATACAGAGAGCACTATATTATTTTTTTGCATTTCATGTTACTACGGGAGACATACAGTCTTTACTACGGAGCAAAAGAGGTGCCCGGCTTCCATCCAAAAGTTTAACCTTAACCACCATTGGTGGTGAATGCCTTTACAACCTTCCTGTTAGCTCAGGGGTCCACTCTGTAAGGTGAGCGACTTGGCTAGCAAATGGTGTGAGCACGGATTGAGGAGCACTTCAGAATTTGCATGAAGCACCCTTTATCACCGTTGATGTCTCCAACTTTCCAATTACATTTGTGCTTTTTTCTCCACATGATTTATATGGACTTTTAATACTTTTAGTTGTTAATCATTTTAGCGCTGCACTGTCCGTTATAAATAGGGGTACCTTCTCATGGTTCGGGAGGGCTGCTATTTTGAAACTGAATATACTCCCCAGACTTTTATACCTTCTGCAGACGATACCGATCAAGCTTCCCCCCTCTTTTTTTTGCCACCTACAAATGCCTGTGTTTGAAATTCCTATTTGCTGACAAACATCCGCGTATACACTGGGAGAAATTAGTGACACCTAAACTGATGGGAAGTATTGGTCTACCTGACATACAAAAATACCACTGGGCATGCCATATGGCCAGAATTGTGGATTGGCACGTTCACAGCAGAATTAAAGCCTGGATTGGCCTCGAGGAGGCATTCTCCTCTCTGCCAATACACCATTTCCCATGGATAAGTCCACACGGAACCCCGAGGGAGAGTACGTCAAACCCTCTAATCGGCCCTAGTTTATAGAATTTTCGTACTATTTGCAAAAAGCTGGACATCGCCTCTTCACCCGGCCCACTGACTCCATTAGACCGAAACCCGGTCTTTCCTCCGGGTATACCACACCTTTGCAACTTCGACAGACCAGTAGAATGCGCCGTCAAAGTTGGATCCCTCTTTGACAAAGAGGAGTTGGTCTCCTTCCAAAACCTCTCATCGAAACTACCAGATATAGATATACCCTTTTTTAACTTTCTCCAAATTAGACACTTCTTGCTCAACTCCACCCCGACCCCCAATGGGACAGGGAGCAAACGCCCTTCGAAAACATTTGCACCAGGTCTGAAGCCCAAAGACATGTCATATCAGATATGTATGCCTTGCTATTTGATAAGACCTCTGCTAAAGAAGATCCAACCAGACAAAAATGGGCAAAGGAACTGGACACTTACCTAACTCAAGAAGACTGGGACCAAATCCTTACACACATACACAAAGGCTCTTTGAACATGTCCACACAGGAAAACAGATACAACATTTTCTCTAGGTGGTACAGGACTCCCAACAGATTACACATATTCCACCCCAGCGTCCTCCCACTATGTTGGAGATGCAACAGGGCTCAGGGAACACTATTACATATATGGTGGGAATGCCTCCTAATCCAACCCTATTGGAAAGAGATACACCGACTCACTTTGATCATCACAACCTATGCCCCAGACTTTAACACAGCCCAATACTTACGCCACCACACTTCCATCCCCCAAGGGGCATACAAAAAGTCTCTTACCCTCCACCTGATTAATGCAGCAAAATTATGCATACCCACCCACTGGAGGTCTACTTCCCCCCAGCATATCCGGATGGCTACGTCAAGTGGGTAAGATAGCTGAGATGGAGGATTTAATACACCAGGCAAAAGACACTTCATCCAAATTCAATACAACTTGGGCATGCTGGCTTCATTTTAAAGAATCCACAGAATACCATAGTTCCCTATCCGGATCTTCATAGCTTGACCTGAGGGGCAGAATCTGACACCGATTTTATAAGCCGGACATACTTCCACAGTCACACCCCCCCTCCCTCCCCTCCATATCCTCTCTACCCATTATCTTCCCCCCCACACCCCCACCCACATAGTCAAATATTGGTATTGCAGACGACATTCTAGTTCATTACCATTACGCCAAGATCATAGGAGAATATATCAACGGTACCGAATTAACTAAACTACTATGTATAAAACACCACACATTCAGGAGACCGGTAATAGGGCTTATCGAAGTCAGGCATTCGTAGCCTCCACCCACACACAGTTAAAACCTGACAGGGGTGTGTGGGTGCTGAGGCTGAATATCCGATCTCACTGAGAAATTTTCGGTATAAGCCAGTACAGAGCCCGCCAGGAAATGCGACAGCACCTTTTCAGTTCAAAGAAACCTCTGGTAGTTTTACAGGCTCTAGCTCTGTTGCGGTTAGTACTTGAATGTTTGTATTTATTCTGCAATTTATAGACTTATTGTTGATAATATTGCAGTTCAACAGTGCATTTCAAGATTGGAATAAGATGTAATGATGTTTTGCTCTATGTCTGATTAGATGTATTGTGAAAATTCTTCAATAAAAACCTGGAAACAAAAAAAAATGGATTTTTACATATTTAAAATTGCTATAGTTGTGTAGTACAATCCAAAGTCCTGATATTGTTCCCATGTTATCTAGTTTTGTCTCCTTCTAGACTTGAATTTGTGTTAAACCACAGAGCTAAACATTTTTTACTTTTGCCACTAGATGGCATTGTTTGTAACATACACTTTTTTTCTCTACACATAAATACACGCTATCTCCCCTACATCGGATTAGTATTTACATACTTTAATTATGGGCGTTTTAGGTGGAGCTCATGTGGGCGGTATATAGTTATTGTGTGTGCTAGATTGACATCCGCCTTGATCTTTCAGTAGCCAATGAATGCGCTGTATGCCGCATCGCTTGTGTTTACAAAGCGCATGCGCGTGCGTGGTTGCGCACTCCTTATGATGTCAGTTGTGATGAAACGGCCGTAGGGTCACAACATCAACAAGCATCGAGCATGCGCGCTTTCGTTTTAAAGAGCCGAGGAGTTTTATTTTGTCACTTTGTTTGTAAGTGCTTTTATCCATAGACTTTTTATATTGGATTCAAATAAATCAATTGATACTGGTCAATCTGCACTATTGGAGTCCCTTTTTTCTTTCTCTTGGGATTTTTGGCTCATTTATGCCTGGTCCACCTGGAAAGAAGCACAAGAAGGAACCCTGGAGAGTACCCCCTCTATACCGGTGCCCCCGTTACTGCAGGATTGATTGTCCAGCGAGGAGACCGACAGGTTAATCTGAGGAACCCATTGTGAGACATCTCCTGGAATTTGTCTTCCACTTCTAAGCCTGTTTTGACCCCCCTGAGTAAGGGCGGCCGCAGGCTTTCTGGTAAGCCTCCAACTTTAAGCATCTGTTGGCGGGCTGCACTAACGGTGGATCCTGTAACCCCGGACCCTACATTGGCTTTTTTTTTGTGGACTTGTTTTCTCATTTCACTATATATATGAATTTTATTCCTCACTTATCACATTTATGAACTTTAATTTTATGTTTAGTAATTTGTACTTGTTTTACTTTGTATACACTCCTTTAGGGTATGGTTTCACACCAGTTAATTTTACTTATTAATTTTTACTATTGAATTTTGTGATTTATTAATTTTAGGTCACAACACAAACAATCCACATGTGTTAATACATACGTGCACCTTATAATTAGTCCAGCGCTACACTGTTTTATTTTGGTCCTCCTAGACTTGAGGCTGACTTCACAAAGCTTTTCAGAAGAAAAAAGATCTATTTTTTCAGCCATATTAATGTAATTTTCAAGTGTTTTAGCCATGTGCATTGAGCCTTTAGTCTCTCCCTGTCCTGTAGTGACATTGCTGTTGATATCTGGGACTGTCAATAATACCAGTTCTCATATCTCTGCCAAACATCGAAGAATAGTCTTGCCCCCTTTAGGAAGGTAATAATTCTGTGTTTTCTTTTACCGCAGATGCTGGTTGTGTTTTAAGATGTCATCACTTTAAATAGCTCTTCTACTTCGCAAAGCGTGATTTCATTTTTTTTTTCTTGTATATAGTCAAAAGCCCAACATTTATGTTTAACAACAGTGTTATGTTTATATTGAATCTAGCTCTAAAATATAGACATAGGGTTGATTTACTAAAGGCAAATCCACTTTGCACTACAAGTGCACTGCAAGTACACTTGAAAGTGCACTTGGAAGTGCAGTCATTGTAGATCCGTAGGGGACATGCAAGGTAAATAAAAAACAGCATTTTAGCTTGTACATGATTGGATGATAAAATCAGCAGAGCATCCCCTGATTTCAGATCTTCCCCTCAGATTTACAGCAACTGCACTTCCAAGTGCACTTTCAAGTGCACTTGCAGTTCACTTGTAGTGCAGAGTGGATTTGCCTTTAGTAAATCAACCCCATAGTGTATGTGCACTTGTCTCTTTGTCTGTATATTGGTTAATAGAGGTCCTGACGTGACAGTATATCCATTATATATTTAAAGCTCCTTCTTTTACAGAATAGTGCTAAAATATAATACTTTACCTTATGTAATAATAATATACTTTGTTCATTTTTCTATTTAATAGTCTCTAGACTTTTCATTTACAATAGCTATAAGAATTTATATTTAATTAACTGATCATATTCATTATAAAAAATATTTCTTTTTAAACAGAATAATATATTTAGCAGGTTTATACTTTAACATTTTAACCACAGCAAAAAACACTGTAAATATTTGAAAAATACAAAGCAAGGGTAAAAAAAAGAACAATACATTTTGTATTTGTTAGATTATCAAGAGATTAGTAATAGATATGAAATATTTATACTTTTTTTCATAAAGTAAATTTTGAAAAAAAAAAACTAGTCTTGAGGAGAACTCTATTATATCATTGTGTTTGGTCATGGTCCACCCCAAGAAACAGGTTTGTAAAAGACACTGGGGTTTATTTACTAAAGCTGGAGAGTGCAAAATTAGGCTACCTTATGCAGAGAAACCAATCAGCTTCCAGGTTATATTGCCAAAGCTTCATTGAACAAACTGAGGTTAGAAGCTGATTGGCTACCATGCACAGCTGCACCAGATTGCGAGTAAATCCCCCCCACGGTGAGCTTTCTGATACTGGTATAGTTTTTGCACCTGGAAATGTTAGTGTGCTGACTGTGTTTTTGCATTGTTTTTTGTTTTTTTTTTGCTTTATTTATATCAAATAGGCATACATTCAATAGACATTCAATAAATCCCTAAAATATTATTTACATAGAAAATGCAATGTTTATTTAATAATTATAATACAATTACCTTACCTCAGAGTAAACATAATACCCTAACCCGATAACAGAAACTCTAGAATTGTATCCTTATATTTAGGGCAAAGACATTCAAAATGCCTCCTTTTCCCAATACTGATTGCCATTGCCCTGAAAAATGCCACTATCAAACATCTAAAAATCTGATGTATGATATTACCGAGCATTAATTTAGTCCTGAACATAAATAAGGAACATACATATGTAAATCACTTTATATTTCCTATAAAACATATTGCAGTTTTTTTAAAAAAAAACATTGGGTTGATTTACTAAAAGCAAAAAGGCTGTTCATTTTACAGGGAGATTTTTTCTCAGCTTAGTATATATGGTGAAAATTCACTTTGCAAAAAATACCCCACCATATGCAATTGAAAAAAAAATACTCCTAGAATGCTGCATACTCCATGAAGGCTGCATGAATTGAGAGACAATGGGGGTACACTTCAAGGGCCTCTAAAGTAGGGCTGACTGGAGATACTGTCTTAGGCAAAAAGCATGCTGAAACAATTCTAGCTTTTTTGAAAAAAACATTTTAAAAGAAAAATCACTCAGAGCTGAGAGATATACCCCAATAGATGAAGAATGTATAAAGGGGGCACAATATGGGCCCACTTGCTTGAGATTGTGGCCACCCCTTCCCATTATTTCATTCATTTAAGTTAGGGAAGCCAGCATTCAGCCCAGCAGATATTATGGGTGCTGTCCCATTTAAGTTTTCAGAGCCAGGGTAGCGACCAATGGGAATCTTGGGAATTTTCTGGAAAGTTTGGGAAAGGCAATTTAAGGACTGGGGGGATAGGGTTCTTTGGTTCTTTCTCTTTCCTGGCAGTCAAGACAGGAAAAAGAAAGCTCTCATTCTGTGTCACCATAGAAGCTCTCATCAGACAGCTGCTAGAGAAGGCAAGCAGTGAGGGAGGAGAGTCGTGGCTGCGCTGCTGCTTGTCTGACACTTCTGGGAAGAGGAAAGGCCGTTCATGGCAGTGGCAGCGGTTCACCGGCAGAGTTCTCACAGACAACGTTGAGGAGTCAAGCACAGCAGGAAGAAGTACCTGTTCAGCGCGGGAGACCCAGGTGCAGCGTTTCTCTGGAGAGGGGCCATCAGGCCATAGAAGTGGCTGGAGAGGTTCGTATGGCGCCAGTGTGCGGAGAGGCGGGAGGAGGAGTCATGGAGGGGAGGAGTGGTCAAATCAGCAAGAAGGAGGTCCTATTCCCTGTTGCCTGTGGTGAGGTTAGGTCGGAGGTACAAGGAAAGACAGCCAGCTGGGAGGAACCAAAGAGGGCAGACACCCGAGTCACCGGCTCAAGAACAGCAGGAGGCAGTTCCAGTGCAGCAGGGAAGCTGGCATGCTGAGATTCCACAGATTTTGCCAACTGGGCAGGCACTACAAGGCCCAGAAAAAAGAATGCTGCTGGAGGGGGAAGCTAGTCAGGAGTTGTGGTGTAGCCCCCAGCAGCTGGTGAGTCAAGTCAATTAAGTGTATTGTCTGGATTAGTTAATTCTTTGTCATCTCTGATACAGTCTCTGGCGCCTAGAGTGTCGGACAATTTGTCTGTTAAAACTGTCACTTCAGCTCCTAGCTACCTAGTGAACTCTTCAGCTGCTGCTGTTTCTGATTTTCCAGGTGTGAATATATTTGCTCAGCCTGCGCCTGATGCAGTGGCTACTGTTGGACTTCAGAAAGAGTTGCAAGGTACTGGAACATTGCAGAAGGCTGCGTCTGCTAGGTTAATGGTCCCTGAAACTTGCATTAAGGATGCTATACCTTGTGAGATTTCCCCCCCCTGGACTATCATTTAGGCATGGCGGTAAAGGAAAAAATTTGGAAGGTAGAGTACACAGATATACTCTCGCTCCTTCCTTTTCATAAGGATTTTGCAGTTAAGTCAGATAGGAGGGGGGAAGAAAAAAGCGAAGAGGATAGGCATAGACCAATACCTAGGTCATTTCACAATTGGCTGCAGGCTTATTGTATTTTTTGTGGAGTAAATTAAAAACAAAGAAAAGCTACACTGCAAAAGTCTCAATCCGTGAGTCCAGTGAACCTTTGTGAGGCAAAAAAAGTGTCCATATAAACCACTTGGAATTCCTGATATCACCACAGTGTACAGACACAGATAGGAGAGTGCCCGACCACCGTAATTTAAAATCTGCTTACCAGATGGCACAAACACACTGAGCCCATCCTCCTAGTCCAATCACGTGGTGACATCACTACGTGCCTTCCGCGATTGGACTAGGAGGAAGGGCTCCATGTGTTTGTGCCGGCCAACATTTCTTTTACATGTATACTTATTTCTTCTCAAATTTGGAGAGAGGGAGCGATCTGCATGATCCAGTTTACCGCTATCACTGTTGACATCTGCAAGCTAAAGGCCATGGCTGGGTTATAGCCACTCGCCCTTTATGCTTGTCATCTGGTAAGCAGATTTTAAATTACAGTGGCCGGCCAGGCACTCTCCTATCTGTGTTTGTACACTGTGGTGATATCAGGAATTCCAAGTGGTTATATGGACAGTTTTTTGCCTGACAAAGATTCGCTGGACTCACGGATTGAGACTTTTGCAGCGCAGCTTTTCTTTGTTGTTATTTACTTCTTGTGTGTATCCCACTGTATGCTGCTGCTTGTTCATATTTTTGCTTTGCTTATTTTCTAACTTTATTTTTAGTGCGGTATCCTTTTTTTTTTTGCATGAAGATGAAATAGTTCTTAGAAGAAAAACATTTATAATGACCCCTTGCGTATACAACCATGAATTTGATACATTTTGCTCTGTGCAAGTAATCATTTTTTAGATATACATACAGTTTGTATTTATAACTTTGTAGTCATGTTTTGATATATTTCTTGGTTACATACTATATGCATATATTTTTTGCTTCTATCCATATAGGAGGGTTTTTGGTACATATATATATATATATATACACACACATATATATATATATACACACATATATATATATATATATATATATATATATATATATATATATATATATATATATATACATACATACATACATACATACATACATACATACATATATATATATATATATATACATACATACATACATACATACATACATACATACATATATATATATATATATATACATACATACATACATACATACATACATACATACATATATATATATATATATATATATATATATGTATTTTTGATGTACCTTTCATGTATCTATGTACGCATGTTTTCTCTTCTTTTCTGGTGTTTTTTACCTTCACCATCACATCTATATGTCTACACCATGGCGGGATGTGCTGGTATTTGGCATATTGGTCTATTGGATATATGTTTGGTATATATCCCTATATCCTTCCGAGCTAAACTCAGTACCTCCCCACCCCGATTCATAGGTGTTTTTCTATTCTTGGGATTACAAGTGTTTTAATTGTATGGTATGGGTGTGCACCTAAGTGTGAGGCGCTGATTGGTAGTTCTATCAGTGCTTTCACCCCACCCTTTAACTTTTACTTATTCACATTTTATTCTTGTCCCTCTTCAGCTATGAGTAAGCATCTAACGATGTAAAATGCGTTAGCGATTATTCACCCTGTACGTCTTTTCCCATGTGACTGTATTTTGGATTTTTTATACTCTACAATAAAGATGTTTTTTCTTCAGAGTGCGGCTATCCAGGAACTTTTTCATCTTCATCCAATTTGTGCAAAGCCAGCACCTGGAGCGAGTTCATACTAGGGTGGAAGCAGTTTAAGGTTTGGAAGCTTTGTGAGTGGCATCTCCTTTTTATCCTTTTTTTTGCATTTATTGTGGAGTAATGGCAGAAAAACACCCAGAGCTGTGCGAGGGTTTGTTTCAGCATTTAGATCACATTTTGGAAGCTTTTTGGAACAAAAATTTTGGCGGATTGGGTTGATACTATTACGATGAGTTGTTTAGACAAAAGCTGTCTATACATGGATCCCTCAAATGGGATATGAAAGACGTTGGGTTGTGGCTCAATTTCATTTTGCCACAAAAACAAATTATGCCTAAGCAAACCTCAGTCAATCCTTTGAATCCAACTTTTAGGAAAGGCTGTTGTTTTGCTTTCAACTAAAGCCAATGTCGTTGTAATACTGCATGCAGATACAGGCACGCGGTTTTTTTGTTCCTATTGTGCTTGGACGCACCCGGTAGTTTTGTAGAAGTGTTTTAGAAAAAATGCGAATGCGGGAACTAGTCAAGGGATGAAAGATATTTTTCAAAAAAGCCTGCATTCCAGTGAGGCTGGAAAAAATGCACCCGTGGCTGGTCAGGTATCCAAACAAGAAGAAAGCATGTTTTCTCATTGATGGTTTTGCAAATAGATTTCCACTCCCCTCTTTTTCAGGGAAAGGTTGTTCAGTAGTATGAAACTTGAAATCGGTGGAGGTATATCCACAGGTGGTTAGGGAGAAAATCTTCAAGGAAATTGAATGGGGCAGAGTTGAAGATCCATTTGAATATCTGCCATTCAAAAATGTTCGCATTTCCCCATTAGGTGTGGTACCCAAGCGGGAGCCGGGATCCCTTCACATCATTCACCATTTATCTTACCTAAAGGTGGATCCCTTAATGATGATATCAATGGGGAGTTATGTTCGGTATCGTAGGTGACTTTTGAGGATGCAGTTATCAAAATTAAGGCATTCGGGGGTCTAGCTTTATTGGCTAAAGCCGACATCAAATCGGCTTTTTGCCTCCTGCCAATTTCCCCCGCGGCGTTCAACTAATTGGGTTTTTGCTTTGACGGGTGCTACTTTTTTGACAAATGCCTCTCCATTGGATGCTCATTGTCCTGTTCGGATTTTGAGGCATTTTCCACTTTTCTGCACTAGTTGCTTGGCTGCCAGTTAGGACAGGGGGCATTGATAGTTTCAAGAAACTATTAAATAAACACCTGAACGCCCACAACATACAGGGATATACAATGTAATACTGACATATAATCACACACATAGGTTGGACTTGATGGACTTGTCTTTTTTCAACCTCATCTACTATGTAACTATATGTAACTATAACAGGATAGCGTGGTTCACTACCTGGACTATTTATTATTTATAGGACAGGCAGAGAATATTTTTTGTTATGATTTATTGCAAGCTTTTCGGGATATGGCCCATGAGTTTGGTATTCCGTTGGCAGAAGAGAAAATGTGTTTGCCCAGCACATCATTGGAATTTTTGGGCATACAGATTCATACCTGCAGTATGGAGTTTAGCCTGCCGGTGGCAAAGTTGCAGAAATTAAAGGCCTTATTGGCCCTGGCATTGCGGCAAAAGAAAATACACTTGAAGCACATGCAATCGCTCTTTGGTGTCCTGGCATTTGCCGATTATGCCGGTAGGGCGTGTTTTTTCGAGAAGACTTTATCTTTCTATCTCGGGCCTGAAGTCGCCTTTCACTCATATTGAGAATATATTATATTAAGAATGACCTGTTCTCTCAAAGATGATTTATGGGTTTGGGATAATTTCCTGGAGAATTACAATAGGAGATCCTTTTTTCAGATGGATTTCAGTTTTGCCCTGGATTTCTCTTCCAATATGTTTATTGGGATTTTTGCAATAAAAAAACAGAAGATAATATTACAAACGTTAGCTCATAACTGGGGCCAACATGACCCTATCAGAAAGGACAAAGGCATACACAATGTACCATTAACCGTAAACATTACAAAAGAGCAGAGAATGAACTTTATGGGTTTGGGATAATTTCCTGGAGAATTACAATAGGAGATCCTTTTTTCAGATGGATTTCAGTTTTGCCCTGGATTTCTCTTCCAATATGTTTATTGGGATTTTTGCAATAAAAAAACAGAAGATAATATTACAAACGTTAGCTCATAACTGGGGCCAACATGACCCTATCAGAAAGGACAAAGGCATACACAATGTACCATTAACCGTAAACATTACAAAAGAGCAGAGAATGAACTTTAATACTTGTAAGTGTAGATGCCTCAGGAGTTACTCCATAAAAATAATCCAACCTAACTAAACTTGGATAAAAAGAAAAAAAAATTATCCTGAGGTCTCGGGTTAAGCTCAATGGGAGACGGGTTAGGCTCAATGGGAGATGGTTCTGTAGGGATCAGAAGAGACATTCCCATACCACAGCAGCACTAGAGGACCTTGCGGGTCACCCCCTGATCACGTTGCAACCAGCTCGGCTCGTACTGGGCCAGATGGGCATCTCAACACCCCCCTCTCATTTAACATATAGAAATGTAACAAGACCCTGTACTCCGTCCTCTCACGAGGTATTTATTCCTCATATCGAGGCAACTCGGTGTCATGGGAACATCTTCAAACAACTGTCAGAGCATATTTTTGTATTGTGCATGAAAACTGGCAACTTCCCTTAATGCCCCTTCTCATCAGGAGCATGCAGGGTAGTAGGTAGAGAGGAGAGAAGAAAAGAAGTAATGAAGAAGAGTGGGAGGGGAAGTAAATGTAGACAAGAGGGGCCACATCCAGTGGAGTAGCTGTTCAGGACAAGATATGACCTGGATATAGTGGGACCTTGGTGTACAAAGCCCAAGGTTCCCAAATGGCTTCTGGGCTTCTATGGATTTCTTCCAGGCCTTTGCTAGAGATAGTTTGTGTGACAGACTCACCCGGGATAGAGGCTTTTGGAGGGGACTGAATGTGAGCCTCTTGCCTAAGGATTATGGGCCCTGGCATTTGGGGTGCCCTTGAGGTGTTGTTACTTTGGCTTCGGGTCCTTGTCCCCCAGGACACACAGACTCTGAGGACCCTGTATTTGCCATAGTAGCAATAGTGACTGAATGTAGGAGACAGGACGACTCCTATTGGAGCTGCTGCTATTGTGAGAAAATGTCCTGTGGTTGTACTTATGATAATTAACTCAGTCTGGGCAAAAGGTCATGTCTCAATCACCTAGGCTGTATAAAGGATTAGTTAATTAGCTCATGTTAATTAGGTTTATTAGGTTACATTTGTATTGTTAGAGTAATATGAGCAGGAGGGGGGAACCTCATCTTCTCCTGTATATAAGACTGTATTTTGATTCTAAATAAAGTTAGTTAATGTTAGCATCTAAGCAAGTGTCGCCTTGTTTTGTGCTCAGAGCATTTGGAATATCTGATATCTGTATACAGACTGGGAGGAAGTGGTATATGACGGAAGCACTCAAGGGGGGTGTGGGACGTTCCGTGACATTGGTGGCAAGCAGCGGGAAAGCTTCCTGCAGTCTGGGAAATCTAAACCTCCACCTGGATCCAAGATCAGGATAGCAGACTTCAGTCACCCCAGCGAAGATATGGACCTGGCATCAGAGTTCCCGGGGCTGCTGCGGATCATCCTTTCAACATACACCAGGACTGTGTCTGAGGATGAATACCTGGAGCTCAGGCAGCAAATTCGGGTGGAGCTCTGGTTTGGAGCCCTCCAGCTCGCTGGTATAAAACAGGGCAAGTGCTTTCCAACCCAAGAGCAACGGGCCAGTGACCAACGGGCATTGCGAGAGGCATTTCTGGGAGAGCGGCCCCAGGAGCAATGGGTGACTAAGTTGGACAGGCTGGTCCAGCAGGAGATAGAGCTGGACAATCATTATCGGGCTCTGCAATGCACGCAGAGCAGGGATATTTAGGGGAGACAACAAAATGTTCTCCGGAGGGATATGACTTTGGAGGCCCTGGATTGCTGTGGGAGAGTCTTACAGATCATTTTGTGTTTGGCGATGAAGGGGAACCTGACCTTGAGGACCTGCGACAATATAGAGAGGCTATGCTCAGTCTTGCAGGAGTCTCAGAGCTCAAACCTGATCTGGACCATTTGCTAAGGAAGGAACAGCATCTGGAAAGGGCATACAGAAAAAAACAAGGGAGGGGGAGGTGCCTCTAAGTGCAGTATTTAAAAGGTTTATTAAAAAATCACTATACAGGCAACTCACATTTTGTAAGGTTAATTACGGCATGTAGTAAAATCCATGATCCAGCATTCCAGTGACGTCACAGCTCCGCGCCTGCCTTCCACCAGCGTCCCAGGCCTCGTTTTGGAATCTAACATCACCGCAGCCGGCTCGAGCGGTATTCCAACACAAGCCGAACGCACAGCAGACAGCAGGGACTCCTGTGACCGACCTGATGGACTTCCTTCATGGATTTTACTACATGCCGTAATTAACCTTACAAAATGTGAGTTGCCTGTATAGTGATTTTTTAATAAACCTTTTAAATACTGCACTTAGAGGCGCCTCCCCCTCCCTTGTTTTTTTCTGCAGATTCAGGAGCCTGGTTTCAGCTCTCCCTGGAAGGCAGCCCTCTGTGTGGACTTTCACCATATTGCCTGTGTTTTAAATAGACTCTGTGGACTATACCAGATTTTATTTATTTTTTCTTTTTTGTCACTGACACAATGGTATCATGAGGTTTCCGTTTTTTTGCGCCTTCACTTGCATAGGAAAGGGCATACAGGAAACTGCTAGAACACATTCAGCAGCATGCCAGAGAATTGGCAGTGGAACATACGGAGATTGCCGTCCCCAAACCTGAAGTGCTGACAACAGGGCAGAGCTCTGCTAACCTCTGCCCAGCAATGATAGCATCTTCTGGGTTCCATGGACAGGAGATGGTGAACCTATATCCCCAGACATCAGTTGCAGAGACTGGGGATTTAATAGACGTTTCTGTAGAGGAGAAACCACCTAGCAAACCCCCAGCAGAAGTGCTGGCAACCGGACAGAGGGTCCAAGACCTCTGCCCCACACCTGTGGCAGTTTCGGAGGCTCAGGGTGAGAAGGTGGCAATCACTTCCTAGCAGCAGATACAGGGGGAGAAAGGAGAGGAGGTGTGTGTTGTCCCTCCCCAACAGTTGGCCAGGGTGGAGGAAGCGGACTTTTCTATCCAGCAAAGATCTGTGCACCTGGGTGACAGTACCATAGATATGTCGTCCCAGCAGCCAGATGAGGAAATGGAAAGGGAAGCAACCGGCTCACCTCCCCAATGGCAGCTACACAGTTGGGAGTGGAGGAAGCCAGCCTCCTGCCCCAACAGTTAGCCGGAGCGGAGGATGCGGAGTCCCCAGCAGAAGTGCTGGCAACAGGGCAGAGTGCTACCAACCTCTGCCCAGCACCGGCAACAACTGTGGAGTCCCAGGGAGCCGGGGCAGTCGGTCCCTCTCTCCAGCGACAAGCTGATGTAGTGGAGATGCTACTCCCAGCTGAATCACTGGCAACAGGGCAGAGCACTGCTGGCCTCTGCCTAGCACCTACAGTTTCTTCTCAGCTTCAGGGAACTGGGACATTGGGCCCCTCTGCCCAGCAACAGGCCAAGCCATGGAATGGTAAACACCACCCAGATGAAGCGCTGACAGACGGACAGAGAGTCAATGACCTCTGCCTCACACCTACTGAGGTCAACTATTCCTTGCAACCAAGAAAGGAGATCATGCGGACAGACTTTGTGAGTTCATTCTGCCTGACTAACGCATGTCCAGACCAGGTGGAGGTCTGGGACCATGTTAGTCAACTATTGATGGGGGAGAAATGTGACAGACTCACCCGGGATAGAGGCTTTTGGAGTAGACTGAATGTGAGCCTCTTGCCTACAGATTATGGACCTTGACATTTGGGGTACCCTTGAGGTGTTGTTACTTTGGCTTCGGGTCCTTGTCCCCCAGGACACACAGACTCTGGGGACCCTGTATTTGCCATAGTAGCAATAGTGACTGAGTCATACTGTTGGGACTCATACTGTGAGAAGATGCAAATGTCATCAACTCCACTCACCTGTCTGATGTCAGCTATAATGTGTTTAATGTAAATTAGTTTAGTCTGGCTTACCACAGCTTCTAAGGGTATTCAACTTATTGTTGTTTGTTCTAATTAACCCTGTGTTTATGTTAATTGCATGAGCTGATCCCATTGGATATCTGATATCTGTATACAGACTGGGAGGAAGTGGTATATGACGGAAGCACTCAAGCGGAGTGTGGGACGTTCCATGACAGTTTGTCTCCCAGAAACATGAAGAAGGTCAAAGCTTGCGTGTGTTTGAGAGTGTTGTTGATTCTGTGATTCAGAAGCGCTATTTTAGGGTCTTGGGAGATTGCTGTCCCAGTGACTCTCCTCACCAGAGCAAAGAAGTGATTCCAGAAGCTGTGGATGCGTGGACATGTCCACCAAATATGGTGAATAGTGCCTATGTGACCGCAACCCCTAAAACATAGGCGTGAAGCATCCAGATATATCCTTGCTAGTCTTGTGGGGACATAATACCATCTTGTGAGTAATTTAACATTCACTTCAATTAATCCAGTGTTCATTATACCTTTATATGAGCATCTAAAGGAGAGAAACCAGTCCTCAGGGTCCATGTGGAGGTCCAAGTCAAACTCCCAAGCTCGAACATAGGAGGGCAAATGTTTGTTCTGAGTGAGTGAGGCATATATGAGTGAAATACCACCCTTCTAAACCATGAGTAGGGATGAGCTTCGAGTTCGAGTCGAACCCATGTTCGACTCGAACATCGCATGTTCGACCGTTCGTCGAATTGCGAACGATATGGGCTGTTTGCGCCAAATTCGAGTGGCACGTCACAGTTCATAATTCACTGCGGCATCGCAGTGCATTGCTGGCTGATGATTGGCCAAGCATGCACTATGACCCGCATGCTTGGCCAATCACAGCGCCGAGGGTACAAAGAGCCGTAATTGGCCAAAGCCATGGTGGCTTTGTCCAATTATGGCTCAGAGGGTTTAGTACATCCCACACACTATATAAGGCAGCCTGCGTGGCGGCCTTATGTAATGTGTTGTGGTGGCGGAGAAAGATAGATAGACAGAGAGACAGTGTCATTTGATATAAGTTAGATAGAGTAGGCAGGTCGAGTCAGTTAGCTGCACTTACAGTGTATTGTATATATATGCATCCCAGGTGTTGTGTGTGTGTGTGTATATATATATATATATATATATATATATATATATATATTATATATATATATACTGTATTCAGTTTAGCTAGATCCATTCCTGTTATTCTCTTCCTAATATACTGACAGGCAGGCAGGTGTTTTTACAGTATTTACAGTTAGTGGTACTGTGTACCCTGCACAGTTGCGCCTACAGTATAGCTACCTGAAGACAAGTGCTTGTGTTCTTCTTTTGATCCTATTAATAGCACAGGCAGGCTCTTGAAGTATTTACAGTTAGTGTACTGTGTACCCTGCACAGTTGCACCTACAGTATAGCTACCTGAAGACAAGTGCTTGTGTTCTTCTTCTGATCCTATTAATAGCACAGGCAGGCTCTTGAAGAATTTACAGTTAGTGTACCCTGCACAGTTGCACTTATAGCTACCTGAAGACAAGTGCTTGTGCGCTTCTTCTGATCCTATTAATAGCACAGGCAGGCTCTTGAAGTATTTACAGTTAGTGTACTGTGTACCCTGCACAGTTGCACCTATAGCTACCTGAAAACAAGTGCTGATCTGCTTCTTCTGATCCTATTAATAACACAGGCAGGCATTCTGCTAGCTGCTGTATAATCAGTATATATATATACATCCAAGTTTTGTGCAGCTACATCTCACTACAGTGCAGGTCATTAGTATGTCTGGAAGGCCAACATTGAAAAGCAGGCAGTCACAAGCCAATAAAAGAGGGCAAGCAGGCTCTGTGTCTAGAGGCAACAGTGCTGGTCGTGGACACGCTGCATCCTCATCAGCACGTGGCCGTGGGACACGCTTGTCCTTTTTTCGGCAGCTGGACGTGTTGAGCCATTACATGCGGAAGACTTGGTAGAGTGGATGACCAAGCCGTCCTCATCCTCCTCATCCTCTCTTACCCAGGCTCAGGGTACGTTTTCTGGCAAAGCAGCTGCAAACGCGGCCTCTTCCCTCAGCTCAATGGCATCAGTCACTCCTTCCCTAGCCCCACCATGTCCTCCTGAGTAGTCCCCCGAATTGTTTGACCACAGCGTTGGGTATATGCTCGAGGAGGATGCCCAGCGTTTTGAAGGCTTTGATGATGGTACTCAGCTAGAGGAAGGCAGTAACGTGAGCCCAGACAGAGGGGGTACCCAAGGACAGCAATCTGGCAGTCATGTTCCCCCAGCTGCAGCATATTGCCAAGTTTGCTCCAATGATGAGGAGGGAGGGAATGATGAAGTCACTGACTCCATGTTGGTGCCTGATATGAGAGAGGAGGAGGAGGCACATCACCAATGAGGCAGGATGCCCACCAGGGGCCAGCTTAAGGGCAGCACACCGACTGCATCACACTGCAGAGCTCCGCATGTGCAGGGCGCTGCTGTCTCTGCGCATTATTCTAAAAGTTCTTTGGTGTGGGTATTTTTTGAGATGAGTGCATCAGATCCCACCGCTGCTATTTGCAACATATGTCAAGCATATCTCGCATGGCCAAAACATCACCCGCTTGGGCACAACATGCTTAACCAGACATATGTTGACCTGCCATGCAGTTCGTTGGCAAGCGTACCTAAAAGACCCACACCAAAGAACAAAGAGGACCTCTCCTTGCTCCTCATCAGCTGGGATCTCCAACCCCACTCTACCTTCAGTCCTCTCTGAGACCTGCACTGAGAGGAATGAAGGTGTAGAATTAGTTGTGTCACAGCCAATTACTTGCGGGCAATCTGCTATCGGTACACCAACGTCAGATTTTACCAGGCAAATTTCCCTGCCCCAGCTGCTGCACCGCTGAAAGAAGTTTGCTCCCAGCTATCCACATGCCCAGCGGTTGAATGCTAGCTTGGCTAAATTGCTAGCACTTCAACTGTTGCCTTTTCAGTTGGTAGACTCTGCCTCCTTCTGTGAGTTTGTGGAATGTGCAGTTCCTCAGTGTCAGGTTCCCAAACGGCACTTTTTCTCACAGAAGGCGATTCCGGCTCTCTACATGTGGAAGGCAATGTATTGGCCTCGCTGGACAGGGCGGTCAGTGGTAAGGTGCATATTACCGTTGACTCATGGTCCAGCAGGCATGGACAGGGACGTTACCTATCTTTCATGGTGCATTGGGTGACTCTTCTGGCAGCTGGGAAGGATGCAGGACAAGGTGCAGTAGTGTTGGAGGTTGTTCCGCCACCATGCCTCGAAAATGCCACTACTAATGATTGTGACACACCTCTCTCCTCCTCCCCCTCCTCTTCTTCTTCCTCCATGGCCTCTTCCTGTGCTTTGTCCTCGGAACCAGCGGTGCTCCGTAGCGGTTCAAGGGGTTACGCAAGTATGCAGGCCAAAAGATGCCATGCGGTGCTTGAGCTGGTGTGCTTGGGGGACAGGAGCCACACTGGGGCAGAGGTTCTGTCAGCTCTGCAGGGGCAGGTTCAGAGGTGGTTGACGCCACGCCAACTTAAGGCAGGAATGGTGGTTTGCGACAATGGCACCAACCTCCTCTCTGCCCTCCGACAGGGACAAATGACCCATGTGCCCTGTTTGGCTCACGTCCTTAACTTGATGGTGCAGCGGTTCTTGGGCAGGTACCCGGGCTTACAGGATGTCCTGAGTCGGGCCAGGAAAGTCTGTGTGCATTTCCGCTGGTCATATAATGTCAGTGCTCGACTGGCAGACCTCCAAAAGGAGTTTGACCTGCCCAAGAACCGCCTAATCTGTGACATGCCCACCAGGTGGAACTCAACGTTGGCCATGCTGCAGCAGCTGCACACGCAGCAGAGGGCCATCAATGAGTACCTGTGCGACTATGGCACCAGGACAGGGTCAGGGGAGCTTGTTTTTTTTTCCCATGCAAGTGGGCCATGATCAGGGATGCATGCACTGTCCTGTCACCATTTGAGGAGGCCACGAGGATGGTGAGCAGTGACACTGCATGCATCAGTGACACTGTCCCCCTTGTCCACCTGTTGGAGCACACGCTGTGTGGAATAATGGACAGGGCACTTGAGGCAGAACAGAGGCAGGAAGAGGAGGACTTCCTTAGCTCTCAAGGCCCCCTTTATCCAGACAGTGTTCCTGCATGCCCACCGATCACACAGGAAGAGGACGAGGAGGAGGAGGATTGTGTCAGTATGGAGGTGGAGCCTGGTACTCAGCATCAGCAGCAGTCTTTAAGGGATCAGTCCCAAGAAAAACATGGACTTGTACGTGGCTGGGAGGAGGTGGCTGTGGACCATGTCGTCCTTAGTGACCCAGAGGACTCCGGACCGAATGCCTCAGCAAACCTACGCTGCATGGCCTCCCTGATCCTGCAAAGCCTGCGTAAGGATCCTCGTATTCGTGGTATCAAGGAGAAGGACCAATACTGGCTGGCAACCCTCCTTGATCCACGTTACAAGGGTAAGGTTGCGGACCTTATCTTGCCATCAAAGAAGGAGCAGAGGATGAAACATCTTCGGGAGGTCTTTCAGAAAGGTCTGTGCAACGCGTTCCCAGAGACTGGGAGGTTACAAACTCCTGTTTCTGGACAACGTGTTGCTGAGGCTTTGGTCAGTCAAAGAAGGAGCGGTGGAGAAGGTGTCCATCTGACCGGAATACATAAGGTGCAGGAATACCTAGGGGCTAGATCTGACTTGGACACCTTTCCCACCGAAAATCCTCTGGGTTACTGGGTCTTGAGGATGGATCACTGGCCAGAGCTTGCACAGTATGCAATTGAGCTACTGGCCTGTCCTGCATCCAGCGTTCTTTCGGAACGCACATTCAGTGCTTCTGGAGGCTTTGTAACCGATCACAGGGTGCGTCTGTCTACTGACTTGGTCGATCGACTGACCTTCATAAAAATGAATCAGTCTTGGATCACCACCAGCTACCAAGCACCTGATGCTGATGTAACCAAATCATTTTTTTTGAAATCTCAGATCCCTTCAAAGACTGCCTATGCTGATGCTGAGTGACTATCCTGAGTAATTATCCTCTTCCTCCTCAATGATCACGCTGATAGCTTGTAAGAACATTTTTAGTTCTGGGCACCAGCACCAGTGCCTAAGGCCCAATTTTTCAGCCCCTGTTTAACAGGGGCGTGTAATTACAATTTTTGATGCAATACTTTGCAGCAGGGCTCGTTTCTGCATTCCAAGTAGAGTATCTGTGAGGGGTTGCAGTTTTGTGGCACCAGCACCAGTGCCTAAGGCCCAATTTTTCAGCTCCTGTTCAACAGGGGCATGTAATTACAATTCTTGATCTAATATTTCACAGCAGGGCCCGTTTCTGCACCCACCAAGAGCGACTGAGGACTTACAGTGTTGTGGCACTAGCACCACCACCACCAAAGGCCCAATTTTTCTCCCCCTGTTCAACAGAGGCATGTAATTACAATTCTTGATTAATATTTTACAGCAGGGCCCTGTGAGGGCTTACAATGTTGTGGCAACACCAACACCTAAGGCCCCAATTTCTGCAGAGTATATAGGGCAGGCCCCTACTTTCAAACATCCAACTTACAAACGACTCCTACTTGCAAATGGAAGGAGACAACAGGAAGTGAGATGAAATCTACCCCTAGAAAGGGAAATTCTCTCCTGTAAGAGTTAATATGGGAAAAACTTTTCTCCTTTCCACTGATGCTTTATCACCAATCCTTGTTTCACAAAAAACCCCAAATTTTCAAAAAACATTTGTCATTGGGACAAAAAATCAGGTGAAATCTTCTGAAGAGGAGCACAGACAGCAAAACAAATGTCACAGGGGTGATAACCTTTCCCTATGTCTTCCAAAAAGCTTAAAATAGATTTTTTGGCTGGAGCTAAACACGTTAAAAATTTACTTTAAGCATCATTAAAATCACTGCTCCCGAAAAAACGTTAGTTTTTAAAAGTTTTTTTGCATTGATACATGTCCCCTGGGGCAGGACCCGGGTCCCCAAACCCTTTTTAGGACAATACCATGCAAATTAGCCTTTAAAATGAGCACTTTTGATTTTGAACGTTCGAGTCCCATAGACGTCAATGGGGTTCTAACGTTCGTGCGAATTTTCGGTCCGTTCGCAGGTTTTGATGCGAACCGAGCCGGGGGTGTTCGGCTCATCCGTACTCAAAAGCATTTTTTGGAGTAAAGTTGGTGTTTTCAGTGACAATGGGGGTTATTTACTAAAGGCAAATCCACTTTGCAATACAAGTGCAGTTTCAGTGCAGTCTCAAGTGCACTTTTAGTGTAAAGTGTATTTTCCTTTAGTAAATAACACCCAACAGTGCTTTCTAATTTTACACAATCACGCCATTTTCATGACTCCCCAAATTTCGATCATGGTGCAGAAAATTAATAATATTTTTGTCAGTAATGCATTACATACATTAACAACAAAAACAAGGTGTGTGTGTAGCAGACCCACAACATAATAAGAATAGTTAGCCGAAGAAGAGATTGTCACCTCATGTGTCAACGAAATGTCGTTTGCACGACAAAATGCCAAAAAAAGGCCAAAAAATATAACGTTAATAAAAGATAACCATGTAGACAGCTAAAAGAAAGCCAAGCAGAAAATCAAAGCAAATATTTTTTTATGTTTCAAATATATTTTTATTTAAAAAATTTCTCAGGCATATCGATGGCCCCCCTACCCAAAAAGTATTCCATGTATCTTAAATGGACCTCGCGTGCACTCTGGGGGAGGCAAGCCAGGACGGCCAGTTTCAAGCGCCATCAGGGTTGGTTCATTAATATGAATTCCAGCCTCAGGCCCAACTGTGGAAGCATAGTTTAAAGAATTTCTCCTTAAAAAGTTGTGGAGAACACATTAAGACAGGATGATGTGATTGAGTTTATATTCCGCCATGTGTATCTGTGTAAGAAATAGGTGGAACTGGCTGGCCATTATTCAAAACGTGTTCTCCACCACTCTTCTGGCTATGGCCAGCCGGTAATTAAAAACCCTCTGTTCCGGGGTGAGGGTCCTCATCAGGAATGGCCGCATAAGATGGTCCCTCAGCACAAATGCTTCATCCGCAACGAAGACGAAGGGGAGTCCTTCCACATTCTCTTCTGGAGGTGGCAAGTCCAAGCTGCCATTCTGGAGACGACTGTAGAACTCGGTCTGGGTGATGACTTCACCATCCGAAATCCAGGACTATGTGGACGTGTTTCCCATCAATTGCCCCTACGCAGTTGGGAAAGTCTCACCGCTGGGCAAAGTGGGAGGCCACAGTCTGCCATTCCTGTGGCGTGGAAGGAAACTGTGGAGTCAAACCTGAAAAAAAATTGTAATTTTGCACATAAACATTGAAAGCAGATTAGACACAAACATTCTTGTCCAGCATCAGTATAATATTTATTTTATGGAGTATTTAAAGACAAAAGCATAAGGTCCACCTATCAGATTCCTCGCCCCCTGTAATGGCCCATTGTAAAAAAATTAGGGGGGAGATGTTTTGGACAGGTAACCCTCTTCATTGAGAGATGAATGCCTAAATAATGTGTATTACTTTGGCCAGCCCCTCCTTACTTACACTATTGGCAGCCCACTGGACAGGTAAGAACTGTCATAATACAAAAATATGAATACACACTGTACAAATTGGAGCACAATTTTAACATTCTGCAAATACCTATCAAAATAATAATAGGATACAAAAACATTAAACAGTACCATTTAAAAGTATTCAGGCAGGCCATTAAACTACATGCTTTGGGGAATTAATCCATAAATCTGACCACAAAAGTGGTAGGTATAGTGTGTATGGGTTTGGCAAAGTCAGCAAATAGAGGATTGGTATCGGTTGACCTAGCGGTTGAGGGGAGGGAGGGTTCCAAATGAGTTTGGGACCCCAAAAAAATCCTCTGGCACTCTGCCAGAATTTAAGGACACAAATAAGATTTTTACAGATTTTAGGTGGTGTTAAGGGTAAAGCACTACTATGGAGCTGACAAAATACATTGTTAAGTGACTAGGCAAGGTGGATATAGGCCCAGGAGAGCATGCTGGGGAGGTATGTGAAGGAAAATATGCATGAAGGACAAAAAAAACGATTAAACATTCCAGCATGCATAAGGACAAAGGGGACATTCACAGCATATTACAATCATGGTAATTAGGGAATGATGAAAGAAATACAATACATTAGCAAACATTAAATACAATAAAATGTGATGTTAAAGGAAAAATCTCAGCTTAACCACTTGCCGACCGCCTCACGCAGATATACTGCAGCAGAATGGCACGGGCAGGCAAAATCACGTACCTGGTACGTGATTGCCTTCCCACGGGTGGGGGGTCCGATCGGACCCCCCCGGTGCCCGAGGCAGTCGGCTTTGGTCTGGGAGAGATGAGAGGTGAGGGGGAGACCATTCATTTGTGCCCCATCCCTTGCGATCGCTCCCAGCCAATGAGAATCATTTCTATGCTGCTGTATGCTAAACAGCAGCAAAGGAAATGATGTCATCTCTCCTCGGCTCGGTATTTTCCGTTCCGGCGCCGAGGAGAGAAGACTTCACTGTGAGTGAACAACACTACACACACAGTAGAACATGCCAGGCACACTTTACACCCCTCATCACCCCCCCGATCCCCCCCGATCACCCCCCAATCACCCCTCCAAGCCGTCACACTGACACCAAGCAGTTTTTTTTTCTGATTACTGCATGGTGTCAGTTTGTGACAGTTATAAGTGGTAGGGCAGTTAGTGTTAGCCCCCTTTAGGTCTAGGGTACCCCCCTAACCCCCCCTAATAAAGTTTTAACCCCTTGATCACCCCCCGTCGCCAGTGTCACTAAGCGATAATTTTTCTGATCGCTGTATTAGTGTCACTGGTGACGCTAGTTAGGGAGGTAAATATTTAGGTTCGCCGTCAGCGTTTTATAGCGTCAGGGACCCCCATATACTATCTAATAAATATTTTAACCCCTTGATTGCCCCCTATTTAACCCTTTCACCAGTGATCACCGTATAACTGTTACGGGTGACGCTTGTTAGTTCATTTATTTTTTATAGTGTCAGGGCACCCACCGTTTATTACCGAATAAAGGTTTAGCCCCCTGATCGCCCGGCGGTGATATGCGTCGCCCCAGGCAGCGTCAGATTTGCGCCAGTACTGCTAACACCCACGCACGCAGCATACGCCTCCCTTAGTGGTATAGTATCTGAATGGATCAATATCTGATCCGATCAGATCTATACTAGCGTCCCCAGCAGTTTAGGGTTCCCAAAAACGCAGTGTTAGCGGGATCAGCCCAGATATCTGCTAGCACCTGCGTTTTGCCCCTCTGCCCGGCCCAGCCCAGCCCACTCAAGTGCAGTATTGATCGATCACTGTCACTTACAAAACACTAAACGCATAACTGCAGCGTTCGCAGAGTCAGGCGTGATCCCTGCGATCGCTAAAAGTTTTTTTGGTAGCATTTTGGTGAACTGGCAAGCACCAGCCCCAGGCAGCGTCAGGTTAGCGCCAGTACCGCTAACACCCACGCACGCACCGTACACCTCCCTTAGTAGTATAGTATCTGAACGGATCAATATCTGATCCGATCAGATCTATACTAGCGTCCCCAGCAGTTTAGGGTTCCCAAAAACGCAGTGTTAGCGGGATCAGCCCAGATACCTGCTAGCACCTGTGTTTTGCCACTCTGCCCAGCCCAGCCCACCCAAGTGCAGTATCGATTGATCGATCACTGTCACTTACAAAACACTAAACGCATAACTGCAGCGTTCGCAGAGTCAGGCCTGATCCCTGCGATCGCTAACAGTTTTTTTGTTAGCGTTTTGGTGAACTGGCAAGCACAAGCCCCAAGCAGCGTCAGGTTAGCGCCAGTACCGCTAACACCCACGCACGCACCGTACACCTCCCTTAGTGGTATAGTATCTGAACGGATCAATATCTGATCCGATCAGATCTATACTAGCGTCCCCAGCAGTTTAGGGTTCCCAAAAACGCAGTGTTAGTGGGATCAGCCCAGATACCTGCTAGCACCTGCGTTTTGCCCCTCCGCCCGGCCCAGCCCAGCCCACCCAAGTGCAGTATCGATCAATCACTGTCACTTACAAAACACTAAACGCATAATTGCAGCGTTCGCAGAGTCAGGCCTGATCCCTGCGATCGCTAACAGTTTTTTTAGTAGCGTTTTGGTGAACTGGCAAGCACCAGTGGCCTAATACACCCCGGTCATAGTCAAACCAGCACTGCAGTAACACTTGGTGACGTGGCGAGTCCCATAAGTGCAGTTCAAGCTGGTGAGGTGGCAAGCACAAGTAGTGTCCCGCTGCCACCAAGAAGAAGACAAACAGGCATAGGTGTGCGCAGCCTATTGCATTAGGGTGTGCACCCCAAAGCTCAAATACACATGAACGCCACCTGCTGTCACAAGGAGGAGGCTCTGATGGTGGGAGACAGTTTATTGGGAGCCTATTACCTTAAATCCTAAGTATAGGTGGAATATGTTCCTACAGTTAAACCTAGCCTTTAATATAATGGGGGCATTTACACTGGCCACCGGCACCCCAAACATCCACCTGGTGCCACCCCTGGATAATGCTAATGCACATGGGGTGATTAGGGTGTGCCCAGGCACACCCAGCACACCCTGTGCGCACACCTATGCAAACAGGCCCGTCGTGCCCATAATGCCCTTCCTGCTGCATTCGCCAATCCTAATAATTGGGAACCCACCAATTCTGCAGCGCCCGTACTTCCCCCATTCACATCCCCAACCAAATGCAGTCGGCTGCATGAGAGGCATTTTAATGTCCTACCGAGTACCCCTACCCAAAACCCCCCCCAAAAAAGATGTTGAAGACCCGAATCTGGAACCGGTTACAGTTATAAAAGTTACAGTTACAAAAAAAAAGTGTAAACGAAAAAAAAAAACACAAAAAAAATATATAAAATAAAAAAAAATAGTTGTCATACCAGAATGATGCCTGCAGGTTTAGGTAAAATCTTGGTATCATTCTTTTCAGCCAGCGGTCGGCTTTCATGTAAAAGCAATCCTAGTGGCTAATTAGCCTCTAGACTGCTTTTACAAGCAGTGGGAGGGAATGCCCCCCCCACCATCTTTCGTGTTTTTCTCTGGCTCTCCTGTCTCAACAGGGAACCTGAGAATGCAGCCGGTGATTCAGCCAGCTGACCATAGAGCTGATCAGAGACCAGAGTGGCTCCAAACATCTCTATGGCCTAAGAAACCGGAAGCTACGAGCATTTCATGACTTAAATTTCGCCGGATTTAAACAGTGCCATTGGGAAATTGGGAAAGCATTTTATCGCACCGATCTTGGTGTGGTCAGATGCTTTGAGGGCAGAGGAGAGATCTAAGGTCTAATAGACCCCATTTTTTTCAAAAAAGAGTACCTGTCCCTACCTATTGCTATCATAGGGGATATTTACATTCCCTGGGATAACAATAAAAATGATTAAAAAAAAAAAATGAAAGGAACAGTTTAAAAATAAGATAAAAAAGCAAAAAAATAATAAAGGAAAAAAAAAAAAAAGCACCCCTGTCCCTCCCTGCTCTCGCGCTAAGGCGAACGCAAGCGTCAGTCTGGCGTCAAATGTAAACAGCAATCTCACCATGCATGTGAGGTATCACCGCGAAGGTCAGATCGAGGGCAGTAATTTTAGCAGTAGACCTCCTCTGTAAATCTGAAGTGGTAACCTGTAAAGGCTTTTAAAGGCTTTTAAAAATGTATTTATTTTGTTGCCACTACACGTTTGTGCGCAATTTTAAAGCATGTCATGTTTAGTATCCATGTACTCGGCCTAAGATCATCTTTTTTATTTCATCAAACATTTGGGCAATATAGTGTGTTTTAGTGCATTCAAATTTAAAAAAGTGTGTTTTTTCCCAAAAAAATGCGTTTGAAAAATCGCTGCGCAAATACTGTGTGAAAAAAAAATGAAACACCCACCATTTTAATCTGTAGGGCATTTGCTTTAAAAAAAATATATAATGTTTGGGGGTTCAAAGTAATTTTCTTGCAAAAAAAAATAATTTTTTCATGTAAACAAAAAGTGTCAGAAAGGGCTTTGTCTTCAAGTGGTTAGAAGAGTGGATGATGTGTGACATAAGCTTCTAAATGTTGTGCATAAAATGCCAGGACAGTTCAAAACCCCCCAAATGACCCCATTTTGGAAAGTAGACACCCCAAGCTATTTGCTGAGAGGCATGTCGAGTCCATGAAATATTTTATATTGTGACACAAGTTGCGGGAAAAACTTTTTGCACAAAGTTGTCACTAAATGATACATTGCTCAAACATGCCATGGGAATATGTGAAATTACACCCCAAAATACATTCTGTTGCTTCTCCTGAGTATGGGGATACCACATGTGTGAGACTTTTTGGGAGCCTAGCCGCGTACGGGACCCCGAAAACCAAGCACCGCCTTCAGGCTTTCTAAGGGCGTAAATTTTTGATTTCACTCTTCACTGCCTATCACAGTTTCGGAGGCCATGGAATGCCCAGGTGGCACAAACCACCCCCCCAATTACCCTATTTTGGAAAGTAGACACCCCAAGCTATTTGCTGAGAGGTATAGTGAGTATTTTGCAGACCTCAAAGTTTTGAAAATTGAAAAAAGAAAAAAAAATTTTTTTTTTCTTGTCTGTCTTCATTTTCAAAAACAAATGAGAGCTGCAAAATACTCCCCATGCCTCTCAGCAAATAGCTTGGGGTGTCTACTTTCCAAATAGGGTCATTTGGGGGGGGGGGTTGTGCCACCTGGGCATTCCATTGCCTCCGAAACTGTGATAGGCAGTGAAGAGTGAAATCAAAAATTTACACCTTTAGAAATCCTGAAGGCGGTGATTGGTTTTCGGGGCCCCGTACACAGTTAGGCTCCCAAAAAGTCCCACACATGTGGTATCCCCATACTCAGGAGAAGCAGCTAAATGTATTTTGGGGTGCAATTCCACATATGCCCATGGCCTGTGTGAGCAATATATCATTTAGTGACAACTTTGTGCAAAAAAAAAAATGTGTCACTTTCCCGCAACTTGTGTCAAAATATAAAATATTCCATGGACTCAACATGCCTCTTAGCAAATAGCTTGGGGTGTCTACTTTCCAAAATGGGGTAATTTGGGGGGGTTTGTGCCATCTGGGCATTTTATGGCCTTCAAAACTGTGATAGGTAGTGAGGAGTGAAATCAAAAATTTACGCCCTTAGAAATCCTGAAGGCGGTGATTGGTTTTCCGGGCCCCGTATGCGGCTAGGCTCCCAAAAAGTCCCACAAATGTGGTATCCCCGTACTCAGGAGAAACAGCCGAATGTATTTTGGTGTGCAATTCCACATATGCCCATGGCCTGTGTGAGCAATATATCATTTAGTGACAACTTTTTGTAATTTTTTTTTTTTGTCATTAATAAATCACTTGGGACAAAAAAAAAATAATATTCAATGGGCTCAACATGCCTCTTAGCAATTTTCTTGGGGTGTCTACTTTCCAAAATGGGGTCATTTGGGGGGGGTTTTACTGCCCTGCCATTTTAGCACCTCAAGAAATGACATAGGCAGTCATAAACTTAAAGCTGTGTAAATTCCAGAAAATGTACCCTAGTTTGTAGACGCTATAACTTTTGCGTAAACCAATAAATATACGCTTATTGACATTTTTTTTACCAAAGACATGTGGCCGAATACATTTTGGCCTAAATGTATGACTAAAATTGAGTTTATTGGATTTTTTTTATAACAAAAAGTAGAAAATGTCATTTTTTTTCAAAATTTTCGGTCTTTTTCCATTTATAGCGCAAAAAATAAAAACCGCAGAGGTAATCAAATAACATCAAAAGAAATCTCTATTTGTGGGAAGAAAAGGACGCAAATTTTGTTTGGGTACAGCATTGCATGACCGCGCAATTAGCAGTTAAAGCGACGCAGTGCCAAATTGTAAAAAGTGCTCTGGTCAGGAAGGGGGTAAATCCTTCCGGGGCTGAAGTGGTTAATATAGTCCTTCTGCAGGACCTGGATGATGGCAGAACAGGTCTCTGGAATAATTATCCCCAAAGCCTGGGGGGAGATGCCTGTCGAGAACTTGAGGTCCTGCAGGCTTCTTACCGTCGCCAAGTACTGCAATGTGGTGACTAGCCTCTTCTCCGGAGTGATGGCTTGCCGCATGCAGGTATCCTGCCTGCTGATATAAGGGGTCAGCAAAGCCAACAAACGGTGAAATACGGGGTCCGTCATCCTGAGAAAGTTCCTGAAATCGTCAGGATTATTCTCATGGATCTAACGGAGCAAAGGCATGTGACAGAATTGGTCACGTTGGAGCAACCAATTCTTGGTCCATGAACTCCTGCCCACCCTGTTCATGGACTGGGCTTGTGTCAAAGTAAGAACCCCAACACCAAGCCCCCACACAGCACGAACTCTACGATGAGTACATACAGGCAGCATGGCTTCAAAACGGTCGGCTGGTCATAACGAAGTAACAGAACGCACTGAAGAACAACAAGGCCTGTGAAGAGCGACCTGAAAATCAGTAACGAACAGACAAGAACACACTGAATAATCCAATGGGAACTCACTGCACACACCAAAGACCAGATACAAACTGAACAGCAGAAAAACGATCTGAAAACCACGAGTCTGAAAAAGCGCGAATCGTCTCTCACCAAACTTTTACTAACACGAGATTAGCAAAAGGAGCCCAAAGAGTGCAGCGCTTGGTATTGAACTGCCCTTTTATAGTCTCATCATACAAGGTGTATGTCACCGCATTCTTGATGTTCGGAAGTTCCGACAACTTTGTACGACTATGTGTGGGCAAAGTTTGAGCCAACATCCGTCAGAAAAAATCCGATGGATTTTGTTGTCAGAATGCCCGATCAATGTCCGATCGTGTGTACAGGACATAAGGGTGTAAATTTTTAATTTCACTCCTCACTACCTATCCATGGACTCAATATACCTATCGGCAAATAGCTTGGAGTGTCTACTTTCCAAAATGGGGTAATTTGGGGGGGGTTTGTGCTATCTTGGCATCTTATGGCCTTCATAACTGTGATAGGTAGTGAGGAGTGAAATTAAAAATTTACACCCTTAGAAATCCTGAAGGCGGTGTTTGGTTTTCGGGGTCCTGTATGCGGCTAGGCTCCCAAAAAGTCTCACACATGAGGTATCCCCATACTCAGCAGAATGTATTTTGGGGTGTAATTCCACATATAACCATGGCATGTGTGAGCAATATATTATTTAGTGACAACTTTGTGCAATTTTTTTTTTGTCAGTTTTTAATCACTTGTGACAAAAAAATAAAATATTCAATGGGCTCAACATGCCTCTCAGCAATTTCCTTGGGGTGTCTACTTTCCAAAATGGGGTCATTTGGGGGGGGGGGGTTGTACTGCCCTGCCATTTTAGCACCTCAAGAAATGAGATGTAGGCGCTATAACTTTTGCGCAAACCAATACATATACGCTTATTGACATTTGTTGTTGTATTGTGGCCGAGTACATTTTATGTGTAAATGCCTAATGCCTAAATGTATGACTAAAATTGAGTTTATTAATTTTTTTTATAACAAAAAGTAGAGAATATAATTTTTTTAAAACATTTTCGGTCTTTTTCCGTTTATATCGCAAAAAAATAAAAATCGCAGAGGCAATCAAATACCATCAAAAGAAAGCTCTATTTGTGGGAAAAAAAGGATGTAAATTTTGTTTGGGTACAGCATTGCATGACCACACAATTACCAGTTAAAGCACACATTGTAAAAAGTGCTCCGGTCATTGAACAGCCAAATCCTCTGGGGCTGAAGTGGTTAAGGAAGGTTTTCTATATGTTGAACAGATGCTTGAAAATATGCGTAATGTTTTTCTTCTGGTTTTCATTTTTTCTCAATTTTCTTCAATTTTGTATTGCAGATACCTTGCCACTGGTGCCAGTTTGACCTCCCTACACCATACATTTTTAATGGGAATCTCAACTGTGTCAACAATTGTGCATGATTCGTGTCTCGCCCTGTGGGAAGAACTGAACAACTCAGTAATGCCAGAACCAACAGCCAGTGTGTGGGAAGAAATAGCTGATGAGTTTTTTTTAGTATTGGGGTATTGCGGCGTGAGAAGTATAACATATATATATAGAGTGGAAACAACAATAATGTTCAATAATGGAATAATAACAGAAATTACGTTCAGTAATGCAAGCACTTGTTTGGCCGTACTATATGTTTATACAATCAGTGTGTAAGTATTAAATGAGAATTGTCAGCAAGGGGAAGTTATCTGTTGGTCCATATGTTCCATATTTGGGAAATTTGGTGAGATTTAGAGAGTTAATCGCTAGTAATAGTTCAAAGATATGATTAGAGTTAACCATTGTTATTACATCTGATATGTTCGAGGAAAGGTTTATTTTCCATTTCCTCAATATAGCGAGCCGGGCTGCCACTAGGATGTGGGTTACCACTGGTCAGTGTAAAAATGGGAACTGGTCAATACCAATGTTGAGGATGGCTAAGGCTAGCTGTCGTTTATGTAGTATACCTGAGCAAGAGGCAATAAGGCGGAATACTTGGGACCAAAAGCTGGTGAGGTTGGGACAGAGCCATAAGACATGCAAGAGTTTACCTACGTTGCCGCAATCATGCAAGCACAGAAAATAGGTATTGGGAGAGAATTTGGCTAACTGGTAGGGTGTATAGTATCACCTATTGTAATCTTAATTGTCACCTCCTGGTGACTAGAGCAGTGGGAGGCGTTAGATATGGAGCTGAGTGCGCCTTGCCATTGTTTGTTTCCCTTTCTACAAAACATTGTAGAAAAGGGAAATTCCTTTCTTTTTATGTGCAGGTTGGTTGAGGAACTCCCAGTTGGCATAGGGTAGGGAATCTGATGCTTAGTCAACCATTGTAGGAGTCGCACACATGTGTAGTGAAGACATTTAGGGATACAGTATTTCAGGATTAATGCCTCCAAAGAGCGAGGGATGTTGTCCTTGAAGAGAGTATTCCTTTTGTGGATGCCAAACTCCAGAAGGGGTTTGACTGTAATGGATGGAATCAGTGTTTCAAAAAACTGAATGGGGTAGGTAATATGGACCGGGAACCTAGGACTTGATGGAGCATGGATGAGATGTCTCCAGGCTATCAGTGATACCTGCATGGGGTCAGAGAAGGGTTTGAGGTCTCATGGTTTCTAGGTGTCATGTAGAAGGAATATTCAGATTTGAGGTGGGAGAAAGGTTGCATTCTATATCCACACATATTGGGGTTGTTGTGGAAGAGAACCGTTCTTAAGTTGGTCTAGTTGTGCAGCCCAGTAGTAGTCCTTAACATCAGGGAAGCCTGCTCCACCAATCGTTTTGTGTTTTATTAGGCACAGGTGAGAGCATCTGGCCCTACAACCATTCCAAATGTAAGACCTGAGGGTTCTAGACAGGGAGGTTAAGTATCGGGTAGGGACAGGGATGGGAAGTGATCTGAACATGTCGAGAATTTGGGGGAGAATGTTCATCTTGGCCGCTGCCATTCTACCGCACCAAGAGAGTTTACATTTGGCTATTTGGTTAAATTCTTTGTCAATTTTTTTGAGTAGGGGTATGTAGTTGTCAGCTGCCAAGGAGGCAGTGGCGGCAGTTAGAGTGATGCTGAGGTATGGGATTCCTTCATCAGATCATTTAAATGGGAATTGACTTTGTAAATTTAGTTTAGTGGAGGACTGAACTCCTAGGTCCAGAATTAATTCCCGAAACAAATCCCATTTGGTCCCTCTGGATTAGGGTAGGTAAGACTTTCAGCAGACGTTTTGCTAATACCTTGGCATATATTTTAACTTCTGTATTTAACAACGAGATCAGATGAAAGTTGGCAGGTGTGGTGGGGTCCTTATCTGGTTTAGGCAAAGTAATCACTGTTGTAATATGTTGGTCGATGTATGTAGGATATTATATATTCTAGTAAAATATTGACCAGGAATTCGGTTGAGTTGTCCAAGCCAGTTCAATTTTACATATCAAAGGGGTAGCTGATGACCCTTTGATGTGTTAATCTTATGCAAGTCTACCTAAGTATATGAGGTATGGCCTGTTAACCTAATTAAACATTTCAAAGGGTACATTGTTTACATACTTAAGGATGATAAAGGACCACAGAAGAAGTATTTATTGATGGTAATTAGACTTGACGGAGTAAGAATAAGATCAAAAAGTATTTTGGGTTGGCCTAGCAGAAACCCCCCCCCCCCCCCCAGTGTCAGACTAGCAGTCAGTCTTTTCATTCTCCATGAAGGTGACAGAAGGAACTGGGTTCTCTTAAGGTGTATGAATGCTGCACAAATAGCCTTCCCCCTATTTTATATTTACTCTGTTGGATTTTGTCATCTGTTGCAAGTATCTTAGGGATTTTGTTCTGTTTGAAGTTTCAATAAATGCATCTCTCTGGAAGAATTGGGTTACTGTGGGAACTAATAACAACTAATTACTTAATAATCATCCTACTACTACATTATTATTATTATTATTATTATTATTACACTACATTGGTGCCGTTCACGCGACCAGAAGTGCATTTTGGACTTAGTAACTAAAGTCAGTGATGACAACAATCCTGTGAGGTGAACAGAAGTCTGGTGGAGACCCAAGAGCTGTGCTGTGACTCTAATTTCTGGTTGTGACATACAAAATTAAACAAGTTTGGAACCCCAGAATTATTCTCTGGAGACTGGAAACTGAACAAAAAAAAAGACTGAGCCCTGTGCCAGAAGACCTGAACTGGAAGCTGAAGAAGTTTCAAGGTGGAGCTTCAAATGTGGTGAGTAAAATATTTATATTTTAATGTTCCTTGTCAGGGGGTGTGTGGGAATATTCCATCCGGGCTTCAGACAGCCCCTGCTGGAAGAGCTTTCAGGCCTGCACACGAGCCTCGTCACTATCTCGTCTGGGTCTTTCGTGTGTAGCATCTTGGTTTCAGCAGACATTCATACTTCAGTTGCCAGTCAAGTTACTGGACGCAGTAATTTCCAAGGGGGGGCTTGGTCTGGTTCTTCACCTTCGTTCTGTAGGTGGTGGGTCAGCCCACCGGGGTGTCCAATGGCAAGTTTCCGACATTGTTTGTTGCATTTTGACTGCCCTATTTCCTGCAAACATTTTCATCGAAGTACTTGTCTGTGGATTTCATGATTCAGCACTTGCTACAGTTAAGGGGGGGTATTGGCTATCCAAGCTGATATAAAGAAATGCTTTAGGTTACTTTCATCAGACCTTCCCATTGGGATGGCAATATAATGGTGCAGATGTCGTTTCACCACTGGGCTTACCCTTGGGTCAAAAGCAGTCCTTGCTTCAAAACCTTTGCCAGCACTCCATTGGATCTTGAGTACCTGCAGGGGGGTCAGGGGTTAATTCATTCAGTTGATTTCCTGTTGTGTGGAGACCCTGGTTACCGCCCAGGGATCTGCAGTCCCTCTCAAGGTGTGTGCTGAGCCAACGTCCCCTTGATGGCCCACAAAGTGGTAGGTCTGGGCCGAATATCATCATTATTCTGAGTTCCACTCTTGGCTCTAATCTCTTGAATGCGAGGTTGCCTGGGGAACTGCTCAGGTACATCAGACCATTCATTTTTTGTCTGATCCCCAGCCTGTTCCAAAAAGGGAGGTTTACAGTCACTTTGGGTATGCTGAATCATGCCATGAGACTTATTCCCCAGGATGGAGTCTGGCCCTCCTTCCCCTGTTCAGGACTCCGACTCGGTTGTCAGGTTACAAGCAGAAGCCGACCCGATCAAATCATGTGGGACCAGTTTTCTTTGTGTCTGGTATGGTTTCTCCATGTTTAATCATGCACATTGCCATAGTGTATTGGCCTTATCTGCCAACTCTATCAAACACATCCATCAGGTATCCAGCACTTCAGACCCCTGCAAACTCCTGCCAGTTCGTCCATTTTTGCGGCTCACCCTCTCAAACTTCTCCATACCAAGTAAAGACAGGCCAGGGGTTCAGTGGAATTTCATAGAACTAATTAACTGGTGTCTGTTTTTTGAAATGTTCAATCTTCTCAGCCATTATTTCAAAGGGGCAACTCGGGTCAGCCATTGCTCCCTTTCCCCCACTTATCCTCTCACTACAAGCAGTTTGTTCTTATGTCTGGCTTTTCTCAGAAATCATACTTAATCCAAATAATTTACGAGATATTTATTTGGGTTTTGAGCAGTTTTGCAGCTTTCAATAGGGGGTGCCTTCTTGCCAGCAATTCTTTTTCCTCCAGCTATAGCGGATACATACTGGATCCGTATACTGAAGCCATCCGGGCGCGTGCTATTTTACTAGACGGATTATTACCTACCTTTCATCAAGCTTTCTTATCACACCTACTTTTGTGTCTTTTTGCTTTCTTTCAGGCATACTGATCAGCTACCACACCTCAGGCCTTGCTTGTTAGGGTATCGCATTTCCAAGTGAAGACTCTGACTACAAGTAAGAAGGGTTGCCGGAGGCTAGCCTGTATTTGTAGGAGGAGTCTGAGGGGTATATGTATCCTTCCTCCTCTGTCGGATCTGGCGTTGGCCTCGCATTCAGGGTTCCCACCCATCCCTTTCCCCAAAACCTTCATAAATACTTATACACATGTCATTTTCATATTTATACATTCAGGATATGCCCTCTTTCAGGCATACTGACCAGCTAGGCCAAGGCACACCTCAAACCTTGGTTGTTAGGATATTGCATTTCCAAGTGAAGACTCTGACTACAAGTAAAAAGGCTGGCAGGAGGCTAGCTTGTATTTGTAGGAAGAGTATGAGGGGTATATATATCCTTCCTCCTCTGTCGGATCCGGCATTGGCCTCGCATTCAGCTAGGCCAAGGCACACCTCAAACCTTGGTTGTGTCATGGTTATGCAGTAATCTTTGTCTGTCAGCTTACCTCCTCCATGTGTTCACCTTTAGAGGCCAGCCACTCTCACCTGACTGCTTATATAATCTTCCCTCAGAATAACTTAACAGAGGACAGAATTAAAATTAGACTTGAGAAACTTAACATTAATAAATCACCGGGACCAGATGGCTTGCATCCGAGGGTACTTAGGGAACTCAGTCAAGTGATTGCCAGACCGTTGTTCCTAATTTTTACAGATAGTCTACTGACTGGAATGGTACCAGCTGATTGGAGAAAAGCCAATGTAGCACCAATATTTAAAAAGGGCCCAAAATACATCCCTGGGAATTACAGACCAGTTAGCCTAACATCAATAGTATGTAAACTCTTGGAGGTGATGATAAGGGACTATATACAAGATTTTAGTAATAAGAATGGTATCATTAGCAGTAATCAGCATGGATTCATGAAGAATCATTCTTGCCAAACCAATCTATTAACCTTCTATGAGGAGGTGAGTTGCCATCTAGATAAAGGAAGGCCCGTAGACGTGGTGTATCTGGATTTTTCAAAAGCATTTGACACAGTTCCCCATAAACGTTTACTGTACAAAATAAGGTCTGTTGGCATGGACCATAGGGTGAGTACATGGATTGAAAACTGGCTACAAGGGCAAGTTCAGAGGGTGGTGATAAATGGGGAGTACTCAGAATGGTCAGGGGTGGGTAGTGGGGTTCCCCAGGGTTCTGTGCTGGGACCAATCCTATTTAATTTGTTCATAAACGATCTGGAGGATGGGATAAACAGTTCAATCTCTGTATTTGCAGATGATACTAAGCTAAGCAGGGCAATAACTTCTCCGCAGGATGTGGAAACCTTGCAAAAAGACCTGAACAAATTAATGGGGTGGGCGACTACATGGCAAATGAGGTTCAATGTAGAAAAATGTAAAATAATGCATTTGGGTGGCAAAAATATGAATGCCATCTATACACTGGGCGGAGAACCTCTCGGGGAATCTAGGATGGAAAAGGACCTGGGGGTCCTATTAGATGATAGGCTCAGCAATGGCATGCAATGCCAAGCTGCTGCTAACAAAGCAAATAGAATATTGGCATGCATTAAAAGGGGATCAACTCCAGAGATAAAACGATAATTCTCCCACTCTACAAGGCTCTGGTCTGGCCGCACCTGGAGTATGCTGTCCAGTTCTGGGCACCAGTCCTCAGGAAGGATGTACTGGAAATGGAGCGAGTACAAAGAAGGGCAACAAAGCTAATAAAGGATGTGGAGGATCTTAGTTATGAGGAAAGGTTTTGAGCACTTAACTTATTCTCTCTGGAGAAGAGACGCTTGAGAGGGGATATGATTTCAATTTACAAATACCGTTCTGGTGACCCCACAATAGGGATAAACCTTTTTCGCAGAAGAGAGTTTAACAACACTCGTGTCCACTCATTAAAATTAGAAGAAAAGAGGTGTAACCTTAAACTACGTAGAGGGTTCTTTACTGTAAGAGCGGCAAGGATGTGGAATTCCCTTCCACAGGCGGTGGTCTCAGCGGGGAGCATTGATAGCTTCAAGAAACTATTAGATAAGCACCTGAATGACCACAACATACAGGGATATATAATACAATACTGACACATAATCACACACATAGGTTGGACTTAATGGACTTGTGTCTTTTTTCAACCTCACCTACTATGTAACTATGTATGTAACTCCACCTCAGCCTATAATTAGGAAAACTATATTAACCTGTGCATTGCAAGCCATCTTGCTGATCAACCATTGTGTGTTAGCTTTCGTGTGCTACTTGCTGTGTCTCCTACGTCTGATTCCAGTTACCAATCTTGGCCTGTTCTCGACTAGCCCCGTCTGCTTGTGACCCTGACCTTTGGCATGTTCTATGTTTATCCTTGTCTGCTAGTCACCCCAACCTTGGCTTATCCCTTACTATCCTTGTTGTTCCAGCCTGCTGCTTCCTTCATCTTTCTCCTGTAGTCTAACTTGAGCGTGAGCTGTGAGACCCTGGGGGCCGCGACCTGGAGCCAGACTGCAGCGCAGTCCATCCTCACCACTAGAGGCTCTGGTGAACATCTGCTGTCTCTTAGACTCCGTGCCCTGGGGAATCTATGCTCTAGCACCCAGTGGGATCTGTGTTGCTCCAGTGGACCTGCTTCCTGAACCTCTCAGAGTTCAATCCGCAGAAGTCAGTCCTAGGGTCCACTACCTTAGCGGTGCACTCCTGACCCCTACGGAGTGCATCTGTCACCTGGACTCAGGTGACCTGACAGTTTGATCAGCCATGGCCCCGGCTGATGCGCTGCTACCCGCAGATAATCCGTTGCAGGGCATAGTTCGCAGACTTGAGACCCAGGAATCTAATCAGACCCAGGTGATGTGATTCCTTCAGGATTTGGCCTCCTGTTTTGAACAGGTTCAGGCCTCCTTAGGACCCCCGGTTTAACAACTCAACCGCTATCTGCTGCCGCACCTATTCCGGTCAAAGCCACATCCACAAATTCTTTACATTTACCTGCTCTGTCCCATTACTCTGGGGACCCCAAGGCCTGAAGAGGGTTCCTTAGCCAGTGCACAATTCATTTTGAGCTTCAGCCCCAAAACTTCCTGTACAATCGGGCAAAGGTACCCTTTATTGTATCCCTCCTGTCCGGGGAGGTGTTAGCCTGGGCTGCCCCTCTATGTGAACTGAATGATCCAGTGGTATCTAGCCTGTCTGACTTCCTGAAACTTTTTTGGAATATCTTCGAGGAACCGGGTCGCGTCTCCTCAGTGGCCAGTGTCCTTTTACGTCTCCGTCAAGAGTCCGCTTCTGTGGTACAGTATGCCCTTCATTTTCGTATTTTGACTGCTGAACTGAGCTGGAATAATGAGGCCTTAGTTGCAACCTTTTTACATGGCCTCTCTGATAGAGTGAAGGATGAATTAACGGGAAGAGCTATTCCTGCTGATCTGGATGGTGTCATCACCTTGTGTAACCAGATGGATATTCACTTTAAAGCGGTTGTATACCCGCTGTCATTTTTTTTTTTTTTTTACACCTGCAAGGGAAAAGGCATAATGAGCTAGTATGCACCGCATACTAGCTCATTATGAGATACTTACCTTAGAACGAGGCGCCGGCATCTCACCTGGTCCACGCCGAGGGAGCCGACATCTCCCCTCGGCGTGTCTTCCGGGTATCGCGGCTCCGGCGCTGTGAGTGGCCGGAGCCGCGATGTCGTCACTCCCGCGCATGCGCGCGGGAGACTTCTGCCCGGCAAGCTCCGGAGTTTGCCGGGCTGTCAGCCGAGAGTCCCCTGTGCGCATGCGCCGCTGCAGTTAGCGGCTCATTGCGAGGGGAATATCTCCTAAACCTTACAGGTTTAGGAGATATTTTTTTTACCTACAGGTAAGCCTTATTATAGGCTTACCTGTAGGTAAAAGTTACAAATATAGGTATACAACCGCTTTAAAGAGAGGACTCTGGAAAAAAGACGCCAGCACTCCCCGTTCTTTAGGCAGCCTGAGCTCCCTGTCTCCTCTCTTCGTCCCGAGGAGCACCTCCTGCCTGCTAAAGAACCTATGCAGCTGGGCTGGACTAAGTTATCTCCCGAAGAACCCGCTAAGCGCAGAACTCTGGGCCTGTGCCTCTATTGTGGGGTCAAAGGTCATTTTCGTGACACTTGCTCTCTTCATCCGGAAAAATGCTTGGGGCTAATGCATCTGGAAAGTGGAGTATTGGACCCTGAAATATCCTCTTCACCTTCTCGTCTTCTCCTTTCTGTGTTCCTTCATGTCGGCGCTTCCTCTCATTTGGTCTCGGCATACCCTGTTTCCCCGAAAATAATACCTAGCGTGATTGTCGGTGATGGCTGCAATATAAGCCCTACCCCCCAAATAAGCCCTAGTTAAAGTCCTTGTAGGTCTTATTTTTAGGGTAAGGCTTATTTTCAGGGAAACAGGGTAGGGCTTATTTTGGGGGTAGGGCTTATATTGCAGCCATCACCGACAATCACGCTAGGTATTATTTTCGGGGAAACAGGGTATCTGCATTCCGGAGCCGCTGGCAATTTCAAGGACCGGGGAACTGCATCTTCCATGAAGCGTACCCTTTTCCCCTCACAACGCCATTGGTGGTCTTGGCGATTGATGGCACTGTTCTCCTAAGGGGCCCTATCCGCTTCCAGACTCTCCCTGTTAGGATGTCGGTAGGGACACTCCACCAGGACTGGATATCCTTCTTTGTCTTACCTAAGGCTTCATCCCCTATCATTGTAGGTCCTCCTTGGTTACGGCTCCATTCTCCACACGTTGACTGGACTGCTGGACAGATCCTGGCTTGGGGTTCCTCTTGTTCCTCTTCCTACCTACTCAAGGTTGCCCCAAAAGGGAAACTTCCTGTTGCCAACATTCCAGTAACTTCTGTTCTTCCCGCTGTATATAGCGATTTTTGGGATGTGTCCTGCAACAGTCGGGCTGGGGAACTCTCTAGGTCAAGTGGCACTCTGGATGAGGAGCCCACCTGTGAACCTGAGCCGATCATTTACTCCAGTTTGCATAACCATTTACCCTTTCCTGTCCCTAAACTCCCTTGGACGCACAGCCAGGTTAACTTGTCTGCAGATCCACAGTCGCTACGCCCTGCAATGCGATTGAGATAGTCACTACACCTGGCAATGCTATTCAGTCGGCCTTTGTACCAGTTATGCCAGCCCAGACCTTCTGTAACCTGACCTCACCCTTCTACTACTATGTCCATTCAAACTTTTCTAAGAGGCTCAATCCATCCTTTGGGTAGACTGCCTCATTCGGCCAGGGGGGGTTTTCAACCTTTCTTTCTGGACAATCTGCATTCTGCTTGTGTTTCAGCTATCCAGCTTGACTCTTGTGACACGTCACCTTCTAACCAACCTGGTCTCATGGATCCACTGACCACTGCCCAGTCTGATGGTCCTGTGCTGGATGTCCAGCTCATCTTTAAGGGTCTGGGGGACCCTGTTCAGACTCCTGATGGTCTTCTCATGCCCTTACCCATTCCTAAGAAGCCTTTAGTCCTCAATAAGTCCTCTCGTCCTCTCCCTACCTCATTTTCGGTCTCTGAGGATAATCTAAAGTACGAGGTTAGTCAAGTTCTGAATTCCCAGCGCCATAGAGGCATTCTTCAGTACCTCATACATTGGAAAGGGTTTGGTCCTGAGGAGAGGCCTTGGATCACTGCATCTGAGATCTTTGTGCCTCGTCTGTTGAGGAGGTTTCATCTGGAGTTTCCCTTTAAGCCTGGCCCAGGCAGGGGAGGGGGAGGCCTCATAAGAGGGGGGGGTACTGTTATGGTTATGCAGTAATCTTTGTCTGTCAGCTTACCTCCTCCATGAGCTCACCTTTAGAGGCCAGCCACTCTCACCTGACTGCTTATATAATCTTCCCTCAGCATAGATCCACCTCAGCCTCTAATTAGGAACACTATATTAACCTGTGCATTGCAAGCCAACCTTGCTGATCAACAGTTGCAATTTTAGAACATTAAACAACTTGGTGTGATCCAGTGACGAGATGTATAGGGTAAGGGTTGTCTCAAGTATGTCAGGAACTACTTAGCATCTAGGAGTCTCAAGTTTTAAGAAAAGGGCATCAGGGGAAAGTATCCAGGGGATGCACTTGAGCCCGTATTCGGGTCATGTAGATTTATGTCTGCATGTGTTTAAAAGGCTTAGGGGGTGAGTCACCAGTTGTAGGTGAGTGGTCAATGAGAGGGGCGTAATTTTGTTCGGCTTGGTTGGGGTATCCTGTTAGGGGCTTGTCTAATGTGGGCAGTACTTACCTCTGTGCGGTAGTGGGTTTCTGTATGCTGGTGAGTATTACTAGGTTCCTCAAGTGGGAAAAGGGGACTGGGGTAGGGGGTGGGTGTTAGGGGTGGGAAAGGAGGGAGAGGGCAGGAGAAGGGAGAGGAGTAGGAAAGGGAAGGCTAGTGGGTGTAGCAGCGGTTTTAGAGGGGTGTGCCAATGAAGTGGAGAGGGTGGGTATCCATCTCTCTCTCCCTCCATTTGGGGTAGCAGGTAGGTTGTTGGCTCTTTGGAATTGCGATTGTTATGCCGCGTACACACGGTCGGACTTTTCGTCTACAAAAGTCCAACGGACGCTGACGGACTAAAGCTGGCTGGTAATCCGATCGTGTGTGGGCTTCTCCGGACTTTCAACTGACTTTTTTAGCCTCAAATCCGACGTACTTTAGATTTGAAACATGCTTCAAATCTTTCCGACGGACTCGAGTCCGGTCGAAAAATCCGCTCGTCTGTATGCTAGTCCGACGGACAAAAACCCACGCTAGGGCAGCTATTGGCTACTGGCTATGAATTTCCTTATTTTAGTCCGGTGTACGTCATCACGTAAGAATTCGACGGACTTTTGTGTGATCGTGTGTAGGCAAGTCTGTTCGTTAGAAAGTCCGCCGCAAGTCTGTCGAAAGTCCGCCAAAAGTCCGTCGAAAGTCTGTCGGACAGGCTGTCGGACTTTTGTAGCTGAAAAGTCCGACCGTGTGTACGCCCCATTAGAGTGGAGAATGTCTGGGAGTAAGTGTATTTGATGTTTATTTCCAGTTGTGAGGTTAATCCTAGGGTGTACTGGGATGAGTTGGTACCATTGGGCTGTCTGCAGTGATGAGGTTTCAATATTCTGCTGTTGTTTAGAAGTGGGTCCAACAGGCCCATTTAGTTGAGAATTTGGAGGGTGTGTCATGTGCGATGCTAATGAGGCGCTCCATTTCAGCTACTTTGGTGATTCTGACTAACCATTCTTTAACTGATGGGGTTTGTGTAGAACCCCAGTGAACAGGAATGCTTTGCGGCATTTAGCATGTGAATTGCTAGGGACTTAAAGTAGTTCCTGTGTGATAATGTGGAATGGTGTAGGAGAAATTGTGCTGGGGAAAAATCTAGTTGGTATGTGGTTATTTTTGTAATAAGTTGGTGTACCTCGGTCCAGTAGGTTTGGATGGCAGGACAGCTCCACCATAAATGCAGGAGAGATCCCTTTTCAAGGTGGCATCTCCAACACATATCCGGGAGGTCCGGATTGAATTTGTGGATAAGGGTTGGGGTGCGGTACCATCGGGCTTGAACTTTGTATCTGTTCTCTTGTGTGGATACATTTACAGATCCCTTATGTATGTACAGATAGATTTGTTCCCAATCTTCCACAGAAAAGGATCTGGAAAGGTCACCTTCCCAGGATGAGCAGGCTCGTCCTGTGTTGGAAGGGTAATTTGAAAATAGGAGGGAGTGCATTGTGGAGATTAAGTGGCGCTGAGGTGATTGCGTCGTGCTGAGGGTTTCAAAGGGTGTGAGGGGTCTGGAGACTTTGAACTTCCTCTCTAGCATGTGGGTGTAGTGTGAGAGCAAGGTGAAAGTCCAGGGGGAGGTAGAGGGGTTCTCCCCCTTAGATGGAAGGTTTTCCCATGTTAAGGGTTTGCCTTGTGCAAAGAAGTGGTGTGCTAGTATCTTGCTGTGCAGCCAGGTGTCTTTTAGATAGTTGTTGTGCCTTGCGGGGGGGAAGTCCGGGTTGAGGCGTAATGAGGTGAGTGGGCCTGGAGTTGAGGATAGGGGTATAGATTTGCAAGTTTCCTAGAAACATCTAATGCCCCGTACACACGGTCGGATTTTCCGATGGAAAATGTCCGATCGGAGCGTGTTGTTGGAAATTCCGACCGTGTGTGGGCTCCATCTGACATTTTCCATTGGATTTTCTGAAACACAAAGTTGGAGAGCAGGAGATAAAATTTTCCGACAACAAAATCCGATCGCGTCAATTCCAACCGTGTGTGGCCTGTTCCGACGCACAAAGTGCCACGCATGCTCAGAAGAAATTCCAAGACGGAACAGCTCGTTCTGGTAAACTTAGCGTTCGCAATGCATACAGCACTTTCGTCACGCTGCAATGTCAAAAATGGTTTAATACAGCGCACTCTCTTCTTCTTTATAATGTGAGAAGAATTAGGTAGTTTTGCTGCTCATATTCACACACACTTCTCACAAAGTTTTATTTTTGTTTTTTTATTGGTATTCCCTGAATATATTGTTATTAGTTGTCACATCTGACATAATTTTTTTTTTTTTTTAATTTTTTTTTTTTTTTTAATTTTTTGGGGGATTTTAATCCTTTTATTTTTTTTTTAATGTTTGTATTTTTTCCAAGGCTGATCTTTGTTCAATGTTATTTTTATTTTTACTCCAGACTATTTTTGTGTGTGTTTTGTGTGTCAAGTTACCCCAACACCATTGATATCTTTTATTATTTCATCTCAAGGAGATTGTTTGTTGTTGGTGTCCCTTGTTAATTTCACATTGTATATTTGAAATGTACCTGAATCCTCACAAAAAAACTGTCATTTTTGAAGTAAAACACATAGGAGAGTATAATTCCAAACAAAAATCCTTTATTAAGGGATCAGAACCAAACAAAGAGGAAGGCAACACTGGATCAACATGAGAAATTAGTGAAGCTCGGGACCCCCACGGCAGACATCAATTCTTGAACATCAAAATTGGTGGCCTGAGGAGTCCATATGTAAGGGAGGGCAGTCTGGTCCAGAATTCGCAGAGATCCAGATAGCAGCAGATGACATCTGTGTCCCCAGGCTGTGGTACCACAAGAGGCTGCATATTTTGGCCGACCAGACTGGATCCAGGGTCCTCACTTTCTGGTCTTCCTTTCACGCTTCCTTCCGGGCTGTGGCTGTGCAGTTGGAGATGTGGCAGGAGGAGGAGTAGGACCTGGAGGAGGAGGAGGACTGGGAGGACATGGAGGAGAAGGAGGAGGAGGACCTGCAGGAGGAGGAGGAGGAGGACCATCGCAAAGGTGTGTCTGAGCTGTAATTTGGCCCCTCATACCTTTGTTAAGAGCCTCCGATATGAGCGCCTCACACATGACTTGTTGTCCCTCCTCCATCCTCTGCATTTTATATGCAATGACGGCAGCAATGTCCTCCTCCACGGTCTGTCGTGCTCCCAGGACCTCTGTAGCCCTCCAAAAGAGTCCTCTGGTAGCCTCCTCTAGGGCACTCCTCCTGCTGCCACTTTCTCTTTCCAGGGGGAGTGGAGGGACCTGCAGATCAGCCAGCCGGCTCGGCCCGGCCACCTCCTGGCTGAGACTTCCCTGTGTATGAAAAAGGGACATGGTTGTAATGTTTTGCATCATCAATCACAATCCTAAATTAGTACTCCCAACTAACATCTAGTTAACATCATTGATTGGACAAGCAGCAATATTTAGAGGAATGCTATACCTGGCTCAATCTGGGCTCCTCCTTGTGTTGTTGCCTGGAAGGCCCAGGTTGGGCGAAAGAAGCCTCAGCCGGGGGGGGAAGGAAGCGTGGAAGGAAGACTGGAGAGGGATGGCCTTGGTTCAGTCTGGCCTGCCAGAAAATGCAGCCTGTCGTAGTACAACATCCTGGGGACATAGATGTCATCTGCTGCTCCGGATCTCTGTGAATCCAGGACTTTCTTGCGCTCCCTTAGATATGTACTCCTCAGGCCACCAATTAATATCTTTAAATAGGAGATGTCTGCCATGGGGATCACCTGCTTCACAATTTCACACAATTGCACCAGTGCTGCCTTCCTCTTTGCTTGGTTCTTGAAATGGGGGTGTTTAATCTCCCACAGACAGGGCAGCTCCCTTAACATATCTACGAATACTGACATGAAGTCATTATCTTTCATTAGCATATCCATGTTCACTGCAAAACACAACACAAGACAAAGCCTAATGTCAGACAAAACTCTCCAAATCTTGTTACAATATAGGCCTCAATGTAGAAGCAGTATAGGCACAAGTTTGTCTCTTACCTTCGTTGTTACGATCGGCTCGTCCAATGCTCCTTCCTCCGCTCACAGATCGTACGTAATACGCACGCGTGTTACGCTTTATACACACCACGCATGCGTGCAACTCCGCCCGCCCCTGACGTTCTTTCTAGTCTATTCCCCGCTTCTTTTCGTTCGGCGCAGTGGGGGAAGAGCACATGGCGGAGTCACAGCAGGTGCGTGATAATTGCAGGAACGAGGAGGAGGAGGAGCAAAGCCCGGATCCGGGCACATCACGATCCAGAAGGAGATGTTTTAAGGCCACAAATATGGCACTTGGGGAGATGTTGGAGATGGTCGACATCATGAGGAAGTCCGACTATGATGGAAAGTATGGGCCTTACCCCAACCCCAATATCCGAAAGGCCAAGATCATGGCGAAAGTGATCAAAAGTCTGCACAAGAATTTCGGGGTACGACGATCGAAAGATCAGCTCAGGAAGCGGTGGTCAGACTTGAAATTGAGAGAGCCAGAGCAGTACCGAAAGATCCGGAGAGTGCTGAAAAAAAGTAAGTAGTTGTGCTGTGTTCCTATTCTTTCTGTCTTTATTACGTTCATGCTGCTCCATATGCTTTTATTAATTGTAACGTTTAAAAGGGCAACTTTAATGTTCATGGGCCCATTATTCGTTTGTATCAAACATTTTTCTTTCGGCCTCTAAAACACCATTGTTTAGGCCATATGCATTTTCCCACATTTTTTTGGGCCTACTTGGATGCCAAATATTTGTTTGTGTAGATGAGTTTGTTACTAGAATGAAATGCAAACTAGATTCTGTGTAAGGAGAGGACACTCAGCAGCTGTTTTCACATCTGGACACTGGAGCACTAGTGATGGACCCCAGAACACCATTTTTAGTAGGGGAGCCACACAGGTGCTCCAGTGTATACTATAGGGGGGTCTCCATCTGTGAAGCTTGTACTAAACAAGTAAAGTATTGCAGCTTGACAAAGGCCAATAAAAAAACAACATCTTGGAACTCTGCCAAAATAGACAATTGTACCCCACTTCCAAGCAATGTTTCCTATTTATAGTTCTGCCATCAAATATCTGTGTGCTAATTATAACATTTTTGTTTTACATAGGGGAGAAAAGACTCGGAGGACACCCCTCATCCGAGGAGACCACAGACCCCCCACCTCTGGAAGAAGGGGAACTAACACCAACCCAAGAAGAGCAGGAGGAAGAAGAAGATGTGGTGGAAATTGGCACCACAACAGGTGAGTGTCTGCGACCACAGGCTCAGGTAAGAGATGGATGCCGGCAGATTTTTGATACCTGTTTTTGTTTTGTTTCTCTCTTTTTAGGTGATCGTGATCCAGATCCTTTCACATCTGAAAGTGCCCAGATCCTGATCGGGGAGATCATGGGGTGTAATGTAGAACTGCAAAACATAAAGCAAAAAACCAATGATGTGATTAAAAAAAATAATAACATCATTGATGTTTTGGGGCGAATTTAAAACCCCACAAAATCTATTTTTGGATTGTGGTGCAATCTTTTAAAACTTTTTGCAATGTTTTGAAAAGCCAAATTTGGAGGATGCACACAGTGTGTCAACATGTGCTATCTGCTATCACGGGAGATCAATGGACGCGTTTTGGGGGTGCAACCCCTTCCTCAATTATAAAGTAGCGTTGAGGAAGGGCTTGCTCCCCCAAAACACGTCCCTTGATCCCCCGTGATGGCAGATAGCACATGTTGACATTCGTAAATTGGTGTGCATCTTCCAAATTTGGCTTTTCCAGGGGTGATTTCCCCCCATCTGAACGCTATATCAAACCCAGTTCCTAAATACTAATGTCTGATATAGCCTTCAGGTTTTACCTAATGTGAACTTTGTAAGTTCAAGTTTTTTGGCTTTCTTGTTGGTTTTACACATACCTGTTTTATCTTAAATGGTCATTTCGATTTTTGATAATGCTACTCCAAAAATTGTTACACAACAAACATGTTGGTTTGTTTTAAAAACCTTTGGTAAATGCACATGTGATTGTGCAGGTATAAAAAAGTTGGTTACTCAAGAATGTGTGGATTATTGTCTCAACACTACAACACTTTTGGGGTGATGTAATTGCTGTTTTCAGCAAAAATGGGAGTTATTTCCTAAGGGCAAATCCTCTTTGCACTTCAAGTGCAGTTTCAGTGCAGTTGCAACTGCACTTGTAGTGAAATGTGTTTTTGCATTTAGGAAATAACAGCCAACAGTGCTTTGTATAATAAGGTTACACAATCATGACATTTTCTGGACTCAACACATTTCTGTCAGGGTCAGCTAAAACAAACACAAGCAGTAAATGTCCACAAAGAATTTCTTTTTTTTTTTATTATAAAAAGGCTTCACAGATTGTCTGGCATATTGATAGCCCCCCTACCCGCAAAGAACTCCTGGTATCGTAACCGGACATCACGGGCACTCAGGGAGGGCAAGCCAGGACGGCCACTTTCAAGCGCCGTCATTGTGGTTTGATGTATGATTCCGGCCTCAGGCCCAACTGAGCCAGCATAGTTGGCCGAATGTTTCCTTAAAAAGATATGGAGAACACAGCACGCAAGGATAATATGGTTCATTTTATACTCCGCCATATGGATGGGTGTCATAAATAGGCGGAACCGGCTGGCCAGGATTCCAAATGTGTTCTCCACCACTCTTCGGGCTCTGGCCAGCCGGTAATTAAAAACCCTCTGTTCCGGGGTGAGGGTCCTCATTGGGAATGGCCGCATCAGGTGGTCCCCCAGCGCAAACGCTTCATCAGCAATGAACACAAATGGGAGTCCTTCCACATTGTCCTCTGGAGCTGGCAAGTCCAAGCTGCCATTCTGGAGACGCCTGTAGAACTTCGTCTGGGCGATGACTCCACCATCAGACATCCGGCCATTCTTCCCCACGTACACATACAAGAAGTCGTAATTAGCCGACACCACCGCCAACATCACAATACTATTGAAATTATAATAGTACGACCCCGAGTTGGGTGGTGGGATGATGTGGACGTGTTTCCCATCAATTGCCCCTCCGCAGTTAGGAAAGTCCCACCACTGGGCAAAGTGGGAGGCCACAGTCTGCCATTCCTGTGGCGTGGAAGGAAACTGTTGATGAAAAAACAATAAACATTACTATTTTTACTCTGAAACATGGCAAGCAGATTAGACACAAACATTATGGGGCAACCTCCAGATAGCATTTATTAAGGGGAATTTAACAACGCCAAACTATAAGGTACAACTATCATATCCCCCCCCCCCTCTCATGGGCCATTTCTAACATTATAGGGGGGGGCTCTTGGACAGGTAACCCTCTTCACTTCATTGAGAGATGAATGCCTAAATAATGGGTATTACTTGGAACAGACCCTCCTTAGTTACACTATTAGCAGACCACTGGACAGGTAAGAAGTGTCATAATACAAAGATATAAATACACACTGTACACATTTGAGGACATTTGGACATTCTGCTATTACCTATCAAGATAATAATAGGATCCTAAAACTTTAAACAGTACCATTTGAAAGTATACAGGCAGGCCCTACTACATGCTTTGGGGAATTCATCCATAAATCTGACCACAAAAGAGGTGGGTATAGTGTGTATGGGTTTGGCAAAGTCAGCAGATAGATGATTGAGGATAGATAGAGAATTGGGATCAGCTGACTTAGCAGTTGGGGGAGGGAGGGTTACTAAAAATGATTTGGGGACACCACAAAAAAAAAAGCCTCTGGCACTCTGCCTGAATTTAAATAAAAAATAACATTTCTAAACATTTTAGGGGGTGTTTGGGGTAAAGCACTACTATGGAGCTGATAAAATACATTGTTAAGTGACTACATGAGGTGAATATGGGCCAGGAGACACCATGCTGGGGAGGTAAGTGAAGGCAAATATGTATGAAGGACCTAAAATAATAATTACATAAAAATCCAGCATGCATGAGAACAAAGGGGACATTCACAGCATATTACAATCATGGTAATTAGGTAATGAGGAAAGAAATACAATATATTAGCAAACATTAAATACAATAAAATGTGATATAAAAGGATAAAAATCTTACCTTCATATACTCCTTCTGTAGGACCTGGATGATGGCAGAACAGGTCTCTGGGATAATGATCCCCAGAGCCTGGGGGGAGATGCCTGTCGAGAACTTGAGGTCCTGCAGGCTTCTCCCTGTCGCCAAATACCGCAGGGTAGCGACGAGCCTCTGCTCCGGAGTGATGGCTTGCCTCATGCAGGTATCCTGCCTGCTGATATAGGGGGTCAGCGAAGCCAACAAACGGTGAAACACGGGGTCCGTCATCCTGAGAAAGTTCCTGAAATCATCAGGATTATTCTCACGGATCTCACGGAGCAAAGGCATATGAGAGAACTGGTCATGCTGAAGCAACCAATTCTTGGTCCATGAACTCCTCCCCACCCTGTTCATGGACTGGACTTGTGTCAAGGTCAGGACCCCAACACCAAGCCCCCGCACAGCACGAACTCTACGAGGAGTACGCATACGAAACATGGCTAGAAAACGGTCGGCTGCTCAGAACGAAGTAACAGAACGCACTGAAGAACAGCAAGGCCTGTGAAGAGCGAACTGAAAAACAGTAACGAACGAACAAGAATACAATGACTACTTAAAGTCACGCGGAACTTGCTGCACGCACTGAAGAGCAGATACAAACCCACAAGCACAAACTGAACGGCAGTAAACGATTTGAAAGCCACGAGTCTGAAAAAGCGCGAATCGTCTCTCACCAAACTTTTACTAACACGAGATTAGCAAAAGGAGCCCAAAGGGTGCCACGCTTGGTTCTGAACCGGCCCTTTCTAGTCTCGTCGTACGTGGTGTACGTGACTGCGTGGTTGGCGATCGGATTTTCCGACAACTTTGTGCGACCGTGTGTAGACAAAACAAGTTTGAGCCAACATCCGTCGGAAAAAATCCTAGGATTTTGTTGTCGGAATGCCCGAACAAAGTCCGTCCGTGTGTACGCCCTATAAGAGTTGGGCCAATTAATGGGTGGGTTTCGCTTGTAACATGTTTCGGGAGTAACCAGGGCAATGAGTGCATGGGGGGACGGTGTGAAGGAAGCTTCGAGTTCAAACCAGTCTTTAATTTCATTGTGGATGTTCCAATCCAGGATTCTTGTCAAGTGACTGGCCCTGTAAAAATTTCTTATGTCTGGCAGGCCTAACCCTCCTTTATTCTTAGGTAGAGAGAGGTGGGAGTAGCTGATTCTCGGTCTCCGGTTGGCCCAGAGAAATCTGGTGCACAGACTCTTGTAGATCCAGAAGAAGGCTAGGGGGATGTGGGTTGGGGCTGCTTGTAAGATATATAGGAGGCGGGGCAGTACATTCATTTTTAGGATGGCTGCTCTGCCGAACCAGGAAAAGGTGGGTTTGTTCCACGGCTTAAGATCACTAGTAAGGCTGTGTAGAATTGGTAGATAATTCTTGAGGTATAAGTGTTTGAGAGACCTGGGGAGTTGAATGCCAAGATATGTTATAGCATCTTCCTTCCATTTGAAAGGAAAGTTGTTTTGGCATTGGGTGACGAGTTGGTTCGGGAGAGATATATTCAGGGCATGGGACTTGGAGAAATTGATCTTAAGGTTGGAGATTTATCTGAATCTTTGGAATTCTGAGAGGTTTGGGTGTGATATATGTGGTTCTGTGAGGAAGAGAAGGATGTCATCTGCAAAAGCAGCAAATTTGTATTCTTTAAGGGAAGTATGAACACCTCTAATATCTGTGTTGTGTTTAAGGCTATGTAGGAATGGTTCTAAGATGAGTATGAATAGTAAGGGCGCAAGGGGTCAGCCCTGCCTCGTGGATGGAGAAGGCGTTTGACAGGAGGCAGTTGACTCGGACTTTCGCCGTTGGCTGGAATAGAGCGCCATTATAAAGTTTAATAGGCGTCTACCCAGACCCAGGGTTCCATGTAGTCCCAGGCCACTCTGTCAAACGCCTTCTCCGCATCCAAGGATAGGAAGAAGCCTGCTTGGTTGGAAGTTGATAAGAGGTGGTGTAGGTTTATGGTTTTAAGGGTGTTGTCCCTGGCTTCCCTGCCAGGAACAAAGCCCACTTGGTCTGTGGTTATCGTTGAGGGAAGAAAAGGGAGCAGACGATTAGCGAGTATCTTAGCGAATATTTTGATGTCTACATTTAGTAGCGATATTGGTCTGTAACTCATTGCGTGGGTAGGGTCCTTACCTTCTTTGGGGATTACAGAGATGTGTGCTTCTAGCATACCAGGTGTGATCAGATTCTCTGCAGAAAGTGAGTTAAATGCTTTGAGCAAGGGGCTGGACAGCATGCTTGAGAAGGTCTTATAGTATACAGCTGATAGACCATCTGGTCCGGGACTTTTCCCCGGTTTTAACTCCTTGAGTGCTAAGTCCCATTCAGTCATTGTTTTTTTTTTTCAAATAATTTTTATTGATAAAGCAATAAATGGTACAATAACAATTATCATAGAGTAGAATCAACACATTTGAGTCGGTCAGGAGTACAATAAACAAAGTATAGTGCGCATAGAAAAACAGTATCTTATATGCATTTGCGATATTGTACAGGTAGGAATAAACATATTCAAGATCAGAACATATCGGAAGAGAGAACTGTAAGTAACAGTAAAGTCAAATTAGTAGTTAACTTTAGTGCATTTATTAGGCCTTGAAGGTGGAATATGTCCATTAGGTAGATTGAGAAATTTCAGTATTCCATCTCGCACCCCTGATGGGCTCATACTGTGCGAGGGATACTGCAAGAAAAGTCGCTCAAATAATATCCAAATTATCAATCTACCTATACCTGAAGTGGTTCACCTCAAGCCTATACCAAAGGAGTGAATAAAAACACAATAATTCTGCGCTCCCACACAAAAAGAGAAGGACACAGCAGCTAACACAACCAGCAAGTGTAAATGTAATCAAAATAACAAAAAAAGTGTAGCGCTAAAGAAGGTCCCAAAGATACAGTCTATGGCTTGGCAATTCAATGATCATAAATCAGCAAAGACCATCATTATAAGTAAAAAGTCCTCTGGAGTAAATCTACATATGAGGAATGATCATCCGTCACACACGGTCCATACACCACCCAATAGATGTGAAGAGGCTTACCAGAGTTGGTGGACCCAACAAGGCATACGCCAGGTGGAGTCAATCAAGCCTAGGTGATGCTGGGTTGAAGTGGGCCCAGACGGGCAGAGTTGGTGGAGTGGCTACCACATAGCTGTGTTCTTCAAGTTAGATCAGATCAGAAGATGTGGAATCCAGCGCCCATGGAACGCATCTCTCGGATCCGCGTATGAACCAGCGATATCAGTAACCGAATGAAGAAAAGAAATGGCCAAATAGTGTAAATCCGTTTTAATGGAAAGTATAATAAAAGAGTATACACTCACATAAAATGATGAGTAAAAACAGCGCTGTGTAGAAAGTGACGACAGTGGGGTCCTACCCGACGCGTTTCGTCTGCATAGACGTCGTCTGGGGGGTTACCCTCACTGTGGCCACCAGAATATATATAGATAGAGCATCAAAATCAATGTAAAACAGCTCCACAGTCATTAAAGGGTCACTTCCGGTATTGAGGGAAAATGGCCGAACGGCGTGCGTTCCAGTACAGCACACGTGCGTTCCACGCCTCGTGTTGCCACCGGAAGTGAATATGAATAAGGTCGAGATTGTCTTTTAAAAACATATATAAGTAGGACCATTGAGAGGAGGATGATTATGTGGAGACAAGTAGGTGGGTGGATGAGTAAAATAGTGTTAGTGAGATGTGAAAAGCGCGGGGTGTGAACACCGCGGCTGTGTGCGCGCGCATCGGAATCCAAAAGCATGAAATGCGCATGCGTGAGGAAGGTGAAGGGGCGGGATGACGGCAGTGAAAGACTAGCCGAGAAGAGTGACGAAAAAGAAAAAGAAAATGTGCGCGCGCATCGAGGTAAAAATCATACACAATGCGCATGTGCGATAACATCATGACGGGGTAGTGAAGGGGCGGGACAGGGGCAATGCAAGCCGTGTCCAGGGGCGTATCAAAACAAGCGTAGTAAGAACCACCCAGAAAGCCCCGGTAGCTATGGAAACAATCCATGACAGCGGCGTGATCTCTGTGTGAGAAAACAAAGGGACTGACACAGCCGGTAGACGCCAGTGTGAACAGACAAATATTAATTCGGTGACACAGTGAGATAATCTTATTTATGGGGGACAGGTGTCAGGTCCAATATCCACAATAGTATGGGCAATCAAATGGAAAAATTTATAGGCAGGAACAGAGGGTATTAGAGCCTAAAAAATGACTATTGTCGTACAGAGACGTGGAGCTGGTTTTAACAAAGTGATAAAGTATAATGATAACAAATGCAGATACAATGGATGTCAAAAAACAATGTATATGACACATTCAAGGACATGAATTGAAATACTGTAAACTGAATCAGGCAAACGTCCATAAACATATGACTGTCAGCTTACCTCCTCCATGAGCTCACCTTTAGAGGCCAGCCACTCTCACCTGACTGCTTATATAATCTTCCCTCAGCATAGATCCACCTCAGCCTCTAATTAGGAACACTATATTAACCTGTGCATTGCAAGCCAACCTTGCTGATCAACAGTTGCAATTTTAGAACATTAAACAACTTGGTGTGATCCAGTGACGAGATGTATAGGGTAAGGGTTTTCTCAAGTATGTCAGGAACTACTTAGCATCTAGGAGTCTCAAGTTTTAAGAAAAAGGCATCAGGGGAAAGTATCCAGGGGATGCACTTGAGCCCGTATTCGGGTCATGTAGATTTATGTCTGCATGTGTTTAAAAGGCTTAGGGGGTGAGTCACCAGTTGTAGGTGAGTGGTCAATGAGAGGGGCGTAATTTTGTTCGGCTTGGTTGGGGTATCCTGTTAGGGGCTTGTCTAATGTGGGCAGTACTTACCTCTGTGCGGTAGTGGGTTTCTGTATGCTGGTGAGTATTACTAGGTTCCTCAAGTGGGAAAAGGGGACTGGGGTAGGGGGTGGGTGTTAGGGGTGGGAAAGGAGGGAGAGGGCAGGAGAAGGGAGAGGAGTAGGAAAGGGAAGGCTAGTGGGTGTAGCAGCGGTTTTAGAGGGGTGTGCCAATGAAGTGGAGAGGGTGGGTATCCATCTCTCTCTCCCTCCATTTGGGGTAGCAGGTAGGTTGTTGGCTCTTTGGAATTGCGATTGTTATGCCGCGTACACACGGTCGGACTTTTCGTCTACAAAAGTCCAACGGACGCTGACGGACTAAAGCTGGCTGGTAATCCGATCGTGTGTGGGCTTCTCCGGACTTTCAACTGACTTTTTTAGCCTCAAATCCGACGTACTTTAGATTTGAAACATGCTTCAAATCTTTCCGACGGACTCGAGTCCGGTCGAAAAATCCGCTCGTCTGTATGCTAGTCCGACGGACAAAAACCCACGCTAGGGCAGCTATTGGCTACTGGCTATGAATTTCCTTATTTTAGTCCGGTGTACGTCATCACGTAAGAATTCGACTGACTTTTGTGTGATCGTGTGTAGGCAAGTCTGTTCGTTAGAAAGTCCGCCGCAAGTCTGTCGAAAGTCCGCCAAAAGTCCGTCGAAAGTCTGTCGGACAGGCTGTCGGACTTTTGTAGCTGAAAAGTCCGACCGTGTGTACGCCCCATTAGAGTGGAGAATGTCTGGGAGTAAGTGTATTTGATGTTTATTTCCAGTTGTGAGGTTAATCCTAGGGTGTACTGGGATGAGTTGGTACCATTGGGCTGTCTGCAGTGATGAGGTTTCAATATTCTGCTGTTGTTTAGAAGTGGGTCCAACAGGCCCATTTAGTTGAGAATTTGGAGGGTGTGTCATGTGTGATGCTAATGAGGCGCTCCATTTCAGCTACTTTGGTGATTCTGACTAACCATTCTTTAACTGATGGGGTTTGTGTAGAACCCCAGTGAACAGGAATGCTTTGCGGCATTTAGCATGTGAATTGCTAGGGACTTAAAGTAGTTCCTGTGTGATAATGTGGAATGGTGTAGGAGAAATTGTGCTGGGGAAAAATCTAGTTGGTATGTGGTTATTTTTGTAATAAGTTGGTGTACCTCGGTCCAGTAGGTTTGGATGGCAGGACAGCTCCACCATAAATGCAGGAGAGATCCCTTTTCAAGGTGGCATCTCCAACACATATCCGGGAGGTCCGGATTGAATTTGTGGATAAGGGTTGGGGTGCGGTACCATCGGGCTTGAACTTTGTATCTGTTCTCTTGTGTGGACACATTTACAGATCCCTTATGTATGTACAGATAGATTTGTTCCCAATCTTCCACAGAAAAGGATCTGGAAAGGTCACCTTCCCAGGATGAGCAGGCTCGTCCTGTGTTGGAAGGGTAATTTGAAAATAGGAGGGAGTGCATTGTGGAGATTAAGTGGCGCTGAGGTGATTGCGTCGTGCTGAGGGTTTCAAAGGGTGTGAGGGGTCTGGAGACTTTGAACTTCCTCTCTAGCATGTGGGTGTAGTGTGAGAGCAAGGTGAAAGTCCAGGGGGAGGTAGAGGGGTTCTCCCCCTTAGATGGAAGGTTTTCCCATGTTAAGGGTTTGCCTTGTGCAAAGAAGTGGTGTGCTAGTATCTTGCTGTGCAGCCAGGTGTCTTTTAGATAGTTGTTGTGCCTTGCGGGGGGGAAGTCCGGGTTGAGGCGTAATGAGGTGAGTGGGCCTGGAGTTGAGGATAGGGGTATAGATTTGCAAGTTTCCTAGAAACATCTAATGCCCCGTACACAGGGTCGGATTTTCCGATGGAAAATGTCCGATCGGAGCGTGTTGTTGGAAATTCCGACCGTGTGTGGGCTCCATCTGACATTTTCCATCGGATTTTCTGAAACACAAAGTTGGAGAGCAGGACATAAAATTTTCCGACAACAAAATCCGATCGCGTCAATTCCAACCGTGTGTGGCCTGTTCCGACGCACAAAGTGCCACGCATGCTCAGAAGAAATTCCAAGACGGAACAGCTCGTTCTGGTAAACTTAGCGTTCGCAATGCATACAGCACTTTCGTCACGCTGCAATGTCAAAAATGGTTTAATACAGCGCACTCTCTTCTTCTTTATAATGTGAGAAGAATTAGGTAGTTTTGCTGCTCATATTCACACACACTTCTCACAAAGTTTTATTTTTGTTTTTTTATTGGTATTCCCTGAATATATTGTTATTAGTTGTCACATCTGACATAATTTTTTTTTTTTTTTAATTTTTTTTTTTTTTTTAATTTTTTGGGGGATTTTAATCCTTTTATTTTTTTTTTAATGTTTGTATTTTTTCCAAGGCTGATCTTTGTTCAATGTTATTTTTATTTTTACTCCAGACTATTTTTGTGTGTGTTTTGTGTGTCAAGTTACCCCAACACCATTGATATCTTTTATTATTTCATCTCAAGGAGATTGTTTGTTGTTGGTGTCCCTTGTTAATTTCACATTGTATATTTGAAATGTACCTGAATCCTCACAAAAAAACTGTCATTTTTGAAGTAAAACACATAGGAGAGTATAATTCCAAACAAAAATCCTTTATTAAGGGATCAGAACCAAACAAAGAGGAAGGCAACACTGGATCAACATGAGAAATTAGTGAAGCTCGGGACCCCCACGGCAGACATCAATTCTTGAACATCAAAATTGGTGGCCTGAGGAGTCCATATGTAAGGGAGGGCAGTCTGGTCCAGAATTCGCAGAGATCCAGATAGCAGCAGATGACATCTGTGTCCCCAGGCTGTGGTACCACAAGAGGCTGCATATTTTGGCCGACCAGACTGGATCCAGGGTCCTCACTTTCTGGTCTTCCTTTCACGCTTCCTTCCGGGCTGTGGCTGTGCAGTTGGAGATGTGGCAGGAGGAGGAGTAGGACCTGGAGGAGGAGGAGGACTGGGAGGACATGGAGGAGAAGGAGGAGGAGGACCTGCAGGAGGAGGAGGAGGAGGACCATCGCAAAGGTGTGTCTGAGCTGTAATTTGGCCCCTCATACCTTTGTTAAGAGCCTCCGATATGAGCGCCTCACACATGACTTGTTGTCCCTCCTCCATCCTCTGCATTTTATATGCAATGACGGCAGCAATGTCCTCCTCCACGGTCTGTCGTGCTCCCAGGACCTCTGTAGCCCTCCAAAAGAGTCCTCTGGTAGCCTCCTCTAGGGCACTCCTCCTGCTGCCACTTTCTCTTTCCAGGGGGAGTGGAGGGACCTGCAGATCAGCCAGCCGGCTCGGCCCGGCCACCTCCTGGCTGAGACTTCCCTGTGTATGAAAAAGGGACATGGTTGTAATGTTTTGCATCATCAATCACAATCCTAAATTAGTACTCCCAACTAACATCTAGTTAACATCATTGATTGGACAAGCAGCAATATTTAGAGGAATGCTATACCTGGCTCAATCTGGGCTCCTCCTTGTGTTGTTGCCTGGAAGGCCCAGGTTGGGCGAAAGAAGCCTCAGCCGGGGGGGGAAGGAAGCGTGGAAGGAAGACTGGAGAGGGATGGCCTTGGTTCAGTCTGGCCTGCCAGAAAATGCAGCCTGTCGTAGTACAACATCCTGGGGACATAGATGTCATCTGCTGCTCCAGATCTCTGTGAATCCAGGACTTTCTTGCGCTCCCTTAGATATGTACTCCTCAGGCCACCAATTAATATCTTTAAATAGGAGATGTCTGCCATGGGGATCACCTGCTTCACAATTTCACACAATTGCACCAGTGCTGCCTTCCTCTTTGCTTGGTTCTTGAAATGGGGGTGTTTAATCTCCCACAGACAGGGCAGCTCCCTTAACATATCTACGAATACTGACATGAAGTCATTATCTTTCATTAGCATATCCATGTTCACTGCAAAACACAACACAAGACAAAGCCTAATGTCAGACAAAACTCTCCAAATCTTGTTACAATATAGGCCTCAATGTAGAAGCAGTATAGGCACAAGTTTGTCTCTTACCTTCGTTGTTACGATCGGCGCGTCCAATGCTCCTTCCTCCGCTCACAGATCGTACGTAATACGCACGCGTGTTACGCTTTATACACACCACGCATGCGTGTAACTCCGCCCGCCCCTGACGTTCTTTCTAGTCTATTCCCCGCTTCTTTTCGTTCGGCGCAGTGGGGGAAGAGCACATGGCGGAGTCACAGCAGGTGCGTGATAATTGCAGGAACGAGGAGGAGGAGGAGCAAAGCCCGGATCCGGGCACATCACGATCCAGAAGGAGATGTTTTAAGGCCACAAATATGGCACTTGGGGAGATGTTGGAGATGGTCGACATCATGAGGAAGTCCGACTATGATGGAAAGTATGGGCCTTACCCCAACCCCAATATCCGAAAGGCCAAGATCATGGCGAAAGTGATCAAAAGTCTGCACAAGAATTTCGGGGTACGACGATCGAAAGATCAGCTCAGGAAGCGGTGGTCAGACTTGAAATTGAGAGAGCCAGAGCAGTACCGAAAGATCCGGAGAGTGCTGAAAAAAAGTAAGTAGTTGTGCTGTGTTCCTATTCTTTCTGTCTTTATTACGTTCATGCTGCTCCATATGCTTTTATTAATTGTAACGTTTAAAAGGGCAACTTTAATGTTCATGGGCCCATTATTCGTTTGTATCAAACATTTTTCTTTCGGCCTCTAAAACACCATTGTTTAGGCCATATGCATTTTCCCACATTTTTTTGGGCCTACTTGGATGCCAAATATTTGTTTGTGTAGATGGGTTTGTTACTAGAATGAAATGCAAACTAGATTCTGTGTAAGGAGAGGACACTCAGCAGCTGTTTTCACATCTGGACACTGGAGCACTAGTGATGGACCCCAGAACACCATTTTTAGTAGGGGAGCCACACAGGTGCTCCAGTGTATACTATAGGGGGGTCTCCATCTGTGAAGCTTGTACTAAACAAGTAAAGTATTGCAGCTTGACAAAGGCCAATAAAAAAACAACATCTTGGAACTCTGCCAAAATAGACAATTGTACCCCACTTCCAAGCAATGTTTCCTATTTATAGTTCTGCCATCAAATATCTGTGTGCTAATTATAACATTTTTGTTTTACATAGGGGAGAAAAGACTCGGAGGACACCCCTCATCCGAGGAGACCACAGACCCCCCACCTCTGGAAGAAGGGGAACTAACACCAACCCAAGAAGAGCAGGAGGAAGAAGAAGATGTGGTGGAAATTGGCACCACAACAGGTGAGTGTCTGCGACCACAGGCTCAGGTAAGAGATGGATGCCGGCAGATTTTTGATACCTGTTTTTGTTTTGTTTCTCTCTTTTTAGGTGATCGTGATCCAGATCCTTTCACATCTGAAAGTGCCCAGATCCTGATCGGGGAGATCATGGGGTGTAATGTAGAACTGCAAAACATAAAGCAAAAAACCAATGATGTGATTAAAAAAAATAATAACATCATTGATGTTTTGGGGCGAATTTAAAACCCCACAAAATCTATTTTTGGATTGTGGTGCAATCTTTTAAAACTTTTTGCAATGTTTTGAAAAGCCAAATTTGGAGGATGCACACAGTGTGTCAACATGTGCTATCTGCTATCACGGGAGATCAATGGACGCGTTTTGGGGGTGCAACCCCTTCCTCAATTATAAAGTAGCGTTGAGGAAGGGCTTGCTCCCCCAAAACACGTCCCTTGATCCCCCGTGATGGCAGATAGCACATGTTGACATTCGTAAATTGGTGTGCATCTTCCAAATTTGGCTTTTCCAGGGGTGATTTCCCCCCATCTGAACGCTATATCAAACCCAGTTCCTAAATACTAATGTCTGATATAGCCTTCAGGTTTTACCTAATGTGAACTTTGTAAGTTCAAGTTTTTTGGCTTTCTTGTTGGTTTTACACATACCTGTTTTATCTTAAATGGTCATTTCGATTTTTGATAATGCTACTCCAAAAATTGTTACACAACAAACATGTTGGTTTGTTTTAAAAACCTTTGGTAAATGCACATGTGATTGTGCAGGTATAAAAAAGTTGGTTACTCAAGAATGTGTGGATTATTGTCTCAACACTACAACACTTTTGGGGTGATGTAATTGCTGTTTTCAGCAAAAATGGGAGTTATTTCCTAAGGGCAAATCCTCTTTGCACTACAAGTGCAGTTTCAGTGCAGTTGCAACTGCACTTGTAGTGAAATGTGTTTTTGCATTTAGGAAATAACAGCCAACAGTGCTTTGTATAATAAGGTTACACAATCATGACATTTTCTGGACTCAACACATTTCTGTCAGGGTCAGCTAAAACAAACACAAGCAGTAAATGTCCACAAAGAATTTCTTTTTTTTTTTATTATAAAAAGGCTTCACAGATTGTCTGGCATATTGATAGCCCCCCTACCCGCAAAGAACTCCTGGTATCGTAACCGGACATCACGGGCACTCAGGGAGGGCAAGCCAGGACGGCCACTTTCAAGCGCCGTCATTGTGGTTTGATGTATGATTCCGGCCTCAGGCCCAACTGAGCCAGCATAGTTGGCCGAATGTTTCCTTAAAAAGATATGGAGAACACAGCACGCAAGGATAATATGGTTCATTTTATACTCCGCCATATGGATGGGTGTCATAAATAGGCGGAACCGGCTGGCCAGGATTCCAAATGTGTTCTCCACCACTCTTCGGGCTCTGGCCAGCCGGTAATTAAAAACCCTCTGTTCCGGGGTGAGGGTCCTCATTGGGAATGGCCGCATCAGGTGGTCCCCCAGCGCAAACGCTTCATCAGCAATGAACACAAATGGGAGTCCTTCCACATTGTCCTCTGGAGCTGGCAAGTCCAAGCTGCCATTCTGGAGACGCCTGTAGAACTTCGTCTGGGCGATGACTCCACCATCAGACATCCGGCCATTCTTCCCCACGTACACATACAAGAAGTCGTAATTAGCCGACACCACCGCCAACATCACAATACTATTGAAATTATAATAGTACGACCCCGAGTTGGGTGGTGGGATGATGTGGACGTGTTTCCCATCAATTGCCCCTCCGCAGTTAGGAAAGTCCCACCACTGGGCAAAGTGGGAGGCCACAGTCTGCCATTCCTGTGGCGTGGAAGGAAACTGTTGATGAAAAAACAATAAACATTACTATTTTTACTCTGAAACATGGCAAGCAGATTAGACACAAACATTATGGGGCAACCTCCAGATAGCATTGATTAAGGGGAATTTAACAACGCCAAACTATAAGGTACAACTATCATATCCCCCCCCCCTCTCATGGGCCATTTCTAACATTATAGGGGGGGGCTCTTGGACAGGTAACCCTCTTCACTTCATTGAGAGATGAATGCCTAAATAATGGGTATTACTTGGAACAGACCCTCCTTAGTTACACTATTAGCAGACCACTGGACAGGTAAGAAGTGTCATAATACAAAGATATAAATACACACTGTACACATTTGAGGACATTTGGACATTCTGCTATTACCTATCAAGATAATAATAGGATCCTAAAACTTTAAACAGTACCATTTGAAAGTATACAGGCAGGCCCTACTACATGCTTTGGGGAATTCATCCATAAATCTGACCACAAAAGAGGTGGGTATAGTGTGTATGGGTTTGGCAAAGTCAGCAGATAGATGATTGAGGATAGATAGAGAATTGGGATCAGCTGACTTAGCAGTTGGGGGAGGGAGGGTTACTAAAAATGATTTGGGGACACCACAAAAAAAAAAGCCTCTGGCACTCTGCCTGAATTTAAATAAAAAATAACATTTCTAAACATTTTAGGGGGTGTTTGGGGTAAAGCACTACTATGGAGCTGATAAAATACATTGTTAAGTGACTACATGAGGTGAATATGGGCCAGGAGACACCATGCTGGGGAGGTAAGTGAAGGCAAATATGTATGAAGGACCTAAAATAATAATTACATAAAAATCCAGCATGCATGAGAACAAAGGGGACATTCACAGCATATTACAATCATGGTAATTAGGTAATGAGGAAAGAAATACAATATATTAGCAAACATTAAATACAATAAAATGTGATATAAAAGGATAAAAATCTTACCTTCATATACTCCTTCTGTAGGACCTGGATGATGGCAGAACAGGTCTCTGGGATAATGATCCCCAGAGCCTGGGGGGAGATGCCTGTCGAGAACTTGAGGTCCTGCAGGCTTCTCCCTGTCGCCAAATACCGCAGGGTAGCGACGAGCCTCTGCTCCGGAGTGATGGCTTGCCTCATGCAGGTATCCTGCCTGCTGATATAGGGGGTCAGCGAAGCCAACAAACGGTGAAACACGGGGTCCGTCATCCTGAGAAAGTTCCTGAAATCATCAGGATTATTCTCACGGATCTCACGGAGCAAAGGCATATGAGAGAACTGGTCATGCTGAAGCAACCAATTCTTGGTCCATGAACTCCTCCCCACCCTGTTCATGGACTGGACTTGTGTCAAGGTCAGGACCCCAACACCAAGCCCCCGCACAGCACGAACTCTACGAGGAGTACGCATACGAAACATGGCTAGAAAACGGTCGGCTGCTCAGAACGAAGTAACAGAACGCACTGAAGAACAGCAAGGCCTGTGAAGAGCGAACTGAAAAACAGTAACGAACGAACAAGAATACAATGACTACTTAAAGTCACGCGGAACTTGCTGCACGCACTGAAGAGCAGATACAAACCCACAAGCACAAACTGAACGGCAGTAAACGATTTGAAAGCCTCGAGTCTGAAAAAGCGCGAATCGTCTCTCACCAAACTTTTACTAACACGAGATTAGCAAAAGGAGCCCAAAGGGTGCCACGCTTGGTTCTGAACCGGCCCTTTCTAGTCTCGTCGTACGTGGTGTACGTGACTGCGTGGTTGGCGATCGGATTTTCCGACAACTTTGTGCGACCGTGTGTAGACAAAACAAGTTTGAGCCAACATCCATCGGAAAAAATCCTAGGATTTTGTTGTCGGAATGCCCGAACAAAGTCCGACCGTGTGTACGCCCTATAAGAGTTGGGCCAATTAATGGGTGGGTTTCGTTTGTAACATGTTTCGGGAGTAACCAGGGCAATGAGTGCATGGGGGGACGGTGTGAAGGAAGCTTCGAGTTCAACCCAGTCTTTAATTTCATTGTGGATGTTCCAATCCAGGATTATTGTCAAGTGACTGGCCCTGTAAAAATTTCTTATGTCTGGCAGGCCTAACCCTCCTTTATTCTTAGGTAGAGAGAGGTGGGAGTAGCTGATTCTCGGTCTCCGGTTGGCCCAGAGAAATCTGGTGCACAGACTCTTGTAGATCCAGAAGAAGGCTAGGGGGATGTGGGTTGGGGCTGCTTGTAAGATATATAGGAGGCGGGGCAGTACATTCATTTTTAGGATGGCTGCTCTGCCGAACCAGGAAAAGGTGGGTTTGTTCCACGGCTTAAGATCACTAGTAAGGCTGTGTAGAATTGGTAGATAATTCTTGAGGTATAAGTGTTTGAGAGACCTGGGGAGTTGAATGCCAAGATATGTTATAGCATCTTCCTTCCATTTGAAAGGAAAGTTGTTTTGGCATTGGGTGACGAGTTGGTTCGGGAGAGATATATTCAGGGCATGGGACTTGGAGAAATTGATCTTAAGGTTGGAGATTTATCTGAATCTTTGGAATTCTGAGAGGTTTGGGTGTGATATATGTGGTTCTGTGAGGAAGAGAAGGATGTCATCTGCAAAAGCAGCAAATTTGTATTCTTTAAGGGAAGTATGAACACCTCTAATATCTGTGTTGTGTTTAAGGCTATGTAGGAATGGTTCTAAGATGAGTATGAATAGTAAGGGCGCAAGGGGTCAGCCCTGCCTCGTGGATGGAGAAGGCGTTTGACAGGAGGCAGTTGACTCGGACTTTCGCCGTTGGCTGGAATAGAGCGCCATTATAAAGTTTAATAGGCGTCTACCCAGACCCAGGGTTCCATGTAGTCCCAGGCCACTCTGTCAAACGCCTTCTCCGCATCCAAGGATAGGAAGAAGCCTGCTTGGTTGGAAGTTGATAAGAGGTGGTGTAGGTTTATGGTTTTAAGGGTGTTGTCCCTGGCTTCCCTGCCAGGAACAAAGCCCACTTGGTCTGTGGTTATCGTTGAGGGAAGAAAAGGGAGCAGACGATTAGCGAGTATCTTAGCGAATATTTTGATGTCTACATTTAGTAGCGATATTGGTCTGTAACTCATTGCGTGGGTAGGGTCCTTACCTTCTTTGGGGATTACAGAGATGTGTGCTTCTAGCATACCAGGTGTGATCAGATTCTCTGCAGAAAGTGAGTTAAATGCTTTGAGCAAGGGGCTGGACAGCATGCTTGAGAAGGTCTTATAGTATACAGCTGATAGACCATCTGGTCCGGGACTTTTCCCCGGTTTTAACTCCTTGAGTGCTAAGTCCCATTCAGTCATTGTTTTTTTTTTTCAAATAATTTTTATTGATAAAGCAATAAATGGTACAATAACAATTATCATAGAGTAGAATCAACACATTTGAGTCGGTCAGGAGTACAATAAACAAAGTATAGTGCGCATAGAAAAACAGTATCTTATATGCATTTGCGATATTGTACAGGTAGGAATAAACATATTCAAGATCAGAACATATCGGAAGAGAGAACTGTAAGTAACAGTAAAGTCAAATTAGTAGTTAACTTTAGTGCATTTATTAGGCCTTGAAGGTGGAATATGTCCATTAGGTAGATTGAGAAATTTCAGTATTCCATCTCGCACCCCTGATGGGCTCATACTGTGCGAAGGGATACTGCAAGAAAAGTCGCTCAAATAATATCCAAATTATCAATCTACCTATACCTGAAGTGGTTCACCTCAAGCCTATACCAAAGGAGTGAATAAAAACACAATAATTCTGCGCTCCCACACAAAAAGAGAAGGACACAGCAGCTAACACAACCAGCAAGTGTAAATGTAATCAAAATAACAAAAAAAGTGTAGCGCTAAAGAAGGTCCCAAAGATACAGTCTATGGCTTGGCAATTCAATGATCATAAATCAGCAAAGACCATCATTATAAGTAAAAAGTCCTCTGGAGTAAATCTACATATGAGGAATGATCATCCGTCACACACGGTCCATACACCACCCAATAGATGTGAAGAGGCTTACCAGAGTTGGTGGACCCAACAAGGCATACGCCAGGTGGAGTCAATCAAGCTTAGGTGATGCTGGGTTGAAGTGGGCCCGGACGGGCAGAGTTGGTGGAGTGGCTACCACATAGCTGTGTTCTTCAAGTTAGATCAGATCAGAAGATGTGGAATCCAGCGCCCATGGAACGCATCTCTCGGATCCGCGTATGAACCAGCGATATCAGTAACCGAATGAAGAAAAGAAATGGCCAAATAGTGTAAATCCGTTTTAATGGAAAGTATAATAAAAGAGTATACACTCACATAAAATGATGAGTAAAAACAGCGCTGTGTAGAAAGTGACGACAGTGGGGTCCTACCCGACGCGTTTCGTCTGCATAGACGTCGTCTGGGGGGTTACCCTCACTGTGGCCACCAGAATATATATAGATAGAGCATCAAAATCAATGTAAAACAGCTCCACAGTCATTAAAGGGTCACTTCCGGTATTGAGGGAAAATGGCCGAACGGCGTGCGTTCCAGTACAGCACACGTGCGTTCCACGCCTCGTGTTGCCACCGGAAGTGAATATGAATAAGGTCGAGATTGTCTTTTAAAAACATATATAAGTAGGACCATTGAGAGGAGGATGATTATGTGGAGACAAGTAGGTGGGTGGATGAGTAAAATAGTGTTAGTGAGATGTGAAAAGCGCGGGGTGTGAACACCGCGGCTGTGTGCGCGCGCATCGGAATCCAAAAGCATGAAATGCGCATGCGTGAGGAAGGTGAAGGGGCGGGATGATGGCAGTGAAAGACTAGCCGAGAAGAGTGACGAAAAAGAAAAAGAAAATGTGCGCGCGCATCGAGGTAAAAATCATACACGATGCGCATGTGCGATAACATCATGACGGGGTAGTGAAGGGGCGGGACAGGGGCAATGCAAGCCGTGTCCAGGGGCGTATCAAAACAAGCGTAGTAAGAACCACCCAGAAAGCCCCGGTAGCTATGGAAACAATCCATGACAGCGGCGTGATCTCTGTGTGAGAAAACAAAGGGACTGACACAGCCGGTAGACGCCAGTGTGAACAGACAAATATTAATTCGGTGACACAGTGAGATAATCTTATTTATGGGGGACAGGTGTCAGGTCCAATATCCACAATAGTATGGGCAATCAAATGGAAAAATTTATAGGCAGGAACAGAGGGTATTAGAGCCTAAAAAATGACTATTGTCGTACAGAGACGTGGAGCTGGTTTTAACAAAGTGATAAAGTATAATGATAACAAATGCAGATACAATGGATGTCAAAAAACAATGTATATGACACATTCAAGGACATGAATTGAAATACTGTAAACTGAATCAGGCAAACGTCCATAAACATATGACTGGATATGTGTACATATATGGCCCAAATCAGATCGATGGAATAAAGAGAATAAAATACACGTGAATATGTACGGTTGAGTGGAAACATAATAAAAGCATATAAAATATGTATAAAAATGGGAGAGATGAATAATATCTAAACAGGGAGAGAGTCACCTCAAAAAATAAAAATAAGGATAAAAATAAAAAAATAAAAAAAATGTAAAAATATAAAAGGTGAAAATTAGGACAACGAGATCAGGCTTGGTTGATAAAGGCGTTAACATCAATCTCAACGTTCATGCCCAGTGGGGAGAGAGTACGGAGCTCATGGATCCAGTAGGTCTCTAAACGAGATACACCCCTGGTTCTGGCTCCGCCCCTCCAAGGCGGGACATATCGGTCTATAACCACTAATTGTGTCCCAACCATGACACGATTATGATGTAACTTATAGTGGCGGGGGACAGTGTGTTTGGTGTCCCCGCCCTTAATAAGTGCAATGTGTTCCGCCACTCTTATAGCAAAGGAGCGGATGGTGCGGCCCACATATTGTTTCCCACAATGACATGTGATCAAGTATACTATATGACTGGTGGTGCAAGTACAAAATTGTTTGATGGGATATGTTTTGTGGGTAACAGATGACGTGAACGATACAGTCTTTCGCCCTATGCCAGAGTTGTGTTGGCATACGCTACATCTCCTACAAGAATAGAATCCCTCCATCTCGTAGAAGAGAGGTTGGCGTGTAGGGGGATCAATGATGTTTGGAGAAATCTTACTCTGTAGAGTTGGGGCACCCTTGAAGATGACTTTGGCTTTATCGGGCAATGCGTTACCCAAAATCCGGTCATTTTTGAGGATGTCCCAGTGTTTCGAGAGAATGGCTTTGATGTGCCTATGTTGATTGGAGAAAGAGGTCAATAAAGACCACCTAAAAGAATCGTCAGGTTCCCTCTTGGGTCTATCCTCCAACAAGGATTCCCTATTGGTTTCAAGAGCATATTGATATTCACGGTCCACCAGACAAGGATCATAATCCTTATCAATGAACTTAGCCTTTAGAAGCGCTGATTGTGCCTTAAAGGAATCCACGTTTGAACAATTCCTTTGCAATCTAAGGAATTGACTGCGTGGTACTGAATCTAGCCAAGACCGGTGATGACAGCTGTCAGGGGGTATGAAGCTATTCCGGTCTGTGGCCTTGAAGTGTGTCTGGAATTGAAAACCACCATCGCATATCTCTATCTCCAGATCCAAAAAATTGATTCTTTGGTTACTGGCTGTGTGAGACAGGGAAATACCACGGTCATTGTTGTTCAAACGTTTAAAAAATGAGTCAAGTGACTCGGCGCTTCCTTTCCATAGGAGGAGGATGTCGTCAATATACCGTGCCCATACAATAAGGGACGGATCCCTATTGGTATAGACGACATCCTCCTCCCATTTGGCCATAAATAAATTGGCGAGGCTAGGGGCAAATTTGGCGCCCATGGCCACGCCACACAACTGGAGGTAGTACTGCTGATTAAACCAGAAGTAACTACGTTTGGTGGCGAACTCAAGTAGTTCAATGATAAAGGCACACTGAAAAGGAGCGATGGTAGGTTCCTTTTCCAAAAAATAACGAACAGCCTCCAATCCCTTGTCTTGGGGTATACAGGTATACAGGGAGGCCACATCAGCAGTGGCAATAATGTGTTCACCCTGCAAATTTAGGCCCTCTAACAAACGTATGGTAGCCCCTGTATCCTTCAAAAAAGAAGGCATGCGCCTTACAAGGGGTTGCAGGTAAAAGTCAATATACCGGCCTATGCGTGAGGTGACCGAGTCTATCCCACTCACGATAGGCCGACCAGAGGGTTGTACCGGATTCTTGTGTACCTTGGGTAAATAATAAATAGTTGGAACCCTGGGGGCTAAGGGTACTAAAAAGTCTCTCTCCTTTCTGTTCAAAATACCTGCGTCATAACCCTTCCTAATAATAGTAGAGAGTTCTCTCTTGAAGGATGACGTAGGATTATTAGGCAATGTTTTATACGTATTGGGTTCATTTAGGATCCTATACATCTCAGATATATAGTCCTTCTTGTCTAAAACGGCAATACCACCCCCCTTATCTGCTGGGCGGATGACAAGATCTTTCTGTGCACACAGGGATTTGAAGCCCTGATTAGAAAAGGGATGATGATATGTACGTTTATCAGGAAGTTCAGCTAAATCTTTGAGAACCAGGTCCCTGAATATAGTGATGGCTGGCGCCATGGGAACTGGAGGGGTAAATAATGAAGGGTTGGACAGACCGGAATGGACTGTCCCGGAAGTGGCGCTAATCTCATTCCTAATGGGGTTGGAAATGAGGTAACGCTGGATATGTAATTTGCGTGTATACTTGTGGATGTCCATGAACGTACCAAACCAATCGAGCTTCTTGGGGGGGGGCAAATTTAAGTCCTTTGTCTAATACTGAGAGCTCCTCACTAGTGAGTGGTTTGGTACTTAGGTTAAAGACACCTTGGCCTCTCATGTTCTCCTTCTCTTTCCTCCTTCAAATTCTCCACCCTCCCCTGGAGCCTCTCTTGGGTCTGCGCCCCTTTTTCTGGGTCTTTGGTCCTCGTGAAAAACCTGTCCACTGTGGGAATTGGTACTAGGTGAATAGTACCCATGGGGTGACTGGTTATATCTGGACCCAGAACTATACTGGTCCCTGTATTCATCATCCCATGAATCACGAAGTGGGAGGAACCTATTATGAGTGGCGGGGGGGTCATAATACTGAGACTGAGGAGTGTATGCGTCGAGATAGGCGCCATGTCGGGAACGAGAAGTATCACGTTGTCCTGAATAAGAATTAGAGGACATATTATGGCCTCGTTGACCCCTTCCCCCACGTTTACCTCTATTGTGGCCCCTACCTCTCTGATTGACGTGGGGAGTATGGGGTTGTGAAGGTCTGGTGCGTGAGGGGGAGTCCTATCTAGACTCCACTCTTCTTATGGGGCCAAATGAAGCAGCCATCGGTGGGCCCCCCATGTGGGTAGTAGTTGGAACAGAAGTGTTGGGGGGTCTCACTGAAGGCAATGCAGTGTTGGTGACAGCCGGACCGGCAGTAAACAGCTTTTGCCAGCCGAAAACATTGCCAGTCCTGTAGTCACCAACATCCCTGGAATACTTCTTTTGTTTTTTACTTCTCTGCTCTTTCTCTTCAAGATGTTTTTGAAGGTTGGAAGAGAGGGCAGTGTATTCAGGAGAGTTCTTGTGTGTTAGGAGTTTATCCTTGAGCTCATTAATATCATTGTCTAGTGTGGAAAGTTTGTTACATTTCTTGGTAATGAGGATCCCTAAGAGATTGACTCCTGCCTCATTGAAATATTTGTACCAAGAATCAACTTCAGGTTCGCCTTGTGGTGGGTGTACGTCCCACCTAAGACTTCTAGGAACCATGCGTTCTGAGACATATTGTTCCAAAAACGCCACGTCCCACTGCAAGTGAAGTTCAGAGGACATGATGTTTTTGAGTCTCAAAAACAAACCACCCAATTCGGTGTCACTATTTGTGACTACAAAGACACCCTCCGTGTTGACAGTTCGGGAGGCCCTATAGTCAAAGACATCCATCTTGATATGGATATAAATGGGTTGCAGCTGAATCCGCTCTCAAAAACAAACAAAGAATAAAAACACAATAATTCTGCGCTCCCACACAAAAAGAGAAGGACACAGCAGCTAACACAACCAGCAAGTGTAAATGTAATCAAAATAACAAAAAAAGTGTAGCGCTAAAGAAGGTCCCAAAGATACAGTCTATGGCTTGGCAATTCAATGATCATAAATTGGCAAAGACCATCATTATAAGTAAAAAGTCCTCTGGAGTAAATCTACATATGAGGAATGATCATCCGTCACACACGGTCCATACACCACCCAATAGATGTGAAGAGGCTTACCAGAGTTGGTGGACCCAACAAGGCATACGCCAGGTGGAGTCAATCAAGCTTAGGTGATGCTGGGTTGAAGTGGGCCCGGACGGGCAGAGTTGGTGGAGTGGCTACCACATAGCTGTGTTCTTCAAGTTAGATCGGATCAGAAGATGAGGAATCCAGCGCCCATGGAACGCATCTCTCGGATCCGCGTATGAACCAGCGATATCAGTAACCGAATGAAGAAAAGAAATGGCCAAATAACCTAAGTACCAAACCACTCACTAGTGAGGAGCTCTCAGTATTAGACAAAGGACTTAAATTTGCCCCCCCCAAGAAGCTCGATCGGTTTGGTACGTTCATGGACATCCACAAGTATACACGCAAATTACATATCCAGCGTTACCTCATTTCCAACCCCATTAGGAATGAGATTAGTGCCACTTCCGGGACAGTCCATTCCGGTCTGTCCAACCCTTCATTATTTACCCCTCCAGTTCCCATGGCGCCAGCCATCACTATATTCAGGGACCTGGTTCTCAAAGATTTAGCTGAACTTCCTGATAAACGTACATATCATCATCCCTTTTCTAATCAGGGCTTCAAATCCCTGTGTGCACAGAAAGATCTTGTCATCCGCCCAGCAGATAAGGGGGGTGGTATTGTCATTTTAGACAAGAAGGACTATATATCTGAGATGTATAGGATCCTAAATGAACCCAATACGTATAAAACATTGCCTAATAATCCTACATCATCCTTCAAGAGAGAACTCTCTACTATTATTAGGAAGGGTTATGACGCAGGTATTTTGAACAGAAAGGAGAGAGACTTTTTAGTACCCTCAGCCCCCAGGGTTCCAACTATTTATTATTTACCCAAGGTACACAAGAATCCGGTACAACCCCCTGGTCGGCCTATCGTGAGTGGGATAGACTCGGTCACCTCACGCATAGGCCGGTATATTGACTTTTACCTGCAACCCCTTGTAAGGCGCATGCCTTCTTTTTTGAAGGATACAGGGGCTACCATACATTTGTTAGAGGGCCTAAATTTGCAGGGTGAACACATTATTGCCACTGCTGATGTGGCCTCCCTGTATACCTGTATACCCCAAGACAAGGGATTGGAGGCTGTTCATTATTTTTTGGAAAAGGAACCTACCATCGCTCCTTTTCAGTGTGCCTTTATCATTGAACTACTTGAGTTCGCCACCAAACGTAGTTACTTCTGGTTTAATCAGCAGTACTACCTCCAGTTGTGTGGCGTGGCCATGGGCGCCAAATTTGCCCCTAGCCTCGCCAATTTATTTATGGCCAAATGGGAGGAGGATGTCGTCTATACCAATAGGGATCCGTCCCTTATTGTATGGGCACGGTATATTGACGACATCCTCCTCCTATGGAAAGGAAGCGCCGAGTCACTTGACTCATTTTTTAAACGTTTGAACAACAATGACCGTGGTATTTCCCTGTCTCACACAGCCAGTAACCAAAGAATCAATTTTTTGGATCTGGAGATAGAGATATGCGATGGTGGTTTTCAATTCCAGACACACTTCAAGGCCACAGACCGGAATAGCTTCATACCCCCTGACAGCTGTCATCACCGGTCTTGGCTAGATTCAGTACCACGCAGTCAATTCCTTAGATTGCAAAGGAATTGTTCAAACGTGGATTCCTTTAAGGCACAATCAGCGCTTCTAAAGGCTAAGTTCATTGATAAGGATTATGATCCTTGTCTGGTGGACCGTGAATATCAATATGCTCTTGAAACCAATAGGGAATCCTTGTTGGAGGATAGACCCAAGAGGGAACCTGACGATTCTTTTAGGTGGTCTTTATTGACCTCTTTCTCCAATCAACATAGGCACATCAAAGCCATTCTCTCGAAACACTGGGACATCCTCAAAAATGACCGGATTTTGGGTAACGCATTGCCCGATAAAGCCAAAGTCATCTTCAAGGGTGCCCCAACTCTACAGAGTAAGATTTCTCCAAACATCATTGATCCCCCTACACGCCAACCTCTCTTCTACGAAATGGAGGGATTCTATTCTTGTAGGAGATGTAGCGTATGCCAACACAACTCTGGCATAGGGCGAAAGACTGTATCGTTCACGTCATCTGTTACCCACAAAACATATCCCATCAAACAATTTTGTACTTGCACCACCAGTCATATAGTATACTTGATCACATGTCATTGTGGGAAACAATATGTGGGCCGCACCATCCGCTCCTTTGCTATAAGAGTGGCGGAACACATTGCACTTATTAAGGGCGGGAACACCAAATACACTGTCCCCCGCCACTATAAGTTACATCATAATCGTGTCATGGATGGGACACAATTTGTGGTTATAGACCGATATGTCCCGCCTTGGAGGGGCGGTGCCAGAACCAGGAGTGTATCTCGTTTAGAGACCTACTGGATCCATGAGCTCCGTACTCTCTCCCCACTGGGCATGAACGTTGAGATTGATGTTAACGCCTTTATCAACCAAGCCTGATCTCGTTGTCCTAATTTTCACCTTTTATATTTTTACATTTTTTTATTTTTTTATTTTTATCCTTATTTTTATTTTTTGAGGTGACTCTCTCCCTGTTTAGATATTATTCATCTCTCCCATTTTTATACATATTTTATATGCTTTTATTATGTTTCCACTCAACCGTACATATTCACGTGTATTTTATTCTCTTTATTCCATCGATCTGATTTGGGCCATATATGTACACATATCCAGTCATATGTTTATGGACGTTTGCCTGATTCAGTTTACAGTATTTCAATTCATGTCCTTGAATGTGTCATATACATTGTTTTTTGACATCCATTGTATCTGCATTTGTTATCATTATACTTTATCACTTTGTTAAAACCAGCTCCACGTCTCTGTACGACAATAGTCATTTTTTAGGCTCTAATACCCTCTGTTCCTGCCTATAAATTTTTCCATTTGATTGCCCATACTATTGTGGATATTGGACCTGACACCTGTCCCCCATAAATAAGATTATCTCACTGTGTCACCGAATTAATATTTGTCTGTTCACACTGGCGTCTATCGGCCGTGTCAGTCCCTTTGTTTTCTCACACAGAGATCACGCCGCTGTCATGGATTGTTTCCATAGCTACCGGGGCTTTCTGGGTGGTTCTTACTACGCTTGTTTTGATACGCCCCTGGACACGGCTTGCATTGCCCCTGTCCCGCCCCTTCACTACCCCGTCATGATGTTATCGCACATGCGCATCGTGTATGATTTTTACCTCGATGCGCGCGCACATTTTCTTTTTCTTTTTCGTCACTCTTCTCGGCTAGTCTTTCACTGCCGTCATCCCGCCCCTTCACCTTCCTCACGCATGCGCATTTCATGCTTTTGGATTCCGATGCGTGCGCACACAGCCGCGGTGTTCACACCCCGCGCTTTTCACATCTCACTAACACTATTTTACTCATCCACCCACCTACTTGTCTCCACATAATCATCCTCCTCTCAATGGTCCTACTTATATATGTTTTTTAAAGACAATCTCGACCTTATTCATATTCACTTCCGGTGGCAACACGAGGCGTGGAACGCACGTGTGCTGTACTGGAACACACGCCGTTCGGGCATTTTCCCTCAATACCGGAAGTGACCCTTTAATGACTGTGGAGCTGTTTTACATTGATTTTGATGCTCTATCTATATATATTCTGGTGGCCACAGTGGGGGTAACCCCCCAGACGACGTCTATGCAGACGAAATGCGTCGGGTAGGACCCCACTGTCGCCACTTTCTACACAGCGCTGTTTTTACTCATCATTTTATGTGAGTGTATACTCTTTTATTATACTTTCCATTAAAACGGATTTACACTATTTGGCCATTTCTTTTCTTCATTCGGTTACTGATATCGCTGGTTCATACGCGGATCCGAGAGATGCGTTCCATGGGCGCTGGATTCCACATCTTCTGATCCGATCTAACTTAAAGAACACAGCTATGTGGTAGCCACTCCACCAACTCTGCCCGTCCGGGCCCACTTCAACCCAGCATCACCTAAGCTTGATTGACTCCACCTGGCGTATGCCTTGTTGGGTCCCACCAACTCTGGTAAGCCTCTTCACATCTATTGGGTGGCGGATGATCATTCCTCATATGTAGATTTACTCCAGAGGACTTTTTACTTATAATGATGGTCTTTGCTGATTTATGATCATTGAATTGCCAAGCCATAGACTGTATCTTTGGGACCTTCTTTAGCGCTACACTTTTTTTGTTATACCAAAGGAGTGGAATTGCGAGGTATCTAATCTTTTGCCTTGCAAGGGGTAGGGAAGCCCAAATAAATAAAATAGAGCATTTGTCATTGAAAGAATTGGTGCTTAGAATCTTGTGGGAGGTCTTTTCGCTTCTAGGAATTGCATATTAGGGAATGGTCAACTATTATGTTAGGATTATATATTAGGGGTTGTATAGCTCTCACAGTGGTAATGTTATACCACTGGAGCCAGCATAACCAACATGGCAGCTACAAAGAACCACAGAATCTGTCCTATATGTGAACGTGGTATCATGAGTTAAGAAGGAGCTCTTGGTATTTTGGAGAAGCCCTGAAGTGCGTCCAGCATGGCCAAATCTTCCCATATTTAGAGGGGTTGTCGTTGGCTTGATGAATTAGATTTTCCAATTCAGATATTTTATCGATTCGTTTGAACCACATTGCTACAGTAGGCGGGTCAGAACTTCTCCATAATACTGGTATACATTGTTTAGCAGCGTTCACGAGATGGAGTACAAGGAATTTTTTGTATGCGTATTGTGGAATTGATGAGTGATGTAATAAGTATTGTGAAGGTGTAATTGAGAGGGTATAAGTCGTAATATAAGTTATCGTTTCATGAACTGTTTGCCAGTATAGTTGGATTCGTGGACAATTTCACCATATATGGAGCAAAGAACCTTCGGCGGCGTTGCATCTCCAACAAAGGGGTGAGATAGAAGGGTGATATCGATGTATAGTATCTGGCGTTCTATACCATCTCGAGTAGAGTTTGTAGGAGTTTTCCTGTGCAGATACATTGATGGGACCCTTATGGATATGGTCATATATGTTTACCCATTCTTCAGAAGAGAGGTCTAATCCTAATTCCGTTTCCCATTTTTGATTAGTTGTGTTTATTTTGGGGTCATATTTACTGAAGAGCAGTGAATACATTTCTGAGATAAGGTGTTTTTGTGGCGATGAGCTAGTGCAGAGTGATTCAAATGTTGTCAGGTCTCTATACCACTGGGAAATGGGTCTGGCCTCATTCAGGAAGTGTCTGATTTGGAGGTATTTGAAGAATGGTATGTGGTAGTCCGGAAGTTGAGAGAGTAGTGTTTGGAAAGGAAGCAGCTTTCCGTTATGGAAAAATTGTGAGGTTCTAAGCGGTGTTTTTTTCTGTGTATGAAATTGGACGTGTGGTTGTATTCCGGGTTCGAAGTCAGGATTGTCAACTAAGGGGGTAAGCGGTCCTGGGGAAGGGTGCCAATGAAGTGTTTGAGAGATTTGTCTAAAGGTGGCAAGTGTAGGTCCTGTTAGTGGGTGTGAAGTGTATGCTGTCGGTGCAGCTCGTGAAGTAATCCAAGGTAAATGGGTAAGAGGAAGTGGTGCAAGGGAATCTTCAAGGTCAACCCAATCTTTAGTGGACCGATGAATGTGCCAATCAATTATCCTTGTGAGATGGCATGCTGAGTGGTATTTCAGAATGTCTGGAAGACTCAGACCACCTTTAATTTTAGGGGTGGTTCATTTTCCCCAACTTAGTCTAGGGGATTTTGCTGTCCATATGAAGTTCCTGCAAATTTTTTTATACGTGTTGAAGAAGGAGGGGGGATGTTTGATTGGGACAGTCTGTAGGAGATACAATATTCTGGGTAAGATATTCATCTTTACGATAGCAATCCTTCCAAACCAGGAAAAATGACCCGAGGTCCATTTGAGGAGATCTTTTTGTATGTTAGTGAATATCGGGAGGTAGTTGCTATCGTAAAGGTCATCTAAATGTGTCGGTATTTGTATTCCCAAATAAGTAAGGGCGTGGGGTTCCCATTGAAACGGGAAGTTCAGCTTACATTGCGTCACTATCTTCCGTGGGAGGGAGAGATTAAGCGCCTTGGATTTTGTGAAATTAATTTTAAAGTTGGACAGGCTGTGAAAGGTAGCAAAGTCTTTTAGTAGATTGGGCATGGAGATCAGGGGTTCCGAGAGGAATAGGAGGATGTCGTCAGCGTAAGCTGCAGTCTTGTATTGTTTGGAGTTTATATCTATTCCCTTTATATCTGGATTTGCCCTGATTTTACGCAGTATTGGTTCTAGGGTGATAATAAAAATGAGGGGTGAGAGTGGGCATCCCTGACGGGTACCATTCGAGACGGAGAAGGCGTCCGACAGGCGACCATTGACTCGTATCCTAGCCGTGGGTGATGAGTATAGTGTTAGTATCATTTGTATAAAGAGCGTTGGTAATCCCAAAGCTCGTAACGTTGCAGACATGTAGTCCCATGCCACCCTGTCGAACGCCTTCTCCGCATCGAGCGATAAAAGAAAACCTTGTTGTTTGGTAGGGGAAGATGAGGAAAGGTGGTGATGTATGAGGATGGCTTTTATGGTGTTATCCCTGGCTTTCCTGCCAGGGACAAATCCAACTTGGTCGAGGGAGATCAATTTAGGGAGAATGGGGAGAAGTCTGTTAGCCAGAATTTTCGCGTATAGTTTTAAATCTACATTGAGGAGGGATATGGGTCTATAATTGGTGACTAAAGTAGCATCTTTACCTGGTTTTGGTATGAGGGTGATATGTGCCTCTAACAGGTCTTTATTACCTTGCGGAGAAGAGGCCAATGAGTTAAAAGCTTTTGTGAACTGGGGGACGAGTGTATCCTGAAATGTTTTATAATATCCGACGGTAAGTCCATCTGGACCGGGACTTTTTCCTGTTTTGAGTTGTTTCAATGCCGTCTTTGTTTCCTCTACAGTAATGGGGCAGTCAAAAGTCTTGGAGTCATCAATAGAGATAGGTGGTATGCCATATTGCGATAGGAAGGCTGATATAGCAGCCTGTCTATCTTGGTCGCCTTCAGTCAATTTTGGGGGGGGTAAATTGTAGAGTTTTGTAAAGTAGTTCACAAATTGCGTGGCAATGTCATCTGGTGAAGTAAATGATTTCCCGGCTGAATTCTTAATTTCATGTATGTTATAGGTAGCTTTCTTATGTTGCAGCGCTTTCGCTAATAGCTTCCCAGATTTATTGCCGAATTCATAGTATAATTTGTTCTGTAAAATGTATTTGCGTCGTAGTGCTTTGTTCATTTCTTCTCTCAAAGCTTCTCTAGCTTGTAAGAGTTCTTCAAAGGTTTTAGTGGCTAGGGACAGTTTATGTGCCCTTTCTAGTGTATGTATTTTGGATGAGAGGGTATTGATCATGGCTCGTTTTTGTTTATTTCGGAAAGCGGCAATGGAGATGAAGTCTCCTCTTACCACACATTTATGTGCTGCCCATATGGTGGGCGGGCTAGGTTCGTCCAGTGAGTTGTCCTGAAAGTAGTGGATAAGTCGGGTGGAGATTCGCTGTGTGAGATCGGGATCCGTCAGTAGAGAGCCGTCTAGCCTCCATATCGAATGGGCACGTGGAGATAGTGAGAAAGACAGCGAGATTGAGATGGGATTGTGGTCAGAGAGTATCATAGGTTCTATGGTCGCTTATTGGAGCATGGGAAGGTCAGTTTGGGAAATGAAGAAATGATCTATTCTAGAATATTTGTTGTGGGGGGATGAGTAGAAAGTAAAATCTCTATTGTTGGGGTGTAAAGTGCGCCAAGTGTCGTGAAGGGTCAGTTCCTGTAGTTACTTCTTAATGGCTCTGAGAGCCCTGTAGGGAAGTGAGGTTGTACCCGTGGAGGAATCCTGTTGCGGGTTTAGTGCGACATTGAAGTCTCCACCCACCACAAGAACCCCCGAGTAGAATTCAGTGAGTGTTTGTAGAGTTTCTCTGAAGAATGTGACTTGTTGTTTGTTAGGAGCGTATATATTTGCCAGGGTGATGAGTTTGTTGTATAAGGTTCCTTTGAGAAACAAGTATCTGCCATTAGGATCTTGTTTAGTGTCCGAAATATGTATGGGACAGTTTTTTGATATTAAAATTGTGACACCTTTCGTTTTGGAGGTGTCATTGGAAGCATGGTATACAGTGGGATAGCGAAAATTACCCATTTTGGGGATGTTATTAGTGCGAAAATGTGTCTCCTGGATGAAAGCTATGTGGGTTTTGAGTCTCTGTAACGTGTACAGGAGTTGCGACCTCTTTTCCGGAGTGTTTAGTCCTCTGATATTTATTGAACATATCTTAATCTTTAATTCCTTCTGGGGTGTTTGAGGGTCGTGTTTCCCATGTCGATGGGAATCTGTAGCTGCCATGTCAGGTGTGAGGTATACGCGTCATTATTGAAAAACGGGACCAGCAATAAGTGAATTTCCTGTGTTTACAATATAGTACTGGTAGTATGAATTTGCAGACGCGAAGATACAAGGTGGATTGGGCTGGGATAGGTGGGTGAGGGAGAGGTTAACTTTACTAACCTATCCTATATCGAAATAGGTCAGATTCGTACAGTGCTGTATCTCTGGGAATTCGAACAGAACAGAAATTGGAACTTCGTACAGCACTGATGTGGGGTTGGGATGAACCAAACGTAGGAGATAGGTTGTGAGTTTTGTAAGGGGGATATGTCCCGCCGTTGCGATCCATGAAATCGCATGTGTGGAGGGTGTCATAGGGAGAAATAAAAGTAAGCATATATATATGGAGATATCAGCCGGACTTGCGCCGATAGCCACTTAAAAGTGAAAAGTCAAGAGGCCCGTAGTTAGTAGGGTGAATAGTGATACAAAGTCCCTTGGAGGAATGTGACAATTGGGATAAGTGAGATGGTTGAAGTAATTAAAATAATTGAAACCTCAGGGATCAGGTCCCGAAGGGGCAGTTGTCATCTAAATCAATGTTATGATATTGTTGGATGCGATGGTCGTATAAAATTACATACGGCATATTGGGATATGTCATGAAGAAGTTTGTCTGTAGGGATGGCTATATACATATCGCCTGCCCAGTGCTGATAGGAGGACGTCTCCTTCATTGAAACATTACTAAAAAGAGAGTTTCATAACAAATCATAACTAGCAACATAAACCAGGTTCTACGTATGTATCAATGAGCCTATGCATTCCACAGTAGGGCCGTGTTCCCTTATCATAGTTTTCTGGGGTTTAATTTTTGTATGATATATATATATTTTTTTTTTGTGAATAATATACATCAAAGATTAGCCCCCGTTATCCCCCCCCCCCCGTCTATTCCTGGCAATTTGTTCGATAATTGCACCTCCTCAGCAAGGGGTGATGCGGTAACATTAGACAATGTATGTTCTGAAATCTCCAGAAAATCTCCAGAAATCCGGCCTAGGAGACTGTGTCGATAGTGGGTGTGTTAATTAGTGTGTGAAGAACATTATGAATTTGTCTGTGAGTACCGCTACCTTCCTCATACGAGTAGGAAAGGAAATACACCACTTGACATCAAGGACAGCGAGATGTAATGTTATCGAAGATGTGTGAAGGGGCAGCAGCTAAGGGGGGGGGGAGTTTAAAGCGAGCAATAGATTATGTAAAGTCGCTTACTTGTGATGTGTATGGTTGAGCCGAAGGGCAGGCCTGTCACAGCATAGGTCAAGTGATTTCTGGAGATCGTTTGTTAATCTCTAGCATGTATTACTGTGGAATAATGATCTCTGTGCCCGTACATATATATGCCAAACAAAACAAAACCTGTGGATAACTATATCCTCTAATCCTTATGTGGGCATTACGGCCCCGTTCACAACGTGTAACAGTTCAACATTACCTAAGCCCTTAAACGAAGTAAAAACGGCATTAAAGCTTGACTGTAGAGAAGTATTAACCGGTTCTCAGCTGTTCGTCGATCTGTTGTCTGTAGTCTGTCTTGCGTAGGTGATGGAAGTGGAGGTCTGTTTATCAGAGGCTCGGGTGATCGTTCTGTTTGATGGGAGCTAGCGTCATAGCAGCAATAGGACACTGCCAAAGTCCATGCGCCAGATATACCACAGCCAAAAGTATTAACAGCTAAGCTATAGGCAAGGAGTAGACAGGTTAAGCGGTGTTCTCCTGGCAGACGCCAACTTTATGGTAACAGTCAGATGTCTAGAAAGTAAGTCAGTAGTGGAGAATTATTGGGACGGTCTCCGCGCTAACCATTAAAGGGAATGTAGCTGATGCGGGGAGACATGAAGCCTGTCAGTGTAACTGGGAGCTCCGGAAATTTGTAAAGTGCAACGGACCTTAATAGTCTCTGCGGGCTCTCCGGTCCCTTGGTGATGTCATGTGGCCAATACTGCGTTGGGGTCCTTGAGATGTCGCATGGGTTCGGCCGTCTGATGGGGATCTCCGTCAGCGTGGTTGTGAGATTTGCGCCTCCATCGGTTCTTCATGATGAGAATGTTTCCCGCTGGTGTAATGGCGGAATTCCACGTACCATGCTGGAACCTCCACAAGGGGTATGCCCAGGCTGTCACAGAAATAAGGCAAGTCCTCCGGCACTTTGAGGAAGGCTGTGCGGCCTAGATGAGTGGCGGCTAGGCAGAACGGAAATTTCCACTGATATAGAATTCCATGGGTGCGCAAGACGTCGAGTAGTGGTTTTAGATCCCTGCGGTGTTGCAGGGTGATGCCTGATAGATCTTGAAAGATCTGGATATGTGCACCCTGGTATTGTAGTGGATGTTTGTTCCTTGCCTGCTTCAAGATATCTTCTTTTAATTTGTAATCTACAATACAGCAGATAATGTCTCTGGGGGGGTCATTTTCTCTGCCTTTTGGGTGCAGCGCCCTATGGATCCTTTCCATTTCAATTCTGGTTTGGGGTGGTCTGTCAAGTAGGCCGTTAAACAGTTCAGATACCGCAGGGGATAAGTGTTCAGCATCAATGGCTTCTGTCATGCCTCGTATTCTGAGGTTGTGCCTGAGCCCGCGGTTGTCGAGGTCCTCAATGCGGCGTTGAGCTTCCCTGAGCTGCAGGGTATGTGTGTCTATCTTCCTTGTGGCTTTGCGGAGGACGGTATCATGTTTGGCAGAGGTTTTTTCAACGTCCGCCACCCTGTCATTTAGTGTGTGAATATCCATTCTGAGTTCAGCGATGGCGGCTGACAGAGTGTCTTTAATATCGTTTGCAATAGCCTTTAGGTCGTTTATATTAAGACCGGGAGGTTGAGGGTTATCTGTCATACCCGAAGCTAGAGGATATGATCCCTGAGGCGTGAGTAATTGTCCCGATGTGTGTGTTCCTGAGTCCTGTGAGGAGCTGTGGCGGGCCGGCGCCATATTGCTTCTCTGTGTCCTGAACATTTCAGGGATATTTTGACTTGGATTCCCGGGATTTTCGCGGGGTGAGCGGGACGGAGAGGCCGACGTGTGGTGGGAGGACGTTCCCATTCTATCTAGTGGGTGTAAAAGCGAAAGCTACCTCCGTTAAAATCGGTAATAGGGGATGCAACGGCGGGAGCTGTTCTCTCAAGCTGCCATCTCCTAGCTCGTCCAGGCCACGCCCCAGTCATTGTTAATGGGAGGTCAAGTTTGTCTGCATCGTCTGAGGAAAGTGATTTTGGGCAGTGCTTCTCTAGGAAGTTTTGTATGAGGGATGGCCTAGTTGTGGGTGCGGGCATTTGTATTTCAGAGGCGGAAAGGTTGTAGAGTTTTGCGTAGAAGTGTTCAAATTCTTGTGCTAGGTCTGGATTGTTTTTTAATGTGTTCCCTGAAGAAGTTATGAGTTGGTGAACAGTTGCTTTAGTTTTTTTGGCTCGTAGGGCTTGTGCTAGTAGGTGGCTGGTTTAGTTGCGAAACTCGTAGAAGAGTTTCTGGGATAGGGTGTATTTTCTCTTTACCTTCTGTCTGAGTTGCTCCAAAAGAAGTTTATGGGTCTCAGCGAGTACGTGGTGTGTGAGTTGGGCTAGGTTTGATTTGTGTGCTCTCTCCAGTGTCTGTATTTTGGCTATCAGGTCATTCGTGTGCTTCTGTTTTATTCTCTTTAGTGCAGAAGCCAAAGAAATAAGATGGCTCCGAAGGACGCATTTGTGGGCTTCCCATTGGGTGAGAGTGGAGGTGTCAGGGGTGTCATTTTCTTGGAAATAGTTGGTGATGACGGTATTGTGTTTACGGATTCTCTCTTTGTCGGTCAATAGTAGGGATGAGCTCCGAGTTCGAGTCGAACTCATGTTTGACTCGAACATCGGCTGTTCGCCAGTTTGCCGAACAGCGAACAATTTGGGGTGTTTGCGGCAAATTCGAAAGCCGCAGAACACCCTTTAAAAGTCTATGGGAGAAATCAAAAGTGCTAACTTTAAAAGCTTATATGCATGGTATTGTCATAAAAAGTGTTTGGGGACCTGGGTCCTGCCCCAGGGGACATGGATCAATGCAAAAAAAAGTTTTAAAAACTGCAGTTTTTTCGGGAGCAGTGATTTTAATAATGCTTAAAGTGAAACAATAAAAGTGTAATATTCCTTTAAATTTCGTACCTGGGAGGTGTCTTTAGTATACCTGTAAAGGGGCGCATGTTTCCCGTGTTTAGAACAGTCTGACAGCAAAATGACATTTCAAATGAAAAAAAGTCATTTAAAACTACTCGCGGCTATTAATGAATTGTCGGTCCGACAATACACATACAAGTTCATTGACAAAAACGGCATGGGAATTACTCACAGGGGAACCCTGAACCAAAATTTAAAAAAAAAATGACATGGGGGATCCCCCTAAATTCCATACCTGGCCTTTCAGGTCTGGTATGGATATTAAGGGGAATCCCGTCCAAAATTTAAAAAAAAATGGCGTGGGGTCCCCTTCAAAATCTATACCAGACCCTTCACGTCTGGTATGGATTTTAAGGGGAACCCCGCGCCAAAATTAAAAGAAAAATTGGCGTGGGGTCCCCCCAAAAATCAATACCAGATCCTTATCCGAGCATGCAACCTGGCAGGCTGCAGGAAAAGAGGGGGGGGACGAGAGAGCGCCCCCCCTCCTGAACCGTACCAGGCCACATGCCCTCAACATTAGGAGGGTGCTTTGGGGTAGCCCCCCAAAACACCTTGTCCCCATGTTGATGGGGACAAGGGCCTCATCCCCACAACCCTTGCCCGGTGGTTGAGGGGATCTGACAAGAGACAGTTTTTGACAATTCCTTTATTTAAATTCTTCTTCTTTCTTCTATCTTCTTTCTTCTATCTTCTATCTTCGTTCGGTTTCTTCCTCCATCTTCTTCTTCTTCTGGTTCTTCCTCTGGTGTTCTCGTCTAGCATCTCCTCCGCGGCGTCTTCTTCTCTTCATCTTCTTCTCCGGCCCGCTCCGCATCCATGATGGCATGGAGGGAGGCTCCCGCTGTGTGATGCTTCTCCTCTTCTGACGGTTCTTAAATAATGGAGGGCGGGCCACCTGGTGATCCCGCCCCCTCTGACATCACGGGGAACGCCACAGGGAAGTCCCCATCAAGTCCCCGTGCGTCAGAGGGGGACGGGGTCACCGGGTGGCCCCGCCCTCCGTTATTTAAGAACCATCAGAAGAGGAAAAGCGTCACACAGCAGGAGCCTCCCTCCATGCCATCATGGATGCGAAGCCGCCCGGAGAAGAAGATGACGAGAAGAACACGCCGCGGAAGAGATGCCAGACGAGAACATCGGAGGAAGAACCAGAAGAACCAGAAGAAGAAGAAGATGGAGGAAGAAACCGAAGGAAGATAGAAGATAGAAGAAAGAAGATAGAATATAGAAGAAAGAAGAAGCATTTAAATAAGGGAATTTTTTAACATTTTTGACAGGGGCAGGACCCAGGTCCCCAAACACTTTTTATGACAATAACTTGCATATAAGCCTTTAAAATGAGTACTTTTGATTATTCATGTTCGTGTCCCATAGACTTTAATGGTATTCGCGTGTTCAAGCAAATTTTTTGCCTGTTCGCAAGTTCTGGTGAGAACCGAACAGGGGGGGTGTTCGGCTCATCCCTAGTCAATAGGTTTGGGTCTAGTCTCCAGATTTTTGAGGAGTGGTTGTATTCGGGGAAAGTCAGTTGGAGGGTGATCAGGTGGTGGTCTGAGGTAAGCATTGGTTCGATCGCTGATTTGGAGAGGTGGGGTAAATCTTGTTGGCTGAGGAGAAAATAGTCCAGATGAGAATATTTGTTGTGTGGGGCCGAGTAATATGTAAAGTCTTTGTCATGGGGATGGAGGGTCCGCCATGTGTCGTGGAGGGAGAGTTCTTAAAGGGAAAGTTTAATTTGTCGCAGGGCACGGAATGACAGGTGGGAGGTTCCAGTGGATGTGTCAATGAGGGGGTCTAGGGGGACATTAAAGTCTCCTCCTAGGATAAGGATTCCAGATTGGTATGATGTTAATACACGGGTTATCGATCTGAAGAACAGGACCTGAGAGGTGTTAGGGCTATATATGTTGGCTAGGGTGATCGGTTTGTCCCAGAGGGTGCCCTCGAGGAAAATATAATGACCTTGTTCATCAGCTAGTGTGTCTGATATTTGAAGGGGGAGGTGCATAGATATCAGGATGGAAGTTCCCTTGATTTTGGTGGAGGGGGATGTGGCGTGGTATACGTGTGGGTAGTAAAAGTTTTCTAATTTGGGAATGTTGTTTGATTTAAAGTGGGTCTCCTGCAGAAATATGATATCTGCTTTTAGACTGTACATGTTGGCTAGAATTTGTGACCTTTTTTACAGAATATTAAGGCCTTTTGCGTTAAGAGATATTATTTTAAGTGAGCAGGGCACAGATGAGGTCATGGTAGAGGCCATAGTGAGTTTGATGGTGATCAAATAGGGTGTGGGAGAGTCTAGTAGTATGAATTCATATGATGTGGTTTCGCCCTAAAGGCGGGCGGGGGGAGGGTTGGACGGAGAGGGAGATGTATGTACGGCATGAGAGAAGGGCTCAGAGAGGTCAGAGGGAGGGGTGGTGTTTGGGGGGGGTGGGAGGTTGTGGGTGAAGGGGGGGCAAGGAATAGGCGTGGTAAGGAAGGGGGGTGAGGAGAGGGTGGTAGGGGAGATGTGGGTCAAGTCCAGAGGTGAGGATAGGCCTGCTAGCTCACCCTAGCAAGGGGGGTTCCGGAATGAGTCAGCGGGAACTAACAGAGTTCGCTGGATGAGGGCGTGGCAGATAGTGGTCTCTTGATGGGTGGGGTCTCTGACATCGTTGAGGTCATGTGCTTGTATGGGGGAGTCCCTGTTAATGGTATTGTAAGGGAAGTTTGGGTGTAGGTTTGCAGGATCCCCAGTGTTGGCTCTGTAGTGGGAGTAGAGGTATGATGAGGGTGGCAGAAGTGAAAGTTGGGATTCCCATTCTTGGGGGGTGAACCCCTGTGCGTCATGTTAGTGGGTTTCCCTGTGGTGCGTATAGGAGTAAAAAAGGTATAGGGAGGTAGTGCAATCAAGACTGACTGGGATTTGGCGTGACAGTATAGGTTTGAAGTCAGATATAACAAGCAGGGAAAAAAAATTACAAGAACGTGTACAACTAGTATGGGTAGACTTTGTGATGTAAAGAACACTCAAAAACATGTAGAAATATTCCAACATAAACATTAACATTAACTGGGATAATTGGGAGAGATTCTGAGGGTCGGAGGGTGGGGATAGGGATAGAGGTTGGGTTGTGAGATATTTCTGACAATAAGCGTGCTGCTTGGGTCTGGTGATCTTTTGTGTTTTTGGTTGGCTCACAAGTTTCAGGTCTGGTAGAGTATAAGCAGTGGGGATCGTTAGGGTTAGGTTGGGTTTAGGAGGTGTTGTATGGTTAGGATATCACCCCTTTTGATGTTTTCCCTCGGAATCTCTCCCTGCTTATTAGGCACAATGTGCATCTCAATGGAACAAGGTATGTGGTGCAATGGTCAGGAGGGATTGTATTCTTCCGGCCGTATCTTGAGTGCTCATGGCACAACTAGAGTAAACAGTTTGCTTTAAAATAAGTAGATATACTTACAGGTAGCGGTGCAGTTCTGTAGTGAAGTAAAAGTGGGGAGTGAGGTTTGTAATATAGTGAGTATGGGAAAGGTTGATAGGGGAGAGAAGAAGAAAAAGAAAAGGGGAAAAAGTAGAAAGGGCTAGGGAAGGAAAAGGCAAGGGTTGGGAAAAGTAAGAATTATTGAGAGGTCCGGCAGAGAATGGTATAGGGCTGGAGGTATTACTCCCTTAGTTCACCACTAATTTAGCGAGTGGGCAATTGGTGGGGGGAAAAGTACTTGTTCAGTGGTCTTCCGAGAGTCTGCAAATCCTGGTGGTGTATAAAAGATGGTGTGCGTCAAAGAGCAGGGGCTTGCACGAGTGTCTTGGGATCCTCTCGGGAAGTCGTCGTCAAGCAAGAATAGCCTTGATTTAGGGTTGGCAGTTAGTTAGGATTTGGTGTGGCAAGGGTAAAGATGATGAGAGTTCCCTTGTGTGGCTGCTCCATGTTTACCTCTTCTCGGTCGCTTGTAGATGGTCATTTTGGGTTGTGACAGTGGTGGTGCGGGACCCGTAGGAGGTAGGCCCAAGTGGGGTTGTAGGTTGTATGGGTTGTGACCTCCTAGTTGCTAGACCGCGTCTTTGTGTGAAGAATTGCATTCTTATGAGCATGGTTGAACTTTTGAGGTCTTCCGGAAGCTGAGATACTGATTTTGTTAATAAGATTGGAGTTTTGCAGATGCCGTTAAACTCTTACTTGCAGGGTCGTGACAGTATGCGGGTTGGCAAGATGTTAAGGCATCCTGTTGGAGGGGATTTTCATGGAGTTTAGGTGCGGGAAGGGTAAGGGTTGGTCAGAAGATAGAGACAGTTAATGATGTGAAGGTACTGACCTTGATCCGTTAATTGCAGGAGGAGAGCAGGGGTTTCCTTTATAATATAGCTATGTGGTGCCGCGCTAATCCTGAGTGAGTGGCTGAATAACTAAAAATATACTGAAATACAGATGTGCAAATAGTGTAAATTAAAAGGTGATACTATCAGCCGTGAAGGCACTCTCAATAAATAAGGCAACAGCTCTAAATAATAATAAAACACATCTGTGCTAATAATAATAAATACCTATATCTCATCAATGTGCATACATAAATAGTAATAATAAAAAAGGTCGCAAATAGACAATCAGTGAATAAGTCGCATCATATCCATAAATAAATTCATAATAGTAATAAACAGTGACAGTTAATAATATTAAAGTGCATAATGCAATAGAAAGTGACTCATAATCTAAATCAACCATGCAACACATAAAGTGACATATGTGCAATGGTGTAATCAAAAGCAATAAAAATAGTGTCCAAAGTTAGGCAGGTGTTATAACGTAAAAGCTATTGAATCTAACGTGATTAAAAATGTCCAAACATGCACAATAATAATAATGTGAAGAATATCAGCAAACAAGTCCTTCTTATTGAAACGTGATAACAGCGTCCTGGCATGCAGCAATAACAGTGCAGTGCTCAAGGTAGATCACAGGGTGCACATCTTCGTGTCTAGACACCTATATGTGAAATGGCCCCTTACCTTAGGGTAATAGGGCAAGCGCATTGACCAAAACTTTTTTGGGGGGGATCCTCCTAAAGATGTAAAACGTTATCCTCGTGGTCCTAATCACAGGGGGTAGGTCCCTCGATGGTAAGGAGGATAAAAACAAGGGGAGTCCCAATAGTGTAGTATCGTTTAAACAGGCAGCTTTTTATTAAGTAAAACAAGGTACTCACATAAAACAACATAAAACCGATCCTATCTCCAACGAGCGGTGAGCTCGTAGACCTTTTGCAGCATGTACAGCCTGTCCCATCCCTACGCGTGACGTCACACCGCACGTGACTTCATCAGGGGATGAATAGAGGCTAAAATCGTGTCCTTAAATATACTTATAATGGGCGCCAATGGGCGGCCATTTTCCCGAAGCCCTATGATTCTAATTGCGGTGGCCATTTTCCTAGGGATCATCCGGCGCGGCCATATTGAGGATGTTAAATGCACACGTCAGGCATTACTGTCAGCTGATCCCAGCAGCCAATCCCACAGGGCGAACCCTGCCACATCTCTCGCACTGTCAGCAAGGAAGGGCAAGCATCACATTGCTCAAACCAGCAGTCCCCATAACGGACAGCCTGAGTGGGCAAGTGAGATATAAATGGAATAAAAAGAATTACCTATTAACATCTAAGGAAAAAAGGGGGAATATAATGGGAGTGTACTCCACATGAACGGATGGACCAGAGAAGATACTCCGATCGGCATGGTCGATTTCATAGCGGGACATAGCCAAATAAAACATCTATTTAAAAATAGTAAAAAACGAAATTAAATAAAGACCGCAGAAGGGAAAAACGGTCATGCTGCCATAATTACACATTCTGCGTTAGGCATAAACTTAAATCTATTAGATGAAGCATGCAAATAAATATCATAAAACACATAATTAGCATACAGTGAAATCGATATAGAGGAAAAATCATAACACATAGTTAGCATATAGTGAAATAGATACAGTGGAGAAAATTAAAATAAACTCATATTGTTTAATACACTCTAAAGTCTAGCAAGAGGGGTTTCTAATAAAATCACAATAGTTAAGAGCTTTAAAATTGAACGAGACAAACTTGCTACTTAGAATCTGAAGTGAGACGGAGGCTAATATTTATTCTCAGAGAGCGGCACTAACATTAAATCCATAGATGGCCAAACTGACGGAGAGAAATAAAAGATAAAAAAAAAAAAATTAAAATAAAAATCTAAAAGGTGGTTTAAAAATCACTAAGGAAACAATTAAGATCGAAATCGATATTAAGACCACGGGGTGAGAAAGTATCCAAAGTAAAAATCCATTTGGATTCAAGTTTACTTAAAGTCCTCACCTTGTGTCCACCCCGTGAATGTTTAATGTACGGTGTGATACCCCAAAACTTCAAATGGGTGGGGTCCTTATTATGATACATCAGGAAGTGTTTAGATACACTATGTTTGTCATAGCCGTTAAGGATATTTTTAACATGCTCTTTAATGAGCACTCTTAGAGGTCTTTTGGTGCGACCCACATACTGCAGGCCGCAACAACATTCAAGAGCATATACCGCCCCTTCGGTATTGCAACAAATAAAATCCTTAACCTTATATGTGTCACCTGTGCTTGTAGAAGTGAAGTTGAATACCTTTTCGTTTGGGCGCTTAGTCCTTAGACACGCAAAACATCTTTTGCATGGAAAAAATCAATTTCCGGTAAAAAATGAAAAAGGTTTCTTTGGTAGGTCCACCACATTTTTAACTACTATATCTCGAATTGTAGGTGCCTTTTTGTATATGAACATCGGATCCCTGGAGAGAATCTCATCTAACTGTCTGTCTGCCAATAGGATATGCCAATGGCGTTTAATTATCCTCTCAATTCTTTTATCTTGTATATTAAAATCTAGGACCAGCGGTATTCCCTCTAGTGAATTTCTTTGTAAATCCTTTTCTTTAATCAGTTCTTTCCGATCAATCTTTGAGATTTCAGTAATTTTGGACTTAATAAATTGACGGTCATAGCCTTTTGAGATAAACCTCTCTCCCATTTTTTCGGCTTGTTCAAAAAACATCTCTATTTTGGTACAGTTTCTTTTTATCCGCATTAGTTGGCCTTTTGGGATATTAAACACCCAGTTTTTATGATGACAACTATCTATTGGGAGGTAGCTATTCCTTTCAACGCTCTTAAAGTGCGTCTTAGTGCTAAGTGTGGAATTTTCAAATACAATCTCGAGGTCTAGAAAGTTGACTTTATTCTTGCTAATGTCCCAAGTTAGTTCAATATTTCTGTCATTAACATTCAATTTTTCAAGGAACTCCGTTAGCTCACTTGCTTCACCGTCCCATAGTATAAAAATGTCATCAATATACCTTTTGTATATAACTAGTCCCTTTGGGCGATCGTTAAAGACATTTTCCTCCTCCCATTTTGCCATGAAGAGGCCAGCTATGCTTGGGGCAAATCTCGCTCTTATAGCAACTGCCGTTTGTTGATGGTAATAAGTCTTGTTGTACCAAAAGTAGTTGTTCTTGAGACTAAATTCGAGGCATTTTATCAGGAACTTTCTCTGCATACATGGGAGCTTAGTATATTTCCTTAAGCCCCACTTTGCGGCCTCACAAGCTCGATGGTGGGGGATCACCGTATATAAGGATGATACGTCCGCATTGCCAAAACCCATGATCTATCACCTCCTGGGAAATTTTCCATAATTTGCAACATCTGTTTAGTGTCTCTCAGGTATGCTTCTGTCTTTTGAACCTCTGGCTGTAGAAAAACATCAATGTATTGTCCCATCCTCGAAGTAAGTGACTCTATGCCATTTACTATCGGCCTTGGAGGTGGGTCCGATCTGTTTTTATAAATTTTCGGTAATAGATATATGATTGGCGTGCGACAGGAATCTGATATGAGAAATCTTGCTTCTTTTTTATTCAATATGGATTTTTTTACCCCTAAATGAACAATCTGTTCAAGTGCCTTCCGGCAACTAAATACGGGGTTCTTCAGCAGCTTAGTATACATCTTAGTATCATCCAGCATCTGCGTCATAGAGTTATGATATTGTTCTTTCGAAAGAACCACGATACCGCCTCCCTTATCTGCTGGCCGGATCACAATATCTCGCCTTTTTGTGAACTTCCGAATACCATTTTTAATAAAGTTGGGTTCCTCTCTCTTTTTTATCTTCAGGTCTTTAATTTCTTCTAAAACAATTTTCTAAAAAACATCAATGTGTTTGCTATCTTTAGTTGGGGGATTAAAAGTAGATTTGTTCCTTAGTGAACTGTGTAAAACGTCATCATTTGTGGATGCTGCCAGTTTGGGTATTGGGGGGTTGCCTGCTAAGTATTTTTGAATATTCAATTTACGCACAAATTTCTGAATCCCGATATATGTTTTGAGTTTGTTGAGGTTTTTTGTGGGTGCATATTTCAACCCTTTGTCTAATACTCCAACCTCTTCATGTGTCAGTTCATGGCCGCTAAGGTTGAAGATACCTTCTCCTCTTACTCTCTCTTTCTTTTGTTGTCTCTTCATCCTCTCTTCTTTCTGGACTTTTTCTTGAAGCTCTCATCTCCTCTAAGTTTCTCACTGGGTGATTTTCTCTGTTCCGGTCTAAAAAAGCTTTATTAGAATCTTGGTCTCCATAGTAGGGGGGATATGGTCTACCTGATCTTTCTTCTCCTTCTCTACTCATTAGGGGGGCATAGTAATTATACGTGGGGAAAGGACTTCTATCATCTTGCCAGTAATTTCTCTGTGGTGGCCCCCTTCTATCATCATATCCGTATTCCTGGATGGGGCTCCTGTCCCTTGGTCTGTAATATTCATATCCCGATTCTTTGTTCTCTCTATATTCTTGTATGGGTCTTCTCTGGTCCCTCCCTCTGGTCATTGGGTGGTCCCCTGTAATCTCGCTTTCCATAAGGAGGTCTATGCCAGTTGTTCCTATTCTGGGGCCTTCTGTTTTTCCAATAATGTTGCTTCCTTCCTCCATTTTGCGGTGTCCGGTAATTCTGTTGGGGTCTCCTCTCGTTCCGATGTGGAGTATTCGAATAATAGTCTGTATTTCTCCTATCATTATCTCTATGTCCTGGGGTCATACCACGATTTTCTTCTCTGGGATCTTGATGTCTTGTATTTTACATGGTAGGCTTGGGTTGTTCACTATGTTGTTGAGGGTACATTCTTACTACTTTTTCTGGTGTAGAGTACGTGGATGAGCTTTCAGTTTTACCTAGCTGGCTTTGCCATTTGAAGACTTGGTCATTGTGGAAATCATTGGTGTCTCTAATGTACTTCTTACTTTTCCTTTGTTGGACCTCTTTATCTTTTTTAACAAGGTCTTTATTCAGTTGAGTCATTAGGGTGTTCAATTCGGTAGTGTCTTTGTGCGGTTCTAATTCTACTCTTAAGTCAGCAATATTCTGGTCTATTTTCTTATTTTTTCTTTGTTTCCTTTCTAACAGAAACCCTATGAGTTCCAGGCCCTTATCATTAAAAAATTTGAACCATTCATCATTTGATTCTTGGTCTATCAGGCCATCATTGGGGGGGGACATCCCACCTCAGCCTTCTTGGGACTATACTTTCTTTAAGATATGTCTCAAAGGTGCAGATGTCCCACCATAAGCTTACTTTCTTTTCCATGTTATGTCCTAATTTCCTCATTAGGCTTTCTAAGTCTAAGTTAGTGTTAGTTTTTACATTGGTGACATTAAACACTTCCTCTAAATTCACTCTCCTTTTTTCCATATAGGAAAACACATCCATGATTGCTGCAGGAATGGATGGTACGTACACAATAGGCTAGATATATATATTTATTCCCGCGCTATCAAGTAAAACCTAAAAATGGGCCCAATTGGAAAAGCTGCCTGCACCGAATTATTACCAGATTATATTTGAAAATTCCACACTTAGCACTAAGACGCACTTTAAGAGCGTTGATAGGAATAGCTACCTCCCTATAGATAGTTGTCATCATAAAAACTGGGTGTTTAATATCCCAAAAGGCCAACTAATGCGGATAAAAAGAAACTGTACCAAAATAGAGACGTTTTTTGAACAAGCCGAAAAAATGGGAGAGAGGTTTATCTCAAAAGGCTATGACCGTCAATTTATTAAGTCCAAAATTACTGAAATCTCAAAGATTGATCGGAAAGAACTGATTAAAGAAAAGGATATACAAAGAAATTCACTAGAGGGAATACCGCTGGTCCTAGATTTTAATATACAACTTAAAAGAATTGAGAGGATAATTAAACGCCATTGGCATATCCTATTGGCAGACAGACAGTTAGATGAGATTCTCTCCAGGGATCCGATGTTCATATACAAAAAGGCACCTACAATTCGAGATATAGTAGTTAAAAATGTGGTGGACCTACCAAAGAAACCTTTTTCATTTTTTACCGGAAATTGATTTTTTCCACGCAAAAGATGTTTTGCGTGTCTAAGGACTAAGTGCCCAAACGAAAAGATATTCAACTTCACTTCTACAAGCACAGGTGACACATATAAGGTTAAGGATTTTATTTGTTGCAATACCGAAGGGGCAGTATATGCTCTTGAATGTAGTTGCGGCCTGCAGTATGTGGGTCGCACCAAAAGACCTCTAAGAGTGCGCATTAAAGAGCATGTTAAAAATATCCTTAACGGCTATGACAAACATAGTGTATCTAAACACTTCCTGATGTATCATAATAAGGACCCCACCCATTTGAAGTTTTGGGGTATCACACCGTACATTAAACATTGGCGGGGTGGACACAAGGTGAGGACTTTAAGTAAACTTGAATTCAAATGGATTTTTACTTTGGATACTTTCTCGCCCCGTGGTCTTAATATCGATTTCGATCTTAATTGTTTCCTTAGTGATTTTTAAACCACCTTTTAGATTTTTTTTTTTATCTTTTATTTCTATCCGTCAGTTTGGCCATCTATGGACTTATTGTTAGTGCCGCTCTCTGAGAATAAATATTAGCCTCCCTCTCACGTCAGATTCTAAGTAGCAAGTTTGTCTCGTTCAATTTTAGAGCTCCTAATTATTGTGATTTTATTAGAAACCCGTCTTGCTAGACTTTAGAGTGTATTAAACAATATGAGTTTATTTGAATTTTCTCCACTGTATCCATTTCACTATATGCTAACTGTGTGTTTTATGATATTTTTTTGTATGCTTGGTCTAATAGATTTAACCACTTCAGCCCCGGACCATTATGCTGCCTAAGGACCAGAGGTCTTTTTCCAATTTGGCACTGCGTCGCTTTAACTGCTAATTGCGTGGTCATGCAATGCTGTACCCAAACGAAAATTTGCGTCCTTTTCTTCCCACAAATAGAGCTTTCTTTTGATGGTATTTGATCACCTCTGCGGTTTTTATTTTTTGCGCTATAAATAGAAAAAGACCGAAAATTTTGAAAAAAAATGATATTTTATACTTTTTGTTATAAAAAAAATCCAATAAACTCAATTTTAGTCATACATTTAGGCCAAAATGTATTCGGCCACATGTCTTTAGTAAAAAAATGTCAATAAGCATATATTTATTGGTTTGCGCAAAAGTTATAGCGTCTACAAACTAGGGTACATTTTCTGGAATTTACACAGCTTTTAGTTTATGACTGCCTATGTCATTTCTTGAGGTGCTAAAATGGCAGGGCAGTACAAAAACCCCCCAAATGACCCCATTTTGGAAAGTAGACACCCCAAGGAAATTGCTGAGAGGCATGTTGAACCCATTGAATATTTATTTTTTTTTGTCCCAAGTGATTGAATAATCACAAAAAAAAAAAAAAAATTTACAAAAAGTTGTCACTAAATGATATATTGCTCACACAGGCCATGGGCCTATGTGGAATTGCACCCCAAAATACATTCAGCTTCTTCTCCTGAGTATGGGGATACCACATGTGTGGGACTTTTTTGGAGCCTAGCCGCGTACGGGGCCCTGAAAAACAATCACCGTCTTCAGAATTTCTAAGGGCGTAAATTTTTGATTTCACTCCTCACTACCTATCACAGTTTTGAAGGCCATAAAATGCCCAGATGGCACAAACACCCCCCCAAATGACCCCATTTTGGAAAGTAGCCCTTAGAAAGCCTGAAGGCGGTGCTTGGTTTTCGGGGTCCCGTACGCGGCTAGGCTCCCAAAAAGTCTCACACATGTGGTATCCCCGTACTCAGGAGAAGCAGCAGAATGTATTTTGGGGTGTAATTTCACATATTCCCATGGCATTTTTGAGCAATATATCATTTAGTGACAACTTTGTGCAAAAAAAAAAAAAATGTGTCTCTTTCCCGCAACTTGTGTCACAATATAAAATATTCCATGGACTCGACATGACTCTCAGCAAATAGCTTGGGGTGGCTACTTTCCAAAATGGGGTCATTTGGGGGGTTTTGAACTGTCCTGGCATTTTATGCACAACCTTTAGAAGCTTATGTCACACATCACCCACTCTTCTAACCACTTGAAGATAAAGCCCTTACTGACAATTTTTGTTTACATGAAAATTTTTTTTTTTTTTGCAAGAAAATTACTTTGAACCCCCAAACATTATATATTTTTTTAAAGCAAATGCCCTACAGATTAAAATGGTGGGTGTTTCTTTTTTTTTTTTCACACAGTATTTGCGCAGCGATTTTTCAAACGCATTTTTTGGGGAAAAAATACACTTTTTTAAATTTTAATGCACTAAAACACACTATATTGCCCAAATGTTTGATGAAATAAAAGAGATGATCTTAGGCTGAGTACATGGATACCAAACATGACATGCTTTAAAATTGCGCACAAACGTGTAGTGGCGACAAACTAAATACATTTTTAAAAGCCTTTAAAAGCCTTTACAGGTTACCACTTTAGATTTACAGAGGAGGTCTACTGCACAAATTACTGCCCTCGATCTGACCTTCACGGTGATACCTCACATGCATGGTGCAATTTCTGTTTACGTTTGACGACAGACCGCCGCTTGCGTTCGCCTTAGCGCGAGAGCAGGGGGCGACAGGGGTGCTTTTTTTTTTTCTTTATTATTTTTTTGCTTTTTTATCTTATTTTTAAACTGTTCCTTTCACTTATTTTTAATCATTTTTATTGCTATCTCAGGGAATGTAAATATCCACTATGATAGCAATAGGTAATGGCAGGTACTCTTTTTTTAAAAAAATGGGGTCTATTAGACCCTAGATCTCTCCTCTGCCCTCAAAGCATCTGACCACACCAAGATCGGTGTGATAAAATGCTTTCCCAATTTCCCAATGGCGCTGTTTACATCCGGCGAAATCTAAGTCATGAAATGCTCGTAGCTTCCGGTTTCTTAGGCCATAGAGATGTTTGGAGCCACTCTGGTCTCCGATCAGCTCTATGGTCAGCTAGCTGAATCACCGGCTGCATACTCAGGTTCCCTGTTGAGACAGGAGAGCCAGAGAAAAACACGGAAGACGATGGGGGGGGGGGGGGGCATTCCCTCCCACGGCTTGTAAAAGCAGTCTAGAGGCTAATTAGCTGCTAGGATTGCTTTTACATAAAAGCTGACCGCTGGCTGAAAAGAATGATACCAAGATGATACCTAAACCTGCAGGCATCATTCTGGTATAACCACTCAAAATCGTGAATAGCGTACCTGAAGACAAAAAAATGGTTAACAATAAAACACAGTAAACGGTAAAGTATAAAAAATTGCATACCTGAAAAACAAACATGATAAAACATAATAACAATAAAACATTGCAGAATAGAATACAGTAAAAAAGAGCAGAACAATAGAGAGAGAGAATAGAGACAGAGAATAGAGAGAGAGAGAACAATAAAACAACAACTATTTTTTTTAATTTTATATAAATATATATTTTTTACACTTTTTTTGTAACTAACTTTTATAACTGTAACCGGTTCCAGGTTCGGGTCTCTCAAAATGCGATGGCATCTTGGGAGACCCTGTGAAAGTGCGCCTAGTCTGTGCAATGCTGTACCCTACGCTAATACTCAACTAGTGAATGGTAGCGTTCAAAACATTCACCAATGCAAAGACCAGGATTGTCAGGACAGGAGGGACAATAATAGCGGGTGTCACGCCTATATCCACGCTTGCTGCAGACACGACATCTTTTTTGGGGGGTTCGTTGGGTAGGGGTACTCGGGAGGACATAAAGAAAATGCCTCTCATGCAGCCAACTGCATTTGGTTGGGGATGTGAATGGGGGAAGTACGGGCGCTGCAGAAGTGGTGGGTTCCCAATTAGGATTGGCGAATGCAGCAGGAAGGGCACTATGGGCACGACGGGCCTGTTTGTCTTCTTCTTGGTGGCAGCGGGACACTACTTGTGCTTGCCACCTCACCAGCTTGAACTGCACTTATGGGACTCGCCACGTCACCAAGTGTTACTGCAGTGCTGGTTTGACTACGACCGGGGTGTACTAGGCCGCTGGCGCTTGCTAGTTCACCAAAACGCTACCAAAAAAAACTGTTAGCGATCGCAGGGATCAGGCCTGACTCTGCGAATGCTGCAGTTATGCGTTTAGTGTTTTGTAAGTGACAGTGATCGATCGATACTGCACTTGGGTGGGCTGGGCTGGGCCGGGCGGAGGGGAAAAACGCAGGTGCTAGCAGGTATCTGGGCTGATCCCGCTAACACTGCGTTTTTGGGAACCCTAAACTGCTGGGGACGCTAGTATAGATCTGATCGGATCAGATATTGATCCGTTCAGATACTATACCACTAAGGGAGGTGTACGGTGCGTGCGTGGGTGTTAGCGGTACTGGCACTAACCTGACGCTGCCTGGGGCTGGTGCTTGCCAGTTCACCAAAACACTACCAAAAAAACTGTTAGCGATCGCAGGGATCAGGCCTGACTTTGCAAACGCTGCAGTTATGTGTTTAGTGTTTTGTAAGTGACAGTGATCGATCAATACTGCACTTGGGTGGGCTGGGCTGGGCCGGGCGGAGGGGCAAAACGCAGGTGCTAGCAGGTATCTGGGCTGATCCCGCTGACACTGCGTTTTTGGGAACCCTAAACTTCTGGGGACGCTAGTATAGATCTGATCAGATCAGATATTGATCCGTTCAGATACTATACCACTAAGGGGGGCGTATGCTGCGTGCATGGGTGTTAGCGGTACTGGCGTTAATCTGACGCTGCCTGGGGCGGCGCATATCACCGCCGGGCGATCAGGGGGCTAAACTTTTATTAGGTAATAAACGGCGGGTGCCCTGACACTATAAAAAATAAACGAACTAACCAGCGTCACCCGTAACGGTTATACGGTGATCAGTGGTGAAAGGGTTAACTAGGGGGCAATCAAGGGGTTAAAACATTTATTAGGTAGTATATGGGGGTCCCTGTCGCTATAAAATGCTGACGGCGAACCTAAATATTTACGTCCCTAACTAGCGTCACCAGTGACACTAATACAGCGATCAGAAAAATGATCGCTTAGTGACACTGGCGACAGGGGGTGATCAAGGGGTTAAATCTTTATTAGGGGGGGTTAGGGGGTACCCTAGACCTAAAGGGGGCTAACAGTAACTGTCCTAACACAGTAACTGTCACAAACTGACACCATGCAGTAATAAAAAAAAAAAAAAAAACCTGCTTGGTGTCAGTGTGACAGGGAGGGGTGATTAGGGGGTGATTGGGGGGCGATCGGGGGGGGGATCGGGGGTGTTTTGAGAGATGACATAATTTCCTTTGCTGCTGTTTAGCATACAGCAGCAAAGGAATGTTCTGATTGGCCGGCGGCGATCGCGAGGGGGGGGGCACGAACGGATGGCCTCCCCCTCACCTCCAATCACCGGGGGACAAAAGAGGACCACCTCGGGCACCGGGGGGTCCGCGGGAGGCAGATCACGTAGATATACGTGATTTTGCCTGCCCGTGCCGCCTTGCCTTAAGTGGTTAAGTTTATGGCTAACGCAGAATGTGTACCTATGGCAGCATGACCCCTTTTCCCTTCTGCGGTCTTTATTTAATTTAGTTTTTTACTATTTTTAAATAGATGTTTTATTTGGCTATGTCCCGCTATGAAATCGAAGATGCTGATCGGAGTATCTTCTCTGGTCCGTCCGTTCATGTGGAGTACACTCCCATTATATTCCCCCTTTTTTCCTTAGATGTTAATAGGTAATTCTTTTTATTCCATTTATATCTCACTTGCCCACTCAGGCTGTCTGTTATGGGGACTGCTGGTTTGAGCAATGTGATGCTTGCCATTCCTTGCTGACAGTGCGAGAGATGTGGCAGGGTTCGCCCTGTGGGATTGGCTGCTGGGATCAGCTGACAGTAATGCCTGACGTGTGCATTTAACATCCTCAATATGGCCGCGCCGGATGATCCCTAGGAAAATGGCCACCGCAATTAGAATCATAGGGCTTCGGGAAAATGGCCGCCCATTGGCGCCCATTATAAGTATATTTAAGGACACGATTTTAGCCTGTATTCATCCACTGATGAAGTCACGTGCGGTGTGACGTCACGCGTAGGGGCGGGACAGGCTGGACAGGCTGTACATGCTGCAAGAGGTCTACGAGCTCGCCGCTCGTTGGAGATAGGATCAGTTTTATATTGTTTTATGTGAGTACCTTGTTTTACTTAATAAAAAGCTGCTTGTTTAAACGATACTACACTATTGGGACTCCCCTTGTTTTTATCCTCCTTACCATCGAGGGACCTACCCCCTGTGATTAGGACCGCGAGGATAACATTTTACATCTTTAGGAGGATCCCCCCCAAAAAAGTTTTGGTTAATGCGCTTGCCCTATTACCCTAAGGTAAGGGGCCATTTCACATATAGGTGTCTAGACACGAAGATGTGCACCCTGTGATCTACCTTGAGCACTGCACTGTTATTGCTGCATGCCAGGACGCTGTTATCACGTTTCAATAAGAAGGACTTGTTTGCTGATATTCTTCACATTATTATTATTGTGCATGTTTGGACATTTTTAATCACGTTAGATTCAATAGCTTTTACATTATAACACCTGCCTAACTTTGGACACTATTTTTATTGCTTTTGATTACACCATTGCACATATGTCACTTTATGTGTTGCATGGTTGATTTAAATTATGAGTCACTTTCTATTGCATTATGCACTTTAGTATTATTAACTGTCACTGTTTATTACTATTATGAATTTATTTATGGATATGATGCGACTTATTCACTGATTGTCTATTTGCGACCTTTTTTATTATTACTATTTATGTATGCACATTGATGAGATATAGGTATTTATTATTATTAGCACAGATGTGTTTTATTATTATTTAGAGCTGTTGCCTTATTTATTGAGAGTGCCTTCACGGCTGATAGTATCACCTTTTAATTTACACTATTTGCACATCTGTATTTCAGTATATTTTTAGTTATTCAGCCACTCACTCAGGATTAGCGCGGCACCACATAGCTATATTATCATTTACTCACAGGGTTGGTTTGTACCTGATTCGGTGCAGGCAGCTTTTCCAATTGGGCCCATTTTTAGGTTTTACTTGATAGCGCGGGAATAAATATATATATCTAGGGGTTTCCTTTAGTTGGAGAAACATGCTCTTCTGTGTGCCGGAGACGCTGTAGGGCTGTCATTTCTAGCGTCTTGTGCGACTGGAGGTGAATGGTGCGGTATAAGTGGGCATCTGAATCTCGGGCCACGTTGATCTGCATCGCTGATGTCTTCCATGGAGGGGGCCCGTCGCAATGATGGCAGACGAAAATCGCTATGCCAGTCAGGAAGGTCAATCGTGGGGATCTCTAGGGTGCTACAGAAGTGTTCTAAGTCCTCCGGGACTCTAATGCCGCGTACACACGGTCTGACTTTTCATCTACAAAAGTCCAACGGACGCCGACGGACTAAAGCTGGATGACAATCCGATCGTGTGTGGGCTTCCCCGGACTTTCAGCGGACTTTCAGCTGACTTTTCCAGCCTCAAATCTGACGGACTTTAGATTTAAAACATGCTTCAAATCTTTACGTCGTAACTACGCCGGACCCAGAAATCCGCTCGTCTGTGTGCTAGTCCGACGGGCAAAAACCCACGCTAGGGCAGCTATAGGCTACTGGCTATCAACTTCCTAATTTTAGTCCGGTGTACGTCATCACGTACTAATCCATCGGACTTTTGTGTCATCGTATGTAGGCAAGTCCGCTCGTAAGAAAGTCTGCCACAAGTCCGCCAAAAGTCCACCAAAAGTCCGCCAAAAGTCTGTCGAAAGTCTGTCGGACAGGCTGTCGGACTTTTGTAGACGAAAAGTCAGACCGTGTGTACGCGGCATTAGACTAGCTGTGCGGCCCTGGTTAGAGGCTGAGAGGCAGAAAGGAAATTTCCAGCGATAGGCGATTGACTTAGAGCGTAGGAGGTCCAGGAGGGGTCTTAGCTCCTTTCTGCGTTGCAGAGTGATATTCGATAGGTATTGGTAAATTTTAATTTCTGCGCCGTGGGACATAATGTGACCCCTGTTCCGTGCTTTCCTCAGGATTTCCTCTTTTTGAGGGAAGCTGACAAGGCAGCATACTACATCCCTGGGGGGATCTGTATCTCTGCCTCGTGGTCTGAGAGCTCTGTGTATGCGCTCCATTTCTATGGGGGCATCTTGGGTCTTTTCCAGGAGGTCATTAAAGAAGGCTATTGTGGCTTGGGTAGCCTATTGGGCTCAATGCTTTCAGGCATGCCTCTTACCCTCAAGTTGTGGCGCCTGCCACGGTTGTCGAGATCTTCTAGGTGTCTGTGGAGTTCAAATGTATAGCATGGGATTCTGTTACTTGTTGTACCTGGCAGAGGGAGGTATCATGGCACACTGCTGTTCTTTCAACTTCTCCCAATCTGGTGCTGATATCCTGGATGTCACCTCTAAGATCTGAGATGGCTGCCGACAGTGTTCTCTTAATGTCGGCAGAAATCTCATGTAGATCAGATAGATTTAAGGCTCTGTTCTCCCTTGGACTCGGGACTCGGGAGAGCTATGGCAGGGTGAGTGCCCTGTGAGCAGAGCGGGCTTCTGCTGGAGGAGCGGGATCTCCGGTATGCGGGCATGCTGTCTCGCTGTTGCCGGGTACGGAATAGCTCGGGGATATTGCCGCTGAGTTGGGTTCCCTGGTCCCTGGGTGAACGGGATCTGGTAGCGGACATGCTGTGCTGTGTTTCCTCTGTCATTTGGAGAGCGGAGGCTCCGGACCTCGGGGATGTCAGAGCTCTGAAGTTAGGCAGCCATCATGGACCAGGACCAGACCACGCCCCCTGCTGCTGTGTCTCCTACGTCTGATTCCAGTTACCGATCTTGGCCTGTTCTCGACTATCCCTGTCTGCTTGTGACCCTGACCTTTGGCATGTTCTATGTTTATCCTTGTCTGCTAGTCGCCCCAACCTTGGCTTATCCCTTACTATCCTTGTTGTTCAAGCCTGCTGCTTCCTTCCTCTTTCTCCTGTAGTCTACTGTGAGCGTGAGCTGTGAGACCCTGGAGGCCGCGACCTGGAACCAGACTGCAGTGCAGTCCATCCTCACCACTAGAGGCTCTGGTGAACACCTGCTGGCTCTTAGACTCCACGTCCTGGGGAATCTATGCTCTAGCCCCCACTGGGATCTGTGCTGATGCTCTAGTGGACCTGCTTCCTGAACCTCCCAGAGTTCAATCCGCAGCAGTAAGTCCTAGGGTCTACTACCTTAGCGGTGCACTCCTGACCCCTATGGAGTGCATCTGTCACCTGGACTCATGTGACCTGACAGGTTGTTAGAGTCTTCACTTAGAAATACAATACCCTAACTACAAAAAAAGTTTAAGAAGGTGGCCCATACTGGGGGCTGTGCACAAAAATGTACAGTCTTACCAATCTGGTGGTCCACTACGCCATTCCGCCAGTAGTGGGTCTGGTACGATGCCCCATTGCCTCAGGGCAAGCATGCCTTCCTACAGGGTGTTAAGGCGTGTCATGGCACTGTTATGTGTGACTATTAAGGCTGCCAGATATTTCAAACCTGTGTGGGATTTTGTGGTTTTGCAGGGCCTTCGTCACCGTCGATAGGTTCTTGTGTTGCAAGAGGTCTGGAAGTAGCTACACTGCAGAGTAGGGTTTGGGGTGGTTTTTCATCTGGCGGGTGGTGGATAGGATCTTTTCTTTGGTATTAAAGAATGCTTAGGAGAACATCCCTCGGGAACCTCTTGAGGGAGGAAGGAGGGCTTTGGCAGTCTGTGTATTGTGTCAATGAGGAGGTCCCTAGGATTCAGAGATGAAACCAGGGTGGAGAAGAGAGTGTGGGCATATTGCATCAGCTAGTCATGTGGGATTGCATCCGGGACCCCTCTTATTTTAATATTGTTTCTCCTGTATCTGTTCTCCAGGTCAGCCACTTTGTTCTTCAGCCACATAATATCCTCAGAATCGGCCTTGTGGGCATGTGCTATAGTGTTGAAGGAGACAGATACTTTAGACATAGATGTTTCAACTCTTTCCACTCTTTCTCCTAGGTCCTGGATTTCACCTTTGAATTGGATGATACAGGAGAGCTTGTCAGAGTGGAGAGATGAGAGCAGTGATAAAAGCATGTCTTTTAGAACTATGTCAGATACTGGTTGGCCTTTTGTGGGAAATGGATCTGCATGGGCTGTAGGGCCAGAGGCCTGGGCAGAGCTTACCTCTATGTCATTTGGAGTGGTGTCGCTGGGATGGAGATGGAGAAGAGGATGGCCCTGTTGTCACTGCAGGACTTCTCTTATGCTGAGCTCCTTGCTGTGTGTGCAGGCCGCCGCTGCCATTTTGTTTTAGCCCCAGCTCTATGAGAAAAAGAAACCGTCCAGCTTGCCGGGCTGTGTTTTTTTTTTCTTGTGGCATGTCATGCCTTGTGCAGTGGTGGATCTCTCGGTGCAGGTGGTGAGTGGATGCGGCGCTGGAGGAGCTCTGTGGTCGCTGTGTATCCCTGGCTGTGAACGGAGCCTCAGTAAGGAGCAGCCATATTAGAATGCGGTCACCACGCCCCCATAGCTGATGAGTTTTGAGAGAAAACTAACTTCCCAAATTGAATTGGGACATTACATGGTAAACATGTCAGTCTCATCAAGCCACTTAATTCTGGTTCCCGCTTCTTCAACTACAAAAAATATTTCTCAATTGTTCTGCTGGGACTCAGTATTGCCAACATGAAATTTATAGCGGCGGATGTTGGGGCCTTTGAAAGTTATGGAGATTGTAGAATTTTCTGTAATTCTGTGATGAGTCGATGTGTCCAATATGGGGAGTTTGATGTGCCACAATCAAGGCCTCCGACTGGTGCTGCTGGGCAGGATCTGCCTCTAGTGGTTGCAGCAGATGAGGCATTTGCTTTATCCACCTGCCTCCTACATGAGGCATGGCTCTGATTCTAGGAGATGCATTTTTAATTATTGACTGAGCGGAGCACGCCGAACAGTGGTGTGTGCTTTTGGAATCTGTTCTGTACTTTATTAACATCAATGCATCTGGAGGTTTAGCATGCAGTCAATGTGGCTTTGACGTACTGTGCTCTACATAAATTTTTGCGGATAAAGGAGAATGGGACCAGTGAATCCCCAGAACTGACCTCAAATGATCCCAAAATAGATAGTGACATCAGCTTCACAACTTTACTTTATGCTGGTAGTGTAGACATGAAGTACCAAGAAACACAGATGTGTCTGAAGACATGAAGTACCAAGAAACACAGATGTGTCTACTGCGTGTAGTGGATGGTACATACTGTGATTACAGTGGCCACATGTATTGCTTGAAAAAATTATTCTTTTAAACCACTTGGGTTCTAAAACATACAATCAAAATTCAAAGTGTGTCCAACATCCTGCTGAGAGCTATTATGCCCCCATTGAAGATGTGTCATTAAATTGCGTGTCCGTAACCTCTCCTTCATCTCGTCTACTTCATTTACAAAAAAAATCAGGAATTGGTAGATTAACCAGATTAACTGATTGCTGACCAGCCGGCGTCATTATACTGCGGCAAGTCGGCATGATCCCGCAAACCGTCGCAGCTGTACGTCAGTCCCTTTAAGTGGGATAGCAGGCATGTGCGCAATTGCACTGCAGGGGTGCCGATGCATGAGACCGGTGGTCGCAATGACTGCCGATCATGCGCGATTGCAGGCATGAGAGCTAGAACAGGGAGGTGTGTGTGTAAACACACACCTCCCTGTTCTGTGAGGAGAGAAGAGACAGATAATGAGTTCCTACTAGCTAGTTACAATGATCTGTCATTTCCTCCAGTCACTCACATCCCCCTACAGTTAGAACACACACTAGGGAACACAGTTAACCCCTTGATCGCCCCCTAGTGTTAACCCCTTCCCTGCCAGTGACATTTACACAGTAATCAGTGCTTTTTTAAAGTACTAATCACTATAATTGTCAATGGTCCCAAAAATGTGTCAAAGGTGTCCAATCTATCCGCCATAATCTCACAGTCCTGATAAAAAAAATTGCAGATCGCCGCCATTACTAGTAAAAAAAAATAATAATAAAAACACCATAAATCTTTCCTCTATTTTGTAGATGCTATAACTTTTGTGTAAACCAATCAATATATGCTTATTGCGATTTGTATTACCAAAAATATGTATAAGAATACATATTGGCCTAAACTGAGGAAAAAAATGTGCTTTTTTTAAAAAAAAATGGGGATATGTAAAAAATACAAAATATTAAGTTTTTTTCAAAATTGTCAATTTTTTTTTGTTTATAGCTCAAAAAATAAAAATCTCAGAGACGATCAAATACCACCAAAAGAAAACTCTATTTGTGGAAAAAAATGGACGTCAATTCTGTTTGGGTACAGCGCCGCACGACTCCGCAGATGTCAGTTAAATCGACGCAGTGCCATTTCGCAAAAAATTGCCTGGTCATTGAGCAGCCAAATCTTCCGGGGCCAAACCACAATATAAAAATAAAACAGGCATATAAATAATGAAAAAATTATTAGACCCCCGCACTTATGGTGAAAATGAAAAATGAGGAGCTGCAGCCTCTATCAATGAATTCACCCTAAGGTAAATCTAGAAGAAATGTGAAAAAGAGGGGATAGGTATGGCACTGCTCTTATTAAGAGGTGACCTACAACCTTTAAATACTTGAGGGGTGTGTATCACGGGTGCATTTAGTGTAAAACGTGACAATAAAAGTGCAGAAAATAAATATTTGTATATTCACAAAAATCCACAAAAAATCCTACTGTGTAAACTTCCTAACCGCTTATATATAATGCATATTGTTATGTTCAAACGAAAATAAAATAAAATAAACACAATCCTGTGCAAAACCTGCAACTCAAAGTGACATTTCTGTGCAAAGAAATCCAACATATACACTACCGTTCAAAAGTTTGGGGTCACCCAAACAATTTTGTGTTTTCCATGAAAAGTCACACTTATTCACCACCATACGTTGTGAAATGAATAGAAAATAGAGTCAAGACATTGACAAGGTTAGAAATAATGATTTGTATTTGAAATAACATTGTTTTTACATCAAACTTTGCTTTCATCAAAGAATCCTCCTTTTGCAGCAATTACAGCATTGCACACCTTTGGCATTCTAGCTGTTAATTTATTAAGGTAAGCTGGAGAAATTGCACCCCACGCTTCTAGAAGCAGCTCCCACAAGTTGGATTGGTTGGATGGGCACTTCTGGCGTACCATACGGTCAAGCTGCTCCCACAACAGCTCAATGGGGTTCAGATCTGGTGACTGTGCTGGCCACTCCATTACCGATAGAATACCAGCTGCCTGCTTCTGCTGTAAATAGTTCTTGCACAATTTGGAGGTGTGTTTAGGGTCATTGTCCTGTTGTAGGATGAAATTGGCTCCAATCAAGCGCTGTCCACTGGGTATGGCATGGCGTTGCAAAATGGAGTGATAGCCTTCCTTATTCAGAATCCCTTTTACCCTGTACAAAGCTCCCACCTTACCAGCACCAAAGCAACCCCAGACCATCACATTACCTCCACCATGCTTAACAGATGGCGTCAGGCATTCTTCCAGCATCTTTTCATTTGTTCTGCGTCTCACTAACGTTCTTCTTTGTGATCCAAACACCTCAAACTTGGATTCATCCGTCCACAACACTTTTTTCCAGTCTTCCTCTGTCCAATGTCTGTGTTCTTTTGCCCATCTTAATCTTTTTCTTTTATTGGCCAGTCTCAGATATGGCTTTTTCTTTGCCACTCTGCCCTGAAGCCCAAAATCCCGCAGCCGCCTCTTCACTGTAGATGTTGACACTGGTGTTTTGCGGGTACTATTTAATGAAGATGCCAGTTGGGGACCTGTGAGGCGTCTGTTTCTCAAACTAGAGACTCTAATGTGCTTATCTTCTTGCTTAGTTGTGCAACGCGGCCTCCCACTTCTTTTTCTACTCTGGTTAGAGCCTGTTTGTGCTGTCCTCTGAAGGGAGTAGTACACACCGTTGTAGGAAATCTTCAATTTCTTTGCAATTTCTCGCATGGAATAGCCTTCATTTCTAAGAACAAGAATAGACTGTCGAGTTTCAGATGAAAGTTCTCTTTTTCTGGCCATTTTGAGCGTTTAATTGACCCCACAAATGTGATGCTCCAGAAACTCAATCTGCTCACAGGAAGGTCAGTTTTGTAGCTTCTGGAAGGAGCTAGACTGTTTTTAGATGTGTGAACATGATTGCACAAGGGTTTGCTAATCATCAATTAGCCTTCTGAGCCAATGAGCAAACACATTGTACCATTAGAACACTGGAGTGATAGTTGCTGGAAATGGGCCTCTATACACCTATCTAGATATTGCACCAAAAACTAGACATTTGCAGTTAGAATAGTCATTTACCACATTAGCAATGTATAGAGTATATTTGTTTAAAGTTAGGACTAGTTTAAAGTTAGCTTCATTTAAAAGTACAGTGCTTTTCCTTCAAAAATAAGGACATTTCAATGTGACCCCAAACTTTTGAACGGTAGTGTATAACTGATGTATATTGTTGCTGTGAAACTGGCTTCAGAAATATGCATATACCGTCCTTAAACCCTGGTGTATAAGAAAAGTCCAATAAAGTGACAATGTGCTCCTTCAAATTGTTATAAGAAACGCACTCACCACTATTATTCACCCCACAAGGAGGTATTTCACCTTCACAGTATGAGCCACTGTGTAGCCTGTGGAGTGGGAGGAAACTTCCTGTCCTGTGTTCTCCAAGTGCCTCCTTGTCTGCGATGTAAGTGGTCTCCTCACTGTTAACCTCTTAGATGTTGCCCACATGTAGAGAGGAAAGAGACTCCATAGTGTGATACTGTACAAATATCAAAAAATGTATTAATAATACTGATGGGTAGTCACATTTAATAAAAATCATTAAAAGTGAAAACAGTGTTTAAAAATAGGAAACCAGAGTGATCTGCGCTCCACGGCTCGAAACTGGAAGTGATGCAATGACGCTGTATAGTTCCGCCCATAAGAAGACGAGAATACTAGGGAACGGTATTTTTAATCTGAACTGTTATCAATTTCAATGAGGAAGAAATGCAGGTATTAAACCTGAAACTCGCTCCAGATAAAGATCTAGACAAGTTCGAAGTGTACATTGACCTGCATAAATTTATTAGGAAACTAAACATAAAAAATTTTTTTGCATCAAAACAAATCCCTCAAAGAAAAATAGTTGATACAGAGTTTAAACATACCCAATTAAGGAAAAATTCAATTTTTAATCCCAAATCTAAAAATAATGAAAGTTTGGAAGTTTTTAAAAAAAATGGTGGAGGAAGATGTAAAGAATTTAAAGGTGAAGAAATTCAGAAAAGAGAAAATATGGAAAACAATAAAGGAAATAGAGAAAAAGAAGGAAGTGATCATCAGAAAAACAGACTATGAAGAAGAGATGAAAAAGTTGCTAAGTGGCACGGATACGTACAAAAAACTCAAGGGCAACCTGAAAGGGGAATATGAGAAGAAACTGAAAGCATTTGCACAAAAAGGAAAAGATAAGAGGATTCTATCCAAGAAAGAAGCAAAATTTCTAGTTCCGGAAGCGGCTAAAACCCCAATTATTTTTTATGTCCCTAAGATTCATAAGAACCAAGAAAAATCACCGGGCAGACCCATAATAAGTGGCATAGACTCCCTATTTTCCAGGCTAGGGGAATACTTAGACACTTTTCTACAGCCACTTGTACCAGAGGGTAAATCCTATCTGAAGGAGAGCAAACAACTAATCCTGGAGTTGAAAAACATGGAGATAACAGATGAGGATTTTTTAGTAACAACCGATGTCAACTCACTGTATAACAACATTATACAAGAGGATGGTATTAGCAGTGTAGAATGGGCTCTGCAGACCCAAACACAGCTAAAACAAGCCCAGATCAACTATATTTTAGAAGGCTTAATGATGGCAATGAGCCACAACGTCTTTTGGTACAAGGGAGAACATTACACACAAACTAAGGGAGTAGCTATGGGGGCCAAATATGCCCCCAGCGTCGCAAACCTGTTTCTTAATAGATGGGAGGAGGAACAAATTTATGGTGTGAGAAGAGAAAATCTAAAATTGTACAAACTGTACATTGATGACATCATTATTATATGGAGAGGCACAGAAAATGGTTTGAAGAGTTTCCTTGAAGAAATAAATCACAATATTTATGGCATTACATTCACAGGAGTATGGGACAAACAAAGCATTGATTATCTGGACCTCCAAATTTTTAAGGCAGGAAGAGAATTACACACCAGAACTTTTTTCAAGAAGACCGATCGCAACGGATACATTCCCACTAATAGCTGTCATCACCCCAAATGGGTAGAAAATGTACCAAAAGACCAACTTATGTGCATCCGACGCAATTGCAGTACCCTCAAAGACTATGATTACCAGGCCAATATACTCCTTGAGAGGTTCTTGGAAAAGGGATACAAAAAGAAGAACCTGGAATCCCTAAAGAATCAAATCAGAGCAATGGACAGAAATAACATGATAGAGCAGAAGAAGAATGAGAAAAATAATGGGTACAACGAGATCGTCTTCCTCACAGGTTTCAGCCGACAACATAAATTAGTAGAAAAGGTTCTTAAAAAACACTGGCCTGTTCTACAGTCGGACAACATTTTAAGAAACTTACTTCCAAATAAACCCTCTTTCATTTACAGAAGAGCTCCTGCTCTAAGAAATAGATTGGTGCACAATGCACTAGATCCCCCTAAACAAATCAAGATTTTCAAAGATCTAAAAGGACTTTTTAAATGTGGAAAGTGTCTTCCCTGCAGAAAAAGCAAAAAAAATGAACGAAAGAAGGTGGCCTTTAGATTTATTACTACAGGGAAAGAATACAAAATAAAGGAGTTAATAAAGTGCACCAGCACACATGTCACATATGTTCTGGAATGCCCTTGCCACAAGCAATATGTGGGCAGAACTACCAGACCCTTATTCGTCAGAAATAGGGAACACATAAACAATATCAAAACAGGCTTTACAAAACATGGTGTATCCAGACACTTTAAAGAGTGCCACAATGAGGACCCATCTGGTCTAATTTGTTATGGTATAGACAAGAGAAAGGGACATATCATAAAAGAATAAAAATCTCCCACAACGAGACCAGGTGGATTTTTACTTTAGACACCCTTCAGCCTAAAGGCCCGAACACTGACATAGATTTAAACTGCTTCCTCACCAACTTCTAATTTTATCTCCTTTTGTCAAAGTTTTTACTATAAACGGTTCCCTTATCAACTATGGTCTTCATCATATGTTTTTAAAGCATTTCTGTATGCATGTGATACATCTGACATACATTTCTCAGCAAATTTAGCTATTTGCGGCTTTATGCGATTTGCAGCGTTTTTTGCAATTTTTTGCAATTTTTGGCTTTTTTTGCTTTTTTGCACTTTTGCCGCAATTAGACCCCCTTCTTTTTCCTATTTCTCCTGACCTATTGATGTTACTACACTATACATCACTTCCACCTTTAATCTAAGATGCCACTAGTAAAACACCATTACACTATTTTGAATGATGAAGGCATTTTTGTATGTATAAATTCACTTTACATACTTTTTTAACTGTTTTTAGCAATTTTTAGCAACTTTTTTGTAATTTACGACTTTATGCGACTTGCTGCAATTTTCTGCCATTTTTTGCATTTTTTGCATTTTTGAATGATAAAGGCATGTATAAATGCACTTTACATACTTTTTTAGCAATTTTTAGCAATTTCTAGAATTTTTTTGCAACTTGCGACTTTAGGCAACTTGCTGCGTTTTTTCGCCATGTTTTGCATTTTTTATCGCAATAATACCCTCTTTTCTCTTATGTCCACCTTCGGACATCCTCTAACATAATTTTTTACCTCTATTCCAGCAGAATACCATAATGCAATTATATTTCTTAACCATTTTTTTAACTTAAATTTAATTTTGGACAAGGGCGGGCGTGACCTCGTAGAGAATGGCTGCTTAATCTTAGAGCTCCGCTGACAGGGATAGAATTCTACCTTCTACGGACGGTTACCGACATTCCACACTTCCCAAAAAGTATGGGTACAGCCTCCAGAAACTTATCAACATCCCGTTCGCATTCTCCCCGCGAATTAACCAGAAGATCCAGTCAGAATATCCCGGAGATGTTTCGGGCCCAGATGGGAATTATGGCGCCGGCTCCCACCTCACAAACCCCTCAGAGGCAGGCAACAAGCCCTACGGGAATTACTGCCTCACAAAATGGACATTGTGAGGGAGGGATTGTTCTCACCCCACATCAGAAGCCCAGCCTGAATGATCTTCGTTCGGTTGCTGAAGACATCAAAGATACCCTAACAGCAGCCATCACGGATCTAAAGATGGAGATTCAGGCTATCTCGGGTAGAGTACAAGCAGTGGAAAAAACGACAGCCATACATTCTTCAACGCTCCGCAAGAATCACCTGGCTGTAGATACCCACACCCGGCAACTTAGAGATATGAATTGCCATTTAGAGGATTTGGATAATCATGGCAGACGCCATAATCTCCGGCTGTGAGGATTACCAGAAGATGTGGAAGCGGCACACCTACAAGATGAGGTGACTCGTATATTCAACAACCTACTAAACAGACCCAGAGATATACCCATTGCAATGGAAAGAATCCATCAAGCTCTTAGACCAAAGGGTAAGGACTCAGATCCTCCTTGTGACGTTGTTTGCTGCATAGTGGACTACCGACTGAAAGAAGAGCTTCTGAGAAAAGCGTGCACCCTGACTCCATTAAAGTATAGAGGCTCAGAACTTCGCTTGTGTCAGGACCTCTCGAGTATAACCTTACAGTGCAGAAGGGAACTGAAACCCCTTCTGGCGGTGCTTCGTTCCAACAATATTGCTTATCACTGGAAATTCCCCTTCGGTCTGGCGGCAACAGCACACGGACGCTCGGCTCTCCTCAGAGTCCCAGAGGATCTCCACTATTTCTGTGAAGTGATGGGAATCCCACTCACAGAAGTGCCGGATTGGTATGCGGAATTTCGTAACTCTTTGCCGTCTATGTCACCCTCCAGAATCAAACCCATGGAGACCCAAGATGTCCGCTATCGTAGACACCGCTCTCCTTCGGAAGCAAGATCACAGATACCCGGTCCTCACTCTCCTTCTGATGACAGCCCTTCGAAGCCCCCACGCACTAGAAGAGCCAGAAGGGATCGGTAAAGGCAGAAAGTTCCTATGACATATGCAGAAGGCTATCCTCTATTTGTTCAGTTCCTAGTTCTACTCGGATATACTTTTGAAGCTTGAATCTCAACGTGTCCCTCTCAATACAAATACTATGCTAGCAGCACTGCCAAGATACACCTGAGACAGCCCATCCTGTAGACACACAAGAGCGACTGTCTCACAAAGAGGATAACAAATCTATACCTATTGTTCTCATTGGACTCGCCTGACTGCTTTGCCTATGTTATGAGATTAATTGATTTTTTTTCAGGTACTGAATCTTGAGGTATGTTCATTTCAATATTTAATTGAGAGGAAATATGTGTCAATGCACTAATGTATAGGATATTTCCAATGTATATTGCTAGTTAAGTTGCTCTAAATGGGGGGTCACCAGGTCTCGGTCTCACCTGCTCAGAAATTTTCGCACTTAATGTTACTTCATAGGGCATATTATACCCCCAAAAAACTATTTAAATGGGGGAGAAGAGTAGATGCCAAGTGTCCTAGGTGCCAAAATACAGGAGGTTTGTTACATATGGTATGGAAATGTCCTAAATTATTCCGCTACTGGACCGAAGTGGTTGAGGCCATAAATAAGATCTTTAATTTAAGTCTTAAACTAGATCCAAAATTATGTATCCTGGGGGTGGGGGGGGGAACCTGGGTAATGGGAGGGATAAAATAAAAGCGGTGCAGAGATGTCTCTACCAGGCAAGAAAGGGAATAACCAAGAGATGGCAAGCTGAGAAACCCCCTTCTGTAGACAACTGGCGTAGAGCAGTGTCAGAAACAATAGGGAAAGAAAAGACAGTGTTTGTAAGGGCAGGGAATTTAAAGGAATTTAAAAAAAATTGGAACCCTTGGCTGGTGAAGATGGCCCACCCCGCAGTGTGAACAGTGTAAGAAGAAGATAAGGAAGATGTAGGTCCTAAGATAGATGTAGAAGTGTGTACGCATGAATTTTTCATAAAGAGAGAGCTTGATACAAGGTGTATGTATGGGGGCAACAGGGGTGAAAAAGGGGAGAAATTTAGAAATGCACTTTTTACAGGATGGATTTATACATCACATCGGGTATTAGGATGTTTTTTACTGTTTTGAATTTTGTATACTGAGTAATGTGATGTACTGTGTATAATCATGAATAAAAATTATCGAATTAAAAAAGTTGCTCTAAATGAGAAACTACCACCACTATCTAGTATTTAGACATTTCATTTGGCCAAACGATTTTACTTAGTAGAAGAGTTCAGAGACTAAAATGTGTCACCACATTGTCGTAACAATAAAATCCTTAGGTTAAGGGGGAATGGGATAACAGACCGCCCACAGCCAGATTTATACAAGCCATTCTCCAAAACTGTTTTCCGTATTGGGGCACGAATCAGAAGGAGGGGTTCACTAAGGCTCTCACAACAGGCCTGTGTCCCTCCCTAAAGGCTGGAGCAAATATATAGTTTGTCAGCTGAGCCGGTCCATCTTCTATGCCTAACATCTGCCCTTTACTGACAGGGATTTGAGAGAGCACCTCCTCCAACGTTTCCCACTCGTGGATGGAAGCTCGGGCGGTCTGAGTACTCTGACTGACCCTCCCGCAAAACTGGGGGAACTCGACCCACTATTATTAAGTTAGCTGATCCAAATATTTGGTGGTTAACCTACATCCCCCATGTAGCTTTCCTATTAATAACAGCCGCGCAAAGGAAAGAGCCGAATTTAGCTCCTGCAACTCCCTCCACCTTGACCATATGCCCTCGGTCATACAGCTGAGGACTTAGTAGTCCCTGAGGGACTGACAATCTCCCCTCACGAAGAGAAGAGATGGCGCCTTCTATGACAGTTTGCTCAGACAATCAGCAGTGTTTCAGCCACTCTATGTTTCCCTCGACACACCTATACCTAATCATAGTCTCCACCTTGCTAGATACTGGGTATATGTCTACATACGCTTTAAGTTAAGTAATCACATTCACTGTGAAAGCTCAAATTGGTCACACCACTGGATAGCTTAGATATTTTAATACTCCTATTCCATCTCAGAGAGTAAACCTAAGGTTATGGTTAAAAACTCTGGAATAGAATACACAAATGTACGGAAAAAATATCCGTTAGCGCCACATAATACTCTTACGGACTGTATCTTGGCGCAATACATGTAGGCAACCAACACTTAACGTTTAACACATCCTCATGACATTTTCACCCTCATCTGTTCATATTGGGCTCTTCTGTCACCGAGGAGGCTAGTCAGTTAATTAATTATACAGCTCTTGTTTTCATCGATTAGAGGATAAGCTTTCTATTGTATCTGTATTCTCACTATTTACTGTTACTTAATTTATTTGACGTGTGCTTAGATGTTTAGGAAAAAAAAAAAAAAAAAAACAATCAAAATTTTTAATCCTACTCCTTTGAAGACCGGGTATTTTCTATTTTCTGTCTTCCATTAAGCCGTGGTTTAGAGAGATCACTTTTATAATCTTCAAGACACACGGTTCCCAACATCACCAACTTCATTTATTTAATCCCAAAGACGCCTTCAGATGTATAATGTTCCTTTGCTAACATAGAGCTCTGGATTCCATCTGATGCTTCCTCTTGGACCGCACACAGGCTATACTTCCAACGTTCTTAAATTTCACTTGTCACACCCACTGTCCTCAGTCCCTATCAATCTTTTATTTCTAGTCCCACATGTCAGCGGATATCAACTTTTTTAGTCTCCACATAAGAGTTGAGTCACCTTCCCACACAGTGGTTTCAAGTGACTTCTTAAATTTCCGTACTTCACTACACTTCCAATACCACTGACCCTCTCCGGCAAAGCCCTATTCAAGATCCGTCTCGACTACTGTCTAGCGAGCGGGTATCGCTAATCACTGGATTAACTGCTTCTATATAAATTACCTATCATCTAAATATCACAGAGATCAAAGTATTTCCACCTCTTTCCTCATCGGTAATCCATATTTTCCACCTAACACCCTCCCAACAGACATCCAACTCGATCAAGCTCCCCTTCTCATTCTAAATTAGGGTTCCCTTATCTAATCATCCACCTTGAGTACTACATTAACTTAGTATCCCTCCCCACCATTCGGGGGTTAATGATTAAAAAAAAAAAAAAAACCTTGGACGACGTCCGGATCACACAAGACCGATAAACAAATTCAAGATCTCACAAACTATATGATATCTCATAAATCTCAAGATCCATCAGCGATGGCTAATCCCAGACCGACTACTAAGTTAGTCTCGTTAAATGCAAGGGGACTCAATAGTCCTGAAAACGTTTACAAGTATTTCTATCTATGCATAAACTTAAGGCGGATATTGTATGCATTCAGGAAACTCATTTCAAAACAGATAATGCTCCCAAATTCTCCAACTTGTACTATCCAACGGCATGTCATGCTACCAATAAGGAATCCAAAACAAAAGGAGTTTCTATTCTTATTTCAAAACCCTGCCCATTCCAAATAACTGACACGCTAATAGATACTGAAGGTCATTATCTATTTATCAAAGGCTCACTATTTGGTAAACGATTAACCGTAGCGAATTTATATGCTCCCAATGTCAAACAAGTTCCCTTTTTCAGACAAACATTGCAAACACTTACCTCGTTCCAGGAAGGTATCTTAATAGTAGGAGGAGATTTTAATGTCCCTCTAAACCCCCTTCAGGAAACCTCATCAGGCACGTCTAAATGACCATTTACCACATTAAAAGCAATTAAGAAATGTCTTCAAGATTTAACACTCCACAATGCCTGGCACACCCTTAATCCTAATGCCGCGTACACACGGTCGGACTTTTCGTCTACAAAAGTCCGACAGACGCCGACGGACTAAAGCTGGCTGACAATCCGATCGTGTGTGGGCTTCCCTGGACTTTCAGCAGACTTTCAGAGGGCTTTTCCAGCCTCAAATCTGACGGACTTTAGATTTGAAACATGCTTCAAATCTTTACGTCGTAACTACGCCGGACCCAGAAATCCGCTCGTCTGTATGCTAGTCCGACGGACAAAAAAACGACGCATGCTCATAAGCAAAAACTAAACGGAAGCACTCGGTCTAGTAAAACTAGTGTTCGTATTGTAGGTAGCACATTCCTCACGCTGCAAAATCTGTGATCATTGAATGCAGCGCATTAATGTCTTCTTTACTAATGCTATAAAGAACGAAGATGTTTTGCTGTTCATATTCAAACAGAGTTCTCCCAAACTGATTTCTGGATTCTTTTTCTCTTTGATCTCATGAATGATATAGTATTCTTTTTAAAAACAATGTCTCCATACTAATAATAATTTTTACTTTTTTTTTTTGGTGGAGTCATCTTTTTTTTTTAGATTGTCTCCAGATGTTTATTTTATGATTGTTGTCGAACTTATTTTATCTTTATCTAGCTTTTTTTTATTTATTTTTTTTTGGTGTTTGTAAAGTTACCACAAAGAACCATTTTGTTTTTTTTTGGTTTTTTTTGGTGTTTGTAAAGTTACCACAAAGAACCATTTTGTTTTTTTTTTGTTTTTTTGGTGTTTGTAAAGTTACCACAAAGAACAATTTTTTTTTTTTTTTTTGTTTTTTTTGGTGTTTGTAAAGTTACCACAAAAAAGAACCATTTTTTTGTTTATTGTGATTTTTTATTTTTTAAATAGAAAGTTAACACAAAAGAACCGTTTTTTGGTTATGTATCATTTTTTTTGTTAAAGTTACCACTAGAACATTATTAATGTATTTTTTGTGTGTTTTTGCAACCTCAAGGAGATTGTTGTCCCTTGTTAATTTGACATTGTGTCTAAATCAATGCTTTAAAATAAAACACATAAAGTCTTTTCATAAACTCAAATATCCATTTATTCATGGTCTAAATAAAATAAAGAGGAAGTCAACGCTGGAAAAAGTCTGTGGACAAGAAAATTGGGATCTTGAGGAGTCCATATAAGAGGGAGCACAATCTGGTCTAGGAATCCCAGAGATCAACAGCACCAGCAGATGATATAGATGTCCCCAGACTGTGGTACTACAACAACCTGCATCTTCTGTCAGACCAGACTGAACCCAGGTCATCACTTTCTTCTCTTCCCTGCAGCCTTTCCTCCACGCTGCCCTGCACCCTTCCCTGCAGCCTTCCCTGCAGCCTTCTTTGCAGGCTGTGGCTCTGGTGTTTGAGTTGTGGCAGGAGGAGAAGGAGGAGGAGGAGGGGGGCTGCCTCATGTAGTTGTGTGTTTCTAGTTAGCGTGCCCTGCAGCCCCTTCTGTATTGTTTCCCCAAACAGTCTCTCACAAATGAGGCGTTGGTCCCACTCCATTTTAAGCAGCCTGCTGGCTAAGTAGCAGCCATAGGACTCTTCAGCTTGGGGGGGCTCCTTAAAAAATGGGTGGCCTCTCGCATGAGGCGCAGGGATGCCTCCTGTGTCACCGTCCCCTTCCTGGCCCTTTTTTTTGGAAGGCGGAGGGGAGGCACTTGGGATTGTGTCAGGCTCCTACTGGGCCCAGCCACCTCCTGCCTGACACTGGGCCCAGCCACCTCCTGCCTGACACAGGGTCCTGCCTCCTCCAGTATGATGTTGAATCCGGCCTCCTCCAGGCTGTCCATGGGCCCGGTCTCCTCCTGCCTGCCACTTTTCCCACATTCCTCCTGGCTGGCCTCATCCTGTGTATAAAAAAAGGACATAGTTTTAGTATTTTGTTTTGGGTTCATCAATGACACACAATTTGCTTCTCATGACTAGCAAATTCAATGTGAATACATCTCTTAATAAAAGAGTATAGAAATCAGACACCCTAATTTTTTGAAACAGGTGACAAACATATTTAGCCACTACTGTCAATTGATATGTATACATCATTTTTAGGGGAAAATTATTTGAATCAATTATAACATCCAGTTAACATCATTAATATTAGGACAGTAAATATTTGGGAAATTAATTTACCTGACTCCAGATGGTCATATCCGGTTTATCCAGGATGGAAGACCCAGCTTGGTCCTCATCAGCCTCTCCTGGGGTGGAGGGAAGGGTGCATGGAAGGGTGCATGGAAGGGTGGAGGGAAGGGTTGAAAGTGATGCCCTGGCTTCAGTCTGGTCATCAAGAAACCATAGTTTATTGTAGTACCACAGCCTGGGTACATAAACATCATCTGCTGATGCTCCTGATCTCATGGATTCCTGGATCTTGTTATGCTCCTTCTTATACATGTTCCTCAAGATCCCAATTTTCTTTAACAATGTCTCCATTGTTGCTTCCGGGATGGTCGTCTGGACAAATGACAGAAGTCTCTCCAGCGTTGACTTCCTGACATGCTTTAAATAATATTGAGGGTGTTTCACCTCCCACAGATTCCTCGTCTCTCTATACTTGTCTATAAAAGCTGACAAAAAATCAGGATTGTTAAATTGGGCATTCATAATGCCTGTAAAAGATAAAGACACAAGACAAAAAACACTTATTCGGTTTCTGCTAAACCCTCATCATCTTATCCCTATGTAGGCCTCATCAATCTGTCAAGCCATATAGGCTGCTTGCTACAAAGTCTTGACCAAATTTATAAATTTTAAATTACCTTCGTTTAGTAGCGTCCCCGTCCACTATCACCTACGCACAGAACGTACGTACGACACAATACGTAACAGCGTTTTATACACTGCACATCTTTTTGTTTACGCATTTACCCCGCCCTTGACTCTACGCACAGAACGTACGTACGTACGACACGTGCGCGAGAACCCTCTTTATACACTGCGCATGTGTGAAACTCCGCCTGCGTCGCCCGCCCCTGACGTTCAATTTTAACTCATGTTCTCCGCCCTTTAATTTTACGCACAGAACGTACGTACGACACGTGCGCAAGGCCCCTCTTTATACACTGCGCATGTGTGAAACTCCGCCTGCATCACCCGCCCCTAACGTTCAATTTTAACTCATGTTCTCCGCTCCTTAATTCTACGCACAGAACGTACGTACGACACGTGCGCAAGGCCCCTCTTTATACACTGCGCATGTGTGAAACTCCGCCTGCGTCGCCCACCCCTGACGTTCGATTTTAACTCAAATTCTACGCTCATTTTTTATACGGTGCGTAGTGGGGTGAATAATGGTGGAGACACATCAGGTGTGTACTACCTCAGGTAGCGACGAAAGCCCGGAGGCCGGAACGTCACGATCTGGGAAGCCGAGATTTAAGGCCTCCAATATGTCCTTTAAAGAGATGGTGGAAATGGTGGCAATTCTTAAAAAAAAGGACTATGATGGGAAGTATGGGCCGTACGCCCGGCCAAATTTGAGAAAAGCCAAAATAATGGCGAAGGTGGTGAAGACCTTACATGGTTCTTTTGGGGTACAGCGCTCGAAGGATCAAATTCGAAAAAGATGGTCCGACCTCAAACTCAGGGAGCCGGATCAGTACAGACGGATCCGTAAAGTGCTGAAAAAAAGTAAGTACTTGTCGTGTTTTCATCTTGTGTTTATTACCTTGTATACTGCTCCATGTGCTTTTCTTTCCTATACAATTTTTGCATCGTTTGAAACGATCTTTTAATAAACCTTGTTACATATATAGAGATATCTATATATATCTATATATATATATATATATATATATACAGTGGCTTGAGAAAGTATTCGGCCCCCTTGAACTTTTCAACCTTTTGCCACATTTCAGGCTTCAAACATAAAGATATAAAATTTACATTTTTTGTGAAGAATCACCAACAAGTGGGACACAATTGTGAAGTGGAACGAAATCTATTGGATATTTTAAACTTTTTTAGCAATTAAAAAACTGAAAAGTGGTGCGTGCAAAATTATTCGGCCCCTTTACTTTCAGTGCAGTAAACTCACTCCAGAAGTTCAGCGAGGATCTCTGAATGATCCAACGTTGTCCTAAATGACTGATGGTGATAAATAGAATCCACCTGTGTGTAATCAAGTCTCTGTATAAATGCACCTGCTCTGTGATAGTCTCAGGGTTCTGTTGAAAGCGCAGAGAGCATCATGAAGACCAAGGAACACACCAGGCAGGTCCGTAATACTGTTGTGGAGAAGTTTAAAGCCGGATTTGGATACAAAAAGATTTCCCAAGCTTTAAACATCCCAAGGAGCACTGTGCAAGCGATCATTTTGAAATGGAAGGAGTATCAGACCGCTGCAAATCTACCAAGACCTGGCTGTCCCTCTAAACTTTCAGCTCAGACAAGGAGAAGACTGATCAGAGATGCAGCCAAGAGGCCCATGATCACTCTGGATGAACTGCAGAGAACTACAGCTGAGGTGGGAGAGTCTGTCCATAGGACAACAATCAGTCATACACTGCACAAATCTGGCCTTTATGGAAAAGTGGCAAGAAGAAAGCCATTTCTCAAAGATATCCATAAAAGGTCTCGTCTAAAGTTTGCCACAAGCCACCTGGGAGACACACCAAACATGTGGAAGAAGGTGCTCTGGTCCGATGAAACCAAAATCCAACTTTTTGGCCACAATGCAAAACGATATGTTTGGCGTAAAAGCAACACAGCTCATCACCCTCAACACACCATCCCCACTGTCAAACATGGTGGTGGCAGCATCATGGTTTGGGCCTGCTTTTCTTCAGCAGGGACAGGGAAGATGGTTAAAATTGAGGGGAAGATGGATGCAGCCAAATACAGGACCATTCTGGATGAAAACCTGTTGGAGTCTGCAAAAGACCTGAAACTGGGACGGAGATTTATCTTCCAACAAGACAATGATCCCAAACATACAGCAAAATCTACAAAGGAATGGTTCACAAATAAACGTATCCAGGTGTTAGAATGGCCAAGTCAAAGTCCAGACCTGAATCCAATCGAGAATCTGTGGAAAGAGCTGAAAACTGCTGTTCACAAGCGCTCTCCATCCAACCTCACTGAGCTCGAGCTGTTTTGCAAGGAAGAATGGCAAGAATTTCAGTCTCTCGATGTGCAAAACTGATAGAGACATACCCCAAGCGACTTGCAGCTGTAATCGCAGCAAAAGGTGGCTCTACAAAGTATTAACGCAAGGGGGCCGAATAATTTTGCACGCACCACTTTTCATTTCTTTATTGGTTAAAAAAGTTTCAAAAATCCAAAAGATTTCGTTCCACTTCACAATTGTGTCCCACTTGTTGGTGATTCTTCACAAAAAATAAAAATTTTATATCTTTATGTTTGAAGCCTGAAATGTGGCAAAAGGTTGAAAAGTTCAAGGAGGCCGAATACTTTCGCAAGCCACTGTATATCTAGATATCTAGATATCTAGATATACAGTGGCTTGCGAAAGTATTCGGCCCCCTTGAACTTTTCAACCTTTTGCCACATTTCAGGCTTCAAACATAAAGATATAAAATTTTAATTTTTTGTGAAAAATCACCAACAAGTGGGACACAATTGTGAAGTGGAACGAAATCTTTTGGATTTTTGAAACTTTTTTAACTAATAAAAAAATGAAAAGTGGGGCGTGCAAAATTATTCGGCCCCCTTGCGTTAATACTTTGTAGAGCCACCTTTTGCTGCGATTACAGCTGCAAGTCGCTTGGGATATGTCTCTATCAGTTTTGCACATCGAGAGACTGAAATTCTTGCCCATTCTTCCTTGCAAAACAGCTCGAGCTCAGTGAGGTTGGATGGAGAGCGTTTGTGAACAGCAGTTTTCAGCTCTTTCCACAGATTCTCGATTGGATTCAGGTCTGGACTTTGACTTGGCCATTCTAACACCTGGATACGTTTATTTGTGAACCATTCCTTTGTAGATTTTGCTGTATGTTTGGGATCATTGTCTTGTTGGAAGATAAATCTCCATCCCAGTTTCAGGTCTTTTGCAGACTCCAACAGGTTTTCATCCAGAATGGTCCTGTATTTGGCTGCATCCATCTTCCCCTCAATTTTAACCATCTTCCCTGTCCCTGCTGAAGAAAAGCAGGCCCAAACCATGATGCTGCCACCACCATGTTTCAGGGTGGGGATGGTGTGTTGAGTGTGATGAGCTGTGTTGCTTTTACGCCAAACATATCGTTTTGCATTGTGGCCAAAAAGTTGGATTTTGGTTTCATCGGACCAGAGCACCTTCTTCCACATGTTTGGTGTGTCTCCCAGGTGGCTTGTGGCAAACTTTAGACAAGACTTTTTATGGATATCTTTGAGAAATGTCTTTCTTCTTGCCACTCTTCCATAAAGGCCAGATTTGTGCAGTGTACGACTGATTGTTGTCCTATGGACAGACTCTCCCACCTCAGCTGTAGTTCTCTGCAGTTCATCCAGAGTGATCATGGGCCTCTTGGCTGCATCTCTGATCAGTCTTCTCCTTGTCTGAGCTGAAAGTTTAGAGGGACAGCCAGGTCTTGGTAGATTTGCAGTGGTCTGATACTCCTTCCATTTCAAAATGATCGCTTGCACAGTGCTCCTTGGGATGTTTAAAGCTTGGGAAATCTTTTTGTATCCAAATCCGGCTTTAAACTTCTCCACAACAGTATTACGAACCTGCCTGGTGTGTTCCTTGGTCTTCATGATGCTCTCTGCGCTTTCAACAGAACCCTGAGACTATCACAGAGCAGGTGCATTTATACAGAGACTTGATTACACACAGGTGGATTCTATTTATCACCATCAATCATTTAGGACAACATTGGATCATTCAGAGATCCTCGCTGAACCTCTGGAGTGAGTTTTCTGCACTGAAAGTAAAGGGGCCGAATAATTTTGCACGCACCACTTTTCAGTTTTTTAATTGCTAAAAAAGTTTAAAATATCCAATAGATTTCGTTCCACTTCACAATTGTGTCCCACTTGTTGGTGATCCTTCACAAAAAATTAAAATTTTATATCTTTATGTTTGAAGCCTGAAATGTGGCAAAAGGTTGAAAAGTTCAAGGGGGCTGAATACTTTCGCAAGCCACTGTATATATATATATATATATATATATATATATATATATATATATATATATAGAGAGAGAGAGAGAGAGAGAGAGAGAGAGAGAGAGAGAGAGAGAGAGAGAGAGAGAGAGAGAGAGAGAGAGAGAGAGGGATTTTTAGATATATTTAGATATTGATATAAAGATATCGATATATCTATATATTTTGATATGTCTTTATAAAATTAAATATTTAGGAAACTAGGAACTCTACACAAACAGACAATTTGTACACCACTTCACTACAATGTTTGAAGATTACTATGTACTAAAATATCTGTGTGCTAAGTATATTAATTTTTTGGTTCACATAGGGGAAAAAACACTCAGCCAAGAAGAACCCAGTCCCCCCCAACCAAAAGAACATACTTGGGAAATCAGCCCAAGCCCCACTGAGGATGTGGAGGAAGGAGAGGTGGGTGACATGGGCACCCCACCAGGTGAGTGTCTGACACACCAGCTTACGGTAATCTATGCATGGCTGCCTTTTATTTTATGTAATTTGTTTACTCTATTTTAGGTGATCTGGTTGTGCTTGACTCAAGCAACAGCGCCACCCCCGAGGATGTTGATGAAGTATGCAACATGGGCACCCCACCAGGTCAGTGTCTGAGACACCAGCTTATGGTAAGGTAAAAGTATGTCTGCATATTTCTAAACACATCTTTTTTTCATTCTATTTTAGGTCCAAGTGACTATTTCACAACAGACAGTGCCCAACGACTAATTTCTAAAATAATGGCCTGGAATGGGGAGATTGATCAAATGCAGAATCGGCTGGATCGTATGCAGCAGGAAATGAAGGACATGATTGATGTTTTGGGTCGAATCTAAATGCCCTTTTTCAACCCCGAAAACATCGATCATGTCCTTCATTTCCTGGTTTGCTAACCCCATTCTGGGCCTTCTCTTTTGTGGGAATTATATGCCTGTTTAACAACATAAAAAAAACAAAAAGTACAAAAAAATGGAGACCTGTTTTGAAAAAAAAAAAAAAACCTGTTTTAAAAAAAAAAAAAAAAAAAGGCCTGTTTTTAAAAAATCAAAAAATAAATAAATAAATAAAAGGCCTGTTTTTAAAAATAAAAAAAAATAAAAAAAAGGCCTGTTTTAAAAAAAATAAAAAAATAAAAAAATAAATAAAAAAGAGGCCTGTTTGTTAAAATCTAAATAAAAAAAAATTATATTTTAAATTATAAAAAAATATAACTAATTATATGTTTCAAAATTTGTCAATATATTGATATATTTTTGACTATGAACATTTTATACTAATGCTTAAGTGAATGTTTACAGAATATTAAAACATCTGTTTAGTAATTAACTAAATGTGTGGTTTGTTATTTCAATGCTCAGTATCAGTTTGTTTAAATTTAAAATAGTTGTTTACAGTGACAATGGAGCTTATTTAGTCGAGTAAAATACACTTGGCACTACAAGTGCTCTACCATAACCTAGCAGAAAGCCAAAAAGAAAGGCAAGCAATAAATATAATTCAAAATTTCATCAAGATTTTTTTATTTTGATAATTTAGATATCCTGGCCCATTGCAATGGCCCCCTACCCATAAAATAATTTACATATTGCTGTCGAACTTGACGGGCACTTTGGGGGGCCAAGCCAGTACGGACAGTATCCAGGCCCGTAAGATTGTCACTGATAAGTCCGGCCTCAGGCCCAACTGGCACAATATAATTTGGGGAATGTTTGTGCAAAAAGTTGTGCAGGATGCAGTACAATAAAATGATAAAATTAAGTTTGTATTCCGCCAAGTTAATGGATGTTTGAAACAGGCGGAACCGGCTGGCCAGAATCCCAAACGCATTCTCAACCACTCTTCTAGCTCTGGCCAGCCAGAAATTAAAAACCCTCCTCTCCGGGGTGAGGGTTCTTTGGGGGAATGGCCTCATGAGGTGCTTGCTCAGAGCGAAGGCTTCATCTGCTATTAAGACAAAGGGGAGTCCTTCCACGTTATCTGCATCAGGTGGCAATCCCAGGCCACCACTCTGGAGACGCTGGCAGAACTCCGTCTGGGCAAATACTCCTCCATCAGACATCCAGGCCATTCTTAACCAAGTCCACATAGAGAAATTCATAGTGTGCCGACACCACCGCCATTAAAACAATAATATGGAACCCCTTATAATTAAAATAGTATGATCCCGAATGGGGTGGTGGCACGATGTGGACATGTTTCCCATCTATAGCCCCTCCACAATTGGGAAAGTCCCAACGGGTGGTAAAATGGAATGCCACAGTCTGCCATTCCTGTGGCGTTGAAGGAAACTGGGGAATCAAACAAGAAAACAAAACTCAGTAATTTAGAAAAGAACATTGCAACAACATTATACACTTAAAACATTATTGCCCAGCATCAGTATAACATTAAATAATTGAAATCTTCTTGAATAAATAATATGGAAAGGAACACTTATCAGATTGCTCACCCCCTCTGATGGCACATTGTTACATTTTAGGGGGTGGTGAAATTAGAAATTAATTAAAATTTTAAGGACACGCAGGGTTTTATTGACTAAAGGCTACAAGACTGTGCAGTTGTCGCACTCTGCAAGTGCAGTTGCTCCACAGCTTAGTAAATGAGGTAAGGTAAAAAGGCTTTCATGTTGCAAGGAGTACACAATCACATGCAAGGGCAATTCATCCAAACACTTTGTGGCTTGCACATGATTGGATGATGGAAATCAGCAGAGCTTCTGCTCATTTACTAAACCAGTGGAGCAAATGCACTTGCAGAGTGCAAATGCATTTTGCAAAGTGCAACATATATTTGCTTTGTAAAAATCAACACCACAGAACATTATAGCAAATTATTAGAGGGGATTTGGAAATCAAGTTAATTACATGCACACTATTTGGATTGAGCTTAGGTGGGGGGGTTGTGTCGGCGAAATTTGGTTGTACGCAAAGCACACAGCCAAATCTCCTGTTTCTAATCATAATAACAATTTCGTCTAAATGATATAATACCATCTCACCTTTTGATCATATGTCTCTCCTCTGGTGTAGCTCATCCTCTGGTGTGTGCCTCATGCTTACAAATAGAATCACAACACATCCTTCTTACATTCCCATCTCAGCAAGACTGCCTTACAGCCCTGTCTCAGCTGTCTGCCTGGGCCACTTTATTAGCATATTAATTGCAAGTCCTAAAGCTTGAGGGTTGGGCCTCCAACAGCCAAACACCTCTTACAAAGCTTGTGACCTCACAAAAAATGGACACAGGATATGACCTCACAGGATGTAAGTGACCATATAAGGATTTAACTGAAAAATGCACAATCGTGATAAATTGTGTACGTGATTCTGCGCAAACAATAAATTAGTAACCATGTGAAGAAACTGCACTCCTTAAAAATAAAAATACAATCCCTAATGGGATACCACAATATAAACAAGTGCAAGTCAAAAAGTGAAAGTCCTTAGATAACATAAACCGTGCATCAAAGTGACTAGGTGTTGTTCAATCACATAAATCGCTAAATAAGCATATAAAACATATCAGCTGTGACTGGTAGGTGAACATGCGTTGCTAGGTGATCTGGTGACTGTTCGTGGCAATGGATACCCACTCGGGGCTCCCAGAACTCTCACCTCAATGGCACAATAAAAGTGCCTGTATGCTTCCAATGGGTCAGTAGTCGCTCTGGTACGGTGATGGTGGTGGCGTCCTAGTCCTTCTTAGGGGAGGTGTCACTTCCTCTGATGGATAGGCTCCATATAGGGGTAATTAAAAGCAAAAGGACTCCGATAGTGTGATAAAGTTAAGCCAAGGAATTTATTACAATAAAATAGCTGCTTACATGAAGGTAAACGAAAAAGCGCCAGACAACAGTGGGAACAGCGTGTTAGCGGTACTCGCTAAGTCACTTCCGGTCCGCACTAATGTATTTCCGGTTGCGTGCCTGCGCGTTGCGTCATATCACGTGACTTCTTCAGGCCATAAATTCCTTGGCTTAACTTTATCACACTATCGGAGTCCTTTTGCTTTTAATTACCCCTATATGGAGCCTATCCATCAGAGGAAGTGACACCTCCCCTAAGAAGGACTAGGACGCCACCACCATCACCGTACCAGAGCGACTACAGACCCATTGGAAGCATACAGGCACTTTTATTGTGCCATTGAGGTGAGAGTTCTGGGAGCCCCGAGTGGGTATCCATTGCCACGAACAGTCACCAGATCACCTAGCAACGCATGTTCACCTACCAGTCACAGCTGATATGTTTTATATGCTTATTTAGCGATTTATGTGATTGAACAACACCTAGTCACTTTGATGCACGGTTTATGTTATCTAAGGACTTTCACTTTTTGACTTGCACTTGTTTATATTGTGGTATCCCATTAGGGATTGTATTTTTATTTTTAAGGAGTGCAGTTTCTTCACATGGTTACTAATTTATTGTTTGCGCAGAATCACGTACACAATTTATCACGATTGTGCATTTTTCAGTTTACTAGTAGTGAGGGGTGTTCGCTATATTTGATTTTGCAGCATCAATAAGAATCACCATCACAGTTATTTTCTACACAGCTTCATGTAGTAGCGCAGAAGTTTTTCTTTCAGATTTTTTACATATAAGGATTTAACAACGGAATACAAAACAACCAATTACTACAGGACATGATACAATATACTAAATGACGATGACTAAAGTTCCTTGTGCATGGGAGATTATCTGCAGGTATACGTCATAGCACCCCAAACATGTTGATCAGGCATACCAGGGGTGACAAGAGCAAAACACCTCTAAACCGATAATGTCTTTGCAGAGTGAACGCATCCCCACCAGACGATCGTTCTGTGCATTGCACAGGGGCCCTTTGCTGGCGGACATGTCCTCTCTCCGCAAACACTTCTCTCCAAACACCAGGAAGTTTTCCACTACCTAACAGGTCTCAGCCAGCGTCGGACTGCTCCAGTCAGCTCTTTAGAGCGGACTGCGAGAGATTAGACACTGGGAGATTTATGACAACACATTAATATAAAATGTCCACAACAGTCCCTCCTCTTGTCATATGATCCCATGTGTCCCTCGATGAATCCTGATCTTCTTCTTAGTCCATAAAAAGTAAAACACGGCTTGACATGTAGACTCTGTTGGAGATGACGTGGTGAGCTGTAGTAGTCCCGGGTCGGTCTGGGATCCTCTGTGTCTTGTACGTGGGTCGGGCTTCGGGGCATCTCATCGGGGAAGATGTGGTCATCTGCTCAGGCTCTGGTCATGCGTCCAATCAGGCAACAGGAGCACCTCATCATGGCATATAGAAGGAATAGAAACAAAAACAACATGAGTATATATACCCCTACTTCCTTCACTATGATCCGCTGCAAGATAAAAATTAAATCCCCAACGATTCCCAAACCCTTAAAAAGGATTCCAACCTTCACTATCTATAGCTCTGGCTTTGCCTTGTAGGGATCTAAACCTTATCCATATGGGCCTGAACTTTGTCACTAGTTTCCCCGATCCAGATATAACAATCTTTACTTATGAATTCCCGGAAACCCCCTTGGACTGTGGGAACTTCCTTGTAGCTTCAACAGTTACATGAAAACATCTCATCCTCAATGGATGAGAAATTGTTCAATCGTTTCATAAGCTCAAGCCCCCACCATGTACAAGCAATTCCCTTCCAGCTGTCCCTGCCATTCTTACCTTCTCTCGCGCCATCAGATCCTCACGATCGGCCGCGACATAAGATGCTGGGACGAGTTTCACCAGCACACATGAACCTCTTGCCTTACGGGAAATTACCTTATAAAGCTGTAGATCCGCATTAATACCAAACTACAGTTGTAGCACATTTGTGGGCTACCTAGTTATCCCGATACCAAAGCTGGCAAGAACCAGAGCTATTGTTAAAATTATAATTAATTTTACCCTCTAGAAATGTTTTGTTAAGTTCTTTTGACAGGTGTCTGTTTGGATTTTACTAGTCTGTCAAAACTCCTCACACCAATACAAACGTCACATATAGCATGTACCGCCGTCATCGCTGGGGCACTAATACCCGACCATGTGTCCTGTTCTCTTTCTTAGCTAGTTGGGATGCTTTTCATCGTTACCCTTGCCAAAATTTATTAAACAAAAAAATATAAATGAACAAAGATACTCCTCTACTCTTTTGTGGTTGATCCGCTTCTTGCAGTGTCTGGTGTGGTCTCATCCCTCAAGCTTCTTTATAATGACCCAGTCACCTGGTTGGAAAGAATGTAAACTGGTTATTGTGTCAGGGTCCAGGATGGACTCGTGAACCCTGTGGTGGACCTTTTGAAGTTCATGTTACAGTGATTGCACCTACCCCATCAGCTGAGAATGTAGGTGACAGCTAATGAGGAAAGTACAATTCTGTTTTTGGTTGACCTTCAAACAAACCTAATATGACAATAACCCAGACATCAAGACTGTGGTCACTGCATAACCTGTGCGTGGCTTACCATCTGGGGTGTAATACCTGGAACCAGTGACAAAAAGGTTCTTAGCATCTGGGATAGGAGCCTCTTTCACCAGACTGCTGCTTGCTGATTCAAATTCTATCAAAGAAAGACAGTCTTGGCACAAACTTGGTTAGAATTAGAGCGGTTAGTATTGTTGGTTTGAAAATGTGTTATTCTCACCACTCTCATCCCCCTTTTTCTTCCCTCCTCATTACAAACTGGAGGAAGACATGTAGGGTTTAGAATGGTGCAGAATAAAACAGTGAAATAGCCTATGATACTTTTACCTTCTTATACACCTGTACACACACTTCCAGAAACTCTTTGGACCTGAAAAGATACTTATAAACAAAGGTTATTACTCTATCCTTCAAAGAATGGTAAACAATACAACATTCATGTACATTGGTAAATTGTCACTGACATTCCACAAAACCGATAATAACTAAACCCTCTGTAAATCTTACTTTCACGTTTTTTTTTGTTTTTTTTTTTTCCTAAAATACAACAGCCGCGACACGCAAGAGGGCTGTCACGGGAGGTTCAAACATCTTGTTACCAAATACAAACAATGAAACAAAGACAAACATTTAGATACAAATGTGGGGGAGATATTTCATAGTTCCCAAAAACGAAAAATGAAAAAAAAAATAAAAACGACCAGATGGAATGCTGCCTTCACTCTTTTAGCGATAGAAAAGAATACAATTTGAAAGGCACGAGAGCATTCCGAAATCTTTGCATGGACCAGCCACACAAAGTTCAAAAACAGGCCTGTGTATTTTTAATCACACAAACGTATACTACGCACCCATCAACTCACTCAACATTACAGATTTCTGAAGCCACAGTCGCGCAACATCAACTCCAGAGGGATACCCAAAATAGTATCCTTGGACCACCTATGTCAATCTTTCTGGGGTTTAATGGCCTTTTCCTCAGAACTCAGATTTCATGTATTATGTAGCTGTCTGACTGGGGTGCATGGACGACCTATTGCCCATGACGATTCAAATCGCTTTTTTTGGCAAACTCTGCGTCCAGAGAACCCTGCGCTTTATTTTTGGAGCGATTATGGTTTGCTCCTTTATCACCATAATCGACCCCCGCATTCCGATTATTATACACGGCCTGAGCGGGGCTGTTAGCGTACTACTCCTCACGTTTATGCTAATACAATCGCAAACTGGAATTCCGACTATTATACACGGCCCGACCAGTCTCACGATATACAGCCCTCTAAACGTGTTTGTCCGACAACTACAAAAACACCATGAAATCCTCCGCTATTCAAAACAAAAACAAACTTATGGCTTCTATCTGTACCCAGATATTACAACAATAACTTGGATGCCTCCTGTTTGCTTTCTACCCAAAACTGTATCACAGTATAAACCTTAATTTAATTTAAAAATAAAAATGATTTCGTCCTTCCAAACACAAGTCAAAAGACCCCAAGCCCCTCCCACCAACTTCCTGTTGCACACCTGAGTAGGAAGAGGGAGGGGGAGGGGAAGCCTCAAATAACTTCATATTTTTTTCTATCAAGACATTAGAAATCTTCACTAGAAACATAAACTTCTTTAAAACAACTGGAATAAAAACCTAAATGATTCTACTGGAAATGGAATTCAGTACAAAACCAGAGATATTTCGCTGGAGACTAAAATCAGCATAAACAAAAAGGCAGTTGCAGCAATCGAAAATCGGTCCACGGCAAAATGGTGAATGAAACCAGGACTACAGAAAAATGGCCGACATTAACAAATGACAAGAGACAAAGTTACATAAAACATCTTAAACAATACACGCTTGTCGCAAATACAACACAATATTTGACTCAGAGTTAGAACTCCCCCCATGTTATTACCTAGAAACCAGAGACCCCTACAGGGTGCAAACAGGTCCTATTGTGATGTCCTAACAATGCATGGGCACTTGGATATGCCACAGGCATTTTAACTTAAAACCAATATTCAATACAGAAAACGCAATAGTTTCCTTGAAAAGTATGTAAACAGTACAAAAATAGAATTCACAATATGGTGCCTAGAAGCCAGATTGTAGCTTAAAGCACATGGCTTTGCACACACAAAGGAATACACAATGGAGCTTCCCCTATAGGAAGTCTCACAGGTCTTCAAAATGGCCGCCGATGCACATGGTGACCACAACAAAAGCCAGACCACAACAAAATGGCACATTTTCCCGCCAAAACTGACCAAGATGGATAAAAATTTCAAAGTTCACACACAAAGGAAAAGAAAATGGCCGACCGTAGTCACATGGTAGACAACAACAAGAGAACAAAAAGGAAGTAGCAGACAAAAACCATTTTCCTGCCAAAACCAAAAATTTCTCCCCACAAAATGACACATTTGAGATACTAAATGAACGCTTAAACAAACATTTAAAAGTGTTAAAGTTACAAAAAGCACAACTTCGGAACACATGCTATCCAATGAAACAACCAAGCCACATAACCCACAATTATACGGCTGTAACATACACTCAAACTCAGTTCACATCAGCTTTCACAGGAACCAAAACATTGAAAGATACAGACAGTGAATGCTTGCAATGTCTGTTCAGAACATTATAGTTTCCTTCCCCCAGGGCGTAGCCCCTTTCAACACAAACACAACAATGTCTGCCCCTTCACTAAACTCATCTTTACAAACAGGTTCAGCTACTTACAAAACTACTCAGCCACACACACACAGTTTCCTTACACAAAGATTCGAGATACAAATCACACGCACACACACAGAGAGGCACACACCAGACATACGATCAAACTTCCAGCATTATTTCAAAAGACGAAAAATTTGTTCTTTTTGCGAAGCAGACCCTCCCCAGCACAATGATCCGATTCTGAAGGAGGTTCTGTTCACTCCTACGTTCTGGCTCGCCATGCTGTCAGCGAAATTTGGTTGTACGCAAAGAACACAGCCAAATCTCCTGTTTCTAATCATAATAACAATTTCGTCTAAATGATATAATACCATCTCACCTTTTGATCATATGTCTCTCCTCTGGTGTAGCTCATCCTCTGGTGTGTGCCTCATGCTTACAAATAGAATCACAACACATCCTTCTTACATTCCCATCTCAGCAAGACTGCCTTACAGCCCTGTCTCAGCTGTCTGCCTGGGCCACTTTATTAGCATATTAATTGCAAGTCCCAAAGCTTGAGGGTTGGGCCTCCAACAGCCAAACACCTCTTACAAAGCTTGTGACCTCACAAAAAATGGACACAGGATATGACCTCACAAGATGTAAGTGACCATATAAGGATTTAACAACAGAATACAAAACAACCAATTACTACAGGACATGATACAATATACTAAATGACGATGACTAAAGTTCCTTGTGCATGGGAGATTATCTGCAGGTATAGGTCATGGCACCCCAAACATGTTGATCAGGCATACCAGGGGTGACAAGAGCAAAACACCTCTAAACTGATAATGTCTTTGCAGAGTGAACGCATCCCCACCAGACGATCGTTCTGTGCATTGCACAGGGGCCCTTTGCTGGCGGACATGTCCTCTCTCCGCAAACACTTCTCTCCAAACACCAGGAAGTTTTCCACTACCTAACAGGTCTCAGCCAGCGTCGGACTGCTCCAGTCAGCTCTTTAGAGCGGACTGCGAGAGATCAGACACTGGGAGATTTATGACAACACATATATAAAATTTCCACAACAGTTGGAAATCAAGCTAATTACATGCACACTATTTGGATTGAGTTTAGGTGTGGGGGGGTTGGAAATCAAGCTAATTACATGCACACTATTTGGATTGAGTTTAGGTGGGGGAGGGGTTTGGAAATCAAGTTAATTACATGCACACTATTTGGATTGAGTTTAGGTGGGGGGGTTGGAAATCAAGCTAATTACATGCACACTATTTGGATTGAGTTTAGGTGGGGGGGAGGGGTTTGGAAATCAAGTTAATTACATGCACACTATATGGATTGAGTTTAGATGGGGGGGTTGGAAATCAAGCTAATTACATGCACACTATTTGGATTGAGTTTAGGTGTGGGGGGGGTGGAAATCAAGCTAATTACATGCACACTATTTGGATTGAGTTTAGGTGGGGGGAGGGGTTTGGAAATCAAATTAATTACATGCAAACTATTTGGATTGAGTTTAGGTGGGGGGAGGGGTTTGGAAATCAAGTTAATTACATGCACACTATTTGGATTGAGTTTAGGTGGGGGGGGTGGAAATCAAGCTAATTACATGCACACTATTTGGATTGAGTTTAGGTGGGGGGGGGGTTGGAAATCAAGCTAATTACATGCACACTATTTGGATTGAGTTTAGGTGGGGGGAGGGGTTTGGAAATCAAGTTAATTACATGCACACTATTTGGATTGAGTTTAGGTGGGGGGAGGGGTTTGGAAATCAAGTTAATTACATGCACACTATTTGGATTGAGTTTAGGTGGGTGGGGGGTTGGAAATCAAGCTAATTACATGCACACTATTTGGATGGAGTTTGGGGGGGTTTGGAAATCTAGTTTATGACATGCACACTATTTGGATGGAGTTTGGGGGGGGTTGGAAATCTAGTTTATGACATGCACACTATTTGGATGGAGTTTAGGGGAAACAAAATACAATGCAGCTGACTAAATACATTCAAACTGAGTAGACTAGGTGGATATGTGCCCGGCAAATATACATGCATGACAAAAAAGAACAGGAAAAAATTCCAGCATGCGTGAGGAGAAAAAGGGGACATTCACACTATATTGCAATGATGGTAAGTAGTGTTTGAGTTTAGAAATACATTACATTATCAAAGATTAAAGAAAAGAACATGCGATGCTAATAAAAGAAAAAATTCTTACCTTAATATAGTCCTTCTGCAGGACCTGGATGATGGCAGAACAGGTCTCTGGGATAATGATCCCCAGAGCCTGGGGGGAGATGCCTGTCGAGAACTTGAGGTCCTGCAGGCTTCTCCCTGTCGCCAAGTACCGCAACATGGCAACTAGCCTCTACTCCGGAGTGATGGCTTGCCTCATGCAGGTATCCTGCCTGCTGATATAGGGGGTCAGCAAAGCCAACAAACGGTCAAAAACGGGGTCCGTCATCCGGAAGAAAGTTCCTGAAATCCTCAGGATTATTCTCACGGATCTCACAGAGCAATGGCATGTGACAGAACTGGTCACGCTGAAGCAACCAATTCTTGGTCCATGAACTCCTCCTCGCCCTGTTCATGGACTGGTCTTGGGCTGAAGAATGAACTACAGCACCAAGCACATACAATGCACGAGCTCGACGACGAGTACGTACAGCTAACATGGCTTCAAAACGGTCGGCTGGTCAGAACGCACTTAACAGAACGCACTGAAGAACAGCAAGGCCTGTGAAGAGCGACCTGAAAATCAGGAACGAGCGGACAATAAAAAGAAGATTTCTCAATGCCAACTGACCAAACGCACTGAAAAGCAGATACAAACCTCACAAGCACAGACTGAACAACAGTTAAAACGAACTGAAAAATACGAGTCTCACAAGTGCGAATCGTCTCTCACCAAACTTCTACTAACACGAGATAAACACGAGATTAGCAGAAGGAGCCCAAAGGGTGTCGTACGGGCTATTGAACTTCCGTTTTATAGTCTCGTCGGACTTGGTGCACGTCACCGCGTACTAGGCTGTCAAACTTTTGTGTGATCGTGTGTAGGCAAGTCCGTTCGTTAGAAAGTCTGCCGCAAGTCCGCCAAAAGTCCGCCGAAAGTCTGTCGGACAGGCTGTCGGACTTTTGTAGACGAAAAGTCCGACCGTGTGTACGCCCCATAAGACTAATGATTATACTTTTTTCTCCAACCCCCACGGTAGTTACTCCAGACTTGACTACATTTTCATTTCGCAAAGAGACCTCTCCATGCTCATAAATACCTCCATCGAATCAATGTATATTTCGGACCATCACCCGATCACCATGTCTATCAGATTCTCGAGTGATCAATCTCATTCCCACATAAAATAAATTGCTGTAGCCTCCAAGAGGAAACACGAGAGACAAGCACACATTTCCAAACTAGCCAAAAATATTCACGAGCTAGAAAAAAAACATAAACGGACTCGAGCTATAACCACACTCCATGAACTCACGCAAGCAAGAACTGATTTGATGGAGGTATTGAATAAACAAATAAAACGTAATTACAAGCTATCTCAAAAATTATTTTATGAACATGGCAATAAAGCAGGTAAAATACTTGCCAGAGCTTTAAGGGGCAAAAAATCTTCCACAATAATTCACTCTATCAATGACTCCAAGGGATCCAAATTATCTTCCAATAATCGGATTGCAGACCAATTTGTCCAATATTACTCACAGCTATATAATATAAAAGCCAAAGCCCCCAAAGAAGACTCAGAACATAGATTACAATTAATTAAAGAATTTTTAGCCCGTCGCGGTCCCAAACCCATCTCAGACGCAGAGGCGTCTCAATTAGAACACCCCCTATCTAAAGATGAACTGGACTTGGTGCTTAAACAACTGAAACCAGGCAAGAGCCCGGGCCCTGATGATCTAACAGCAGGATATTACAAGGCGTTCATTGATACCCTTCACCCACACTTCTTGAATGCATTCAATTCCCTCTCCTCAGGGAATCCTCTGCCTAGAGATCTTCTCACCGCTCACATTGTGGTTATCCCAAAACCTGAAAAAGGTGTAACTTTGGTTTCCAACTATAGACCAATATCTTTATTGAATGTTGACCTAAAAATTTACGCAAAAATTCTAGCTAATAGACTCTTGCCCCTTCTCCCTGGCCTTATTTCTCTAGACCAAGTAGGTTTTGTCCCCGGTAGAGAGGCAAGGGACAATACCCTGAAAGCCATCAGTATTCACAAATGGTTGACTTCCACACAACAACACGGGTTCTTTCTCTCCCTGGATGCGGAGAAGGCATTCGACAGGGTGGCATGGGATTGCTTAACAGAAGTCCTCAAAAAAGCCAGCATTTGAGACCGTATGCTACAATTTATATTAGCCCTATACTCAAACCCAACAGCCAAAGTCCGGGTTAATGGACACCTGTCGGATGCCTTCTCCATATCCAACGGAACCCGGCAAGGATGCCCACTTTCTCCGTTAATTTTTGTCCTATCCCTAGAACCATGTCTCACACGACTGAAGGACAATTGAGACATTAAAGGTATCTCCATAGCACAATCCACTTACAAGTTGGCAGCATTTGTGAATGATATCCTATTATTCCTAAAAGAACCACACATCACGCTACCAATACTCCTTAAAGAACTCAACCTATTTGAATCCCTAACCAATCTTAAAATCAACTTTGCTAAATCAGAGGCTTTAAATATAACTCTACCCACTGAGACAATTGCCCAATGTCAAAATAACTTCCCATTTAAATGGAAACCAAACACTATTAGATACCTTGGGATTTACATACCGACCTCTTTATTAAATTTATACAGCAATAATTATACTCCCATTCTCCAAAACATACAGAAAGATCTCAAAGCCTGGTCGACAAAATTGTTCACTTGGTTTGGGAGAATCTCAATCATAAAAATTACCATATTACCGAAATTACTTTATCTGCTTCAAACTGTTCCAGTGAAATTACCGCATACATTTTTCCTTCAACAAATCCTGTACAAATTTCATATGGGAGGGAACCCGTGCTAGAATATGTTTTAACAGATTGACCATACCCAAACTGAAAGGCGGTCTAGGTTTACCAGACATTCAAAAATACTATTATACATGTGAATTGTCTAGAATAGTTGACTGGAACGTCCACACTGAAACCAAAGCTTGGATTAACATTGAACAAGCCTTCTCTCACTTACCACTCAAACATTTACCCTGGATCAACCCAAGTCACATTTCACAACAAACCAAACAACATCCCCTCATTGGTAACACGCTGTCATCCTTCCATACAACGTGCCGCCAATTTCGAATCTCTTCCTCACCAGGACCACTCACTCCGATTAGAAACAACCCTAACTTCCTACCGGGCAATGACGTTTCTTTCTTACATGACTTAGAACCCCATAAGAATCCAATAGCGGAAGACTTCTTCTCAGAGGGGACAATACTACTGCTATCCGCTTTAAATAACCTAGGTACAAGCCCCCAGCTCCCTTTATGGGCTTTTATGCAACTCAGACATTTCCTCTATGATACCCAAACTTGCCCAGCCTTCTCTAGGAATCAATCACGATTCGAATCCATATGTACATCCACTGAACCACAGCGCCATCTGATCTCCCTCATTTACTCTATCCTCTTTGATGACCTTACACCCAAATCAAACTTGGCCTGTACACAATGGGAAAGAGATCTCTCCATCACACTCTCTGATACAGATTGGGAAAAGATATATTCTAACATTCACAAAGGTTTGATTAATATAACAGCGCAAGAAAACGGATATAAATTTTTTTCCAGATGGTACAAAACCCCACTCAAGTTACACAACATCAATTCGGCTATCCCACCTCATTGTTGGAGATGTAATAACAAAAGCGGTTCGCTTCTCCAAATCTGGTGGGAATGCCCTGCAATTTCAACCTTCTGGAATACAGTTTTTCGCCTCACCTCCCAAATCACCACCATCCACTTAGAATTCTCTCCAGCTCAAGCATTGCTACACCACTCCCCGATACCGTTCAGAATATATCACAAATCCTTAGCTCTACATCTTCTTAATTCCGCAAAATTATGTATCCCAGTTCTTTGGAAGTCAACCAATTCTCCCACAACAGCAGACTGGATTAAAAGAGTCAACCGCATAGCCTCCATGGAGGAACTGGTGCACCAAGCGCATGATTCTTTCACCACATTTAGGAACACGTGGGCTTGTTGGCAACATTTCCAAACTACACCTGAATACAGCCAATTACTTGACTAGAGGCTTACACCCATGCATTGTCTCCTTTACATCTCCCCCTTCTTTTTATTCCCTGAGATCCTTAACGCATTGAATGAGATATAATCAATATCCCTATAAGCGACACTCAACAGTTCACTGAGCTTACAAATCTGGAAGATATCACTCCCCTTTTTTTATATTATCTTTCCGGTCACCCCACGGCTGAGCCAAGGACAGGGAAGACCTCACCTCCCACGTTATTGCACATTATAAAATGCTTTGGTCTACAAATACTCAACATTCTAGTATGTTAGGTTATAGTCATGTTCTTTGACTAACTATCAGAGTTCACTCATTGTCTTATTCTTCTGAGACGTTAATCAAATTTACCACCACTAACTTTATAGTTTATCGCACATATATAGGTAAATTATTGATTCAGATATGTCACTACAATTACAATTATCCTAGAAATATTTTATTACGAAGGATTGTTACTGGAGAAGATCATTTGTAGTGAAACAAATACCACATGGATGTTTCATATGTTAAGACTTGCATTCTAGACTTTCCGCATTTCTTTTCAAGTGCATTTCCATGTTATTTCCATTTGTATTATAATGTATCTAACAATATTACATCTATACTTTGACTGATCTAATGTTAACTTCTGTTACTGTAAACTTCTTATTGTGATATACACATAATGATGTTATCTATGTATTTCCATTTTTTGATTCAATAAAATTTTCTCAAAAAAAAAAAAAATTAAATTTTGTAATATTGTTTATTATGATATGTATTTTGGTATTATGCGGTGTGTCCGTTACAACTTGGAGTTAAGTAGTCCTTTTGAGATTACCCCTCGCCATGTTGCGGAGTAGTGTTGTCTATTGGCATTTTAAATCACACTACTAGCAATAGCAACCGCCATGCCGAAGCCTGGACTAACCAAAAATGGCCGCAGTCACATAACCTTCAATTTAGGACACACCTCATACCATATAAAAACCGAATGGTGTAGCAAGATGGCACCGCTCCAGATGACGTCCCATTGATAAAACACCTGAAAAAAGGGCAGACCTATAAAGCGTCATTACATCACTTCCGGTTTCAAGCCATGGTTTCCTGTTTTTAAACACTGTGTTCACTTTTAATGATTTTTATTAAATGTGAGTACCCATCAGTATTATTAATACATTTTTGGATATTTGTACAGTATCACACTATGGAGTCTCTTTCCTCTCTACATGTGGGCAACATCTAAGAGGTTAACAGTGAGGAGACCACTTACATCGCAGACAAGGAGGCACTTGGAGAACACAGGACAGGAGGTTTCCTCCCACTCTGCAGGCTACACAGTGGCTCATACTGTGAAGGTGAAATACCTCCTTGTGGGCATGCGCGGCGGCTCCTGACATGGACGCTTAGTCAGGGAGCTCCGTCCCGCTTCAGCAGACCGGGCCTCCGCAGCGGCACTCTGACGGGCGATCGGCGCCTGGCTTTCCCCCCCACGGACACCAGAAGACTCAGGGACTCTCCCGATGTACTCGGGAGCAGTAAAAATAAATTTAAAGCCCGCATTTGAAGCCGCTCTGTCCCACGCTGAGACAGCTAAGATGGCGGCCGCTCCTCGCCGCTCTGCAGCTAGATGCCCTCCCTGTGTCCAGCTCGCAGCATCCCCCTCCCTGCTGCAGCAAGAGTCTTTCACAGGTAACTCTCCCCTGGAACCAGCTTCCCCAGCATCCACTGCATCTCTCCTAGAACACTCCCTGACAGGACTGGTGTACTCCCCCATGGATGCAGCCCCCCCCAGGCACACCAGCTAATACAGCCCGGGGATTCAGGCCTACTACAACCGACCTCTGTGGCTGAAATGTTTGCCAAGTTTGCTGAATTACTAGACAGAGGCCTGCACAACACAGCCCTTTAAAATAACGACCTCATTGAGTCCAACCTCGATTCCACCATTTTAAGAACAAACCAGAACACTGGCTGTATACAGACCCTTCAGGAGCAATTAGAGACTGCCAATGCCAAACTTGATGACCTCGAAAACCAAAATCGGAGGTACAATTTTAGAGTCAGGAGGCTCCCTGAATCATTTAAGGACATTCCTGAAACTATAAAATCTTTTATTAAGGACTTACTCCCTGATACACCCCAACACAGACTGGAGCTGGATAGGGCTCATAGAGCTCTCAGACCTCCTAGGGCGGACAAACTCCCCCGTGATGTCGTGGTGAAACCGCACTTCTTCTCTGTCAAGGAAGAGGTCATGAGGAAATCAAGATCCATGTCTAAAATAGTGTTCCAGGGTCATCAGCTGCAAATCTTTGCTGATTTATCCCCCCTCACTATCCAAAAAAGGAGGGCCCTAAAGCCACTACTTCAAATCCTGATGGACAGAGAAATTAAATACTGGTGGCTCTTCCCATTCCAACTTAAACTAATCTTCAACGGCAAGGCGTACACCTTTGGATCCCTGCAGGAAGGAGAACGGCTGTTTCTACAACTGGGCCTCATCAACCAGGACCCTAATGCCCATCAGTCGGGACTTCAACCAAACTCTGCAAAAAGACATATGCCCACCAGTCCTCTGAATCCGGTTTGGGAGAAGGCCAGATCCAAGAAGTCCAAGGAAACTATCCCTCCATGACTTCCGTAACTCATTTTTCCTCAAGGACTCACCCTTTTTTTTGTCTCCATTTCCTATCAGACAGGTTTTCTGTTCACTGTTTAGATGACCTCACGCCTCAGCCGAGGCGGTTTCGGGTAACTCTCAAACTGGGGAGGACACTAAATAAGAAATTTATTTATTTATTTATTTTTTATTTTACTGGCCCCATTGGGTCGCTCCATTGCTACTTCTAGGCGGGAGTTGAGGGACATACTTATGGCGCCTGTCTAACCCCGATGAACTTTTTATACAATCCACAATGTTTTGGGGAACCATACCAGATGTACGCCCTCCCCATCAGTCATTTTCGCTTCCCCCTCCTGTACACCCTTTGCCCTTATTCACAGCTCACCCTCACATATCCAGGTCCACATTTATTTGTTTGTTAACTGTTTAATTACTATAAGCATTATCAGTTTACTGATGGAATTTCACCTCCACGTGTTACTTAGTATGTGACACTGTTAGCAGGGAGGGTACTATATTAATGCCGACACCAGTGCCTTTATCATGCTAATCGCAAACCATTTTAAACGGCCACTCTGCTGAAGTGGTGTTCATGCGCCCCCTCCTGTCTAGTGGTTTAGGTAGTCTACCCTACCCTGGACAGGACCATTCCCTGCCTTCGGGAGGGACTTCAGTGTGACACACACTTTCCGATGGAGGACTCTGTCCCCTCCATTCTACGGGAGACTCTCGTCCCCCGTCTTTCTTTCATGCTTTTTCTTTTTTCTTTCCCAACAATGTTTTATTTTACATTTCCCCGTAGAAGTCGGCTGGGGGGAATTATCCGGACAACAACAGGACACCTCACCGGTCTTCGCTCGCTATTCGGGATGTCTTGGCATCCATGGACGTCAGATGGTAAGTGCTGCAGATTTCCTAGCCCTGCCCCATCTACTGCTCGATGGCTGATGACCCACCGGTAAATGCACCACTTAAAATAATATCACATAATGCGCAAGGCCTAAACTCACCGGCAAAAAGGTGCAAAGTCTTCCAATACCTACATGCACAAAAAGCAGACGTAGTTCTCCTCCAGGAAACGCATTTCCCCAAACGCTTCAATCCATCTTTTATACACTCCAAATTCCTCTTCTTCACACTAGCCAATGCGGAGGATAAAACGAAGGGGGTGGGCATTTTTATCTCTAAACGATGCAAATTTACTCTCAAATCTGAACACAGGGACCCTGATGGTTGCTATATCCTCATTGTGGGGGAACTAGACGACCAACTGTATTCTTTGATTTCGTACTATGCCCCCAACAGAGGCCAACTAGCCTTCTTTCAACGCTTGTTTACAACACTAACACCACTGCTGGAGGGCACAGTGATATTTGGAGGCGACTCTAATTCGGCCTTTGACCAGGGCCTGGACAAGTCTCGTCCCCCTGGTAAACGCCTCACCAGACCCACTAAACAGAGTCTTCGTATAGCCAAACTAATCTTTCAACAAGGTCTCGTTGATATATGGAGGGAAGTAAATCCCACCCTACGAGACTTCACACACTTCTCTAACCCCCATAGATCCTTCGCGAGAATCGATCATATCCTCATCGCTTCTGCTTCTATCCCCCTAACGAACAGGGCATATATCAAAGATGTAGTCTGGTCGGATCATTCACTGGTGATCCTTTCCATTCAGCGCCCGTTGGGCCCTAAACCCTGCAGGCGTTGGAGACTTAATGAGTCCATCCTGAGTGATCAGATTAGAATAAAAGAAATCAAAACTATAATTACTTTACCACAAACGATCAGCCAGAAACTAGCCCTTCATGCCTTTGGGCAGCACATAGGGCCGTAATTAGAGGTCATCTGATCCAAATTGCCTCTCAGATCAATAAAGCCAACAAAGCTGACATAGAGAAATTAGATAAGGATTATACAGCCTTAATTAAAAAACACAAGGCCGACCCAAGAGCTGTTCCCACCGTCAAGCTGGATGCAGCTCGCACGGCATTAAACCTCGCCCTGACCACAAGGGCCGAAAAATGGCTACGGTGGAATAGATCCCGATTCTATTGCCAAGGCGATAGAATCGGTTCTATGCTTGCGGGCAGGCTGTCCCCGAAATTTAAATCCCCGGCCCTTCCCAAAATCAAAATCCAAGGCGGCACTCTGTCCCAGAACCCTAAACGAATAATGGGGGAATTCCTGACCTTTTACAAATCCCTATACAGTGGTGAGAACAGTCCCACTACAGAGACGGTAGATCACTTCCTAGACAACATTCAAATTCCCAAATTAGAAGAAAGACACCGCCAGAAACTAGACTCCCCTATCTCCGCTGAGGAAGTATGTGCAGTTATTAAACACTTGAAATCTCACTCGGCGCCTGGCCCAGATGGCTTCTCTATACCATATTACAAATCGTTCTCTTCTATTCTTGCCCCTTATATGGCCCGATTCTTTAACGCACTCAGGCAGGGGACTTCACCAGATGCCTCACTTAACACAGCCTACATCACGGTCATCCCTAAACCTGATAAAGATGCCAGCTCGGTTAGTAACTATAGACCAATATCTCATTAATAATGACTTAAAGATTCTGACTAAGATCCTTGCAGACCGCCTGGCCTCCTTCATTAGATTATACATTAACAAAGACCAAGTGGGCTTCATCCCAGGGAGGCAGGGACCTGACCAAACTAGACGAGCGATTGATCTAATATCTCTTCTCAATTCTAACTGGGATGGGGGCCCTTCCAGACAGGGATGTTTACTCTCTCTAGACCTCCAAAAAGCTTTTGATACTGTCCAATGGCCATATATCTTCAAAACTCTTCAAAGGTGGGGATTTGGGAATTCATTTCTTAATGTCATGCATGCCCTTTATTCAAACCCCTCGGCTCAGGTGCGTCTGCAGGGATTTTACTCGCAATCCTTCTCCATAGCTAGAGGCACCAGACAGGGCTGCCCCCTATCCCCATTAATCTTTGCCATAGCAATTGAATCCTTAGCGATAGCCATCAGAAACAACCCGAATATTCAAGGCATTCAAAGTGGCCCCAAGTGTCATAAATGCGCATTATTTGCAGATGACATCTTACTATTTGTCTTCTCCCCACTAACGTCACTCCCCAACGTATGTCACCTCCTAGGAGAATTCGGGCGGCATCAGGCCTTAGGGTTAACTATGATAAATCACAGGCACTCAATATTAACATCCCAGACCCTCTTTTGGCCACGCTCAGGGAGAGCTTCCGATTCTCCTGGAACGACTCCTCCATCACATACTTGGGGATCAAACTGACCCCCAAAATAGAACTCCTATACCAAGCCAATTACCCACCTCTCTACAAAAAACTAGAGGAAGACCTCTCACGGTGGTCCCGTCTATCCCTGTCATGGCTGGGTAGAATCAACACGATTAAGATGACTCTATTCCCCCGCATTCTCTACTATTTTAGAGCCCTCCCGATTCCTGTAGACAAAACTCGCCTACAACGACTCCAAGCTAAAATCGTCAAATACATTTGGGGTAGAGGGGGACACAGATTCCCCAAAGCAGTCCTGTTCAGATCTAGAACTGAAGGGGACATGGGACTTCCAAATCTGCATTGGTACTTGCAAGCTGCTTATCTAGCCCAGATCTCGGCGGTATACTCACGCTGGGAACAACATAGAAAGGCAGGCAGTCCCTCTCCACACTCTAGACTACCTTCTCTGGAGCCATAGAAAACTCAGACCCTCCATACTTTCCCCAACCCTCTCACACTCCTTCGCACTATGGGACAGTCTGCGTTGCAACCAACATCTGACTTCCCTCACAAAACCATTGCAACATTTATTTCGAAATCCTGATTTCCCTCCGGGCCTTGACATATCAGCATTTAGATGGTGGCTCGACAAAGGGTTATACAGAATAGGGCACTTCCTTAGACCTCTTGGCCTGCTCTCCAACGCATTATGTGTTAGTAACCTAGACATGCCTGTCTCTGAATCCTTCAGATTCTCTCAAATCTCAAACTTCTTACACAAGAGGTGTAAAACACTCCCGAATGGGCCCCAAATAACTCCCTATGAAGTATGGTGTGGTCAGGCCAGTGAGCAGAGGGGAGGCATCTCGGTAATCTATAAAGCCCTGTCCTCCGCGCAATCCAGGACGTCTTACATGCAGGCTTGGGAAACTGACCTTTCCCAACACTGGACATTGGAAACGTGGCACAGAAATTTTTCCCAATCATACAAAGGTATCCTTAACTCCAGCCTCATGGAAGCTAGTTTAAAAGTGTTGACTAGATGGTACCTGGTCCCTTCAAAGCTAGCGCACATGTACCGTCAGCATCTCCCCTATGTTTTCGGGGATGTGGCCTTACAGGCAATATGCTCCATATATGGTGGACCTGTCCCAGAGTTCGACCATATTGGCACAAGATCTTTTCTTGGATTGGCAAGCTAACCTCAACACCTATTCAAATGTCCCCCCTCATAGCGCTCCTTAACTTCCCAGTGAAAGAAGCCTCCAGGATTACTCAACGCCTTATATTCCTTATCATCTTAGGTGCCAAACTCACCCTGGCTCATGTATGGAAAAAAACATCGGTTTCAACACTTCTAGCCAAAAGAAAGATCTCTTGGATTATGAACCAAGAGAAGATGGCAAGTGTAATCCTGGATCGCTCGGACAAATTTGAACGAATTTGGGAACCCTGGGCTTCCTTTGTGGGGGTTACCCTGTAATTATCTCCCCCTGGATGTCACCTTCTGGCTCTCTTTCCCCCCAGTCGACTCGTACTCACCTCTTCTGTCGTATATCTCTTCTTTCTTTTTCCTCCCTTTTCTTTCCTCTTGTATTCTTTCCTATCACCTACCTCTCTAGGTCAGTCTTGGACCTCAGCCACTGACTGACTAGTTGTGACCGGGGCCGGGGTCTAGATTCACCCTGCTCCCGGTCCCAACTTCGACTACAACCTAGATTCTTACGGACATGTCGCTGTTCTAATTGCCTGTTATATACACCATGTGTTCCCATGAGTGTGTCCTTGTTTGTATTTTACTGAGCAGTCTTTCCTTCACAGGACTCGAAGTTTTTCCTTTGTCCAGAAAACGTTGGACTAGTTTATACACTTACTGTTCTACGAATTGTTTTAATAACCCTCTACATTTTCTTTTTCTTTACACAAGATTAATCAACAGCTTTATTATCAATGATGGGGGGATGCTGGGAGGGTGGGAAGCTCCGCCACAGCTTGTGCCCAGTTGGGGTGGCGGGGGTTTCTCCCCTTCTGCACCTCTCGTCGGATAAAGCTCCTGGGAACATGTTTGACACCCGGGGATTCCGATCAAAACACTTGACAGGTTATGTTTGTTTTATGCAGATATGTTTTGTAATAATATCATTGATTAATATGTTTTCCACATGACTGTGTTGGTCGCCCCAAGACAAATGTCTCACGTTGTATCTATAACTTGTGATGTATTCTTTTCATCCACTTTTGACAAAATAAAATATATTGAAACAGAAATACCTCCTTGTGGGGTGGATAATAGCGGTGAGTGCGTTTCTTATGGGGCACTGTTTTCCAAGAAGCACGGAACAATTTGAAGGAGCACATTGTCACTTTATTGGACTTTTTTTATACACCAGGGTTTAAGGACATATATGCATATTTCTGAACCCAGTTTCACAGCAACAATATACACCAGTCATATATGTTGGATTTTTTTGCACAGAAAGGTCACTTTGAATTGCAGGTTTTGCACAGGATTGTGTTTATTTTATTTTATTTTTTTTTTCGTTTGAACATAACAATATGCATTATATATAAGCAGATAGGAAGTTTACACAGTAGGATTATTTGTGGATTTTTGTGAATATACAAATATTTATTTTCTGCACTTTTATTGTCACTTTTTGCACTAAATACACCTGTGATACACACCCCTCAAGTATTTAGACGTTGTAGGTCACCTCTTAATAAGAGCAGGGCCATACCTATCCCCTCTTTTTCACAGACATATAAATAACAAATTAGAAGCAGTAAACAAAACTACAAGTTTTCATAAACCGAGTAATGGCGCGTACACACGACCGGACTTTCTGGCAGACTTATGCCGCGTACACACGGTCGTACTTTTCGTCTACAAAAGTCCAACGGACGGTGACGGACTAAAGCTGGCTGGTAATCCGATCGTGTGTGGGCTTCTCCGGACTTTCAACGTACTTTTTTAGCCTCAAATCCGACGTACTTTAGATTTGAAACATGCTTCAAATCTTTACTTCGTAACTACGACGGACCCCGAAGTCCGCTCGTCTGTATGCTAGTCCGACGGACAAAAAAACGACTCATGCTCATAAGCAAAAACTAAACGGAAGCACTCGGTCTAGTAAAACTAGTGTTCGTATTGTAGGTAGCACATTCATCACGCTGCAAAATCTGTGATCGTTGAATGCAGCGCATTTTATTTCTTCTTTACGAATGCTATAAAGAACGAAGGTGTTTTGCTGTTCATATTCAGAGTTCTCCCAAACTGATTTCTGGATTCTTTTTCTCTTTGATCTCATGAATGATATAGTATGCTTTTTAAAAACAATGTTTCCATACTAATATAATACTTTTTACCTTTTTTTTTTTTTGGATTTTTTTGTGTGGAGCCATATTTTCTTGTAATTTTTATCCAGATATTTATTTTATGATTGGTGTTGAACTTTTTTATATGTTTATCTCTAGATTTTTATTTTTCATTTTTTGGTGTTTGTAAAGTTACCACAAATAACCCATTTGTATTTTTTATATTTTTATTTTTTTATTTTTTTATATTTTTTAGGTTTGTAAAGTTACCACAAAGAACCCATTATTATAGTTTTTTTTTTTCTAGTGATTATTTTTTATTTTTAAGATAAAGTTAACCCAAAGCACCGTTTTTGGTTATGTATATTTTTGTTCTTTCCCAGACTTACCACTCGAACATTATTAACATTAGTAATGTATTTTTGGTGTGTTTTTGCAAACTCAATGAGATTGTTGTCCCTTGATAATTTAACATTGTGTGTAAAATCAATGATTTAAAAGAAAACACATAAAGTCTTTTGCTAAACTCAAAAAAAGATCCATTTATTCATGGTCAAAATAAAATAAAGAGGAAGTCAACGCTGGAAAAAGTCTGTGTACCAGAAAATTGGGATCTTGAGGAGTCCATATAAGAGGGAGCACAATCTGGTCCAAGAATCCCAGAGATCAACAGCACCAGCAGATGATATAGATGTCCCCAGACTGTGGTACTACAACAGCCTGCGTCTTCTGTCAGACCAGACTGAACCCAGGTCATCACTCTCTTCTCTTTCTCTCTCTCTCCCTGCAGCCTTCCCTCCACGCTGCCCTGCACCCTTCCCTGCAGCCTTCCCTGTAGCCTTCTTTGGAGGCTGTGGCTGTGGTGTTTCAGTTGTGGCAGGAGGAGGAGGAGAAGGAGGAGGAGGAGGGGGGGCTGCCTCATGTAGTTGTGTGTTTCGGGTTAGCGTGCCCTGCAGCCCCTTCTGGATAGTTTCCCCAAATAGGCGCTCGCAAATGAGACGCTGCTCCCAGTCCATTTGAAGAAGCCTGCTGGCTAAGTAGCAGCCATAGGCCTCTTCTGCTTCGGGGGGGCTCCTCAAAAAACGTGTGGCCTCTTGCATGAGGCGCAGGGATGCCTCCTGTGTGACGGCCCCCTTCCTGGCCCTTTTTTTGGGAAGGTGGAGGGGAGGCACTTGTGATTGGGTCATGCTCCTACTGGGCCCAGCCACCTCACTGGGACCAGCCACCTCACTTGGCCCAGCCACCTCACTGGGACCAGCCACCTCCTGCCTGACACTGGGCCCAGCCTCCTCCAGGATGATGGGGAATCCGGCCTCCTCCAGGCTGTCCATGGGCCCGGTCTCCTCCTGCCTGCCACTTTCCACACATTCCTCCTGGATGGACTCATCCTGTGTATAAAAAAAGGACATAGTTTTAGTATATTTTTTGGGGTTCATCAATGACACACAATTTGCTTCTCATGACTAGCAAATTCAATGTGAATACATCTCTTTAATAAAATAGTCTAATCAGACACCCTAATTTTTTCTAGCAGGTGCCAAACATATTTAGCCACTCCTGTCAATTGATATGTCTACACAATTTTGAGTGCAAAAATCTGGGAGAAAATTATAACATCCAGTTAACCTCATTAATATTAGTACAGTAAATATTGTTTAACTACTTCCCACCCGGCCAATGTACATAAACGGCCGGGTGGGTGCTCTCTCCTTCTGAGTGGACGTTCAGGAACGTCCCTCAGAAGGAGCGGGATGGCGCGCGCGCGTGCCCGCGCAGCGGCGCGATCCCGATGCGCTCGTGTCCCCCGGACACGGCGCATCTCGGATCGGCAGGAGGGCTCTGTGATTGGCCCTCCTGATCACATGACGGCCGTGTCCAATCACAGCCGTCATGTGATGTAAACACAGCCGGTTGCTAGGCGATCAGCTCTCCTCTCCTCACACGGAAGTTGTCGCTGAGGAGGAGAGGAGAGGGGATCGCTGCAGCCGGCTGATGATCAGTGAGTATGAGCTGTTTTTTACAGCTTTTTACTCACTGATCACCAACCTAGTGTCAACACACATGTAAATACATACATGTAAAACACACACATGTCCCCACATAATGTAAAACACACACACATGTCCCCACATAATGTAAAACACACATGTCCCCAAAACACATGTCCCCAAATAATAAAAAAAGCTGTCCCCCACATATGTCACACTAAAATCACATGTCCCAATGGTAATCTGCACACATATGTACGTGATCACCTGCACACATCTGTACATGATCATTTGCGTACATATGTCCGTGATCACACAAACCAATTATTATACACTTAACAGGATTTTTTTTATCAAAAACATGTAGCAGAATACATTTTGGCTTAAATTTATGACAAAATTCGATTTTACTGGATTTCTTTTAAAACAGAAAAAAGAAAATATTGTTTTTTTTCCAAATTTCCACTATTTTTGCGCTTATATCGCAAAAAAAAAAAATGGAGTCGTGAATAAATACCACCAAAAGAAAGCTCTATTTGTGCGAACAAAATGATAAAAATTTTATTTGGGTACAGTGTAGCATGACCGAGTAATTGTCATTAAAAGTGCGAGAGCGCTGAAAGCTGAAAATTGGTCTGGGAAGGAAGGGGGCGAAAGTGCCTAGTATTGAGGTGGTTAAACTAATTTACCTGACTCCAGATGGTCATATCCGGTTCATCCAGGATGGAAGACCCAGCTTGCTCCTCATCAGCCTCTGCTGGGGTGGAGGGAAGGGTGGAGGAAAGGGTGGAGGGAAGGGTTGAAAGTGATGCCCTGGCTTCAGTCTGGTCATCAAGAAAACTTAGTTGATTGTAGTACCACAGCCTGGGTACATAAACATCATCTGCTGATGCTCCTGATCTCATTGATTCCTGGATCTTCCTATGCTCCCTCTTATACATATTCCTCAAGACCCCAATTTTCTTGAGCAATGTCTCCATTGTTGCGTCCGGGATGGTCGCCTGGACAAAGGACAGAAGTCTCTCCAGCGTTGACTTCCTTACATGCTTAGCATAATACTGAGGGTGTTTCACCTCCCACAAATTCCTCATCTCTCGATATTTAGATATGAAAGCTGTAAGGAACTCTGGATCCTTAAATAGGGGATTCATTATATCTGGAAAAGATAAAGTCACAAGACAAAAAACACTTATTAGGTTTCTGCTAACCCCTCATCATCTTCTCCCTATGTAGGCCTCATCAATCTATCAAGCCATATAGGCCGCTTGCTACAAAGTCATGACCATAAAAAAACAAAAAATAAAATAAAATTTTAAATTACCTTCGTTTAGTAACGTCCCGGTCCACTATCACCTACGCACAGAACGTACGTACGACACGTGCACAAGGCCCCTCTTTATACACTACGCATGTGTGAAACTCCGCCTGCGTCGCCCGCCCCTGACGTTCGATTTTAACTCATGTTCTCCGCCCATTTTTAATTACGGCGCGTAGTGGGGTGAATAATGGCGGAGACACATGACATGTTAACTACCTCAGGTAGCGAAAAAAGCCCGGAGGCTGGAACGTCAACAAGATCTGTGAAGCCTAGATTTAAGGCCTCCAATATGAGTTTTGAAGAGATGGTGGAGATGGTGGCCATTCTTCGAAAAAAGGACTATGATGGGAAGTATGGGCCGTACGCCCGGCCAAATTTGCGCAAGGCCAAAATAATGGCGAAGGTGGTGGACACTTTACAGGCTTCTTTTGGGGTCCAGCGCTCCAAGGATCAAATTCGAAAAAGATGGTCTGACCTCAAGCTCAGGGAGCCGGATCAGTACAGACGGATCCGTAAAGTGCTTAAAAAAAGTAAGTACTTGTCGTGTTTTTCTCTTGTGTTTATTACCTTGTATACTGCTCCATGTGCTTTTCATTCCTATACGATTTTTGTTTTCTCGTCGTTTCAAACGATCTTTTAATAAACATCGTTACATATTTATATATGTATGTAGGAATATCTATATATCTATCTATATATATATATATGTGTATGTATATATGTGTATGTATATATATATATATATATATATATATATATATATAGAGAGAGAGAGAGAGAGAGAGAGAGAGAGAGAGAGAGAGAGAGAGAGAGAGATAGGTAGATAGATAGATCGATATAGATAGATATAGATAGATATAGAAATGTAAAACATTCTTTTGGAATAATTTAAGTTATGTTTTTTTTTTTTTTTTTACATTTAGATATTTATATTTTGCTCCAGATATAGAGAGAGAGAGAGAGAGATTAAAAGAGTATTAACTATATTTCGAGATATTGATATCTAGATATCTATCTATCCGATATGTCTTTTTAATTTTTAATATTGAGGTAAAATAGGAACTCTACACAAACAGAACATTTGTACACCACTTCACTACAAAGGTTGGAAAATTACTATGTACTAAAATATCTGTGTGCTAAGTAGATACATTTTTTGGTTCACATAGGGGAAAAATCACTCAGCCAACAAGAACACAGTCCACCCCAAGCCAAACAACATACTTGGGAAATCAGCCCAAGCCCCACTGAGGATGTGGATGAAGGAGAGGTGGGCGACATGGGCACCCCACCAGGTGAGTGTCTGACACACCAGCTTACGGAAATCTATGCATGGCTGCCTTTTCTTTTATGTAATTATTCTACTCTATTTTAGGTGATCTGGTTGTGCTTGAGTCAAGCAACAGCCCCACCCCCGAGGATGTGGAGGAATTATGCGACATGGGCACCCCACCAGGTCAGTGTCTGAGACAACAGCTTTATTATGGTAAGGTAAACTATGTATGTGTGCATATTTCTAAACACATTATTTGTTTTCATTCCACTTTAGGTACAAGAACTGAATATTTCACCTCAGACAGTGCCCAACAGCTAATTGGTCAAATAATGGCCTGGAATGGGGAGATCGATGAAATGCAGAATCGGCTGGATTGTATGCAGCAGGAAATGAAGGACATGATTGATGTTTTGGGTCGAATCTAAATTCCCTTTTTGAAACCCCAAAACATCGATCATGTCCTTCATTTCCTGTTTTGCTGACCCCATTCTGGGCCTTCTCTTTATTATTTTTGCATTACTTATATGGCTGTTTAACAAAATTTAAAAAAGGAGGGCTGTTTATAGAAAATACCTTAAAAATCCAAAAAAAAAAACTTGATTTTTAAAAAAAAATAATAAAAAAAAAAAAAATTGATTTTAACAAAAAAAAAAAAAAAAAAATTGATTTAAAAAAAAACAAAAAAAAAAAATTGATTTTAATAAAAACACAAATAAAAAATAAAAAATTTATTTAAAAAAAAAAAAATATATAGATTTAAAAAAAAACAAAAAAAATAAAAAAAGGATTTTAAAAAAGCCCAAAAAAATTTTTTATGGATTATGTACAAATCTTCATATATAATTATATTTTTCATAATTCTTAAGATATCATTATATTTTTGGCTAGGAACATTTGATACTAAATGCATAACTGAATGCATAACAACGATTAATAAAAAAATCTCCTTATAGGAATTCAATAAATGTGTGGTTTGTTATTTCTATGCTGAGTATCAGTTTGGTTATAATTGTCAACAAGTTGTTTACAGTGGCAATGGAGCTTATTTAGACATTTAAAAGGAAAATACAGTTGGCAATACAACTGATCGACCATAACCTTAGGAGAAAGCCCAAAAGAAAGGCAAGCAATAAATATAATTCCAGATTTCATCCAAATTTTTTTTATTTAAAAAAATTAAATATCCTGGCCCATTGCAATGGCCCCCCTACCCATAAAATAATTCACATATTGCTGTCTAACTTGACGGGCACTTTGGGGGGCCAAGCCAGTACGGACAGTATCCAGGCCCGTAAGGTGGTCATCTAGAAGTACGGCCTCAGGCCCAACTGTTCCGATATAATTTTGAGAATGTTTTTGTAAAAAGTTGTGCAGAATGCAGCAGGATAAAATGATAAAATTAAGTTTGTATTCCGCCAAATTAATCGATGTTTGAAACAGGCGGAACCGGCTGGCCAGAATCCCAAACGCATTCTCAACCACTCTTCTAGCTCTGGCCAGCCGGTAATTAAAAACCCTCCTCTCCGGGGTGAGGGTTCTTTGGGGGAATGGCCTCATGAGGTGCTTGCTCAGAGCGAAGGCTTCATCGGCAATGAAGACAAAGGGGAGTCCTTCCACGTTATCCGCATCAGGTGGCAATCCCAGGCCACCACTCTGGAGACGCTGGCAGAACTCCGTCTGGGCAAATACTCCTCCACCCGACATCCGGCCATTCTTCCCCACGTCCACATATAAAAATTCATAGTGTGCCGACACCACCGCCATTAAAACAATACTGTGGAACCCCTTATAATTAAAATAATATGACCCCGAATGGGGTGGTGGCACGATGTGGACATGTTTCCCATCTATAGCCCCTCCACAATTGGGAAAGTCCCAACGGCTGGCAAAATGGGATGCCACAGTCTGCCATTCCTGTGGCGTTGAAGGAAACTGGGGAATCAAACAAGAAAACCAAAATCATTAATTTGGAAGCTAACATTGCAAGAAAATTATACAATTAAAAACATTATTCCCCAGCATCAGTATAACATTAAATAATTTAAATCTTCTGGAATATCTAATATGGAAAGGCACACTTATCAGATTGCTCACCCCCTCTGATGGAACATTGATTACATTTTAGGGGGTTGTGAAATCCATAAAAAAGATTACTTTTAGGACACGCAGGAATTTAGGGACTAAAAAGGCTACAAGACTGCAGTTGTCGCACTCTGCAAGTGCAGTTGCTAACCAGCTTACAGTAAATGAGGGAAGGTAAAAAGGCAGTCATGTTGCAAGGAGTACACAATCACATGCAAGGGCAATTAATGAAAACACTTTGTGGCTTGCATATGATTTGATGATGGAAATCAGCAGAGCTTCTGCTCATTTACTAAAGCACTGGAACAAATGCACTTGTAGAGTGCACATGCATTTTGCAAAGTGCAACATATATTTGCTTTATACAAATCAACAACACAGAACATTCAAGCCAATTTTTACGAGGGTGGGGGGGGGGGGGAATCAAGCTAATTGCTAATTAGCAGCACACTATTTGGAGTGAGTTTAGGTGGGGGGTGGGGGGTTGGTTAATCAAGCTAATTGCTAATTAGCAGCACACTATTTGGAGTGAGTTTAGGTGGGGGGTGGGGGGTTGGGAAATCAAGCTAATTGCTAATTAGCAGCACACTATTTGGAGTGAGTTTAGGTGGGGGGTGGGGGGTTGGGAAATCAAGCTAATTGCTAATTAGCAGCACACTATTTGGAGTGAGTTTAGGTGGGGGGTGGGGGGTTGGGAAATCAAGCTAATTGCTAATTAGCAGCACACTAAATACACTCAAACAAAATACATTCAAAATGAGTAGACTAGGTGGATATGTTCCCATCATTGCATGTTGGGGAGGTTATTGAAGGAAAATATACATGCATGACAAAAAAGAACAGGAAAAAAATGCAGCATGTGTGAGGATAAAAAGGGGACATTCACACTATATTGCAATGATGGTAAGTAGTGTTTGAAGCAAGAAATACATTACATTATCAAAGATTACATAAAAGAACATGTGATGCTAATCAAAGAAAAATATCTTACCTTAATATAGTCCTTCTGCAGGACCTGTATGATGGCAGAACAGGTCTCTGGGATAATGATCCCCAGAGCCTGGGGGGAGATGCCTGTCGAGAACTTGAGGTCCTGCAGGCTTCTCCCTGTCGCCAAGTACCGCAACGTGGCAACTAGCCTCTGCTCCGGAGTGATGGCTTGCCTCATGCAGGTATCCTGCCTGCTGATATAGGGGGTCAGCAAAGCCAACAAACGGTCAAAAACGGGGTCCGTCATCCGGAGAAAGTTCCTGAAATCCTCAGGATTATTCTCACGGATCTCACGGAGCAATGGCATGTGACAGAACTGGTCACGCTGGAGCAACCAATTCTTGGTCCATGAACTCCTCCTCGCCCTGTTCATGGACTGGTCTTGGTCTGAAGAATAAACTACAGCACCAAACACATACAATGCACGAGCTCGACGACGAGTACGTACAGGTAACATGGTTACAAAACGGTCGGCTGGTCAGAACGCACTAAACAGAACGCACTGAAGAACAGCAAGGCCTGTGAAGAGCGACCTGAAAATCAGGAACGAGCGGACAATAAAACAAAGATTTCTCAATGCCAACTGACCAAACGCACTGAAAAGCAGATACAAACCTCACAAGCACATACTGAACAACAGTTAAAACGAACTGAAAAATACGAGTCTCACAAGCGCGAATCGTCTCTCACCAAACTTCTACTAACACGAGATAAACACGAGATTAGCAGAAGGAGCCCAAAGGGTGTCGTACGGGCTATTGAACTTCCGTTTTATAGTCTCGCCGGACTTGGTGTACGTCACCGCGTACTATGCTGTCGAACTTTTGTGTGTTCGTGTGTAGGCAAGTCCGTTCGTTAGAAAGTCTGCCGCAAGTCCGCCGAAAGTACGCCGGAAGTATGTCGGACAGGCTGTCGGACTTTTGTAGCTGAAAAGTCCGACCGTGTGTACGCGGCATAAGTCCGACGGTCTTCCCGACGGACTTCCAGCAGACTTCCGATGGACTATCTGAACGAACGGACTCACGGTCCGCCGGTCTTCAGGACGGACTTTTCGACTGGGTTACAGTGGACTTCCAAATGAACGATCTTGCCCACACATGGACTAAAGTCCATTAATTTTGAATGTGATGAGGTACAACGGGACTAGAAAAGAAAGTCAATCTTGCCGCTTTTATCGGCGAGATTGACACCTGGCGAGCCCCGTCGCAGAGCAGACCAGGCCCTCAGGTCTGGTATGGATTTTAAGGGGAACCCCCTACGCCAAAAAAAGGCATGGGGGTCCCCCCAAAATCCATACCAGACCCTTATCCGAGCGAGCAGCCTGGCCGGTCAGGAAAGGGGGTGGGGATGAGCGAGCCCCCCCGAACTGTACCAGGCCACATGCCCTCAACATGGGGGGGTGGGTGCTTTGGGGGAGGGGGGCACCCTGTGGTTATCCTCTGATGAAGTCACGTGACGTGACGATACGCGTGAGGTTTGGAGCACGGGAACTGTCACAGACTGATGATAGGATATGAGCTCGGCGCTCATGGATGTTTTTTACTATAGCCTTCTGCTAAATGTAAGTGTACCATGTTGTTTTTAAACCTAATAAACTGATTTATATACGGGATCACGCTATGTGCACTCTCTTCCAATACTCTACATATATGCATCCCATTGTGACGAGCATTGAGGAAATGGGGACGGTTTGAAGACACCCTTTTTGAGGTATACGAACTCAGCGTTCGTTGGATTGACGCCCACACTCATTTTACAAAAGTGAGTGCATCCCCCTTCTGTGTCCTGTCCCTTTTTTCCACTTTGGCCCCCACGGAGTTATGCTATATACTGTCTGCTTATGTTTTTTATATACCATCCTGCACACCCACCACCCAAATCGCCTGAACTACTGGATGGGACCCTTGCTTGCTGGTGATTTGTTACTGGATTACAAGCTGTTGTCTTGCAGCAGTAAGGTGAGCTGCTTGCGAGCACAGAGGTGTCCCCACTGAAGACTTTGTTTCCCTTTCCTGTGGCTTGTGGACTTGCCTTTTTGGAACTGACGACTCATTGTTTGAGCACTTGTACTACAAGGTGGTGGGACTGTTCACCATTTATTTATTTTTCTTGAAGTCACTAATAAGTATTTGCTGAGTTACCACATATGTGCTAGTATGATACTAGCCCCTTTGCACTGAGATTTTTTCTTTTCTTTTGTGTCAGTATTTACAATATTTTTATGTGCTAGTATGATACTAGCCCTCATGCACATGGACTTTGTTTGATTTATATATTTTACTTTGTTCAATTTTTGACAAGGGCCTCTTCCCGACAACTCTGGGCGTTGGTTGTTGGGTTCTGCCGGAGGGGGGCTTATTGGAATCCGGGAGCCCCCTTTAACCACTTGAGCCCCGGACCATTATGCTGCCTAAGGACCAGAGGTCTTTTTCCAATTTGGCACTGCGTCGCTTTAACTGCTAATTGCGCGGTCATGCAATGCTGTACCCAAACAAAATTTGCGTCCTTTTCTTCCCACAAATAGAGCTTTCTTTTGATGGTATTTGATCACCTCTGCGGTTTTTATTTTTTGCGCTATAAACGGAAAAAGACCGAAAATTTTGAAAAAAAATGATATTTTCTACTTTTTGTTATAAAAAAAATCCAATAAACAAAATTTTAGTCATACATTTAGGCCAAAATGTATTCGGCCACATGTCTTTGGTAAAAAAAATGTCAATAAGCGTATATTTATTGGTTTGCGCAAAAGTTATAGCGTCTACAAACTAGGGTACATTTTCTGTAATTTACACAGCTTTTAGTTTATGACTGCCTATGTCATTTCTTGAGGTGCTAAAATGGCAGGGCAGTACAAAACCCCCCCAAATGACCCCATTTTGGAAAGTAGACACCCCAAGGAAATTGCTGAGAGGCATGTTGAACCCATTGAATATTTTTTTTTTGTCCCAAGTGATTGAATAATGACAAAAAAAAAAAATATTTACAAAAAGTTGTCACTAAATGATATATTGCTCACACAGGCCATGGGCCTATGTGGAATTGCACCCCAAAATACATTCAGCTGCTTCTCCTGAGTATGGGGATACCACATGTGTGGGACTTTTTGGGAGCCTAGCCGCGTACGGGGCCCCGAAAAACAATCACCGCCTTCAGGATTTCTAAGGGTGTAAATTTTTGATTTTACTCCTCACTACCTATCACAGTTTCGGAGGCCATGGAATGCCCAGGTGGCACAAACCCCCCAAAATGACCCCATTTTGGAAAGTAGACACCCCAAGCTATTTGCTGAGAGGCATATTGAGTCCATGGAATATTTTATATTTTGACACAAGTTGCGGGAAAGTGACACTTTTTTTTTTTTTGCATAAAGTTGTCACTAAATGATATATTGCTCACACAGGCCATGGGCATATGTGGAATTGCACCCCAAAATACATTTAGCTGCTTCTCCTGAGTATGGGGATACCACATGTGTGGGACTTTTTGGGAGCCTAGCCGCGTACGGGGCCCCGAAATCCAATCACCGCCTTCAGGATTTCTAAGGGTGAAAATTTTTGATTGCACTCTTCACTGCCTATCACAGTTTCGGAGGCCATGGAATGCCCAGGTGGCACAAAACCCCCCAAATGACCCCATTTTGGAAATTAGACACCCCAAGCTATTTGCTGAGAGGCATGGTGAGTATTTTGCAGCTCTCATTTGTTTTTGAAAATGAAGAAAGACAAGAAAAAACATTTTTTTTCTTTTTTCAATTTTCAAAACTTTGTGACAAAAAGTGAGGTCTGCAAAATACTCACTATACCTCTCAGCAAATAGCTTTGGGTGTCTACTTTCCAAAATGGGGTCATTTGGGGGCATTTTGTGCCACCTGGGCATTCCATGGCTTCCGAAACTGTGATAGGCAGTGAAGAGTGAAATCAAAAATTCACGCCCTTAGAAAGCCTGAAGGCGGTGCTTGGTTTTCGGGGTCCCGTACGCGGCTAGGCTCCCAAAAAGTCTCACACATGTGGTATCCCCGTACTCAGGAGAAGCAGCAGAATGTATTTTGGGGTGTAATTTCACATATTTCCATGGCATGTTTGAGCAATATATCATTTAGTGACAACTTTGTGCAAAAAAAAAAAAAAAAAAAAATTGTCTCTTTCCTGCAACTTGTGTTATATAAAATATTCCATGGACTCGACATGCCTCTCAGCAAATAGCTTGGGGTGTCTACTTTCCAAAATGGGGTCATTTGGGGGGGTTTTGAACTGTCCTGGCATTTTATGCACAACATTTAGAAGCTTATGTCACACATCACCCACTCTTCTAACCACTTGAAGACAAAGCCCTTTCTGACACTTATTGTTTACATGAAAAAGTTATTTTTTTTTGCAAAAAAATTACTTTGAACCCCCAAACATTATATATTTTTTTAAAGCAAATGCCCTACAGATTAAAATGGTGGGTGTTTCATTTTTTTTTTTCACATAGTATTTGCGCAGCGATTTTTCAAACGCATTTTTTGGGGAAAAAACAAACTTTTTAAAATTTTAATGCACTAAAACACACTATATTGCACAAATGTTTGATGAAATAAAAAAGATGATCTTAGGCCGAGTACATGGATACCAAACATGACATGCTTTAAAATTGCGCACAAACGTGCAGTGGCAACAAAATAAATACATTTTTAAAAGCCTTTAAAAGCCTTTACAGGTTACCACTTTAGATCTACAGAGGAGGTCTACTGCAAAAATTACTGCCCTCGATCTGACCTTCGCGGCGATACCTCACATGCATGGTGCAATTGCTGTTTACGTTTGACGACAGACCGCTGCTTGCGTTCGCCTTAGCGCGAGAGCAGGGGGCGACAGGGGTGCTTTTTTTCTTTTTTTTTTTTTCTTTATTATTTTTTTGCTTTTTTTATCTTATTTTTAAACTGTTCCTTTCATATTTTTTTTTTTAATCATTTTTATTGTTATCTCGGGGAATGTAAATATCCCCTATGATAGCAATAGGTAGTGACAGGTACTCTTTTTTGAAAAAATTGGGGTCTATTAGACCCTAGATCTCTCCTCTGCCCTCAAAGCATCTGACCACACCAAGATCGGTGTGATAAAATGCTTCCCCAATTTCCCAATGGCGCTATTTACATCCGGCGAAATCTAAGTCATAAAATGCTCGTAGCTTCCGGTTTCTTAGGCCATAGAGATGTTTGGAGCCACTCTGGTCTCTGATCAGCTCTATGGTCAGCTAGCTGAATCACCGGCTGCATTCTCAGGTTCCCTGTTGAGACAGGAGGGCCAGAGAAAAACACGGAAACAGTGGGGGGGGCATTCCCTCCCACGGCTTGTAAAAGCAGTCTAGAGGCTAATTAGCCGCTAGGATTGCTTTTACATGAAAGCCGACCGCTGGCTGAAAAGAATGATACCAAGATGATACCTAAACCTGCAGGCATCATTCTGGTATAACCACTCAAAGTCGTGAATGGCGTACCTGAAGACAAAAAAATGGTTAACAATAAAGCACAGTAAACAGTAAAGTATAAAAAATTGCATACCTGAAAAGCAAACATGATAAAACATAATAACAATAAAACATTGCAGAATAGAATACAGTAAAAAAGAGCAGAACAATAGAGAGAGAATAGAGAGAGAGAGAACAATAAAACGACAACTATTTTTTTTTATTTTATATATATATATTTTTTTGACACTTTTTTTGTAACTAACTTTTGTAACTGTAACCGGTTCCAGGTTCGGGTCTCACAAAATGCGATGGCATCTTGGGAGACCCTGTAAAAGTGTGCCTAGTCTGTGGAATGCTGTACCCTATGCTAATACTCAACTAGTGAATGGTAGCGTTCAAAACATTCACCAATGCAAAGACCAGGATTGTCAGGACAGGAGGGACAATAATAGCGGGTGTCACGCCTATATCCGCGCTTGCTGCAGACACATCTTTTTTTGGGGGGGGTTCGCTGGGTAGGGGTACTCGGGAGGACATAAAGAAAATGCCTCTCATGCAGCCGACTGCATTTGGTTGGGGATGTGAATGGGGGAAGTACGGGCGCTGCAGAAGCGGTGGGTTCCCAATTAGGATTGGCGAATGCAGCAGGAAGGGCACTATGGGCACGACGGGCCTGTGTTTGTCTTTTTGGTGGCAGCGGGACACTACTTGTGCTTGCTACCTCACCAGCTTGAATTGCACTTATGGGACTCGCCACGTCACCAAGTGTTACTGCAGTGCGGGTTTGACTACGACCGGGGTGTACTAGGCCGCTGGTGCTTGCCAGTTCACCAAAACGCTACCAAAAAAACTGTTAGCGATCGCAGGGATCAGGCCTGACTCTGCGAACGCTGCAGTTATGCGTTTAGTGTTTTGTAAGTGACAGTGATCGATCGATACTGCACTTGGGTGGGCTGGGTGGGCCGGGCGGAGGGGCAAAACGCAGGTGCTAGCAGGTATCTGGGCTGATCCCACTAACACTGCGTTTTTGGGAACCCTAAACTGCTAGGGGCGCTAGTATAGATCTGATCGGATCAGATATTGATCCGTTCAGATACTATACCACTAAGGGAGGTGTATGCTGCGTGCGTGGGTGTTAGCGGTACTGGCGCTAACCTGGCGCTGCCTGGGGCCGGTGCTTGCCAGTTCACCAAAATGCTACCAAAAAATCTGTTAGCGATCGCAGGGATCAGGCCTGACTCTGCAAACGCTGCAGTTATGCGTTTAGTGTTTTGTAAGTGACAGTGATCGATCGATACTGCACTTGGGTGGGCTGGGCGGAGGGGCAAAACGCAGGTGCTAGCGGGTATCTGGGCTGATCCCGCTAACACTGCGTTTTTGGGAACCCTAAACTGCTGGGGACGCTAGTATAGATCTGATTGGATCAGATATTGATCCGATCAGATACTATACCACTAAGGGAGGCGCATGCTGCGTGCGTGGGTGTTAGCGGTACTGGCGCTAATCTGACGCTGCCTGGGGCGACGCATATCACCGCCGGGTGATCAGGGGGCTAAACCTTTATTCGGTAATAAACGGCGGGTGCCCTGACACTATAAAAAATAAACGAATTAACCAGCATCAACCGTAACGGTTATACGGTGATCAGTGGTGAAAGGGTTAACTAGGGGGCAATCAAGGGGTTAAAACATTTATTAGATAGTATATGGGGGTCCCTGACGCTATAAAACGCTGATGGCGAACCTAAATATTTACGTCCCTAACTAGCGTCACCAGCGACACTAATACAGCGATCAGAAAAATGATTGCTTAGCGACACTGGTGACAGGGGGTGATCAAGGGGTTAAAACTTTATTAGGGGGGTTAGGGGGGTACCCTAGACCTAAAGGGGGGTAATACTAACTGTCCCAACACTGTAACTGTCACAAATTGACACTATGCAGTAATCAGAAAAAAAAAAAAAAACCTGCTTGGTGTCAGTTTGTGACAGGGGGGGGTGATTGGGGGGGGATCGGGGGGCGATCGGGGGGGGGATCGGGGTGTTTTGTATGCCTGGCATGTTCTACTGTGAGGTGTAGTGTTGGTGCACTCACATTGATGTCTTCTCCCCTCGGCGCTGGAACGGAAACTACCGAGCCAAGGGGAAATGACATCATTTCCTTTGCTGCTGTTTAGCATACAGCAGCAAAGGAATGTTCCCATTGGCCGGCGGCGATCGCGAGGGGGGGGGCCACGAACGGATGGCCTCCCCCTCATCTCTGATCGCCGGGGAACAGAACGGAACCGCCTCGGGCACCGGGGGGGTCCGATCGGACCCCCCACCCGCGGGAGGCAAATCACGTACATGTACGTGATTTTGCCTGCCCGTGCCGCTTTGCCGACGTACATCGGCGTGAGGCGGTCCTTAAGTGGTTAATAAAGGGACCCCCAGATCCTGGCCCCCACCCTATGTGAATGAGTATGGGGTACATCGTACCCCTACCCATTCACCTGGGGGGAAAAAGTGTCAATAAAAAACACACTACACAGGTTTTTAAAGTAGTTTATTAGGCAGCTCCGGGGGTCTTCTTCTGACTTTGGTGGGTCTCTTCCTACTTCTCCACTCTCTCCAGCCTCTTCTCCTGGTGTCCGGTTCTTCTCCCGCTCTTCGGCCTCTTCTCCCAGTGTCTGGTTCTTCTGCCGGGCTCCTCCGTTATCTTCTGCTCTTTTGCCACTCTTTTGCTAGCGGTGGCCTGGTCTTCTTCATCGTGTTCTTCCCTCTTCTCTTCTTCTGATGTTGACACAATGCTCTCTCCTGCTGTAATGCTGTGTGAGCGGTGTGCAATGACTTACATAGGCATGGGGTGTGGTCCCAGCATGCCCCAGGACTGTGATGTCATAAGGAGCGGGGTCACTGGGTGACATCACTCGCTCGTCCCCACCCCCTTTCCTGACCAGCCGGGCTGTGTGCTCGGATAAGGGTCTGGTATGGATTTTGGGGGGACCCCTACGCTGTTTTTTCGGCATAGGGGGTTCCCCTCAAAATCCATACCAGACGACATTTTTGCCTCTTTTTCGCGCTCGCTGCAATAGGAAAATGTGTTTTTCCTATTGCAGCAAGCGTGAGATTATACCCTGTCACCGAGAACCAGCGCAATAGGATCGCGCTGGAAACATTCTCGCGGGCAGGTGCTGTAGTTGCCCTTGCGTCGTATTTGGTCCGTCGGACCAGCATACAGACAAACGGGCTTCCCGATAGGAACTGGGTCCGGTGGAGTTCTGGCGGAAAGATTTGAAGCATGTTTCAAATCTAAAGTCCGGCGGATTTTCGACCAAAAACGTCAGTCGGAAGTCCGATGAAGCCCACACACGGTCAGATTGTCCGCCGGATTCAGTCCGTCGGACCAGTCTGGTGGAAAAGTCCGCTCATGTGTACGCTGCATCAGGGAAATGTATGGAAGAATAGCTTGGTCATCTATGGGTGATTTAGACTGGGAAGATAAAGATGAGGGTGGAGGACATAGGTTTGTCTGCTCATGCATTCTTTGAAAATCCTGTCCAGCGTAAACTACAGGATTGCCCTCTACCAATAGCTGGAGGAATGGGAAAAGGGGAAAAATAGCTTAAATGCCTTCAGGATAAGAAGCGATTGTAGGAATACTATGCTGAAATAGTTATTGCTGCAGACGATAGCAACGGGCAATATTATGCAGACAGAGAAAATAATATGATAAAATTTGACAATATCTTCAGTTTCTTGGATGCAAAAAAACTGAAAGTAAACAAGACGAGGCCTCTACATGGGGGTTAGGCCTACAGCATGTACAGCATGTATGTTTGCCCATGCACCCCACACATCAATCAATACACTCACCTTGGTTCTCCTGTTCACTTGTAGACATATTTTCCCAGATTGTAGTCAGAAATCAGTACACTTGCTCCTATTTCAGCCTCTTCATGACTCTTTCTGAGTATCCTGGGCATTCAGGGTTCCAAATCGTTGGTCAGTAGTGCACCAAAGCTATTATAGCCTCATGAGAGATATTATGGGCAGTCATCACTCCTCTCTCTATAAGTACACTCCCTTCAACTTCCTGTGCCATTCCCAGGTATCCCTTTTGATTCAGATGTGCTTCCTGTTGTTTTTCTTTCTTTTGTTGACACTGCTATCTGCAGGTGAAAAAGTGCACTGCTATTACCTGTGGTTATGTACAGATAGCTGCGATAAATCATTCCTGGATGCAGTCAAATTTATTTTTTCTAACCGCACGAAACTGCATGTAACAAGACCACCGCTAAATGAAGTGTGTGAATAAGGCCATAGGAATACATTGTCTGAGTTTAGCTGTGGTAGAATTGAGCTCTTAGCTGCGGATAGAAAAAGTTATCTATCTGCCCATGTGAAAGGGGCCTTATATTTGATTAGTTATCATGACTATCCACAATCCTTTTCAATCATTGATTTATCTATTTATTTATTCATTTACACTATGTTGTATCATGTTCAGCTTACTTTAGCTTTGACAGGTCCAGTTTTTGGTTTTATAAGGGATATTGCATCCCCTTCCCCCCTCTGGCACTGTATCTATTTTTTAGGTTGTTCCAGCTACGGATTTGAAGTGCTGCTAATTCTATGAATTTGTCAATGCATTTACATGGAGTTCTGTTGGTTATTGTTGTTAGAAAGGGGAGAGAGAGCTAGGAGAATCCTTATGCCCTGTACACACGACCGGTTTTGCCATCCAAAGGTTACTCCGACGGAACTCCGACGGAATTCCATTCAAGTGGTCTTGCCTACACACGGTCAAACCAAAGTCCGACCGTCCAGAATGAGGTGACGTACAGCACGTATGACGGGACTAGAAAAAGGAAGTTCGATACCCAATGCGCCACCCTTTGAGCTTCTTCTGCTAATCTCGTGTTTATCTTGTGTTAGGTGAAGTTTGGTGAGAGACGATTCGTGCTTTTCAGACTCCAGCTTTTTCAGATCGTTTTACTGCTGTTCAGTTTGTGCTTGTGGGTTTGTATCTGGTTTTCAGTGCGTGTAGTCAGTTTGTACCTGTTCTTTCAGTGCGTTCTTGTCCGCTAGTTGCTGATTTTCAGCTCACTCTTCACAGGCCTTGCTGTTCTTCAGTGTATTTTGTTAAGTTCGTTCTGACCAGCCAACCATTTTGAAGCCATGTTGCGGGTACGTACTTGTCGTAGAGTTCGTGCTGTGTGGGGGCTTGGTGTTGGGGTTCATACTTTGACCCAAGTCCAGTCCATGAACAGGGCGAGGAGGAGTTCATGGACCAAGAATTGATTACCCCAGCGTGACTAATTCTCGCACATGCCTTTGCTTCATGAGATCCGTGAGAATAATCCTGATGATTTCAGGAATTATCTTAGGATGACGGACCCCATTTTTCACCGTCTGTTGGCTTTGCTGACCCCTTATATCAGCAGGCAGGATACCTGCATGAGGCAAGCCATCACTCCGGAGCAGAGGCTAGTCGCCACATTGCGGTACTTGGCGACTGGGAGAAGCCTGCAGGACCTCAAGTTCTCAACAGGCATCTCCCCCCAGGCTCTGGGGATCATTATTCCAGAGACCTGTTCTGCCATAATTCAGGTCCTGCAGAAGGACTATATGAAGGTAAGCTTTCTCCTTTATCATCACATTATATTTATTTATAGTTTGCAAATGTATTGTATTTATTTCATCATTCCCTAATTACCATGATTGGAATATGCTGTGAATGTCCCCTTTATCCTCATGCATGCTGGAAGCTTTTAATGCTCCTTTTTTGGCCTACATGCATATTTGCATCCACTAACCTCCCCAGCATGCTATCCTCGGCCCATATATGCCTATAGCCCCTATAGTCCCTTAACAATGTATTTTGTGAGCTCCATTGTACTGCTTTCCCTGAAACACCCCCTAAAATGTGTCCAAATGTTATGTGTGTCCTTAAATTCATTTATAACCCTCCCCCACCCCCTAAAATGTGTCCAAATGTTATGTGTGTCCTTAAATTCATTTATAAACCCCCTAAAATGTGTCCAAATGTTATGTGTGTCCTTAAATTCAGGCAGAGTGAATGGCCGGATGTCGGATGGAGGAGTCTTTGCCCAGACAGAGTTTTACCAGCGTCTCCAGACTGGTGGCCTGGCATTGCCACCTGATGCGGATAACGTGGAAGGACTCCCCTTCGTCTTTATTGCAGATGAAGCCTTCGGTCTGGGCGAGCACCTGATGAGGCCATTCCCCCAAAAGGACCCTCACCCGGAGAGGAGGGTTTTTAACTACCCGCTGGCCAGAGCGAGAAGAGTAATTGAGAATGCCTTCGGGATAATGGCCAGCCAGTTCCGCCTGTTTCTGACAGCAATCCATATGACGGCCTACAAAATCAACCATATCATCCTATGCTGCTGCATACTGCACAATTATTTATGAAAAAATTCACAGAATTATTTAGCCTCAGTTGGGCCTGAGGCCAGACTTATTACAGAGAATTCCCTGACGGGCCTGGATACTGGCCGTACTGGCTTGGCCCCCCAAAGCGCCCATGACGTTAGGGAGAAATATGTTAATTATTTTACAGGTAGGGGGGCCATTGCAATGCCAGACAATGTCTAATTTTTATTAATAAAAAAAATGATCAGATAAAATCTTGAAATGTCTTTATTGCTTGCTTTTCTTTTTGGCTGTCTCCTAGGTTCTCCTAGTGCACTTGTAGTGCCAAGTGGATTTTCCTTTAGTAAATAAGCCCCATTGTCACTGTAAACACAAAATTACTTACAAAACTGGTATTGAGCATTGAAAGAAGAAGTCACACATTGTTGTTCCTCAATTTTTTTTTCTGTGCACGTTCACATGTGCGTTTAGAAAAAAATTTAATTTTTTTTTTCTTATTTTTTTTTTCTTTTTACAAACAGGCATGTTTTAAAACATAACATACACAACTCTGGAACTTACAAAGTTTAATGTATAAAAACTGAAGGCAATATTAGACATTATAGTGTCAAAAATGTCTTGATATAGTTACATAGTTACATAGTAGGTGAGGTTGAAAAAAGACACAAGTCCATCAAGTCCAACCTATGTGTGTGATTATGTGTCAGTATTACATTGTATACCCCCGTATGTTGCGGTCATTCAGGTGATTATCTAATAGTTTCTTGAAGCTATCAATGCTCCCCGCTGAGACTACCGCCTGTGGAAGGGAATTCCACATCCTTGCCGCTCTTACAGTAAAGAACCCCCTACGTATTTTGAGGTTAAACCTCTTTTCTTCTAATTGTAATGAGTGGCCACGAGTCTTATTAAAGTCTCTTCTGCGAAAAAGTTTTATCCCTATTGTGGGGTCACCACATATTGCCTTCATCAGATGGGGTAATGTCACCCCTGTAAAAGCCAAATTTTGAAGATGCACACAAATTGGGAGTCCAAATGGGTAATGTCAACATGTGCTATCTCCCATCATGGGGGATCAATGGATGTGTTTTGGGGGTGCAACCCCTTCCTCTCACCTACTAGAGGTACGAGGAAGGGGTTGCACCCACAAAACACGTACATTGAGATCCCCTGATGGCAGATAGCACATGTTGACACACCGTGTGCATCTTCAAAATTTGGCTTTTAAAATGTACAAAAAACATTTATTTTGGGGAGTTCAACAAAACTGAAAATGGATGTGATTAGGCAAAAAATTAGATTCTCCTCAACACATCTACCATGTTCTTCATTTGTTGTTCCATAATATTCAGTCTATTTTGAATATTGTCAATTTCCCCATTCCACTGCATGATGTCGTGGATGAGCCTTTGGGCGCTGTCCCTAGTGAAAGGTCCGGCTTCCTGTTCCACAACCAGCACATCACCTAAAAATTGATTAAAAAACATGTATTTAGAAATATGCAGGCATACATAGATTACCTGACGCTGAGGGTGTCAAACACTCACCTGTTTGTGTGACCATCTCACCCACTTCCTCCACCTCTCCTTCCTCCAGATCCTCGGGGGGGCTTGGGCTGATTTCCCAATCTTGTTGGCGATGTGGGGGGTCCCTGGTGTCCTCTGAGTGTTGTCCTCTGAGTCTTTTCTCCCCTATGAGAATGAAACAAAAGGTATACTTAGCACACAGATATTTGAGTCCAGAAATAGGAATATGAAACATTGCTTGGAAGTGGTGTACAATTGTCTGTTTGGGCAGAGATCCAAGTTGAAGGCAAGATTAATTCCCTTTTAACCAAGCTGGAATAATTACCTTTTTTGGCCAAGTTTCACAGATAGAGACACCCCAAGTATCCACTGGAGCACCTGTGTGGGTCACCCTAAAAAATGTGCTCTGGTGTCCCACACTAGTGCTCCTGAGTCCAGATGTGTAAACAGCTGCTGAGTGTCCTCTCCTTACATTCCACTGAATGAAGTTTGCAATTCATTCTAGTTTCAAAAACATCTAGACAACAATGTCCTAAACTTCTTTTAATAAGACAAAATAGCATGACAAAAATGTAGTTAACCCTGTATCAGCTAAAAACATTGTATTTATTTTCAAACGAACTATGTTTCCTACGAACGATTGGAGCAGCATGCAAGTTAATAATCATAATAGGAACACACGACAAGTACTTACTTTTTTGAAGCACTTTCTTTATTCTTCTATACTGATCCGGCTCCTTCAGTTTAAGGTCGGACCAGTGTTTCCTTAATTGTTCTTTGGAGCATCAAACCCCAAAATTCTGCTGCAGAGTCTTCACAACTTTTGTCATGATTTTGGCCTTGCGCAAATTCGGCTGGGTGTTCGGTCCACGCTTCCCATCATAATCGTTCCTCCACAAGATGTCCACCATCTCCACCATTTCTTCAAAGGCATATTGGAGGCCTTAAATCTCCTCCTCTGGGATTGGGACGTTTCAAGCTCCAGGCTTTCCTCAATACTGGAATAATTTTCAACCACCTGCTGTGTCTCTGCCATGTTGCTCCTACTGCGTACTGAAGAAAGAAGGGACAGGGAATATTCGTGAAAAATAACGTCAGGGGCAGGTGACGCGGGCAGAGTTTCACGCATGCACAGTGTATATAAAGCTAACACGCGTTTGTCTACGTACGATCTGTGTGTAGGAAGGACGAATGGAAGTGGCGAGCGTGCTAAACAAAGGTAATTTGAACTTGGCCCATCACAGTGGCCTATACTACTTCAAGATTAAGGCCTATATTGGGATAAGATAATGAGAGTTTAGGCTGACATTAGTGTTTTTGTCTTGTGTATTGTCTTACAGCAAAGATGAATCCCTTTAAGGACCCAGAATTTATGGGCAGTTTCATAGACAGATACAGGGAGATGAGGAATGTGTGGGAGATGAAACACAGCTTATATTATAATAAACCAGCTAGGAGTTCATCACTGGAGAAACTTCTGCAATTTGTGAAGACTCGGGTCCCTGATGCAAACATCAAGTTTGTGGAAAATAAAATTGGTATCTTGAGGAACATGTATAAGAAGGAGCATAATAAAATCAAGAAATCCCTCAGATCAGGAGCATCAGCAGCGCAAGTGTATGTACCCAGACTGTGGTACTACAACTTACTGCGGTTTCTGGATGACTAGACTGAAGCCAGGGAATCACTTTCTAACCTTCCCTGCAGCCTTCCCTGCACTGTTCCCTCAACCCCAGCAGAGGCTGATGAGGAACAACCTGGGCCTTCCATCCTGGAAGAAGTGGATGCGCCCAGCTGGAGTCAGGTATATTCTTTTTTAGACATATTTATTGTCCTAATATTAATGATGTTAACTAGATGTTAGAATTGCTTACAAATCAATGATTTTATACAAAAAATTATGTATACATATCACTAGACAGTAGTGGCCAAAAATGTTGGTGACCAGCTTGAAAAATGCTGGGGTCAGAATGATAGTCTTTTCTATTTATTAACATTCAATTTGAAAGTCATGAGCTGAAAATTGTGTGTGATTGATGAAGCAAAAACTACAACTATGTCCCTTTTTTATACACAGGATGAGCTCAGGAGGAGGGTCTGGAAAGCGTCAGCCAGGAGGAGGCCGTGCCCAGTGTCAGCCAGGAGGAGGCCGTGCCCAGTGTCAGCCAGGAGGAGGCCATGCCCAGTGGCAGTCAGAAGGAGGCCGTGCCCAGTGGCAGCCAGGAGGAGGCTGTGCCCAGTGGCAGCCAGGAGGTGGCTGGGCCAGTAGGATCCTCACCCAATCCCAGGTGCCTCCCCTCTGCCTTACCACCAAAAGGCCCAGGAAGGGGACAATGATGGAGGAGGCAGCACTGAGCCTCATTAGGGAAGCCAGCGATTTCCTCAGGAGCTCCCCCAACGCTGAAGAGGCCTATGGCTGCTATCTAGTCACCAGGTTGCTGGAATTGGAGAAGAGCCAATGCCTCCTCTGTCAGAGAATTTTTTTTTTTTCCAAGTAAATTTTTATTGAAGATTTTACAGCAGTTTACAGTGAAATGAATTGCTAAAGCAGCATATGAAATGATTGGTACTTCATAGAATATACGTTTACAAAGCTAGTGTTGCAAATAACTTGTAGTGAAAGCTAGTACCTCAAAAGCATAATAACAATGTAAGCAGTTACTGAATAAAACAAAGCGAATACCTAGAGTATATGTAATAAAGTCAAGTGCAGTAAGAAGGGTGAGCAACCCAGTATAGTGATAGTAGAGGTGGGGTAAGGAGGAAAGGGAGGGGAGAGAACATGTATAGTATGCATGGTATTGTTGGAGTTATGATTCAGATGTGTATGCAGTTTTCTCTGTTTTTCTTAATTTTTTTGCATACCAACTCTTTCAAGGTTGCCATATTCTTTGAGATTTTGTCTGTGAGTTATTGCTCCTTGACTGTATGGTCTCATATGTACTGTGTAAGTGGACCAAAGTGATCACATCCATTAAGGATGGAACGTTGGATGTTTTCCAGGATTTGGTGATGAGCAGTCTAGTGGCAAGAAGTATGTGTGTGAGAATCGTTCTAAATGATGGCGGTATGTTATCCGGTATCATGTTGAGGACAGCTGGTTGTGGTGTGAGAGAGATGTTGTAATGTCCTATTTCTTGGATAAGAAGTTCTACTTCTTTCCACAATTTTGTCAGCACTGGGCACGACCACAGAATGTGGATTCGATTTCCTGTTTGGTTACAGTTTCTCCAGCAAAGGGAGGAGGTAGTGGATTGGAACTTAGCCAATCTGTGGGGAGTCAGATACCATCTGAGTGTTATTTTGTTTGTTAATTCCCATAAAGAGGTGTAGCATGTGGTTCTATATATTGATCTGAGTGCCTGTTGCCATTGTTGTTCAGAGAATTGTAATTTAATGTCCGTTTCCCAGTCTATAAATGGTTTAGATTTATAGAACACTAGTTTTTCCTGAAGTGTGTTGTAGATAATAGAGATGCCTTTTGCGTCTGTCTCTTGTGAGAAGTAGCAGTTCCACACTTTGGTAGGTAGTGAACCCTCTATTTGTTTGTGAGCATTGAGACATGTTTGAATGTGGTGATAGGTGAGATAGTCTGATGTAGGCGCATTGTAGGTTGTTTGAATTACAGAGAAAGGCTTTTGTTTTATCTCATCTCTGAATTCCTCAGTAGTTTGTGCTATCTGCGTTAACCATTTAGGTATGGTTAGATCTGGTGATAGGAGTTGGAGAGTATGTAAGGGTATCTGTAAGCGTGAAGTGGTGAGTGATATCCACTTAGTGTTAAGCAATATTTTCCAAGCTTTGACTGCAGCACGTATAGTCGGTGAGTATATGTGGAGATGGGAGACAGCGCTGGAAGTGCTAAACAACCAATTTTTTAGGTTTGGCCCTGGAGTTGTGGTGTTCTCAATGTTCCTCCATAGCGTGATTTGTTGCGTGGACATTCATTCTTTTAATTGGGATAGAATAGTGGCTAGATAGTAGTCTTTGATGTCAGTGAGTCCTATTCCCCCTATTGTCTTGTGTTTGATGAGTTTAGAGTGACTGCTTCTTGGTTTTTTACCCTGCCAGATATAGTGCAGAATTATGGTTTGGAGGGATTTAAGATACATGTTGCTGAGAGGTATGGGTAGGGCTCGGAACGTGTATAGTATTTTAGGGGGTACAAGCATTTTGAAGGCAACTAATCTACCTGACCAAGAAAGCTCATGTTTGGACAGTTTGGTCATTTCTGCGATTAGCATTTGCTTGGTTTCTACATAGTTGTTGTGAAATAGACCTTTTACCGATTTTGTGAGTGTGATGCCTAGGTATGATATACCTGTTTCTGCCCATGGATATGTGTAGGTGTTACGTAATAAATTACTAGAGATTGTATCTAGTCCTAGATCAAGGATGTAAGACTTACTTTCGTTAACCTTATAGTATGAAATAGAGCTGAATCTGCGTAATACATTTTGGATTGAGGTCAGGGAAGACACAGGGTTAGTAATCATCATAATTACGTCATCGGCAAATAGACTTATTTTGTGTTTAATTTTTCCGATTTTGAATCCTTCAATGTATTTGTTCATTCTGATGTGTTCTGCCAGTGGTTCCATTAAAAGATTGAATATAAGGGGTGATAAGGGGCATCCCTGGCGGGTTCCATTGGTGTTTGGAAAGGGTTTAGAAACCATCTCTTCTGTATAAACTTGGGCTGAGGGAGATGAGTATAGGGCCATTATCGCCGAGAGAATATGACCTTGGAAACCAAATTTATGGAGTGTTGCTTTCAAGTAGGACCAGTGGACTCTGTGCAATGCCTTCTCTGCATCTAATGAAAGGAGCAGAGAAGGCGTTCGGTTGCTCTCGGCATTGTGTATGATATTTATGAGTCTGTGTGTTGCATCATAAGTTTGTCTCCCTTTAGTAAAGCCAGATTGGTCTGTATGTATTAATGTGGGCATAATTTTTACTAACCTGGACGCTATTAGTTTCGCATATATCTTTGTATCTATGTTTAGGAGTGAAATCGGTCTGAAATTTTGAGGTACCATAGGTTCCTTCCCTGGCTTCGGTAGCGTAATTATCAAAGCGTTAAGCACTTCATTGGGGAGAGAAGAGGAGGAGGCAACGTCATTGCACATTAGTGTTAGGTATGGTGCTAGGGTAGTGCGGAACTGCTTGTAATATTCTCCTGTGAGGCCGTCTGGACCTGGGGATTTGTTGGGTAGTAGAGTTGAAGTAATATTTAGAATTTCAAGGGAAGTGAATGGTTTGTTTAGTTCTGTGATATGTTGCTGGGAGAGAGTGGGAAGTTTAATTTCTTTTAGGAAAAAAACAATATCTTCTCTGGATGGTTGGGCGGTATTGATATCATCTTTCAGGTTATATAAGGATTGGTAGTAGTGGCTAAATGCGTCTGCAATGGCTTGGGGGTCCTTGAGTTTTTGGTTTGTTGCGGGGTGAAAAAGATGTTGGATTTTAGTTTTAATATGATGACCTTTGAGTCTAATGCCCCGTACACACGGTCGGACTTTGTTCGGACATTCCGACAACAAAATCCTAGGATTTTTTCTGACGGATGTTGGCTCAAATTTGTCTTGCATACACACGGTCACACAAAGTTGTCGGAAAATCCTATCGCTCTGAACGCGGTGACGTAAAACACGTACGTCGGGACTATAAACGGGGCAGTGGCCAATAGCTTTCATCTCTTTATTTATTCTGAGCATGCGTGGCACTTTGTCCGTCGGATTTGTGTACACACGATCGGAATTTCCGACAACGGATTTTGTTGTCGGAAAATTTTATCTCCTGCTCTCCAACTTTGTGTGTCGGAAAATCCGATGGAAAATGTCCGATGGAGCCCACACACAGTCGGAATTTCCGACAACAGGCTCCGATCGGACATTTTCCATCGGAAAATCCGACCGTGTGTACGGGGCATTTGTGCTAGTGCTTTCCCTGCTTTGTTTCCTGTGGTGTAGTGATTGGCTCTAAATCTTGTTTGGGCGTTGTTATGGGAGTCTAAAAGCATGTTTCTTAGTTCTTGTCTAAGAAGAGTCAGTTTATCTTTTAATTTAGGATCAGCGTTGTTCTGGTTTTGTTTATCTAGCGTTTTAATAGTGGATGTGATATTGTCTAGATGTTGTGATCTCCTCCTCCTCTCTCTAGCAGTTAGTTGAATAATAATCCCTCTGATGAATGCTTTGTGGGCATTCCAGAGGGTAATATTGTCGGATATTGATCCAGCATTTATATCAAAAAATTCCTCAAGATGTCTACGGATGTAATCTGAGTGTTCAGGGGAGTGAATAATTGCTGCATTGGCTCTCCAAATCTTGGTATGTGCATGGTGTGGCCTGTCTGCGACATCAATTGATACTGGTGCGTGGTCCAACCAAGTGATTGTTCCTATGGAGGAGTTTGAAATCTTGTTCAGAGTCCACTTGTCCACAAGGAAATAGTCAATCCGGGTATATGAGTTGTGTCTATGAGAGAAAAAAGAGTAGTCTTGTTCGGTGGTATGGTGGCATCTCCATACATCATATAGATCATTGTTCCTTATGAAGGAGCCCATGGGTGACGTCAGTCTGGATTTACGGGATGACGTGTCAATATCATTATCTGGAACTATATTGAAATTGCCACATATTATGAGGCTTCCTTGACAAAATTTGATAAGTTTCTTCATTAGTTTAGTTAGAAATCTGAGCTGTCCCGTGTTGGGTGTATATACATTGACAATGGTATATCTGGTTTTGTCTACGGTACAATCTAGGACCAGATAGTGGCCTTCTTTGTCAATTAGGCTGTCGTGTAACGTAAAGGTGAGGGAGTTTCTAAATGCGATCATAACTCCATTTCTTTTAGTGGGGCCTGATGCTTAGAAAATGTGGGTAAATTGTCGATTAGTGCATTTAGGTTCCACTGATTTTTTAAAGTGTGCTTCTTGTAGGCAGAGGACATCACAGTTGGATTCTCTGGCTGTACGCCACATAGATGATCTTTTAGCAGGATGGTTAAGGCCCCTGACGTTGAGGGTCAGGAATTTAGGCCTTCTGCTCGGTTTGTGGTAATGTGTGATGAGAAGTGGTGGTACTCACAATCAGGTGTAGCTGGTATGATATTCAGTATAATTCAATGTGTGAAGGCTCTGGTTTCATTTCAATCAGGTGCTCTCAGGGTGATGAGGTAAGATGAGGACAAAAGAGTTGAAAATAAAAGAAAAGTTAATACAATGCAGTATAAAACAAACAGTCGGTAGTGGAAGTCATAGTAGATCGACAACTTTTGACAGCCAATCACAACTAGGCTACAGTAAAGATTTGTGGGGTGAAAGTTTGTGGTGTAGTATGCAACGAGCAAGGCATCCGACCGAATGAAGTGTTACATGGATTTCAATTTTTAAACCGCCATGTAGGACCATTTTAATGTTTCCCAGCTGTGGGATTATCAGGTGCGTTGCGGGCAGACCCTTTTTGATTGGAGATGGTTGTGTCAGGCGGCTCAGGGATAATTCCACAAAGATTGAGAAGTTTGATTCCTTCCTGAACCGTGGAGATACTGTGCCTGACTCCATTTTTGGTAACCAAAATTTTTGTGGGGAATCCCCATTGATATGGGATTTTATGATTATTAAGCGGTTTTGTGATGGTGTTCAGCTGTCTGCGCAGCTGTCGGATGTATTGTGAAAGGTCAGCAAACAGTTGTAGAAGGCTGTATGGTGCTGGGAGCTTCCCTAGATGCCTGGACTTGAACAAGAGTTGATCTTTTGCATGGAAAAAATGGACCCTCATAAGGACATCTGCGGAAAGGTGCGGAGGTTTGGGAATGCGATGTATGAGGTCAATAATGGTTTCCACTGGTGCCAGATCTGGTAGAATGGTAGAAATCAATTTTCTGGCATAAGCATTTACATTTTGCGGCATAATATTTTCAGGTATGCCCCTAATTTTAACGTTATTTCGGCAGGACCTGTCTTCGAGGTCCGCCATTTTGGCTTTCATCCATTGTTGCTCTTCGTGTGTGTGGTCCTGTGCTTCCACCAGGTCGTTTACCGTTTCGGCCACATTACCTATACGGTTTTCAATCTGATGCACTTTCTGGCCCACATGCTGCATATTAGAGGAGAGTTTTGTGAACATGGATGCTATGTCATTATGGAGTGAGTTCTGCAGTGTGATGAGCATCTCCTTCATTGTGGTGTCTAATGCAGGCTGATTAGAAGTGGGGAAGGCTGCTATGGCAGATGAGTGTGCTGAGGTGAGGGGAGATGCAGGACTCACCACCGTATTGGCGTCTGTAGAATCCAGTCGCATCCTCAATTTTGCGGGACTGTTACCGGCTGAGAGCGAAGAATATGGTGGATTGGAGTCAGAGGATTGATGCTGTGGGGAAATTTCTGAGGCATCAGCATCAGGGAGGTCAGTATAGGCCGAGGCCGTTCCGTGTACAGGGCCGCGGACGCTATCTTGGAATTCTGTGTCTGATGGCAGTGTGAAGAAATCAGTCAGTTTCTTCAGCGGCCTGTATTCTTTCCATTTGTGGGTTTGATATGACATGACGGTGTCCTTTGTCAATGTTTCTGTGACTTTGTCTGCCGCTGTGAGGTGCCTGGGTGGCGGTTATGCTGTTATATGGTCCGATCGGTGCAGGAGCTGAGGAATGAAGCATCCATCTTGCTCGGCGGTTAGCCACGCCCCTGTAAGAGAATTATTTTTGATGCCCTTCAGAAGGGGTTGAGGGGCCAGCTGACTGAGAAAAACAACATATATGAGCAAGCCCATCCTCCTCCTCATCCTGCCACAAGTCCACCACCAGAGCTACAGCCTCCAAGGAAGGCTGCAGGGAAGTGAAGTGTGGAGGGAAGAAAAGAAAGTGATGGACTGGGTTCAGTCTGGTCTGACAGAAGATGCAGGCTGGTGTAGTACCACAGCCTGGGGACAGATATGTCATCTGCTGCTGGTCCTGATCTCTGGGATTCCTGGACCAGATTGTGTTCCCTATTATATGAACTCCTCAAGCTTCCAATTTTCTTTTCCACAGACTTGATGTGTGCCCTGGGGGAAAAAAGGCTTCGCAAATTCCAAAAGTTTCTCCAGCGCTGACTTCCTCTTTATTTTGTTACCCAGAATAAATGGATATTTTATTTTCAATAATCACATTCCTATGTGTTTTTCTTCAAAAAGGACAGTTTGCTTGTGAGTAGGCAGGTACATTTCTAAAAGACAATGTCAAACTAACAAGGGACACCAACCTCCTTGAGGTTAATAAAAAATACAAGATAATAATGTTATTGTGCTAACTTGACACACAAAAAAAACTAATTATATGGAGATCACTAGAAAATAATTTTTAAGTAATCATAAAATAAATCTTAATTAAATAAAAAATTCTAAAAGATGAGTATAAAAAATAATTGCAAACATTATTATGGAGATCGGGCTTTTAAAAAACAGAATATTATTCATGAGATCAGGATTAATAATGAAGATATAAGTTTGTGAGCACTCTGTGTGAATATGAACAGCAAAACAGCTTCATTCTTCCAGCATTATAAAATAGGAAAGAATGCGCTGCATTAAAAGATCACAGAATTAGCAGCGTCAGGAATAAGCTAGCTCCAGTACGAACGCTAGTTTTACCACACCGAGCGCTTCCGTCTCATACTTGCATGCGTTGTTTTTGGTTTTCATGATAGGAATTGGTTCAGACGGAAATATTTAGAACATGTTTCATTTCTAGGTTCGTCAGAATTTTCGAAAACAAAAAGTCTGATGAGGCATACACACGATCGGAATATACGATGAAAAGCTTCCGTCTGACTTTTTCTGTCGGACATTCCACTCGTGTGTACGCGGCATTAGATATAACCTACTGGAGCAAAATCTTGGTTTGCTGAAGAAAAATGCTAAGCTAATATATTTGCACAAGAATCAGCTTGATTCCGAATCCTTGGAAAGCATTGCTACATAAGCCAGTCTCTGACTTCCCCAGACATGAAAAGAAACTAGTTAATTTAATATTTCATGCTGCTAAGTAAACATTGGCTGGGAGGTGAGCCAGAGGGTGATAGGCACTATGGTACTTGATAAACTCACTACCATTCTTACAACCATGCAAAATTCTTTAAAACACAGTCCCGAAGGCAAGAATATAATAATTGTATTCATCTAGATCTTTTCCTTTTTTCGCTCTAAAAGCACCTCGCATGAAACCCTCCTTCCCCCTGTTGGAAAAATTGGCTTGGGGTGGTGGGGTGATGTGTTATATAGTTACATAGTTAGTCTGGTTAAAAAAAGACACAAGTTCATCTAGTTCAACCAACAAAAGGGGAAAAAAATGTACAACCTTATATACACAATCCCATACCCTCAGTTGATCCAGAGAAAAGAAAAAAAAAACAAAAAAGCATGATCCAATTTGCTCCAGCAGGGGAAAAAATCCTTCCTGATCCCCCAGGAGGCAATCAGATATTCCCTGGATCAACGTTACCTATGAATGTTAGTATCCAGTTATATTATGTACATTTAGGAAAGAATCCAGACATTTTTTTAAAGCAATCTACTGAGCTGGACAGAACCAGCTCTTGAGGAAGTCCACATTTTCACAGATCTAAAGGCCCATACACACAATATGAAAATCAGAAGTAAAATTTTGTCGATCGCCGATTTTCAGACTGTTATTATGGTGCTTTCGACAGCCGATTCCAGTTTTTCATCCAACAAAATCTGGATGTGCAGACTATAAAAATTTTGTCTGATTCACAAAACACGAAAACACAACGTTCAATTTTTGTATGTTTAGTGCAGTTTTCGTCCGTAAAAAATCATAAAGCCCCATACACACTATCAGATTTTCTGCTGATTTTTGTCTTCAGATTTACCAAAACCATGTAGTGCTAGGGCCTGCCTGATTGCATACAAATTGAAACTCCTAAGGTTTGACCTCACATTATATGGTTTTTGTAATTTTGAAGGAAAAAATCAGCAGAAAATCTGATGTGATCTGTGTGTATGGGGCTTTAGAGCAAGACTACGCATGCTCAGAAACAAAATAATACATACAAAACTATTCAACACATTACGTCACTTCTGAAGTTGTATTCTGTCGTACAAGAATTTTTGTATGATGGTGAGTAACCTCTTCACTTTTGTCATGAGTCTAGCATGTAACAAAAAACAGACGAATGGTTGTCCGAAAATCTGATTGTGTGTGCGAGGCTTTACTGTGAAGAAGCCTTTCAGTATTTGGAGATTACATTTCTTTTCCTCCAGATGTAAAGAGTGCCCCCTTGTCCTCTGTGATGATCTTAAAGTGAATAACTCAACACCAAGTTCACTATATGGACCACTTATGTATTTATACATGTTGATCATATTCCCTCTTAATCTCCTCTTCTCAAGAGAGAATACATTCAGTTCCTCTAATCTTTCCCCATAGCCAAGCTCCTCCATGCCTCTTATCGGTTTGGTTGCCCTTTTCTGCACTTTATCCAGTTATCCAATATCCTTTTTGTGAACTGGTGACCAAAACTGAACTGCGTATTCCAGACGCAGTCTTTCTAATGATTAGGGATGGGCAGAACGAACCAGAACTTTCGAACATCGCAAAAGTTCGGAACCGAATATCAAACCCCATTGAAGTCTACAGGACCCGAACTGTAAAAATCAAAAGTGCCCACTTTGAATGCTTATATGCAAGTAATTTGGCATACAATGGTTATGGGGGTCTGGGTACTGCCCTGGGGGGCATGTATCAATAAAAAAAGTTTGTAAAAAATGTAATTTATAAATGAGCAGTGATTTATTGATGCTTAAAGTGAAAGCATAAAAATTAAAAATTCCTTTCAATATAGTGCCTGGGGGGTCCTCTTAGTCTACCTGTAACGTGGCACATCTGTACTGTGTATAGAAGCTGCTGCAGCAGTAATTGCATTTCTAAAGCCAAAAAAATGACATTTTCCCTGCAAGCTTTCTTTATTTTGTAAGCAACGGCTTGGGGAGCCAGTCTGTATGATGAGGCCACAATGTAGTGCTCTGGGAAAAAGATTAGAGATTTTTTGGATAAATTTTGGTGTCTCTTACACAGACTTTGGATAGAAGTAATAGATGCAGAAAAATTAGTCTTTGGGTGTCGGTGGCATCTTCACACCGTAGCCCTATAGAGGTACTTGTGATGAAAGCAAGAATTGGCCTTGCTGTCAAAAATTGCAATGATATGCACCTATCAAACAGGTGTGGAAAAATTGGTCTTTGGGTGTTGGGGCCCCTTCACACCGTAACACTATAATGCCCATAACACACGATCGGACTTTCCGACATAAACTGTGCGATCGGAGCTTGTTGTCAGAAATTCCCGACCATGTGTAGGTGTCAGACTTACCCGTATCAGACTGACGAACCCAATATAGCAGAGGATGGCCTCCCGTATGTATCTGGTTCCCGGCCCCTGAGAGAGCACACAGAAGGCACGGGAGCACAGACTGGTATGAGAGCCTGGCGGGTGGTTAGCAGGGATGAGGCCCAGAGTCCTGATGCAAGCTGGCAGGAGATGGTAGGTAGGCTGCAGGTCAGCTACAGGTGCAGAGCAGGAGCAGGCAGATACAAAGTCCAGGTCACAAGCAGGTTTGGCAGCAGGCGGTCAGCACGGTACAAAAGGAGCAGGCAGATACAAAGTCCAGGTCACAAGCAGGTTTGGCAGCAGGCGGTCGGCACGGTACAGAGGGGTCAGGCAGGTTCAAAGTCGGAGGCAGGCCGGGGTCAGATGCAGGCAGATAGCAGAGCAGAGTCCAGTAAACAAGCCGGGTCACAGAGAGATCAAACAGTACACAGGAAACAGGAAGCACGGGAACAGGAAGCTGATGATCGGACAGCACCGAGCACAGCATCCCAGCAGCCTAAATAGGGCAACCAGCGCCAAACACCGCGACCACGCCGGCATGCCCAGGCACGCGCCCGCGCGCACCCGCACGCGCCCGCACGTGCCCGCACGGGAGCGGGCCCACGTGCGCAAGCACGAGCCAGCGCGACGCGGCGCACTCCAGAGTGCCCAGCAAGTGTCCTGAACCGAGATCCTCTCTGACAGTAGGCTCCATTGGACAATTTCCATCGGAATTTCCGTCGCACCAAATTTGAGATCTGGTTCTCACATTTTCCAACAACAAAATCCATTGCAAATTCCGATCGTGTGTACACAATTCCAACGTACAAAGTGCCACGCATGCTCATAATAAATTACGAGACAGAAGCGCGCGGTGTGGTAAAACTACCGTTCGTAATGAAGATAGCACATTCGTTATGCTGCAAATTTAAAAATATTTTAATGCAGCGCATTCTCTTCTTCTTTATAATGCTAGAAGAATTAAGTTGTTTTGCTGCTCATATTCACACACAGTTCTCACAAACTGATTTCTTTATTATTTCTCGTGATTTCATGAATATCATTTTTTTTTATTTTGTCACATCTCCAGAAGTTTTTTTTTTGTTTTTATAGTGATTTTTGTTTTTGGTTGTTTTTTTTTAATCAAGATATACTGTTTTATTTTATATTTTTTTGGTGATCTCCCTAATTTTTTGGATGGGTTTTGTGTGTCAAGTTACCACAATACCATTATTATCTTGTATTTTTTTAACCTCAAGGAGGTTGGTTGGTGTCCCTTGTTAATTTGACATTGTATTGTATTGTATTGTGGAAATGTACCTGCCTACTCACAAACAAACTGTCCTTTTTGAAGGAAAACACATAGGCAAGTATTTCTGAAAAACAAATATCCCTTTATTAGGGGTCATAACCAAATAAAGAGAAAGGCAACGCTGGATAAACTGGTGAAATTGGCGAAGCCTTTGTACCCCAGGGCACACATCAACTGTTTGCCAGCCAAAATTGGTGGCCTGAGGATTACTTATAATAGTGTTCCCAATCTGGTCCCAGACTATAAGAGATCAGGAACAGCAGCAGATGACATATATGTCCCCAGGCTGGTCATACAACAGTCTGCATCTTTTGTCAGACCAGACTGAACCCAGGCCATGACTTTCTTGTCTTCCTTCCACTCTTCCTTCCAGGCTTACATCCAGGCTGTGGCTGAGGTGTTGGAGGTGTGGCAGGAGGAGGAGAAGGATGGTCCAACTCACACAGGTGGGTTTTGTTGGTGATTTCAACCCCAAACCCTTATTTAGTGTGAGGTACACGATTTCCTCACACAAGAGGCATTGGCCCTCCTCCATTTCCTGCAGTTTGCATGCAGTCATGGAGGCAAAGGCCTCTTTAAGAGTGGGGGTGGTTCTGAGGGTGGCAGAAGCGTCCCCAATCAACCTGAGTGCTGACTCCTCCACGTTCCTCCCCTTCCTGGGCCTTTTTGGTGGAAGACGGAGGGGAGGGACCTGTGATTCTGTCAGGCTACTGGGCCTGGCCACCTCCTGGCTGCCACTAACCCCTGCCAACTCCTGGTTGCCAAATTCCACAGCCTCCTCCAGGCTGCCACATTCCAAGCCCTACTCCTGGCTGAGCTTTCCTGTGTATGAAAAAGGGACATAGTTTGAGTTTTTTGGTCATCAATCACACACAATTTTCAGCTCATGACTGTTGTAAATTGAATGTTAACAAATAGAAAAGACTATCATTCTGACCCCATTCTTTTCACAATCATTTTTGGCCACTACTGTCTATTGATATGTAAAACACTTTATTAAATCAGAAATTAGTGATCACTAATAACATCTAGTTAACATCTTTAATTTTTTTAAAAGAAATCTGTAGAACAATGCTATACCTGGCTCAAGACGGGCTCCTCCACTTCTTCCTGGCTAGAAAGCCCAGGGTGGGTGTTGGAAGCCTCACCTGAGGTGGAAGGAAGCGTGTAAGGGAGGGTGGAAGGAAGAGTGGAGCGTGATTGCCTGACTTCAATCTGGTTTGACAGAAAATTCAGTCTGTCATAGTACCAGAGCCTGGGGACATAAATGTCATCTGCTGCTGCTCCTGATATCTGGGAATCCTGGACCTTCTTGCGCTCCCTAAGATATGTGCTCCTCAGGTCATCAATTTTTGTTTTTAAATGGGGGATGTTTGCCGTGGGGACGTGTGGCTTCACCAACTCCAGCAGTTTCTCCATTGCCTTCCTGCCTCTTTATTTTGTTATTATATTGTGGATGTTTCACCTGCCACAGACAGGGCAGCTCCCTGTACTTGTCTATGAAGATTGGTAGAAAGCTGTGGTCTTTGAACCCATCCATTTTCTCTGCAAGACACAAGACAAACCCTAATGTCAGGCTAAACTCTCCTAATCTTGACCCAATATAGGCCTCAATCTATAAGTAGTATAGGGCCAGTGATGCACCAAGTTAAAATTGTACCTTCGTTAGAACGATCGTCACTTCTGTTACTTCGTCCTCCGCTCACAGAACGCACGTGTGTTACGCTTTATATACACTGCACATGCGTGAAACTCCACCCGCCCCTGATGTTCTTTCTAGTCTATTCCCCGCCCCTTGTCTTTCGATGCAGTGGGGAGAAAACATGGCAGAGACACATCAGGTGCATGCAAACAGCAGCAGCAACGAGGAAAGCCCGGAGCCACGAATGTTCCGATCCCGGAAGAGATTGAAAGCCTCAAATATGTCCTTTGTAGAGATGGTGGAGATGGTTGACATCTTGAAGAGGGCCCACTATGACGGCAAGTATGGACTGTACCTCGACCCAAATGTGAGAAAGGCCAAGATCATGACTAAAGTTGTGAAGAGTCTGCAGAAGAATTTTGGGGTACGACGATCCAAGGATTAACTGAAGAAATGATGGTCAGACCTGAAATTGAGTTAGCACGATTAGTACAAAAGAATCAAGAGAGTGCTTCTAAAAAGTAAGTAGTTGTTGTGTGTTCCTATTATTATTACTTGCATGCTGCTTCATGTGCTTTTCTTTACTGTTGTACAGTTTAAAATGACAACTTTCATGGTCATGGGCACATTAATCGGTCATAGGAAACAACGTTGTTCGCCCACTAAAATATGATGTTTTGGTCACATGCAGGTTAACTACATTTGTTAAGGCCTATTTGTATTAAAAGAAGTTTGTTGTCTAGATGGGTTTGTAACTAGAATGAAATGCAAACTTGATTCAGTGTAGAGGAGAGGACACTCAGCAGCTGTTTACACATCTGGATGCAGGAGCACTAGTGTGGGACACAAGAATACCCTTTTTAGGGTGTCCCATGCAGGTGCTCCAGTGGATACTTGGGGTGTCTCCATGTGTGAAACTTGTCCAAAAAAGGGAAGTCTTCCAGCATTGGAAAGGAGATAAAAATGTCTTCAGCTTGGAACTCAGACAATTGTACTTCCAAGCAATGTTTCATATTCCTATTTCTGCCCTCCAATATCTGTGTGCTAAGTATACCTTTTTTTATTCACATAGGGGAGAAAAGACTCGGGACATCTGAGGACACCAGGGACCCCCAACCTCTGAAAGAATGGGAACCAAGCAGAGGATGAGGAGGGAGACATTTTGGAACTGGGCAAAATTGTCACCACAACAGGTGAGTGTCTGAGACCATAGCTTCAGGTAAGAGATCTGTTCCTGCATATTTATAATACATTATGTTTTTTATTTTTTTTTTAGGTGATGTGGATGTTGTGGAAGAAGAAACTAATTTCACAAGTGAAAGTGCCCAGATCCTCATCGGGGATGCCAGGCCCTTCAGTCTGGTATAGATATTAAGGGGAACTCCCTACGCCGAAAAAACGGCATGGGGATTCCCCCAAATCCATACCAGACCCTTATCCGAGCACACAGCCTGGCCGGTCAGTAAAGGAGGTGGGGACGAGCGAGCGCCCCCCCCTCCTGAACCGTACCAAGCCGCATGCCCTCAACATGGGGGATGGGTGCTTTGGGGAAGGGGGGCCCCACCCCAAAGCACCTTGTCCCCATGTTGATGAGGACAAGGGCCTCTTCCCGATAACCCCGGCCGTTGGTTGTTGGGGTCTGCAGGCGGGGGGCTTATCAGAATCTGGGAGCCCCCTTTAATAAGGGGGCCCCCAGATCCCGGCCCCCCACCCTATGTGAATGAGTATGGGGTACATGGTACCCCGACCCTTTCACCTGGGGGAAAAAGTGTCAAGAAAACAACACACTAGACAGGTTTTTTAAAGTAATTTATTAGGCAGCTCCAGGGGTCTTCTTCCGACTTCAGAGGTCTCTTCTGCGCTCTCTGGATCTTCTCCCAGTCTCCGGTTCTTCTCCACGCTCTTCTCCGCGCTCTCCGGCTCTTCTGCCGGGCTCCTCCACTATCTTCTGCTCTTTTGCCGCTCTTTTGCTAGTGGAGGAGCCCGGTCTTCTCCCGCTGTCCAGTTCTTCTGTCGCTGTCCAGTTCTTTTCCGCTCCAGTTCTTCTGGCAGGCTGCCCCGCTATCTTCTTCCAGCTCTTTTGCTAGTGGTGGCCAGGTCGTCTTGTTGTTGTTCTTCTTCTTCATTGCCACTGCCTTCTCCCCTCTTCTCTTCCCTTCTGCCTATGTTGACACGATGCTCTCTCCCGCTGTACTGACGTCTGCGAGGTGTGTGGCGACTTATATAGGCATGGGGCGGGGTCACCGTTTGATGTCACCGGGTGACCCCGCCCATTGTGACGGCACAGTCCCGGGGCATGCTGAGACTGTGATGACATAAGGGGCGGGGTCACCGGGTGACATCATAATTGGTTACAGACCTCGCTCACGGCATTACAGCGAGAGGGAGTGTCGTGTCAACATCTCAGGAAGAGGAGAGGAAAGAAGACATCTCAGAGGATCGAGCTCCTCTGCTAGCAAAAGAGTGGCAAAAGAGCTGAAGATAGCGGAGGAGCCCAGCAGAAGGAAGAAGGCATCGGAGAAGAACCAGAGAGCGCGTAGACGACACCGGAGAGAGGGAGAAGACGCCTGAGAGACCCCCGAAGTCAGAAGAAGACCCCGGAGCTGCCTAATAAATTACTTTAAAAACCTGTCTAGCATGTTTTTTTTAATTGACACTTTTTTCCTAGGTGAATGGGTGGGGGGCTGGGATCTGGGGGCCCCCTTAATTAAAGAGGGCTCCGGAATCCGATAAGCCCCCGCCCGCAGACCCCGACAACTAATGGCCAGGGTTGTTGGGAAGAGGCCCTTGTCCTCATCAACATGGGGACGAGGTGCTTTGGGGTGGGGGGGCCCGCAGGGCGCCCCCTTGCCCCAAAGCACCAACCCCCCATGTTGAGAGCATGTGGCCTGGTACCGTTCAGGAGGGGGTGCTCGCTCGTCCCCACCCCCTTTTCTGTCCGACCGGGCTGCATGCTCGGACAAGGGTCTGGTATGGATTTTGAGGGGGGACCCCACGCCGTTTTTTCTGTGTAGGGGGTTCCCCTTAAAATCCATACCAGACCGAAGGGCCTGGTATGCCCCTGGAGGGGAACCCATGCCGTTTTTTTATTGAAAATTTGGCGTGGAGTTCCCCCTCAAGATTCATACCAAACAGTGCCGGGCATTGGCAGGGATCCAAGTCGGATCCCCGTTCAATACAGTCAGTACCCTGTCGGGTTGCTATGGAAATGGCAAACCACAGCTAAACGCAACCGCAGCTAATCGCACTGTACCAATGCAGCTGATCGCAGTGCCTGGAGTCTTAAATTTCACAGAAAAAAAACATGCTTTTAACTGCGGCAGAATAGCTGTCCATGTAAAAGGCGCCCAAGGCCCCTTTCACACTGGGGTATTTTTCAGGCGCTATAGCGCTAAAAATGGCGCCTGAAAAATGCCCTAAAGAAGTGGCTCTATTCACTCCAGTACTGAAGCCCAAGGAAAAAGGGGAAAGGGGAGAGGGAAAGGGATACTCGGTATAAAGAATATCGAGTGGGAAAGTGGTTACTGCAGCAATTATTGGTCAGAGGATAGTTATATCAGAAATGACAGTTTATTCGGTATATGTTAAAATCAACAAAGCATATTGAGGCATTCAATTAGGGACATACACATTTTATAATTTATCAATATATATCTGTTTGCAACACCACTGTGTGATTGCACTGCTTTAATTTAATAAACTGTCATTTCTGATATAACTATCCTCTGACCAATAATTGCTGCAGTAACCGCTTTCCCACTCGGTATTCTTTATACAGAGTATCCCTTTCCCTCTCCCCTTTCTCCTTGTTCCTTGGGCTTCAGTACTGGTTTTTTGGTTACAGCAATAACACCACACTTGGTGTTTGGTCAGATATCGATCAGTCATTGCACTGACCAACAATTAATACCGAACTTTCCTTGTGTCCTTTCCCCCATTCCCCACTTTTCTATATCTATTCACTCCACTGTGAATCAGGCTTTCACACTGGAGCGGTGTGCTAGCAGGACAGTAAGGCTCGATTCACATCTATGCATGTTGCTTTTGAGTGTTTCTGCAGTGCTTTTTGCGGTGCTTGCCGCGTTTTTGGACCGGCGTTTTTACCACGATTTTACAGCGATTTTTCTGCGATTTGCGTTTTTTTATTTTTTTACACTGTATATAGCCAGTTGCTAAGGAGGAGTCCAGGAAGCCGGCCGCCGCGTCCTTAACAACCGATGAGTCATCAGCTGACTTTACGCTCAATGTAAAAAAAAAATGCCGGCTAAAAGAAAAAAATCAAAAAAAAAAAAAGCATGGGGTCCCCCCCATGTCCATACCAGGCCCTTGGGTCTAGTATGGATTCAGAGGGGAACCCCATGCCAATTTTTTTTTAAAAATGGCGTGGGGGTCCCCCCAAAATCCATACCAGACCCTCATCCGAGCACGCAGCTCGGCAGGTCAGGAAAGGGAGGGGACGAGCGAGCGCCCCTCCTCCTGAACCATACCAGGCCACATGCCCTCAACATGGGGGGATGGGTGCTTTGGGGCAGGGGGGCTCTGCGTCCCCCACCCCAAAACACCTTGCCCCCATGTTGATGGGGACAAGGGGTCTGCGGGTTGGGGGCTTATCAGAATCTGGAAGCCCCCTTTAACAAGGGGTCCCCCAGATCCCGGCCCCCTCCCTATGTGAATGAGTATGGGGTACATGGTACCCCTACCCATTCACCTGGGGAAAAAAAGTAGTATAGTGCTAAAAAATACAGTAGACAGTTTTTGACAAGTCTTTTATTATGCAGCTCTGGGGGTCTCTTCCAACTTCTCCACTCTCTTCCCTGTGCTCTCCGGTTCTTCTCCCGTTGTCCTGTGCCTTCTGCTGGGTTCTTCTGCTCTTTTGCCCGCTCTTTTGCTAGCTCTTGCCCGGTCTTCGTCGTCTTCTCCCCTCTTCTTCCAATGTTGACTTGTCACTGTCTCCCGCTGTAATGCCATGTGCGCCGTGCCCAATGACTTATATAGGCATGGGGTGGGGTCACTGGGTGATGTCATCCGGTGACCCCACCCCCTTATGACGTTACAGCCCGGGGCATGATGGGTCTGTGACATCACAAGGGGGCGTGGCATTCTAATGATGTAATCCGATTGCCACGCCCCCATCGTTATTTAAGAAATGCAGGACATCGGCTCCGACAGATCAGCGGGACGCAGCATCAGAGGAAGGTCATCGTCCGGAGCAGAGAAAGAAGAACACCGGACAAAGAAGACAGAAGAAAAGCGGAAGAAGAACATGGGGAACATGTCCGCTGACCACTCCAATGCTAAAAAGTGTAACAGAGGAAAAACCTATTTTTCCATCCATCTGCGGATCGGATCGGGTGACGACAGGCTCAGCGGTCCGTCATCATCCGATCCCCCATAGAGGAGAGCGGCACTCTGACAGGTCTGTCCCTGCACAGTGTGCAGAGACAGACCTGTCATCTGCCTGTCCAGCGGGGATCAATGGAGCGATCCCCGCTGAGCAGAGCGGGCTCCGTACACGGGGTATAAAGCCCCATCGTGTGTATGAGGGTTAAACAGAAATTCAAGTTTTCATATCTTTAAAGGTGACCATACACTGGCCAATCAGTTAGATCTTCCATACATGCCTTTTACAAGGACAGCTATTCTGCCGCAGTTAAAAGCATGTTTTTTTTCTGTGAAATTTAAGACTCCAGGCACTGCGATCAGCTGCATTGGTATAGTGCGATTAGCTGCGGTTGCGTTTAGCTGCGGTTTGCAATTTCCATAGCAACCCGACAGGGTACTGACTGTATTGAACGGGGATCCAACTTGGATCCCTGCCAATGCCCGGCACTGTTTGGTATGAATCTTGAGGGGGAACTCCACGCCAAATTTTCAATAAAAAACTGGCATGGGTTCCCCTCCAGGGGCATACCAGGCCCTTCGGTCTGGTATGGGTTTTAAGGGGAACCCCCTACACAGAAAAAACGGCGTGGGGTCCCCCCTCAAAATCCATACCAGACCCTTGTCCGAGCATGCAGCCCGGTCGGACAGAAAAGGGGGTGGGGACGAGCGAGCACCCCCTCCTGAATGGTACCAGGCCGCATACTCTCAACATGGGGGGTTGGTGCTTTGGTGCAAGGGGGCGCCCTGCGGGCCCCCCACCCCAAAGCACCTCGTCCCCATGTTGATGAGGATAAGGGCCTCTTCCCAACAACCCTGGCCATTAGTTGTCGGGGTCTGCGGGCGGGGGCTTATCGGATTCCGGGAGCCCCCTTTAATTAAGGGGGCCCCCAGATCCCAGCCCCCCACCCTATGTGAATGAGTATGGGGTACATCGTACCCCTACCCATTCACCTAGGAAAAAAGTGTCAATGAAAAAACACGCTAGACAGGTTTTTAAAGTAATTTATTAGGCAGCTCCGGGGTCTTCTTCTGACTTCGGGGGTCTCTCAGGCGTCTTCTCCCTCTCTCCGATGTCGTCTACGTGCTCTCGGTTCTTCTCCGATGCCTTCTTCCTTCTGCTGGGCTCCTCCGCTATCTTCAGCTCTTTTGCCACTCTTTTGCTAGCAGAGGAGCCCGATCCTCTGAGACGTCTTCTTTCCTCTTCTCTTCCTGAGATGTTGACACGACACTCCCTCTCGCTGTAATGCCGTGAGCGAGGTCTGTAACCAATTATGACCCCGCCCCTTATGTCATCACAGTCTCAGCATGCCCCGGGACTGTGCCGTCATAATGGGCGGGGTCACCCGGTGACATCACATGGTGACCACGCCCCATGCCTATATAAGTCACCACACACCTCGCAGACGTCAGTACAGCGGGAGAGAGCATCGTGTCAACATCGGAAGAAGGGAAGAGAAGAGGGGAGAAGGCAGTGGCAATGAAGAAGAAGAACAACAACAAGACGACCGGGCCACCACTAGCAAAAGACCTGGAAGAAGATAGCGGGGGAGCCTGCCAGAAGAACTGGAGCGGAAAAGAACCGGACAGAGACAGAAGAACTGGACAGCAGGAGAAGACCGGGTTCCTCCACTAGCAAAAGAGCGGCAAAAGAGCAGAAGATAGTGGAGGAGCCTGGCAGAAGAGCCGGAGAGCGTGGAGAAGAGCGCGGAGAAGAACCAGAGATTGGGAGAAGATCCAGAGAGCGTGGAAGAGACCTCTGAAGTCGGAAGAAGACCCCTGGAGCTGCCTAATAAATTACTTTAAAAAACCTGTCTAGTGTGTTGTTTTCTTGACACTTTTTCCCCCAGGTGAAAGGTTCGGGGTACCATGTACCCCATACTCATTCAAATAGGGTGGGGGGCTGGGATCTGGGGGCCCCCTTATTTAAGGGGGCTCCCGGATTCTGATAAGCCCCCCACCTGCAGACCCCAACAACCAACGGCCGGGGTTGTCGGGAAGAGGCCCTTGTCCTCATCAACATGGGGACAAGGTGCTTTGGGGTGGGGCCCCCCTTCCCCAAAGCACCCATCCCCCATGTTGAGGGCATGCGGCTTGGTACGGTTCAGGAGGGGGGGGGCGCTTGCTCGTCCCCACCTCCTTTCCTGACCGGCCAGGCTGCGTGCTCGGATAAGGGTCTGGTATGGATTTGGGGGAATCCCCATGCCATTTTTTCGGCGTACGGAGTTCCCCTTAATATCCATACCAGACTGAAGGGCCTGGCATGCACCTGAAGGGGGAACCCATGCCGGTTTTTCTCACGCTGTTTTAATAGGAAGATGTATTTTTCCTATTGCAGCAAGCGCAAGATGTACCTCTCCGAGAACCAGCCCGATCCTATCACGCTGGAAACATTCTCGCGTGCAGGTACTCCTGTGTGTGCGCTGAATCACACGCTGGATTAAGGATCTATCCAGTGCACCAATTAAGGTCTGAACCAGCGCAGTGCATTCATCTTAGTAAATGACCCCCACTGTGTGCATCTTCAAAATTTGGCTTTTAAAATACTTAAAAAAAAAATTTTAAAAGCAAAAATACACAATAAAAAAAGTGTAAAATTTTTGTGTGGTTTAGATTCTCCCTAAAACATCACTGATGTTCTTCATTTTTTGTTGCACATCATTGATGTTTTGCTTAATATTTTCTAAATTACGATTGCATCCCATTATCTCCCCGATGAGGATCTGGGCACTTTCACTTGTGAAATTAGTTTCTTCTACCACAACATCCACATCACCTAAAAAAAAAATAAAAAACACCATGTATTATAAATATGCAGGAACAGATCTCTTACCTGAAGCTGTGGTCTCAGACACTCACCTGTTGTGGTGACAATTTTGCCCAGTTCCAAAATGTCTCCCTCCTCATCCTCTGCTTGGTTCCCATTCTTTCAGAGGTTGGGGGTCCCTGGTGTCCTCAGATGTCCCGAGTCTTTTCTCCCCTATGTGAATAAAAAAAGGTATACTTAGCACACAGATATTGGAGGACAGAAATAGGAATATGAAACATTGCTTGGAAGTGTTGTACAATTGTCTGTTTTGCCAGAGTTCCAAGCTGAAGACATTTTTATCTCCTTTCCAATGCTGGAAGACTTCCCTTTTTTGGACAAGTTTCACACATGGAGACACCCCAAGTATCCACTGGAGCACCTGCATGGGACACCCTAAAAAGGGTATTCTTGTGTCCCACACTAGTGCTCTTGCATCCAGATGTGTAAACAGCTGCTGAGTGTCCTCTCCTCTACACTGAATCAAGTTTGCATTTCATTCTAGTTACAAACCCATCTAGACAACAAACTTCTTTTAATACAAATAGGCCTTAACAAATGTAGTTAACCTGCATGTGACCAAAACATCATATTTTAGTGGGCAAACAACATTGTTTCCTATGACCGATTAATGTGCCCATGACCATGAAAGTTGTCATTTTAAACTGTACAACAGTAAAGAAAAGCACATGAAGCAGCATGCAAGTAATAATAATAATAGGAACACACAACAACTACTTACTTTTTAGAAGCACTCTCTTGATTCTTTTGTACTAATCGTGCTAACTCAATTTCAGGTCTGACCATCATTTCTTCAGTTAATCCTTGGATCGTCGTACCCCAAAATTCTTCTGCAGACTCTTCACAACTTTAGTCATGATCTTGGCCTTTCTCACATTTGGGTCGAGGTACAGTCCATACTTGCCGTCATAGTGGGCCCTCTTCAAGATGTCAACCATCTCCACCATCTCTACAAAGGACATATTTGAGGCTTTCAATCTCTTCCGGGATCGGAACATTCGTGGCTCCGGGCTTTCCTCGTTGCTGCTGCTGTTTGCATGCACCTGATGTGTCTCTGCCATGTTTTCTCCCCACTGCATCGAAAGACAAGGGGCGGGGAATAGACTAGAAAGAACATCAGGGGTGGGTGGAGTTTCACGCATGTGCAGTGTATATAAAGCGTAACACACGTGCGTTCTGTGAGCGGAGGACGAAGTAACAGAAGTGACGATCGTTCTAACGAAGGTACAATTTTAACTTGGTGCATCACTGGCCCTATACTACTTATAGATTGAGGCCTATATTGGGTCAAGATTAGGAGAGTTTAGCCTGACATTAGGGTTTGTCTTGTGTCTTGCAGAGAAAATGGATGGGTTCAAAGACCACAGCTTTCTACCAATCTTCATAGACAAGTACAGGGAGCTGCCCTGTCTGTGGCAGGTGAAACATCCACAATATAATAACAAAATAAAGAGGCAGGAAGGCAATGGAGAAACTGCTGGAGTTGGTGAAGCCACACGTCCCCACGGCAAACATCCCCCATTTAAAAACAAAAATTGATGACCTGAGGAGCACATATCTTAGGGAGCGCAAGAAGGTCCAGGATTCCCAGAGATCAGGAGCAGCAGCAGATGACATTTATGTCCCCAGGCTCTGGTATTATGACAGACTGAATTTTCTGTCAATCAGATTGAAGTCAGGCAATCACGCTCCACTCTTCCTTCCACCCTCCCTTACACGCTTCCTTCCACCTCAGGTGAGGCTTCCAACACCCACCCTGGGCTTTCTAGCCAGGAAGAAGTGGAGGAGCCCGTCTTGAGCCAGGTATAGCATTGTTCTACAGATTTATTTAAAAAAATTAATGATGTTAACTAGATGTTATTAGTGATCACTAATTTCTGATTTAATAAAGTGTTTTACATATCAATAGACAGTAGTGGCCAAAAATGATTGTGAAAAGAATGGGGTCAGAATGATAGTCTTTTCTATTTGTTAACATTCAATTTACAACAGTCATGAGCTGAAAATTGTGTGTGATTGATGACCAAAAAACTCAAACTATGTCCCTTTTTCATACACAGGAAAGCCTCAGCCAGGAGTAGGGCGTGGAATGTGGCAGCCTGGAGGAGGCTGTGGAATTTGGCAACCAGGAGGTGGCAGGGGTTAGTGGCAGCCAGGAGGTGGCCAGGCCCAGTAGCCTGACAGAATCACAGGTCCCTCCCCTCCGTCTTTCACCAAAAAGGCCCAGGAAGGGGAGGAACGTGGAGGAGTCAGCACTCAGGTTGATTGGGGAGGCTTCTGCCACCCTCAGAACCACCCCCACTCTTAAAGAAGCCTTTGCCTCCATGGCTGCATGCAAACTGCTGGAAATGGAGGAGAGCCAATGCCTCTTGTGTGAGGAAATCGTGTACCTCACACTAAATAAGGGTTTGGGGTTGAAATCACCAACAAAACCCACCTGTGTGAGTTGGACCATACTTCTCCTCCTCCTGCCACACCTCCAACACCTCAGCCACAGCCTGGATGTAAGCCTGGAAGAAAGAGTGGAAGGAAGACAAGAAAGTCATGGCCTGGGTTCAGTCTGGTCTGACAAAAGATGCAGACTCAGTGGTCCGTCATCATCCGATCCCCCATAGAGGAGAGCGGCACTCTGACAGGTCTGTCCCTGCACAGTGTGCAGAGACAGACCTGTCATCTGCCTGCCCAGTGGGGATCGACGGAGCGATCCCCGCTGAGCAGAGCGGGCTCCGTACACGGGGTATAAAGCCCCATCGTGTGTATGAGGGTTAAACAGAAATTCAAGTTTTCATATCTTTAAAGGTGACCATACACTGGCCAATCAGTTAGATCTTCCATAAATTAGATTCAGTGCAAGAGCCTGTTTGATTTTCTACAATTAGAAGTAATTCTTACAGTGCATCTTCCTATTACCGCTTTAGCCTAATGCTCTCTTTCCATTATTTCAGCCCCAAAGTTGCGCGATTTACAATGTGCTTTTTCAAGTTGTTTTCCACTATTGAAACTTGTCATGCCACTAGGGACTGAAAAGTTGCATCACAAGTTCTACCCCATGATTTACAATAAGTACCGTTCATATGTGTGTGACTTCAAGTAGTCCCTGCACTACTTTGGTCCCACTTTGATGCGACTTGAGATTCATAGACCTCAAAAATACACAGGCATTGATTCAAGTTTTGGTAAAACGTTGCGGGAAACTCGCGGCAAAAAACAGACAACTTTGGGCTTGCAATAGTGGAAACCAAGCCTTAATGCCGTGTCATGCGACTAATTCAAAACATCTGAGAAAAAGTCGCACTGAAGTTGGAACAAAGTAGTGCAAGAACTTTTTTTGGAGTTGCACCAATTAGAACGGGGGAAAATTGAAATACATGTGTTTTGACTGCACCACTTGCTTACTGGGCACTTAAACCCCCCTGCTGTCCTGACCAATTTTCAGCACTGATCCATTTTGAATGACAATTGTGCGGTCATACTTAGCCAAATGTTTTTTTTTTAAGTTCCCACAAATAGAGCATTCTTTTGGTGGTATTTGATCACCTGTGTGTTTTTTTTCTTTGGTTCAAACAAAAGAAAAGACAGATTTTTATAAATAATGTTGTATATTTTTGGATATTTTGATATTAAATTTTGCAAACAGGTAATTTTTCTCCTTCATTGATGTATGCTGATGAGGCGGCACTGATTGGTTACACTGATAGGCAGCACTGCTTGGGATCACTGGTGGGCATTGATAGGTGGCACTGGCAGGTGGTACTGGTGGGCACAGATGAGGCAGAATTGCCTCTTCGGGACCAATGTCCCTTGCACCTAAGCCAGTCTTCAACTTTTATTTTTATCCTCATGCTGTCAGTGTGAGGAGAAAAAATAAACAGATCGACTTTCTATTAAAGGTCTAAATGGGCCATTAACATGCATCACAATTGAACTTAAGAATGTGTCTTTGCAAAGTTAAACTCATTAAAATCCTTTCTTATTTTTGCTTGGGGATAGACTGCAGAGGGATTATAAGTTTTGGGGGATGACTACACCCCTCATAGGGTGAAGACACCTACCAAGTTTTGCCAATTTCTTATTCAAAATTATTCACTTCCTGTCACATAGCCAAACAGGAAGTGAGGGTAAAACCCTACCAATGTATGTCCTTGGGGACACACAGGTCAATCAAAGTAGTTTCCCAATTCGGGAAATTGCACTCTAGCATTTTGCTATGTACATCCCAAATTATTATGTATCTTGGGGTTTATTTACTAAAAGGTAAATCCACTTTGCACTACTAGTGCACTTAGAAGTGCAGTTGCTGGAGATCCGAGGGGGACATGCAAGAAAAAAAAACAACATCTTTGACTCTACATGATTTGATGATAAAATCACCAATGCTACCCCTCTGATTTTCATCAACTACACTTGTATTGCAGAAAGGATTTGCCTTTAATAAACCCCAAAATACCTAATAATTTGGGGTGTACACAACAAAGTGCTAGAGTGCAATTTGCATAATGGGGGCACTAGTTAGATTGACCTGTGTGTCCCCAAGGAAAAATATTATTAGGGTTTTACTCTCACTTCCTGTTTAGCTATGTGACAGAAAGTGAAGCCAATTTTAAGAGAAGGGACACAATGCCCAACCTTAAAAAAAAAAAAAAAATCTTGATTTCCTGACAGGCTCCATGGCAGCATACGTGTGGGTAGGCTCCGCCTCCATAACTACCCAATAGGACCCCTCTCACATAAATCTTTGCTCTAGGCTGCTATCCATGTTCCTTTTTTGTCCTCCTCCGTAGGACCAGGTGTTGGTTCTCCTACCTGAAGATAATCCTCCCTACGATCGATGCTGCCGAGTGTAAAAGATTCCTCCGATAGGCCCTGACTGTTAAGCAGGGTATGGAGTGTATAGCAGAGTAGCGCTGAAGATTGGATTGGTTCATCTATGTGCGCACGGTCTGTTTGCCTAATGTTTCAGGCGACCATTATCTGCTGCCAAGTCCGGTGTGTGTGTGTATGGATGACGGTTCCTCGGCCCAGGTGATCATAGGTGGAGGGGTAAGGTTTTATATTCATTCACATATGGCAGCAGTGTTTATGTGTTCTCATACCTCTGTGTGTTTTTCCTGCTTCATTGGTGTCCTAATCGGCGCTGACGCTCTCTGCGTTCCAGCAGCCGCTCTCTCTGTTACTTCCGGGTACCGGCGTGCGCTCTGCGCATGCGCGGACCCGATACGAAGTCGAGGCTTGGTTCGCGCATGCGCGCGAGCGTCTCGCGTCTGACGTCGGTGATGACGTCACGGGCGCCACTTTTAAAAGCTGTGGAAAGCTTACAGAGCCCCGGGAATGATCATGGGGGATACGGCGACTTCCCGGGGCAACTATCTTGGCAATTCAAGGTAAGACAATCTCTATTGTCTGGGGGTGGAGGTCTGTTGTCAGTCAGCTGAATCTGTGAATCTGTCTCTGCAGCTTCTTATTGTATTGACACCATGGACTCCTCACTGCCCCCTAGTGGCCAGCCCGCTTGTAGCAGGTATCTTTGCAGTTATGCTTTTCTGCCTATACAAGGATTGGGAGTAGGATTTTAGGACACCAGCTGATTTCTTTTCTATCTTCTCTGTGTTTTTCCCTCACAGCCCTCCTAGGTCTGATCCACACTGTAGTTCCCATAAAGGAAGTGGATCATCAAAATCACACCACCGGCAATCTTCCTCCAGGTCTAGCCATCATAGATCTCCTTCCAGATCTGAACAGTGCAATAAAAATCCTTATCATCCCCCTTCATCTCACTCTAGAGAGAGATCAGGAAAATCATGCTGGGGATGCAGGATGCCTGTTCCAACAGACAAATCTCTCTGTGATCACTGCTTCTCTAAAGCTGCAGATGAGAGGGATGGTGCAGACCAGCGTTTGGAATCTATGGTGAGGCGGGTTGTGAAAGAATCTCTACAGGAAAGAGAGGCTCAACAGCCCCGTGATTCCACATCAGACCCATTATGCCCTCCAGTGGGTGAAGGTTCTGTACATGAGACATGGGAATCTTCCCAGCCAAGTCACCCTTCTGCTCCTGTTTCAGACAGCGAATCGGATCTGAAAGATCCTGGCGTGGGGTTTGAGTATGCTCTAGTTCCTTCTTTGGTGAAGGCAGTAAAAGAGGCCCTGAAGTGGGAAGATCCGGTTACTTCCCCCCCAAAGCAGAGAAAGTTTTTTAAGCAGCTCAATAAGGAGCGACAGTATTTTCCTTTTCTCTCTGAGCTGGGCGATGTCATTTCTGAGGAATGAAGCAAAATGGACAAGAAAAGTTCCATGCAGTCAAAGGTCTTAAAACTATATCCTTTTAAGGAAGAGGACGTAAAGCACATTGAATCAGCTCCATTAGTGGATGCAGCTCTAATGAGACTAGCAAGATATGTAACGCTTCCCTTGGAAGACACTGTATCTTTTAAAGATCCTTTGGAGAGGCGAATTGAGGATCTACCTGACATCAGGAATGGCATGTAAGCCAGTACTTGCGATAGCTGCAGTCTCCAAAGCTTTGGAATCTTGGTCTGATAATGTGGATGAGTTCTTAAGAGGTATCTCTACTGAAACAGCTAAGGATTCTCCTATCCAAGAGATCAGGCTGGCATCAGCATTTCTTGGGGAGGCATCTATTGATGTCATCCGCCTGATGTCCCGGGTTATGTTGGCAGCTGTTTCAGCTCGTCGTGCCTTATGGCTCCGTCCGTGGTTGGCGGATCCAGCTTCCAAGCAAGCTTGGTGCCGAATTCCATTTGAAGGTTCTTCATTGTTTGGCAATAAGCTTGATAGTGCCATAACCCGGGCCACAGGTGGGAAGTCTGGTTTCCTCCCTCAGGACAGACGCGTACAAAATCAGAAATGCAGTTTTCCTAGAAGACAAAACTCTGATCGCGCTAGGGATGCGCGTACCTACAGACCTGGTCGGGAGTTTTCAAGATCCTGGAAATCCAGGCAGTCTTCTTTTAAGAAACCCGCAAAAGGGGGTTCCTCTGGCAACCAGGACGCCACTAAGTCCTTTTGAGATTGGGCCCGCTCAGGCATGCCTGGTGGGGGCTCGTCTTCGCCACTTCGGGCATGTCTGGGCGGCCTCAATCCGAGATTATTGGACCATCAAGACGGTCTCCTCCGGTCACAAGTGGGTCTTCAACAATACCCCAAGACTCAGATTTTTTTCCACATCTCTTCCAGGGTCAGAAGAGAAAAAGCAGGTCCTATTAACCTACGTGAATTGTTTATTGGATCAAGGCGCAGCCGTCCCTGTTCCAGAAAATGAACGAGGCAAAGGCATGTTTTCTCCTCTGTTCATGATACAGAAGAAAAACGGTACATGGAGGCCAGTAATAGATTTAACATATCTCAATTCCTTTATCCGAAAGGAAAAGTTCAAAATGGACTACGATCCAACAATCAGTACATCTGGGAGATTGGATGATTTCAATCGATCTGAAAGATGCATACTTTCACGTGCCAGTGGCAACAGAGTTTCAACAATTCCTCCGCTTTGCGGTAGGCAATCAGCATCTGCAGTTCACATGTCTACCCTTCGGCCTAACAACGTCACCTCGGGTCTTCTCAAAGGTCCTGTTGTCTGTTGTGGCTCTACTTCGTATCAAGGGGATTCGCCTCCACCACTGTTTAGACGACCTACTTCTCCTAGCTCAGAACAAAGATCAACTGTTAGAGCACAAGAGCTTAGTCATCTCCACCCTTCAGGAATTTGGGTGGCTTCTGAATCTAGAAAAGAGCCATCTAGAGCCAACACAATCTCTGGTGTTTCTAGGGGCTCACTTCAACACATTGGAAGGCACCAACTCCCTTCCAGAGGAGAAGATTGGAGCGATTCGAGACAGAATACATGCAGCCCTTGCGTCGTCTCACCTCTCCGCTCTCCAATGCCTGAAAGTAATTGGCACGATGACAGCTACCATTCCTATGGTGAAGTGGGCCCAATGGCATACACGACCATTCCAAAAAGGGTTCCTTCAACAATGGGATTCTTCCAGCCAAGTCCAGCGCATACACCTTACTTCATCCATGAGGACGTCTCTCCTTTGGTGGCTTCAAGGGAAGAATCTGCGCAATCACCATTCAATCATGCCCATCTCATGGGTCACATTAACTTCGGATGCCAGCAATCGGGGTTGGGGCGCTCACTGCCTTTCAGAAGTGGCGCAAGGCCGATGGTTTTTCCCTGCTCGAGGGATTGTCTCCAACATTCTAGAGCTGAGGGCCGCCTTTCAGGCACTCCTGTCATTTCGCCATCTAATAGAAGGGTCATCAGTGATGCTGAGGTTGGACAATACAACCGTGGTGGCTTACATAAAGAAGCAAGGTGGAACTCACAGCTGGTCCCTGTTACAGGAAGTGGAGCCAATAATGAGCTGGGCTCAGAAGTATTTGTCCAACATCTCGGCATTTTACATTCCGGGGATTCAGAATGTACAGGCGGACTTCCTCTCGCGAGTTCAAATGGACAACAACGAGTGGTCTCTCCACAGGGAGGTGTTCGAGTGGCTTCTGACCGTGGGAGTACTTTCAGAGGTCGATCTGTTTGCTTCTCCATGCAACCACAAAATGCCCAGATATTATTCAAGGTTCAGAGACCCTCAGGCATACGGGATAGATGCTCTCTCAGATCAATGGAAGTTTCAGAAGGCTTATGCCTTCCCTCCGGTACCAGTGATTCTTCAATTTCTCCGGAGGCTCAGAACAGAGAAGGTGGAGATCATTGCAGTGATTCCTTTCTGGCCCAACAGGCCGTGGTTTCCTCTGTTATCGCTCCTGAGTTTTCAAGACCCAGTTCCCCTTCCTCTCAGGCCGGATCTACTTTCGCAAGGCTCGACGTTACACCCATGCCCGTCTTGCCTACACCTCAGGGTGTGGTTCTTGAGAGGGAAAGGCTTGAATCTCTAGGTTGTCCGGAAGAAGCTATTTCAACTCTTCCTAGTGCCCGGAGGGGAAGTACGAACAGAGTATACGAACGGATATGGTCTAAATTCTCTGATCACATGTCTTCCCGGTCAAATCCGTGTAATTCTCCAGCAGTACAGGACATTCTAAGTTTTCTCCAATCAGGGATGGACCTATCTTTAGCAGTCAGCTCACTAAGAGTTCAAGTTTCAGCCATCTCGGCCTTCACAGGAGTATCTTGGGCTAATCACACATTAGTCCGTCAATTCTTTAAAGGAGCTATCAGGCTTAAACCTCAAAGAAGACCTAGGTTTCCCAAATGGGACCTTCCTATTGTCTTGGATTTTCTCTCCAATCTCGGATCAGATCCTGACAAACCTCTTTCCATGAGAGATCTCACGCTCAAGACCACCTTTTTAGTAGCTGTAACATTGGCTAAAAGAGTGTCAGAGATTAGAAATCTAGGTTCAGAAGAACCTTTCCTGACCTTCTTTCCAGACAGGGTAGTGTTGATTCCCATGCTTGGGTCAAACCCTAAAGTGACCTCAGTCTTTCATGAAAACCAAGAGATTGTACGTTCCTACTTTCAGAACAACGGATGATCAGGATGTTCATCCACTTGACGTAGGCCACACTCTAAAACAATATCTGGAGGTCACGGCTCCATTCAGACAAACGGAATTCCTTTTCGTTCTTCTCCATGGTAAAAACAAGGGAATGCGAGCTTCGGTCAGATCAATTTCTTCTTGGATTGTGCAGACCATTCAGAGGGCATACAAGGCAAAGGGCTTGGCTCCTCCAGAGGCAGTGACAGCTCATTCGACCAGGAGTATCTTGACCTCGTGGGCAGCTTCTCGGCATGTCGCGCCTGAAATCATTTGTAAAGCGGCTTCCTGGTCTTCTATTAACACATTTGTTTCCCACTACTGTGTTGAGCCTGCTGCTCTGTCATCCATTAATTTTGGTTTACAAGTATTGTCGGTTGACAATGTAAAATAAATTTGCTTTCTTTGCTCAAAAATTTTTGCCCGCCCGTGTGTATTTTTGGGCGAGTTATTTGCCACACGTATGCTGCCATGGAGCCTGTCAGGAAAACGGAAAATTTATATCAAATACTTACCGTAATTTTCCTTTCCTGATAGGCTCCATGGCAGCAGGAGTCCCTTCCAAATGACTGGAGTAGGCTAGTTACGGAACATGGATAGCAGCCTAGAGCAAAGATTTATGGGAGAGGGGTCCTATTGGGTAGTTATGGAGGCGGAGCCTACCCACACGTATGCTGCCATGGAGCCTATCAGGAAAGGAAAATTACGGTAAGTATTTGATATAAATTTTCCGTTTTCCCTCAAATGTCCACAATTAGAATAGGATTGTCTTCAGCTTGATTTTAGTTCAGTGCTCTAAATCAGTGCTTCTCAACCCTGTCCCCAAGTACCCCCCAACAGGCCATGTTTGCAGGTTTTCCTTCATCTTGCACGGGTGCTTTAAATCAAAGTCAATGGCTTTGTATTTTGGACAGCTATTTTAGATAGGACATGTTTAGGAAATGTATCTTGTCGGGGGGGGGGGGTACTTGAGGACTGAGGCTGAAAACCACTGCTCAAAAAGAAAATTGAATACTTACCACTCTGAAATGTTACTTTCCTGCTCACTATCCATGGCAGCATACGCACATTCCATGCATGTGCTACCATGAAGGCACCAGGAAAACTGAAAATTGTATACTCACTTTTCCGTAATTTTCCTTTCCTGACGCCTCTCCATGGCAGCACACACTGGGTTGTGACTCTGCCCCCACAACCTGACAGGATTGGTTAGCTATAAATTTGAAGGGGAGACACCCCGCTGCATTCTCTGTAAATATATCACCAAAAAATAGGGTGAGAATTTGTGTGCTGCCATGGAGAGGCATCAGGAAAGGAAAATTACGGAAAGGTGAGTATACAATTTTCTGTTTTCCTGACGCCTCCATGGCAGCATACACTGGGAAATAACTCGCCAGTCGGGAGGGTGCAAGAAAATAATATTTATTCCTTATAATGCGGAAGAATTGGCTCTAACAACAGATCTACCGAAGTCTGCCATAGCCAAGTGATCAGAATCCACCCTATAGTGAGAAATGGAAGTGTGTCTGGAGGACCAAGTTGCTGCTTTGCAAATCGTCTCCGGTGAAACCCTGCAATACGCTACCCAGGAGGTAGCCACTGCCCTGGTCGAGTGAGCCCTGATGCCTTCGGGAATTGCCAGGTGATGCATGGAGTATGCCTTCTTGATGGACTTGACTAACCAGGAGGCGATAGTACGTGAAGTAGCCGCTTGACCTCGTCTGTTTCCATGTGGAATGACCATGAGAGCATCCGTCTTCCTAAAAGGATTTGTAGCCGCCAGGTAACTAATGATGGTTGTTTTAACATCCAGAGGATGAGGTTCACCTTGATCATTAGTAAAGGATGGTAAGACAATGTCTTGGTTGTAGTGAAAGGAAGTTGCTACCTTCGGGATGAAATAGGTCTGAAGGTCTTAGTACTACTTTATCAGGAAAGAATACTAAGTAAGGTTCTGATGCCATCAGTGCTTGGATTTCAGATACCCTCTTTGCTGACGTAATTGCAATGAGAAAAGACAGTTTTAGAGTCAGATCCCACAGAGAGATTGATTCAGATGGAGTAAAAGGAGGATTGGTGAAGGCATCGAGAACTACTGAGAGATCCCATGATGGAAAAGCTGGTTTCTTGGGAGGTTTGATTTTCAGACAGGCTCTCAGGAATTGGATTACCAGCGGATGTAATGCCCATCTAGTGCCTGTTTTGGCTGACAAGGTGGATACTTGTACATTAAACTTAGACCTTTGTTGATTCCTGACTGGAGCAATAGGATCCCGTCCCTTCTGCTGTGCCATGGTAAAGAATTTGTTCCAAATTCTTGTATAGGTGGTGTTGGTGGTACTTTTCCTGGCTTGCATCAGGGTTGATATTACTTCCTGAGAGCAGCCTTGTTCCCTTAACCTAACCCTTTCAACTTCCATGCCGTCAGATGCAACTTCTCTGGAGCTGGGTGTAGAAATTGGCCTTGAAATAGCAAATCCGGAGTTACCGGAATAAGGATTGGAGGTTGAAGGCTGAGCTGCAATAGGGTCGTGAACCATGGTCTTCTCGGCCAAAGAGGTATTACTGCGATTACTGTGGCTGAAGATCTCCGAAGCCTGGACAGGAATCTCGCAATTAACGGAGTTGGCGGGAATATTTATCCCAACTTGAAGTTCCATGGGTGAATTAGACAATCTATCCCTTCGGCTGAAGGGAACGATGCTCTGGACAGAAACCTCCGACACTTTGTATTCGCAGGTGTGGCTGCTAAGTCGATCTCTGGCACTCCCCATGTCTCCATAAGAAGAGAAAAGGCCTGGAGACTCAGGGACCATTCGTTGTTCGAAAGAGTCTCTCGACTCAGGTAATCGGCTAACATGTTCTGTGCCGCAGGAACATATATTGCTTTTAAGTCTGCTAGGTGTGCCTGTGCCCATTCCAAGATAGGACGGACCTCCTCCATCAGTGTGAGACTCTTCATACCCCCTTGCCTCTGGATGTAGGACACTGCCACCTTGTTGTCCATCCAGATAAGCACGTTCTTCCCTATGAGGACTGGTGCAAATGCCATGAGGGCCTGGAAAGGCTGCCCTGAGTTCCAGTATATTCAATACCATATCCTGGGCCTGGAACTGCCATTGGCCCTGTGCTGCTTGATCTTGACAGTGAGCTCCCCAGCCGCTCTGACAGGCATCCAAAGTGACTATTATCAGATCTGGGGGAACTATCAGCTTGTATTTCCTGAGGTTGGTCAAGTATGTCCACCACCACACTGATTGCTTCATTGGTCTGAAGATGGTAATGGTCTGACTCATCGATACTCCATCCCACTGCCTCAGAAAGGAGTTTTGCAGGACTCTCATGTGCCATTGTGACTACTGCACCATGGGCAGGGTTGCAGCCATGGACCCTAGTACACTCAAACAGGTTCTGGCTGGAAGATGCCTCGCTGATAGTAATCTCCGCATCTTCTGTACTAGAGGCTGAATCTTCTCCTGAGGGAGTTGTACCCTGTTCAATTTGGTGTTCAGATCCGCTCCCAGGAATACCATATTTTGCGTGGGTTGTAGACTGCTCTTTTTCCAGTTGACTAGCCAACTGAAGTCCTGGAGAGTCGTGAGTAAGATCCTCTGAGGACACAGCAAAGTTTCTTGATCTTCTGCCAAGAGTAGGATGTCGTCCAAATAATGGTGAACTCGCAGACCCTTTTCCCTGAGGAATGCAACCAGGGGTAGGAGGACCTTGGTGAATGTCCTGGAGCCGACGAGATGCCGAAAGGAAGGCACTGGAATTGGAAGTGGCTTTTGTTGATGGCAAATCGGAGGAATTTTTGAAAGGCGGGATGAATTGGAATATGTAGGTAAGCATCCGATAAATCTACTGAGAGCATCCAGTCGCCCAGGTTCACTGCCAGAAATATGAACTGCAGGCTCTCCATTTTGAAGGCCTCTATTTTTATGTTCCTGTTGAGATTTTTTAAATCCAATACAGGGCGTAAGTCTCCGGTCTTCTTCTTTCCAAAAAATAGTGGAGAATAGAACCCCCTCCCATTTTGGTCTGATGGAACCTCCAGGATTGCCCCTTTCTCCTTCAATTCCACTATATATTTTATTTTTATTTTTTTGCTGGTCTGCAAGCGCCCCCAGCAGTGGAGTATGCTTTCTTTAACTCCAGATCCAGTTTCTGATCCAGAACATCCCGAAAGGAAACCGCGTCTTCAATAGGCAGAGTGACATGCCGTGCAAGACGCATCAAGGAGGAGTTAACTATTGGGGCATTCATCAATGAATTGACTTTTGACTCCTTCAGAGGATACATCTTTGTCAGTCTGTTGGTGAGACTGGCCCGCTTATCAGATCTTTCCCACTCATCTTTAATTAGATCCTCGAGTACACCTATAAAAGGGAAATTCTCTGGTTCTTTTTTTAAATTTGGGAAATATTTCCGAACTTTCTGCGGTTCCACTATATCTTCTTCCCAGCCCATCGCTTCTTTAACTGACTTTGCGAAAGGCTGTACAAGGGAGAAATCAAAACCTGCTGACATGTCCTGATCCTGATCTCCTGAGGAGGGTTCTGATGCCTGGGGCTGATGGTCGTCCGCTACCGATGTGCTGGGCGGCGTAGGCCTATCCATTAGTGGTGCCGTTGTCTCCCTTATGGATTCCCGCACCAATTCTCTTATGAGCTCCGTAGCCACACTAGCGTCTAGTTCTTTGTCCTTTGCTGCTTCATTGAAGCAGGATCTGCAGACTAGTTTATCTGGCAAGGCCGGCGCGCCGCATACCCAGCAAGCGTTTGCTGCAGGACGGGTGTGGCGGCTCTGGCGGTGTGATGAAGGTGACCGTCTGCGGTGCGACCAACTATGACGGCAGCGGCTGCATCGTGAGCGGCTGTGACGTGAGCGGCTATGTCTTCGGTGGCGGGAAGAAGATCTTGAACGGCTTCTGCGAGACTTCTTGCTTGACGCATGACTTGGTCTCCCTTCACGCCTGGAACTTGCGGCTCTTGACCTGGTAGGGCTGCCAAAAACGCAGCGTTAGTGGTTCAGCTCTCTCTTTCTCTCCCCTTCTTCAATACTTACCAATGATGGATGGCCTCTTACCTCGTTTGCTGATGGTGGTCTGCGCGGGCAGTGGTCTCCATAGTGATAGTGACAGGAAGTCTGAAGAGTAAATAAAAAAAAAATTATATATTCTTTTTTTTTTTAATTCCCTTTCTTTTTTTTTTTTAAATACACTAGACAGTCTAGATAGGTGACCCAATTTACCTGGGCTTGCTGAGTTGTTTTCTGGCAAAGCAGAGCAACACACGGCAAAATCCAGCTCTTTTTAGAAATCCTCAGCAAAAAAACACAGAATGACTGCGTTTTTAAATTTGACGCCGCCGTCGCGGCAAAATGACGCTCCCGCGCATGCGCAGAGCGTTCCCGAACACCTCGGCGCCATCTTGGAGAAGGGCATAACCTTCTCAAGGCAGTACCTCACTCTGAGCACAATTGCAGAGCAGAGGAGGAGCGTTCGGCGGCCATGACGGTTCCACAGCGGTGGACAGCAAGTGCCAGCAATCCCCCTAAGCAGGGGAAAAAACTTATATTGACAGAAAAAGGGTACAGGCAAAAAAGAAAGGAGACCACTGCAGTATATGAAGCTTCTTTAGAGCTTACTGTGCCAGACGTCCAGACGCCCTCTGAGACCACCAGACCGGGGGTTCCCTCCATAGAAGCTCCTTTAGAGACTGTACAGGAGGGACTTCCAAACAGGAGAGGCTTGAACCTGCTGGGGCGAGTGCGGTAAGAGGCTTTTTCTTTAATCTTGATAACAGGAGCAAGCTTGCTTATCCCAATCTGTCAAGTGAGGATAAAAAAGAGAATGCAGCGGGGTGTCTCCCCTTCAAATTTATAGCTAACCAATCCTGTCAGGTTGCGGGGGCGGAGTCACAACCCAGTGTGTGCTGCCATGGAGACGTCAGGAAAGTAACTTAAAATTAAAAAAAAAAAAAATGAAAAAGGAATTTGTCTAAGACATGCCAATCAACCTAGTTAAGCTGCAGCTGGGAAAGCCGTTGCACGAAAAGAACACACATAAAACAGAGAATTTGAAACAATTTTATTTGTCCCAAAAAAAAAATAAAAAAAACACAGGACTTGGAAAAGAAGCAAGGAAAGCAAAATACACACATGTATGTTAATTTGAAACACTAACAGAATAGGTTTGACCCTTTTGCAGTGTAAATTAACAGGAGTTAGTTGTTGCTTTTGAGCGTTTTTGGAGTTTTTTTTGTGAAGCTTGCCACATTTTTGAGCAGCGTTTTTGTAGCGTATTTACATCATTTTTGCGGCGTTTTGTGTTTTTTTTTATTTTTTTACAATTTTTTTTAGACTGTATACAGTCTAAAAAAAATATTAAAAAAACAAAACAAAAAAACAAAACAAAAAAAAAAAACGCCAAAAACGCTGCAAAAATGCTGCAAAAACACTGCACTTGCGTTTTTGATGCTGGTCCATTGAATTCTATTACATGCAAAACGCTGCATTTTGCATGAAAAAAAGTCCCTGACCCTTTCCAAAAATGCAGAGGTACAAAAAGGCATTGATGTGAACATGTTCCATAGGAACCCATGTTAAAAAATTCCCATGCATTTCCGCAAAATGCAAAATGCATCAAAAAACGCGCTAGTGTGAATGGAACCTTAAAAGGAGTGCACCCACAAATGGACATCTATTAAGGATTAAAACAACATTAGGCACAACATCTTGAGAAAGAATTTTAAAAATAAGGCAGCACAGACAGTTAAATCAAAGTGAACAACGTAAAAACAACAAAAATTGCCAACATAAAAAAGATTTCATGGTAAAATAACCACCACCCAAAAAAAACAAACAAACCAAAGTAACAAATAAATTGCATAAAAACTCATCTGTTTTGCAACAACATAACAAACAAAGTACAAATAGAAAATACATGTGTTAGAAACTCAATAAGGACACCCAAATGTACTCTCTTGCCGCGCCACCCACCCAACCAACCAACCAACCAAAACCTTGGCTCTTTTCAGCGCAAAGTAAAGATTGCTATCTGCAAGCTTTATATAACATAGGTTTGTGTGCTAATGAGGCAATTGCAAACACATGGACAGTCCATGAAACACACAAAATGCAAGTTCACCCAATGTAGAGACTGAACTTCAAAGTGGGTACACCTGTTAAGGGTGTCCTTAACCAGTTGCCGACCGCCGCACAACTATATACGTCCTCAGAGCGGCACAGGCAGGCAAAAGGACTTACAGGTACGTCCTTGCCTGCCCGCGGGTGGGGGGTCCGATCGGACCCCCCCCCCCGGTGCCAGCGGCGGTCGGATCGAGGTCAGGGTCGATCAAAGGTGAGGGGGAGGCCACTCATTCGTGGCTCCCCCCTCGCGATCGCTCCTGGCCAATGACGGGCTTCCTCGGCTTCTGTGAATGTAAACAGAAGCGGAGGAAGTGATGTCACTCTCCTCGAGCTGGTCTTTTCGTTGCATCGCCGAGGAGAGAAGACATCCAAGTAAGTTTGCACCAACACTACACTAACAGTAGAACATGCAGGCACACTTGTCACCCCCCTGTCACCCCCCAGTCACCCCCTGATCACCCCCTGTACCCCCTGTCACACTGACACCAATAGCAGTTTTTTTTTTCTGATTATTGCATTGGTGTCAGTTTGTGACAGTTATAAGTGTTAGGGCAGTTAGGTTAGCCCCCTTTAGGTCTAGGGTACCCCCCTTTAGGTCCAGGGTACCCCCCTAACCCCCCCTAATAAGGTTTTAAGCCCGTGATCACCCCCTGTCGCCAGTGTCACTAAGCGATCGTTTTTCTGATCGCTGTATTAGTGACACAGGTGACGCTAGTTAGGGAGGTAAGTATATAGGTTCACCGTCAGTGTTTTATAGCGACAGGGACCCCCATATAATACCTACTAAAGGTTTTAACCCCTTGATTGTCCCCTAGTTAACCCTTTCACCAGTGATCACCATATAATTGTTAGGGGTGACGCTGGTTAGTTGGTTTGTTTATTATAGTTTATTATAGTTTTAGGGCACCCGCCGTTTATTACCTTATAAAGGTTTAGCCCCCTAATTGCCCGGCGGTGATATAAGTTAAGTTTTTAGGGTCAGATAAGGTCTGCGTCGCCGCAGGCAGCGTCAGGTTAGCGCCAGTACCGCTAATACCCACGCACGCAGCATACACCTCCCTTAGTGCTAGAGTATCTGAACGGATCGATATCTGATTCAATCAGATCTATACTCCCCAGCAGTTTAGGGTCCCCCAAAAAAATGCAGTGTTAGCGGGATCAGCCCAGATACCTGCTAGCACCTGCAGTTTGCCCCTCGGCCCAGCCCAGCCCAGCCCACCCAAGTGCAGTATCGATCGATAACTGTCACAAAACACTAAGCACACATAACTGCAGCGTTTGCAGAGTCAGGCCTGATCCCTGCGATCGCTAACAGTTTTTTGGTAGCGTTTTGATACAGTCGCTGACAGTCAGGAGCTTTTTTGCCTGTGAGTCTCACTAGTGTACCCCTAAATTTGGAGCCCAAAATGGCAAATCGAAGGTACACTTGTGAAGGGGCCTACACGTTTCTGAGCATGACAGATAGTGAAGAGGAAGTCACTCATCTGTCAAGTTCAGGCTCAGAATACGATCCTGTAGAGGACAGCGGCTCCATGACAGATAGCTCTGACGACGGAGTTGTGGTCCCTGCTAGGGTCAGGCGTACCAGACCCCGAACTTCTTCTGTCCTTGAAGTGCAAGAACCGCAGGTCCCTTGTATGGAGCAGAGCAGTACTAGCGCCGCTATTCCTTCTGGTGAACTGGCAAGCACCAGCGGCCTAGTACACCCTGGTCGTACATCCAGCACTGCAGTATCACGTGGTGACGTGGCGAGTCCCATAAGTGCAGTTCAAGCTGGTGAGGTGGCAAGCACTAGTAGTTTCCCGCTGCCACCAAGAAGACGAACACAGGCCCGTCGTCCCCATAGTGCCCTTCCTGCTGCATTCGCCAATCCGAATTGGGTACCCACCACTTCTGCAGCACACGTATTGCCCCCATTTACTGGCCAACCCGGAATTCAGGTGGAAACGGTTGATTTTACGCCACTGGATTTTTATTCACTGTTTTTCACCGAAGATCTCTATAGATCTATTGTGGACCAAAGCAATTTATATGCTGGTCAACACATCGCCACTATTCCCCAGTCCTCCCTTGCCAGAGATTGGAGACCAATTACGGTCTCCGAATTTAAGATCTTTCTGGGCCTTTCCCTCAACATGGGCATAACCAAAAAGAGTGAGTTGCGGTCATATTGGTCCACTGACCCAATTCACCATATGCCCGTGTTCTCTGCTTCCATGGCCAGGGCACGATACGAGCAGATTTTGCGGTTCATGCACTTCAACGACAATGAACTCTGTCGTCCTCGTGGAGACCCTGCATACGATCGGCTCTACAAAATTCGGCCCCTCGTAAACCACTTCAACCAGCATTTTGCAGACTTGTTTACTCCCCATCAAGTTGTCTGCGTTGATGAGTCCCTGATTAAATTTTCTGCCCGCTTGTCATTCAAACAGTACCTTCCCAGCAAGCGTGCCAGATACGGGGTCCAGATGTTTAAGCTCTGTGACAGGGCCACAGGCTATACATGTAGTTTTATGGTTTACAAGGGCAAATATAGTCATGTAGAGCCGACAAACTGCCCTGACTACATAGGAAGCGCTGGCAAGATAGTGTGGGACTTGGTGTCACCCTTATTCGGAAAGGGGTACCACTTGTACGTGGACAATTATTATACGAGCGTGCCACTTTTTAGTCACCTTTTTGATCATCAAATTGGAGCATGTGGCACCGTGCGACCTAATCCCCGGGGCTTTCCCCAGCGGCTTGTAGATTCCCGTCTTGGGCTGGGGAGAGAGCCTGCTTGAAGTATAATAACTTGCTCGCTATGAAGTGGAGGGATAAGAAGAATGTTTTCATTCTCACCTCCCTTCATGCAGACACGACGGCCCAAATTACTACGGCGACTGGTGTTGTGGAGAAACCCTTCTGTGTCCACGAATATAACCTTAATATGGGAGGGGTGGACCTCAACGACCAGTTGTTGGCGCCGTACCTAATTGCCCGTAAGGCCAGACGCTGGTACAAAAAAGTGTCCGTATACTTATTTCAATTGGCTTTGCTGAACGCTCATGTGCTATACAGACCTTCAGGATGGACTGGATCCTTCCTTAAATTCCAGGAAGAGATCGTCAGAGCCCTTCTGTTTCCAGACGGTGCTCCACCACACCTTCCCCAACCAAATGCAGTAGGCCGGCTGCATGAGAGGCATTTTCCTTATGCCCTCCCGAGTACCCCTACCCAACGAGCCCCCCAAAGAAAATGTCGTGTCTGCACAAAGCGTGGATTTAGGCGTGACACCTACATACATTATTGTCCCCCCTGTCCTGGCAATCCTGGTCTTTGCATTGGTGAATGTTTTGAACGCTACCATACACTAGTTGAGTTTTAGCGTAGGGTACAGCACTGCACAGACTAGGACACAATTTCACAGGGTCTCCCAAGATGCCATTGCATTTTGAGAGACCCGAACCTGGAACCGTTACAGTTTTAAAAGTTACAGTTTTAAGAAAAAATGTAAAAAAAAAAAAGTAAAAAAAAAATACACAAAAAAAAATAAAGTAAAAAAAGCTAAAATAGTTGTCGTTTTATTGTTCTCTCTCTCTCTCTATTTTCTCTCTATTGTTCTGCTCTTTTTTACTGTATTCTATTCTGCAATGTTTTATTGTTATGTTTTATTATGTTTGCTTTTCAGGTATGTAATTTTTTTATAGTTTACTGTGTTTTAACCATTTTTTTGTTTTCAGGTACGCCATTCAGCTGCAGCGCGGATTTATTTATCTTGACAGCAACAGCGCTTGCTCCCACGATACATAAAGCCGGGACTCCAGCGCTGTCGGAGGTGATTTCACCACCACAGTTACATACTTCAGCATATATGCTGAAGCGTGGGGGCAACAGTGGGTGGAGGAGCGATTTGCTCCTGCCTTTTGTGGGAGGATGCCCCCATGCTTCGGCATATATATATTTTAGGTAGGCACAGGTTGCGTTAAATGTTTTATTTTTTACTATGTTTTTTTTTTTGTATTTGCTTTGCAGGTATGGTAAGTATTACTGTTATACTGTAATGTTACTTTGTTTTTTGTTAACCATCATTTGCTTAGCAGATACGCCATTCAGTTGCAGCGCGGATTTATTTATCTTGACAGCAACAGCGCTTGCTCCCACGATACATAAAGCCGTGACTCCAGCGCTGTCGGAGGTGATTTCACCACCACAGTTACATACTTCAGCATATATGCCAAAGCGTGGGGGCAGCAGTGGGTGGAGGAGCGATTTGCTCCTGCCTTTTGCAGGAGGATGCCCCCATGCTTCGGCATATATAAACGGTGCATGTATGCCCATCATTAGAAGTGGGTGGATGAAGGGAGGTATTCTAATGGTGGGCATACACACCAATCAATATCTTTTTTTCGTTCAGCCCATAGGCTGCATGAAAAAAAAAAGTTTACAATATATGCCCAACAAGGACCAGCAACATACTGGTATGTTGCTGGACTTTGAGTGGTTATACCAGAATGATGCCTGCAGGTTGAGGTATCATCTTGGTATCATTCTTTTCAGCCAGCGGTCGGCTTTCATGTAAAAGCAATCCTAGTGGCTAATTAGCCTCTAGACTGCTTTTACAAGCAGTGGAGGGAATGACCCCCCCACCGTCTTCCATGTTTTTCTCTGGCTCTCCTGTCCCAACAGGGAACCTGAGAATGCAACCGGTGATTCAGCCAGCTGACCATAGAGCTGATCAGAGACCAGAATGGCTCCAAACATCTCTATGGCCTAAGAAACCGGAAGCTACGAGCATTTCATGACTTAGATTTCGCCGGATGTAAACAGCGCCATTGGGAAATTGGGAAAGCATTTTATCACACCGATCTTGGTGTGGCCAGATGCTTTGAGGGCAGAGGAGAGATCTAGGGTCTAATAGACCCCAATTTTTTCAAAAAAGAGTACCTGTCACTACCTATTGCTATCATAGGGGATATTTACATTCCCTGAGATAACAATAAAAATGATTAAAATAAAAATAAAAATGAAAGGAACAGTTTAAAAATAAGATAAAAAAGCAAAAAAAAAAAAGAAAAAAAAAAGCACCCTTGTCCCCCCTGCTCTCGCACAAAGGCGAACGCAAGCGTCGGTCTGGCGTCAAATGTAAACAGCAATTGCACCATGCATGTGAGGTATCACCACGAAGGTCAGATCGAGGGCAGTAATTTTAGCAGTAGACCTCCTCTGTAAATCTAAAGTGGTAACCTGTAAAGGCTTTTAAAGGCTTTTAAAAATGTATTTAGTTTGTCGCCACTGCACGTTAAAAATTTTAAAAAGTGTGTTTTTTCCCCAAAAAATGCGTTTGAAAAATCGCAAATCGCAAATACTGTGTGAAAAAAGAAAATTAAACACCCACCATTTTAATCTGTAGGGCATTTGCTTTAAAAAAATATATAATGTTTGGGGGTTCAAAGTAATTTTCTTGCAAAAAAAAAAAATTTTTTTCATGTAAACAAAAAGTGTCAGAAAGGGCTTTATTTTCAAGTGGTTAGAAGAGTGGGTGATGTGTGACATAAGCTTCTAAATGTTGTGCATAAAATGCCAGGACAGTTCAAAACCCCCCCAAATGACCCCATTTTGGAAAGTAGACACCCCAAGCTATTTGCTGAGAGGCATGTTGAGTCCATGGAATATTTTATATTGTGACACAAGTTGCGGGAAAAAGATAATTTTTATTTTTTTTTGCACAAAGTTGTCACTAAATGATATATTGCTCAAACATGCCATGGGAATATGTGAAATTACACCCCAAAATACATTCTGTTGCTTCTCCTGAGTACGGGGATACCACATGTGTGAGACTTTTTGGGAGCCTAGCCGCGTACGGGACCCCGAAAACCAAGCACTGCCTTCAGGCTTTCTAAGGGCGTAAATTTTTGATTTCACTCTTCACTGCCTATCACAGTTTTGGAGGCCATGGAATGCCCAGATGGCACAAACCCCCCCCCCCCCCAAATGACCCCATTTTGGGAAATAGACACCCAAAGCTATTTGCTGAGAGGTATAGTGAGTATTTTGCAGACCTCACTTTTTTTTTTTTCCACAAAAAGATTTTATTGAAAAAAAAATAAGGTAGCAGGTACAATACATCAAAAGGGTATCATAAAGAATCATACAGTACACTCATTGGACAATGATACATCATAATGATTATTGTTGTAACATATTTGAATTTCGAATTTACATATGTGCATATGTAATGATTGAAGTATACACACAAGAGGGGGCAACCTTGATAGCAAGAAATGCACCATTGTTGCTAACACTGTAGTGAGATATTCCAGTGTCTCTGGTACAGAAAGGTCCAATACCCGTCCTGTTCCTTGAGTGAATTACATATAAGGAGACAAGTTCGAGTGTCTGTGGTGGGGAGTTAGGCACGTTATGACGGTCATACGTGGAGTATGACCCCACATTCAGAAAAAATAAAGGGATGGGTGGGGAGGGATTGTTAAGGCAAAGGGTTAGGGGTTGGGGGGAGGTATAGGGGAAGAAGGGGAGAAAAGAAAAGAAGGCAGATAAAGAGAAAAAGGCAGATGAAGAGAGAGAGAGGGGGGGGCGCCCTTCGACCCAGGCCCCACGAGCGCCCCAGCGGGTCATGGAGGTCATGGGTATTAGCCTAGAAAAAGGAGGGTGTTTAGAACGGAAAAAAGGATTTATAGTAATCAGTGGTTTTAAAATGGGACCAACAAGCCCATATGGCCGTAAATTTTTGGATACGGTCTTGGGATATGTAAATCAGTTCTTCCATCTCCTCGAACTTCGCAACCTTGGTTAACCATTCTGTAATGGTCGGGGGAGTAATTGAGCGCCAGTGTGCAGGAATACACTCTCTAGCGGCGTTCACCATGTGCATTGCTAATGATTTGTGGTAAACTTTTTTGGACAAGTTTGAGTTATGGAGGAGATATTGGGCCGGGTTAAAATTTAAGGAATAGGTTGTTACATGTGTAATAATAGAGTGTACCTCTTTCCAAAATGGTTGAATTAATGGGCATTCCCACCAGATGTTTCCTATTGCCTTATTGCATCTCTAGCATATGTTGGAGATGGAGGGCGAAAATTGATGTAATCGAGCAGGAGTTCTATACCATTTAGTGGCAATTTTGTACCCATTCTCTTGAATTGCTACATTCATAGATCCCTTATGGGCATATGTAAGGATAGATTCCCAGTCGTCGTCAGAAAAATTGACTTGTAGGTCTTTCCCCCAGGATATTCTTGAGGTTTCCGTCTGTGGGAGAAGTGAGTCGTCTTGGAGGAAGGAATAAATCATGGAAATTAAATGACCTTGTGGAATGGACTGAGAATACATTGTTTCGAATGGAGTAAGTGGTCTTGTCCAAATGTCATTTGTGTTGGTCGATGTGAAAAAGTGTCTTAGCTGTCTGTATGACCAAAAGGGAACTCTTTTGTGCGTGAGATGGATTTTAACTCGTTATAAGTGCGTAACCTCCCGTCAACAAAAAAGTGACGAGTATAAATATCGTCATGTGGCCACTCTTGTGTTAGGAAAGAGTTTGATTCTCCAGGAGGAAACTCTGGGTTGGCCCGAAGAGGGGTCAACGGTCCTGGTGTTGAGGATATGTGGTATAAGTTCTGAGCTGTGGAGAAAGCTCGCAGTGATGGATATATAAGCGGGTGTGTTTTAACATCCTGGGGGTAGTGTTTCATTGGAACCCATGTTAGGGTGTGCAGGGGTATAGTACTAAAGGCATTTTCCAAAATGGTCCATAGTTTGCTTAGTTTATGAGTTTTCCAGTTTACCACTCTAGAAAGGTGGCAAGCTAAGTAGTACTTATGTAGGTCTGGCAAAGCAATCCCCCCTTTCGTTTTGGAGCATGTCAGCTTTGTATATTTGATGCGAGGGGGACCGCTTTTCCAGATAAATTTGAACAGGCTTTTTTATAGGCGAAAAAGAAAGATGGGGGCAAGTGGATTGGGATCGTTTGCATGAGATACAAAAGACGGGGAAGAATTATGATCTTTATCAATGCCGAGCGACCAAACCAGGAGACATTCAGGGTGCCCCAGTTTTGAAGGTCTGTTTGGATTTTCGTCAAGGCGTTGAAAAAGTTGTGATCATAGAGCTCTGTTAGATGCCCGGGGATTCTAATGCCTAGGTAGGTGATATAGTCATTTTTCCACTGAAATGGGAACGAGGCTTGGCAGTGGGTAACTTCTAATGGTTGGAGAGAGACATTAAGGGCCTGGGATTTAGAATAGTTAATTTTAAAGTTGGACAATGTTCCAAAGTGTTTAATATCTTTCAACAGATTAGGAAGAGATGTGCGGGGTGTTTGCAGTGAAAGTAAGATGTCATCCGCAAAAGCGGCAACCTTAAATTCCTGCGGTTGATAGGGATACCCTGAATATTGGGGTTGGCTCTAATTCTGTTGGGAAGGGGTTCAAGAGACAGGACAAAAATTAGGGGGGACAGAGGGCATCCCTGACGGGTACCGTTGCTTATGTGGAAGGCGTTCGACAGGAGGCCATTTGCTTTAACTCTTGCTGTTGGATTGGTGTATAGGGCACTAATGTGTGCAAACATGCGAGGTAGAAGGCCAATCCCTTTGAGTACCTCTTGCATGTAGTCCCAGGCCACCCTGTCGAACGCCTTCTCAGCATCCACGGATAATAGAAATCCCTTGGTATTAGATGTATTGAGCCAGTGGTGAAGGTTCAGGGTGCGGATGGTATTGTCTCTTGCCTCTCTGCCCAGGATAAAACCTACTTGATCGGGCAAAACTAGGTCTGGGATCAGGGGTAATAATCTATTTGCTATAATTTTGGCATACAATTTAATGTCTACATTGAGCAGCGATATGGGTCTATAATTGGAAACTAGCATTGGGTCTTTATCTGCTTTGGGTATCACTGCTATCTGGGCTTCTAACATGTGTCCAGATGTAGCGAGTGGGTTTGAAAGAAAATTAAAGGCCGACAACATTTTGGGTGCTAGTGCCTCTAAGAAAGTTTTGTAGTATATGAGAGGTGAGCCATCAGGGCCTGGGCTTTTGCCCGCCTTCGTTTGTTTAATGGCAAGATTGAGTTCTTCTATGGTCATAGGGAGTTCTAATGCCTCAGCTTTTTGTGCTGGTATTGGCTTGGAGCAGTATTGGATCAGGAATTCTTGAATTTGTAAGGACAGGTCATGTGCGGAAGGGGAATCTGGTGTATTTTGAGGTAAGTTGTACAACTTAGAGTAAAACTCCTCAAAGTGCTTGGCTATTTCCTCATTTTTGGAGAGAAGTGTGCCTTTTGCAGTGCGGAGGTGATGTATAGTGTAGGATGTTTTAGCTGCCTGGATTGTGCGAGCAAGAAGCCTCCCGCTTTTGTTGCCATGTTCATAAAACACTTTTTGACCTAAGATATATCTTCGCCTAGTGCATTTCCCCAGTTCGTCTAGCAAGGATGCTCTTGCCTGTGAAAGGGCTTGTAGTGTGGATTGAGAGATGGACTTTTTGTGAATTGTTTCAAGTCTGTGGATTGTTGGGGTAAGGGCTTTGATCTGTTCTTGGTGTCTCTTTTTTTCCATCGTGGCTAGGGCTATAAGTTTGCCTCTTAACGCACTTATGTGCTTCCCACAGCGTCACCGGAGTGATATCTGGGGTTGAATTTTCCTGGAAGTATAGTTGGATTTGGGCGTTCAGTTGTCGGATTGTTTCAGGATCTTTTAGGAGAGATGGGTTCAATCTCCAAGTTTTGGTAGTCTTTTGCAATTCTGGGAATGTAAGGGTTTTACGTAATGGGGTGGTGGTCGGATAGGAACATGGTCTCTATTGTAGCTTGCAAAAGATATGAGAGATCTGGTTGGGATAGGAAAAGATAATCCATTCTAGAATATTTCTGGTGTGGGGGGGAGAAGTACGTGTAGTCTCTATCTGTCAGATATAAGGTGCGCCATGAGTCGTGTAGGGTGAGGTTTTGTAGTTGGAGTTTAATTTGTTTTAAGGCCCGGAATGGGAGTGTGGAAGTGCCAGTAGAGGAGTCAAGACAAGGGTTCAATGGAACATTAAAATCTCCTCCCAATATCAGAATGCCTGTTTGGAAGGATGAAAGTAAGTCACAGATTTTCCGGAGGAAGGAGACTTGATGGTCGTTTGGGCAGTAGATATTCGCTATTGTAATGGGTTTGGACGCATATGTGCCTTTGGCGAAAATGTATCTGCCTTCCTGGTCAATCAGTGTATCAGATAATTGAAAGTCTGTATGTTTGGAAATAAGTATAGAAACTCCTTTTGTTTTAGAAGATGGATTTGTAGAGTGTAAGGCCTGTTTGTATACATGGTTCATCAGTTTAGGTATGGCTTTGGTTCGGAAGTGTGTCTCCTGCAGTAATAGGAAGTGAGCTTTGTGTTTTGTGAGTTCTGAGAGAACTTGAGATCTCTTTTCAGGGAGGTTTAGGCCTCTCACATTAAGTGACAGGCATTTGAGTGAGAGTTGATAGTTGCTGGTGGCACTTTTCTGCATGGTGTTAGGGTTATGAAGAATGAAAGAAGTTTATATGAGTGTTAACCTGCACTCCAGTACTGTTTGTCTGATCGGGAGAGACCAAGGATCGACGATGGGGAGCAGGATGGAGGGGCGGCCCCCTCGAGAAAATCATACAAAAGGAAGATGAGTATGAGAGGGGAGAAAAAGGGAAAGAGAGAAAGGGGTGGGGTGAGGTGTTTGGGCGGGGGTAGTATGGAATGAGGGAAAAGAGAGAAAAGGAAGAAGACAAGAAGGGGGGGATAGGGGGGGGGGGCGGGAAAAGAGACCAGTTAATGAACTGGGCGAGTCAGTTACCGGAGGTGGTCGTAGTCGTAGTTAGCTAAGTTTATCTGCAAGCGAGTGTCTTAGAATACCCCTAGTCTGGGTTAGTAAGATTCAAAGTAGATGGGATTGATTTGGTGATCCTCTAAGACCACATGGGTTCTCCACGAGAGTGGATACCCACGTTCCAAGAGGGTGACCAAAGTGAGATAGAGAAGTTATCTCCATCAGCATGTGTGCGATTGCAAGTGAACAATACCTGGATATAGGATGAGTAGGTTATATAAACATAAGTCCATGTAAGGCTTCTCCTTCTTCCTGTAGAAGGTAAGGGGTGGAAAGTCCCAGTGATCCTCGATGTTCTTCATTGGAAGGCTAGATTGGTGCTGGAAAGAAAGAAAAAGTTAGTGCTGCCCGTGTATGCATGGATAGAGTGCTCAGGCGGTTATCATGCCAATGGGAGATTTCATCGCAGAGTGTCATGTCGCCCAGGGCTGTGTACAGGAATGTCTCGGTGTGATAGGCGGTCTCCAGGGGAGGTAGGATCCAACCTGCGGCGTCTCGAGTGTTGCCTTTGAGCTTTGGGGGAAGAATTGGTAGATACTGGCTTCCACGGTTCCGTGGGGAAATAGAATGAGTGCCATTCAGGGATATCCACCAGTGGAATGTCCAGCTGCTCGCAAAAATTGGGTAGGTCTTCCGGGGTTCTTAGAAAGGCTGTACGACCTCTGGTTGATGCAGAAAGACAGAAGGGAAATTTCCATCTGTATTGAATATTGCGGAAACAAAGTACATCCAGTAGGGGGCGTAGGGTGCGTCTATTCTGCAGTGTGATTTGTGACAAGTCCTGAAATAATTTCACCTCAGTTCCATTAAAGGTTATACGTCCTTTTTCTCTCACTTTCCTGAGGGTTTCCTCTTTAAGAGGGAAATTGACAATGCAGCAAATAATGTCTCTGGGTGGTTCGTTGTCTCGAGGGGGGGGACGCAAGGCTCGGTGTAGACGCTCCATTTCTATGGGGGAGTCTGTCGGGCGGTCAAGCAAGTCATTAACCGGTTCAATACAGGGCAATTTCACCCCCTTCCTTCCCAGGCCAAATTTTAGTTTTCAGCGCTGTCGCACTTTAAACGTCAATTGCGCGGTCGTGCGACGTTGTACCCAAAAAAAATTGACGTCCTTTTTTCACCACAAATAGAGCTTTCTTTTGGTGGTATTTGATCGCCTCTGCGGTTTTTATTTTTTGCGCTATAAACAAAAGAAGAACGACAATTTTGAAAAAAACACAATATTTTTTACTTTTTGCTATAATAAATATCCCAATTTTTTTTAAAAAAACAAATTTTTTCCTCAGTTTCGGCCGATACGTATTCTTCTACATATTTTTGGTAAAAAAAAATCGCAATAAGCGTATATTGATTGGTTTGCGCAAAAGTTATAGCGTCTACAAAATAGGGGATAGATTTATGGCATTTAAAAAAAAAAAAATTTATTTATTTTTTTAGCGGTGATCGCGATTTTTTTTTGTGACTGCGACATTATGGCGGACACATCGGACACTTTTGACACATTTTTGGGGCCGTTCACATTTATACAGCGATCAATGCTATACAATTGCATTGATTACTGTGTAAATGTGACAGGCAGTGAAGGGGTTAACCACTAGGGGGCGGGGAGGGGTTAATATGTTTCCTAGGGAGTGATTACTAACTGAAGGGGGAGGGGACGCTCAAGGGGAGGAGACCGATCAGTGTTCCTCCGTTCTGGGAACACAGATCGCTCTCCTCAGAGCTGACAGGCTGTGGATCTGTGTGTTTACACACACAGATCCACATGCCGGCCCGGTTAACGGGCAATCGCGGGTGCCCGGCGGACATCGCGGCCGCCGGGCACACGCACCGGGTCCCGAGGAACGCGGCGGGCGCGCGCGCGCGCTCCCGGCGGCGCGCGCGCGCCCCCTAGGCGGCCGGGAATCCCAGGACGTCATATGACGCCCACCCAGGATGGGAGATCCCATCTGTGGACGTCATATGACTATGGGCGGGTAGGGAAGTGGTTAAAGATGGTACTGACTGTTTGGGGTGGTGCGGCCTGGTCGATCCCCTCCAGGACCCCCCTCACCCGAATGTTATGCCTGCGTCCCCTATTGTCTAAGTCTTCCACCTGTCTGTGTAGTTCAAACATGTGAGGCAAGTGGAGATCGTACGTTTTTTGTACTTGCCTGATAGCTGAGGCTTGCAATCTGGCGTTCTCCTCCACATCATTGATCCGATGGGTTATAGCATGAATGTCCCCTTTGAGATCAGAGATTGCTGACATCATGGTGTGTTTGATGTCCAGAGCGACCTTTTGGAGGTCTCTTTGGAGGTCTAGCAGGCTTGGGTGCGGATCGGTGTGGTCGCCGCTGTCCATTAGCGGGTCCGTGGCGCTCCTAATCGAGTCCGGGGATGCGGCCTGTATGGCGTGCACGGCCTGTGATGAGGCCTGTGACGCCTCAAGCAGTGCGGACTGGCGGGTCCGGAAAATGTCCGGGATACTACCGCTAAGTTGCGGTGTGGGTTCTTTCTGTGTGCGGGGTGTGGAGGTACTCCTGTTTGACTTTCCCATCGTGGGACAAGTCGCAAATACCCCAGATTCAGCTTCTTTCGTCCTCACTGTGCAGGAGCTGTCTCTTCAAGCAGCCATCTCGGGTCCCGTCCAAGCCACGCCCCGCAGACCTCACTTTTTGTCACAAACTTTTGAAAATTGAAAAAAGAAAAAAAATATATGTTTTTCTTGTCTTTCTTCATTTTCAAAAACAAATGAGAGCTGCAAAATACTCACCATGCCTCTCAGCAAATAGCTTGGGGTGTCTACTTTCCAAAATGGGGTCATTTTGGGGGGTTTTGTGCCATCTTGGCATTTTATGGCCTTCTAAACTGTGATGGGTAGTGAGGAGTGAAATCAAAAATTTACGCCCTTAAAAATCCAGAAGGCGGTGATTGGATTTCGGGGCCCCGTATGAAGCTAGACTCCCAAAAAGTGCCACTCATGTGGTATCCCCGTACTCAGGAGAAGCAGCAGAATGTATTTTGGGGTGTAATTTCACATATGCCCATAGCCTGTGTGAGCAATATATCATTTAGTGACAACTTTGTGCAAAAAAAAAAAAAAATTCACTTTCCCCCAACTTGTGTCAAAATATAAAATATTCCATGGACTCAACATGTCTCTCAGCAAATAGCTTGGGGTGTCTACTTTCAAAAATGGGGTCATTTGGGGGGGGGGGGGGTTGTGCCATCTTGGCATTTTATGGCCTTCAAAACTGTGATAGGTAGTGAGGATTGAAATCAAAAATTTATGCCCTTAGAAATCCTGCAGGCGGTGCTTGGTTTTCGGGGCCCCGTACGCGGCTAGGCTCGCAAAAAGTCCCACACATGTGGTATCCCCATACTCAGGAGAAGCAGCTAAATGTATTTTGGGGTGCAATTCCACATATGCCCATGGCCTGTGTGAGCAATATATCATTTAGTGACAACTTTGTGCAAAAAAAAAAAAATTGTCACATTCCCGCAACTTGTGTCAAAAAATAAAATATTCCATGGACTCAACATGCCTCTCAGCAAAAAGCTTGGGGTGTCTACTTTCCAAAATGGGGTCATTTGGGGGTGTTTTGTGCCATCTTGGAATTTTATGGCCTTCAAAACTGTGATAGGTAGTGAGGAGTGAAATCAAAAATTTATGCCCTTAGAAATCCTGAAGGCGGTGCTTGGTTTTTGGGGCCCCGTACGCGGCTAGGCTCCCAAAAAGTCCCACACATGTGGTATCCCCGTACTCATGAGAAGCAGCTGAATATATTTTGGGGTGCGATTCCACATATGCCCATGGCCTGTGTGAGCAATATATCATTTAGTGACAACTTTTTGTAAATTTTTTTTTTTGTCATTATTCAATCACTTGGGACAAAAAAAAAATATTCAATGGGCTCAACATGCCTCTCAGCAATTTCCTTGGGGTGTCTACTTTCCAAATTGGAGTCATTTGGGGGGGGGGGTTTGTACTGCACTGCCATTTTAGCACCTTAAGAAATGACATAGGCAGTCATAAACTAAAAGCTGTGTAAATTACAGAAAATGTACCCTAGTTTGTAGACGCTATAACTTTTGCGCAAACCAATAAATATACGCTTATTGACATTTTTTTTACCAAAGACATGTGGCCGAATACATTTTGGCCTAAATGTATGACTAAAATTGAGTTTATTGGATTTTTTTTATAACAAAAAGTAGAAAATATCATTTTTTTTCAAAATTTTCGGTCTTTTTCCGTTTATAGCGCAAAAAATAAAAACCGCAGAGGTGATCAAATACCATTAAAAGAAAGCTCTATTTTTGGGAAGAAAAGGACGCAAATTTCGTTTGGGTACAGCATTGCATGACAGTTAAAGCGACGCAGTGCCAAATTATAAAAAGTGCTCTGGTCAGGAAGGCGGTAAATCCTTCCGGGGCTGAAGTGGTTAAATTACTAACCCAAAAAACACACTCTGAGCATGCCCAGAAACATCCAAGTGCTGTTCACACACAAAAAGCACCACCAAAAAAAACCAAAGTCCCTGAGCATGCCCAGAACAACCCAAATGCAGCTAGCACAAAATAAGCCACCCCACTGTCCAAAATTAAGCACATCATCCAGCATGCACCAAAATTACAGATGGGACAAAACACCCCCCAGTCCAGGGGGGCAACTAAAGAGCCTAACATGTGCAAAAGTTATACAACAAATACCATTGCGGTCTAAGGGAACTGACTTTACTAGTCCCCACTTGGCTTGCTTATCTTCTAATTATTGGCCTTAAAATGAGTATGGGGCCCAGGTTCCACCCTAAGGGACATATATCAATGTCACCAATTGGACAACCCCAAAAACAAAACGAAAGGAGAAATGCCTTTAAATATGCCAAATTGCTTAAGGGCCAGTTCACACCAATGCAGTCCAGTACATATTTTATGCATCAAAAATGCATGGAAATTCGATTATATGGTTTGCAATGGCATAGTTCACACCAGTGCTTGCCATTCCAGTGCGTTCCAGTTCCAGAAAAAAAAGTAGAACATGCTGCATTTTTTCTGCACTGGACTGTACTGGAAAGCTGTAAAGCGCATCAAAAACGCACTGGAACGCACTTGTCCTTATTTAAGGTTAAGGAAAAAGAGGGGGGAAAAAGCACTGGACTGCATCAAAAACGCACCAAAAATGCACTGGAACGCATCAAAAACGTGCATGCAGAAAAGCACCTGGAACGCGTCCGGACTGGGTTTCTATGGTGTGAACTGGCCCTTTGGGCCCTAAGGGTCAGATCACACCATAGAAACGCAGTCCGGATGCTTTCCAGGTGCTTTTCTGAATGCACTTTTTTTATGCGTTCCAGTGCGTTTTTGGTGCATTTTTGATGCAGTACAGTGCTCCCCCCCCCCCCTCTTTTTTTATTTTTTATTTTATTTATTTTTTTTTCTGTTTGAAAATGTTTTATTGAATTTTCAAGAAAAAGCATACAAATCATCAGCGTTAAATGAGGGAATATAAAGCAGAATAATTCGTACCCCCTTGGGGTTACATGTCCAACTTATGACAGTAGATATGAGTATGTCTCTGGTCTGTGACCTTACATTAATACCATAATGGACCAAAATTCGTTCACTCAAACCATAGAACCCTGAAACTTGAGAGGGTTGGGAGAAGGGGAGGAAGGAGAGACCGTCTGCACCCCAAAAGGGAACACACTGTGCCTGAACGGATCACTCCAAATCTCCCCTAGAACCCCTTTAGTTAACACTAAAGATCTCTTGGCAACGAACAAGGAAATAAAAACCTACGTCGTATGCTTCCCTTGGGAGCGAGACACCCTAGGGGTCCCTACTACTGTTTGGACGAAAACAGACAAAACATCGTCTTGATAAATCATCCTGACAAATAACAGAAGAGAGGAAAAGAAAAAAGTAGAAATGATAGGGGGGAGAGAGAGAGAGAGGAGAGAGTAGTCGGAAGCCAATCCACGGGAGGAGTCCCACCAGACCCCGAGACAGCCAGACGCATCAAGGTTGAACCCCTGGAATCAAGGAAATGCCCATGAAATTAGCCCAGGGTTTCCAAGTAGCTTCAAATTTCTCTTTGGTGTTGTTCAGGGTACTGGCAAGCTTCTCTTGGGCCATGATCCAAGAAATTTTGCGGATAGCCGCTTTGAAGGACACCTTGGGTTGTTTCCATGCCTTGGCAATAGATAGCTTAGCTCCCAGCTAAAATGAAGTGTATCAATTTACGGGCCAGTTTGGGAGTCTTAGGTAAATGATTGTTTAATAGCGCTAAGGCGGGGGTCCTCGGGATCTGAACTCCAGTAACTTTCTTAATCATGCGAAAAATCCTACTCCAGAAAGGCCTCAGTCGTGGACATTCCCAAAAGATATGGGCCAAGGAGCCCCTGAGTAGACAACCCCTAAATCACCTGGGGTCCGTCGAGGGGAACATTTTGGCCAGTCTCTCCGGTGGAAGGTACCATCTTGTGATGACCCTTACGCTGGACTCAACCAGTGAGATGTTCAAAATGCCCTTGTATGCCCTACTAAAAGTGACCCTCCACTTCTCAAGGTCCCACTCCAAGGACAAGTCAGACTCCCAAGCTGACATGTATGGGGTCTTGGCGGTTTGATTAGATAGTGACTGGTAGATGATGGAGATTCCACCCCTCTGCTCTGTAGACCGACCACACCATATTTCATAAGGGGTGAATGAGTGGTTTGAAGGTTTGTCTTTTCCCATATGAGTGAGGAAGTGTCTGATCTGCTGGAAACGAAAGTTCTCAGAGCTAGGCATCTCCAATTGACTCACACAGAAGGCCCTGGAGATAGGCCCCATTGATGTGAAGTAGTGTCCAATCCGGTACATCCCCTTGTTCAACCACCATCGGAATGCTTTAATGTCAGTTCCCGGGGAAAGTCAGGGTTATTGAAGATGTGAGCCAGGGGGTGTCTGTAGGAAGTTATGGTTTGAAGGTTTCTCAGAGAATCCCATAATTGAAAGGATTGCGAGAGGATAGGGGATAAAATGGGGGGACGTTTTTTGGGGGGGACCCACAAAAGAAAGTCTATAGTGAAAGAAGGAACTGCCTGTCTCTCAATCTGTATCCAATCCGGTCTCTCAGCCTTCGCGTATACCGTCGAGATCTGTGCTAGCCTGGCTGATTGGTAATACCAAAATAGCTGCGGGAGGCCTAATCCCCCTTGTGGTCTATTTAAGTATAATGTGCTCTGTTGAAGTCTGTACCCCTTCCCTCCCCAAATGAATTTTAATATTTTCCTTTGGAACGATTTCAAGTGCTCTTTAATGATGTTTATAGGGATGGCTCTGAAGAGGTAGAGGATTCTGGGCCCTCTTTTTTTCTTAACCTTATAAGGACAAGTGTGTTGCAGTGCATTTTGGTGCATTTAGGTGCGTTCCAGTGCGTTTTTGATGCATTTTACAGCTTTCGAGTACAGTTCAGTGGAGAAAAAATGCAGCATGTTCTACTTTTTTTTTGGGAACTGGAAACGCACTGGAACTGCAAGCACTGGTGTGAACTATGCCATTGAAAACCATATAACCTACTTTCCGTGTGTTTTTGATGCAGAAAAAAACGCATTGTACTGCATGTGGTGTAAACTGGCCCTTAAGGAATAAAATTTATTTAAAACTACTCACGGCTATAATGAAATGTCGGTCCGGCAATACACATAAAAGTTCATTGTTAAAACAGGATTAAGAAAAAAACAAAATTAAGAAAAAAAAATGTGTGGGGTTCCCCCGAAATTCCATACCAGGCCCTTCAGGTCTGGTATGGATATTAAGGGGAACCCCACGCCAAAATAAAAAAAAATGGCGTGGGGTCCCCCTCAAAATCAATATCAGGCCCTTCAGGTCTGGTATGGATTTTAAGAGGAACTCCGTGCCAAAATAAAAAAAATGGCGTGGGGTCCCACTCAAAATCCATACCAGGCCCTTCAGGTCTGGCATGGATTTTAAGGGGAACGTGGCGCCAATTTTTTTTTAAAAATGGCGTGGGGTCCCTCTAAAAATCCATACCAGACCGTTATCCGACCACGCAACCTGGCAGGCCGCAGGAAGAGAGGGGGGATGAGAGAGCGGCCCCCCCTCCTGAACCGTACCAGGCCACATGCCCTCAACATTGGGAGGGTGCTTTGGGGTCCCCCCCAAAGCACCTTGTCCCCATGTTGATGAGGACAAGGGCCTCATCCCCACAATCCTTGGCCGATGGTTGTGGGCGTCTGCGGGTGGGGGGCTTATCGGAATCTGGAAGCCCCCTTTAACAAGGGGACCCCCAGATCCCAGCCCTCCCCCTGTGTGAAATGGTAAGGGGGTACAAAAGTACCCCTACTATTTCACAAAAAAACTGTCAAAAATGTTAAAAATTACAAGAGAGTTTTTGACAATTTCTTTATTTAAATGCTTCTTCTTTCTTCTATCTTCTATCTTCCTACGGCTTCTTCCTTCATCTTCTTCTTCTGGTTCTTCTGGTTCTTCCTCCGGTGTTCTCGTCTGGCATCTTCCTCCGTGGCGCCGGCGTCTTCTTCCTTTCGTCTTCTGGGCGGCTCCGCATCCAGCATGATGGGATGGGAGGCTCCCACTGTGTGACGCTTCTCCTCTTCTGACGGTTCTTAAATAATGGAGGGTGGGGCCACCCGGTGACCCCGCCCCCCTATGACGCACGGGGACTTCCCCGAAGCTTTCCCTGTGATGTCAGAGGGAGCGGACAGGGAAGTCCCCGTGCGTCAGAGGGGGGCGGGGTCACCGGGTGGCCCCGCCCTCCGTTATTTAAGAACCGTCAGAAGAGGAGAAGCGTCACACAGTGGGAGCCTCCCATCCCATCATGCTGGATGCGGAGCGGCCCAGAAGACGAAGGGAGGAAGACGCCAGCGCCGCGGAGGAAGATGCCGGGTGAGAACACCGGAGGAAGAACGAGAAGAACTAGAAGAAGATGAAGGAAGAAACCGAAGGAAGATAGAAGATAAAAGATAGAAGAAAGAAGCATTTAAATAAAGGAATTGTCAAAAACTGTCTCTTGTCATTTTTAACATTTTTGACAGTTTTTTTGTGAAATGGTAGGGGTTCTTTTCTACCCCCTTACCATTTCACACAGGGGGGAGGGCCGGTATCTGGGGGTCCCCTTGTTAAAGGGGGCTTCCAGATTCCGATAAGCCCCCTGCCCGCAGACCCCCACAACCACCGGCCAAGGGTTGTGGGGATGAGGCCCTTGTCCTCATCAACATGGGGAAAAGGTGCTTTGCAGGGGACCCCAATGCACCCTCCCAATGTTGAGGGCATGTGGCATGGTATGGTTCAGGAGGGGGGCGCTCTCTCGTCCCCACTCTTTTCCTGAGGCCTGCCAGGTTGCGTGCTCGGATAAGGGTCTGGTATGGATTTTTGGGGAGACCCCATGCCATTTTTTTTTAAATTTTGGCGCGGGGTTCCCCTTAAAATCTATACCAGACTTCAGGTCTGGTATGGATTTTTAGGGGAACCCCACACCATTTTTTTTAAAAATGTTGGCGCGGGGTTCCCCTTAATATCCATACCAGACCTGAAGGGCCTGGTATTGCATTTCGGAGGAACCCCACACATTTTTTTTTCTGAATTTTGTTTGTTTTCTTAATGCTGTTTTTATCAATGAACTTTTATGTGTTTTGCTGGACCGACATTTCATTAGAGCCGCACTAAGCGTTAAAAAAAAAAAAGTCTAGAGGTGCGCCCGTTCAACCTATGCAAATGCTTTTACGTTGCCTGACATTTACTACAGAAAAATAAGGTTCCCCTGAATGGATTTTCCCGGCACTTGCACATAAGTTGTATATAGTAGCAGAGTACAGACTCATATAGAGAATAAAAAAGTATGTTTATTAATGAAAGAATTCATTTTCTAAAAACATTGTGGACGTCATGAATAACAAAAACATATTACATAATCGACATGGTTCGTATAAATCAGTCAACAATGATATTGTATACAGAATAAAAACCTCTTTTCAAACCCGACGCATTTCAGGGTACATAGTATATTAGTCCTTCTTCAGGGGCATAATTGAAAAGAGGGATTCATCTGAAAATGTTATCATTGGTTACTCTGAGGAAAAATTTAAAAACCACATAAGAAAAGTGAGGCGTATTGCGAGGGATGGAAGCCAAGTATATAGATGTAGATACAAGTGCTGCTCCTTAAGTATTGTGAATTAAAGTAGATGTTAATATACCACAAGTCTCCACAAGGAGGCGCAAGGTTTCACCTATTCCTGCCCCCCACGGATGCGTACAAGCAAGAGCGATATACTGGGGCTAGAAAGGCAACCCTTGATTCAATGGTGTGTAGATTCAGCTGACCACGTATCCCAGCGTCCGGCAGGTAGATCGCCTTGTGGTATATTAACATCTACTTTAATTCACAATACTTAAGGAGCAGAACTTGTATCTACATCTATATACTTGGCTTCCATCCCTCGCAATACGCCTCACTTTTCTTATGTGGTTTTTAAATTTTTCCTCAGAGTAACCAATGATAACATTTTCAGATGAATCCCTCTTTTCAATTATGCCGCTGAAGAAGGACTGATATACTATGTACCCTGAAACGCGTCGGGTTTGAAAAGAGATTTTTATTCTGTATACAATATCATTGTTGACTGATTTATACGAACCATGTCGATTATGTAATATGTTTTTGTTATTCATGACGTCCACAATGTTTTTAGAAAATGAATTCTTTCATTAATAAACATACTTTTTTATTCTCTATATGAGTCTGTACTCTGCTACTATATACAACTTATGTGCAAGTGCCGGGAAAATCCATTCAGGGGAACCCTATTTTTCTGTTGTTTATGTTTTGGATGTGGCCCGGCTTCTTTTTTCCCTAGGAGAGTTGGTCGCTCTTTCTCTATGACCTGACATTTACTAAGATTTTGCCGGCGCAGTGAACCAAAGTATTTGAACAAGCGCAAATGCCATTTGAGCATGCGCAGTGCATAAATTCACCTCCCGCAGTTTAACCACTTGAGCCCCGGACCATTATGCTGCCTAAGGACCAGAGGTCTTTTTCCAATTTGGCACTGCGTCGCTTTAACTGCTAATTGTGCAGACATGCAATGCTGTACCCAAACGAAATTTGCGTCCTTTTCTTCCCACAAATAGAGCTTTCTTTTGATGGTATTTGATCACCTCTGCGGTTTTTATTTTTTGCGCTATAAACGGAAAAAGACCAAACATTTTGAAAAAAAATGATATTTTCTACTTTTTGTTATAAAAAAAATCCAATAAACTCAATTTTAGTCATACATTTTGGCCAAAATGTATTCGGCCACATGTCTTTGGTGAAAAAAATGTCAATAAGCGTATATTTATTGGTTTGCGCAAAAGTTATAGCGTCTACAAACTAGGGTACATTTTCTGTAATTTACACAGCTTTTAGTTTATGACTGCCTATGTCATTTCTTGAGGTGCTAAAATGGCAGGGCAGTACAAAACCCCACCAAATGACCCCATTTTGGAAAATAGACACCCCAAGGAAATTGCTGAGAGGCATGTTGAACCCATTGAATATTTATTTTTTTTGTCCCAAGTGATTGAATAATGACAAAAAAATATATATATTTACAAAAAGTTGTCACTAAATGATATATTGCTCACACATGCCATGGGCCTATGTGGAATTGCACCCCAAAATACATTCTGCTGCTTCTCCTGAGTATGGGGATACCACATGTGTTGGACTTTTTGGGAGCCTAGCCGCATACGGGGCCCCAAAAACCAATCACCGCCTTCAGGATTTCTAAGGGTGTAAATTTATGATTTCAATCTTCACTGCCTATCACAGTTTCGGAGGCCATGGAATGCCCAGGTGGCACAAACCCCCCCCAAAATGACCCCATTTTGGAAAGTAGAAACCCCAAGCTATTTGCTGAGAGGCATATTGAGTCCATGGAATATTTTATATTTTGACACAAGTTGCGGGAAAGTGACACATTTTTTTTTTTTTTGCACAAAGTTGTCACTAAATGATATATTGCTCACACAGGCCATGGGCATATGTGGAATTGCACCCCAAAATACATTTAGCTACTTCTCCTGAGTACGGGGATACCACATGTGTGGGACTTTTTGGGAGCCTAGCCGTGCACGGGACCCCGAAAACCAATCACCGCCTTCAGGATTTCTAAGGGTGAAAATTTTTGATTTCACTCTTCACTGCCTATCACAGTTTCGGAGGCCATGGAATGCCCAGGTGGCACAAAACAACCCCAAATGACCCCATTTTGGAAAGTAGACACCCCAAGCTATTTGCTGAGAGGCATATTGAGTCCATGGAATATTTTATATTTTGACACAAGTTGCGGGAAAGTGACACATTTTTTTTTTTTTTTGCACAAAGTTGTCACTAAATGATATATTGCTCACACAGGCCATGGGCATATGTGGAATTGCACCCCAAAATACATTTAGCTACTTCTCCTGAGTACGGGGATACCACATGTGTGGGACTTTTTGGGAGCCTAGCCGTGCACGGGACCCCGAAAACCAATCACCGCCTTCAGGATTTCTAAGGGTGAAAATTTTTGATTTCACTCTTCACTGCCTATCACAGTTTCGGAGGCCATGGAATGCCCAGGTGGCACAAAACCACCCCAAATGACCCCATTTTGGAAAGTAGACACCCCAAGCTATTTGCTGAGAGGCATGGTGAGTATTTTGCAGCTCTCATTTGTTTTTGAAAATGAAGAAAGACAAGAAAAAACTTTTTTTTTTTTTCAATTTTCAAAACTTTGTGACAAAAAGTGAGGTCTGCAAAATACTCACTATACCTCTCAGCAAATAGCTTTGGGTGTCTACTTTCCAAAATGGGGTCATTTGGGGGGGTTTTGTGCCACCTGGGCATTCCATGGCCTCCGAAACTGTGATAGGCAGTCAAGAGAGAAATCAAAAATTCACGCCCTTAGAAAGCCTGAAGGCGGTGCTTGGTTTTCGGGGTTCCGTACGCGGCTAGGCTCCCAAAAAGTCTCACACATGTGGTATCCCCGTACTCAGGAGAAGCAGCAGAATGTATTTTGGGGTGTAATTTCACATATTCCCATGGCATGTTTGAGCAATATATCATTTAGTGACAATTTTGTGCAAAAAAAAAAAATGTGTTTCTTTCCCGCAACTTGTGTCGCAATATAAAATATTCCATGGACTCTACATGCCTCTCAGCAAATAGCTTGGGGTGTCTACTTTCCAAAATGGGGTCATTTGGGGGGGTTTTGAACTGTCCTGGCATTTTATGCACAACATTTAGAAGCTTATGTCATACATCACCCACTCTTCTAACCACTTGAAGACAAAGCCCTTTCTGACACTTATTGTTTACATGAAAAAGTTTTTTTTTTTTTGCAAGAAAATTACTTTGAACCCCCAAACATTATATATTTTTTTAAAGCAAATGCCCTACAGATTAAAATGGTGGGTGTTTCATTTTTTTTTCACACAGTATTTGCGCAGCGATTTTTCAAACGCATTTTTTGGGGAAAAAACACACTTTTTTAAATTTTAATGTACTAAAACACACTATATTGCCCAAATGTTTGATGAAATAAAAAAGATGATCTTAGGCCGAGTACATGGATACCAAACATGACATGCTTTACAATTGCGCACAAACGTGCAGTGGCAACAAAATAAATACATTTTTAAAAGCCTTTAAAAGCCTTTACAGGTTACCACTTTAGATTTACAGAGGAGGTCTACTGCAAAAATTATTGCCCTCGATCTGACCTTTGCGGTCATACCTCACATGCATGGTGCAATTGCTGTTTACGTTTGACGACAGACCGCCGCTTGCGTTCGCCTTAGCGCGAGAGCAGGGGGCGACAGGGGTGCTTTTTTTTTTTTTTTTTTTCTTTATTATTTTTTTGCTTTTTTATCTTATTTTTAAACTGTTCCTTTCATTTTTTTTTTTTAATCATTTTTATTGTTATCTCGGGGAATGTAAATATCCCCTATGATATCAATAGGTAGTGACAGGTACTCTTTTTTGAAAAAATTGGGGTCTATTAGACCCTAGATCTCTCCGCTTCCCTCAAAGCATCTGACCACACCAAGATCGGTGTGATAAAATGCTTCCCCAATTTCCCAATGGCGCTATTTACATCCGGCAAAATCTAAGTCATAAAATGCTCGTAGCTTCCGGTTTCTTAGGCCATAGAGATGTTTGGAGCCACTCTGGTCTCTGATCAGCTCTATGGTCAGCTGGCTGAATCACCGGCTGCATTTTCAGGTTCCCTGTTGAGACAGGAGAGCCAGAGAAAAACACGGAAGACGGTGGGGGGGGGGCATTCCCTCCCACAGCTTGTAAAAGCAGTCTAGAGGCTAATTAGCCGCTAGGATTGCTTTTACATGAAAGCCGACCGCTGGCTGAAAAGAATGATACCAAGATGATACCTAAACCTGCAGGCATTATTCTGGTATAACCACTCAAAGTTGTGAATGGCGTACCTGAAGACAAAAAAATGGTTAACAATAAAGCACAGTAAACGGTAAAGTATAAAAAATTGCATACCTGAAAAGCAAACATGATAAAACATAATAACAAATAAAACATTGCAGAATAGAATACAGTAAAAAAGAGCAGAACAATAGAGAGAATAGAGAGAGAGAGAGAACAATAAAACGACAACTATTTTTTTTTTATTTTATATATTTTTTTAAATTTTTTTTACACTTTTTTTGTAACTAACTTTTATAACTGTAACCGGTTCCAGGTTCGGGTCTCTCAAAATGCGATGGCATCTTAGGAGACCCTGTGAAAGTGTGCCTAGTCTGTGGAATGCTGTATCCTACGCTAATACTCAACTAGTGCATAGTAGCGTTCAAAACATTCACCAATGCAAAGACCAGGATTGTCAGGACAGGAGGGACAATAATAGCGGGTGTCACGCCTATATCCGCGCTTGCTGCAGACACAACATCTTTTTTGGGGGGGTTCGTTGGGTAGGGGTACTCGGGAGGACATAAAGAAAATGCCTCTCATGCAGCCGACTGCATTTGGTTGGGGATGTGAATGGGGGAAGTACGGGCGCTGCAGAAGCGGTGGGTTCCCAATTAGGATTGGCGAATGCAGCAGGAAGGGCATTATGGGCACGACGGACCTGTGTTTGTCTTTTTGGTGGCAGCGGGACACTACTTGTGCTTGCCACCTCACCAGCTTGAACTGCACTTATGGGACTCGCCACGTCACCAAGTGTTACTGCAGTGCTGGTTTGACTACGACCGGGGTGTACTAGGCCGCTGGTGCTTGCCAGTTCACCAAAACACTACCAAAAAAACTGTTAGCGATCGCAGGGATCAGGCCTGACTCTGCGAACGCTGCAGTTATGCGTTTAGTGTTTTGTAAGTGACAGTGATCGATCGATGCTGCACTTGGGTGGGCTGGGCTGGGCCGAGCGGAGGGGCAAAATGCAGGTGCTAGCAGGTATCTGTGCTGATCCCGCTAACACTGCGTTTTTGGGAACCCTAAACTGCTGGGGACACTAGTATAGATCTGATCGGATCAGATATTGATCCGTTCAGATACTATACCACTAAGGGAGGTGTATGCTGCATGCGTGGGTGTTAGCGCTACTGGCGCTAACCTGACGCTGCCTGGGGCTGGTGCTTGCCAGTTCACCAAAATACTACCAAAAAAACTGTTAGCGATCGCAGGGATCAGGCCTGACTCTGCGAACGCTGCAGTTATACATTTAGTGTTTTGTAAGTGTCAGTGATCGATCGATACTGCACTTAGGTGGGCTGGGCTGGGCTGGGCCGGGCGGAGGGGCAAAATGTAGGTGCTAGCAGGTATCTGGGCTGATTCCGCTAACACTGCGTTTTTGGGAACCCTACACTGCTGGGGACGCTAGTATAGATCTGATCGGATCAGATATTGATCCGTACAGATACTATACCACTAAGGGAGGCGTATGCTGCGTGCGTGGGTGTTAGCGCTACTGGCGCTAACCTGACGCTGCCTGGGGCTGGTGCTTGCCAGTTCACCAAAATACTACCAAAAAAACTGTTAGCGATCGCAGGGATCAGGCCTGACTCTGCGAACGCTGCAGTTATGCGTTTAGTGTTTTGTAAGTGACAGTGATCGATCGATACTGCACTTGGGTGGGCTGGGCGGAGGGGCAAAACGCAGGTGCTAGCAGGTATCTGGGCTGATCCCGCTAACACTGCGTTTTTGGGAACCCTAAACTGCTGGGGACGCTAGTATAGATCTGATCGGATCAGATATTGATCCGTTCAGATACTATACCACTAAGGGAGGTGTATGCTGCATGCGTGGGTGTTAGCGCTACTGGCGCTAACCTGACGCTGCCTGGGGCTGGTGCTTGCCAGTTCACCAAAATACTACCAAAAAAACTGTTAGCGATCGCAGGGATCAGGCCCGACTCTGCGAACGCTGCAGTTATGCATTTAGTGTTTTGTAAGTGTCAGTGATCGATCGATATTGCACTTGGGTGGGCTGGGCTGGGCCGGGCGGAGGGGCAAAACGCAGGTGCTAGCAGGTATCTGGGCTGATTCCGCTAACACTGCGTTTTTGGGAACCCTAAACTGCTGGGGACGCTAGTATAGATCTGATCGGATCAGATATTGATCCGTACAGATACTATACCACTAAGGGAGGTGTATGCTGCATGCGTGGGTGTTAGCGGTACTGGCGCTAATCTGACGCTGCCTGGGGCGATGCATATCACCGCCGGGCGATCAGGGGGCTAAACCTTTATTCGGTAATAAACGGCGGGTGCCCTGACACTATAAAAAATAAACGAACTAACCAGCGTCACCCGTAACACTTATACGGTGGTCAGTGGTGAAAGGGTTAACTAGGGGGCCATCAAGGGATTAAAACATTTATTCGGTAGTATATGGGGGTCCCTGACACTATAAAACGCTGACGGCGAACCTAAATATTTACCTCCCTAACTAGCGTCACCAGTGACACTAATACAGCGATCAGAAAAATGATTGCTTAGCGACACTGGTGACAGGGGGTGATCAAGGGGTTAAAACTTTATTAGGGGGGTTAGGGGGTACCCTAGACCTAAAGGGGGTAACAGTAACTGTCCCAACACTGTAACTGTCACAAACTGACACTATGCAGTAATCAGAAAAAAAAAAACTGCTTGGTGTCAGTTTGTGACAGGGGGGGGGTGATCGGGGGGGGGGGTCGGGGTGTTTTGTGTGCCTGGCATGTTCTACTGTGTGTGTGTAGTGTTGTGCACTCACTCACATGTCTTCTCTCCTCGGGCCGGAACGGAAATTACCGAGCCGAGGAGAGATGACATCATTTCCTTTGCTGCTGTTTAGCATACAGCAGCAAAGGAATGATTCGATTGGCCGGCGGTGATCGCGAGGGGGGGCCACGAACGGAAGGTCTCCCCCTCACCTCTGATCGCCGCTGGACAAAAGACGACCGCCTCGGGCACCGAGGGGGGGGTCCGATCGGACCCCCCACCCGCGGGAGGCAAATCACGTACATGTACGTGATTTTGCCTGTCCGTGCCACCTTGCCGACGTACATCGGCGTGAGGCGGTCGTCAAGTTGTTAAATGTATTTGCCGGCGCTGCCGGCTTGTTCAGATAAAGTTACTTTCTCATTCTATTTTGGCCATATTTGTGACTTGGGCAGTTAGTACTACACTTCCCCACATCACCCCACATCACCCCCATCTTATTGGCACTTCCAGCTTGTTTAAATTTGAAGTTAAAGATGCAGTGCACCAGGTCTATAGTGGCAAACAGATCACCTCTTCCTGTGTGCTGGGAAGAGAATAGTAAATGGGGGATCGTGCTGTGTTACTGGCGCAAATGCTTTGTAAACACGAAAATGTCCTTTGCGCATCGGCGTGCACCGCAAGTCATGGCGCAAATGCTTCGTAAATTAGCCCCAGTGTGTCAACATGTGCTATCTGCCATCATGGGAGATCAATGTACACGTTTTGTGGGTGCAACCCCTTCCTCCCAACTAAAGTAGCTCAGAGGAAGGGGTTGCACCCCCAAAACACGTCCATTGATCCCCCATGATGGGAGCTAGCACATGTTGACATTAGGCATGGGATTATACAACACAGATGTTGGTTTGTTAAAAAACCCTTTTATAAATGCACATGTGAATGTGAGTAAAAAGTTTGATATTCAACAATGTGTGGCTTCTTCTTTCAATGCCCAAAAGCATTTTTTGGAGTAAGTTGGTGTTTTTTGGAGTAAGTGGCAATGGGGGTTATTTACTAAAAGTGCACTTTCAGTGCAGTTTTAAGTGCACTTGTAGTGCAAATCACTTTGCACTTTTCCTTTAGTAACTAACACCCACAGTGCTTTATAATTTCCAACAATCACGCCATTTTCGTGACTTCCAAAAATTACTTCATGTTGCTTACAATTATGAATATTTTTAGCATTAATGCATTACATACATTAACAACAAAAAAGGTGTGTGTATAGCAGACCCACAACATAATAGTTAGCTCAAGAAGAGATTGTTACCCCATGTATCAAACAAATTACGTTTGCACTATTGAAGAAAATGGCCAAAAAAAGACCATTGGAGAACCTAGGAGACAGCTAAAAGATATACAAGTAGTACATCAAATGAAATATCATTTCAGATTATAAAAAATATTTATTGAAAAAATGTCTCAGACATTTGCTGGCATATCAATGGCCCCCCTACCCACAAAGTATTCCAGATATTTTAGTCTCACTTCGCGGGTGCTTTGGGGGGGCAAGCCAGGACGGCCAGCTTCAAGTGCCGTCAGGGTTGAAATATCAGGAAAGCCAGTCTCAGTCCCAACTGAGGCCACATAGTTCATAGCATTTTTTTGAAGAAAATTGTGCAGAATGCAGCAGGCAAGCACAATATAGTTCAGTTTATATTCTGCCATAAGGATTGGTGTCAGAAATAGGCGGAACTGGCTGGCCACTATCCCGAAAGCACTCTCCACCACTCTTCTGGCTCTGGCCAGCCGGTAGTTAAAAACCCTCTGGTCCGGGGTGAGGGTCCTCATGGAAAATGGCCTCATCAGATGTTCACCCAGCCCAAATGCTTCATCAGCAACAAAGACAAACCGGAGTCCTTCCACGTTCTCTTCCGAAGGTGGCAATCCCAAGCCACCACTCTGGAGACACTTGTAGAACTCCATCTGGGCAATGACTCCACCATCCGACATCTGGCCATTCTTCCCTATGTCCGCATAGAGGAACTCATATGTCGCCGACACCACTGCCAACATCACAATACTATTAAACCCCTTATAGTTATAATAGTATGACCCCGAGTTGGGGGGTGGGACTATGTGGATGTGTTTCCCATCTATTGCCCCTCCACAGTTGGGAAAGTCCCAACGATTGGCAAAGTGGGATGCCACAGTCTGCCATTCCTGTGGCATTGAAGAAAACTGTGGAATCAAACAAGAAAAAAAAATAGTAATTTTGCACATAAACATTGCAAGCAGATTAGACACAAACATTCTTGGCCAACATCAGTAAAACATTTATTTGAAGAAGTACTTAAAGACAAAAGTATAATGTCCAATTATCAGATTCATCCCCCCTCTGATGGCCCATTGTAAAAATTTTAGGGGGGAGATGTTTTGGACAGGTAACTGTCTGCACTTCATTGAGAGCTGAATGCATAAATAATGTGTGTTACTTTGGCCAACCCCTCCTTACTTACACTATTGGCAGCCCACTGGACTGGTAAGAAGTGTCATAATACAAAAATAAAAATACACACTGTACAAATTGAAGCACATTTTTACATTCTGCAATTACCTAACAAGATAATAAGAGAACAAAACTTTAAACAGTACCATTTGAAAGTATTCAGGCAGGCCCTTTCACTACATGCTTTGGGGAATTCATCCATAAATATGAACACAAAAGAGGTAGGTATAGCGTGTATTGGTTTGGCAAAGTCAGCAGATAGAGGATTGGTATCGTTTGACTTAGCGATTGGGGGAGGGAGGGTTCCAAATGATTTTGGTAACCAAAAAAAAGCCTCTGGCACTCTGCGTGAATTTAAGCACACAAATAAAATTTGGACACATTTTAGGGGGTGTTTAAGGTAAAGCACTACTATGGAGATGGCAAAATACATTGTTAAGTGACTAGGCTAGGTGTATATGGGCCCAGCATAGCATGCTGGGGAGGTTAGTGAAGGCAAATATGCATGAAGGACAAAAAAGGAACTTCCCTTTTCTCGTCCCGTTGTATGTGTTGTACGTCACCTCATTCTTGACGTTCGGAAATTCCGACAACTTTGTGTAACTGTGTGTATGCAAGACAAGTTTGAGCCAACATCTGTTGGAAAAAATCCATGGATTTTGTTGTCAGAATGTCCGATCAATGTCCGATCATGTGTACGCGGCATAAGAGGTACTCTTGATGAAAGCAAGAATTGGCCTTTCTGTCAAAAAATAGAAATTATATGCACCTGTCCAACAGGTGCGGAAAAATTGGTCTTTGGGTGTCAGTGGCACCTTCACACCATAACCCTATAGAGGTACTCTTGATGAAAGCAAGAATTGGCCTTGCTGTCAAAAATTGCAATGATATGCACCCATCAAACAGGTGCAGAAAAATTGGTCTTTGGGTGTTAATTGTGCCCATGAAACCTACACAAAAAACATTCTTCCAGATGAAATCAACACCAACAATGCTAGGCAGCATACAGACAGGCCATATCCTAAAAACACCTAATCAGCGACATCAGCCTCAGAAGCTTCATAGCTGCTGGGAATCCAGGACTGATTCATTTTGATAAATGTCAGACGGTCCACAGAGTCTGTGGACAAACATGTTCTATAATCAGTAACAAAACCTACAGCAGCACTAAATGCCTGTTCAGAAATCACACTGGATGCAGAGCAGCCCAGCAGTTCAATTGCATACTGGGCAAGTTATGGCCAGTGGTCTATTCTCATGACCCAGTAAGCCAGTGGATCGTTGACTGGAAATCTCTCCATCTCTGTTTTTGCCCTTAGATAATCGTCCACCATGTGATGCAGATGCTGCTGATATGACATGGAAGCTGACAACCCTGGGAAATGAGGACTAAAAAGATTGTGAAATGCATCACTTAGGCAGCCGCCTTCTCCACCACTCCTCTCTTGACAACAGAAGCCTCAAACCTACATTTTCCATGACACTGTAACCTACCAGAGTCAGGAAAAGCCTTTGATAAACTCCTCTTTAAAGTGTCCTCAAGAGAGTTCATCTTCTGCACTCTATGTAGGGACAGGATGAGTTTTGAGACTTTCCCTTTATAACGGTGATCAAGGAGGACTGCCAACCAATAGTGATCCTTCTCTTTTACGCCACATATTCTTGGATTCTTTCACAGGCTTTGAAGCGAGAGGCAAATTTGTGAAGGCATGAGAAGCAGACTCCTCGGGGTCACTGAGGATTATAGTATCTGGAACAGCCTCATCCCAGACACGTACTACTCCCAAGGGTTCTGGGGATGGAAAACCATGACTTACTGTTTGATGTTTGTCTTCCTCTGCTTTAATGCCTCCAAAACTGCCAGAATCCTCCTCCTCTCCCTCTCCCTCTCCTCTTGTATGTTCTGTGGCGTAGGAACAATGGTGTCTGCATAAAGTTGGCCTTGAGAAGAAAGAAAGTCCTCCTCTTCCTCCTGCTCCTCTGTGGCTTAGGAACAATGGTGTCTGCATAAAGTGGGCCTTGACAGGAAAGAAAGTCCTCCTCTTCCTCCTGCTCCTCTGCCTCAAGTGCCCTGTCCATAATGCCATGCAGAGTCTACTCCAGCAGGAACACAACAGGGATTGTGTCACTGATGCATGCATTTTCATGGCTCACCATCCATGTGGCCTCCTCAAATGGTGACAGTACAGTACATACATCCTTTATAAGCAGCCATTGGCATGGGGGAAAAAAACAAGCTGGCCTGAGCCTGTTGTTGTGCCATACTCACACAGGTACTCCTTGACGGCCCTATGCTGCATGTGCAGCTGCTGCAGCATTGCCAAAGTCAAGTTCCACCTGATGGGCATGTCACACATCAGGAGGTTTATGGGCAGGTTGAATTCCTGCTGAATTTCATCCAACCAAGCATTGGCCTGCTTTAGCAGATCTTCTAACCCTGAGTACCTATTTAAAAAAGGCTGCACCACCAAATTGAGGACATGTGCCAGGCATGGCACATGTGTTAACTTTCTGTGTCTAAGGGCAAACAGGAGGTTTGTGCCATTATTGCACACCATCATCCCTGGCTCCAGCTGGCATTGCATGAACTACCTCTGAGACTGCCCCTGCAGACCCTGGGCCTTTCCCTGCAGAGCTGCAAGAAGCTCTGCCCGTTGTGGTTCCTGTCTCCTAGACACACCAGCTGAAGCACTGCATAGTACCTTTTAGCCTGACTCATTGAATAGCCCCTTGAACACTTAGGGGGTACTTGTGGTTCATAGGACAATTCAGAGGGGGGCATGGAGGAGGAGGAGGGGGTAGAGCTGACAAATCTCTCATCATCACCACTAGCTGTATGGAGATGTGGGGACAAAACAAGCGGAAACACTGAGCCCTGTCCTTCCTCCTTCCGAGTTGCAAGCAGAGTTACCCAGTGTGCTGTGAACAAAATATATCATCCGTGACCATGCTTGCTGGACCACATGTCAGCAGTAACGTGGACGTGCGGCTGACTGCCTTGCTCAACAATGCCACAACATTGCCTTCCACGTGATGGTACAGAGTTGGAATGGCCTTACATGAAAAGAAATAGCGACTGGGATCTTGCCATTGTGGTACAGCACTTTCTGCAAATTAATGGCAGGGGCAGAATCCACCAGATGGAAAAACAGAAGTTGTAGAGGCAGTAGCTTTGACAAGCTTGCATTTAGATGCTGGGCATGTGGGTGGCAGTGACTGTATTTTTTTTCGCTGCAGCAGATGGAGAAATTTGCTGCCTATAGTCTACAGCTGGTGGTGTGCTGCTGGCAGATGTGCTGCAAGGACCAGGGACACCCTGCGCTATACCATTATCCCTGTCAGTGAAGCCTGCTGAGAGATCATGAAGTATAGCGGGGCAGACTGAGGTGAGTAAGGAGGAGGAACAGATTTGTGCCCCTTTTGTGTGGCTTTCAGGTGCTCTTGCCAACAGGCTGAGTGGTGGGAGGTTAAAGGCCTTTTCAAGTATGTGGTACCCAAACGGCTGGTGTTTTTGGTATGCTTGATGTGCTTGAGACAAAGTTTGCAAACTGCAACAGTGCGATCGGCTGCACATGTGCTAAAAGAGGCCCAGACAACTGAGCTGTAGGAAGTGGGCTGGGAGATAACGGCTCCACAATGTGAGGAAATAGGGTGTCTGCTCTTTACTCTTCCATGATGGCTGCCTCGTTAGGGTTGTTCCCCTTCCTCACTTTCTTCATCTGCTCTATCTGGCACCCAAGTCACACCAGACATCATCATCTCCTCCATCCTCATTACCGCTGAAGACAACTTGGCATTACGCTGCGGCTGGGGGAGGATGACTGCGAATTGGTGTACCAGTGTTCTTCCCGCTCTGTAGTCTCATGTTCCTGCCTTCCTCAACCTCAGAACCAACATCGGAATCAAGTAATGGTTGATGCTGAGGATGAGGATGGTTTATTAAGCAAGTCCACCACCTCCTCTGCATGCTGTGGCTGGATAGCATGCAATTAAAGAGAGGAGAGGAGACTGACCAGGATAATATGGAGACCCAGCAATCTTTGTCACATCCCATTTATAGATATATGTAGAAAGAGTGCCCCAGGGATATTGCAGACAAAGAGAGATAGTGGAACAGGGTACACCAAAAAAGAAGTATTGTAATATAAAAGATCTATTTTATTGGTACAAAAATTGAACACAGTAATATATGTATACACAAACACCTAAAACAATACAGGAATGAGTGCTAAACAATTAAAAACAACAGCTAACTTTTGGAACACACCACAGTTCCAGGCTGAGCGCTGAATCAATGCAGTGTGTAGAGCAAGATTACCAACATGTTTCAGAAAGCAGGAAAGGGGGAGAGGGTTTTTTTAAATTGGTATGTATATATTTCCTTCTTCAGAGGTTATATATGAGCATGCTGTTCTATTTCTATTAAGAAGAAAAAGAGGGTGTATCAATATTATAGTATATTGAGTAACATTTAGCATTTTCAACATTTGCATTGGCTGGTTTATCATAACAGCAATATAGCATATATGATAGATATAATAAATATGTTCTGTACTTACAACTTTGTATTCCTTTTGCAAACACTACAAGTCAGTAAGGTGGATGGAACGTCAGGTCTCAAACTCTGCTGTACTGTACTGCATTACTGCATCATGTTAAATGGATATGACTCTAAGTTTTGAAAGAGTCAGTCCCACCAAGCTGCAATATAGGCAAGATTGGATGGAAGCAGATCGGGTAGCCACCTCAGAGCAGTGCACCAAGGCTCACAGGAATTACCCCTCAAAGAGCGGAGGAACAGATATCTGGTAAGGAAAAAATATAAGGGTATAAATGTATCTATTTACCAATAGTATCATAAGCTTAGTAAGGTTTGAATGCTGCCTAAGTATGCAGCTTAGTAAAAAAGATAATAATCAAGCTCAAGTGGAATGGCAAAAAGGAAAAAGTTTGTAATAAATCTACTACAATACCTGTAAAGTCATTTTGTTGGTATGTACACAGAGATCCCTGGTGTTTCCTGGCTGTGCAGCAACAACTGCTGACACTGCCAGGTATTAATATGCCCAGGGATCTGGAAAAGAGCCAATCATAGGGGCCAATTTGGTGTAAGGAGGAGGGAGGAATGAGGCATCAGGTGGCGCGGGTCATCAATTTTAGTCTCCCCGCATCACCTGTGTCTCAGTTCTGCCAGTCTTCTGTCCTCCAATGGGGATCCCCTGGCCGATGCAGTGTCCAGCGCCACAGCGTCTTGCACGATGACGTCAGGCATTGACACGGCCGCCGACACAACAGCCACACATCAAGCAGCCTATAGATCTCTATCTTAGGACCCAGAGGCAAAGCCCTCCCATGGAGGAGATCTTAACAAGCTCCTCTTACAATGAGAACTGAGGTGTATATCAAACTTAAATGCAACATCACCTCCTGGCCTCAATGAGGCCTTTAATCTTAAGCCTTTTTTGCCGGTCTTTGCCTCTGGGTCATATGATAAAGATCTATAGGCTGCTTGATAGACTATTTCCTTATTGATTTGAAGATCCTTCAATAATCATTCCATCTAACCGTGCCAAGTTCATATTTATATATTATCTTTTTATATTTTTCTTTCTTCCTTTTTTCTTTCCTTCTTTCTAATTTTATTTTCCCATGATTTCAATTCCAATACAATATAGACAGTGAAATGTTTATAATATGGCATTATGCATTGTTCTGTACCCCACTCTGTATATTATGTTTCTAAGAGCCTGTTTTCATATACAACCATATCCAACATGCTGTAATGCTATAATTATGATCATAAGAAATATGTGGCGCTAACTAGAGTGCATAAATAAATAATAGGGATAATAAAAAATAAATACATCAAATACTAACTGAACTCCCAGACATGATGTGGGGTGTTTATTAACAAAATGTAATAAAGATGTGGAAATGTGTGCGTGGATGCACTTTAATCAATGGAAAGTGGTGTTTGGTGCACTCTAACTTGAGTACTCACTGCACAGACACACTCCACTGATACACTATAATATACTGCATTAAAACTGCACTGACGCATTGCAAAATACTGCATCAAATGTGCAGTAACACACAGAAATATACTGCATTAAACATGCACTAATGCACTGAAATATACGGCGTTAAACTTGCAGTAACACACTGAAATATACTGTGTTAAATGTGCACTAATGCACAGAAATATACTGTGTTAAACATGCACTAACACACTGAAATATATGGTGTTAAACTTGCAGTAACGCACTTAAATATACAGCGTTAAACTTGCAGTAACTCACTGAAATATACGGCGTTAAGCATGCACTAACACACAGAAATGTACTGCGTTAAACGGCACATAATGCACTTAAATATATGGCATTAAATGTGCAGTAATGCACTGAAATAAACTGTGTTAAACAGCACGTATTGCACTGAAATATACAACTTTAAACTTTCAGTAACGCACTGAACTATTCTTCGTTAAACAGAAGGTAACGCACTGAAATATACAGCGTTAAATTTGCAGTAATGCACAGAAATATACTGTGTTAAATGTGCACTAATGCACTGAAATATACGGTGTTAACCACTTCCTGCCCAGCCTATATCAGAAAGACAGCCGGGCAGTGGTTCTGTTATCCTGACTGGGCTTCATATGACATCCAGCAGTATAACATGCTGGCAGGGGTGTGCAGCACGGTGCTCGGAGGTGCTATGTGTCAGTCTGACACACTGCACCTCTGATCATAGTAAGGAGCCTCTGACAGAGGCTTCTTACCACGTAATCAGCTGTGATCAATCAGCACATTGATTATCAGCACAGCCCCCATCAGATGTGCCCATCAGCTGCCAATTAGTGTCCATTAGCTGCCAGCCAGTTCCCCATCAATAAAGTCTGTCAGTGCCAATCAAAGTGTCAATCAGTGCCCACCACAGTGTAAATCAGAGCCCACCACAGTGACAATCAGTGCCCATCACAGTGCCAATCAGTGACCAGCAGTAACAGCTGTCAGTACCTCATCATCAGTGCTGCCCATCAGTACCATCTATTAGTGTCCATCAGTGCCACCTGTCAGTGCCAATCAGTGCCACCTATCAGTGCCCACTAGGGATGAGCTTCGTGTTTGAGTCGAACCCATGTTCGACTCGAACATCGCATGTTCAATCGATCGTTGAATTGTGAAGGTTATGGGCAGTTCGTGCCAAATTTGAGTGGTGAGTGGTGGAGAGATAGACAGAGAGACAGTGTCATTTGATTTAACTTAGATAGAGTAGGCAGGCGAATCAGTTAGCTGCACTTACAGTGTATTGTATATATATATATATATATATATATATATATATATATATATATATATATATATATATATATATATATATATACATCCTAGGTGTTGTAGATCAGATTCTTGTTATTCTCTTCCTACTGACAGGCAGGTGTTTTTACAGTATTTACAGCTACCTGAAGAAAATTGCTGGTGTTCTTCTGATCCTATTAGTACCACAGGCAAGCAACTGCAGTATTTACAGTTAGTGTAGTGTGTCCTCTGCACAGTATGCACCTAAAGCTACCTGAAGACAATTGCTGTTGTTCTAATCCTAATAATACCACAGCCAGGCAACTGCAGTATTTACAGTTAGTGTAGTGCATCCTCTGCACGGTGTGCACCTAAAGCTACCCAAAGGCAAGTGCTGTTGTTCTGATCCTATTAGTACCACAGGCAAGCAGCTACAGTATTTACAGTTAGTGTAGTGTGTCCTCTGCACAGTGTGCACCTAAAACTACCTGAAGACAATTGCTGTTGTTCTGATCCTATTAATACCACAGGCAGGCAGCTGCAGTATTTACAGTTAGTGTACTGTGTCCTCTGCACAGTGTGCACCTAAAGCTACCTGAAGAGAAATGGTGGTGTTATTCTGATCCTATTAGTACCACAGGCAGGCAGCTGCAGTATTTACAGTTAGTGTAGTGCGTCCTCTGCACAGTGTGCACCTAAAGCTGCCTGAAGACAATTACTGTTGTTCTGATCCTATTAATACCACAGGCAGGCAGCTGCAGTATTTACAGTTAGAGTACTGCGTCCTCTGCACAGTGTGCAAATAAAGCTACCTGAAGACAATTGCTGTTATTCTGATCCTATTAGTACCACAGGCAGGCAGCTGCAATATTTACAGTTAGTGTAGTGCGTCCTCTGCACAGTGTGGACCTAAAGCTACCTGAAGAAAATTGGTGGTGTTATTCTGATCCTATTAGTACCACAAGCAGTCAGCTGTAGTATTTACAGTTAGTGTACCGTGTCCTCTGCACAGTGTGCACCTAAAGCTACCTGAAGACAATTGCTGTTGTTCTGGTCCTATTAATAACACAGGCAGGCAGCTGCAGTATGTACAGTTAGTATACTGTATCCTCTGTACAATGTGCACCTAAAGCTACCTGAAAACATTTGCTGTTGTTCTGATCCTATTAGTACCACAGGCAAGCAGCTGCAGTATTTACAGTTAGTGTAGTGCATCCTCTGCACAGTGTGCACCTAAAGCTACCTGAAGACAATTGCTGTTGTTCTGATCCTATTAATACCACAGGCAGGCAGCTGCAGGATTTACAGTTAGTGTACTGTGTCCTCTGCACAGTGTGCACCTAAAGCTACCTGAAGAAAATTAATGGTGTTCTTCTGATCCCTATTAGTACCATAGGCAGGCAGCTGCAGTATTTACAGTTAGTGTACTGTGTCCTCTGCACAATGTGCACCTAAAGCTACCTGAAAACATTTGCTGTTGTTCTGATCCTATTAGTACCACAGGCAAGCAGCTGCAGTATTTACAGTTAGTGTACTGTGTCCTCTGCACAATGTGCACCTAAAGCTACCTGAAGACAATTGCTGTTGTGCTGATCCTATTAATACCTCAGGCAGGCAGCTGCAGTATTTACAGTTAGTGTACTGTGTTTTCTGCACAGTGTGCACCTAAAGCTACCTGAAGACAATTGCTGTTGTTCTGATCCTATTAATACCACAGGCAGGCAGCTGCAGTATCTATAGTTAGTGTAGTGCGTCCTCTGCACAGTGTGCACCTAAAGCTACCTAAAAAAAATGGTGGTGTTCTTCTGATCCTATTAATACCATAGGCAGGCAGCTGCAGTATTTACAGTTAGTGCAGTGCGTCCTCTTCACAGTGTGCACCTAAAGCTACCTGAAGACAATTGCTGTTGTTCTGATCCTATTAATTCCACAGGCAGGCAGCTGCAGTATTTACAGTTAGTGTAGTGCATCCTCTGCACAGTGTGCACCTAAAGCTATCTGAAGAAAATTGCTGTTGTTCTGATCCTATTAATACCACAGGCAGGCAGCTGCAGTATTTACAGTTAGTGTACTTTGTCCTCTGTACAATGTGCACCTAAAGATACCTGAAAACATTTGCTGTTGTTCTGATCCTATTAGTATCACAGGAAGCAGCTGCAGTATTTACAGTTTTTTGTTTTTTTTTCCACAAGAAAGATTTTATTGAAAAAAAAATAATAAGATAGCATGTACAATACATTGAAAGATTATCAAAAAGAGTCATACAGTACACTCATAAGACAGTGATACGTCATAAAGATTATTGTTGTGACACGTTTGGATTTACAGAGTGTATATGTAACATTTAAAATATACATCCAAAAGGGGGCAATTATAGTAGCAAAAAATGCCTCAGTGATATTAATACAGTAGTGAAGGTATTCCAGTGTCTCTGGGACAGGGAGGTCCAATGCCCGTCCTGTCCCTTGAGAAGATTACATATAAGGAGATAGGTTCGAGTGTCTATTAGTGGGGGAATAGATACGTTATGACGGTCTTACGTAGAGCGTAACCCCACATTTAGAAAACAAAATAAATAAAAATAGGAGGATCGGTGGGGAGGGATTGTTAAAACAAAGGGATAGGGGTTAGGGGGAAGATATAGGGGAAGGGGGGGAGAAAAAGGAGGTGGCAGAAAAGAAGAAGAAAGCAGATAAAGAGAGAAAGAGGGGGGGGGACCGTCCCTCGCCCCAGGCCCCCCGAGCGTCCCCGCGAGTCTTGGAGGTCATGGGTATTAAACTATAGAAGGGAGTGTGTTTAGGGCGGAAAAAAGGATTTATAGTAATCAGTGGTTTTAAAATGAGACCAGCAGGCCCATATGGCAGTAAATTTTTGGATACGGTCTTGTGATATATGAATCAGTTCTTCCATCTCCTCGAACTTTGCAACCCTGGTTAACCATTCTGTAATGGTCGGGGGAGTAGTTGAGCGCCAGTGTGCGGGGATGCACACTCTAGCGGCATTTACCATGTGCATTGCAAGTGATTTATGGTAGACTTTTTTGGACAGGGTCGAATGATGGAGGAGATATTGGGCCGGGTTAAAATTTAAGGAGTAAGTTGTTATATATGTAATAATGGAGTGTACCTCTTTCCAGAATGGTTGCAGTAGTGGGCAGTCCCACCAGATATGTAGCATGTTGCCTATTGCCTTATTGCATCTCCAACAAATATTGGGTATAGAGGGCGAGAATTGGTGTAGTCGAGCGGGAGTTCTATACCATTTCGTGGCAATTTTGTACCCATTTTCTTGGATTGCAACATTCATAGGCCCCTTGTGAGCGTATGTAAGGATAGATTCCCAGTCGTCGTCAGAAAAATTGATTTGTAGGTCTTTCCCCCAAGATAGTCTTGAGGTTTCCGTCTGTGGGCGAAGCGAGTCCTCTTGGAGGAGGGAATAAATCATGGATATTAGGTGACTTTGTGGGGTGGACTGAGAGTACATTGTTTCGAATGGGGTAAGTGGTCTTGTCCAAATGTCGTTAGTGTTAGTCGATGCAAGGAAGTGTCTTAGCTGTCTGTATGACCAAAAGGGGAATTCTTTTGTGCGTGAGGCGGATTTTAATTTGTCATATGTGCGTATCTTCCCGTCAACAAAAAAGTGACAAGCATAGATATCGTCATGTGGCCACTCTTGTGTTAGGAAAGACTTTGATTCTCCAGGAGTAAACTCAGGGTTGGCCCGAAGCGGGGTCAACGGTCCTGGTGTTGAGGCTATGCGGTATAAGTTCTTTGCTGTGGAGAAAGCTCGCAGTGACGGATATATAAACGGATGTGATTTTACAGTCTGAGGGTAGTGTTTCGTTGGGACCCATGTTAGGGTGTGCAAGGGTATAGTGCTAAAGGCATTTTCCAAAATGGTCCAAAGTTTGCTTAGTTTATGGGTTTTCCAGTTTACCACTCTAGTGAGGTGGCAAGCCAAGTAGTATTTGTGTAGATCTGGCAAGGCAATCCCCCCTTTCGTTTTGGAGCATGTCAGCTTCGTATATTTGATGCGGGGGGGACCGCCTCTCCAGATAAATTTTGAGCAGGCTTTTTTATAGGTCAAAAAGAAAGATGGGGTAAGTGGATTGGGATCGTTTGCATAAAATATAAAAGACGGGGAAGGATTATCATCTTCATCAATGCCGAGCGGCCAAACCAGGAGACATTCAGGGCACTCCAGCTTTGGAGGTCTGTTTGGATCTTCGTCAAGGCATTGAGAAAGTTGCGATCATAGAGCTCTGATAGATGCCGGGGGATTCTAATGCCTAGGTAAGTGATATAGTCGTTTTTCCACTGAAATGGGAACAAGGCTTGGCAGTGGGTAACTTCTAATGGTGGTAGAGAGACATTGAGGGCCTGGGATTTAGAATAGTTAATTTTAAAGTTGGACAATGTTCCAAAGTGGTTAATATCTTTCAGTAGGTTAGGAAGAGATGTGTGCGGTGTTTGCAGTGACAATAGGATGTCGTCTGCAAAAGCGGCAACTTTAAATTCCCTGCGGTTCATGGGGATACCCTGGATATCTGGGTTGGCTCTTATTCTGTTAAGAAGGGGTTCAAGAGACAGGACAAAAAATTAGGGGGGACAGAGGGCATCCTTGACGGGTACCGTTGCTGATATGGAAGGCGTTCGACAGGAGGCCATTTGCTTTAACTCTTGCTGTTGGAGTAGTATATAGGGCACAGATGTGAGCAAACATGCGCGGGAGAAGGCCAATTCCTTTGAGTACTTCCCGCATGTAATCCCAGGCCACCCTGTCGAACGCCTTCTCAGCATCCAGGGATAAGAGAAATCCCTTGTTGTGGGATGTGTTGAGCCAGTGGTGTAGATTCAGGGTGCGGATGGTATTGTCTCTTGCCTCTCTGCCTGGGATAAAACCTACTTGATCAGGCAAAACTAGTTCTGGAATCAGGGGTAGTAATCTATTTGCTATAATTTTGGCATACAGTTTAATGTCTACATTGAGCAGCGATATGGGTCTATAATTAGAAACTATCAATGGGTCTTTGTCTGTTTTGGGTATCACTGCTATCTGGGCTTCTAACATGTGTCCAGATGTGGCGAGTGGATTTGAAAGGAAGTTAAAGGCCGACAACATTTTGGGTGCTAATGCTTCTAGGAAGGTTTTGTAGTATATGAGAGGTAGGCCATCAGGGCCTGGGCTTTTGCCCGCCTTCGTTTGTTTAATGGCCAGATTGAGTTCTTCTATGCTCATGGGGAGTTCTAGTTCCTTAGCTTTTTGCGTTGTTATTGGCTTGGGGCAATATTGGGACAGAAACTCCTGAATTTGTAAAGACCTGTCATGTGCGGAAGAAGAGTCTGGTGGGTTTTGAGGTAGGTTGTACAGCTTAGAATAAAACTCCTCAAAGTGCTTGGCTATTTCCTCGTTTTTGGAGAGGAGTTTGCCTTTTGCAGTGCGGAGGTGGTGTATAGTGGTAGATGTTTTAGCTGCCTGGATTGTGCGAGCGAGAAGTCTCCCGCTCTTGTTGCCATGTTCATAAAACACTTTTTGGCCTAGAATATATCTTCGCCTAGTGCGTTTCCCTAGTTCGTCTAACAGAGATTCTCTTGCTTGTGAGAGAGCTTGTAGTGTGGATTGGGAGATGGACTTTTTGTGAGATGTTTCAAGTCTGTGGATTGTTGCGATAAGGGCTTTAATCTGCTCTTGGTGTCTCTTTTTGTCCGCCGTAGCTAGGGCTATGAGTTTACCTCTTAAAACGCATTTATGTGCTTCCCACAGCGTCACCGGGGTGATATCTGGGGTTGAATTTTCCTGGAAGTACAGTTGGATTTGGGTGTTAAGTTGCCGGATTGTTTCAGGATCTTTTAGGAGAGATGGGTTCAATCTCCAAGTTTTGGTAGTCTTACGCGATTCCGGGAATGAGAGGGTAATCGTAATGGGGTGGTGGTCGGATAAGAACATGTTTTCTATTGTGGCTTGCGTGAGGTACGAGAGGTCTGGTTGGGATAGAAATAGATAATCAATTCTAGAGTATTTCTGGTGTGGGGGAGAGAAGTATGTGTAGTCTCTGTCTGTTGGATATAAAGTACGCCATGTGTCGTGTAGGGTGAGGTTTTGTAGTTGGAGTTTAATTTGTTTTAAGGCCCGGAATGGGAGTGTGGAAGTGCCAGTAGAGGAATCTAGGCAAGGGTTCAGTGGAACATTAAAGTCTCCTCCCAATATCAAAATTCCTGTTTGAAAAGTTGAAAGTAAGTCACAAATTTTCCGGAGGAAAGAGACTTGATGGTCGTTTGGGCAGTATATATTCGCTATAGTGATGGGTTTGGACGCATATGTGCCTTTGATGAAAATGTATCTGCCCTCCTGGTCAATCAATGTGTCTGATAAGTGAAAGTCCGCATGTTTAGAGATAAGTATAGAAACACCTTTTGTCTTAGAAGATGGATTTGAGGAGTGTAAGGCCTGTTTGTATACATGGTTCGTCAGTTTAGGTATGTCTTTGGTTCGGAAGTGTGTCTCTTGCAGTAAGAGGAAGTGGGCTTTGTGTTTCGTGAGTTCTGAGAGAACCTGAGATCTCTTTTCAGGGAGGTTTAGGCCTCTTACATTAAGCGACAGGCATTTAAGTGAGAGTTGATGGTTGCTGGTAGCAGTCTTCTGCATTGTGTTAATGTTGTGGATAATGAAAGAAGTTTAAATAGGTGTTAGCCTGCCCTCCAGTATTGTCTGTCTGAACGAGGGGGCTCAGGGATCGACGACGGGGAGCAGGACGGAGGGACGGCCCCCTCGAGAAAATAAAACAGAAGGAGGATAAGTATGAGAGGAGAGAAGCGCGAGAGGAGAGAGGAGAGAGAAAGGGAAGATAGAAAGGGGTAGGGTGAGGTGTGTGGGTGGGGATAGTATGAAACAAGGAGGGGGGGAAAGAAGGTAGAAAACACTTAAAAAAAAAGAAGGGAAAAAAAAAAGGGGGGGGGGGTAAACCCCAGTTACTGAACTGGGTGAGTCAGTTACCGGAGGTGGTCGTAGGCGTGCCTATCCACCTAATAAGAATTTCCGGATTGGTAGCTCAAATCCGTATGGACAGCTATGTGGGGTACGTAGGATTGAGCGGGTACGAGATCCAATGCACTTGTGAGGACGAGTGGAGAGAAATGTCTAGGCGAGGTGGGGTGTACATAGTGAAAGACTATAGTAGATTAAGTTTTCGGGATACGCAGAGTTATATGGCGATTAAGGAGGGGGTGTGGGATATAAGTAGGTTACTGTCTTTAGGGTGGACAGATCTTGGGCGCTATAGTGGTGAATAAGGATCTGGGTCAATGTTGACTAAGGGCAACAGGGCTATCTATACCAGATTGAACTGAGAGGAAACAAAAACCTAAACATAGGCAAAAACATAGACTGTAGCCTATCAGTAACAGTAAATGTAACAGTAACAGTAACATTAACATTCCGGACAGCACGGTGTATACTCCTTCTCCAGCAAGGCTAAATTACTTTGTGTGAGTGGGGATCGCGTAAGTCGATACCTCACTGAAACATTCTATGAGACATTTTGTAATGCCGCGTACACACGGTCGTACTTTTCGTCTACAAAAGTCCAACGGACGCTGACGGACTAAAGCTGGCTGGTAATCCGATCGTGTGTGGGCTTCTCCGGACTTTCAACATACTTTTTTAGCCTCAAATCCGACGTACTTTAGATTTGAAACATGCTTCAAATCTTTACTTCGTAACTACGACGGACCCCGAAATCCGCTCGTCTGTGTGCTAGTCCGACGGACAAAAAGCCACGCTAGGGCACCTATTGGCTACTGGCTATGAACTTCCTTATTTTAGTCCGGTGTACGTCATCACGTAAGAATTCGATGGACTTTTGTGTGATCGTGTGTAGGCAAGTCTGTTCGTTAGAAAGTCCGCCGCAAGTCCGTCGAAAGTCCGCCGAAAGTCTGCCGGAAGTCTGTCGGACAGGCTGTCTGACTTTTGTAGACGAAAAGTCCGACCGTGTGTACGCGGCATAAGTGTAACTCAGAAATCATTCATAGTTATTCTTAGTGAAGGAGAGCATTCTGGTTTGGTTGGGGCATTAGCTTTACAACATCACATTATAGATTATGTTGTCGCTACAGGGTATTAATTGAAACCTAAAGTAAAAGACAGTGTGTTGTGGAAGCAGGTCTTTCGAGCTCATGAGTAAAGTGTCCCAGTTAGCTAAGGTTATCTGTGAACGAGTGTCTTAGAATGCACCTAGTCTGATTTGGTAATACACAAGGTGGATGGGACTGATTTGGTGACCCTCCAGGACCCCACGGACCCACCACGGGGGTGGATACCGACGTTCCAAGAGGGTGACCAAAGTGAGGTAGAGAGGTTATTTCCATCAGCATATATGTGTTTGCTGGTAAACAATACCTGGGAATAGGAAAAGTAGGTTACATAAACAGAAGTCCATGAAGGGTTTCTTCTTCTTCCTGTAGAGGGTAAGAGGTGGAAAGTCCCGGTGATCTCCGGCGTACTTCATTGGAGCTTGTGGGGTGCGGTATCTGAAAGACAACTTCCATAGAATATGGCTAGGTTGGTGCTGGAGAAAAAAGAAAAAGTTAGTGCTGCCCGTGCATGCGTGGATAAAATGTTCAGGCGGTTATCATGCCAACGGGAGGTTTCATCGCGGGGTGTCATGTCGCCCAGGGCTGTGTACAGGCATGTCTCGGCGTGATAGGCGGTCTCCAGGAGAAGTAGGATCCAGCCTGCGGCGTCTCGAGTGGTGCCTTTGAGCTTTGGGGGAGGGATTAGTAGATACTGGCTTCCACGGTTCCGTGGGGAAATAGAATGAATGCCATTCAGGGATATCCACCAGTGGAATGTCCAGCTGCTCGCAGAAATTGGGAAGGTCTTCCGGGGTTCTTAATAAGGCTGTGCGGCCTCTGGTCGATGCAGAGAGACAGAAAGGGAATTTCCATCTATATTGGATGTTGCGGGAGCGAAGCACATCCAGTAGGGGGCGTAGGGTGCGTCTATTCTGCAGTGTGATTTGTGATAAGTCCTGAAATAGTTTCACCTCAGTTCCATTAAAGGTTATACGTCCTTTTTCTCTCGCCTTCCTAAGAATTTCCTCTTTGAGGGGAAAATTGACAATACAGCAGATAATGTCTCTGGGTGGTTCGTTGTCTCGGGGGGGGGACGCAGGGCTCGGTGTAGACACTCCATTTCTATGGGGGAGTCTGCCGGGCGTTCCAGCAAGTCATTAAAGATGGTACTGACTGTATGGGGGAGTGCGGCCTGGTCAATTCCCTCCGGGACTCCCCTCACCCGAATGTTATGCCTGCGTCCCCTGTTGTCTAAATCTTCCACCTGTCTGTGTAGCTCAAACATGTGGGGTAGGTGGAGATCGTATGTTTTTTGTACTTGCCTGATAGCTGAGGCTTGCAATCTAGCGTTTTCCTCCACATCATTGATCCGGTGGGTTATAGCATGGATATCTTCCTTGAGATCAGAGATTGCGGACATCATGGTGTGTTTAATGTCCAGAGCGACCTTCTGGAGATCTCTTTGGAGGTCTAGCAGGCTGGGGTGCGGATCGGTGTGGTCGCCGTTGTCCATTAGCGGGTCTGTGGCGCTCCTAATCGAGTCCGGGGATGCGGCCTGTACGGCGAGTGCGGCCTGCGATGAGGCCTGTGACGCCTCTAGTAGTGCGGACTGGCGGGTCCGGAAGATGTCCGGGATACTGCCGCTGAGTTGCGGTGTGGGCTCTTTCTGTGTGCGGGGTGTGGAGGTGCTTCTGTTTGACTTTCCCATCGTGGGACAAGTCGCGAATACCCCGGATTCAGCTTCTTTCGTCCTCACTGTGCGGGAGCTGTCTCTTCAAGCAGCCATCTCGGGTCCCGTCCAGGCCACGCCCCAAGCAGTATTTACAGTTAGTGTAGTGCATCCTTTGCACAATGTGCACCTAAAGCTACTTGAAGACAATTGCTGTTGTTCTGATCCTATTAGTACCACAGGCAGGCAGCTGCAGTATTTAGTTAGTGTACTGTGTCCTCTGTACAATGTGCACCTAAAGCTACCTGAAAACATTTGCTGTTGTTCTGATCCTATTAATACCACAGGCAGGCAGCTGCAGTATTTACAGTTAGTGTACTTTGTCCTCTGTACAATGTGCACCTAAAGATACCTGAAAACATTTGCTGTTGTTCTGATCCTATTAGTACCACAGGCAAGCAGCTGCAGTATTTACAGTTAGTGTAGTGTGTCCTCTGCACAGTGTGCACCTAAAGCTACCTGAAGACAATTGCTGTTGTTCTGATCCTATTAATACCACAGGCAGCTGCAATATTTACAGTTAATGTACTGTGTCCTCTGCACAGTGTGCACCTAAAGCTACCTGAAGATAATTGGTGGTGTTCGTCTGATCCTATTAGTACCTCAAGCAGTCAGCTGTAGTATTTACAGTTAGTGTACTGTGTCCTCTGCGCAGTGTGCACCTAAAGCTACCTGAAGACAATTGCTGTTGTTCTGGTTCTTTAATACCACAGGCAGGCATCTGCAGTATTTACAGTTAGTGTACTGTGTCCTCTGTACAATGTGCACCTAAAGCCACCTGAAAACATTTGCTGTTGTTCTGATCCTATTAGTACCACAGGCAAGCAGCTGCAGTATTTACAGTTAGTGTAGTGTGTCCTCTGCACAGTGTGCACCTAAAGCTACCTGAAGACAATTTCTGTTGTTCTGATCCTATTAATACCACAGGCAGCTGCAATATTTACAGTTAATATACTGTGTCCTCTGCACAGTGTGCACCTAAAGCTACCTGAAGATAATTGGTGGTGTTCGTCTGATCCTATTAGTACCACAAGCAGTCAGCTGTAGTATTTACAGTTAGTGTAGCGTGTCCTCTGCACAGGGTGCACCTAAAGCTACCTGAAGACATTTGCTGTTGTTTTGATCCTATTAACAACACAGGCAGGCAGCTGCAGTATTTACAGTTAGTTTACTGTGTCCTCTGTACAATGTGCACCTAAAGATACCTGAAAACATTTGCTGTTGTTCTGATCCTATTAGTACCACAGGCAAGCAGCTGCAGTATTTACAGTTATTGAAGTACATCCTCTGCACAGTGTGCACCTAAAGCTAACTGAAGACAGTTGCCGTTGTTCTGATCCTATTAGTACCACAGGCAGGCAGCTGCAGTATTTACAGTTAGTGTAGAGTGCCCTCTGCACAGTGTGCACCTAAAGCTACCTGAAGACAATTGCTGTTGTTCTGATCCTATTAGTACCACAGGCAAGCAGCTACAGTATTTACACTTAGTTTAGTGCATCATCTGTCCAGTGTGCACCTAAAACTACCTGAAGACAATTGCTGTTGTTCTGATCCTTTTAATACCAAAGGCAGGCAGCTGCAATATTTCCAGTTAATGTACTGTGTCCTCTGCACAGTGTGCACCTAAAGCTACCTGAAGAAAATTGGTGGTGTTCTTCTGATCCTTTTAGTACCACAAGCAGTCAGCTGTAGTATTTACAGTTAGTGTACCGTGTCCTCTGCACAGTGTGCACCTAAAGCTATCGGAAGACAATTGCTGTTGTTCTGATCCTATTAATACCACAGGCAGGCAGCTGCAGTATGTACAGTTAGTATACTGTATCCTCTGTACAATGAGCACCTAAAGCTACCTGAAAACATTTGCTGTTGTTCTGATTATATTAGTACCACAGGCAAGCAGCTGCAGTATTTACAGTTAGTGTAGTGCATCCTCTGCACAGTGTGCACCTAAAGCTACCTGAAGACAATTGCTGTTGTTCTGATCCTATTAATACCACAGGCAGGCAGCTGCAGGATTTACAGTTAGTGTACTGTGTCCTCTGCACAGTGTGCACCTAAAGCTACCTGAAGAAAATTAATGGTGTTCTTCTGATCCCTATTAGTACCATAGGCAGGCAGCTGCAGTATTTACAGTTAGTGTACTGTGTCCTCTGCACAATGTGCACCTAAAGCTACCTGAAGACAATTGCTGTTGTGCTGATCCTATTAATACCTCAGGATGGCAGCTGCAGTATTTACAGTTAGTGTACTGTGTTTTCTGCACAGTGTGCACTTAAAGCTACCTGAAGACAATTGCTGTTGTTCTGATCCTATTAATACCGCAGGCAGGCAGCCGCAGTATCTATAGTTAGTGTAGTGCGTCCTGTGCACAGTGTGCACCTAAAGCTACCTAAAAAAAATTGGTGGTGTTCTTCTGATCCTATTAATACCATAGGCAGGCAGCTGCAGTATTTACAGTTAGTGCAGTGCGTCCTCTTCACAGTGTGCACCTAAAGCTACCTGAAGACAATTGCTGTTGTTCTGATCCTATTAATACCACAGGCAGGCAGCTGCAGTATTTACAGTTAGTGTAGTGCATCCTCTGCACAGTGTGCACCTAAAGCTACCTGAAGAAAATTGCTGTTGTTCTGATCCTATTAATACCACAGGCAGGCAGCTGCAGTATTTACAGTTAGTGTACTTTGTCCTCTGTACAATGTGCACCTAAAGATACCTGAAGACAATTGCTGTTGTTCTGATCCTATTAATACCACAGGCAGGCAGCTGCAATATTTACAGTTAATGTACTGTGTCCTCTGCTTAGTGTGCACCTAAAGCTACCTGAAGATAATTGGTGGTGTTCGTCTGATCCTATTAGTACCACAAGCAGTCAGCTGTAGTATTTACAGTTAGTGTACTGTGTCCTCTGCGCAGTGTGCACCTATAGCTACCTGCAGACAATTGGTGTTGTTCTGGTCCTTTAATACCACAGGCAGGCAGCTGCAGTATTTACAGTTAGTGTACTGTGTCCTCTGTACAATGTGCACCTAAAGCTACCTGAAAACATTTGCTGTTGTTCTGATCCTATTAGTACCACAGGCAAGCAGCTGCAGTATTTAGAGTTAGTGTAGTGTGTCCTCTGCACAGTGTGCACCTAAAGCTACCTGAAGACAATTGCAGTTATTGTTGTTCTGATCCTATTAATACCACAGGCAGCTGCAATATTTACAGTTAATGTACTGTGTCCTCTGCACAGTGTGCACCTAAAGCTACCTGAAGAAAATTGGTGGTGTTCGTCTGATCCTATTAGTACCACAAGCAGTCAGCTGTAGTATTTACAGTTAGTGTACTGTGTCCTCTGCGCAGTGTGCACCTAAAGCTACCTGAAAACCATTGCTGTTGTTCTGATCCTATTAGTACCACAGGCAGGCAGCTGCAGTATTTAGTTAGTGTACTGTGTCCTCTGTACAATGTGCACCTAAAGCTACCTGAAAAAATTTGCTGTTGTTCTGATCCTATTAGTACCACAGGCAAGCAGCTGCAGTATTTACAGTTAGTGTAGTGTGTCCTCTGCACAGTGTGCACCTAAATCTACCTGAAGACAATTGCTGTTGTTCTGATCCTATTAATACCACAGGCAGGCAGCTGCAGTATTTAGTTAGTGTACTGTGTCCTCTGTACAATGTGCACCTAAAGCTACCTGCAAAAAATTGCTGTTGTTCTGATCCTATTAATACCACAGGCAGGCAGCTGCAATATTTACAGTTAATGTACTGTGTCCTCTGCACAGTGTGCACCTAAAGCTACCTGAAGAAAATTGGTGGTGTTCTTCTGATCCTATTAGTACCACAAGCAGTCAGCTGTAGTATTTACAGTTAGTGTACTGTGTCCTCAGCACAGTGTGCACCTAAAGCGACCTGAAGACAATTGCTGTTGTTCTGGTCCTTTAATACCACAGGCAGGCAGCTGCAGTATTTACAGTTAGTTTACTGTGTCCTCTGTACAATGTGCACCTAAAGATACCTGAAAACATTTGCTGTTGTTCTGATCCTATTAGTACCACAGGCAAGCAGCTGCAGTATTTACAGTTATTGAAGTGCATCCTCTGCACAGTGTGCACCTAAAGCTAACTGAAGACAGTTGCCGTTGTTCTGATCCTATTAGTATCACAGGCAGGCAGCTGCAGTATTTACAGTTAGTGTAGAGTGCCCTCTGCACAGTGTGCACCTAAAGCTACCTGAAGACAATTGCTGTTGTTCTGATCCTATTAGTACCACAGGCAAGCAGCTACAGTATTTACACTTAGTTTAGTGCATCATCTGTCCAGTGTGCACCTAAAGCTACCTGAAGACAATTGCTTTTGTTCTGATCCTTTTAATACCAAAGGCAGGCAGCTGCAATATTTCCAGTTAATGTACTGTGTCCTCTGCACAGTGTGCACCTAAAGCTACCTGAAGAAAATTGGTGGTCTTCTTCTGATCCTTTTAGTACCACAAGCAGTCAGCTGTAGTTTTTACAGTTAGTGTACTGTGTCCTCTGCACAGTGTGCACCTAAAGCTATCGGAAGACAATTGCTGTTGTTCTGATCCTATTAATACCACAGGCAGGCAGCTGCAGTATGTACAGTTAGTATACTGTATCCTCTGTACAATGTGCACCTAAAGCTGCCTGAAAACATTTGCTGTTGTTCTGATCCTATTAGTACCACAGGCAAGCAGCTGCAGTATTTACAGTTAGTGTAGTGCATCCTCTGCACAGTGTGCACCTAAAGCTACCTGAAGACAATTGCTGTTGTTCTGATCCTATTAATACCACAGGCAGGCAGCTGCAGGATTTACAGTTAGTGTACTGTGTCCTCTGCACAGTGTGCACCTAAAGCTACCTGAAGAAAATTAATGGTGTTCTTCTGATCCCTATTAGTACCATAGGCAGGCAGCTGCAGTATTTACAGTTAGTGTACTGTGTCCTCTGCACAATGTGCACCTAAAGCTACCTGAAGACAATTGCTGTTGTGCTGATCCTATTAATACCTCAGGATGGCAGCTGCAGTATTTACAGTTAGTGTACTGTGTTTTCTGCACAGTGTGCACCTAAAGCTACCTGAAGACAATTGCTGTTGTTCTGATCCTATTAATACCACAGGCAGGCAGCTGCAGTATCTATAGTTAGTGTAGTGCGTCCTGTGCACAGTGTGCACCTAAAGCTACCAAAAAAAAATTGGTGGTGTTCTTCTGATCCTATTAATACCATAGGCAGGCAGCTGCAGTATTTACAGTTAGTGCAGTGCGTCCTCTTCACAGTGTGCACCTAAAGCTACCTGAAGACAATTGCTGTTGTTCTGATCCTATTAATACCACAGGCAGGCAGCTGCAGTATTTACAGTTAGTGTAGTGCATCCTCTGCACAGTGTGCACCTAAAGCTACCTGAAGAAAATTGCTGTTGTTCTGGTCCTTTAATACCACAGGCAGGCAGCTGCAGTATTTACAGTTAGTGTACTGTGTCCTCTGTACAATGTGCACCTAAAGCTACCTGAAAAGATTTGCTGTTGTTCTGATCCTATTAGTACCACAGGCAAGCAGCTGCAGTATTTACAGTTAGTGTAGTGTGTCCTCTGCACAGTGTGCACCTAAAGATACCTGAAGACAATTGCTGTTGTTCTGATCCTATTAATACCACAGGCAGCTGCAATATTTACAGTTAATGTACTGTGTCCTCTGCACAGTGTGCACCTAAAGCTACCTGAAGAAAATTGGTGGTGTTCGTCTGATCCTATTAGTACCACAAGCAGTCAGCTGTAGTATTTACAGTTAGTGTACTGTGTCCTCTGCGCAGTGTGCACCTAAAGCTACCTGAAGACAATTGCTGTTGTTCTGGTCCTTTAATACCACAGGCAGGCAGCTGCAGTATTTACAGTTAGTGTACTGTGTCCTCTGTACAATGTGCACCTAAAGCTACCTGAAAACATTTGCTGTTGTTCTGATCCTATTAGTACCACAGGCAAGCAGCTGCAGTATTTACAGTTAGTGTAGTGTGTCCTCTGCACAGTGTGAACCTAAAGCTACCTGAAGACAATTGCTGTTGTTCTGATCCTATTAATACCACATGCAGCTGCAATATTTACAGTTAATGTACTGTGTCCTCTGCACAGTGTGCACCTAAAGCTACCTGAAGAAAATTGGTGGTGTTCGTCTGATCCTATTAGTACCACAAGCAGTCAGCTGTATTTACAGTTAGTGGACTGTGTCCTCTGCGCAGTGTGCACCTAAAGCTACCTGAAGACAATTGCTGTTGTTCTGATCCTATTAGTACCACAGGCAGGCAGCTGCAGTATTTAGTTAGTGTACTGTGTCCTCTGTACAATGTGCACCTAAAGCTACCTCAAAAAATTTGCTGTTGTTCTGATACTATTAGTACCACAGGCAAGCAACTTCAGTATTTACAGTTAGTGTAGTGTGTCCTCTGCACAGTGTGCCCCTAAAGCTACCTGAAGACAATTGCTGTTGTTCTGATCCTATTAATACCACAGGCAGGCCGCTGCAATATTTACAGTTAATGTACTGTGTCCTCTGCACAGTGTGCACCTAAAGCTAACTGAAGAAAAAAGGTGGTGTTCGTCTGATCCTATTAGTACCACAAGCAATCAGCTGTAGTATTTACAGTTAGTGTACTGTGTCCTCTGCGCAGTGTGCACCTAAAGCTACGTGACGACAATTGCTGTTGTTCTGATCCTATTAGTACCACAGGCAGGCAGCTGCAGTATTTAGTTAGTCTACTGTGTCCTCTGTACAATGTGCACCTAAAGCTACCTGAAAACATTTGCTGTTGTTCTGATCCTATTAGTACCAGAGGCAAGCAGCTGCAGTATTTACAGTTAGTGTAGTGTGTCCTCTGCACAGTGTGCACCTAAAGCTACCTGAAGACAATTGCTGTTGTTCTGATCCTATTAATACCACAGGCAGGCAGCTGCAATATTTTTCAGTTAATGTACTGTGTCCTCGGCACAGTGTGCACCTAAAGCTACCTGAAGAAAATTGGTGGTGTTCTTCTGATCCAATTAGTACCACAAGCAGTCAGCTGTAGTATTTACAGTTAGTGTACTGTGTCCTCTGCACAGTCTGCACCTAAAGCTACCTGAAGACAATTGCTGTTGTTCTGGTCCTATAATACCACAGGCAGGCAGCTGCAGTATTTACAGTTAGTGTACTGTGTCCTCTGTACAATGTGCACCTAAAGCTACCTGAAAAAATTTGCTGTTGTTCTGATCCTATTAGTACCAGAGGCAAGCAGCTGCAGTATTTACAGTTAGTGTAGTGTGTCCTCTGCACAGTGTGCCCCTAAAGCTACCTGAAGACAATTGCTGTTGTTCTGATCCTATTAATACCACAGGCAGGCAGCTGCAATATTTACAGTTAATGTACTGTGTCCTCTGTGCAGTGTGCACCTAAAGCTACCTAAAGACAATTGCTGTTGTTCTGATCCTATTAATACCACAGGCAGGCAGCTGCAGTTTTTACAGTTAGTGTACTGTGTCCTCTGTACAATGTGCACCTAAAGCTACCTGAAAACATTTGCTGTTGTTCTGATCCTATTAGTACCACAAGCAGTCAGCTGTAGTATTTACAGTTAGTGTACTGTGTCCTCTGCGCAGTGTGCACCTAAAGCTACCTGAAGACAATTGCTGTTGTTCTGATCCTATTAGTACCACAGGCAGGCAGCTGCAGTATTTAGTTAGTGTACTGTGTCCTCTGTTCAATGTGCACCTAAAGCTACCTGAAAACATTTGCTGTTGTTCTTAATCTATCAGTACCACAGGCAAGCAGCTGCAGTATTTACAGTTAGTGTAGTGTGTCCTCTGCACAGTGTGCACCTAAAGGTACTTGAAGACAATTGCTGTTGTTCTGATCCTATTAATACCACAGGCAGGCAGCTGCAATATTTTTCAGTTAATGTACTGTGTCCTCTGCACTGTGAGCACCTAAAGCTACCTGAAGAAAATTGGTGGTGTTCTTCTGATCCAATTAGTACCACAAGCAGTCAGCTGTAGTATTTACAGTTAGTGTACTGTGTCCTCTTCGCAGTGTGCACCTAAAGCTACCTGAAGACAATTGCTGTTGTTCTGATCCTATTAATACCACAGGCAGGCAGCTGCAGTATTTAGTTAGTGTACTGTGTCCTCTGTTCAATGTGCACCTAAAGCTACCTGAAAACATTTGCTGTTGTTCTGATCCTATTAGTACCACAGGCAAGCAGCTGCAGTATTTACAGTTAGTGTAGTTTGTCCTCTGCACTGTGTGCACCTAAAGCTACCTGAAGAAAATTGGTGGTGTTCTTCTGATCCTATTAGTACCACAAGCAGTCATCTGTAGTATTTACAGTTAGTGTACTGTGTCCTCTGTGCAGTGTGGACCTAAAGCTACCTGAAGACAATTGCTGTTGTTCTGATCCTATTAATACCACAGGCAGGCAGCTGCAGTTTTTACAGTTAGTGTACTGTGTCCTCTGTATAATGTGCACCTAAAGCTACCTGAAAACATTTGCTATTGTTCTGATCCTATTAGTACCACAGGCAAGCAGCTGCAATATTTACAGTTAGTGTAGTGCGTCCTCTGCACAGTGTGCACCTAAAGCTACCTGAAGAAAATTACTGGTGTTCTTCTGATCCTATTAGTACCACAGGCAGGCAGCTACATTATTTACAGTTAGTGTACTGTGTCCTCTGCACAGTGTGCACCTAAAGCTACCTGAAGAAAATTGGTGGTGTTATTCTGATCCTATTAGTACCACAGGCAGGCAGCTGCAGTATTTACAATTAGTGTACTGCGTCCTCTGCACAGTGTGCACCTAAAGCTACCTGAAGACAATTGCTGTTGTTCTGATCCTATCAATACCACAGGCAGGCAGCTACAGTATTTACAGTTAGTGTACTGTGTCCTCTGCACAGTGTGCACCTAAAGCTACCTGAAGAAAATTGGTGGTGTTCTTCTGATCCTATTAGTACCACAGGCAGGCAGCTGCAGTATTTACAGTTATTTTAGTGCTTCCTCTGCACAGTGTGCACCTAAAGCTACCCAAAGACAATTGCTGTTGTTCTGATCCTATTAGTACCACAGGCAGGCAGCTGCAATATTTACAGTTAATGTATTGTGTCCTCTGTACAATGTGCACCTAAAGCTACCTGAAGAAAATTGGTGGTGTTCTTCTGATCCAATTAGTACCAAAAGCAGTCAGCTGTAGTATTTACAGTTAGTGTACTGTGTCCTCTGCACAGTCTGCACCTAAAGCTACCTGAAGACAATTGCTGTTGTTCTGATCCTATTAATACCACAGGCAGGCAGCTGCAGTATTTACAGTTAGTGTACTGTGTCCTCTGTACAATGTGCACCTAAAGCTACCTGAAGACAATTGCTGTTGTTCTGATCCTATTAATACCACAGGCAGGCAGCTGCAGTTTTTACAGTTAGTGTACTGTGTCCTCTGTACAATGTGCACCTAAAGCTACCTGAAAACATTTGCTGTTGTTCTGATCCTATCAATACCACAGGCAGGCAGCTACAGTATTTACAGTTAGTGTACTGTGTCCTCTGCACAGTGTGCACATAAAGCTACCTGAAGAAATTTGGTGGTGTTCTTCTGATCCTATTAGTACCACAGGCAGGCAGCTGCAGTATTTACAGTTAGTGTACTGTGTCCTCTGCACAGTGTGCACCTAAAGCTACCTGAAGAAAATTGGTGGTGTTCTTCTGATCCTATTAGTACCACAGGCAGGCAGCTGCAGTATTTACAGTTATTTTAGTGCGTCCTCTGCACAGTGTGCACCTAAAGCTACCCAAAGACAATTGCTGTTGTTCTGATCCTATTAGTACCACAGGCAGGCAGCTGCAGTATTTACAGTTAGTGTAGTGCGTCCTCTGCACAGTGTGCACCTAAAGCTACCTGAAGACAATTACTGTTGTTCTGATCCTATTAATACCACAGGCAGGCAGCTGCAGTATTTACAGTTTGTGTACTGTGTCCTCTGCACAGTGTGCACCTAAAGCTACCTGAAGACAATTGCTGTTGTTCTGATCCTATTAGTACCACAGGCAAGCAGCTGCAGTATTTACAGTTAGTGTAGTGCATCCTCTGCACAGTGTGCACCTAAAGCTACCTGAAGACAATTGCTGTTGTTCTGATCATATTAATACAACATACAGGCAGCTGCAATATTTACAGTTAATGTACTGTGTCCTCTGCACAGTGTGCACCTAAAGCTACCTGAAGAAAATTGGTGGTGTTCTTCTGATCCTATTAGTACCACAGACAGGCAGCTGCAGTATTTACAGTTAGTGTACTGTGTTCTCTGCACAGTGTGCACCTAAAGCTACCTGAAGAAAATTGGTGGTGTTCTTCTGATCCTATTAGTACCACAGACAGGCAGCTGCAGTATTTACAGTTAGTGTACTGTGTTCTCTGCACAGTGTGCACCTAAAGCTACCTGAAGAAAATTGGTGGTGTTCTTCTGATCCTATTAGTACCACAGACAGGCAGCTGCAGTATTTACAGTTAGTGTACTGTGTTCTCTGCACAGTGTGCACCTAAAGCTACCTGAAGACAATTGCTGTTGTTCTGATCCTATTAATACCACAGGCAGGCAGCTGCAGTATTTACAGTTAGTGTAGTGCATCCTCTGCACAGTGTGCACCTAAAGCTACCTGAAGACAATTACTGTTGTTCTGATCCTATTAATACCACAGGCAGGCAGCTGCAGTATTTACAGTTAGTGTAGTGTGTCCTCTGCACAGTGTGCACCTAAAGCTACCTGAAGACAATTGCTGTTGTTCTGATCCTATTAATACCACAGGCAGGCAGCTGCAATATTTACAGTTAATGTACTGTGTCCTCTGTACAATGTGCACCTAAAGCTACCTGAAGAAAATTGGTGGTGTTCTTCTGATCCAATTAGTACCAAAAGCAGTCAGCTGTAGTATTTACAGTTAGTTTACTGTGTCCTCTGCACAGTCTGCACCTAAAGCTACCTGAAGACAATTGCTGTTGTTCTGATCCTATTAATACCACAGGCAGGCAGCTGCAGTATTTACAGTTAGTGTACTGTGTCCTCTGTACAATGTGCACCTAAAGCTACCTGAAAACATTTGCTATTGTTCTGATCCTATTAGTACCACAGGCAAGCAGCTGCAGTATTTACAGTTAGTGTAGTGTGTCCTCTGCACAGTGTGCACCTAAAGCTACCTGAAGACAATTGCTGTTGTTCTGATCCTATTAATACCACAGGCAGGCAGCTGCAGTTTTTACAGTTAGTGTACTGAGTCCTCTGTACAATGTGCACCTAAAGCTACCTGAAAACATTTGCTGTTGTTCTGATCCTATTAGTACCACAGGCAAGCAGCTGCAGTATTTACAGTTAGTGTAGTTTGTCCTCTGCACAGTGTGCACCTAAAGCTACCTGAAGAAAATTGGTGGTGTTCTTCTGATCCTATTAGTACCACAAGCAGTCATCTGTAGTATTTACAGTTAGTGTACTGTGTCCTCTGTGCAGTGTGCACCTAAAGCTACCTGAAGACAATTGCTGTTGTTTTGATCCTATTAATACCACAGGCAGGCAGCTGCAGTTTTTACAGTTAGTGTACTGTGTCCTCTGTACAATGTGCACCTAAAGCTACCTGAAAACATTTGCTATTGTTCTGATCCTATTAATACCACAGGCAAGCAGCTGCAGTATTTACAGTTAGTGTAGTGTGTCCTCTGCACAGTGTGCACCTAAAGCTACCTGAAGACAATTGCTGTTGTTCTGATCCTTTAATACCACAGGCAGGCAGCTGCAGTTTTTACAGTTAGTGTACTGTGTCCTCTGTACAATGTGCACCTAAAGCTACCTGAAAACATTTGCTGTTGTTCTGATCCTATTAGTACCACAGGCAAGCAGCTGCAGTATTTACAGTTAGTGTAGTTTGTCCTCTGCACAGTGTGCACCTAAAGCTACCTGAAGAAAATTGGTGGTGTTCTTCTGATCCTATTAGTACCACAAGCAGTCATCTGTAGTATTTACAGTTAGTGTACTGTGTAATCTGTGCAGTGTGCACCTAAAGCTACCTGAAGACAATTGCTGTTGTTCTGATCCTATTAATACCACAGGCAGGCAGCTGCAGTTTTTACAGTTAGTGTACTGTGTCCTCTGTATAATGTGCACCTAAAGCTACCTGAAAACATTTGCTATTGTTCTGATCCTATTAGTACCACAGGCAAGCAGCTGCAGTATTAACAGTTATAGGGCGTACACACGGTAGGACTTTGTTCGGACATTCCGACAACAAAATCCTAGGATTTTTTCAGACGGATGTTGGCTCAAACTTGATTTGTCTACACATGGTCGCACAAAGTTGTCGGAAAATCCGATCGTTCTAAACGCGGTGACGTAAAACACGTACGTCGGGACTATAAACAGGGCAGTGGCCAATAGCTTTCATCTCTTTATTTATTCTGAGCATGCGTGGCACTTTGTCCGTCGGATTTGTGTACACACGATCGGAATTTCCGACAACGGATTTTGTTGTCGGAAAATTTTATCTCCTGCTCTCCAACTTTGTATGTCGGAAAATCCGATGGAAAATGTCCGATGGAGCCCACACACGGTCGGAAATTCTGACAACACGCTCCGATCGGACATTTTCCTTCGGAAAATCCGACCGTGTGTACGGGGCATTAGTGTAGTGCGTCCTCTGCACAGTGTGCACCTAAAGCTACCTGAAGAAAATTACTGGTGTTCTTCTGATCCTATTAGTACCACAGGCAGGCAGCTACATTATTTACAGTTAGTGTACTGTGTCCTCTGCACAGTGTGCACCTAAAGCTACCTGAAGAAAATTGGTGGTGTTATTCTGATCCTATTAGTACCACAGGCAGGCAGCTGCAGTATTTACAATTAGTGTACTGCGTCCTCTGCACAGTGTGCACCTAAATCTACCTGAAGACAATTGCTGTTGTTCTGATCCTATCAATACCACAGGCAGGCAGCTACAGTATTTACAGTTAGTGTACTGTGTCCTCTACACAGTGTGCACCTAAAGCTACCAGAAGAAAATTGGTGGTGTTCTTCTGATCCTATTAGTACCACAGGCAGGCAGCTGCAGTATTTACAGTTAGTGTAGTGCGTCCTCTGCACAGTGTGCACCTAAAGCTACCTGAAGAAAATTACTGGTGTTCTTCTGATCCTATTAGTACCACAGGTAGGCAGCTACATTATTTACAGTTAGTGTACTGTGTCCTCTGCACAGTGTGCACATAAAGCTACCTGAAGAAATTTGGTGGTGTTCTTCTGATCCTATTAGTACCACAGGCAGGCAGCTGCAGTATTTACAGTTAGTGTACTGTGTCCTCTGCACAGTGTGCACCTAAAGCTACCTGAAGAAAATTGGTGGTGTTCTTCTGATCCTATTAGTACCACAGGCAGGCAGCTGCAGTATTTACAGTTATTTTAGTGCGTCCTCTGCACAGTGTGCACCTAAAGCTACCCAAAGACAATTGCTGTTGTTCTGATCCTATTAGTACCACAGGCAGGCAGCTGCAGTATTTACAGTTAGTGTAGTGCGTCCTCTGCACAGTGTGCACCTAAAGCTACCTAAAGACAATTACTGTTGTTCTGATCCTATTAATACCACAGGCAGGCAGCTGCAGTATTTACAGTTTGTGTACTGTGTCCTCTGCACAGTGTGCACCTAAAGCTACCTGAAGACAATTGCTGTTGTTCTGATCCTATTAGTACCACAGGCAAGCAGCTGCAGTATTTACAGTTAGTGTAGTGCATCCTCTGCACAGTGTGCATCTAAAGCTACCTGAAGACAATTGCTGTTGTTCTGATCCTATTAATACATCAGACAGGCAGCTGCAATATTTACAGTTAATGTACTGTGTCCTCTGCACAGTGTGCACCTAAAGCTACCTGAAGAAAATTGGTGGTGTTCTTCTGATCCTATTAGTACCACAGACAGGCAGCTGCAGTATTTACAGTTAGTGTACCGTGTCCTCTGCACAGTGTGCACCTAAAGCTACCTGAAGAAAATTACTGGTGTTCTTCTGATCCTATTAGTACCACAGGCAGGCAGCTACATTATTTACAGTTAGTGTACTGTGTCCTCTGCACAGTGTGCACCTAAAGCTACCTGAAGAAAATTGGTGGTGTTATTCTGATCCTATTAGTACCACAGGCAAGCAGCTGCAGTATTTACAATTAGTTTACTGCGTCCTCTGCACAGTGTGCACCTAAAGCTACCTGAAGACAATTGCTGTTGTTCTGATCCTATCAATACCACAGGCAGGCAGCTACATTATTTACAGTTAGTGTACTGTGTCCTCTGCACAGTGTGCACCTAAAGCTACCTGAAGAAAATTGGTGGTGTTCTTCTGATCCTATTAGTACCACAAGCAGTCAGCTGTAGTATTTACAGTTAGTGTACTGTGTCCTCTGCGCAGTGTGCACCTAAAGCTACCTGAAGACAATTGCTGTTGTTCTGATCCTATTAGTACCACAGACAGGCAGCTGCAGTATTTAGTTAGTGTACTGTGTCCTCTGTACAATGTGCACCTAAAGCTACCTGAAAACATTTGCTGTTGTTCTGATCCTATTAGTACCACAGGCAAGCAGCTACAGTATTTACAGTTAGTGTAGTGTGTCCTCTGCACAGTGTGCCCCTAAAGCTACCTGAAGACAATTGCTGTTGTTCTGATCCTATTAATACCACAGGCAAACAGCTGCAATATTTACAGTTAATGTACTGTGTCCTCTGCACAGTGTGCACCTAAAGCTACCTGAAGAAAATTGGTGGTGTTCTTCTGATCCTATTAGTACCACAAGCAGTCATCTGTAGTATTTACAGTTAGTGTACTGTGTCCTCTGTGCAGTGTGCACCTAAAGCTACCTGAAGACAATTGCTGTTGTTCTGATCCTATTAATACCACAGGCAGGCAGCTGCAGTTTTTACAGTTAGTGTACTGTGTTCTCTGTATAATGTGCACCTAAAGCTACCTGAAAACATTTGCTATTGTTCTGATCCTATTAGTACCACAGGCAAGCAGCTGCAGTATTTACAGTTAGTGTAGTGCGTCCTCTGCACAGTGTGCATCTAAAGCTACCTGAAGAAAATTACTGGTGTTCTTCTGATCCTATTAGTACCACAGGCAGGCAGCTACATTATTTACAGTTAGTGTACTGTGTCCTCTGCACAGTGTGCACCTAAAGCTACCTGAAGAAAATTGGTGGTGTTATTATGATCCTATTAGTACCACAGGCAGGCAGCTGCAGTATTTACAATTAGTGTACTGCGTCCTCTGCACAGTGTGCACCTAAAGCTACCTGAAGACAATTGCTGTTGTTCTGATCCTATCAATACCACAGGCAGGCAGCTACAGTATTTACAGTTAGTGTACTGTGTCCTCTGCACAGTGTGCACCTAAAGCTACCTGAAGAAAATTGGTGGTGTTCTTCTGATCCTATTAGTACCACAGGCAGGCAGCTGCAGTATTTACAGTTAGTGTAGTGCGTCCTCTGCACAGTGTGCACCTAAAGCTACCCAAAGACAATTGCTGTTGTTCTGATCCTATTAATACCACAGGCAGTCAGCTGCAGTATTTACAGTTTGTGTTCTGTGTCCTCTGCACAGTGTGCACCTAAAGCTACCTGAAGACAATTGCTGTTGTTCTGATCCTATTAGTACCACAGGCAAGCAGCTGCAGTATTTACAGTTAGTGTAGTGCATCCTCTGCACAGTGTGCATCTAAAGCTACCTGAAGACAATTGCTGTTTTTCTGATCCTATTAATACAACAGACAAGCAGCTGCAATATTTACAGTTAATGTACTGTGTCCTCTGCACAGTGTGCACCTAAAGCTACCTGAAGAAAATTGGTGGTGTTCTTCTGATCCTATTAGTACCACAGACAGGCAGCTGCAGTATTTACAGTTAGTGTACTGTGTTCTCTGCACAGTGTGCACCTAAAGCTACCTGAAGAAAATTACTGGTGTTCTTCTGATCCTATTAGTACCACAGGCAGGCAGCTACATTATTTACAGTTAGTGTACTGTGTCCTCTGCACAGTGTGCACCTAAAGCTACCTGAAGAAAATTGGTGGTGTTCTTCTGATCCTATTAGTACCACAAGCAGTCAGCTGTAGTATTTACAGTTAGTGTACTGTGTCCTCAGCACAGTGTGCACCTAAAGCTACCTGAAGACAATTGCTGTTGTTCTGATCCTATCAATACCACAGGCAGGCAGCTACATAATTTACAGTTAGTGTACTGTGTCCTCTGCACAGTGTGCACCTAAAGCTACCTGAAGAAAATTGGTGGTGTTCTTCTGATCCTGTTAGTACCACAAGCAGTCAGCTGTAGTATTTACAGTTAGTGTACTGTGTCCTCAGCACAGTGTGCACCTAAAACTACCTGAAGACAATTGCTGTTGTTCTGGTCCTTTAATACCATAGGCGGGCAGCTGCAGTATTTACAGTTAGTGTACTGTGTCCTCTGTACAATGTGCACCTAAAGCTACCTGAAAACATTTGCTGTTGTTCTGATCCTATTAGTACCACAGGTAAGCAGCTGCAGTATTTACAGTTAGTGTAGTGTGTCCTCTGCACAGTGTGCACCTAAAGCTACCTGAAGACAATTGCTGTTGTTCTGATCCTATTAATACCACAGGCAGCTGCAATATTTACAGTTAATGTACTGTGTCCTCTGCACAGTGTGCACCTAAAGCTATCTGAAGAAAATTGGTGGTGTTCTTCTGATCCTATTAGTACCACAGACAGGCAGCTGCAGTATTTACAGTTAGTGTACTGTGTTCTCTGCACAGTGTGCACCTAAAGCTACCTGAAGAAAATTACTGGTGTTCTTCTGATCCTATTAGTACCACAGGCAGGCAGCTACATTATTTACCGTTAGTGTACTGTGTCCTCTGCACAGTGTGCACCTAAAGCTACCTGAAGAAAATTGGTGGTGTTCTTCTGATCCTATTAGTACCACAAGCAGTCAGCTGTAGTATTTACAGTTAGTGTACTGTGTCCTCAGCACAGTGTGCACCTAAAGCTACCTGAAGACAATTGCTGTTGTTCTGATCCTATCAATACCACAGGCAGGCAGTTACATTATTTACAGTTAATGTACTGTGTCCTCTGCACAGTGTGCACCTAAAGCTACCTGAAGAAAATTGGTGGTGTTCGTCTGTTCCTATTAGTACCACAAGCAGTCAGCTGTAGTATTTACAGTTAGTGTACTGTGTCCTCTGCGCAGTGTGCACCTAAAGCTACCTGAAGACAATTGCTGTTGTTCTGATCCTATTAGTACCACAGACAGGCAGCTGCAGTATTTAGTTAGTGCACTGTGTCCTCTGTACAATGTGCACCTAAAGCTACCTGAAAAAAAATGCTGTTGTTCTGATCCTATTAGTACCACAGGCAACCAGCTGCAATATTTACAGTTAGTGTAGTGTGTCCTCTGCACAGTGTGCCCCTAAAGCTACCTGAAGACAATTGTCGTTGTTCTGATCCTATTAATACCACAGGCAGGCAGCTGCAATATTTACAGTTAATGTACAGTGTCCTCTGCACAGTGTGCACCTGAAGCTACCTGAAGAAAATTGGTGGTGTTCGTCTGATCCTATTAGTACCACAAGCAGTCAGCTGTAGTATTTACAGTTAGTGTACTGTGTCCTCTGCGCAGTGTGCACCTAAAGCTACCTGAAGACAATTACTGTTGTTCTGATCCTATTAGTACCACAGGCAGGCAGCTGCAGTATTTAGTTAGTGTACTGTGTCCTCTGTACAATGTGCACCTAAATCTACCTGAAAACATTTGCTATTGTTCTGATCCTATTAGTACCACAGGCAAGCAGCTGCAGTATTTACAGTTAGTGTAGTGTGTCCTCTGCACAGTGTGCACCTAAAGCTACCTGAAGACAATTGCTGTTGTTCTGATCCTATTAATACCACAGGCAGGCAGCTGCAATATTTACAGTTAATATACTGTGTCCTCTGCACAGTGTGCACCTAAAGCTACCTGAAGAAAATTGGTGGTATTCTTCTGATCCTATTAGTACCACAAGCAGTCATCTGTAGTATTTACAGTTAGTGTTCTGTGTCCTCAGCACAGTGTGCACCTAAAGCTACCGGAAGACAATTGCTGTTGTTCTGGTCCTTTAATACCACAGGCAGGCAGCTGCAGTATTTACAGTTAGTGTACTGTGTCCTCTGTACAATGTGCACCTAAAGCTACCTGAAAACATTTGCTGTTGTTCTGAACCTATTAGTTCCACAGGCAAGCAGCTGCAGTATTTACAGTTAGTGTAGTGTGTCCTCTGCACAGTGTGCACCTAAAGATACCTGAAGACAATTGCTGTTGTTCTGATCCTATTAATACCACAGGCAGCTGCAATATTTACAGTTAATGTACTGTGTCCTCTGCACAGTGTGCACCTAAAGCTACCTGAAGAAAATTGGTGGTGTTCATCTGATCCTATTAGTACCACAAGCAGTCAGCTGTAGTATTTACAGTTAGTGTACTGTGTCATCTGCGTAGTGTGCACCTAAAGCTACCTGAAGACAATTGCTGTTGTTCTGATCCTATTAGTACCACAGGCAGGCAGCTGCAGTATTTAGTTAGTGTACTGTGTCCTCTGTACAATGTGCACCTAAAGCTAACTAAAAACACTTGCTGTTGTTCTGATCCTATTAGTACCACAGGCAAGCAGCTGCAGTATTTACAGTTAGTGTAGTGCGTCCTCTGCACAGTGTGCACCTAAAGCTACCTGAAGAAAATTACTGGTGTTCTTCTGATCCTATTAGTACCACAGGTAGGCAGCTACATTATTTACAGTTAGTGTACTGTGTCCTCTGCACAGTGTGCACCTAAAGCTACCTGAAGAAAATTGGTGGTGTTATTCTGATCCTATTAGTACCACAGGCAGGCAGCTGCAGTATTTACAATTAGTGTACTGCGCCCTCTGCACAGTGTGCACCTAAAGCTACCTGAAGACAATTGCTGTTGTTCTGATCCTATCAATACCACAGGCAGGCAGCTACAGTATTTACAGTTAGTGTACTGTGTCCTCTGCACAGTGTGCACCTAAAGCTACCTGAAGAAAATTGGTGGTGTTCTTCTGATCCTATTAGTACCACAGGCAGGCAGCTGCAGTATTTACAGTTAGTGTAGTGCGTCATCTGCACAGTGTGCACCTAAAGCTACCCAAAGACAATTGCTGTTGTTCTGATCCTATTAGTACCACAGGCAGGCAGCTGCAGTATTTACAGTTAGTGTAGTGTGTCCTCTGCACTGTGTGCACCTAAAGCTACCTGAAGACAATTACTGTTGTTCTGATCCTATTAATACCACAGGCAGGCAGCTGCAGTATTTACAGTGTGCACCTAAAGCTACCTGAAGACAATTGCTGTTGTTCTGATCCTATTAGTACCACAGGCAAGCAGCTGCAGTATTTACAGTTAGTGTAGTGCATCCTCTGCACAGTGTGCACCTAAAGCTACCTGAAGACAATTGCTGTTGTTCTGATCCTATTAATACAACAGACAGGCAGCTGCAATATTTACAGTTAATGTACTGTGTCCTCTGCTTAGTGTGCACCTAAAGCTACCTGAAGATAATTGGTGGTGTTCGTCTGATCCTATTAGTACCACAAGCAGCCAGCTGTAGTATTTACAGTTAGTGTACTGTGTCCTCTGCGCAGTGTGCACCTAAAGTTACCTGAAGACAATTGCTGTTGTTCTGGTCCTTTAATGCCACAGGCAGGCAGCTGCAGTATTTACAGTTAGTGTACTGTGTCCTCTGTACAATGTGCAGCTAAAGCTACCTGAAAACATTTGCTGTTGTTCTGATCCTATTAGTACCACAGGCAAGCAGCTGCAGTATTTACAGTTAGTGTAGTGTGTCCTCTGCACAGTGTGCACCTAAAGCTACCTGAAGACAATTGCTGTTGTTCTGATCCTATTAATACCACAGGCAGCTGCAATATTTACAGTTAATGTACTGTGTCCTCTGCACAGTGTGCACCTAAAGCTACCTGAAGAAAATTGGTGGTGTTCTTCTGATCCTATTAGTACCACAGGCAGGCAGCTGCAGTATTTACAGTTAGTGTAGTGCGTCCTCTGCACAGTGTGCACCTAAAGCTACCCAAAGACAATTGCTGTTGTTCTGATCCTATTAGTACCACAGGCAGGCAGCTGCAGTATTTACAGTTAGTGTAGTGCGTCCTCTGCACAGTGTGCACCTAAAGCTACCTGAAGACAATCTGATCCTATTAATACCACAGGCAGACAGCTGCAGTATTTACAGTGTGCACCTAAAGCTACCTGAAGACAATTGCTGTTGTTCTGATCCTATTAGTACCACAGGCAAGCAGCTGCAGTATTTACAGTTAGTGTAGTGCATCCTCTGCACAGTGTGCACCTAAAGCTACCTGAAGACAATTGCTGTTGTTCTGATCCCATTAATACAACAGACAGGCAGCTGCAATATTTACAGTTAATGTACTGTGTCCTCTGCACAGTGTGCACCTAAAGCTACCTGAAGAAAATTGGTGGTGTTCTTCTGATCCTATTAGTACAACAGACAGGCAGCTGCAGTATTTACAGTTAGTGTACTGTGTCCTCTGCACAATGTGCACCTAAAGCTACCTGAAGACAATTGCTGTTGTTCTGATCCTATTAATACCACAGGCAGGCAGCTGCAGTATTTACAGTTAGTGTACTGTGTTCTCTGCACAGTGTGCACCTAAAGCTACCTGAAGAAAACTGCTGGTGTTCTTCTGATCCTATTAGTACCACAGGCAGGCAGTTGCAGTATTTAATATTAGTGTACTGCGTCCTCTGCACAGTGTGCACCTAAAGCTACCTGAAGACAATTGCTGTTGTTCTGATCCAACAATACCACAGGCAGTCAGCTACAGTATTTACAGTTAGTGTACTGTGTCCTCTGCACAGTGTGCACCTAAAGCTACCTGAAGAAAATTGGTGGTGTTCTTCTGATCCTATTAGTACCACAGGCAGGCAGATGCTATATTTACAGTTAGTGTACTGTGTCCTCTGCACAATGTGCACCTAAAGCTACCTAAAGACAATTGCTGTTGTTCTGATCCTATTAATACCACAGACAGGCAGCTGAAGTATTTACAGTTAGTTTACTGTGTTATCTGCACAGTGTGCACCTAAAGCTACCTGAAGAAAATTGGTGGTGTTCTTCTGATCCTATTAGTACCACAGGCAGGCAGCTGCAGTATTTACAATTAGTGTACTGCGTCCTCTGCACAGTGTGCATCTAAAGCTACCTGAAGACAATTGCTGTTGTTCTGATCCTATTAATACCACAGGCAGGTAGTTGATCCTGCTAGCTGCAGTATCAGTATATATATACATCCCAGCTTTGTGCAGCTACATCTCACTGCAAGCCATTAGTATGTCTGGAAGGCCAACAAGGAGAGGCTGAAGTCACAAGCCAATAAAAGGGGGCAAGCAGGCTCTGTGTCTAGAGGCAACAGTGCTCGTCATGGAGGTGCATCCTCATCAGCACGTGGCTGTGGGACACGCTTGTCCTTTTTTTCGGCAGCTGGCCGTGTTGAGCCACAACATGCGGAAGACTTGGTAGAGTGGATGAACAAGCCATCCTCATCCTTCCCCATGCTCTCTCACCCAGGCTCAGGGTACTTTGTCTGGCAAAGCAGCTGCCAACGCGGCCTCTTACCTTGGCTCAATGGCATCAGTCACTCCTTCCCTAGCCCCACCATGTCCTCCTGAGGAGTCCCCAGAACTGTTTGACCACAGTGTTAGGTACATGCTCCAGAAGGATGCCCAGCGTTTTGAATGCTCTGATGAATTTACCCAGCTAGAGGAAGGCAGTAATGTGAGCCCAGAGGGAGGGGGTACCCAAGAAGGACAGCAATCTGGCAGTCATGTTTCCCCAGCTGCAGCATACTGCCAGCTTTGCTCCAGTGATGAGGAGGGAGAGGATGATGAGGTCACTGATTCACTGGTCACTGAGGTCACTGATTCCACGTGGGTGCCTGATAGGAGATAGGAGGAGGAGGAGGCACATCTCCAGTGAGGCTGGATGCCCTCCAGAGGCCAGCTTAAGGGCAGCACACCGACTGCATCACACCACAGAGCAGTGCATCACACCACAGCTGCTGTCTGCGCGTTATTCCATAAGTTCTTTGGTGTGGGCCTTTTTTGAGACGAGTGCATCAGATCCCACTGCTGCTATTTGCAACATATGTCTCAAGCGTATCTCGCGTGACCAAAACATCTCCCGCTTGGGTACCACATGCTTAACCAGACATATGTCGACCTGGCATGCAGTTCATTGGCAAGCGTACCTAAAAGACCCACACCAAAGAACAAAGCGGACCTCTCCTTTCTTCTCATCAGCTGGGATCTCCAACCCCACTATAACTTCAGTGCTCTCTGAAACCTGCACTGAGAGGAATGAAGGTGTAGAATTAGGTGTGTCACAGCCAAGTGCTTGCGGGCAATCTGCTATCGTTACACCAAAGTCAGATTGTACCAGGCAAATTTCCCTGCCCCAGCTGCTGCACCGCTGAAAGAAGTTCACTCCCAGCCATCCACATGCCCAGTGGTTGAATGCTAGCTTGGCTAAATTGCTAGCACTTCAACTGCTGCCTTTTCAGTTGGTAGATTCTGCCCCCTTCCGTGAGTTTGTGGAATGTGCGGTTCCTCAGTGGCAGGTACCCAAACGCCACTTTTTCTCACGGAAGGCGATTCTGGCTCTCTACCGGCATGTGGAAGGCAATCTCTTGGCCACGCTGGACAGAGCACTCAGCGGTAAGGTGCATATTAGGGATGAGCCGAACACCCCCCTGTTCGTTTCGCACCAGAACATGCGAACAGGCAAAAAATTTGTTCAAACACGTGAACATCGTTAAAGTCTATGGGACACGAACATGAATAATCAAAAGTGCTAATTTTAAAGGTTTATATGCAAGTTACAGTAGGTGACCACGATATTGTGTCAATCTCGCCACTTTTATCGGCGAGATTTGACACCTGCGAGCCCCGTCGTGAGAGCCAGCACCGAGATGGCTCGCTGATCGAGAAAGGAAATCTTTTTTTTCCTTTCGCTATGAGTGACAGGCAGTGCTGACAGCTGTCTGGTATGAATCATGAGGGGGGACACTGCGCCAAATTTTAAATGAAAAAGCCGGCGTGGGTCCCCCCAGGGGCCTTAAGTCTGGTATGGATTGCAAGGGGAACCTACTATGCCGAAAAATCGGTGTGGGGTTCCCCCCCAAAATCCATACCAGACCCTTATCTGAGCACGCAGCCCGGCCGGTCAGGAAAGGGGATGGGGTCGAGCGAGCGCCCCCCCCCCCCTCCTGAACCGTACCAGGCCGCATGCCCTCAACATGGGGGGTGGGTGCTTTGGGGGAGGGGGCGTCCTGCGGCCCCCCCACCCCAAAGCACCTTGTCCCCATGTTGAGGAGTACAAGGGCCTCTTCCGACAACCCTGGCCATTGGTTGTTGGGGTCTGTGGGTGGGGCTTATCGGAATCTGGGAGCCCCCTTTAATAAGGGGGCCCCCAGATCCCGGTCCCCCACCCTATGTGAATGAATATGGGGTACATGGTACCCCTACCCATTCACCTAGGAAAAAAAGTGTCAATAAAAAAAACACAGTACACAGGTTTTGAAAGCAATTTATTAGGCAGCTCCGGGGGTCTTCTTCCGACTTCGAGGGTCTTCTTCCGACTTCGGGGTCTTCTTCCGACCTCTCCTCCCGGGGTTCGGCTTCTTCTCCCGGTGTTCCGCCTCTTCTCATAAGGGGGCGTGACCCCAGAGTCCCTGCACATGTATGGACTGTGACATCACAAGGGGGCGGGGTCACCGCTTATATAAATGGCTGCGCAGCTCGCACACAGCATTCCAGCAGGAGAGAGCGTCGTGTCAACATTGGAACAAGAGAAGAAGAGAAGAGGGGACAAGACAGCGGCAGCAGATTGGGCCCCCGCTAGCAAAAGAGCTGGAAGAAGATAGCGGAGGGGCCCGGGAGAAGAGGCGGAACACCGGGAGCACCAGTCCATACATGTGCAGGGACTCTGGGGTCATGCCCCCTTATGAGAAGAGGCCGAACCCCAGGAGGAGAGGTCAGAAGAAGACCCCGAAGTCGGAAGAAGAACCCAGAAGTCAGAAGAAGACCCCCGAAGCTGCCTAACACCCACGCATGCACCGTACACCTCCCTTAGTGGTATAGTATCTGATCGGATCAATATCTGATCCGATCAGATCTATACTAGCGTCCCCAGCAGTTTAGGGTTCCCACAAACGCAGTGTTAGCGGGATCAGCCCAGATACCTGCTAGCACCTGCGTTTTGCCCCTCCGCCCGGCCCAGCCCAGCCCACCCAAGTGCAGTATTGATCGATCACTGTCACTTACAAAACGCATAACTGCAGTGTTCGCAGAGTCAGGCCTGATCCCTGCGATCGCTAACAGTTTTTTTGGTAGCGTTTTGGTGAACCGGCAAGCACCAGCGGGCTAGTACACCCCGGTCGTAGTCAAACCAGCACTGCAGTAACACTTGGTGACGTGGTGAGTCCCATAAGTGCAGTTCAAGCTAGTGAGGTGGCAAGCACAAGTAGTGTCCCGCTGCCACCAAGAAGAAGACAAACATAGGTCCGTCGTGCCCATAGTGCCCTTCCTGCTGCATTTGCCAATCCTAATTGGGAACCCACCGCTTCTGCAGCGCCCGTACTTCCCCCATTCACATCCCCAACCAAATGCAGTCGGCTGCATGAGAGGCATTTTCTTTATGTCCTCCCGAGTACCCCTACCCAGCGAACCCCCCCCAAAAAAGATGTCGTGTCTGCAGCAAGCGCAAATATAGGCGTGACACCCGCTATTATTGTCCCTCCTGTCCTGACAAAACTGGTCTTTGCATTGGTGAATGTTTTGAACGCTACCATACACTAGTTGAGTATTAGCGTAGGGTACAGCATTGCACAGACTAGGTACACTTTCACAGGGTCTCCCAAGATGCCATCACATTTTGAGAGATCCGAACCTGGAACTGGTTGCAGTTATAAAAGTTAGTTACAAAAAAAAGTGTAAAAAAAAAAAAAAAACCATACAAAAATATAAAATAAAAAAAAATAGTTGTCGTTTATTGTTCTTTCTCTCTCTATTCTCTCTATTGTTCTGCTCTTTTTTACTGTATTCTATTCTGCAATGTTTTATTGGTATAATGTTTTATCATGTTTGCTTTTCAGGTATGCAATTTTTTATACTTTACCTTTTACTGTGCTTTATTGTTAACCATTTTTTTGTCTTCAGGTACGCAATTCACGACTTTGAATGGTTATACCAGAATGATGCCTGCAGGTTTAGGTATCATCTTGGTATCATTCTTTTCAGCCAGCGGTCGGCTTTCATGTAAAAGCAATCCTAGCAGCTAATTAGCCTCTAGACTGCTTTTACAAGCCGTGGGAGGGAATGCCCCCCCCACCGTCTTCCGTGTTTTTCTCTGGCTCTCCTGTCTCAACAGGGAACCTGAGAATGCAGCCGGTGATTCAGCCAGCTGACCATAGAGCTGATCAGAGACCAGAGTGGCTCCAAACATCTCTATGGCCAAAGAAACCGGAAGCTACGAGCATTTTATGACTTAGATTTTGCCGGATGTAAACAGCGCCATTGGGAAATTGGGAAAGCATTTTATCACACCAATCTTGGTGTGGTCAGATGCTTTGAGGGCAGAGGAGAAATCTAGGGTCTGATAGACCCCAATTTTTTCAAAAAAGAGTACCTGTCACTACCTATTGCTATGATAGGGGATATTTACATTCCCTGAGATAACAATAAAAATGATTTAAAAAAAATAAAATGAAAGGAACAGTTTAAAAATAAGATAAAAAAGCAAAAAAATAATAAAGAAAAAAAAAAAAAAAGCGCACCCCTGTCCCCCCTGCTCTCGCGCTAAGGCGAACGCAAGCGTCGGTCTGGCGTCAAATGTAAACAGCAATTGCACCATGCATGTGAGGTATCACCGCGAAGGTCAGATCGAGGGCAGTAATTTTAGCAGTAGACCTCCTCTGTAAATCTAAAGTGGTAACCTGTAAAGGCTTTTAAATGCTTTTAAAAATGTATTAAGTTTGTCGCCACTGCAAGTTTGTGCACAATTTTAAAGCATGTCATGTTTGGTTTCCATGTACTCGGCCTAAGATCATCTTTTTTATTTCATCAAACATTTGGGCAATATAGTGTGTTTTAGTGCATTAAAATTTAAAAAAGTGTCTTTTTTTCCCAAAAAATGCGTTTGAAAAATCGCTGTGCAAATACTGTGTGAAAAAAAAATGAAACACCCACCATTTTAATCTGTAGGGCATTTGCTTTAAAAAAATATATAATGTGTGGGGGTTCAAAGTAATTTTCTTGCAAAAAAATTAATTTTTTCATGTAATCAAAAAGTGTCAGAAAGGGCTTTGTCTTCAAGTGGTTAGAAGAGTGGGTGATGTGTGACATAAGCTTCTAAATGTTGTGCATAAAATGCCAGGACAGTTCAAACCCCCCCCCAAATGACCCCATTTTGGAAAGTAGACACCCCAAGCTATTTGCTGAGAGTCATGTCGAGTCCATGGAATATTTTATATTGTGGCACAAGTTGCGGGAAAGAGACAATTGTTGTCACTAAATTATATATTTCTCAAACATGCCATGGGAATATGTGAAATTACACCCCAAAATACATTCTGTTGCTTCTCCTGAGTACGGGGATACCACATGTGTGGGACTTTTTGGGAGCCTAGCCGCGCACGGGACCCCGAAAACCAAGCACCGCCTTCAGGCTTTCTAAGGCCGTAAATTTTTGATTTCACTCTTCACTGCCTATCACAGTTTCGGAGGCCATGGAATGCCCAGGTGGCAACCCCCCCCCCCAAATGACCCCATTTTGGAAAGTGGACATCCCAAGCTATTTGCTGAGAGGTATAGTGAGTATTTTGCAGACCTCACTTTTTGTCACAAAGTTTTGAAAATTGAAAAAAGAAAAAAAATTTTTTCTTGTCTTTCTTTATTTTCAAAAACAAATGAGAGCTGCAAAATACTCACCATGCCTCTCAGCAAATAGTTGGGGTGTCTACTTTCCAAAATGGGGTCATTTGGGGGGGTTTGTGCCACCTGGGCATTCCGAAACTGTGATAGGCAGTGAAGAGTGAAATCAAAAATTTACACCCTTAGAAATCCTGAAGGCGGTGATTGGTTTTTGGGGCCCCGTACGCGGCTAGTCTCCCAAAAAGTCCCACACATGTGGTATCCCCATACTCAGGAGAAGTAGCTAAATGTATTTTGGGGTGCAATTCCACATATGCCCATGGCCTGTGTGAGCAGTATATCATTTAGTGACAACTTTGTGCAAAAAAAAAAAAAAAAATTTGTCACTTTCCCGCAACTTGTGTCAAAATATAAAACATTCCATGGACTCAACATGCCTCAAAGCAAATATCTTGGGGTGTCTACTTTCCAAAATGGGGTCATTTGGGGGGGGGTTTATGCCATCTGGGCTTTTTATGGCCTTCAAAACTGTGATAGGTAGTGAGGAGTAAAATCAAAAATGTACGCCCTTAGAAATCCTGAAGGCAGTGATTGGTTTTTGGGGCCCCGTACGTGGCTAGGCTCCCAAAAAGTCCCACACATGTGGTATCCCCATACTCAGGAGAAGCAGCTAAATGTATTTTGGGGTGCAATTCCACATATGCCCATGGCCTGTGTGAGCAATATATCATTTAGTGACAACTTTTTGTAATTTTTTTTTTTTTGTCATTATTCAATCACTTGGGACAAAAAAAATGAATATTCAATGGGCTCAACATGCCTCTCAGCAATTTCCTTGGGGTGTCTACTTTCCAAAATGGGGTCATTTGTGGGGGTTTTGTACTGCCCTGCCATTTTAGCACCTCAAGAAACAACATAGGCAGTCATAAATTAAAGGCTGTGTAAATTCCAGAAAATGTACCCTAGTTTGTAGGCGCTATAACTTTTGCGCAAACCAATAAATATACACTTATTGACATTTTTTTTACCAAAGACATGTGGCCGAATACATTTTGGCCTAAATGTATGACTAAAATTGAGTTTATTGGATTTTTTTTAGAACAAAAAGTAGAAAATATCATTTTTTTTCAAAATTTTCGGTCTTTTTCCATGTATAGCGCAAAAAATAAAAACGGCAGAGGTGATCAAATACCATCAAAAGAAAGCTCTATTTGTGGGAAGAAAAGGACGCAAATTTCGTTTGGGTACAGCATTGCATGACTGCGCAATTAGCAGTTAAAGCGACGCAGTGCCAAATTGTAAAAAGTGCTCTGGTCAGGAAGGGGGTAAATCCTTCCGGGGCTGAGGTGGTTAATATCCATACCAGACCTGAAGGGCCTGGTATGGAATTTAGGGGGACCCCCACGCCATTTTTTTTTTAAATTTTGGTTTGGGGTTCCCCTGTGGGGAATTCCCATGCCGTTTTTATCAATGAACTTTTATGTGTATTGTCGGACCGGCAATTCATTAATAGCCGTGAGTAGTTTTAAATGACTTTTTTCCTTTGAAATGTCATTTTGCTGTCAGACTGTTCTAAACACTGGAAACATGCGCCCCTTTACAGGCATACTATAGACACCCTCAAGGTACGAAATTTAAAGGAATATTACACTTTTATTGTTTCACTTTAAGTATTATTAAAATCACTGCTCCCGAAAAAACGGCTGTTTTTAAAACTTTTTTTTGCATTGATCCATGTCCCCTGGTGCAGGACCCAGGTCCCCAAACACTTTTTATGACAATACCATGCATATAAGTCTTTAAAATTAGCACTTTTTTTATAATTGTATTTTTGTTAAATTTTTATATTTTAAAGTGAACAAGTACAGCATTGTTGTACTATATAGAATATAAAGTTATTGAAGACATCTTGATATCAAAACAGAATAAGTACATATGAACAAAATTCACAATTACAGAGCACAGGGGTGCTCTGCACAATATGTCCAGGATATATAAAGTAAGCAATCCAAAAAAAAAGGAGTATCCAAAGGAGAATCCAAAAAAAACAGGATCGAAACCATAAGTTAATCACATAAAGGGAAGAACCCAGATTCCATGGAGGACATGTGGTACAGGATAATAATCTCTAAGTGACAGATGTGAAAGTGGAGCAAGTGGGGGGGAGGCGTCATGATCACATGGAATACCTATGCCAATAACAATTTTAAGAATCGATATTTGGCATAGGGGTCCCAAATTCCGACCGATCACAGAATTCCCACAGTTTTTCAAATTGGGGGATAGTGTCATGTATTGAAGCTGTTAGATATACCAACCTCCGGATTTCAGCCACTAGTTGTAAAAATTTGGGCCAAGGAGGAGGTGTGTTGGACAGCCAGCACAGGGGAATGAGTCTTTTGGCAGCCAGTAGTATGTAAGAAAGAAGCCGGTAAGCTCTTTTGGTTAAGCCAGGGAAAGGAAGGCCCAACAGATAATGCAGGGGGTCGAGTGGGAGAGATTTATCCAACACTTTCTGTATCAGGAGCCTCACCTCACCTCAAAAAGGTTGGATCATCGAGCATTGCCAAAATATATGGAATGAGGAACCCGTATCAGTACCGCAACGCCGACAACGCGGCGAGACCGAAGGATCATATTTATGAATAACATCAGCGGTTCTGTACCAAAACATAAGAATTTTCATAGAAGTCTCCCGCTGGGTCACACACTTGGAAGATTTGGAAACAGAGGACCAAATCTTATCCCACACCTGGATTGAAATAGGTATGCCTATTAAATGGGACCATTTCCCCATATAATGATGCGTGGTCTCAGTAAGAGGTGTCGACTCATGAAGGATACGATGAATGGAGGATAATAAATGTAATTGATGGGGGCCTTGAGCGCATATGTACTAGAAGGTAGTTGGATTGTCAAGAGTTAAAGTTGAGGATTTAGAGTGAAAAAAATGTCTAACCTGCAGATAGAAGTGGAAAAGTTGGGGAGGGATATCGAATTTCTCACGTAGAGTGTCAAAGGTATGTAGCCTTCGCGTAATAGGATGTACTAGATTTTGAAGTTGGAAAAGGGAAGCGTTAAGCCATAGGAAGTTCCTGCCCAGGGACATACTGTCTGGTATAAGTGGGTTAAACAATACATTGACAAGCGGGGAGCAAGGCGAGGCAAGGTGATAGTTAAAGTAAAATTCATTGGAGCAGTGCATTGGTGTTTGAGAGTAGGATCCAGAGATAAGGAACCCTCCCAGACCAAGGAACTCGGGTGGACTGGATAGAGCACACCCCTTTCAATGGCAGTCCACTGGTTCGGTGCAAATAAAGAGGACCAGTAGTCCTTAAATGTGAGGCATAATGCCAGGAGACTTAGTAGACCAGACTGTGTGGACTGCACAGAGATAACCCAATAATACTAATTAAAATAGGAGATACTAATTAAAATAGGAGATAAATCAGAAAATACAAACAGTGCACAACCAACACAACAAACCCACCAACAACAACAATATATACAGCAAGGGGCAGTACCGGAATCACAGATGTCAGCCAGGCCAGGGTCATACACGGCAGGTCAGCAGGACAAGGGATATACCAGAAGCGTAAACGTTAGCCAAGCCAAGGTCATACACAGGAAGATCAGTAAATGAGGGACACGGAACCAACAGGACAGAGAGGGGATGGATCAGGCTGAAGGGTACAGGAACACAGAAGGGACCGGGTCAGGATAAGCTTGAGAACAAGGTCGGATGCAGGCTCAGGATCAGTAAACAGGCGAACAAGGTCAGGGCTCAAGGAGAGAGATACCAAGGCAAGCATGTGAGGGCTTGCCGGGTATTTATGTGACTGACCATAATTGTCTTCAAGTAACACCTGAGCGCAGGGAGTGTTGTCTGCTCCATACTGCCAGGATCCATCCACTGGTGGACGTCAGTACTGCGGCCAAAAGGTGAAATGACACCAGCAGGGAAATATTCCGCTGACAGTTCAGAACTGCTAGGAGACACCTGCTGGTGGACCCCAGTACTGCACGCCAAACGATATATCTTACCAGCGGATGGACCCTTTCCTCCCCTCCCCCTAAAGGAGCGGCCTCCGGACGCTCCAACTAGACTTAATTGTCCATAGTCTATGGCATCAGGCAGAATGGTGGAAGAAGGCATTTCAGGCTGGTCGTCAGGCACATCGGGCAGACAGCTGGCACATCCGGGTCATTGAGCTGGGCAGCGGACAGGAACAAACCAAGCTGGGCAGCAGATAGGAACAAACCGAGCTGGGCAGCAGACAGGAACAAACCGAGCTGGGCAGCAGACAGGAACAAACCGAGCTTGGCAGCAGACAGGAACAAACTGAGCTGGGCAGCAGGCTTCGGGTCATCGAGCTGGGCAGCAGGCTCCGGGTCATCGAGCTGGGCAGCAGGCTCCGGGTCATTGAGCTGGGCAGCAGGCTCCGGGTCATCGAGCTGGGCAGCAGGCTCCCGGTCACCGAGCTGGGAAGCAGGCTCCCGGTCATTGAGCTGGGCAGCAGGCTCCGGGTCATCGAGCTGGGCAGCAAGCTCCGGGTCATCGAGCTGGGCAGCAGGCTCTGGGTCATCGAGCTGGGCAGCAAGCTCTGGAGCATTAGGCTGAACAGCGAGCACCGTAAGGGCAGGCCGGATCACAGGCACCGGCTCAGCAAGCTGGGTAACGGGCCCCGGCCCAGTGGGTTGGGTAACGGGCCCCGGCTCAGCAAGCTGGACATCAGGCACTGCTTTGGCATGCCGAATAATGGGTACTGGTTTAACAGGCAGAGTGACGGACTTCGGTTTAGCAGACTGGGTAACGGGCACTGGTTCAGCAGACTGGGTAACGGGCACCGATTCAACAGACTGGGTAACGGGCACCGGTTCAGCAGGCTGAGACACGGGCACCGAAACTTCAGGCTGAGACACGGGCACAAAACTTCAGGCTGACACACGGGCACCAAAACTTCAGGCTTAGATACCAATATCAGGGCACGAGACATCAGGCTGGAAGGCAGGTACCAGGATATCAGGCTGGAAGATGGGCACATTAGACCGGAAAGCAGGCTCTTCAGGCTGAACAGCGTGCACATCAGGCTGGAAAGTGGGCACCGAGACATCAGACCGGGCAGCAGGTACTGGAACTTCAGGCTGGGCAGCAGTGACAGGCGCTGGCACATCAGGCATAACAGCAGGTACTGGTACAACAGGCTGAACAACAGGTACATCGGACTGGACAGTAGTCATGGAGCGTCAGACTGGAACATGGACACTGGGATTTCAGGCTGAGCAGCAGACACTGGGACCTCAAACTGGCCAGCGGGCACAGGCATTGGCACAACAGGCTGAGTAGTAGACACTGGCACATCAGGCTGGGCAGCGGACAGTGGCACATCAGACCGGAAAGTGGACACATCAGGCTGGAAAGCAGACTGGAAAGCCGGCACCGAGACATCAGACCAGGCAGCTGGTACTGGAACTTCAGACTGGGCAGCAGACACAGGCGCTGGCACAACAGGCTGAGTAGAAGACACTGGCACATCAGGCTGGGCAGCGGACAGAAACACATCAGGCTGGAACACTGGCAGCAAAACTTTAGGCTAGAACATGGACACAAGGTCATCAGACTGGTCAGCAGGCACTGGAACATCAGACTGGGTAGCAGGCACTGGAACGTCAGACTGGGTAGCAGGCACTGGAACGTCAGACTGGGTAGCAGGCACTGAGACGTCAGACTGGGTAGCAGGCACTGGGACGTCAGACTGGGTAGCAGGCGCTAGGATGTTAGACTGCGTAGCAGGCACTGGAACGTCAGACTGGGTAGCAGGCACTGGGACGTCAGGCTGGGCAGCAGGCACTGGGGTGTTAGGTTGGGTTAGGTTGGTTGGTGTGGAGGCAGGTTGGTTTACTGGCTGGATTGTGTGGGTCGGAAAGAACTTTCGTTTTTTTTTGTTTTAGCCACTGCAGCTTTGTACGTAGGTGCAGGGCTATAAGAAAAGAAAGTAGTTGGGCAAAAAGAAGACCAAGGAACAGTGGCTGGAGGAGGGTTTTGTGGGATTTTTACAGGTGGGGGAGAAGAGGCAGGTGGATTGAAAGCAGGATAGGTGCAGTGAGTAGAGACTGGGTAATAATACTTGGTGGGAAGCTGTGTATACTGGACTGTAGCTGAGGTTGCCATGAGTGATGGGGGAATAGATTCTTGGGAAGGCAGGTGATTAATGGCAGGGCTGGAATGTTGTGGTTTGGCTAAATGCAGGAGATCTGACCATGTCTGTAGCACAGGTTGAACAAACATTGATTCGCACACAGCCTGACTAACCAGCGATTGACGGAATGGATGCAATCAGACAACACCTGCTGTGAACAAGAGGCATAACGTTCCATGAAAAAGGCTGGATCATCCTCTAATAACCACACCAGAGATTCAACCTGATCTAAACTGAAGGGGGGAGAAAAATCATCCCTGCCCTCTGGAGTACTGGACAAGGCTAGCTCTGCACACAGCTGAATCAGAGGCTGAACGATTTCAAATAGCATACCGCCCTGATCCACCAGAGAATGGGCCAGACGGATACACTCTAATAGTTGATCCCTAGCCCACTCCTTCAATACCAGACGGCAATAACTATTATCCTCAGTTACCAATGAGGAAAGATAAATCACTATTTCTGTCTGCATTTTCAAAAAGGCTCCTCAGTGCAGTCACATCTGGTAGGGATGGCCTTGGTATACTGTCAGGAGACTTAGTAGACCAGACTGTGTGGGCTGCGCAGAGATAACCCAAAACGCATGTAAGTGAATAATAATATTTATTAAAATAGGAGATAAATCAGAAAATACAAACAGTGCACAACCAACACAACAAACCCACCAACAACAGCAATATATACAGTAAGGGGCAATACCGGAATCACAGATGTCAGCCAGGCCAGGGTCATACACGGCAGGTCAGCAGAACAAGGGATATACCAGAAGCGTATACGTTAGCCAAGCCAAGGTTATACACAGGAAGATCAGTAAATGAGGGACAGGGAACCAACAGGACAGAGAGGGGATGGATCAGGCTGAAGGGTACAGGAACACAGAAGGGACCGGGTCAGGATAAGCTCAGGAACAAGGTCGGATGCAGGCTCAGGATCAGTAAACAGGCGAACAAGGTCAGGGCTCAAGGAGAGAGATACCAAGGCAAGCATGTGAGGGCTTGCCGGGTATTTATGTGGCTGACCATAATTGTCTTCAAGTAACACCTGAGCGCATTGAGTGTTGTCTGCTCCATACTGCCAGGATCCATACGCTGGTGGATGTTAGTACTGCGGCCAAAAGGTGAAATGACACCAGCAGGGAAACATTCCCCTGACAGGTCAGAACTGCCAGGAAACACCTGCTGGTGGACCCTAGTACTGCACACCAAACAATATATCTTACCAGCGGATGGACCCTTTCCTGACACATAATAATATTTAATAATGTCCGGTGCACCCATTCCACCCCTGGATCTATGAGCAAAAACCACCGAACTTGCTATACGGTGAGTCCTATCTCCCTATATGAACATTAGGAAGCTTTGCTGAATTGTCTTTAATTGGGATGAGGGCATTGGGATGTGTATAGGCTGAGCTTCAGTTTTGGAAGTGTTGACCTTATAACCGGAAATGGCCCAGAAGGAGGACAACAGTTTATGTAGAGAGGGAAGAGAAATCAGTGGATTAGTGATCGTGAGCAAGATGTCATCCGCAAAAAGTGATAATTTATATTCCCCCTGTCGCATTACCACCCCACGAATATTCAGATGAGTGCAGATGGACTCGGCCAGGGGCTCTAAACACAGAATAAAAAGCAATGGTGATAAAGGGCAACCCTGCCGAGTACCGTTAGTCATGGGGAAGCTAGGCGACAGGAAGGATGACATCTGCACTTGAGCTGTAACTGTTGAATATATAGCCTCTAAAGCTTTCAGATAAGGACCCCTGAAGCCATACTTCTTTAAAACATTAAACATGTAAGGCCAGCTCAACCTATCGAAGGCCTTTTGTGCATCTAGACTTAAGATCAATGCCTGTCTGGAAGTTCTATCCAAAAGATCTATCAGGTCTATTGTACGACGGGTATTGTCCCCCGCATGCCTGCCAGGCACAAAACCCACCTGATCCTTATGAATCAGTTTGGGGATAATCCTAGATAATCTGGATGCAAGAATTTTAGTGAAAATCTTATAATCTGAATTTAAAAGAGCTATTGGCCTATAATTATCTGGGATAGGGGGATCCTTACCTGGTTTCGGAATGACGGAGATAAATGAGTGAGAGAATTGTGAAAGAGGAGACATGCCCTTGAGCAGGGACTCATAAAGGATTAGCATGTGTGGAGACAAGATATCAAAGAAAGATTTGTAGTAAAAATAGGGCAGACCGTCAGGGCCGGGTGATTTATGTAGTGGGAGTTTCTTAACTATGGACAAAAGTTCTTCAGTCGTTATGTCTACATTTAAACTGTCTACGTCTTCTGAAGACAGTTTTGGGAGTTTTATATTAGAAAAAAAATTTTCAAACTTCTCCTGAGTAAAGTTAAAATGGTGCTCGGGAGTTAGACAGTTGTACAATTTATGGTAAAATTTGCCAAAGGTGCTAGACATTGCACGAGGACAGTACACTCTAGATCCATCCGTCTGTTGAAGGAAATCAGGAAATTAGTTAAATGGGCGTGGGTGTAGTTTATTGACTAGCATTCTATGTGGTTTATTCGAATATTCGTAAAACTTTTGTTTTGTCCATAGTAAAGACCTAGCTGCCTTGCCCAGTTGTATTAGTTTGATTTGCTCTCTAAGAGAGATGACTCTGCATAGTTTCGATACTGTGGGGCCACTCAACAGCCTCCGCTCCGCAGTAACCAAAACGGAAGTAAGAGACTGTATAAGACTATTTCTATCTTTCTTTAGCCTGGAGCTTTCAGCTATGCAGGCGCCACGAAAAACAGTCTTATGTGCCTCCCAAAGTGTGGAGAAATCTGAGACAGACCCTATGTTATGCTGAAAGTATTCTTCTAGATTTTTTGCCAAGATGTACGTGAGACCTCAGATTGTAGTAGGTGATCGTTTAGGCGCCAATGACATGACTTAGTGTAGGCCTGGGAAAGCATAAGGTTTAATGTGATGGGAGCATGGTCCGACCATGTAATAGGTGATATATCAACCTCAGCCACATAAGATATGAGTGGGGCTGATATAAAGAAATGGTCAAGACGTGAATACATTTCGTGAGCCGAGGAATAGAAAGTGAACTGTTTAGAGGAGGGGTGTCTGATCCTCCATGAGTCGAACAGTTGATGAGACCTTATACATTTGCGAAAAGGGGTTAGCTTGGGATGTAATCTTTTTAGAAGGCGTGGTGTTAAATAGGGTTTGCCTGTCTCTAGTGGGTGACATAACCAGATTGAAATCCCCTCCTATGATCATGAAAGGTTGTGATGGGTAACGAGGGGAGTCAAACTATTTATTAAGGCAGTCAATTTGGCCTGTATTAGGAGCATAGAGATTGATGAGGGTAAACGATGTAGTCATATATTCACAATCCAGGATAAGGAATCTACCAAGAGGGTCAGCATGGGAGCTTTTTACCTTAACAGGACATGACTTCCTAAACAAAATTGCCACTCCTGCCCTGCCCGAGGAGTCCGAGGCAAGAAAGGAAGTGGGGAAATACCTTGAGGCAAATTTAAGCAAACCATTTGACTTAAAATGGGTCTCCTGGACCATCACCACATCTGCGTCTGAGGCCCTGAAATCCTTCAGGGCCATCCAACGCTTGCGGATGGAACCCAGACCTTTCACATTATATGACATAATTTTCAAAGCCGTGTGTATGGACCCATTAGATAAGCTTTTGTAAGTGTATAGACATCAAAGAGCAGAGAAACATAAGAAACAAAAAAAATACAAATATGATCACAAACATTGCCTGTAGCAGCATTCCCTTGATACCCACACATCAGCAGACATATCCTGTAATAAAACTGCATTTGGTTAGAGAGGTAGGAATAAGACATTTTCATCCTTAGCATCTGATTAATATCCAGGGACATAGAAAAAAACAAAAACCAACTGGAAAAAAAAAATAAAAACAAAAAAGAACTGAAATTCTGTAAGGCCTGCGAGGCAACTGCATCTCAGGAGGCCTTGAACAAATGCCAAGGCCAGGTAGGGGCGTATACGGACTTCCATCAGGAGACTCTAGGTAGAGAACTGGGAAGCACCCGCCGCTTGCCTTATGAGCTCGTTAGTAATAGGGGTATATTATGCCAATAGGAGAGTGGTTAACCGAACAGAGAAAGAGTCAGCAGATGTACAAAAGGGTTTGTTAACTGAGGCACTTATGGCCAGGGAGGAAAGAACAGACCATTAGCTATGAAACCTCACAGGATGAGGAAAAAATAGCTCTACCCTAAAACAAAACAGAAAAAACAAAACGAAAGGAACAGGGTAGTTGCAAAAATTATTGTAGGCCATAGCATTAACTTCTACTACTCTTAAAACATGAAGAGATAAAAATGTTCTGAGTAGTACTACAGTGGCTTGCGAAAGTATTCGGCCCCCTTGAACTTTTCAACCTTTTGCCACATTTCAGGCTTCAAACATAAAGATATAACATTTTTATTTTTTGTGAAGAATCACCAACAAGTGGGACACAATTGTGAAGTGGAACGAATTCTTTTGGATTTTTGAAACTTTTTTAACTAATAAAAAATTGAAAAGTGGGGTGTTCAAAATTATTCGGCCTCCTTGCGTTAATACTTTGTAGAGCCACCTTTTGCTGTGATTACAGCTGCAAGTCGCTTGGGGTATGTCTCTATAAGTTTTGCACATCGAGAGACTGAAATTCTTGCCCATTCTTCCTTGCAAAACAGCTCGAGCTCAGTGAGGTTGGATGGAGAGCGTTTGTGAACAGCAGTTTTCAGCTCTTTCCACAGATTCCCGATTGGATTCAGGTCTGGACTTTGACTTGGCCATTCTAACACCTGGATACGTTTATTTGTGAACCATTCCTTTGTAGATTTTGCTGTATGTTTGGGATCATTGTCTTGTTGGAAGATAAATCTCCGTCCCAGTTTCAGGTCTTTTGCAGACTCCAACAGGTTTTCATCCAGAATGGTCCTGTATTTGGCTGCATCCATCTTCCCCTCAATTTTAACCATCTTCCCTGTCCCTGCTGAAGAAAAGCAGGCCCAAACCATGATGCTGCCACCACCATGTTTGACAGTGGGGATGGTGTGTTGAGTGTGATGAGCTGTGTTGCTTTTACGCCAAACATATCGTTTTGCATTGTGGCCAAAAAGTTCGATTTTGGTTTCATCGGACCAGAGCACCTTCTTCCACATGTTTGGTGTGTCTCCCAGGTGGCTTGTGGCAAACTTTAGACGAGACTTTTTATGGATATCTTTGAGAAATGGCTTTCTTCTTGCCACTCTTCCATAAAGGCCAGATTTGTGCAGTGTACGACTGATTGTTGTCCTATGGACAGACTCTCCCACCTCAGCTGTAGTTCTCTGCAGTTCATCCAGAGTGATCATGGGCCTCTTGGCTGCATCTCTGATCAGTCTTCTCATTGTCTGAGCTGAAAGTTTAGAGGGACAGCCAGGTCTTGGTAGATTTGCAGTGGTCTGATACTCCTTCCATTTCAAAATGATTGCTTGCACAGTGCTCCTTGGGATGTTTAAAGCTTGGGAAATCTTTTTGTATCCAAATCCGGCTTTAAACTTCTCCACAACAGTATTACGGACCTGCCTGGTGTGTTTCTTGGTCTTCATGATGCTCTCTGCGCTTTCAACAGAACCCTGAGACTATCACAGAGCAGGTGCATTTATACAGAGACTTGATTACACACAGGTGGATTCTATTTATCACCATCAGTCATTTAGGACAACATTGGATCATTCAGAGATCCTCGCTGAACTTCTGGAGTGGGTTTGCTGCACTGAAAGTAAAGGGGCCGAATAATTTTGCACGCACCACTTTTCAGTTTTTTAATTGCTAAAAAAGTTTAAAATATCTAATAGATTTCGTTCCACTTCACAATTGTGTCCCACTTGTTGGTGATTCTTCACAAAAAAATAAAATTTTATATCTTTATGTTTGAAGCCTGAAATGTGGCAAAAGGTTCAAAAGTTCAAGGGGGCCGAATACTTTCGCAAGCCACTGTATGTGGGTGAATCCAGGGAGACAGATGTTGGGCAATCAAGGAGGTTGCTTGGAGGTACGAAGATGCTGGGGTGTGGAGAAACATTTCCTGGATTTGTCTCTCACAGGGGTCCAGATGCGGCTAGGTGTATTAGGAGGTGGACGATCCTGATTATTAGGAGGTATCAAATTCTCTTCCAGGAGTGGAGGCAGACCAAGACCTTTCAAAAATGCCTCACCTTCCAATAATTCATGTGAGGTGGAATGGAAAGCCACATGAATATGGAATCTTGTGGTGTTGCAGGTGCAGTGTGATTGGGCGCAAATTCCTACGTTTAGCAAGGGTAATGGGAGAAAGGTCGCTGAAGATCTGGAGTTTTGCCCTTATGTATGTAAGTTGAGATTTGTTACGTGTGGCAATGGTGAGCGCTTCCTTGCTTTCAAAATAATGGAATTTCACTATGACATCTCTGGGTCTAGCTCCAACCGGAGGCTTGGGGGCCAGAGACCGGTGGGCCCTATTAAGGCGCCAATCAATGACCACCACTGTGGGGGCCAAAGTATTAAAGAGACCCAGAAGATAGGCACGTAGGTCAGGGTCTCCCACTGTTTTAGGTATACCTCTTTTGTCTTCTTTCTTTTCCAAATCCTCCTGCTGTAGCTGTAATTGAGAGACTGACAAACGTAAGTCTTCAATAGCCTGTACATAGTTTATCATCTCATCGAATTTGTTTTCAAGAGTGTTAGTACGCTCACCAATTTGGTCGATCTCTCCTCTCAGTTCTGCAGCTAGTTTGGTCACCTCCGTTGAGACATTATTTGGGTTTTGTTGTAGTAAGAGCTGCAGCTTGGCATCTAGTTTGGCATCTAGTATATCTGGAGTGAGAATCTCATGAAGAGATGATAAGACGGGACCTGGACTTTGAGGGTTAGTGGACGGAATGTTCACGTCATTCTCCACTCCCATGGATGGATCCATCAATGCAAAAGGGTCTGTGGGAGAATTTGAGGACAAAAGTTGGGGTCTGGTAACAAATCGCTCCATGTTTGAACTTCCACGTGACCCAAATAGGGGTTTGTAATTCTGCTGCTGTTGGCCAACTTTGCCCATGTGATGGTCAGGGAATGTGGCAGGTGATCTAGCTTACCTCCGGAGCTATAGAGAGCTGATGTAGCGTGGCAGAGGTCTCGGGGAGCAGGCGGGCCTCCAAGCTCACTTAGGGGACATAGTTCATATTAAGTGGGATGGCCACCATTCATTTGTAGGTTACATCTGTTAAGTAGCTGGGTGAGGGGGTGATAGTCCCAAAAATAGACACCGTTCAGTTAGGGTGGAGGTGGGTCACAGGTGAGATGAGAGAGAAGTGGTTAGGTGTAGCAGGGGTCCCAAGATGGCCGCCGATTTCCACGTCTAGGCCGAAGCCGCGGACTTTACCAGAAGTGGCTGCCAGCCACGTGAGTTCTGCCCCGATCAGGCCTGGGAATCTCCACTTAGCACAAGTGATGGGTCAGCGAGTAATTGCTGCTAAGGGCTCCAGCTGTACAGGGGGGATGCAGGCGATTTGCTACTCACTATGTCCACTGGAGGAGGTAGGAGCCGGAACGATAGGCCGCAGGCCTCGGCGCAATGTTAGGCCGTGGAGTATACAAAGCCTAAGGGACCTCAGGTGACTGTCAGCCCCCGCTGCAGAATCATCCGATGTCTCCTGGGAATGTGTTGTTGGTGTGCTAAAGCATAGCTATCGCTTCCCCTTCAGGTCGCAGTGTGCTGAGAAGAAGGGCCTGCAGGCCTTAAGATGGTGGCGGGCCTAGAGCACAGAGATCGAAGAGCCGTCCCGGGATATACACAGCCGGGCTAAGTCTGTGGCAAATAGGCAATTGTGGCTGCGGCAATTAATGTCCTGAAGGGTATGCCGTTGTCTACGGTAAAAACCGGGGTGTAGCAGAGGAAGGATGTTGTTGGATTGTCTCTGTCTGTGTGGAGCTCCACACAAACACGTCATCCCTGTTTCGTGTCCGGACACGCCCCCCTAAAATTAGCACTTTTGATTTCTCCCATAGACTTTTAAAGGGTGTTCCGCGGCTTTTGAATTTGCCGCGAACACCCCAAATTGTTCGCTGTTCGACGAACTGGCGAACAGCCGATGTTCGAGTCGAACATGAGTTTGACTCAAACTCGAAGCTCATCCCTAGTGCATACTACGACTGACTCATGGTCCAGAAGGCATGGACAGAGATGTTACCTATCTTTCACCATGCACTGGGTGACTCTTCTGGCAGCTGGGAAGGATGCAGGATAGGGTGCAATAGTGATGGAGGTTGTTCCGCCACCACGCCTCCAAAATTCTACTAGTGGTGATTCTGCCACACCTCTCTCTTCCACCCCCTCCTCTTCTTCTTCCTCCATAGCCTCTTCCTATGCTGATTTGTCCTCAGAACCAGCGGTGCTCTGTAGGTGTTCAAGGGGCTATGCAAGCATGCAGGCAAAAAGATGCTATGCGGTGCTTGAGCTGGTGTGCTTGGGGGACAGGAGCCACACTGGGGCAGAGGTTCTGTCAGCTCTGCAGGGGCAGGTTCAGAGGTGGGTTACACCACACCAGCTTAAGGCAGGTATGGTGGTTTGCGACAATGGCACAACCTCCTCTCCGCCCTCCGACAGGGACAACTGACCCATGTGCCCTGTTTGGCTCACGTCCTTAACTTGGTGGTGGGGCAGTTCTTGGGCAGGTACCCAGGCTTACAGGATGTCCTGAGGCAGGCCAGGAAAGTCTGTGTGCATTTCCACAGGTCATATAATGCCAGTGCTCAGCTGGATGACCTCCAAAAGGAATTTAACCTACCCAAGAACCGCTTAATCTGTGACATGCCCACCAGGTGGAACTCAACGTTGGCGATGCTGCAGCGCTGTAGAGGGCCATCAATGAGTACCTATGCGACTATGGCACCAGGACAGGTTCAGGGGACCTTGTTTTTTTTTCCCCACTCCAGTGGGCTATGATCAGGGATGCATGCACTGTCCTGTCACCATTTGAGGAGGCCACGAGGATGGTGAGCAGTGACAGTGCATGTATCAGTGACACTGTCCCTCTTGTCCACCTGTTGGAGCACACGCTGCGTGGAATAATGGACAGGGCACTTGAGGCAGAACAGAGGGAGGAAGAGGAGGACTTCCTTACCTCTCAAGGCCCCCTTTATCCAGACAGTGTTCCTGCGTGCCCGCCGATCCCACAGGAAGAGAACGAGGATGAGGAGGAGGATTGTGTCAGCATGGAGGTGGAGCCTGGCACTCAGCATCAGCAGCAGTCTTCAAGGGATCATTTACAGTCCAAAGAAACCCATGGACTTGTAAAAAAGAGAAATGTTCCCCATGGGGTTTTAAAGCAGCATTTGAGAGTCTCAACAAGTAGTTGTAAAGGTTTGGTAATTTTTATTATCAAAAAACAACAAATGGACAATACCATACAAATAGTTAAAACATGAGCTCTGGTTTACAATAGGCGAGGCTATGGGATTAGAATAGAAGGGGAAAAGATTGACAATACCAAAAGGTACACGTTCAAAATATTAACTTATAGTAATTAAATGGTAGTAGTACTGTCACAATTGACTGGAGAAAAAAGCACTAATGCATTTTGACCTAACTGTATTATGGTCTTCCTCGGGGGGTTCTGATATTTCTATAAGTACATAAAGGACAGATTTAGATCATCTACAGTGTAATATACTATACAATCATAGTTATTTATACATAGATGTAAGAAAGTGGTAGTCACTTCATATTTACCCTCTCCATCAAATAGGCTCGCTGAACCAGAGACTTCTTATTAAAAAACACACATAAGGATTGCAGTAGATTTTCCCATTTATGATCCTGGAAAGTGCTGAAGGTCACGTTTATCTCTACCCTGAAGGGGGCCACACCCGGCCAAAAGGCTTACAAGTGGTCACGAATATTTAGGCACCCAGAAGGGGAGAAGCAGTGGGAAGCAGGCGTACCTAAAAATTTATCACAATTGGTATAATTACTATATAGTTATTTGAATTTGTGCGATAATTATATTTGAAAAAAAGGGGAGTGGTTGTTGAAAAGAAAAAAGAAAAAGGAAAAAATTGTTATTATTTAAACAACACATATTGTGTATATTAAAGGAAAAATTGAATCATTTCTCTGAGAGGATGTGTTATAATAAACATTATCGTCAAAAGGTGCGGTAATTAGTAAAATGGTGCACATGAGAGTGTTTATTTATTATGAGGGATTAATTAATTAATATTGGATATTTGTTAGGTAAGTTAGTGATAAACTGTATAGCTACTAAAATAAAATTAATAAGGGTGTGTGTGTGTGGGAAAATAGTGAGTTAATGTTGGGATTTGTTAAAAAGTGATGCGCTGTGTGAGTGAGTATTTGTGGGGTAATGGGAATAATCCTAAAAATGAGACAGTTAGTGAATGGCAAAAAAAAAATATGTGGTAATGTGCCCAAGAAAAAATGGTGTGGGGTGAGCAAAAATTATCAAAAAAAGAAATCGTGTAATTTGTAAATATATATATAAAAAACGTGGGTGATAAATGAAAAATCAAAAAGGTGCAAATACCGGTGCGCATATATATGTGCCATAAACAACCAAGTACCTGATTATTATCTAGGAATGTGTAGGGACATTATAGCCTCCAAATTATGAGGCAAAATGTCCATCAAATATTGTGAGGTATGCTGCTTGAAAATTCTAAAATAAGAAAAAAACATTTAAAAAAAGATTAGTGAGAAATGTAGATATAACGATAGCTTAGCTGAATAGCCTTTTGCTGCCATATATTCTTACCTCAGAGAGTTAAAAGGTGTAGTGGTTTCACTTGTCAGGGGTCAACTGAAAAATCTCAAGTTTCCTCACTTATTATATAGCCCTTTATTGGATGATAGTGCTGTACAGGTGGCCAGCTCCCGATAAGGCTTCCCCCCAAAACAAGGAGGTGCCATCAGGCCGCTGTATGCGGCCCTTCCGTGATCACCTCAGCGTTCCGGAAGGAATGGTTGCCCCGGAAACTTCCGTCGCCTTCGAAGCAATGTACGTGACCGGGGATGTGTAGTGCATGCATGCGCAGAGCGTGGTATGTCCTGCTTGGTGCAGGGAACCATACTGCGCACGCGCGCCCCATCATTCCCTAGTCCAACGGCGAACACAGAATGCCGCCGGCAGGGCTAAAGCACCTCACAGTGAAAAATGGAAGGGCCGCAGGTACTGCTTACAAGGAGGGAAATGTGATGAATACACATTCCCCCTGTAACGAGCCCCTTGCTCGCTCGGTTCCACTCTCCCGACTCTCCTCTGCCACTATAGAATCAGATTATCATAAGTACAACCACAGGACATTTTCACAATAGCAGGAGCTAATTACAATTAACAATACAAACAGTGTTCTCCCCCTCCTCAGCCTAGTCATCAACACTAATGGGGCGTACACACGGTCGGACTTTTCAGCTACAAAAGTTCAACGGATGCTGACGGACTAAAGCTGGCTGGTAATCCGATCGTGTGTGGGCTTCTCCGGACTTTCAACTGACTTTTTCAGCCTCAAATCTGACGGACTTTAGATTTGAAACATGCTTCAAATCTTTCCGACGGACTCGAGTCCGGTCGAAAAATCCGCTCGTCTGTATGCTAGTGCTAGGGCAGCTATTGGCTACTGGCTATGAACTTCCTTATTTTAGTCCGGTGTACGTCATCACATAAGAATTCGACGGACTTTTGTGTGATCGTGTGTAGGCAAGTCTGTTCGTTAGAAAGTCCGCCGCAAGTCCGTCGAAAGTCCGCCAAAAGTCCGTCGAAAGTCTGTCGGACAGGCTGTCGGACTTTTGTAGCTGAAAAGTCCGACCGTGTGTACGCCCCATTATAGTAGGAGTAGACTGTTCGTCTCCTAGCCAGTCCTGGAGGCTAATGTGATCAGCTCACTCAATTAAAATGTTGAGTTCAGAAGCAAACAAACCAATAATAGTCTTTACATATATATCCTGGGAGATATTGGGGCTAAATATTACTGTCCCATTTTAAGCAATCCAAGACATACCCTCCAAGTCACCATTTCCCATATGGCATACACAGGGTCCCCAGATCTGTGTGTCCTGGGGGACCAGGACCCCAATCCACAGTAATACCACCTCAAGAGTCCCCAGGCATACAGCTCACAAAGAGCACCATTCCCCAGGGCCCACGATCGATCGGCAAGAGGCTAGCATTCAGTCCCCTCCAAAAGTCTCTCTCCCGGCTAGATCTGTCACATTTCTCCCCTTTCGGCAGGAGACTAACACAGGAGGAGACCCCAGATGGGTTGACTCCGAAGTTAGTCAGTAGTTCCAGTCCTCTAATGCCTGTACCCACACAGTATCCCAAACAAATTGTTCCAAACAAAGCATTACTCACCCAGCCAACCTCTGCCTCTCTCAGAGAACATATCTGCCGCTGGGGAGAGGCCTGGACTGGCCCTTCTCCCTGGAGTCCTTTCTGCCGCTGGAGAGAAGACAGGGTGTCTGGGCTCACTCTGTCATGCTGTTGGGGATCTGGGCCGACTGCCCAGCATCCCTGGGGTATACAGGTGGAGACTGAAGTCCCATCTTCCTTCACAGGAAATCCATCCTCTGTTAGTTGAGGGCAGAGTCCAGCAGTACTCAGCCCTGTTGCCAGCCCTTCTGCTGGAAACCCCACACCATCTGCTCCGGCTAACTTTTGGGGAGGGAGGCCGACTGCCCCGTCTCCCTGGAACTCTGTAGTTGTTGTCAGTCAGCACTTGCTGCATTCATCATAAGACCTCCGCCTCCATAGCTGCAGGGGCAGGTTGGCAAAGCACACTGTTACTCTGCCACATTGTCAACTCTTCAGCCAGGATTTCAGAGTTGTCAACTGGTATTTCCTGATAGTCCCAGGCAAAGGGATCCCCACCCTGCTGCTGAGCAGAGTCTAGCAGCTGTCTGTAGGCCATCTCAAGCTCCCATTCCTGAACGGCCAGAAACTCCAAATCTCCCTGTGCCCAGTGCACTTCCGAGACATTCAGTCTTCGCTCTCTGTGCTCCATTATTTCCTCCAAACGCCACTCCCGATCACTCCCAAAGTCAGGGTCCCTGGACAGCCTCCAGTACAAAAATTCCAGGCCATCGTAGTCAAAGCCTTCCGTGGGGCTGTCATCCGCTGTCCACGGGCACACTTGGGCTACATACCACTGGAGGGCTCTGTAGCTCTCGTCCAACCGCATTTCTGCCCGGATCAGCCTGTTTAACTCGGCTGTCCACTCCTGGTTCAGCTGTTCCCCCAATAACAGCATTCGCACTTTATACTGTGACCAGTACCTTACATGGACGGAGGGGAGAACTTTTCCCTGGTTTCGCTGCTCACGGGCTAGCGCTTCCTTCCAGAGTTTGCAGCAGATAGAATCAAACCATTCTAGCAGGACCTGCTCTGATACTGGTCCTCTGTGCTGTATCTGCATCTCTCGCAACCTCCTTCTGAATTCCTCTTTCATGGTGGCTGGTATCTGTACCTCTCCTCTCCTGCTATCTGGACCTTGGATCCAGGTGATGGTTTGGATTTGTTCACGGCAAGGAAGCACGATCCCACCATTCCCTCCACAGTCCTCAAGTAAGTCTTTCAGCGTGGCTTTCCTGCAGGCTGGTTTGGAGTGTCCCAGTAACTGGAGAGCAAATTCCACGGCTGCCAACCAATGTAACGAGCCCCTTGCTCGCTCGGTTCCACTCTCCCGACACTCCTCTGCTGCTATAGAATCAGATTGCAGATCGCAACGTCTGATGGTTCAGTCATCCGATGCTCCGGGATTAGAACTACAGCTATGTGCCGTTGGAATCCAGTTGTGATAGCTCAGAACAAACACCAGGCAGGCTGTATGTAAGTTCAAACAGGGATCTCTCTTTTTATTGAGAGGAATACAGTCTCTTTTATACAGTAAAAGAGGAGGTGCAGACCTCCTGCTCATATTACTCTAACAATACACCTGCAACCTAATTAACCTAATTAACATGAGCTAGTTTACTAACATGACCTTTTGCCCAGACTTGTGGTCACCGAGCTTCACACAGTACATTATACATTATCATAAGTAGGGATGAGCCGAACACCCCCCTGTTCGGTTCACACCAGAACATGTGAACAGGAAAAAAGTTTGTTCGAACACGCGAACACCGTTAAAGTCTATGGGACATGAACATGAATAATCAAAAGTGCTAATTTTAAAGGCTTATATGCAAGTTATTGTCATAAAAAGTGTTTGGGGACCCGGGTCCTGCCCCAGGGGACATGGATCAATGCAAAAAAAAGTTTTAAAAACGGCCGTTTTTTCAGGAGCAGTGATTTTAATAATGCTTAAAGTCAAACAATAAAAGTGTAATATTCCTTTAAATTTCATACCTGGGGGGTGTCTATAGTGTGCCTGTAAAGGGGCGCATGTTTCCCGTGTTTAGAACAGTCTGACAGCAAAATGACATTTCAAAGGAAAAAAAGCCATTTAAAACTTCTCGCGGCTATTGCATTGCCGGTCTGACAATACACATAAAAGTTCATTGACAAAAACGGCATGGAAATTCCCCACAGGGAAACCCCGAACCAAAATTTAAAAAAAAATGACGTGGGGGCCCCTAAATTCCATACCAGACCCTTCAGGTCTGGTATGGGTTTTAAGGGGAACCCCGCACCAAAAAAAAACAAAACAGCGTGGGGTCCCCGCAAAAGTCCATACCAGACCCTTATCCGAGCACTCAACCTGGCAGGCCGCAGGAAAAGAGGGGGGATGAGAGAGTGCCTCCACTCCTGAACCGTACCAGGCCACATGCCCTCAACATTGGGAGGGTGCTTTGGGGTAGCCCCCCAAAACACCTTGTCCCCATGTTGATGAGGACAAGGGCCTCATCCTCACAACCCTGGCCGGTGGTTGTGGGGGTCTGCGGGCGGGGGGCTTATCGGAATCTGGAAGCCCCCTTTAACAAGGGGACCCCCAGATCCCACCCCCCCCTGTGAAATGGTGAGGGGGTACAAAAGTACCCCTACCATTTCACTAAAAAACTGTCAAAAATGTTTAAAATGACAAGAGACAGTTTTTGACAATTCCTTTATTTAAATGCTTCTTCTTTCTTCTTTCTTCTATCTTCCTTCATCTTCTTCTTCTGGTTCTTCTGGCTCTTCTGCTTCTTCTTCCGGCGTTCTTGTCCAGCATCTCCTCCGCGGCATCTTCTATCATCTTCTCCTCGGGCCGCTCCGCACCCATGGCATGGGGGGAGGCTCCCGCTCTTCTCTTCATCTTCTTCTCTTCTTCATCTTCTTCTTCATCTTCTTCTCTTCTTCATTTTCTTCTCCGGGCCGCTCCGCATCCATGCTGGCATGGAGGGAGGCTCCCGCTGTGTGAGGGAGTCTCCTCGTCTGACGGTTCTTAAATAACGGGGGGCGGGGCCACCCAGTGACCCCGCCCCCTCTGACGCACGGTGACTTGAAGGGACATCCCTGTGACGTCACGGGGAATGCCACAGGGAAGTACCGTCATGTCCCGTGCGTCAGAGGGGGGCGGAGTCACCGGGTGGCCTCGCCCCCCATTATTTAAGAACCGTCAGAAGAGGAGATGCCGTCACACAGCGGGAGCCTCCCTCCATGCCAGCATGGATGCGGAGCGGTCCGGAGAAGAAGATGAAGAAGAGAAGAAAAGAAGAAGATTAAGAAGAGAAGAAGATGAAGAGAAGAGCAGGAGCCTCCCTCCATGCCATGGGTGCGGAGCGGCCCGAGGAGAAGAAGATAGAAGACGCCACGGAGGAGATGCTGGACGAGAACGCCGGAAGAAGGACCAGAAGAAGATGAAGGAAGAAAGAAGAAAGAAGAAGCATTTAAATAAAGGAATTGTCAAAAACTGTCTCTTGTCATTTTTAACATTTTTGACAGTTTTTTAGTGAAATGGTAGGCCCTTACCATTTCACACAGGGGGGGCTGGGATCTGGGGGTCCCCTTGTTAAAGGGGGCTTCCAGATTCCGATAAGCCCCCCGCCCGCAGACCCCCACAACCACCGGCCAGGGCTGTGGGGATGAGGCCCTTGTCCTCATCAACATGGGGACAAGGTGTTTTGGGGGGCTACCCCAAAGCACCCTCCCAATGTTGAGGGCATGTGGCCTGGTACAGTTCAGGAGGGGGGGCACTCTCTCATCCCCCCTCTTTTCCTGCGGCCTGCCAGGTTGCGTGTTCGGATAAGGGTCTGGTATGGATTTTTGGGGGGACCCCACGCCGTTTTTTTTTTTTGGCCGGGGTTCCCCTTAATATCCATATAAGACCTGAAGGGCCTGGTATGGAATTTAGGAGGACCCTCACGTCATTTTTTTTTAAAATTTTGGTTCGGGGTTCCCCTGTGGGGAATTCCCATGCCGTTTTTATCAATGAACTTCTATGTGTATTGTCGGACCGGCAATGCAATAGCCGCGAGTAGTTTTAAATGGCTTTTTTCCTTTGAAATGTCATTTTGCTGTCAGACTGTTCTAAACATGGGAAACATGCGTACAGGCATACTATAGACACCCCCCAGCTACGAAATTTAAAGGGATATTACACTTTTATTGTTTGACTTTAAGCATTATTAAAATCACTGCTCCTGAAAAAATGGCCGTTTTTAAAACTTTTTTTGCATTGATCCATGTCCCCTGGGGCAGGAACCAGGTCCCCAAACACTTTTTATGACAATAACTTGCATATAAGCCTTTAAAATTAGCACTTTTGATTTCTCCCATAGACTTTTAAAGGGTGTTCCGCGGCAGCCAATGTTCGAGTCGAACATGTGTTCGACTCGAACTCGAAGCTCATCCCTAATCATAAGTACAACCACAGGACATTTTCACAATAGCAGGAGCTAATTACAATTAACAATACAAACAGTGTTCTCCCCCTCCTCAGCCGAGTCATCAACACTTATAGTAGGAGTAGACTGTTCGTCTCCTAGCCAGTCCTGGAGGCTAATGTGATCAGCTCACTCAATTAACATGTTGAGTTCAGAAGCAAACAAACCAATAATAGGGCCCACGATCGATCGGCAAGAGGCTAGCATTCAGTCCCCTCCAAAAGTCTCTCTCCCGGATAGGTTTGTCACACACCCCCACCCTACCGGGAAGCCAGTGGGCTTGGGGGGTGCCACATACGGGGCAGAGAAAGAACATGACAAAGCAGTCCAGGATCTGGGGACAAAAAAAAAAGTACAAATAAATGAGAATTTTTTCATTGCAACAATAAGTTAACATCTGCTGAAAAAAGTATATGACTGCATAAATGAACTTATTGTAATGATTATAATTAAGATATTGTTTTATCAAATGGTATGGTAGTCACTACATTGTTCATATTGATATACATTCATGATCATAAATTGCAAGAATATATTTAACAGTGGGGTACATTGTGTAGATTCCAATTAATAGTCTAGACCTTACTAAGATGATAAATATCCTTCCCTAAGTGTTTTAAATTCATTGATTAAGCAGTATCAATTGCAAATGTATCAAAACAATATCCGTTGCAGTAATAGGAGGGCGTGAATGCAGGGGCGGGGAGCTGTGGGACCCTCTCAATGCTAATCCTTGTTATTTGAAGCATTGAAAAAATATTAAAATTAATAAAACCTATGTACATGAACGCATGTATATATGCATTCATTATAGTACCCATATGGGTCTCTACATCAATGAATTTTTTTTTTTTTCTTTTAAACATGTAGGAGGATTTGTTGATAATTTAGAGGATCAGGAATCAGCTCTATTTTCCACACTTGCATTCAGGCCCCACCAGTCATGTGATCTTAACTAGTCTTTCCTGAACTGTAACCCTTGAGAAAAGAGGCATAAGAAATTGCCTAGTTTAGGCCTGGGTAATTGGTGGCTCCAAGTTTGTGTATCCATTTCTGTTCGATCTGTAACAGCTTTTTGTTCCAATCGCCGCCCCTTGCTGGGATATGTATACGGTCTAGGGCGGCAAAAGTAATTTTAGGCATGTGGTAAATATGCTGAGTGACCACATGTCTTCCAAGGGGGAAGTAGATATTCCCTATTTCCATACCGTAGATATGTTTTTATGTTCTACACCAAAATCTTTGCCTTGTTTTGCCTACATAAAAGGCGCCGCACTCACAGGTCATTAAATAGGCTACTGCTGGAGTCTGACAGTTAACAAAGTATTTAGGTTTAAACACTTGTCCATTCGGGAGGATAAAGAATTTTTCTTTTCTAATCCATTGACAATGTGAACAATATCCACATGGGAGGGACGTGGTTTGGTGCCGGACTCTAATGGACGCCTAATCCCTGCGCTCCGGTCCTCAGAGGGTCTCTCAGCAGCTTAACAGAGCCATCCAAGAGCGAAAACATGGGGAAATCTAAGGGGAACCCATCTCCATCCCGTTCCCGATCCCCGCGGAGACCCGACTCGCAAGCAGGCCGTAGCATCCCGGAGATCTTCCGGATGCAGTCACGCGAGGCCCCAGCTTCATCTCAGGCCTACTCGGCCACAGCGCGCTCCTCCAGCCTCAGCCCCTCTGGCAGGCACCGGACACAATCGCCCTCACGGCATGTGGTGACAGAGCACCCCCTGAACATGGGGGACCTAAGAATAGTGGCAGAAGACATTAAAGCCACCTTCGCATCAGTCATCTCGGACCTGAGGAGAGACATCCACTCCATGACGGTCCGCATGGACAACATAGAGGAAACAACAGCACAAAGTGAGAATGCCATCCACAGGCTCCAGACATCATCCCAGGCACACTCTGTCCAGCTCAGAGATCTACATAGATACATGGAAGACCTGGACAATCGTGGCAGACGACACAACTTACGGGTAAGAGGCATGCCAGAATCGATCGATCATACCCAACTTACCCAGGCAACCATAGCTGTATTCAACGATCTCTTAGGCAGACCCCCTGAGACCCCTATTGAATGTGAACGCTTACACAGGGCCCTCAGACCCCAGGGTAGAGACACTGACCCTCCCAGAGATGTGGTGTGCTGCCTAGTTAACTTTAAGCTGAAAGAGGAAATCCTTCGCAGGGCCAGAGATCGTCGCAATCTTTCATGCCAAGGCTCAGAAATAAAAATCTTTCAAGATTTATCGCCTATCACTCTACAAAATAGAAGAGACTTACGCCCTCTCCTTGATATACTACGCACAAACGGAATTCAGTACCTCTGGAAATTCCCTTTTTGCCTCTCAGCATCAACACAAGGGCTAATAGCTAACCTGAGAGTGCCTGAAGATCTCACCACATTCTGTGAAATTCTGAACATACCTTGCATTGAACTGCCCGACTGGTACCGCTCTCTCAGACCTCCCCAACTCAGAAGGTCCAGCTCCATGGATGCCATGCCTTTTCGCGATGAGTTCCATATAAGAAGGCGCAGATCCAACTCTCCCAGGGCCAACACTTCCACAGGACCCAGGAATCCTACAGACAACAGCCCCACAGCTTCTCCTGCCCACAGACGACCCCGCCGCGGAGGTGCTGACTAACGGGGTAACCCACCCCTATCTCCTATTGCTCACCTGAAACCATTTCACCCTCTACACTACAAAGGCCTACGCAAGACAGACGTCAATCCACAGTATGACCATCCGATTGCCCACAAATGGATCTCCTACAAACCAGAAGCAAGAAGACTAGACTCAAAGGATCAACACAATTCCTCGCCTCTCCCACACCTAGTCCAAGATGGACGCTTTTCTCTCAGCCCCACAGACTGGCCTTACCTGTGAAAACATCCCCCACCCCTTTACCTCTCTCCTTCGTGCCAGTCTTCTCACACCGCAAATTTAACACAGACTTCAAGCAATGGAACATTGGTCACGCAAGTATAACATGAACATGCACGAAGATAACTATTGTCTGTGAACGCTATATAGCCCCCCAAATAACAATAATTCCTTTCCTTATTGCATCTCCACCTCCCCATCCTGTCACCCCCCTAACTCAACCCCCAAGTAGGCCTTTTTGAACCTCCCTAGGCTAGTATCATTCCCTAATGTGACAGACACAGGTCACATTCCCAGGTCAGAATCCCCTGATTTTCTGATAGGATTCTGAGCTGATTTTCATAGGCTCAGACCCCCCCTTCCCAAATGGCAAATATGCGCTTACTCCCAAATGAAGTTAAGCCGCTAACACAGCACTAGAAAATTGCACATATATCAATTGGAAAACAAAACGTGTAGCGCTAAAAAGGAAAGAAAGGAGAATATGACACCTACACACTGATAGGGTATGGAGCCAGTATCCTGCAAACAACTAAATTCAAATACAGTTGAATTTTTCACATTATACATGAATCGAAATACAGTACAAGGTCCATGGGTGAGAAATAAATGGAGTACTGCTTGTGAGTGATATGTGGACCACCTTCACCAGCATGGAGTCCTATAGTCTGAATGGTTGCTAAACACCAGATAACGTTCAAGTTCCAGATTGGATGATGTATGAATGAATCAGCTCTAAGACATCACACCACAGTGTCTTCACACACGTGCAAATCACTCTAACGGTAAAGTTGGTAAAATTGGAGGCTTACCGGAGGGTTTGAACCCAAAACAGTGTATACTGTGAGGGTCAAACCAGCTTTTATTGCATAATGGCAATGGTGGGAAGACCTTGACAGCGTGAAGGAATCACAGGGGGTTCATAAAGATGTATCTTCTCCAATCATAACATAGGATCTCCCCGTGTGCGGCACTAGTCCTGGGACTGCAGAGGGTCCTGTCTGTGCTGTATAGAGAGAAACACTTGTCAGCTGACCACCTCACACAGCCCTGAGCCTCGGCTCTTCCTCCTCACACAGCACTAAGCCCTCCCTTCACCTGATCAAGCGACTACCCAACTGGTTAACGGGTATCTAAACCTTGACATCCACTAAGATGGCAAATAAGACATAGCCTGCATACCCCAATGACCCCAGTAAAAGCATCAATCTGTGTGGAGCCGCTCACCCGGTATGTATATTGCCGGAAAAAGTTATCATGTTATCTTCAGTTAAGTTACAACCCATAGGAAGCTAATAATCCAGCTAGAAGGTATTGGTATCATTACTACTACTGTTATTACCTGAATACTCGTTATACAATGACCTAAGGTATATGTTGAATCTTGATAGACACCTCACCAACTAAATGGCTGACCCCGTGTAGGGCAGGCCTGAGACCTGGGTACATAACATGTAATGATATGTCATTTTATTTCTTAGTACTCTCGTTTCTTTATTAATAGTTCAACACAACATACAATGTTTGTTTTTGGCAACCAAGCAAAAGAACCCGGGGGGACCTCCGGCATGTGTGAAAGACCCCATACCCCGCCTGGTTAATGGTCTCTATATTATGACATCCAGACGAATAGACACATGAGTAAGTCGGGCCGGCCCACCTTTACGGTGAAATTTCAGAATACCCGTTCTTATACCGTGTGGGGTTCGGTCGCACAGGCTGGAGGCCTACTCTGAGAGTAAGGCGAGCATAAATAACGCTAGAGTTATATACTAAATATATAGAGTCTGGTTAATGTTATAAGGTTGATGGTACAGATGATTCCTTACTTGTCTCTCTAAACATCTGAACGACTCACAACTAGACGTTCACTCCACATCCCCACAATAGCTAAGGCCGACTTCCCCTATTCATGCGGACTCACTCTCCTGCCCCAAGAGACCTCACTTGATATTCTGTCTCTGGCAATGACATTACTTTAAATTTAAGATCTCCCTCATTTAATCCACAATCCCCAAGACTAATACTATAACTTATAGGCTCACTCCTCTATCTTGACCATCCACACCCCTCTGAGGACCAGAGGATTACACTCTATCTCTAACCCGTTACTACCAGCTCCCTTTACCTCCCCACACAACGGGAACCTATCTTTCCCGTTGCCCTATACCGGATAACATATTACCCCATAAGAGGGGTCTCTGAACCCTTCTTTACCTCCGGTACACCTAGATCTCACATATCTTTCTTGATCTTTTTTTCTATCTTTTCTCCTTCCTCTTCACTCCTTTTCTCCCTTCTCACCCTCTCGTTTCCTCTTCCCCCTTTCCCCTCCCCTTCCTCTACCCTTTACAGTCCCCTTTTCCCCCTCAGATTCTCCCTCCTCAGCCCTTAGTCACATTCAATTTTCCCAAGCCCATCTCCATCTCCCTCACCCCCCTCTACTGCCCCCTCGGTCTCCGCCACCTCCACTTCGCCACCGCGACTCCTCCCGATCCAACTACATTCCCACGATCCACCCCTAACACACTCGAAGAGGTGTATTGACTAAACCGACAAAAGAGCACATCCTTTTAAAGCATGTCGCACACACCACCTACCACCAAACATGACACACTAAAAGTGACATCCCTAAATGTAAAAGGGCTCAATATCCCAGAAAAACGCAGCCAAGTTCTGTCTATGATGCACAAACTAAAATCCAACATAGTTTTCCTCCAGGAAACCCATTTCCGTGCAGATAAGGTTCCTAAGCTTACAAATCACTGGTTCCCTCACTCCTACCATTCTACCAATCCACAAGCAAAGACTAAGGGAGTTTCAATCCTGATCTCCAAAAACCTAACATGGGAACTCACTGATTCACTTATTGACAAGGAAGGTAGATATATCTTTTTAAAAGGCAAGATACAGGGCCGGCCTGTAACTCTGGCTAATATTTACAGCCCCAATTCTGCACAATTTAGCTTCTTTAGACAAATCTCCCAACTTTTATCAGGCTTCTCTGTTGGTCTAACCGTTCTCGGAGGAGACTTTAATGTAGCCCTATACCCAATTTTAGACACCTCTTCAGGCTCCACATCGCTGCCATACCGAACTCTGCGCCAAATTAAACTGCAATTGAACGACTTGCTTTTACATGATACCTGGCGCACTCTTCACCCAAATGTCAAGGACTATACGTTCTTCTCCGCCCCTCATGACAGATATTCCAGAATTGATTATCTTTTCCTCTCCCAACCAGACCTTCCATTCCTTTCCCATGCGACAATTGAACCAATGCTCCTATCTGACCACCACCCCATTACAATGACACTGACCTTCCCTGAGCATCAGAATGTTTCAAAAATTTGGCGCCTAGATTCTACCCTCTTGACCTCAGAAGGAGATATCACAGACATTAGACAAACCATACACAACTTCTTTATCGACAATGACAACGAAGACACATCTCCACTAACACAGTGGGAGGCCCATAAATGCGTCTTAAGGGGTAAACTTATTGCCCTTAAAACTTCGCGGAAAAAAGCCCACCAAGCCAGTATCTCAAACCTGATCCAGAAGATTAAAACTTTAGAGCTAGCTCACAAACAGACTCAGGCCCAACAAACATATCGAGAACTCACACAAACCAGAGAACATCTACTCACAGAATTGTCACAAAAAACAAAACGTAAATTCATCCTACAACAGAAAGTGTTCTATGAATTTGGAAATAAAAGCGGAAAGTATCTGGCCCGAGCCATTCAGAAAAACAAAGCACGTTCCAATATCCATACGATCAACGACTCCCAAGGTAGATCGAAAGTCACAGCCCCAGACATAGCCTCCCAATTCGAAGCGTACTACTCTACACTATACAATCTCGGCATAACAACTGACGGTGCATCTAATAACAAGGATAGACGATCCCTCATTAAAAGTTTTCTAAAAGATCATTGCCCTAAACCGATTGACAGAGAAGATGCTCGCCAATTAGAACTCCCCATTTCGGAAGCTGAACTTAAAAATGCAATCAAACAATTAAAAGCCGGAAAGAGTCCTGGCCCAGACGGATTCACAGCCGTATACTTTAAAACCTTCATAGAGACACTCACTGGTCCCTTTCTCAAAGCCTTCAACTCCCTGTCCTCCTCCGTGCTCCCCTTCCACAGACTCCTTGAAGCCCACATTACAGTTATACCAAAGGAAGGAAAAGACGCGACCCTAGTAAATAACTATAGGCCGATTTCCCTACTAAATGTTGACATAAAACTCTTTGAAAAAATACTAGTCAACCGCCTGCTTCCCCTGTTACCATCACTGATAGATGGAGACCAAGTTGGTTTCATTCCGGGCCGTGAGGCGAGGGATAACACCATTAAAGCCATAAATCTCCATCATTGGATGACAACTAATAAACATAAAGGTTTCTTTCTTGTTTCTTTCTATCATTGGATGCGGAGAAGGCGTTTGACAGACTGGCATGGGACTACATGGGGGCAGTGTTGCAACACCTAGGCCTCCAAAATCACATGTTTAACTCAATCATGTCTTTATACACGACACCCATGGCCAGAGTTCGGATTAACGGACATCTGTCAAACGCCTTCTCCATAACCAACGGAACGAGGTAAGGATGCCCGCTTTCCCCTATCCTCTTTGTGTTAACCCTTGAACCTCTCCTGAACTGCCTCAGGAGAAATGAAAATATTAAAGGAATACCCATATCAGGCCACACTTATAAGTTGGCAGCCTTTGCCGACGACATCCTGCTTTCCCTTAGCGAACCCCACACTTCTATTCCAAATTTATTAAAAGACTTCCACCTCTTCCAGCGCATCTCTAATTTTAAAATAAACTTCACCAAATCACACGCCCTCAATGTCACCATCCCAAAAGAAACAGTTGCGCAGTGTGAAACTAACTCCCCCTTCCAATGGCGACACAATGCAATTAAGTACCTTGGCATTTACCTTACAACGAACCTATCAGACCTTTTTGCACAAAACTTTCTTCCCATCCTCAAAACGATCTCTACTGATCTCAAAACAAACCCCAGTTTTCCTGGTTCGGACGTGCAACGATTATTAAAATGAATATTCTTCCCCGCATTCTATATATTCTACAAGCTGTCCCCATTAAACTCCCCCCGTCATTTTTCTTATCCTATAGAAGGCTTTGTACAGAATTTCTATGGAAACAAAAACCTCTGAGAATCGCATATGATCTTCTGACAAAACCTAAGACGAAGGGGGGCATTGGGCTTCCAGATCTGAAAAAATATTACTGGGCCTGCCACCTTACCCGTATTGTGGACTGGTCATTACACACCCAACACAAAGATTGGGTCAGACTGGAAGGATCACTGTCCCCCTTCCCGCTGAAATCCGCACCCTGGCTGGCGTCGACACATATCCCCTCCAATCTCAAAGAACACCCTCTTATTGGGCCGACCCTGGAATGTTTCAGGGACGCATTCCGTAAATTACACATATCATCCTCCCCGGGCCCTCTGACTCCTATAAGACAGAACCCTGCCTTCCCTCCGGGCATGTCCGCACAATTTCTAGCAAAACAGTGGCAACTCCCCAAAATACAAGCACATCAATTTTTCCGCGACGGATCTTTTCTAGACCGCCTCACACTGATACCCGCCATCGCCAGTGACCCTTTACCATTTTGGACTTACTTTCAAATTCAACATTTTTTAAAGGAAGCCAATCGCGACTCTTCTATATCAAGAACATTTACTCCATTTGAGCATTTATGCTCTCAATCTAATCCCCAACAACATTTAATCTCCAGCATATATGCTATACTATTTACTGGAACTTCCCCCAAAGAAGGGAAAGCTTGCAAAACATGGGAAAGAGAATTACAAACAGAACTAGAAGAAGACCAATGGGAACACATATTCACGATTGCCCATAAAGGCTCCCTGAACATGTCCATTCAGGAAAATAACTATAAGACCCTGACACGATGGTACAGAACCCCAGCTATCTTGAATAAAATTAACCCTTCATTCCTCAACAAATGCTGGAGATGTGGGGATGAACCGGGCACACTGTTACACATTTTGTGGTCATGCCCAGCTATTCAATCATTCTGGACACAAGTCCGAGAACTCACGGAATCAATATCGACCTATAACTTAGACCATTCCCCAACCCAATGCCTGTTTCATCACTCAGATTTGTCCACGCCATACTACCGTAAGACATTGATCTTACCCCTACTAAATGCAGCGAAAATGTGCATCCCTAGACATTGGGGTACGTCTCATGCTCCGACCATCCAAGAATGGTTCACACAAGTTAATAAAATAGCTGAAATGGAAGAACTCATTTCCATCTCACGAGACTCCCCAGCTAGTTTCTCTAAGACGTGGGCATGCTGGACTCATTTTCGGTCAACCGACAGATACCTAACACTGATGACATAAATCTCGACCTGAACCTGCCCATCTAAATTCACCACCCACCACCCACCATCTATACTGTTTAATCCTCTCAGCCTCACCACTCATATACCTCTTCTTCCTTCCCAGATGACGTGGACCCCCCACCCCTAAACAAGGGACGAGTATGGGGGGCCGCACGTCAAAGTTAGCCCAATATCACTCTCCGAGAGTAGAGATCGAACAAACCTGACCTGCTTCACCATAAAACAACACCAAACCGAATCTACACCACAAGTGGCGGAGACCGAGGAGACAATCACTCCTCTAGCTCCCTTAATCTCCCCCCCTTCCCCCCTCTGTCCCCCCCCCTCCAGTCCCTTAGGTCACCCCTCCCCCCCCCCCTTCCCCCCCTCCCTATTCTTTTCTTCTACTTTCCCCACCCCCCTTTTTTTTTTCTCTTTTTTTTTCTTTCATTTATCTCTCATTGTCCACCTACAACCCTTCTTAGCCCCTTGTACGGTTTGGGTCTCCTAACAGAGCTCCTGACCTACACCTCTACCTTACACGTGGATTGAATTGTCATACAAACCCCTATGCCCTCACCCAACGAATGGGAATCCTCCCCTAAGAATTATAACAGCAACTTGGAGGGGGGGGGGAGAAAGAGAGGGGAAAAAGAAGAGGAAATATCTTATGCCACCATATTTAACTTCAACCTCTCGATAGTTACTTCAATATGTTAATGGATTTAGCCTAAACCCCCCCCCCCCGCGCAGATATAGTAAAACATCAACAAGAGATTTTCTGTTATAGTCAATTCATTGTTACATTTGTCTCAATCGTAAGAATTTATGTCTATTCCCCACCTTTTGTACAACTGTATGATGATACTGTGATACTGTTATATTATATTATTTTTCTTTCAATAAAAATCTATTTTGGAAAAAAATAAATATCCACATGGGAATGTTCCATATGCGGAACAGTGTTTTTTTCTCGTTTTTCAATATTCACTCTTAACCAGTTTGTCTTTTAGGAACGCGGTTTTCTTGAAAGTAATGGAGGGAACTGGAGGGATAAAGTGCTTTACAATATTATCATCCATTAGAATAGACCAGTGTTTCAGAATGATATTTCAAATTTGTTTATGTTGACGCGAAAAGCGCATAATGATGTGCATGGAATCAGTTTGTTTTTGACTTCTGGTCTGGGGTCTGAACAATAAATTTTCACGAGTTTGTGCTATAGTTCGATTATAAGCCTTGCGTAAACAAGACCGACTGTACCCTCTCTCCAGAAGGCGATTCTGTAGCTTACTGGCTTCTAGTTTGAATAATGCATCGTTGGAACAGTTTCTCCGCAAACGGAGATACTGTCCGTATGCAATAGAATTTTTCAAGGGACTTGGATGGAAACTTTCCGCGTGCAATACAGTATTACAAGCGGTACTCTTCCTGTAAAGTGTGCTTGTTAAATTTCCCTGTATATCACATTCAATCTTAACATCTAAAAAGGTCACAGTTCCACCATTATGGCTCATAGTGAATTTAAGATTGAAGTTGTTTGTATTTATGTGATCAAAAAACTGCATTAGGAGATCCTCGGATCCTTCCCAAATGATGAAGATGTCATCAATGTATCTGAGCCATGTGGTGACATGGCCCAGGTACATCACAAGATCCTCGTCACTGAAAAGTGACCGCTCCCACTCCCCCAGGTACAGATTGGCGTAGGATGGGGCACAACATATCCCCATCACTACGCCCTGCACCTGGAGGTAGTGGGAGCCATCAAAACAAAAGTAATTGTTATTCAGAATATGGTCAAGTCCATTAAGGATAAAGTTATCCAAAGCGTTATTATAGTGTGATCCTTGCTGCAATACATTTTGGATCGCCAAGAGTCCTTTCTCATGAGGAATTGAACAATACAGGGCTTCCACATCTATAGTGACCAAAATGGAATTCCCTGCAAGTTTTAATTAATTTATCATTTGTAGGAAATGAATCGTGTCTTTATAAAGGAAGGTAGTGCTACTACAAAAGGTTGGAGGTACGCATCGATCACCCTACTTAGATTTTCCGAAATTCCACCGTTTCCTGAAACTATTGGTCGGTCTGGGGGTTGAGTAGTGTTTTTGTGGATTTTTGGGATACTGTAAAATGTAGGTGTCTTAGGATGTTTAATCTTAATAAACTCATAAAGATCTTTATTGATGGTTCCGTTTTTGTATGCATGGTCAATCAATTTGTAAAATGCCTGATTGGACTTCTCCAGATGTCTGGTATGAATGGTTTTGTACCATTCCCTATTGTCCAGTATGTTACGGCACATTTTTTTATACATGGTGTTGTCCATCAGAACAACATTACCTCCTTTGTCTGAAGGTTTCACTACTATTGAATCATTCCTGCGTAAAGATTCCAGTGCCTTGTTCTCTTGTAGTGATAGATTATGTGGGATATTTGTACTGTGAGATATTTTGGCGATATCTTTCAGTGTTTGACGCACAAAGGTGGCTACACTTGGGTTTGTGCGTAAAGGGGGAAATTTGGTCGACTGTTTTTTAAACAGGGTTACTGGATTGAAGGTGGACTTGTTCACTTCTTCAAATAACTTGTCCAGATCAATTTGATCTATCAGGTCATCTGAATTACTTTCTTGAAATAGCAAGGTCAAATCGCGCAATGCTTTAAATTCCTTCATAGTATATTGGGACCAATCAGTGGTATCTGTCTCAGTATGTGTAGATTCATATTTGCATTTTAAAAGTAACTTGCGAGCAAAGAGGTGCAAGTCTGTAACTAATTCAAACAGGTCAAAATTTTGTTCAGGGCAGAAGCTCAAGCCTTTCGATAAAAGGCGAGTCTCTGCATCTGTAATGGGATTTCTCGACAAATTAATGACATTGAAGGGTTGTGTTACAGACGAATCACATGTGCGTCCATCCCTTTTAAGATCTTGTTGGATTGAGGGGAGTTCACTCCCCGTATGGAGTTTAAAGTCTTTTGCGATGCTATGCGTTCCTGTGAACATTGTGATCGATTCGCAGAAGTGGTGACATCCGATAATGATGAATCGGATTCACCAGGGGCTGTGTGGGAGGATTCTCCTCTTCTTGTCACCATTGGGAAACGTTCATTAGAATTACTCTGCTGGGTATAGTCAGAATCAGTGTCTACAGTTTGTTTTTTCTGATCCTGTTTGGGGGGAACCCCTATTAGTTCTCATCCTTTTTTGGTGCCCACGCCCCTTGTTGTAGCTGTTGGTACTATGCGCTGGCGAGGGAGAGTGTGATTCCGAACATGTTGAAGATTTATTATATTGTTGAGGGTGATTCCGAGATCGTCCTTTAAAGTGTATTTTGTTGCTGGCCCATTTATAGGCTTTACCTTCAGAAAAAGATGTCTTATATTATGTTTTGGAGAATATTTTTGTTGTAAGAAACCCATGGACTTGTACGTGGCTGGGAGGAGGTGGCTGTGGATTAGGGATGAGCCGAACACCCCCCGGTTCGGTTCACACCAGAACCCGCGAACGGACCGAAAGTTCGCACGAACGTTAGAACCCCATTGACGTCTATGGGACTCGAACGTTCGAAATCAAAAGTGCTCATTTTAAAGGCTAATTTGCATGGTATTGTCCGAAAAAGGGTTTGGGGACCCGGGTCCTACCCCAGGGGACATGTATCAATGCAAAAAAAACTTTTAAAAACGGCCGTTTTTTAAGGAGCAGTGATTTTAATGATGCTTAAAGTAAAAAAAAAAAAGTGAAATATTCCTTTAAATATCGTACCTGGGGGGTGTCTATAGTATGCCTGTAAAGTGACGCATGTTTCCCGTGTTTAGAACAGTCCCTGCACCAAATGTCATTTTTAAAGGAAAAAATCTCATTTAAAACTGCTTGCGGGTTTAATGTCATGTCGGGTCATGGCAATATGGATGAAAATCAGTGAGACAAACGGCATGGGTACCCCCCAGTCCATTACCAGGCCCTTTGGGTCTTGTATGGATATTAAGGGGAACCCCGCACCCAAATTAAAATAAGGAAAGGTGTGGGGCCACCAGGCCCTATATACTCTGAACAGCAGTATACAGGCGGTGCAAACAAGACAGGGACTGTAGGTTTGTTGTTAAGTAGAATCTCTTTGTAATTTTGAACGGGTACATTTTTAACGTGTTTAGCTCCAGCCAAAAAATCTTTTTTAAGCTTTTTGGAAAACATAGGGAAGGGTTATCACCCCTGTGACATTTGTTTTGCTGTCTTTCCTCCTCTTCAGAAGATTTCACCTCACTTTTTTGTCCCAATGAAAAATGTTTTTTGAAAATTTGGGTTTTTTGTGGAACAAGGATTGGAAAGCATCAGTGGAAAGGAGAAATTGTTTTCCCATATTAACTCTTACAGGAGAGAATTTCCCTTCCTAGGGGTAGATTTCATCTCACTTCCTGTTGTCTCCTTCCGTTTGCAAGTAGGAGTCGTTTATAAGTTAGATGTTTGAAAGTAGGGTCCTGCCCTATATACTCAGCAGAAATTTGGGCCTTAGGTGTTGCTGTGGCCACAACACTGTAAGCCCTCACAGGGCCCTGCTGTGAAATATTAGATCAAGAATTGTAATTACATGCCCCTGAAAAATTAGGCCTTAGGCACTGGTGCTGGTGCCACAACACTGCAACCCCTCACAGACACTCTAGTTGGAACGCAGGAACGAGCCCTGCTGCAAAGTATTGCATCAAAAATTGTAATTACACGCCCCTGTTAGACAGGGGCAGAAAAATTGGGCCTTAGGCACTGGTGCTGGTGCCACAACACTGCAACCCCTCACATACACTCTAGTTGGAATGCAGGAACGAGCCCTGCTGTAAAGTATTGCATCAAAAATTTTAATTACACGCCCCTGTTAGACAGGGGCAGAAAAATTGGGCCTTAGGCACTGGTGCTGGTGCCACAACACTGCAACCCCTCACAGACACTCTAGTTGGAATGCAGGAACGAGCCCTGCTGCAAAGTATTACATCAAAAATTGTAATTACACGCCCCTGTTAAACAGGGGCTGAAAAATTGTGCCTAATGCCGCGTACACACGAGCGGACATTACGGCGGACTTTGCCCGGCGGACTTTTCGACGTACTTTCCGGCGGACTTTGTGAATGAACGGACTTGCCTACACACAATCCACCAAAGTCCGTCGAATTCGTACGTGATGACGTACGACCGGACTAAAACAAGGAAGTTCATAGCCAGTAGCCAATAGCTGCCCTAGCGTGGCTTTTTGTCCGTCGAACTAGCATACAGACGGCGGACTTTTCGACCGGACTCGATTTCAACGGATAAATTTAAAACAAGTTTCAAATCTAATTCCGTCGAACTTTTGAGAAAACAAAGTCCGCTGGAGCCCACACACATCGAATTGTCCGACGAAATCCAGTCCGCCGGGCAAAGTCCGCCGTAATGTCCGCTCGTGTGTACGCGGCATTAGGCACTGGTGGTGGCGCCCAGAACCAAAAATGTTCTTACAAGCTATCAGCGTGATGATTGAGGAGGAAGAGGATAATTACTCAGGGATAGTCACTCAGCATCAGCATAGGCAGTCTTTGAAGGGATCTGAAAAAAATTATTCGGTTACATCAGCATCAGGTGCTTGGTAGCTGGTGGTGATCCAAGACTGATTCATTTTTATGAAGGTCAGCCGAACGACCGAGTCGGGGGACAGACGCACCCAGTGATCGGTAACCACACCTCCAGCAGCACTGAATGTGCGTTCCGAAAGAACGCTGGATGCAGGACAGGCCAGTAGCTTAATTGCATACTGTGCAAGCTCTGGCCAGTGATCCATCCTCAAGACCCAGTAACCCAGAGGATTTTCGGTGGGAAAGGTGTCCAAGTCTGATCTTGCCCCTAGGTATTCCTGCACCATGTAAAACAGACGCTGGCGATGGTTGCTGGAACCGATCATACCTTGGGGCTGCGGACCAAAAAATTGTCTGAACGCATCGGTCAGACGGCCACCTTCTCCACCGCTCCTTCTTTGACTGACCGAAGCCTCAGCAACACGTTGTCCAGAAACAGGAGTTTGTAACCTCCCAGTCTCTGGGAACGCGTTGCACAGACCTTTCTGCAAGGCCTCCCGAAGATGTTTCATCCTCTGCTCCCTCTGCGATGGCAAGATAAGGTCCGCAACCTTACCCTTGTAACGTGGATCAAGGAGGGTTGCCAGCCAGTATTGGTCCTTCTCCTTGATACCACGAATACGAGGATCCTTACGCAGGCTTTGCAGGATCAGGGAGGACATGCAGCGTAGGTTTGCTGAGGCATTCGGTCCGGAGTCCTCTGGGTCACTAAGGACAACAACGTCCGCAGCCACCTCCTCCCAGCCACGTACAAGTCCATGTGTTCCTTGGGACTGATCCCTTAAAGACTGCTGATGCTGAGTGCCAGGCTCCACCTCCATACTGACACAATCTTCCTCCTCCTCCTCCTCCTCCTCCTCGTCCTCTTCCTGTGTGATCGGCGGGCACGCAGGAACACTGTCTGGATAAAGGGGGCCTTGAGAGCTAAGGAAGTCCTCCTCTTCCTGCCTCTGTTCTGCCTCAAGTGCCCTGTCCATTATTCCACGCAGCGTGTGCTCCAACAGGTGGACAAGGGGGACAGTGTCACTGATGCATGCACTGTCAGTGCTCACCATCCTCGTGGCCTCCTCGAATGGTGACAGGACAGTGCATGCATCCCTGATCATGGCCCACTGGCGTGGGGAAAAAAAACCAAGCTCCCCTGACCCTGTCCTGGTGCCATAGTCGCACAGGTACTCATTGATGGCCCTCTGCTGCGTGTGCAGCCGCTGCAGCATGGCCAACGTTGAGTTCCACCTGGTGGGCATGTCACAGATTAGGCGGTTCTTGGGCAGGTTAAACTCCTTTTGGAGGTCCGTCAGCCAAGCACTGGCATTATATGACCGGCGGAAATGCACACAGACTTTCCTGGCCTGCCTCAGGACATCCTGTAAGCCCGGGTACCTGCCCAAGAACCGCTGCACCACCAAGTTAAGGACGTGAGCCAAACAGGGCACATGGGTCAGTTGTCCCTGTCGGAGGGCAGAGAGGAGGTTGGTGCCATTGTCGCAAACCACCATTCCTGCCTTAAGTTGGCATGGCGTCAACCACCTCTGAACCTGCCCCTGCAGAGCTGACAGAACCTCTGCCCCAGTGTGGCTCCTGTCCCCCAAGCACACCAGCTCAAGCACCGCATGGCATCTTTTGGCCTGCGTACTTGCGTAGCCCCTTGAACGCCTACGGAGCACCGCTGGTTCCGAGGAAGAGGCCATGGAGGAAGAAGAGGAGGGGGTGGAGGAGAGAGGTGTGTCACAATCAGCATTTTGGAGGCGTGGTGGCGGAACAACCTCCAACACTACTGCACCTTGTCCTGCATCCTTCCCAGCTGCCAGCAGAGTCACCCAATGCGCCGTGAAACGAAGGTAACGTCCCTGTCCATGCCTGCTGGACCATGAGTCAGCGGTAATATGCACCTTACCGCTGACCGCCCTGTCCAGCGAGGCATGGACATTGCCTTCCACATGCCGGTAGAGAGCCGGAATCGCCTTCCGTGAGAAAAAGTGGCGTTTGGGTACCTGCCACTGAGGAACCGCACATTCCACAAACTCACGGAAGGGGGCAGAGTCTACCAACTGAAAAGGCAGCAGTTGAAGTGCTAGCAATTTTGCCAAGCTAGCGATCAACCGCTGGGCATGTGGATGGCTGGGAGCAAACTTCTTTCGGCGGTGCAGCAGCTGGGCCAGGGAAATTTGCCTGGTACAATCTGACGTCGGTGTACCAAAAGCAGATTGCCCACAAGTACTTGGCTGTGACACACCTAATTCTACACCTTCATTCCTCTCACTGCAGGTCTCAGAGAGGACTGAAGGTCTAGTGGGGTTGGAAATCTCAGCTGATGAGGAGCAAGGAGAGATCCTCTTTGTTCTTTGGTGTGGGTCTTTTAGATATGCTTGCCAACGAACTGCATGGCAGGTCAACATATGTCTGGTCAAGCATGTGGTACCCAAGTGGGAGATGTTTTGGCCACGCGAGATACGCTTGAGACATATGTTGCAAATAGCAGCGGTGCGATCTGATGCACTCGTCTCAAAAAAGGCCCACACCAAAGAACTTTTTGAATAACGCGCAGAGACTGCAGCGCCCTGCACATGTGGAGCTTTGGGGTGTGATGCAGTCAATGTGCTGCCCTTAGGCTGGCCCCTGGAGGGCATCCTGCCTCGTTGGTGATGTGCCGCCTCCTCCTCCTCCTCCTCCTCTCTCCTATCAGGCACCCACGTTGAGTCAGTGACCTCATCATCCCCTCCCTCCTCATCACTGGAGCAAACCTGGCAGTATGCTGCAGCAGGGGGAGCATGACTGCCAGATTGCTGTCCTTCTTGGGCACCCCCTCTGTCCGTGCTCATGTTACTGCCTTCATCGAGCTCAGTATCATCATCAGAGCCTGTCAAATGCTGGGCATCCTCCTGGAGCATGTACCCAACACTGTGGTCAAACAGTTCGAGGGAATCCTCAGGAGGACATGGTGGAGCTAGGGAAGGAGTCACTGATGACATTGAGCTGAGGGAAGAGGCCGCTGCTTTGCCAGACAAAGCACCCTGGGCATGGGTGAGAGAGGATGAGGAGGATGAGGACGGCTTGGTCATCCACTCGACCAAGTCTTCCGCATGTTGCGGCTCAACACGGCCAGCTGCCGAAAAAAAGGCCAAGCGTGTCCCATGGCCACGTGCTGATGAGGATGCACCGTCTCCACGACCAGCACTAGACACAGAGCCTGCTTGCCCTCTCTTATTGGCTTGTGACTGTCTGCCTCTCCTTCTTGGCCTTCCTAATGGCCTGTAGCTGCATTAAGCTGGGATAGAACACCTGTAATTTTCTTCAGGTAGCTTTATATACTGTAACCAGACAAGCCTGCCTGTCAGTAGGAAGATAACAGGAACGGATCTAGCTGAACACTGTGAGCAGGACGCACTGCACTAAATGTAAATAGCAGGAACGGATCTAGCTGAACACTGTGAGCAGGACGCACTGACTGCACTAAATGTAAATAGCAGGAACAGATCTAGCTGAACACTGTGAGCAGGACGCACTGCACTAAATGTAAATAGCAGGAACGGATCTAGCTGAACACTGTGAGCAGGACGCACTGACTGCACTAAATGTAAATAGCAGGAACGGATCTAGCTGAACACTGTGAGCAGGACGCACTGCACTAAATGTAAATAGCAGGAACAGATCTAGCTGAACACTGTGAGCAGGACGCACTGCACTAAATGTAAATAGCAGGAACAGATCTAGCTGAACACTGTGAGCAGGACGCACTGCACTAAATGTAAATAGCAGGAACGGATCTAGCTGAACACTGTGAGCAGGACGCACTGACTGCACTAAATGTAAATAGCAGGAACGGATCTAGCTGAACACTGTGAGCAGGACGCACTGCACTAAATGTAAATAGCAGGAACAGATCTAGCTGAACACTGTGAGCAGGACGCACTGCACTAAATGTAAATAGCAGGAACGGATCTAGCTGAACACTGTGAGCAGGACGCACTGCACTAAATGTAAATAGCAGGAACGGATCTAGCTGAACACTGTGAGCAGGACGCACTGACTGCACTAAATGTAAATAGCAGGAACGGATCTAGCTGAACACTGTGAGCAGGACGCACTGACTGCACTAAATGTAAATAGCAGGAACAGATCGAGCTGAACACTGTGAGCAGGACGCACTGCACTAAATGTAAATAGCAGGAACGGATCTAGCTGAACACTGTGAGCAGGACGCACTGCACCAAATGTAAATAGTCTAGATAGAAGATAACAGGAACGGATCTAGCTAAACTGAATACAGTGTATATATATATATGCAACACCAGGGATGCATATATATACACAATACACTGTAAGTGCAGCTAACTGACTGACTGTTCTGCCTAATCTATCTAACTCAAATCAAATGACACTGTCTGTCTCTCTCTCTATCTCTCAGCACACCGGAACACACTACACAGGGCCGCCGTGCAGGCGGCCTTATATAGTGTGGGGCGTGTACTAAATCCCCTGAGCCATAATTGGCCAAAGCCACCCTGGCTTTGGCCAATTACAGCTCTCTCTACTGACGGCGCTGTGATTGGCCAAGCATGCGGGTCATAGTGCATGCTTGGCCAATCATCAGCCAGCAATGCACTGCAATGCCGCAGTGAATTATAGGCCGTGACGCGCCACACGAATTTGGCGCGAACGGCCCATAACGTTCGCAATTCGACGGACGGTCGAACAGCCGATGTTCGAGTCGAACATGGGTTCGACTCAAACACAAAGCTCATCCCTACTGTGGATCATGTCGTCCTTAGTGACCCAGAGGACTCTGGACCGAATGCCTCAGCAAACCTACGCTGCATGGCCTCCCTGATCCTGCAAAGCCTGCAGAAGGATCCTCGTATTCGTGGTATCAAAGGGAGGGATGATTACTGGCTGGCAACCCTCCTTGATCCATGTTACAAGGTTAAGGTTGTGGACCTTATCTTGCCGTCGCAGAAGGAGCAGAGGATGAAACATCTTCGGGAGGCCTTGCAGAAAGGTTTTTGCAATGCGTTTCCAGAGCCTGGGAGTTTACAATTTCCTGATCCTCCTGGACAACATGTTGCTGAGGCTTCGATCAGTCACAGAAGGAGCGGTGAAGAAGGTGGCCGTCTGACCGATGCGTTCAGACAATTTTTTAGTCCGCAGCCCCAAGGTCTGATCGGTTCCAGCAACCATTACCAGCGTCTGATTCACATGGTGCAGGATTACCTAGGGGCAAGATCAGACTTGGACACCTTTCCCACCGAAAATCCTTTTTTGTTACTGGGTCTTGAGGATGGATCACTGGCCAGAGCTTGCACAGTATGCAATTGAGCTACTGGCCTGTCCTGCATCCAGCGTTCTTTCGGAACGCACATTCAGTGCTGCTGGAGGTTTTGTAATCACAGGGTGCACCTGTCCACCGAATTGGTCGATTGGCTGACCTTCATAAAAATGAATCAGTCTTGGATCACCAGCTACCAAGCACCTGATGCTGATGTAACCGATTGATTTGTTTTTATGTGAGTTCCCTTCAAGACTGCCTATGCTGATGCTGAGTGACTATCCTGTTATGCTGAGTCACAATCCTCTTCCTCCCCAATTTTCATGCTGATAGCTTGAACATTTTTGGTTCTGTGCACCGCCGCCCGTGGCCAAGGCCCAATATTTCTGCCCCTGTTTAACAGGGGCGTGTAATTACAACTTTTGATGCTATACTTTGCAGCAGGGCTCATTCCTGCACTCCAACTAGAGTATCTGTGAGGGGGTTGCACTTTTGTGACACCAGCACCAGTGCCTAAGGCCCAGTTTTTCAGCCCTTGTTTAACAGGGGCGTATAATTACAATTTTTGATGCAATACTTTGCAGCAGGGCTCATTCCTGCGCTCCAACTTTAGCATCTGTGAGGGGTAGCAGTGTTGTGGCAATTTTTCTGCCCCTGTCTAACAGGGGCGTGTAATTACAATTTTTGATGCAATACTTTGCAGCAGGGCTCATTCCTGCGCTCCAACTATAGTATCTGTGAGGGGTTGCAGTGTTGTGGCACCAGCACCAGTGCCCAAGGCTCAATTTTTCAGCCCCTGTTTAACAGGGGCTGATAATTACAATTTTTGATACAATACTTTGCAGCAAGGCTCATTCCTGCGCTCCAACTATAGCATCTGTGAGGGGTTGCAGTGTTGTGGCAATTTTTCTGCCCCTGTTTAACAGAGGCATGTAATTACAATTTTTGATGCAATACTTTGCAGCAGGGCTCATTCTTGCGCTCCAACTATGGCATCTGTAAGCGGGGTTGCAGTGTTGTGGCAATTTTTCTGCCTCTGTCTAACAGGGGCGTGTAATTACAATTTTTGATGCAATACTTTGCAGCAGGGCTCATTACTGCGCTCCAACTATAGTATCTGTGAGGGGTTGCAGTGTTGTGGCACCAGTGCCCAAGGCTCAATTTTTCAGCCCCTGTTGAACAGGGGCTGATAATTACAATTTTTGATGCAATACTTTGCAGCAGGGCTAATTCCTGCGCTCCAACTATAGCATCTGTGAGGGGTGGCAGTGTTGTGGCAATTTTTCTGCCCCTGTTTAACAGGGACGTGTAATTACAATTTTTGATGCAATACTTTGCAGCAGGGCTCATTCCTGCGCTCCAACTATAGTATCTGTGAGGGGTTGCAGTGTTGTGGCCCCAGCACCAGTGCTCAATGCCCAAATTTTCAGCCCCTGTTTAACAGGGGCGTATAATTACAACTTTTGATGCAATACTTTGCAGCAGGGCTCATTCCTGCGCTCCAACTATAGCATCTGTGAGGGGGTTGCAGTGTTGTGGCACACATTTTTCTTCCCCTGTTCAACAGGGACATGAAATTACAATCCTTGATCTAATATTTCGCAGCAGGGTCCATTCCTGCACCCACCAAGAGTAACTGTGAGGGCTTACAGTGTTGTGGCAACACCAACACCACCAGCACCACCACCACCAAAGGCCCAATTTTTCTCCCCCTGTTCAACAGGTGCATGTAATTACAATTCTTGATATAATATTTCACAGCAGGGTCTGTTCCGATGCCCACCAAGAGTAACTGTGAGGACTTACAGTGTTGTGGCACCAGCACCACCACCACCACCAAAGGCCCAATTTTTCTACCACTGTTCAACAATGGCATGTAATTACAATTCTTGATCTAATATTTCACAGCAGGGCCCATTCCTGCGCCCATCAAGAGAACTGTGAGGGCTTACAAGGTTGTGGCAACACCAACACCTAAGGCCCAATTTCTGCAGAGTATATAGGGCAGGCCCCTACTTTCAAACAACCAATTAACAAACGACTTCTACTTGCAAACGGAAGGAGACAACAGGAACTGAGATGAAATCTACCCCTAGGAAGGGAAATTCTCTCCTGTAAGAGTTAATATGGGAAAAACGTGTCTCCTCTTCACTGATGCTTCATCACCAAACCTTGCTTCACTAAAAACCCCAAATTTTCAAAAAACATTTGTCATTGGGACAGAAAGTGAGGTGAAATCTTCTGAAGAGGTGCACAGACAGCAAAACAAATGTTACAGGGGTGATAACCCTTCCCTATGTTTTCCAAAAAGCTTAAAAACAGATTTTTTTGGCTGGAGCTACACTTTAAAAATGTACCAGTTCAAAATTACAAACAGATTCTACTTAACAACAAACCTACAGTCCCTGTCTTGTTTGCACCGCCTCTATACTGCTGATCAGAGTATATAGGGCCTGGGGCCTCCACGCCTTTCCTTTTTTTAATTTGGGTGCGGGGTTCCCCTTAATATCCATACAAGACCCAAAGGGCCTGGTAATGGACTGGGGGGGGTACCCATGCCGTTTGTCTCACTGATTTTCATCCATATTGCCGGGACCCGACATTAGATTAAAGCCGCAAGCAGTTTTAAATTACTTTTATTCCTTTAAAAATGTCATTTTGTGCAGGGACTGTTCTAAGCACGGGAAAGCACCACTTTACAGGCATACTATAGACACCCCCCAGGTACGATATTTAAAGGAATATTTCACTTTTTTCACTTTAAGCATCCTTAAAATCACTGCTCCCAAAAAAAAGTCAGTAAAACTTTTTTTGCATTGATACATGTCCCCTGGGTCAGGATCCGGGTCCCCAAACTCTTTTTAGGACAATAACTTGCATATTAGCCTTTAAAATTAGCACTTTTGATTTTGAACGTTCGAATCCCATAGACTTTAATGGGGTTCTAAAGTTTGCGCAAACTTTCAGTCCGTTCGCAGGTTCTGGTGCGAACCAAACTGGGGGGTATTCGGCTCATCCCTAGTGCCCACTAGTGCCGCTGGTTTATGCCCATCAGTGCTGCCTGTCAGTGCCCATCAGTGGTGCATATCAGTGCCACCTATCCATGCCCATAAGTGCTGCATATCAGTGCTGTCTATCAGTGCCCATCAATTCTGCATTAACATTCAAAGTGTGACAGTGCTGAAAGCTGAAAATTGTCCCGGGCAGGAAGGGGCGAAAATGTCTGGTGTTGAAGTGGTTAAGCATGCACTAACGCACAGAAATTAACTGTGGTAAACGGCATGTAATGCACTGAAATATATGGCGTTAAACTTGCAGTAATACACTCAAATATACTGCGTTAAATGGAAGGTAACACACTGAAATATATGGCTTTAAATGGCACATAATGCACTGAAATATATGGCGTTAAACTTGCAGTAATGCACTGAAATATACGGCGTCAAACTTGCAGTAACTCACTGAAATATATGGCATTAAACTTGCAGTAACATAATGAAATATAATGCATTAAATGTGCACTAATGCACAGAAATATATGGCTTTAAATGGCACATAACGCATTGAAATATACAGCGTTAAACTTGCAGTAACACACTGAAATAAAGTGCGTTAAATGGCATGTAACGCACTGAAATATACGGCGTTCATTTTGCAGTAACGAACTGAAATAAACAGCATTAAACGGCATGTAACACACTGAACTATACGGTGTTAAACTTGCAGTAACGCACTGAACTATACTGCATTAAACAGAAAGTAACACACTGAAATATATGGCATTAAACTTGCAGTGATGCACTGAAATATACGGCTTTAAACTTGCAGTAACGCACTGAAATATACTGCGTTAAACGGAAGGTAACACACTGAAATATATGGCATTAAAGATGCACTAATGCACAGAAATATACAGCTTTAAAAGGCACATAACGCACTCAAATATACAGCGTTAAACTTGCAGTAATGCACTGAAATAAACTGCGTTAAACGGCATGTAACACACTGAAATATACGACGTTAAACTTATAGTAACACACTGAATTATACTGCATTAAATGGAAAGTAACGCACTGAAATATATACAGCGTTAAACTTGCAGTGGTGCACTGAAATAAACTACGCTAAATGGCACATGATGCACTAAAATATACGGCGTTAAACTTGCAGTAATGCACTGAAATAAATGTATGTAGGCAATAACCATAGAAAACCAAAACAACCGATGCCCAAAGTCTCTAATCACTTATTGCAGCAGCGCTATGTGTCAATCCGATCCTGACACATGAAGAAAAAAACATTAATGATCATGGAGATCCAGGAAAGTTCAAATAGCTGTGTTCTATAGTAGTGGAGAGCTTCTTTCACCATGGATAATCACCACATGTAGGGGACATCTCCCCAATGAAATTGCACTCACCAGAAAATCAGCATACATAAGCCTTAATGTAACAGCTTTCCTTCTCCTTTATCCAGCCACCAGATGTCAGTCACATTCTTAGTTGATACCGCATTACATATGGGAGGAATAAAATGACCATATAGCGTAATATTGCTAAAACAATTTTATTCAAACATTTAAAGTATTCCCCCTTTGTTAACATGCGTACCAGATATGCAATTAAAACGAGCATTTGTAAAAAGTGCACTGTGCCTGCTATCCCGTCTCCGGGAGGTCCTCCGGAGCGTTTACTGGATGCAAGAACCAACCTACTTCCTTGTTCCTCTCCGGTGCGTGGAACGCACACGTCACTTCCGGTGAATTACGTCACTGACGCGTTTTGTCACTTCCGGACGTCGTCTGAGGGCGTAATCCACCTTCTATATGGCCAGTATTTATGTAAATGACAGTTGCGCCAGTCAATCGTGTGAGTCCTGCTAAGCGGACCACACCTCGCATGAAATCACGCTCTGGGAGCTGTCAGCAATGGGGGATAGAAGCTCCACACACCATTAGTTTACTTGAATACATTTGACCACCGCAAACCTGTCATCACTGGCTATTAAATGGAAGCTGACACACAAGTCCGTTACAGGAATCCACCATAAGTGCATTACCATCTGTAATTAGCAAGCGGATATGGTTTTTTACATAAAAAATTACGATGTACTGCCCGCTGACCGCAAGCCAATGTGCATCCTAAACCTGATCACGGTATGTGTGACATTCTGATGGGATGTGATTGCATCCCGTATGTAAATGCTTCACACTCCACTGTCAGCATAAATATGGGTATACACTGTAAACATGAATGTAAAATATCAAACAAAACCCAAAAAGGCAATGTTAAAAATAATGCAGCATTAATATTAAAATTAACCTACTGCCCTAAAATATATGTCAAATATGACAAATGTAACTACCAATACAATAATAAAAATATCTAAAATTAGAATATGACCTACATATAATTTAGGAAAAATATATAAAAAATATATAAAAATCACAAAAAAATCTATTCTAAAATTACCACTTCAAATATATGAAACTATGTCTAAAACTACTTTTAATACGTGTATCACAGACTGTTTGTGATTATATGTACTGGTCAGTGCTATATGTCACTACTAAGAACCACTAAAACCCATTATGTGTCACTGATAAAACAATTGATGTCCAGCTCAATGTTGAGGCCCTTGGGGGAGAGTACATCCACAGAATGAATCCACCGAGTCTCACGTTTAGATAATTCCCGGATGCGATTCATACCTCTCCAGTGGGTTTGTAGATGCTCAACCCCCCAAAATTCCAACCCCGCTGGATCCCTATTGTGTTTCAACTTAAAATGTAATGAGACATTATGGTCCTTGTAACCAATTTTAATGTTGTTGATATGCTCAGAAATTCTGATTCGTAGCAGTCTCTTCGTGCGGCCTATGTAAATAAGGCCGCAAGGACATTTGAGGGCATAGACCACATAAGTGCTATTACACGTTATAAATTGTTTGATGTCGAAAGAACGATCATTAACGGGTGACACAAAATTTTCACTTCCCCTCAGTGGTCTAGCGACTTCTCTGCATGCTTTGCATTTTCTGCATGCGAAGAAACCGTTTCGGTCCCAGAATGACTGAGGACGTTTAGGAGGGTCTATAACCTTTTTTACCACTTTATCACCAAAATTCGTAGTTTTTCTATAAATAAATTGAGGTGTAGGTGAAAGTACGGTAGTGAGTTTCTTGTCCATTAGGAGGATGTGCCAATCTATTTTAAAAATCTCCTCCACTTCCTTATACTGAGAATGGAATTGGGAAATGAAGCCCCATTCTTTACTGCGGTTCTTCTCATTCCTCAAGGACGCGTCTGAACTCTCCTGAACAGCCTCTTGCAAGCACAATGTTCTAGGTAGGGCTGCTACTTCTTCTACCACTTTTTTAAGAGTCTCAGGTTTGTACCCCTTAGCTTCGAATCTCTCAGTGAGGATTTTGGACTGAAAAAAGAACTCTGCTTCTTCAGAGCAGTTACTTTTTACCCTCTCGATTTGACCCTTTGGAATATTTTTGAGCCATAGGGGATGATGGCCACTGGAAATGGGTAAATAGCTATTCCTATCAGTTTTTAAAAAAAATACCTTTGTTTCTAACTTGTTGTTTCGTTGATATATAGTAACATCAAGAAAATTAATCGTATCTCTATGCCAATTAGAGGTCAAAACTATATTGTTCTCATTCCGATTTAAAATTTGTAAAAACGATTCCAATGACTCTGGTGATCCGACCCAGATAAAAAACAGATCGTCAATGAATCGTTTGTAAAAGATCAATTCAGGACATTGTTCTCTGAAGATGATTTTGTCTTCCCACTCAGCCATAAAAAGATTTGCGATGCTGGGCGCGAATTTCACACCCATCGCAACACCTCTCTGTTGTGTATAAAAATTTCCACCGAAAACAGAAATTTTTATACACAACAGAGAGGTGTTATTTATAGAAAAACTAGGAATTTTGGTGATAAAGTGGTAAAAAAGGTTAAAGACCCTCCTAAACGTCCTCAGTCATTCTGGGACCGAAACGGTTTCTTCGCATGCAGAAAATGCAAAGCATGCAGAGAAGTCGCTAGACCACTGAGGGGAATTGAAAATGTTGTGTCACGCGTTAATGATCGTTCTTTCGACATCAAACAATTTATAACGTGTAATAGCACTTATGTGGTCTATGCCCTCAAATGTCCTTGCGGCCTTATTTACATAGGAGAGACTGCTACGAATCAGAATTTCTGAGCATATCAACAACATTAAAATTGGTTACAAGGACCATAATGTCTCATTACATTTTAAGTTGAAACACAATAGGGATCCAGCGGGGTTGGAATTTTGGGGGGTTGAGCATCTACAAACCCACTGGAGAGGTATGAATCGCATCCGGGATATTATCTAAACGTGGGACCCAGTGGATTCATTCTGTGGATGTACTCTCACCCAAGGGCCTCAACATTGAGCTGGACATCAATTGTTTTATCAGTGACACATAATGGGTTTTAGTGGTTCTTAGTAGTGACATATAGCACTGACCAGTACATATAATCACAAACAGTCTGTGATACACGTATTAAAAGTAGTTTTAGACATAGTTTCATATATTTGAAGTGGTAATTTTAGAATTGATTTTTTTGTGATTTTTATATATTTTTTATATATTTTTCCTAAATTATATGTAGGTCATATTCTAATTTTAGATATTTTTATTATTGTGTTGGTAGTTACATTTGTCATATTTGACATATATTTTAGGGCAATAGGTTAATTTTAATATTAATGCTGCATTATTTTTAACATTGCCTTTTTGGGTTTTGTTTGATATTTTACATTCATGTTTACAGTGTATACCCGTATTTATGCTGACAGTGGAGTGTGAAGCATTTACATACGGGATGCAATCACATCCCATCAAAATGTCACACATACCGTGATCAGGTTTAGGATGCACATTGGCTTGCGGTCAGCGGGCAGTACATCGTCATTTTTTATGTAAAAAACCATATCCGCTTCCTAATTACAGATGGTAATGCACTTATGGTGGATTCCTGTAATGGACTTGTGTGTCAGCTTCCATTTAATAGCCAGTGATGACAGGTTTGCGGTGGTCAAATGTATTCAAGTAAGCTAATGGTGTGTGGAGCTTCTACCCCCCATTGCTGACAGCTCCGAGAGCGTGATTTCATGTGGGGTGTGGTCTGGTTAGCAGGACTCACATGATTGACTGGTGCAACTGTCATTTACATAAATACTGGCCATCTAGAAGGTGGATTACGCCCTCAGACGGCGTCCGGAAGTGACGAAACGCGTCAGTGACGTAATTCACCGGAAGTGACGTGTGCGTTCCACGCACCGGAGAGGAACAAGGAAGTAGACTGGTTCCTGCATCCAGTAAACGCTCCCGTGGACCTCCCGGAAAACGGGATAGCAGGCACAGTGCACTTTTTACAAATGCTCGTTTAAATTGCATATCTGGTACGCATGTTAACAAAGGGGGAATACTTTGAATGTTTGAATAAAATTGTTTTAGCATTATTACGCTATATGGTCATTTTATTCCTCCCATATGTAATGCGGTATCAACTAAGAATGTGACTGACATCTGGTGGCTGGATAAAGGAGAAGGAAAGCTGTTACATTAAGGCTTATGTATGCTGATTTTCTGGTGAGTGCAATTTCATTGGGGAGATGTCTCCTACACGTGGTGATTATCCTTGGTGAAAGAAGCTCTCCACTACTATAGAACACAGCTATTTGAACTTTCCTGGATCTTCATGATCATTAATGTATTGTTCTTCATGTGTCAGGATCGGCTTGACACATAGCGCTGCTGCAATAAGTGATTAGAGACTTTGGGCATCGGGTGTTTTGGTTTTCTATGATTTTATTGCCTACATACATTTGTTGATTTTATTTAAGCAGCTGCTTTGTCTACATCACATCTCTCAGTGAATCCCGACGCAGAGCAGTGGGAGTTAGAGGTGGCCATATTTCCACATTTCCACATTTTTTTGGTGACAATGCACTGAAATAAATGGCGTTAAACGGCATGTACCGCACTGAACTATACTGCATTAAATGGAAAGTAATACACTGAAATATACAGCGTTAAACTTGCAGTAATGCAATGAAATATACTGCGATAAACGGAATGTAATGCACTGAAATATACTGCGTTAAACTTGCAGTAACGCACTGAAATATATGGCTTTAAAATTGCAGTAATGCACTGAAATACTGCGTTAAACAGAAGGTAACACACAGAAATATATTGCTTTAAATGGCACATAACGCAATGAAATATACAGCGTTAAACTTGCAGTAATGCACTGAAATAAACTGCGTTAAACAGCATGTAACACACTGAAATATACAGCGTTAAACTTGTAGTAATGCACTGAACTATATTGTATTAAACAGAAAGTAACGCACTGAAATATAGGTAATTAAACTTGCAGTGATACACTAAAATATACTGCGATAAACGGAATGTAATGCACTGAAATATACGATTTAAACTTGCAGTAATGCACTGAAATATACTGAGTTAAACAGAAGGTAACACACTGAAATACACGGTGTTAAACTTGCAGTGATGCACCGAAATTTACAGCTCTAAATGGCACATAACGAACTGAAATATACAGCGTTGAACTTGCAGTAATGCGCTGAAATAAACTGTGTTAAACAGCATGTAACACACTGAAACGCACTGAACTATACTGAATTAAAAGGAAAGTAACGCACTGAAATATACAGTGTTAAACTTGCAGTGATACACTAAAATATACTGTGATAAACAGAATGTAATGCACTGAAATATACTGTGTTAAACTTGCAGTAATGCACTGAAATATTCTGCATTAAACGGAAGGTAACACACTGAAATATACGTGTTAAATGTGCTCTAACGCAGAGAAATATATGGCTTTAAATGGCACATAACGCACTGAAGTATACAGCGTTAAACTTGTAGTAACGCACTGAACTATATTTTATTAAACAGAAAGTAACGCACTGAAATATAGGTCATTAAACTTGCAGTGATACACTAAAATATACTAATATACTGCGATAAACGGAATGTAACGCACTGAAATATACCATTTAAACTTGCAGTAATGCACTGAAATATACTGAGTTAAACAGAAGGTAACACACTGAAATACACGGTGTTAAACTTGCAGTGATGCACTGAAATATACTGCGATAAACGGAATGTAAAACACTGAATTATATGGCATTAAACTTGCAGTAACGCACTGAAATATATGTCTTTAAACTTGCAGTAACGCACTGAAATATACTACTTTAAACGGAAGGTAACAGTGAAATATACAGCGGTAAACGTGCACCAATGCACAGAAATATACAGCTTTAAATGACACATAATGAACTGAAATATACAGCGTTGAACTTGCAGTAATGCGCTGAAATAAACTGTGTTAAACAGCATGTAACACACTGAAACGCACTGAACTATACTGAATTAAAAGGAAAGTAACGCACTGAAATATACGGTGTTAAAGCGGGGGTTCACCCACACCGCAAAAAAAAAAAAATATTAAAAGCCAGCAGCTACAAATACTGCAGCTGGTGACTTTTAATACATGGCCACTTACCTGTCCCGGGGTCCAGCGATGTCGGCAGGGGACGCCGAGAACCCGCCCGGTTCCCGGCAGCTGCCGCCGCCATCCGTTGTGAGGGAATCAGGAAGTGAAGCATTGCGGCTTCTCTTCCTGGTTCCCTACTGCGCATGCGCGAGTCGCGCTGCGCGTCCCAAGTGGTCCCCGCTCTCTCCTGGGAGCTGTGTGTTCCCAGTAGACAGCGCGGTGGGGACGGGAAGAGGCATAAACTCCCATGGGAGTCTATGCCGGAAGTGGGTGCAAATACCTGTCTTAGACAGGTATCTGGACCCCCCCCCCTGAAAGGTCCAAAATGTGACACCGGAGGGAGGGAGGGTTCCGAAAAGCGGAAGTTCCATTTTTGTGTGGAACTCCGCTTTAAACTTGCAGTGATACACTAAAATATACTGTGATAAACAGAATGTAACGCACTGAAATATACTGCGTTAAACTTGCAGTAATGCTCTGAAATATTCTATTAAACGGAAGGTAACACACTGAAATATACGTGTTAAATGTGCTCTAACGCAGAGAAATATATGGCTTTAAATGGCACATAATGCACTAAAGTATACAGAGTTAAATTTGCAGTAACGCACTGTAATAAATTGCGTTAAACAGCATGCAACACACTGAAATATACAACATTAAACTTGTAGTAACGCACAGTACTATACTGCATTAAATGGAAAGTAAAGCACTGAAATATATGGCTTTAAAATTGCAGTAACGCACTGAAATATAATGCGTTAAATGGAAGGTAACACACTGAACTATACGGCGTTAAACTTGCAGTAACACACTGAACTATACTGCATTAAACAGAAAGTAACGCACTAAAATATATATCGTTAAACTTGCAGTGATGCACTGAAATATATGGCTTAAAACTTGCAGTAACTCACTGAAATATATGGCTTTAAACTTGCAGTAACACACTGAAATACACTGCCTTAAAAGGAAGGTAACACACTGAAATATACAAAGTTAAACATGCACTAACGCACAGAAATATACGGCTTTAAATGGCACATAACACACTGAAATATTCAGCGTTAAACTTGCAGTAATGCACTGAAATAAACTGTGTTAAACAGCATGTAACACACTGAAATATACGGCAATAAACTTGTAGTAACGCACTGAACTATACTGCATTAAACGGAAAACAACGCACTGAAATATATGGTGTTAAACTTACAGTGATACACTGAAATATACTGCGATAAACGGAATGTAACGCACTGAAATATACTGCGTTAAACTTGCAGTAATGCACTGAAATATACTGCGGTAAACGTAAGGTAACATACTGAAATTTACGGTGTTAAATTTGCACAGAAATATATGGCTTTAAATGGCACATAATGCACTGAAGTATACAGCTTTAAACTTGCAGTAATGCAGTGTAGTAAACTGCTAACAGTTCCATTTTTTTACTTCTGGGTACGTGTTTGTCTGGCTGAAACCCTTCACCGAGGAACTCTGAATCTGAAGACCTGACGTCTTATTCACCATCTCAAAGACATCCATACCAAGCCTTAAGTGACCCAACAGACTGAAAAGCTGGGGGTCATGTGGATCTGGTGAGGGGGGACACATAAGGGGTGATGTGCACCTGAATTTTCTGAAGCACCTTTCTTCCCTTCACTTTGGATTGGAGCACCTTGAGTCAATTTTTTTGGACTTTGTGTTGTTTTAATATTCAGTTACTATTTCACTTATATATTGTGTTTGCGAGCGCTATATATTTATATTTTTCAAACTGCGTTAAATGGCATGTAACGCACTGAAATATACAGCATTAAACTTGCAGTAACACACTCAAATATACTGTGTTAAACAGTCACTACACTCACACTGACTGAACTTTCGCTAGATTCATACTAATGTAAAGATTAATGGCGGTCACACTACAGTCACACTAACTGAAATATCCCTAGATTCACAGTAAACTAATATTCTACACTGACAATAGAATCACAATAGCACACTATAGCTCATAACTGTCTAGTAGCACTGAACAGAGCCCTGTTCTATCTCTCTCAATGCCAATATCACACTAAAAATGGCTGCTAATGAAAGAATACTTTTATAGTGTGGGTTGGGACTAAGAGCAATGAGCCATGATTGGATAGAGTCATCATGACAGCGTCCAATTATGGCTCTAAAAGTGCTCATTGCTCTGATTGGGCAAAGCTTTCATTTCTTCAGCTAATCAGGGCTTTCAATGCACTGTGTGGTGGCGCAGAGCATTGTGGTCATTCTGCAGGCCGAAAAAATGGTCAATCGCCCAGATAATTTGGGTGTTTCTTGAACGTGTGAACAGCCAATGTTCGGCCCAAACTCATGCTCTGGCCGAACCGTTCGCCTATCCCTACTAATGATGTGTATGCGGCAAAATTATATCTCTCTCTATGGAGTCTATACCTCTCTTAATACATTTAGAAGTGAGGCAAAAATATTTAATTTGTTAAAAGTTTTTGTTACAATACATAAGCAACAAAATTGGCAATTGTTAAAATACGTGAGCATGAAATGATGTTACAGATGTTACAATGAAAATAAAATAAACAGTCTGTCATTAAAATATACAAGCAATAATCAATTAATTGTTACAATATGCTAAGCTCAAGTAGTAAACCTTCACAATGAGCTAGTCAGCTAGCTCGTGAGCTAGCTAAATCATGAAAAATCACAAGCAGCAATATTATATAATGCAGAATAGCCACCAACAAAATGAATTGAATAATCACTGGTACATTATGCCCAGCGTGTTATATCCACTAACTGGACTTTACTAAGATACAAATGTGCATCAGACTTTTTTATTTTTTATTTCTCTAAGCCCTAACTTCAGCTCTATATGTTCCACTCCTACATGGCATTTGGGATCAATGTTTCTCCTTAAACTAGTACATAATTGTCCCATCCTTGTGATATTGCTTAGAGGAACCTGGAAAGCAATAGTGCTTCCTGATGCCATGGCAAACTGGTAGTTATAGAGAGTGGCATTTATATAAAGTTACATGTTCACAGACTTGAAATAATTTACTTCAATCTTTATGGGCAATTTGCACTTAATAGTGCTTTTTCTAACTTCAAGACTAACCAGGGGCGGCCCGTCCCTTAGGGACACAGGGGCACCGCCCCCTTAATCCATGTCCCCAGCCCCTAATCTACATCAAGGGCTCTGGACGCATGGATTCCAATGTTTTTTTTTATCTTGAAGCACATGATTAGCGCCTGAAGCTCTAACTGGCTTCAAAAAAGGGTGGGCTCGAGCCCACCCACTTGTGTGACATTAGCAAATTAATATTCACTAATATCTTCCTGCCACTCCTCCAGCGAATCAGGAAGTGGGCCCAGAGATGGCCAATCGGGTCTCAGGACCCACTTCCTGTTCAGCTAGGAGGAGAAGCAATGGTCCCAACTCTTCCCTCGGCAAGCTGGAGTGAGGAGCAGCATCAGCCTCCTAAGGTAAGGTCACTAATCACCACCATTCATCTACCGCAGGGGGGCACTGTTCGCTGCCATCTGTCTCCCCCATTTCCTGTGAGGGGAGCACTTATTGCCATCATCCGTCTCCCTCGGGGGGTGGGGGGCACTGATCGCTGCAATCCATCTCCCCCAAAATATTGAGCATCAGTCGCCACTGAGACTATCAAAAGTTGGAAGCATTAAATGTCTAATTGTCCCTAGAGACACTTTGTCATTTATTGGTCAGCTTTCCTCTTAAATGGTCAAGACGTATTTTAGGCAAGGCTATTTAGAACCTGTGGCTTTACTATGTACTGAGAGGTTTGATGTACTTGTGAGCATGGGACTTGGGGTATTAGGTCAAAGGGATGGACACTGCCCTTCTTTTTTTATTCTCCTTTCCTTATACCTAACTGGTACTCTGGTGACTATTCTTCCCCTTCCCTTTTTCTGTTTGCTCTATTCATTCCTTGACTTTTTTGATTGCCCTGATATATTACTAACATTCATTTATACATTGGGGGATACATAACCTCATATGCATCCTGTACATGTTTGGATTTTTGTTATTGTCACTGAGCCTAGTTGGGGCCTGGTCAGTTCTGTGATTGGGTATTTAAGCAACTATATGGCTGTGGGAGTATATGCAATACACTGATTTACATTGTTGTTTACTGTCATATAATGTTACTTCAAATGTTGTAGCTTAATCAATATACAGTATGTACTTAAAAAAGAATGTATATGAAAAAAATAATAATAATGTGCTGAGGCAGTATGATGCACCTGTGTTTTTCCATTTAGTAGTATTTTCAGCATTCAAAATTGTATGCTTCCATTCACTCCATTCCATTAATGTGATATTTTGTCCACGTTTTCTATGTACTATGAGTGAACTCCAACCCACAAATGCTTGCTTTACTTCATCTGCAGACTGCTAGCAACAAATATTTATAAACTAATTTTGAGAAATTGCTTAAGATTAATACATATTTATCTTGGTTTTCAGTGGTGAAGCCCTTGCAGTATAGTTTAGGTTACATCTGCCAGAACATTCATCAATTGCCTTACATTTCCTAGCATTGCAAGCTGATTAGATGTAATGAATTCCTCACAGCTATAAGTATAGAAAGCAAAAACTATGAAAAATGTGAGAAAAAAAAAACATGTTGAAAATGCTTCAAGGTACAGTAAACTGGAAATATATGAAGCCATCACCTTTGTTGTTTGGTTGGGGGAGTAAAAGAGACTGAGTATTAATGTTACTTTTATCCAGCAAAGCTTTATATTAGTTAAGTTTAAAACTGTGTTCTTGGGCAAATCTTGAAAGGATTCAAAAGTACTAGACACCCACTTTTGTGCTAGAATTTAATATGCAACTTTTTATTGGAAAATAATCGCCCATGTCTGGCAAAATGCACTGTGCAATATTTCTGTTAGTAGGTATAATGTGATAAAGACAGGGAGTGTTATTTATCACTCCAAATTTTGAGGATTTCAGGATTCTTTTTATTATTTTAATATATTTCCTTGATATTAAATCAGAAAAAATGATAAATTACACCTGTCTAAAAAGCTTTTCCCCTTTTACTGGAAAATGAGACACAACCTAATTTTGATGGTCATTGTGGCTTTCTCGCAGATATATTTTTCTATTAAGAAGCAAGCCTTCACTCCTTCAGCTCATAGCTATGTGTATATTTTGGTATGTTCATGTATAATGTAAATAAATAAATATATATATATATATATATATATATATATATATATATATATATATATATATATATACATATTACAATAATATATACATATACTTGGTTTATACTGTATCCTCACATACTGAATGTATTGCATATGTCAAAGATACTATAAAATAAATAACAGACGGCGGTAGCTCGCAAGATGGCCGCGTCCTGCTAGAGCTCCGCTCCACCACAGCCCTGTGATCGCCGCCGGAGCCCGCAAAACGAACCCACGATCCTGTCACCGGGTGGATCGGGTGGGGGAGACATCAGGGAATCATCTGATGACAGCGGCGCAAGCGAGGAGGAACCTGAGCGAACGGATGGCCGCGGCGGCCGCTCCCCTCAGCTATGCTAAGATGGCGGCCAGAGGCCTACTCAGCGCGGAGGAAGCTGAGGCATCTATAGCAGATCAAGACTTGCCACCACCGCAATCTCCAGGTATCTCCTCTCCCCCCCGGGAATGGGCAGCTTCCCCTGCTTCCACGGAGTCCCTTTTAAACAGACTGAATGACGGTCTCCCCTCCACACCCCAGCTTGATCCGCACACAGGCATGCTCCTGTCAGTGAGCGAGGAAATGGCTTCCATCCCAGCCCCTAATGATTTCCCCTCCATGATGACAGCGTTCTCTCATCTGCTCTCTAAAAGCTTAGCAGCAAATGCAGCCCAAATTACATCATCCATCCATGCTGACCTGCAGCAAATAGGTTTGCGAATGGACACTATAGAAAAGAAGGCTGATCAATCAGTCGCAAGGATTAACCAGAATTCAGCCAGAATTCAGGACGTCCAAGATCAGCTAGAAGGGGCGTTGGCAAAGATCGATGACCTTGAGAACAGGTCCAGACGTTATAACTTTAGACTCAGGGGGCTCCCTGAGTCTGAAAAGGACGTGCAGGCTGCTGTAAAATCCCTGCTCCAGGCTCTTATCCCGGGTATCCCTGAACACCGTTTGGAATTAGACAGGGCCCACAGAGCTCTTCAACCCCCCCGCTCGGATGGCCTCCCTCGAGACATCATAGTGAAACCACATTTTTATTCGGTGAAGGAGGAGGTCATGAAAAGGTCTAGGCTATCTGATAATCTCATGCTTCGCGGCCATAAAATCCAGGTGTTTGCGGATTTATCGCCATACACAGTACAGAAGAGGCGAGCACTGAAACCACTCTTACAGGTTTTGATGGAAAAAGACATTACATACAGATGGTCTTTTCCGCTTCGTTTAAATTTCTCCTACAGAAATAAGAGCCATGCCTTCTCATCGTTTGCTGAAGGGGAACGCCTGTTTCTGCACCTGGGCCTAATTGAGCAGGAATCCTCCAGCTCCAAGTCAACAAAGGGGTCTTCATCATCATCAAAAAGACCTCCACCAGCTAGCCCGCTGCAACCCACTTGGCTTCAATCAAGCTACAAGCGATCAAAAGAAAATGCCCCGACATGAATCTCAGGCTGTATTCATCACTTTTCTTATTGAATGGAGACTTGCCTTTTTTCCCCTCAGTCTGGCCACAGAGGTCCCTCAGGACTTACGGGACTAGCCCCTCATTTGAGGGCCCCCTTTGAATAGTGATCTTCACCATCTCTATCCAAGCGGGGGACTTAATCCAAGTTCATATCAGAATGGTTGTTACCTTCACCCACTGAGGTCGGACATTGCTGAGGGGAGGGGTTGGGGGCAGTACTCTCTTACAGTCCCCCCTAGTTCAATTTCCTTCCATTTTCTGAAATCCTAGTTTATGCATTTAGGCCTCTCTAGCGTGGTTAGACACTCTAGGGTAGGCATAGTTCTTTTACACATTAAGGGACTCCCAAACAGGTCATGGGAGATCTAAGTTGATTTCTGTTTTTATTTATTTTTCAGATACTTATCCCTCATCTCCCCTGGAGTTTCTGGTTCCCCCTTCTCGCGGCTGGCGAGGGACACTTCGCGGGGGGCGAGAGGGGTGAATCACATAAGACCCACTCGTCTATGACTGGCTTTTGGTAGGTCGGTGCTTCCGGGTTCCCGGCCTTGAGAGCTGGGGATCAGGTTACTGATCTGGCAGGTTTTTTGTAGTGGGGAGGGGGGGTTTCCCCCCCCCCCCCTTTTTTTTTTCTATTTTTATTTTTTTTATTTTTTTATTCTATTGTTTACCTTTTTTCCTTTTTATTCACACCCGGTGACTCAAATATTTTTCAGTTGCACCATACCTGTTATTAGGTTGTTTAGGGCACTACTTAGCATAGGCCTCCGTTTGGCCTTTAGTTGTTCATTTATTTTATAGGCGTCGGGGCTGTGGTGGACCCAGCACGCCTCCAGCGGATTCCAGGTCCACAGTAGGTGTACCTGGTTTCCTTTCCAGATCCCCATAGTAGGGGTTTCTGGTCCTCTCAGGATCTGAGGGTTGAGGTGGCTAGCCCACTTCAACCCAGGGGTGGGAAGGGGTCCAAGGACCCTAAGGCTTATTGTTATCAGGGAATGTACTGGATTGCTATACATATATCTCTGCCTAACATAATATTTTTTTTGCCTCTCCTCTTTTCTCATCTTCTTCCTCCTTTCTCTTTACTTCTCTTGGCTCATCTGTGCTCTCCAAGGTTCCGGATGGTCTCATGTCCTCCCATCGCAGGTCCAGATTATCTTTTCCATGGGTTCGTGTGGCTGCTTGACTTGATATCTCTGCCCGCAGGGGGTAAGTCAAAAATTCTCATTATAGGGGCACCCCCTCTGGTTCATGGCTGACACGCAAGGTCCTTCCCCCTCCCTTTACATATTGTCCCATAACACACAGGGACTCAACTCCCCCGTTAAACGTAGGAAACTGTTTCAATTATATCACACCATGCATGCAGATGTATTACTCCTTCAGGAGACCCATTTCCCTTCCACTTATAAGCCCTCCTTTCTCCACCAACGCTTCCCACAATTTTTTTTAGCTTCCGGAGAAAATAAAACTAAAGGAGTAGCAATCTGCTTTGCCAAACACATCAACATCTCACAATCAGCTATAATAACTGACCCTCAAGGCCGATATATTCTGGTGTCTGGCCATATAGACGGTGAACTCTACACGTTTGTCTCCTACTACTCTCCTAATAAAGGACAAAAAAACTTCTTTGAAACACTACTACACAAAATAAAACCCCACCTACGAGGCAGGATCATTGTTGGGGGAGACTCGAACACTGCATTCGACTCTTCTATTGACAAATCTGCTGGGAATAGGCCGACTTCTAGACGCCCCTCCAAGCAAAGTGTTAAAATTGCGAAGTTACTTTATGAGGAGGGACTGATTGATGTCTGGAGGGAAACTAACCCACGTAAGAGAGATTATACCCATTTTTCAGCACCGCATAATTCCTACGCCAGGATAGACCACATATTCTCTCGATCAGCTTCTATTCCCCTAATCAGAAGATCTAGGATAGTAGATACCCCCTTGTCAGATCATTCGATGGTGACTCTCCTCATGCAGAGGTCTGGGGGGGCAGGGGGCCCGCCTCGCTGGCGCCTGCAGGAATCTCTCTTGAGTGACCCGGTACAATGCACCTTATTGGAAGAGGCCATCAAAGAATACTTCCAAATTAATGCAACCGGTGAGGTCTCCCCGGTAACAGTATGGGCGGCACACAAGTCAGTAATTAGAGGGAAGTTAATCCAGATGTCTTCCAAACTTAAAACCGAACACAGAATAGACACAATCAGACTGACAGAGGAATACCATAAAGCTTCGAAGGCACACAAACATAATCCCTCGCCTGAATCTTTGGCAGACTTGGATAAGGCCAGAACCCTCCTAAACCTTCAGTTGACCACGGCTGCTGAACAACACCTTAGATGGACGGGGGCTAAACTTTACACGCAAAAAGATAAGATAGGATCTAAGCTAGCAGTCAAACTGAGCCCCAGACCCCGCTCCTTAGCATTCCCGAAAATTAAAGTATCTTCGGGGGACCTTACTCAAAATCCCGAAAAGATCATGACAGCCTTCCATAAATTTTATTCCGAACTCTACAAACCGAAATCTCCCCACACCCAAAGCACTCAGCATACTTTCTTGGACTCCCTGACACTACCTACCTTGTCACCCGAACACAGGGACCTCCTGGAGGCACCTTTCTCCAATCAGGAAATACTAGATACAATCAAATCATTAAAGGTAGGATCTTCACCAGGCCCAGACGGCTTTTCAAACGGTTACTATAAGAAGTTTGGCGCCTCTCTAGCTCCCCATCTGACGAAACTCTTTAATGCGCTACGGGAAGGGTCTCTTCTTGAAGCTGACCTTAACTCGGCATATATATCAGTTATACCAAAGCCAGGCAAGGACGCCAGCGAGGTGGGCAACTATCGACCCATCTCGTTAATAAATAATGATATCAAAATCATGACTAAGATCCTGGCAAACAGAATAGCGAGCTTCATATCACTATATATACATGGAGATCAGGTGGGTTTTATCCCTGGGAGGCAAGGCCCCGACCAGATTCGCCGCTCCATAGACATTATCTCTCTTCTGCGATCACAGTGGGACGGGGGACCCCCCCAGAAAGGCTTTCTCCTATCGATTGACCTGAACAAGGCTTTTGACTCGGTGGACTGGGCTTACCTGTCTGGTATCCTACGGAGATGGAGTTTCGGTCCTCACTTTCTGAATTTAATTAATACACTTTACTCTAACCCTTCAGCACAAGTCCGTCTGATGGGCAGATACTCATCTTCTTTTAGTATCAACAGGGGTACCAGACAGGGGTGCCCTCTCTCCCCTCTCCTATTCGCTATGGCCATCGAAACGCTGGCCATAGCGATCAGATCGAATCCTGACATAAAGGGGGTGATGTGTGGGGGCCAGGAACACAAGTGTGCACTCTATGCAGATGACCTTCTTCTGTATGTTACCTCCCCATTAATCTCTACGCCTATGATTTATAGGACGCTGAAAGAGTTCTCCGCGATTTCGGGACTGGAGGTCAATATGACAAAATCCATGGCGCTAAATATCACCGTCCCCAATGACTCTCTCACACTCCTCTCACATAACTTCGACTTCTCCTGGGTCCCGGATGCTCTCCCTTATCTAGGGATCAAACTAACATCACATATGAACAATCTTTTCAAAGCTAATTACCCGCCTATGATTAATAAATGCAGAGCTGAGTTGGCAAAATGGTCAGGGGGTGGTCTATCCTGGCTAGGTAGGATACATGCGGTTAAGATGACACTCCTCCCACGCCTATTATATCTTTTTCGTTCCCTTCCGATTCCCATCCGGAAGGACTTCCTAGGCAGCTTCCAGTCTGACATAACACGCTTTGTTTGGGGGGGCAAGGGATACAGATGTCCTTCTCGCACTTTGGTACGCTTAAAATCACAGGGGGGACTGGGTCTACCAGACCTGTGGGGTTACTACCAGGCGGCACAATTAGCACAACTGTCAATCATTTACTCCAGAAACTACAAACCGGATTGGGTTTCAATGGAGAGGAAAGCGATCCCTCTTAACACTATTGATTACCTCCTGTGGTCAGACACCAGAAGTAGGCCAGCCATATTAGCCCCCACCCTGTCACACTCGATAGCTTTAGGCACTAAGCTTTATACAAACCACTCTTTGATTTCCAGTCTGAAACCCTTGGCTCACCTATTTCATAATCCAAAGTTCCCACCGGGACTTAATATAAAGGCGTTTCGCTGGTGGACAGACAAGGGCCTTTACCGCATAGGGCACTTCCTGTCCGCAAAGGGTCCGATTACCTTGGCCCACTGTAAGAAAAATCTAGGTATGCCGGATTCGGAAAAATTCAGATTCACACAAATTTCCCACTATTTACACACTATTTGGTCCACAAGGAAGGACCCTCCCTATATTACTCCTTATGAGCAATGGTGCTCTGACTCCACGAACCAGAGGGGGGGAATCTCTCTAATTTATGCAGCACTTCAATCGAACTTGGAAAAACCATCTTATGCACGGGCCTGGGAGGAGGACACGGGCTGCTCCTGGAACGCATCTGATTGGTTTAGAGCTTCCCTACGCTCAACCAAAGGTATATGCAATGTATCCTTAATGGAAGCCAGTTTAAAAGTAATGAATAGATGGTACTACGTTCCCTCCAGACTGGCAACAATTTACTCGGGGACATCCCCAATCTGTTTTAGAGGATGTGAGCTAGAAGGCTCTATGTTTCATATATGGTGGACTTGTCCACGCATCAGATCCTTCTGGAAGAGAATTTTCCGCACCATTAGTACATTGACGGGTGAAATAATCGCCCCCAGTCCGACGATAGCACTGCTGAATCAACACATTCCTAATCTGCCTAAACGTCTACAAGCCCTTTCCTTCTTCATACTTGTGGGAGCCAAGATTACCTTGGCAAAAGCCTGGAAGGAGCCTTCGGTCTCCTTTCAGGCTTGCAAAAGGAAAATCTCTTGGATAATGGCACAAGAGCTGATAGTAGCAAAACTTACTGATAAGTTTGAGAGGTTTACCACTACTTGGGAACCATGGGCCACGCATTGTGGTATCTCAATCCTGCCTGGTGTGGAGAATACATCTCGGAACCTCTCCCCTCCTCTCTGACCTCTACTTCTCTAACTTTACCCTCATTTTCCCACGTTTCTTCTCTTCTCTATCGGGACACTCTGCCCGTTCCTCATCAGACGAACAGTCTTCTGTGTACAAGCACTCCTGAAGTATTAGTTCTTTCCTTTTTTGTTTAATGTATTTTGATATTTCCTAAGCAGGGAATGGACGGTCGGGGTGGGAGTTCTACCCCCCAGGGAGATCCGTCTCCTATATTACAGGGATTTGGTACATAGATTTCTTACCCCAGGGGTCGCCCCAGATGTCCCCACAGTAAGAGCCCATTGGGGTGGGGCTTCTGGGAACCCAGGGGAGAAAGAGCGGTCACAGCACCGGATAGTATTAGGCTAGTATCTTCCTGGATCACCTTCTGGGTGGGTGGCCTCCCGACCGTACCGTTCCCCTATTGGTTTGTCACTGCTGATTGACGCATACCTTTCTGTTCAAAACAAAGGCTGGCAAATTTGGTACCACCAAAATTTATAGGTGCTTTATGTTCTGTATAGACATGGCAATAACTGTTACAGGATACTTTCTATGCCAATTTTCTATGTATATGGAAATTTTTTTTTCTCTTACATTGTATGCTACTGATCTTCAATAAACCTTTTGAAAATTAAAAAAAAAAAAAAAAAAAAAAAAAAAAAAAAATAAATAACAGACAACCCCCCCATATGCAGGAATGCTACAAATGAAAATAGTACAACATACCTGAGTTGTGCAGTGACAATGCTATCTAAAGTGGCCATCGAGGTCTTAAAAGGGAAATGCAAGAAAACCTATCAGTCTCAGAATGAAAAAATCTGTGTAGATTATACAGTAAGGTCCCATTTATAAATATTTTCACACAAGATGCATACATTTTTCCAACTGAATTTAAATGGAAAAGTGTGTGAATCCTGGTTGAAAATTGCATCAATCCTGTGTTAAAACATTAACCCTTCTCAGTCTGATGTGCTTTTGTGCATTTTGCCTTTAAGACTTTGACAGCCACTTTAGATGGCATTTTACCTGCACAATTTGATAGAAAAATATCACATATGATACTAGTCAGAATCACAAAGTGGAATACCATAAATATCTTTAACCAATTGAGCTCTAGAAGGTTTTACCCACTTCATGCACAGGCCATTTTTTAGCACTGCGCTACTTTAACTGGTAATTGCGCCGTCATGCAACGTTGTACCCAAATGAAATTTATATAATTTTTTCACATAAATTGAGCTTCCTCTGGGAGTTTTTGATCAGTACTGAGTTTTTAAAATTTTTTTGTTATTTATTTAATTTTTACTAGTAATGGTGGTAATCAGCAACTTATAGTGGGACTGTTATAGTGCGACGGGCAATCTGACACTAATACGGAATATGTCCACGGATCTTATGGACAGATTACTGGGAGGGGCTGGGGAAGACCCAGCTGTCATGGTGCACGTTGGCACCAATGACAAAGTCAGAAGCAGATGGTGTGTCCTAAAGAACGATTTAAGGGACTTAGAAGCTAAATTGAGGAAAAGGACCTCCAAGGTAGTATTCTCAGGAATACTACCGGTACATCGAGCCACACCAGAAAGGCAGAGGGAGATTAGGGAAGTAAACAAGTGGCTGAAGAGCTGGTTTAGTAAGGAGGGGTTTGGGTTCCTGGAGGACTGGGCCAACTTCTCAGTCGATAACCGGTACTATAGAAGGATCGGACTGCACCTAAATGAGGAGGGTGCAGATCTGCTGGGAATGAAGATGGGCAAAAAGTTAGAGGGGTTTTTAAACTAGGCGATGGGGGGAGGGTCCAGAGGTAGAGATAGTCAGTGCGGAACATATTCCAGAGGGTAGTATTGGGGGCATTAGTGGTAGGTTAACCAAAGCACAAAAACACAAGGTAAGTATAGTAGCAAGTCCTAGTTGCAATCTCGAAAAACCCAATACAAGAACAATATGTGACCGGACTAAACTATGTGGCATGTTCACCAATGCCAGGAGCATGGCGGACAAGATGGGTGAACTAGAGATACTGTTGTACAAGGAGGACTTGGATTTTGTGGGAATTTCAGAGACCTGGTTCAACAGCTCTCATGATTGGCTGGCAAGAATTCTTGGGTATACCCTTTACCGCAAGGATAGAGAGGGTAAAAAAGGGGGAGGGGTATGCCTATATATCAAGAATAATGTACAAGTTAATGTGAGAGATGACATCACTGAGGGATCTAGGGAGGAGGTAGAATCCTTATGGGTAGAGCTTCAAAGGGATGAAGCTAAGGGGAAAATAATACTGGGAGTATGCTATAGGCCCCCTAAACTGAGGGAGGAAGTGGAGACAGATCTCCTATCACAATTTGGATTAGCAGCAAGGATGGGAAGTGTTATCATAATGGGGGATTTTAATTATCCAGACATAGACTGGGTGGAGGGAACCGCGCATTCATTTAAGGCTCGCCAGTTCCTTAATGTCTTGCAGGACAATTTTATAGGTCAGATGGTAGACGCACCAACTAGAAATAAAACATTACTGGATCTACTGATTACCAACAATACAGACCTGATCACGGATGTGGAAATACGGGGCAATTTAGGTAACAGCGATCACAGGCCAATTAGTTTCAGTATAAATGACACAAATAGGAAACATAAAGGGAATACAAAGACACAGAATTTCAAAAGAGCCAACTTCCCTAAACTACAAACCTTGCTCAAAGGCATAAATTGGGATAAATAGGGATAGAAAGATTTTGCGCATAAAATCTATCATAAAAACTAAAAATCACATCAGATAAAATAATAATAATGTGCGGGTGTGCAAATGTGCAAAACAACAAATCTTAAAGTCCAGCTCCGAGAAATAATAAAAATTCATCAATCGGAAAAAATGTGTTAAAAATTCATAAATCCCAATATTGAATCAAAGAAGGAAAACTGCAATAAATGTGCAAAAATGCAAAAATGAGCAATACGTGTGCAAAACTACAAAAAACCAAAGTGCAGGATGATTCAAATGGATAAATATAGCAATGGAAAAGTTCATAAATATGACAATAGAAAAGTTCATAGGAAATAGATAGTGACCGCTGGGATAAAATGGATAAAGAGATGCAGATGTAGGTGATACTAGTGCTCTTCTTCATATAACAACCGCCGGCTCAAACAGGCTCTCTAAACTCTCACCTTAGACAAAGAAATAGCAGGCATCGATGTATATCTTTAAATGTTGTACATTGTAGCATGCAGATATAGTGATGACTGTGTTCCCCTCTGCTTCTGACAGGCACCTTATTTGTTCTTTGAAAAAAAGAGTTTGATGACTGAAGTTTCACAGTCTCTGTCTCACTGTCCAGCTGGCTCTATGAAAAGACTTCTCCATTACTTCCTGGATGGACTTTAGGACATGACACAGGAATGAGTTTACCAGTTGACCTCATTAGCACACACCCTGCATCATGTGCCCTCCTCTGTTTTGAATCATCCTACACTTTGGTTTTTTGTAGTTTTGCACACTTATTGCACATTTTTGCATTTTTGCACATTTATTGCAGTTTTCCTTCTTTGATTCAATATTGGGATTTTTGAATTTTTAACACATTTTTTCTGATTGATGAATTTTAATTATTTCTCGGAGCTGGACTTTAAGATTTGTTGTTTTGCACATTTGCACACCCGCACATTATTATTATTTTATCTGATGTGATTTTTAGTTTTTATGATAGATTTTATGCGCAAAATCTTTCTATTCCTATCTATCTTTCGAGTGCAATGTGTACACTTGTCGATTTCGCTGCAATCGGTATAGATATCATCATAATTATCACCCATTGTAAGTTTATATGTTATTAGGTTATTTATTTGATTTATTTTGTGATTGTCACCACATTCACCTTTTATCTCACTTAAGCGTTAAGCGCGAAGGATCATAGCAGTTATAAATTGGGATAAAATATTAGGAACAAAGAATACAGAGGAGAGATGGGTTTGCTTTAAGAGCATATTAAATAAGGGCATTAGCCAATGTATCCCATTGGGTAATAAATTTAAAAGAGCGAACAAAAGCCCTGGATGGTTTAACTCCAATGTAAAAATGCATATAAAAGCAAAGGAGAAGGCCTTCAAAAAATACAAGGTTGAGGGATCATCATCAGCATTCAGACTTTATAAAGAATGCAACAAGAAATGTAAGGGTGCAATTAGGACGGCTAAGATAGAACATGAAAGACACATAGCAGGGGAGAGCAAAAAAAATCCCAAAAAATTCTTTAAGTATGTAAACAGTAAAAAAGGGAGGACGGACCATATTGGCCCCATAAAGAATGAGGAAGGACATCTGGTTACAAAGGATGGGGAGATGGCAAAGGTATTGAATTTATTCTTCTACTCAGTCTTCACAAATTAATCGGGGGGCTTCAGTAACCAAAACTGCAGTGTTTATCCTCATGACACAACACAGGAAGCACCTCCATGGTTAACAGAGGACAGAATTAAAATTAGACTTGAGAAACTTAACATTAATAAATCACCGGGACCAGATGGCTTGCAACCGAGGGTACTTAGGGAACTTAGTCAAGTGATTGCCAGACCGTTGTTCCTAATTTTTACAGACAGTCTACTGACTGGAATGGTGCCAACTGAGTGGAGAAAAGCCAATGTAGCACCAATATTTAAAAAGGGCCCAAAATACATCCCTGGGAATTACAGACCAGTTAGCCTAACATCAATAGTATGTAAACTCTTGGAGGGGATGATAAGGGACTATATACAAGATTTTAGTAATAAGAACGGTATCATTAGCAGTAATCAGCATGGATTCATGAAGAAACCAAACCAACCAAACCAATCTACTAACCTTCTATGAGGAGGTGAGTTGCCATCTAGATAAAGAAAGGCCCGTAGACGTGGTGTATCTGGATTTTGCAAAAGCATTTGACACAGTTCCCCATAAACGTTTACTGTACAAAATAAGGTCCGTTGGCATGGACCATAGCATGAGTACATGGATTAAAAACTGGCTACAAGGGCAAGTTCAGAGGGTGGTGATAAATGGGGAGTACTCGGAATGGTCAGGGGTGGGTAGTGGGGTTCCCCAGGGTTCTGTGCTGGGACCAATCCTATTTAATTTGTTCATAAACGACCTGGAGGATGGGATAAACTAATATAAGAAGCTGGGGGGGAACTGACTAACTGACACTGACATCCTTAGTAACACTAATACAATGATCAGTGCTAAGAACATACACTGTCACTGCACTAATGACACTGGCTGGGAAGGGGTTAACATTTAGGGGTAATGAAATGGTTAACTGTGTGTCTACAAGGTTTACTGTGTGTACTGCATGCTGTTTTTACTATGCGATGTGCCAGTTTTTACTCTCTGCTGTCTGTAGAGAGCCCCATGTTGTTTACCTGTGTTTTTTCTCTTCTGTCATTTGCTCAGCCAATCAGGTGGTCCTAGCCATAAATTATTGGCCGGGACCCACTGATCGGCTTGTTATGCAGCAAATGCATGAGTGGATCTGTTAAAAAGCCCTGTCGTACAGGTATGTTACGGTGCCTCTAGGAGTGTACATATACTGCGGCGGGTTAGCAAGTGGTTAACTGTAGAATGGGTGGGAACGCTATTATCCCTATAGGGACAACCCTATTGTCCTGCACGATCTGCTACCAACTATGTCCACTGGACACAGTGGATGACCAATCACTATACCGGCCCGCTGCTAGTGCCATGTGATCACTCACAGCAGATCACATGACAGTTGTAAACAATGAAAGGCTTCCTGTCATGCCATTCATTGCATACAATTGCGTTGCTAGCTGTGATTGGTCACAATAATCACATGGTACAAACAGAGCCAGTCACAGCCCATTTGTACCATGTGATTAGCTGTGACCAATAACAGCTAATTACAACAATAGACAGTGTCTACACACTGTCATTCATTAAAACATATTTGCTTATAGTAGTGAAATTCACTGCAATAAGCAAACATAGTATGTAAAAAAAAAATTATTGCTCTGGTCACAGTATGTTAAAAAAAAAGAAAAGATCAAAAAGAAAAAAATATTTTACAAAATTCAAAAAAATTATTACTTTTTTTTTTTTTACATACTGTCACCAGATAGTGTCCCTGGTCACTGCCACACCAGTTATATGATATAGCTGTACTGCAATGGTGACAGTAAGTAAAAAATAAAACATTTAACCACTACCTACCCGGCCCATAGCAGATGACGGTCGGGCGGTGGTTCAGTTATCCTGACTGGGCGTCATATGACGTCTAGCAGGATAACATGCCACTGCGTGCCCACGGGGGCACGCATCGCGACGATTGGTGGAGCGGTGTGTCAGTCTGACACACCGCTCCACCAATCTTGGTAAAGAGCCTCCGGCGGAGCTTGGTAAAGAGCCTTGTAGCGAAGCATTGGTTGCCATACATTCCTGTTTACCATGGGGTTGTATCTGCTGCTTCCCATGTGAGGGATTTACCATCATCTCTCAAGGACTGTAATTTGTTCTTAACATGTAAGGTGTCAATGCAAGTATGCTTCACCACTAGCCCACCTTTCTGAGGGCAGAATGTTTTCATACAGTTGCAATATTGGGTACCATGTACTTTGTTTTTATATAGTCACTGTCTGTCTATAATAGATTCAACAGGGGTCTTAAACCATGCTTATAGCACTAGGTTTTTTCATTTGTTTCATATTTTGGATCGGACAGACCAACTGGTTTGTTATACACATACCAATCCCTCCTCCCTCTCTTTGATTACTGTATAAATGACACTGGCAGGGAAGGAGTTAACACTAGGGGCCGATCAAAGGGTGTGTTCCCTGGGAGGTGTTTCTAACTGTGGGGGGGTGAACTGACTGGAAGTACAGAGAGATCCCTGTTTCTAATCACTAGGCACAGACGATCACTCAGTACTCCCCTGATAGAATGGGGATCTGTTTGTTTATATTGACAGATCCCCCTTCTAGCTCTCTGTGGAGTGATCGCGAGTGGCTGGTGGACATCGAGGCAGCCGATCACATGCATTGGCTCCAGCGCCATGGGAGCGCGCGTGCCCAATTTATCTATCACACAAACTGACGTACAGCTATAGTGATTCGCGTAATAGAGCCGACCTGACGCAGTATAATGACAGCGGCTGGTCGGCAAGTAGTGCCTTTCATGATTAATAATTTCACTTTCAACTGTTTTGTTGCCCTTACAAATGCCATATCTACCAATTTCTTCATAAGCAACTTCTCACTTAGCTTCCTTAAATGTATACAATGGCCATAAAATCCATACTGTAAATGAGAGAACCAGAACCTTTGCTAAATGGAAAATGGGTTTGATAATAAAATTGGCAGTGTCTCCTCTCCACCCAGGACAGGGCCTCTGTAAATAAAGGTTTTGTAAGATCATAAGCTCAATAATAGCCAGTAATGCCAAGCTTGGGTTTCCGAAGTGAGCAAGTCCTTTCTTGTATTAAAAGAGGTATGGACTCCGGAGAGAGAGAGATATCACATTGTGCCCCTGTACAAATCATTAGTAAGAACTCATCTGGAATATGCAGTTCAGTTTTGGGCACCAGCTCTTAAAAAAGGATATCGGGGGGAACTGGAGAAAGTGCAGAGAAGGGCAACCAAACTGATAAGAGGCATGGAGGAGCTCAGCTATGAGGAAAGATTAGAGGAACTGAATTTATTCCCTCTAGAGAAGAGGAGATTAAGGGGGGATATGATCAACATGTACAAATACATAAGTTGTCCAATAAGTGAACTTGGTGTTGAGTTATTCAAAGGTCATCATAGAGGACAAGGGGGCACTCTTTACGTCTAGAGGAAAAGAGATTTAATCTCCAAATACGGAAAGGTTTCTTCACAGTAAGAGCTGTGAAAATGTGGAATAGACTCCCTCCAGAGGTGGTTCTGACAAGCTCATTAGATTGCTTTAAAAAAGGCCTGGATACTCTCCTAAATGCACTTAATATAACTGGGTACTAACATTTATAGGTAAAGTTGATCCAGGGAAAATCCGATTGCCTCTCAGGGGAAATGGAAGGACTGTTTCCCCTGCTGAAGCAAATTGGATCATGCTTTGCTGGAGTTTTTCCCCTTCCTCTGGATCAACTGTGGGTGAAGGATTGTGTATATGGGATTGTATGATTTTTTTTTTTAGTTGAACTGGATGGGCTTGTGTCTTTTTTCAACCTGGCTAACTATGTAACTATGTAAAGGGGATTCCCTTCCTGGGAAAATAAACAGTAATCTAAACAAAGTAATTGGGAGCAGAGGAACTACTGCAGCCAGAATATAACATTAACCATAAGTACATGGATGCACACCAGCATTGGCGGCTGGTGCTCAAAATTTTTTGGGGGGCGAGAAACTGTGCCCATCAAATGCCGCTACTGTGCCCGTCAAATGCCACCACTGTGCCCACTGTGTTGGGACGTCACTGCTTTGTGCCCCTCTGACCGGCTCGATCCCCGTGCTGTCCGTGCAACACATGCACGCTGCGTCTTCTGCGCCTGCGCTGTGTGGAGGCGCGGTGCAGTGGCGACTCAGGGGGCCCGCCCATGGAGGTGTGGTCGAGAGGAGATTACACTCAGCTGTTCGGCATTACGTGGAACAGCTGAGTGCTGGGGTTTCTATTTACACCACTCAGTCAGTGCAGGTCAGGTAGGGCCAGGGACATGACGTTCCTTGGAGGAGTCTGTGTTTGGAATCTCAGCTTTTTGGGTAAGCCACACTATTTACCTTTCTTTTTTGTGCATTGATGGTTATCTTTTGGTGATATACCAGCTCACACAGTCGTAAGTCCCCTGTCTGCTTTTTATTCTTCAACAGCATTCCCACCAGACAGCGGCTTTCCCAGCTTGTGCCTTTCCAGACCTCCCAGCCATCTTCCCCCATTTTCCATCGGTCTGTGAGTGTTACCACCTGTCAACTTAGGTAGGTTTTGTCTATTTTTGGATGCTCTTATTGGTTGGAGGGGTTATATTATTTTTCCCTCCCTATGTATATACCCACCTTTTTTAGACATTTTGCCATTTTTATTTTTGTTTTCTTACCTTTGTTTTTTCCCCCTGCTTTTCTTTCCAGATCCTCCTTTTTTTTTTGGGCCCCAGTGCATATGCCAGCCCACTGTTGGTCTGAATTCTCGGAACCCAGTGGGGCTGTCGGGTGTGAAGAAGGGGACATTGTTTTCTCCCCCTCCATTTCATGGCTTCCATTTCTCTTTTTTCTATTGATTACCATTTGGTGGATGGGATCTGTGGGAAACTCCATGCCATAGTATTCCTCACCTTTTAAGATTTTTGGATGCATACATGTACTTTCTTAGCTATTATGATGTAAGTATTGCTATGTCTGTTGTATTCAATATATATGTAGCACCATTTGTCAGGACTTGTTGGTTGATTATTGTGTATTTAAATCTCATAGACACTGTACTTCCTGTGAAAAATCCCTGATGAAGGAGACTACAGTTCATCTCTGAAACGTCGTTGGGTTTAGGATTGTGTACCATGTTATTATGCTAAACGTTTGTACTATATTATGCATCCTTTCATTTATATTTATTATGTGTTTCTCATGTGTACAATAAACTTTATATTTATATATATGTATATTGTTTTGGTAGTGCCTTTAAAGTCCCACCCCTAGGGAGTCCCTCTATTTCCATATTCATTTGGGATGTGGCACACCTTTTTTCTAACAGTTCTTTTCGGATATCCCTCTTTCATTTGTGCCCATCAAATGCCGCCACTGTGCTTGCCTAAATGCAGCCACTGTGCTCGTCTAAATGCAGCCATTGCGCCCGTCAAAAGCAGCCATTGTGCCCGTCAAATTCAGCCATTGTCCCCGTCAAATGCAGCCACTGTGCCCTTCAAATGCCACCACTGTGCCTGTCAAATGCAGCCACTGTGCCTGTCAAATGCAGCCACTGTGCCTGTCAAATGCAGCCACTGTGCCTGTCAAATGCAGGCACTGTGCTGCCAAATGCAGCCACTGCGCCCATCAAATGCAGCCACTGTGCCCTGCAAATGCAGTCACTGTGCCCCACCCCTGCTTGCCCGCTGACTGCCCAGCTGACTGCCCGGCACTTACCTCATCTTGGTGGGGATCAGGCAGCGGGTCAGGCGGTGAGCTGTCAGATGAGCAGCGGGTGATGGGGGAGGACCCTGTGTCCTCTATTTGTCTCGTCTTCTGCTAGGCGTCCAATCACAGCGCCAGTGCCTTCAGCCAATCAGGTGATGAGTATTAGACCCACACCTTCTGATTGGCTGAGAGGCGGTTCAGTGTTAGAAAAAGCGAATATTCACTTGATTTTCTAACACACCTGGGTGGGTTTGTAGCGCAATGCGAGTCCACCTTTTTTGAAGACTATTAGAGCCTATGGCTGGAATTCAGGTGCCTGGCATCCAAAAAAGCATCTCCATACTACACAGAGGAGGTTTGCATGACAGAGGGGGCGGCACCCAAGCCCTTAATAACAGCACATACTAAAATTGACTTATCTGTCCCTGACACTTGATGGCAGTGTTTACAGGCTCCTGGCACCATGACCCACATTTGGGGTACATTCTCAAAAATTTTCCCATTCCGGGATAGAATTTTACACTTGTTTGATAAACTTGTTGGAGATCAAAATTCCCAACAAACCCCAGATCACTGTATTGTCCATGTTGCCAGGCTCCTATAAACAAATTAAGAAAAGCTTATTTGGGCATTTCATCACCACTGCCCGCTCTGTGATCGCAAACACTGGCTTGGTCAAAGCACTATCGCTGGCTGAATGGGCTTGTAACATTTACCTTTGGAACGTATGATTGTGTGGGATGAGGATAAAACCGAGTCCAACAATCTTATGTGGACAGTGTTGTCCCATTTTAGATATGTCTCTGTTTTGTACGTATATATTATTAGCATTCTTCTAATAATACTTGATTAAACATAATAGCACATACATTCAATGTACTGTACATACAGGTATCATTAGCAAAGGACCCAGCAAGAGTTCTGGTGAAATTGCACACAAATAACCAGGTTTATATTGTTATTGATAAAGATACCTCCATATGAATATTGCACCAAAGTTCAGTTGCAGGGGCCCTTGAGGGTGATCGCAATGTGGTGTGTGTCACAGTGTCAGAGACCTATAGAGAGGATCAATGGTGATGGGAAGATCCTTCAGCTGTTTGTCAGGGAATGCCTGAATGATTAATTTTGTCAGCAATGTTGGTTGTTTAATTGATCAATGAACAACAGTGCCTCCAATACAAAAATCATTTATAAAAAAATCATTAGACTGACTAAATTAATTATTAGTTAATTTTGCCCATGCAGAAATCCTTTGAATAACCCAATAAAATCAGTGTGAGTATTTACTGAGACTTTCAAAAACAAATTAATATTTATTTACAAGTCACTTTACAAACACCATAAATAATAGTCAGATTGGGATATGCATAGACACTTTGCACTGAAGTTCTAAAACTGTTACTGTAGAGTATATATAGATTAGATTGAATTAAAAAAAGAATTTCCCCATTTGGCAAATAATAATCTGTGTTTGACTAACTTGGCCTGTGAACCCGCTGTAGTCAAATTCCCGGGAGAAGCCAGTCTAAAATTATACCAATACGGCAAATTAAAATTACCACATTTTGGGGTGTTTAGGATATCTAATGTGGTAGCAAATCAGCTAGCAGACAAATAATTGCTCACAGAAAAATCAATAAGAGAAATGGAAACTATAGATACCCTTCCATAAGTGGGTGTAGGCTTTAAAATGGTTGCTGGCTCTTACTGGTGAAGTGTCCTGATGTATGTCCCTGTAGATGATGGGTGTGCATCCTGTGTTGTGTCCATCTTCAGATGATAAGATCTGATCGTTATTTTCAAGTGTCCCTTTTTGTCTAGCTGACTTGTTATATCATTAGTGAGGAGAATACACTCATAAAAATCGCAGAAGGTCCAGAACGTGTAACCTTACTTCTCATTGGTGGACGGCATAATCAACTATGTATTTACACAAGCATGAGCTCCCTTAGCCACTGGGTGGCACTCTGAAACTAGAAATCTAGAACTCAGATTTTCAGGGAGAAGGAATTTTCTATAACACCTCATCATTATATTAACTCTAAATTAACTATAAATATTTTATATGATAAATTAATAGTTTTCCATAAAGGATTCAACTATGTTAGTTGGCCTGAAAACATGAAATGCCCTTCAGAGTCTGGCAGTTTCCTAATTTGTGGTAGTAGCATTTACATGGAATTTTTTTTTTAAACTGCAACTAGATATACATTTCAGTCCATAATTACAATATTGATGATACACCTAAAAGAAGTAAAATAATTTGCATACTTAAACCACTACCTGATTATGGCTACATTATAACACACACAAACGGAATATCTCTAACAATGTTGATCACTAATAAGCAAACCTTATTAATATTAAGAAACTCATTTTCCACCAATGTAATATTTTGTCAGGATAAAATATTTTTGTATCCGTTCCACATATATACATTGCAACATTGTGTTTCCAGAATGACGGCTACAGCACGGACCTACTTTGCTGGGAGGCCATCAATAGACTCCCTCCCCTTTGCACGCTCCCTGCGCACACCATGCAGGGCGCGCATGGCGCATGCTGTGATTACCGAGTCAATGAGACTCAGGTGATCACAGATCAGAGTAAGGGGTTGATCCCGGCCCCTTACCATGTGATCAGCTGTCAGCCAATGACAACTGTTCACGTGATGTAAACAGAAGATCGGTAATCGCTTTTTTTTTCTTCTCACGCTGACAGCACGAGGAGAAAAAAAAGCCTATCAGCGGCTTCTGTTGAAGGGACATCGGTCCCGAAGAGGAAGAGGTGAAGCTGCCTCCTCTGTGCCCACCAGTACTGCCTGCTAGTGCCACCTGCCAGTGCCACAAATCAGTTCCCACAGTGCCAAGAATCAGTGCCCACCAGTACATAAAAGTGCCAGCAATCAGTGCCACCTGTCAATGCCCACCAGTGGTGCCAATCAGTGCCTCATCAGTGCCACCTAGCAGTGCTGCCTATCAGTGTCACCTACCAGTGCCAATCAGTGCCCATCACTGCCACCCATCAGTGCCACCTATCAGTGCCACCTATTAGTGCCCTTTAGTGCCACCTATCAATGCCCTTTAGTGGTGTCCATCAGTGCCACCCATCATTGCCACCTCTCAGTGACCATCAATGCCACCTATCAGTGCCCAAAAGTGCCATCTCATTTGTGCCCACCAGTGCCACCTATTAGTGCCCATCAGTGCCACCTTATCAGTGCCCATCAATGCAGCCTATCGGTGCCCATCAGTGCAGCCTATCAGTGACAATCAGTGTAGCCTCATCAGCATACATCAATGAAGGAGAAAAATTACTTGTTTGCAAAATATATTAACAAAATATAAAACGGTTTTGTATTTTTTTTTTTAATCCTGTCTTTTTAAATTTTTTTTAACAAAGAATAAAAAACCCAGAGGTGATCAAATACCACCAAAAGAAAGCTCTATTTGTGGGGAAAATTTATAAAAATTTAATTTGGGTACAGTGTTGTATGACTGCGCAATTGTCATTCAAAGAGTGACAGTGCTAAAAGCTGAAAATTGGTCTGGGCAGAGGGGGGGGTTTAGGTGCCCAGTGCGCAAGTGGTTAAAGTCATACTGTATAAATATGTCAATGATAACTACAGTTATTTTGTCCAGTAAAAAAGTTTATCATACATTGGGAAAAACAAAAAAGACATAAAACCCTGACTTTTTTTTTTTTTTTAGCTCAATCTCAATTATACATCCTACAGTGCATTGAAAAAGTATTCATACCCCTTGAAATTTTCCACATTTTGTCATGTTACAACCAAAAATGTAAATGTATTTTATTGGGATTTTATGTGGCAGGCCAACACAAAGTGGCACATAATTGTGAAGTGGAAAAAAATGATAAATGTTTTTCAAATGTTATTACAAATATTTGAAAAGTGTGGCATGCATTTATATTCAGCCCCCCTGAGTCCATACTTTGTATAACCACTTTTTGCTACAATTACAATTGCAAGTCTTTTTGGCTATGTCTCTACCAGCTTTGCACATCTAGAGAGTAAATTTGTTGCTATTCTTCTTTGAAAAATAGCTCAAGCTCTGTCAGAATGGATGGAGAGCATCTGTAAACAGCAATTTTCAAGTCTTGCCACAGATTCTCGCTTGGATTTAGGTCTGGACTTTGACTGGGCCATTCTAACACATGAATATGCTTTTATCTAAACCATGCCATTGTAGCTCAGGTTGTATGTTTAGGGTCATTGTTCTGCTGGAATGTGAACCTTCGCCCCATCTCAAGTCTTTTTCAGACTCTAACAGGTTTTCCTCTAAGATTGCCCTGTATTTGGCTCCATCCATCTTCCCAGCAACCCTGACCAGCTTCCCTGCTGAAGAAAAGCATGCCCTTGAATAGTAAGAACAGAATCCAATCTAGATTTGTAGGGGGGGAAGCGCCCCCCACTTTCAGGACACCCCTAATGGGTTCTAACTGTGTCATGGGTGGGGGGCGGTATACCCAGCCCCCAGGTTACCTTATAAGCACTAGTATATTGTTGATATCTGTAGAACTGAAGGAGGAAAAAGTAGACAAACCAAATTAGCGATAGCCATAAGATCGAGTATTAACATATCTATAGCTGGTACAAACCCAGACCACCTCAAATTGTCATTGTAACTATTCATGAGGAACACATATTAAGACAATTATTTAAAACAATTGTGAGGGAAAGCATAGGTGTGTGGTACCGTAAGGTTGCTAGAAAAAAGAAAAAAGAAAAAGGGGGGAATGGGCTCAATAGAGTGAGCCTCATCCAAATATAAGAATTCTCAATATGGTGAATTCTGTCACCAACCTTATACCGTATGGGAACTCCTGGAACCAGCTTCCATGAGGTCAAAATAACTAGTACCTATAGGTACCACTTACATTGGAGTTTAACAGAGAAAACCGATTCAGCAAAGTGGAAAGACAAGTATAGAAAAGAAGGTAGGAAAGGAGGGAAATAAAGAAGACCTAGTGACCGAATGAGTCCCATCCCCTCTCAGGAAAAATGGGCGGAGTCAATTGGTGAGTTTCAGCTGTATATATTGGGTCCAAGATTCCCAGATAGCCTCAAATTTCTCATTAGTGTCCAACAAAGTGCTTACTATGTTTTGCCGAGCCATAATCCAGGAAATGTTCCTTTTGACCAAGGTGAAGAAAACGTATGGTTGTTTCCAGGCTCGGGCAATTGTCAATTTAGTCCCTAGGATAATAAACATAATAAGGCGTTGAGCCAGTTTGGTGGCCTTACGGACTGGGAAGTTGAGCAGTGCTAGGTGGGGAGATTTCTGTATGGGGAGACCCAAGATTTTACAGAGTAAGTGGAAGACTTTGTTCCAGATACCTCTAATATTGGGACATTCCCACAATATATGCAGTACTGATCCCACGTGCCTGCAATTTCGGAAACACTGGGGGGGGGGGTGTCGGGTAGATTTTAGCTAGTTTTTGTCACAAATGTCATGTCTACCTCAATGCAGGTAGTCAGACACTGTAGCTAGCTACTGTGTGCTTCACCTATAGCAGCCCCCTTTCCCTTAAGACAAGCAGGCCTACCAGTACTTGGTTTCCCCAGGACTTATACACAATGCTATAGTGTCTGGCCACCACACCAGGGCAGACGCGAACAGAGCAAACAGACTACTTGCAGTTTAGCAGACAGATAGCATGGTTCTAAGTCAGTCGAGGTAATAAGGCAGGCTGAGTTCAGGGAATAATCCAATATCCGATCTGGATAAGATTACTGGATCCATGGACACGGGAGAATTATCAACGGCTAACACTGAGAAGGGTCTGTGTACCTTAGTCAACGGAATCTGTAGACTGTGTGTTAGGTCCCTATCAATGAAATTGCTAGCAGCACCAGAATCAATGAAAGCGGAGAGGTGGTGAGAGAACTTGGCAGACCTAAGTTGTGCAGGAACAAATAAGCCATTTCTGAGGGAAACAGACACAGTATGGTCTATAGAAGTGGACCCCACCCACACTAGACTCTTGGTGTTTCTCAGTCTATTAGGACAGTCAGTGACAAAGTGACTGTGGTTGCCATAATATAAACAGAGTCCCTGAGATCTCCTTCTAGCCTTTTCCCCGGGAGAGCACCATTTTGCATGGGCTCATCCTCCTGGAAAGGTTGAGAGGGCTCAGGAAAAGAAGAAGAGGTGGGCAGCGTACTGGGAGATAAAGAAACAAACCTTTCTGTAAGCCTTTTCCGTAAATGCCTGTCAATACGGATGGCTACTTGCAAGGCTTCCATCAATGACTTTGGTTCAGGGTAGTGAACTAAGGAGTCCTTGATGGAGTCTGATAAGCCTAACCTGAATTGGCTTCTTAGAGCATTAGCATTAGCATTAGCTTCTGCTGAGTGGGCACGATCAGGATCATCATAGATTAAACTCAGGGCCTTGAATAATTCTTCAACTGACCCTCTGGCTGGGTCATCTGTGGAGAGACTAAAAGCCCAAGACTGGGGATCCCCATGCAACCATGTAATAATCAGGCTGACCCACTGTGCTTCAGAACCAGAGGAGTGTTGTTTGAGCTTAAAGTATAGCATACAACTATTTTTAAAGTAGAAAACACATTGGGATCACCAGAAAAACGGTCAGGTGGGTTAACTTTGGGCCTGCGTTACTGCTGGAGGTGTGTTTACATGCAAAGACAATTCCTGGACTTGTCAGTTTGCACATTTCCTCAGCAAATAAACGGGCCTGTGCACAGTCCATCTTGACAGAAAATTTTTTCAAAGGCTTGTGATAATGTCACGAATGTCACATCTACCTCAATGCAGGTGGTCAGTAGGGATGAGCCGAACACCCCCCGGTTCGGTTTGCAGCAGAACATGCGAACAGGCAAAACATTTGTTCGAATACTGAAAATGGACATTTGCACTCTTATGATTTAGGAGTAGCATGGTGCACTTTTTGGAGGAAATGTTGCACTTTTTTGTAATTACATTTCATATATAGCAGTGGTTCTCAACTCCTGTCCTCAGGACCCACTAACAGGCCAGATTTGAAGTATTACCTTGAGGAGATGCAGACTAGAATACTGCAATGACTGAGCAGCAAATGATATCACCTGTGATTAGGGATGGGCTGAACACCTCCCTGTTCAGTTTGCAGCAAACATGAGGGCAGGCAAAAAATTTGTTCGAACACACGAACACCGTTAAAGTGTATGGGACACGAACATGAATAATCAAAAGTACTCATTTTAAAGGGTTATATGCAAGTTATTATCATAAAAAGTGTTTGGGGACCTGGGTCCTGCCCCAGGGAACATATATCAATGCAAAAAAAGTTTTAAAAAGGCAGTTTTTTCGGGAGCAGTGATTTTAATAATGCTTAAAGTGAAACAATAAAAGTGAAATATTCCTTTAAATTTCTTCAGGTTTGGTATGGGTATTAAAGGGAATCCCGCGCCAAAATAAAAAAAATGGCTTAGGGGTCCTCCTCAAAATCCATACCAAACCCTTCAAGTCTAGTATGGATTTTAACCACTTTCCTACCCAGCCATAGTCATATGACGTCCTGGGATGGGATCTCCCATCCTGGGTGGACGTCATATGACGTCCTGGGATTCCCGGCCGTCTAGGGGGCGCGCGCCACCGGGGGCGCACCCGCCGCGTTGCTCGGGACCCGGTGCGTGTGCCCGGCGCCCACGATGTCTGCCGGGCACCCGCGATTGCCCGTTAACCGGGCCGGACCGTGGATCTGTATGTGTAAACACACAGATCCACAGCCTGTCAGGTGAGAGGAGAGCGATCTGTGTTCCCAGAACGGAGGAACACTGATCGGTCTCCTCCCCTTGTGCGTCCCCTCCCCCTACAGTTAGAATCATTCCCTAGGAAACATAATTAACCCCTCCTCACCCCCTAGTGGTTAACCCCTTCACTGCCTGTCACATTTACACAGTAATCAATGCAATTTTATAGCATTGATCGCTGTATAAATGTGAATGGTCCCAAAAATGTGTCAAAAGTGTCCGATGTGTCCGCCATAATGTCGCAGTCACGAAAAAAAATCGCGATCGCCGCTAAAAAAATAAATAAATATTTTTTTTTAAAAATGCCATAAATCTATCCCGTATTTTGTAGACGCTATAACTTTTGCGCAAACCAATCAATATACGCTTATTGCGATTTTTTTTACCAAAAATATGTAGAATACGTATCGGCCGAAACTGAGGAAAAATTTAGTTTTTTTAAAAAAAAATTGGGATATTTATTATAGCATAAAGTAAAAACTTGTGTTTTTTTCAAAATTGAAGCTCTTCTTTTGTTTATAGCGCAAAAAATAAAAACCGCAGAGGCGTTATTAGCCATTATTAGAATTCCAAAAAACTGCAGAAAAAACAAATCTTCCAAATATAGTGATGTCTTCCGACAAATAGTCCTCCACCATACATCTAGCAATTCAACACCCAATGCGAATGGATAATTGATCTGCTTACCAGACATCAGTGGATAAAGAACATGTAATAGCCCAAATAGCCAAGACACCTAAAGTATCCAGTACCCCCAAGAAAAACAACAAACCTATTTCGAATCCCAAGAACCACCCCCCACCCACACCCTATCCCGCCTACCTAGTGCATACTTACAATAGGTTCGGACCTTTGGATACTAGACCCCCAGATTACAATTACTATGAACAGAATCGTAATTATTATCCCCCCAGACCCCGCAAGGGATGTTCAGAGGAAACTTCAGAGGAAGACCGGGACCATACTATAATCAACAGCAAGGGGGAATGGAGGGGCTGGAAGGAACCTTATCACATTCCACCCAGTTCCCCACATATCCCCAAAGAACCTATAGACAAAGAGGTAGAAGAGGGAAAGGGAGACAGAAAAAGAGCCAAGTAAATCAGGGTATTTTTAACCTAGCAGGTGTTCCATTTTCAGATCAAGAACTGGAAGTGCTCAATCAAGGACTTAAATTTGCCCCCAACAAGGATGTAGATAAATTTGATTTATCGACATCTAAAAATATATTAGAAAGCTAAATATTAAGAAACATTTTGCCAACTCAAGTACTAACCCAAGGACGCCAAGCAATGAAGAATTTTTTACACATAGTGGCCTAAAAAACAAATCTATTTTAACCCTAAAAAGGGAACAAATCATCATATAGAAGTTTTCAAAAATATGGTACAAGATGAGGTGAGAGATTTGCCAATCACCAAACGCACCTCAAGGGAACGAATTTGGGAAGGGGTTAAATCATTTGAAGAAAATAAACAAATAGTGGTGAGACCGGCAGATAAGGGGGGTGGGTTAGTGGTACTTTCAAAGGAATACTATTATCAAGAAATGGACAAGTTACTTAACGACCAAACTACATATCAAAAATTAAAGGGGGACCCCACTATATGGTTAAAAAATGAACTCATTGATTGGGTATCAGAAGGATTGCACAAAAAATTCTTAACCTAAAAGAAGCAGATTATCTCATCTCACATGCCCCAAAAATTCCTGTAATGTATACAGTGCCCAAAATACATAAAAATAAAGACACTCCTCCAGGCCGACCCATAATTAGTGGGATTGATTCCCTTTTTTCTAGACTTGGTGAATATCTTGATGGATTTTTCAAGCCTCTAGTATACCAAAGCCCATCCTATTTGAAAGACAGTAAAGATCTGATTGTATTGTTACATAAGATGGTAGCTACAGAAGATGCTATTATGGTAACAGTGGACATCGAGTCCCTATATACCAATATTCGACACATGGATGCACTAGAAGCCCTTAAATGGGCACTAGAGAGGGAAACCAAATTGAAGAAAGCTCAAATTAGTTATCTCATCAAGGGCTTAGAATTAGCCATGAGGAATAATTATTTTTGGGCAAGAGATGAGTACTACAACCAGATAGGAGGCGTAGCTATGGGGGCCCGTTATGCCCCAAGTGTGGCTAATGTGGTTCTCAATAAGTGGGAATATGAAACCATTTTCAAAAATAAAAACAGGTCATTAGTTTTCTACAAAAGGTATATTGATGATGTTATCCTATTCTGGAAAGGGTCGATGACTAGCTTTCAATTGTTCCTGACACAAATGAATGACAACCTTTACGGCCTGAAATTAACGGCGGAATTTAGTGATATTTCTGTCAATTACTTGGATTTAACAATAACAAAAAATCATAGGAGGTTTGAAACTAAGACCTTTTTTAAGGTAACTGATAGGAATGGCTATGTGCCAACACATAGTTGCCATCACCCACAGTGGATAGGGGCAGTCCCCAAAGGACAATACATGAGACTCAAACATAACTGCACTAATGACACTGACTTTCATACTCAGGCCGAGGTGCTCACTGGGAGATTAGTAGAGAAGAGCTACCCGTCCAAAACATTGACCAAAGTACTAGCACAAGTATCCTCAATGGACAGGCAATCCTTATTGACAACAAAACCTAAACCTGAACATGGGGGCGAATTAGCCTTTATATCATTTTTCAACAGACAATATAAGCAAGTTGAATCCATAATTAAAAAATATTGGCCCATCTTGCTAAAAGATAAGGATCTATCATCCTCAATCCATCCCTAACCTAGATTCATTTACAGGAGGGCACCAGGATTGAGGAATAGAATAGCCTGGAATGTACCAGACCCCCCTGAAAAGTTGTCTACTTTTTTGGATGGATCTGGCTTTCACTTCTGTATGAGGTGTAAAGCCTGTAGAATGATGAAAAGGCCAGGAAACTCTAGGAAAGTTTCCCAATTCCAGTCTGTAGTAACCCAAGAGAAATTTAAAATCAAACCCCTTATTACATGCAATTCAGACCATGTAACCTATGTGCTGGAATGCCCCTGTTCCCTCCGATATGTAGGCCGAACAATGAGACAACTTAAAATCAGAATAAATGAGCATTTAACAGATATTAAAAAGGGCTTCCCAAACCATAATGTCTCTAGACATTTTAAACTATACCATAATAGTGACCCTTCACTTTGCACTTTCTATGGAATTGACAAGATTGTTAAGCATTGGAGGGGAACTCATATGAAAAGAGAAATCTCTAAAAATGAAACCAAGTGAATTTATAGATTAAGAACTATGCAACTGTTGGGAATGAATATAGAGCTAGACCTAAATTGTTTTTAGTCCAATGACTAATCCACAATTGCTTGGGGCTTGTGGTGGGCTCTTATACACTGTGCGGGTAGGGGCTACATAATTACCACCATCTGTTTAACATTGATTGGTATACGGCTGGTAATTATAGTGGCATATTCTAGCTAGGGTGTTTTTGTCATAGGCCTAGTGTTATTAGAATATATGCCACCACCTAGAGGACCCCGTTGATATTACAGAAAACATCATTGTTCATTCACGAATAGGGATTTAATAGTTAATACACTGCGCTATAGTATTAATCTATAATATACAATTTTTACATGTGAGGGCTTGGGAAAAACTAATTATTTTTTTTTATTAATCTGTCTTGGCAAATTGTTTTTTTTTAAGGATATCATATGCATTTCAATGGAGATTTGGCTAGTCTGTGTTTCCTGACCGAGGCTGAGGCTGCGCAAACATTTCTCCATAGCAACCATTCATGCTATTTAAACCGTGACCTTTAGTGATCAGGTACGTTTCCTGAGGACATAAATCACGAAACGTACGTTGAGGCGGTACCTGGTCATGTTCATTCTGTCTTGAGAAACTAAAAGTACATATAGAACTCTTTAATAAAACAATTCTTTTGAAAAAAGAAAATAAATTCTTAAGGGATAAACAAGCATTTGAAGAGGGCAAGGCCTATAAATGGTCTTCAAAATCCGGGGGTAAAAATTTGAATAATCCTAAACGTAATCCAACACATTACCCCAAGCATTCAGATATATCTGCTTCCTCCTCTGGGTCATCAAGCATTTCCTATTCCTCGTCCAAACATTCCGGACGATCAAGAAAACCTAAAAGACGTGAAGATGAGGACCATCCTTTGGTCAATAGTACCAAAAAAACCCTTTCCCAAATCACAATCCTGGAATCCTCCAACTGGGAGCCAGAGCTCCATGGCACAAATAACAATGTCCACCAACAATGCTGGTGAATCTACACCAGCTGAAATCCCTCTACCAACACCATTAGGCAAAATTCCATCAATCTTTTTTCCAAAAAAACAGGGGAACCCGCAGGCACCCCCAAACCAACCACCATCGTGAATGGATCATCTTCCTTGGATGTAGTAAATCTATCATCACACATCCTTACTCCCGACGAAATCTCAGTTCTTTCAAAGGGGCTGACGTTTTGTCCGAATAACAGACTAGACAAATTTACAGCTATAAAAGACTTACACCTCTATACACGTAAATTATTATTAAAAAGCATGTTTGATAAACACAAATCAGAATATGAAGGCTGCCACACATTTAGTGAGTGACAAGCCCTCAACAATCTTAATGCTTTACTAAAAGAAAACGACCCTCAGGATCTACTTGACACATTAGACCTAGAATCTTTGCTCAAAGAAAATGAAGACACATCGGTCATACCTAAAAAATATTCCTTAAAAAAGGCCTCCTCCATGTACCCTGCCCCTAGTTCCAACCATGGCGTAACTACCTTTTTAAAAATGACTTCTGAGGAAATGAAATCTTTCAAATCCATACCCTCTCAAAAATCAAATTTAACCAAAAATGAACAAATTGCTTTACACAATTTATCTAACAACTATGATATTACCATCAAACCCAATGATAAAGGGGGGAAACACTATAAACAAATGTGTTTTAAAATCCTCAGAAATTGAGATTGGTACCACCCAGTGGGCACTGACATAGTGGAGGCCTTCAATAAAAAGTTCTACTCATTTGTAGATGATGCATTCCACAATAACATAATTTCTAAACAAACATGGGAATTCATCAGAATTCCCTATCCATGCGTACCAACATTCTACGCACTACCCAAACTACACAAAAACATCAAAGATCCCCCAGGGAGACCAATTCTCTCTGGGAATGGATCAATTACTGAAAATCTGTCGAAACTTATAGACGAACATATTAGACCTTTTGTTCTGGCCATTCCATCATTCATTTGTGATACTATTCATCTTTTACAAATTCTCCAGGACATTCAAGTCCTCGAGCATTGTATACTTGCAATCATTGATGTGGAAGCCCTCTACAGCTCTATACATCACTGTAGAGGGATTTCTTGCATCCAAAGGGTGTTATCCCAAACAAGCCATCACAAAGCTTCCTTCAATGAATTCATACTCCATTCCCTAGATTATATTCTCAACCACAACGTGTTTTCATTTGATGGCCGACTATCCCTCCAGGTGCAGGGCGTGCCCCTGGCTACGCCAATCTGTACCTGGGGGAGTGGGAAGACACCATTTTCCATGACGAGGATCTCTCTATGTACCTGCGCCACGTGGTTATGTGGCACAGGTACATAGATGACATCTTCGTCGTCTGGGATGGCCCCCAATCTCTTTTGAATGAATGCTTGGACACACTGAATAAGAATCAATTCAATCTTAAATTTACCATGTCATCTGATATGTCCAGAATCACATTTCTGGACATTGAAATCTCAATTAATGAATCCAAATTATTATCATGTAAACTCTTTAGGAAACACACTGCAGGGAATACGATACTGAATTCGTCCAGCTTCCACCCCAAGCCACTGATCGACTCTATTCCCTATGGCGAATATCTGCGGATAAAACGCAATTGTTCCAACCATAAATATGAGGCCAACAAACTGAAAAATCGACTTCTCAAACGTGGCTACAGTCACAAATTTCTAAAAAGAGCATTCAAATGTGCCAACTCGAAAAACAGACATGAACTGTTAGCTTCCAAACAAACCCCAATTATTAATTATACTTCAAGAATAATTACCACCTATACTAATGACCACAGCAAAATCAGACAGATATGCCAAAAATATTGGAATTTATTGACCTCTGACCCCACCATATGTCCCTTTGTGCCCCCTATGCCCCTAATTACCTACAGACGAGCTACCTCGGTGGGCGACCTATTAGTCCAAAGCGAATTTAAGGGCCAGAATAGAGGCGATCCCTGTACGACAGTAGGCACATTCCAATGTGGATCCTGTTCCTATTGTGTGTACATGGATACGAGGAAAAACGTATACTTACCCAATGGCATTCACTTTGTACCTAGACACTATGCCAATTGTCAGACAACGGGCGTAGTATATATGTTGTTATGCAATTGTAACTGCTTCTATGTGGGCAAGACCCTCCAAAAATTATGGCAAAGGCTCAATCGCCATATCAGGGCCATGCAAACAACTGATCCCGTCCTCCCGTTGGGCAGGCATGTGGCCCAAGTACATGAAGGTATTTGTCCTAAAATACCGTATATACTCGAGTATAAGTCGAATTTTTCAGCACATTTTTTTGTGCTGAAAGTGCCCCCCTCGACTTATACTCGAGTCAAGCACTTTTCTGCAGCAAAAAATTTCATTTTCCGAATCAACTTCGGGGCCCCGTATCTCAGGACCACTTCATGCTAGGAACCCCAACTTTGGTGTGCAAACCCAGTGGAACTGGTACCACAACATATCCAAAGCTGAAGTTTCTAGCACCAAGTGGCCCCGAGATACAGGGCCCCAAAATCGGTTCGGAAAATGTCATTCTCTGCTGCAGAAAAGTGCTTGACATTTTCTGAACTGATTTTTGGGGCCCTGTATCTCGGGGCCACTTGGTGCTAAAAACCCCAGCTTTGAAAATTTTATGGTGCCAGTTCCACTGGGTTTGCACACCAAATTTGGGGTTCTTAGCACTAAGTGGCCCTGAGATACGGGGCCCCAAATTCAGTCAACTGTGTCCATCTGCAGCAATGTCATTTCGGGACCCTTTGGGTTCAGAGACCCCAAATTTTGGCTGCAGCTAGGGGGCATCTAGGAACCCTTAACTTCCAAGTTTGAAGTTCAGGGGACCTATGGCTGCAAATGGGCACAGTGATGCTGCAAATGGGCATTGTTGACCCTCTTTTCCACTTCCAGTAGCTGTGCATTTCTCACCCTCGTCTTATACTCGGGTCAATAAGTTTTTCCCATTTTTTTGTGGTAAATTAGGGCCTCGACTTATACTCGGAACGACTTATACTCAAGTATATACGGTATCTGTTCTGGTGTTGGATCGCCTACACCCGAGCTCTCGTGGGTTTGATTATAACAAAATGCTCCTCCAACGAGAACTTCGTTGGATATCCAAGCTTGATGCGACTTTACCACCTGGCCTCAATGAAGCCTTTAATTTAAAGCCTTTCCTTCCAGGCTTAGCCACAGGGGGTTACGATAGGGATCTTTAAACCATTTACCGTTATTTTGCCCCTTCCCTCTTTTCCCTTTTTCCCTTTTCCTTTCCATGCTTTCTCTCCTTTCTCTATATACCTTCCTTCTTTCTTCCCTTTTGTCTTCTCACCTAGCCCCATGCTTAAAATCTCTGTTTAAACATTAGCTATAGGAAGGTTGCCTATTAAACATATTCTGATATTTCTACCAAGCTAGTATGTTTATTCTCAGTGCCTATTAAGCCATTGTCTTCTCCCTTTCTATGTATCATTACTTAATTGTAATTAAATTATTGTTTCTTTTCTGTGTTTTAGGAAATGACACAATTCTGTACAGGTGGGATCCCCATGCCCTGCTAGTGAATATGATGGTGGCAAAAAATCTGCTTTAATTTATACTTCTACCATCCCTTGCAACAATATTTTGGAACTGTTTGGATTCCCCATAATGCCTAGGGGAGTGGCTCGGGGGTGCTCCCCGACACGGAAAGGCCTCCGCTTCACGGTGGCGGAGGCATTCTTTTAGCAGCTCCCAGGCGCGGGCGCTTGATTTTCTGTCTCGCGCATGCGCAATAGGCCCTCCATCCAAGCCCTGGCATGCTGCCCTTCCTCCGTGTCGGCGGCCTCTGTCGACGCCGGACACCGTTGCGCCATTTTGCGGGATGACATCGGACGCCGCCCAGGCCGGGGAGCCGTGATTGGCAGATTCATCTTCCAATTCATCACCATACATTTTTCCTGGTACTTAAAACTCTGCCATACTTACCTCTGAGTAAAACTGATTAAAACTTTTCCCTTTCACCTGAATGCATAATGGGTTAAATGAAGTGGGACTAGTTATCTGGCCATAACCACTCCCACACCATCAGGTATTTAATCTCACTCTCAGCAAACACAAAACTCTGCTACACAGCTGAGAGGAGCACAGCTCCCCACACTGGATCTGTTTGCTTTGAGTGGCTAAGGTTAGTTATATATCTATGTATCCTTTTTCATGCTTTATCTTGATACAATCAAGGGGGAGAATTATACTTTGTATCTCTCCCTTCTTTCAAATGCACACTATGCTTATGTTCATAGTACATAGATACATACAATATCCCTACTTTCCTTTTTTGGTTTTTAGATGTGCGTCATTTCTGCCTTTTAGTGGCGGCTCTCGTGAGCCCTGCCGTGCCGCTCCTTCCCTGTTGGCATTGAGGCGAATTCCATACAGAAACAAGATTTATCTGTCTTGTGTATTATCCTGATTTTTTTAATCTAACTGGGATGACTGCCTCTATTCACTAATTTCCTGGGCATGGGAGTTCCATCTCGCAACATCACTGTGTACACCTTTGTTATAATAGAGAGTCAGATGTCTTGTAAGTATTGTTTTTGGATTAATATCTAGCTTGTTGTTCTGTTTTTTTCTGCGAATTGAAACCTACTGATCAATGTCTATCATGTTTCTTATTTGTTTATGCAGATGAAAAATCTACTTACTCATATATATATATATATATATATATATATATATATATATATATATATATATATGCAAATATTTTTTTCTTTTTAGAAATTTAATAATCTGCTTATCTGAAACCCCTGAGGAAGGAAGCATACATCATAAAAAGAAATTAATATTTTTGTGTTTTTTTGAAACATGTAGGGTGTTGTGTAGCAGTTGCACTACTTCTCTGACCATTTATTGGCCGTTGTAGTTCACCGTCTACTCTACTCTCTAGCAGCTGTATTTCTGACACCAACTGCTCTTGTTGCACTGTTGATTTTAAATGTCAGTATGTATTTTGCACAATTTGTATTAATAATATTTTGATACTTTTATCTAAGAATTTCTCTGTACTTCATCTGCATTCCTGATCCTTGTTGATCCACTGCCCATACAATCCCCTTGGGGTACCTAGCCTTTTGTGTCCATTCTGTCTTGCCTACGTTACTTCCTGTGCAGCTGGTTGTCGGTGAGACCCGGTGGAATGCACGCCATCCACGGAGGTGGACGCAGAGGTGACTTCATCTACCACTCTCTATGAGAAGACAGCAGCCCCAGTGCTGGGATAGGCACTTTTAAATGTAAGGAGCCATTTGGCCACTTTTATTACTTGTTTTTATTCAATAAACAATGTTATACTATGGAAGTTTTCTGCTCTCTCTATATATATTGCTTATACCCATGAGGAGGATGGTTCCCATCACCACCAGTCCTACATATGTGAGCATGCACAATCCTGCACAAGCACTATTTGACTATCTTTTTTAGGAAAGAGGTCAAATAGATCTTATAAGCAGATCACTTATCCATTCACATTGGGTGTTGAATTGCTAGATGTATGGTAGACGACTATTTGTCGGAAGACATCACTATATTTGGAAGATTCGTTTTTTCTGCTGTTTTGTGGAATTCTAATAATGGCTTTTCACTGATTCACCTAATTCTCATATGGAAGGACTTTATCAATTTGGATATTTTTGTTATTTGCACTTATTAGACATGTGCATTCGTTTTTGTCCGAATGCATTTTCGTCCGAATTTCAGGTATTTTCGTTATCGTTTTAACAAACGATAACGAAAGTGCAGAATCCAAAAAACGAAAGATCCGACATAAACAAATGCTTTATTTTCGTTTTCGTTGCTACAACAGTTCGATATAGATAGGAGATTCGACATGATGATGACAATAACAATCTGTGTCCATCAAACCTGTGGTCGAATGTGGCTAACCTTAGCTCTATTAGTCCAAGATTATTCTACATAGAGAGAAAAGATTCGACATAGAGAGATACGATTTGACGTAGGGCAGAAAAGATTCGATGTAGGGGAGAAAAGATTAGACGTAGGGGAGAAAAGATTAGACGTAGGGGAGAAAAGATGAATAAAAATAATGATAATGATGATGAATGTTATTGGCTGATTGTAACCAAAAGAGGAGGAACAGTAAAATAGCTAGAACTAAGTACACACGTACTTTGGATTATGGTGTCGGTTGAAAGTTCTAAGAAGATTCGACGGAGCAGGTAAACTATATGGCGTCGTACAGTTTAGCTGCTCCGTCGAATCTTCTTTGAACATTCGACAGACACCATAAGCCTTCAATGACAGATTCGACCTTAATTTGAATTTTCGGACGAATGCAATTTTTAACGAAAAACAAAAAAAATAAAAACGAAATTCGGGAGTAACTAAATAAATGTATTTTTCGGACGAAAACGAAATTCCGAAACAATATTTCAGTGTGCACATGTCTAGCACTTATCTGTGTTAAATGACTATATTATAGTTTAGATTTTTTTTCACTACATCGATTGGTCTAGGTATCTACTAGCCAACCATTCTAGCACACCCTACCCCCACTTTCTTTCTCACAATTGTAAGGAGTACACCACTTCTTTTAGGGGTGCAGCAATTTTTTATTTTTATTAATTTTAGTTTTTGTATAGTTTGGCGTGGAGTTTCATTTATATTCACACTAAATAGTTATCAAAACAAATGTACCCCTACCATTTCATAAAAAAGTGGTAAAAATGACAAGACACGGCTTGGGACAAGTCATTTATTGCAAAATAAAAATGTCCCACGAGGTCCATTCTTCTTCTTCTCTCACCGTGTCTTGTCATTTTCACCATTTTAACACATTTTTGTGAAATGGTAGGGGTACATTTGTACCCCGTTACCATTTCACACAGGGGGAGGCCGGGATCTGGGGGTCCCCTTGTTAAAGGGGGCTTCCAGATTCTGATAGGCCCCCCGCCCGCAGACCCCCACAACCACCGGGCAAGGGTTGTGGGGATGAGGCCCTTGTCCCCATCAACATGGGGACAAGGTACTTTGGGGGCTACCCCAAAGCACCCTCCCCATGTTGAGGGCATGTGGCCTGGTACGGTTCAGGAGGGGGGGTGCTCTCTCCTCCCCCCTATTTTCCTGTGGCCTGCCAGGTTGCGTGCTCAGATAAGGGTCTGGTATGGATTTTTGGGGGGACCCCCACACCATATTTTTTTTAATTTTGGCATGGGGTTCCCCTTAAAATCCATACCAGACCTGAAGGGCCTGGTATGGAATTTGAGGGGACCCCCACGCAATTTCTTTTTAAAATTTTGGTTTGGGGTTCCCCTTAATATTCATACTAGACCCAAAGGGACTGGTAATGGGCTGGGGGGATCCCATGCCATTTTTTTCAATGACTTCTTTTATCTGTATTGCAGGGACCGACAATTCATTATAGCCGTGAGTACTTTTAAATTACTTTTTTTCCTTTAGAAATGTCATTTTGTACAGGGACTGTTCTAAACACGGGAAACATGCGCCACTTTACAGGCATACTATAGACACCCTCCAGGTATGAAATTTAAAGGAATATTTAACTTTTATTTTTTCACATTATGCATTATTAAAATCACTGCTCCCTAAAAAACAGCCGTTTTTAAAACTTTTTTTGCATTGATACATGTCCCCTGGGGCAGGACCCAGGTCCCCAAACACTTTTTATGACAATACCATGCATTTAAGTCTTTAAAATTAGCACTTTTGATTTCTCCCATAGACTTTTAAAGGTGTTCCGTGACTTTCGAATTTGCCGCGAACACCCCAAGTTGTTCGCTATTCAGCGAACAACTTATGTTCAACTCGAACATTGGGCTCATCCCTAGTGGTCAGACACTATAGCTAGCAGAGGCTCTATGCCATTCTGCCAAGCTCCAGTTTTGTCCTAGGTCCCTCTCCCATTCCAGCATGAAGAGGGACTTGAAATCTGCCCTAGCCAGTGACAATTATGTGTCACTTTGTGTTGGTCTATTACATAAAATCCCAATAAAATACATTTACATTTTTGGTTGTAACATGACAAAATGTAGAAAATGTCAAGGGGTATGAATACATTTTCAAGGCACTGTATATGCTGTATCTATAAGTAGATGTAACAGGACCCAGTGATCTGACATAGAAATATAGAAATTAGCTTTTTTCAATGACACAAATATCTAAACAATACAAAACCCACTATCTAGCTCATAAAATCCTAATTTTGGACCGAACCGTCCGATATTTTTACATCTGTCCCCTGGCCAAATTGGTTTTCAATGCAAAGTGTGCACACCGAAGCAATTGACTGAGACAGACACAGTTCAGTGTAAAAGTTACTTCTCTTTATCGTGTCCTGTCTTCATGGCTTATATACTAGCAGCCGGATATTTCGTTATCAAATAAGACAAAGCGTATGCAAACCACAAAACAACCACAACATATATATATATTGTGACAAAGTATAGTCTTTAGCTAGTTCATGTCCATATAAGGGAGTAGCAACCGATCATAGCTATGTAGGGTATCTTGCTTCCAAAACTTTGGTGTTATCTCTTGAGTTTATTCTCGAAAGCAGGTGCAATCTTCTTTTAACTCTTTGCCGTTCAGTTCCACAGTAAGGGAGGGGTGAGCTAGAAAATATCTATTGAATATGGTAAAGGCTGATAAGCAGAGGCTGAAATATATACTTATATATTGGAATAGGCATTTCATCATGATACTCTAATCACATCCATTACAGTCTCCCCTTGAAATGTCTATTTCAATCTGTCCCTCATACTGAAAGTTCTACTCACCTGGTCCATTCTCCTTCAGCAACTTTTTTGGACAGTATATAGAGAAGAGCAGTGACTAACTCACTACCCCCCTTGATACAGTTTAGAGAAGGGCAATCAGGTGTTGTCTATCCCTGTAACCCCATGGTGTTGCATCTCGGGGAGGGAGTGTCTGTAATGGAGTGTAACACATAATTATCATCAAGTCTTACATAATCATCATCATCTGATATTTCCTGGTTCACAGACGTGGGAGTGGACTGGTCAACAGCTTTTTCTACACATTTCTTAAGACAGGGGAGAATACAGCAAATTATGGCAGCCATTATCAAGATGGCTATTCCTACCTGTTAATAATCCTTGCCCCCCCCCCCCCTTTGATCCAGGTGAAGTACTGATCCCAGTGTTTGGTGAGCCCTGAATTCCTTTTTAATTCCTTGGTTTCTGGATGGCTAAAGTCACCTTACCATTTGGGCCAGTGTTGTCTGGGGTATAGGTACAGCATGTACTTGTTTCAGGTATCATCTTACACACACACCCCTTTTCAGCTAGGATCCTATCTAAGGCCATATGGTTTTGAAAGGTCATATGCTTCCAGTTGCTCGGCTAAACCTTGGAGTGCATCTCTGGTGTAATTAAAAAACCTTTGTTGATTATAGTAGATGTAATTCATCCAGTCTACATGCTTGTTTACAGTGATGATGGGGATCAGGGACTCAAATCCTGCTGCTACTTGGTCTCTTGCTTTGAACTCATCTGGGACCCCTATGCCATCTATATATACATGACGGTCAAAGCTTCCTGCTGGGGCACTCCTACGCCTCCTGTTAGGCCTGGGTGTGTTGTTTGTATCTGGCTTTGGGTTTTCCGAGAGAATATGTAGAGGCATTATGGTCTTGGCTGGTGCACATTCCACTGTCCTGTCATCCTACTTCTGATCTTCATGTCTCCGCAGACCCAGTATACATCTCCTAAAGATTGGACTTGATTTTACACCAGGTCTGCAGACACCTCACTATAAGATCCACAGTAACCCGTGGTGAAATTCCCAAGATAAATTTCCCCACTCCCTGGTACCGTCCATAACATGTGTAATTGCCAGGATACTGATGACTATGGGATACTCTTTTTTCCAGTGCTCACACAGGGAGGTTAGTGGTTGAGTTGGTGAATAGGCTGAGGAAACATGTCTCGTATTCAGGGGTATGTTCAGGGGTACTGTTCCCAAGTGAGGTCTAGCCCCCCACACACATAGCAATTGGTTTTATTGTGTTTCCCTGCACTGTACCTCATCCACTCAAGCCACAGGTTGACATCTGAGAACCCGTTCTCTGTGGCCATAGTATCCCCGAAAGTAGGGTCTGCTATGGCTATCATGTCCTTTAATGTCTGTGCATGGGGTCTCAGGGGGTTGGAGTCAGATGTAGATTGGGGAACTACCTACTCTGGCTTATTAAACATATCTTTAAGTTGGAAAGGCTTTCTATAACTGTAATATCCATTTCCCCACCATAGGCCCAAAACATAGGTCCCACTGTCTCCTGGGCTAGGATTCTCAATGGTCAGCCTGAACTCTTTGGTGAAATACTGGTCTGTGTGCTTGTTGATTGTCATTCTATCTATGAGTGACTTCCCATTTTTGTCCTTTCTATTCAAGGCGTTTTTAGGCTTGTACCCCCAGTCTGTTCTGGTGTTCCATCCCACTGCTCCCCAGGAATCACAGTTGTTTCACCAATAGGTGTCAGTAACGCATACATACACAGTCATGGGACCTAATGTTCTTTCATAGGACCGGACTGTGTACTCAGTACCTGGAATTATCCTTTCATAAGAGGATATAAAGGTGGCAACATGTGTATTGGATGAATTATACCAGAATTGTGCTATGCCATCTTTCTGTTTGATGGCTAACTTCTGTGTCTGAACAATAATTACAATGAAAAGGATATACAGAATCGTGGTTTGGTCTCCTCAGTTTCTTCCTCGGGCACAGGGACCTTTTTGCAGTGGGAGGCGTGTATCCACGAGTTCTGTCCGGCCACCTTTACTGATGTGGTAGTTGTTAGGAGGACCTGGAAAGGACCATCGTATCTGGGTTCAAGGATGTGCTTTCTCACAAACTTCTTTACCAGGACCCAATCACCAGGAACCAGCTTGTGTGTTCCTGTATCTAACTCAGGATCTGGAATGGAAGTAAAAACTTGCAAATGGATACAGGTTAATTCTTGAGATAAAGCAGTCACATAATCAGTCAACACATTGGATTGGAGCTGTAACTGTTGTGGATAGTAACAACCCAATCTGGGGGCTGAGCCAAACAATATCTCATAGGGTGACAGACCATGGTTCCCCCTTGGAGTGTATCTAACACTGAATAAGGCAATGGGCAGGCTATCTGGCCAACTCATTCCTGTTTCCTGAGACATTTTTAGCATTCTAGACTTTATTGTGCCGTTTAATATTTCTACCCTCCCACTGCTTTGAGGATGGTATGGGGTGTGGAAGGCTTGTGTGACCCCTAAAGCTGTCCATATCTCTTTGGTCACTGAGGCCATGAAAGCCGGCCCCTGGTCACTCTCTATAACCTCTGGGATGCCATATCTGCACACTATTTCTGTTAGAAGTCTTTTAGCTGTGGTTTTTGCTGTCATGTTGGTGACGGGATAGGCTTTGGGCCATCCGGAGAACATGCAAACGATGACCAATGCATATTCATATTGGCCGCTATTTGGAATCTGGATGTGGTCGATCTGTATTCTTTGGAAGGGGTACTGGGCCTTTGCTAGATGCTTCAAAGGTACCTTTTCCGTTCTTCCAGGATTGCATTTAGCACAGATGGTGCATGACTTACAGAAGTTGTTGGTAAGTGGGGTGATCCCTGGAGGCAAGTAGTATTTGTTGATTAGGGCGTTCATCAAGGTTTTTGACAGGTGAGAGGCACTGTGGGCCCACTGTACCACCACAGGAAACATTGACCGCGGCAGACACGGTCTCTTGTTCAGTTCCATTATTCCTTAAGTTTCTCTGGCTTCTTTCTTGATCCACACCTCTTTCTCTTCTTTGCCAGCTGCCTCTTGTTGCTCCTTGAGATGGGCCCTGTTTACAGGAGGGTTTTGTAGAATCATGGTGGTTTGTACAGTTTCTTCAGAGGTATCCATTGGATCATCCAGGATGGGTGCATTCACTCTGCTGACCACTTCTCGGGTCCCATTCGCAGCTTGTTTTGTGCTTCCTGGGAAACCAGTTTGCTGTGTGCCTTCACCTTAAGTATAGCCACTTGTGCTGGGAGGAGTAGGGCATCCATTAAGTCCTTGATAACTGCACTGTTTTACAGGTGTACCTGCCGCTGTTAGGAACCCTCTGGTTTTCCAGATGATGCCGAAATCGCAGGCAAAGCCAAGGGCATATCTTGAATTTGTATAAACGTTTACTCTTTTTCCTTCTGACAACTTGCATGCCATAATTAGGGCCTGTAGTTCTGCCTCCTGGGCAGACATGGAGGAGGGTAATGCTGAAGCCTGGAGAACTGTATCTTCGGTGGTGACTGCGTATCCTGTGTGGTACTGTCCAGCGCTGTTTGCATACCTGGAACCATCCACAAAAATTGTCAAGTCAGGATTCTCAAGGGCTGTTTCATTGACTGTCGGTAAGTGTGTTGTTTCCATTCTCACTTCAAAGCAGTCATTAGCGGTGAGATGAGGATCATTCTCCAAAGAGGTTCCCCCCTCAAGAAGAGGAAGCAGAGTGGATGGGTTAAGGGTATCACAGCGAAGGAGGAATGTTATCGGGGAGAAGCAAGGCACACTGGAGTCTGAGATGTCTTTGTGAGGACAAGTGCTTAGGTTGTATTGGGTTCAGTATGGCAGTTATGTCATGAGGGGCAAGGAGGATCAGAGGGTGGCCCAACACGGGGTTAGCAGTCTTGTCCAGAAGAGCTTGGGCTTCAAAGACGGCTCTGAGAGAGGAGGGCCCCCCCCCTGGCCCCTGAGTCCAGCCGACAGGAGTAATACCCAATGGGTCTAAGCCTGTTGCCATAGTCCTGAGCCAAACCTGTGGCATGTCCTTGTCTCTCTAAGACAAACAGTTTGAAAGTCTTTTTATAGTCTGGGAGGTCTAAAGCAGGGGCTGTGGAGAGGATCTCCTTCAGAACTTCAAAATTGTCCACAGCCTCCTGGGAAAGCAGGAAAGGATCAGATTTCAGGGCATCATAGAGAGGTTGCACGAAGAGGGAGGCTCCTGGAATTCAGGATCGACAATAGGAGATTAATCCCAGGAAGGCATGTAGGGGTTTTTGGCTTTGGGGCAAGGGGATGGCCTTGATTGCAGCAACTCTTTCTTCGGTGAGGTGTCAAGTGCCTTGGGAGATGCAGTGACCTAGGAAAACCACATTCTCTCTGCACCACTGGACCTTTTGCTTGGAGGCCTTGCATCCTTGCTTGACTAGGTAGTGGAGGAGGCTTTTGGAGAAGATTGAAGTGTCTCCAAGAGTATCTGCACAGAGCAGGAGGTCATCTACATACTGGAGAAGTACAATGTACAGGTGCAACTCATCCAAGTGTCCAAAATGAGAGCCATCGCTTTAGTGAATAGGGAGGGGGAGTTCTGAGCCCCTTGTGGCATAGCAGTCCAGGTGTAGCCCCACCCCTCGCGGGTGAAAGCAAACAGGAACTGGCAGCGGGGGTCGAGGGGGACACTAAAGAAAGCGTTCGCTAGGTCCACCACTGTAAAGTACCTTGCTGAGGGAGGTATTCCTGCCAGTAAAGTATGTGGGTTTGGCACGATGGGCGTTTTTAGTACAGTAGCTTCGTTCATAGCCCTGAGGTCTTGTACCATCCTGTATATCTCTGGCTCTCCTTTTGCGGTCCGTTTCTTTACTGGAAACAGTGGTGTGTTACAGGGGGATGTGCAGGGTAACAGAGTTCCATCTGACAGAAAGGCCTTGACTTGTTTTGAAATGTATGCAGATTGAGCTGGCTTCAAGGGATATTGTGGTTTTCTGGGCAAGGGGGCCCCTGGCTTCAGCTGTACCATGATTGGTGGCACTTTCAAGTGAACTATATCTTCGGGCTCTGTGGACCACAGGCATGGGGGGACTCGATCCAAGACTTCTCTTGGGATTCCAGCCTCATCTGGATAATAGAAGGGGGACGGAACACACCGCTGAGGCATCACTGATAGTTAGCGGTGAAGAGATCAGCACACCACCATCAGGTTGGAAAGAAATAGAAGCCTGGAGTCTGGGCAAGACATCAGCCCCTAACAGATTTAAGGGGCATGTGGGCGAAGCCACACATCTTGCTAGTAGGTGGGGAAAATTGCCAACTTGTAGGAGGTGAGTTAGGGGTTCTTCCTGGGTTTCCATCAACCCCTACGCATGTTATATCAATGTATGATAGGAATAAGGTATCGGGTAGCTCTTCTGCCCTGATCACGGACCTGGCCGCACCTGTGTCACATAAAAAGGTGGTAGGATGGCCCTCGATGGGCAGGGTTATTTTTGCAAGAGGGCCTCCCGAGTCTCCCAAGGATACCATGGCAGGGGCAGGTGACACAGGCTTGCCTGAATCCTAGCAGAGAAGGTCCATGTGATCGGGAGAGGGGCGGGGTGGGGGGCGAGGTGGGGTGTCATGTTTTTGATACTGAGCGTTTTCATGTGAATCTCGGCTGGGGCCTGGTTGACTGTGGGTGAATTTCTGAGGGCTTCGGCATTCCCTTTTGAAGTGACCGGGTCTTACGCAGTTGTAGCAGACACGCGGAGTTGGTACTGGTGGGCAAAGATACGGTGTGTCAGAGGCCATCATGAGAGGAGCTACCTTTCTACTGCTCTGTGAGGATTCTAGACCTTTTGACACTAATAGCAACGTCTCAAGTAGGGATGAGCCGAACATCCCCCGGTTCGGTTCGCACCAGAACCTGCGAATGGACCGAAAATTCACACGAACGTTAGAACCCGATTGACGTCTACGGGACTCGAACGTTCAAAATCAAAAGTGCTAATTTTAAAGGGTAATTTGCATGTTATTGTCCTAAAAAGGGTTTGGGGACCCGGGTCCTGCCCCGGGGACACGTATCAATGCAAAAAAAGTTTCAAAAAGGCCGTTTTTTCGGGAGCAGTGATTTTAATGATGCTTAAAGTGAAAAAAAAAGTGAAATATTCCTTTATACCGTACCTGGGGGGTGTCTATAGTATGCCTGTAAAGTGGCGCATGTTTCCTGTGCTTAGAACAGTCCCTGCAAAAAATGACATTTTTAAAGGAATAAAAGTCATTTAAAACAGCTTGCGGCTTTAATGTAATGTCGGGTCCTGGCAATATGGATGAAAATCAGTGAGACAAATGGCATGGGTACCCCCCAGTCCATTACCAGGCCCTTTGGGTCTTGTATGGATATTAAGGGGAACTCCACACCAAGATTAAAAAAAAGGAAAGGCGTGGGGCCACCAGGCCCTATATACTCTGAACAGCAGTATACAGGCGGTGCAAACAAGACAGGGACTGTAGGTTTGTTGTTAAGTAGAATCTGTTTGTAATTTTGAACTGGTACATTTTTAACGTGTTTAGCTCCAGCCAAAAAATCTATTTTAAGCTTTTTGGAAAACATAGGGAATTGTTATCACCCCTGTGACATTTGTTTTGCTGTCTGTGCTCCTCTTCAGAAGATTTCACCTCACTTTCTGTCCCAATGACAAATGTTTTTTGAAAATTTGGGCTTTTTAGTGAAACAAGGATTGGTGATAAAGCATCAGTGGAAAGGAGAAACGTTTTTCCCATATTAACTCTTACAGGAGAGTATTTCCCTTCCTAGGGGTAGATTTCATCTCACTTCCTGTTGTCTCCTTCCGTTTGCAAGTAGGAGTCGTTTGTAAGTTGAATGTTTGAAACTAGGGGCCTGCCCTCTATACTCTGCAGAAATTGGGGCCTTAGGTGTTGGTGTTGCCACAACACTGTAAGCCCTCACAGGGCCCTGCTGTGAAATATTAGACCAAGAATTGTAATTACATGCCCCTGTTGAACAGGGGCAGAAAAATTGGGCCTTTGGTGATGGGGGTGGTGCTGGTGCAACAACACTGTAAGTCCTCACAGTTACTCTTGGTGGGTGCAGAAACGGGCCCTGCTGTGAAATATTAGATCAAGAATTGTAATTACATGCACCTGTTGAACAGGGGCAGAAAAATTGGGCCTTTGGTGGTGGTGGTGGTGCTGGTGCCACAACACTGTAAGTCCTCACAGTTACTCTTGGTGGGTGCTGGAACGGGCCCTGCTGTGAAATATTAGATCAAGAATTGTAATTACATGTCCCTGTTGAACAGGGCCTGAAAAATTGGGCCTTAGGCACTGGTACTGGTGCCACAACACTGCAACCCCTCACAGATACTCTAGTTGAGCGCAGCAACGAACCCTCCTGCAAAATATTGCATCAAAAATTGTAATTACATGCCTGGTGGGCATCCTGCCTCATTGGTGATGTGCCTCCTCCTCTCTCCTATCAGGCACCCACTCTGAGTCAGTGACCTCATCATCCCCTCCCTCCTCATCACTGGAGCAAACCTGGCAGTATGCTGCAGCAGGGAGAACATGACTGCCAGATTGCTGTCTTTCTTGGGCACCCCCTCTGTCTGGGCTCACGTTACTGCCTTCCTCTAGCTGAGTACCATCATTGGAGCCTTCAAAACGCTGGGCATCCTCCTGGAGCATGTACCCAACACTGTGGTCAAACAGTTCGAGGGACTCCTCAGGAGGACATGGTGGGGCTAGGGTAGGAGTCACTGATGCCATTGAGCCAAGGGAAGAGACCGCGTTGGCAACTGCTTTGCCAGACAAAGTACCCTGAGTCTGGGTGAGAGAGGATGAGGATGATGAGGACGGCTTGGTCATCCACTCGACCAAGTCTTCCGCATGTTGCGACTCAACATGGCCAGCTGCCGAAAAAAAGGCCAAGCGTGTCCCACGGCCATGTGCTGATGAGCCTGCTTGCCCTCTTTTATTGACTTGTGACTGTCTGCCTCTCCTTGCTTGCCTTCCAGACATACTATTGGCCTGCAGTGAGCTGCACGAAACTGGGATGTATATATATATATATACACTACCGTTCAAAAGTTTGGGGTCACCCAAACAATTTTGTGTTTTCCATGAAAAGTCACACTTATTCACCACCATACGTTGTGAAATGAATAGAAAATAGAGTCAAGACATTGACAAGGTTAGAAATAATGATTTGTATTTGAAATAACATTGTTTTTACATCAAACTTTGCTTTCATCAAAGAATCCTCCTTTTGCAGCAATTACAGCATTGCACACCTTTGGCATTCTAGCTGTTAATTTATTGAGGTAAGCTGGAGAAATTGCACCCCACGCTTCTAGAAGCAGCTCCCACAAGTTGGATTGGTTGGATGGGCACTTCTGGCGTACCATACGGTCAAGCTGCTCCCACAACAGCTCAATGGGGTTCAGATCTGGTGACTGTGCTGGCCACTCCATTACCGATAGAATACCAGCTGCCTGCTTCTGCTGTAAATAGTTCTTGCACAATTTGGAGGTGTGTTTAGGGTCATTGTCCTGTTGTAGGATGAAATTGGCTCCAATCAAGCGCTGTCCACTGGGTATGGCATGGCGTTGCAAAATGGAGTGATAGCCTTCCTTATTCAAAATCCCTTTTACCCTGTACAAAGCTCCCACCTTACCAGCACCAAAGCAACCCCAGACCATCACATTACCTCCACCATGCTTAACAAATGGCGTCAGGCATTCTTCCAGCATCTTTTCATTTGTTCTGCGTCTCACAAACGTTCTTCTTTGTGATCCAAACACCTCAAACTTGGATTCATCCGTCCACAACACTTTTTTCCAGTCTTCCTCTGTCCAATGTCTGTGTTCTTTTGCCCATCTTAATCTTTTTCTTATATTGGCCAGTCTCAGATATGGCTTTTTCTTTGCCACTCTGCCCTGAAGCCCAAAATCCCGCAGCCGCCTCTTCACTGTAGATGTTGACACTGGTGTTTTGCGGGTACTATTTAATGAAGATGCCAGTTGGGGACCTGTGAGGCGTCTGTTTCTCAAACTAGAGACTCTAATGTGCTTATCTTCTTGCTTAGTTGTGCAACGCGGCCTCCCACTTCTTTTTCTACTCTGGTTAGAGCCTGTTTGTGCTGTCCTCTGAAGGGAGTAGTACACACCGTTGTAGGAAATCTTCAATTTCTTTGCAATTTCTCGCATGGAATAGCCTTCATTTCTAAGAACAAGAATAGACTGTCGAGTTTCAGATGAAAGTTCTCTTTTTCTGGCCATTTTGAGCGTTTAATTGACCCCACAAATGTGATGCTCCAGAAACTCAATCTGCTCACAGGAAGGTCAGTTTTGTAGCTTCTGGAAGGAGCTAGACTGTTTTTAGATGTGTGAACATGATTGCACAAGGGTTTGCTAATCATCAATTAGCCTTCTGAGCCAATGAGCAAACACATTGTACCATTAGAACACTGAAGTGATAGTTGCTGGAAATGGGCCTCTATACACCTATGTAGATATTGCACCAAAAACTAGACATTTGCAGTTAGAATAGTCATTTACCACATTAGCAATGTATAGAGTATATTTGTTTAAAGTTAGGACTAGTTTAAAGTTAGCTTCATTTAAAAGTACAGTGCTTTTCCTTCAAAAATAAGGACATTTCAATGTGACCCCAAACTTTTGAACGGTAGTGTATATATATATATATATATATATATATATATATATATATATATATATATATATATATATATATATATACATGTTATACTGCAGCTAGCAGAATCGACTGTCTGCCTGTAGTATTATTAGTATGATAACAGCTGCACTTGTCTTCAGGTAGCTATACTGTAGGTGCAACTGTGCAGGGTACACAGTACAGTAACTGGAAATACTTCAAGAGCCTGCATGTGCTATTAATAGGATCAGAAGAAGCACACAAGCACCTGGCTTCAGGTAGCTATACTGTAGGTGAAACTGTGCAGGGTTACACAGTACACTAACTGTATATACTTCAAAGAGCCTACACAAGCACCTGGCTGCAAATAGCTATACTGTAGGTACAACTGTGCGGGGTACACAGTACAGCAACTGGAAATACTTCAAAGAGCCTACATAAGCACTTGGCTGCAAGTAGCTATACTGTAGGTGCAACTGTGCGGGTTACACAGTACAGTAACTGGAAATACTTCAAAGAGCCTACACAAGCACCTGGCTGCAGGTAGCTATACTGTAGGTGCAACTGAGCGGGGTACACAGTACAGTAACTGGAAATACTTCAAAGAGCCTACACAAGCACCTGGCAGCAGGTAGCTATACTGTAGGTGCAACTGAGCGGGGTACACAGTACAGTAACTGGAAATACTTCAAAGAGCCTACACAAGCACCTGGCTGCAGGTAGCCATACTGTAGGTGCAACTATGCGGGGTACACAGTACAGTAACTGGAAATACTTCAAAGAGCCTACACAGGCACCTGGCTGCAGGTAGCTATACTGTAGAAGCAACTGTGCGGGGTACACAGTACATTAACTGGAAATACTTCAAAGAGCATCCACAAGCACCTGGCTGCAGGTAGCTATACTGTAGGTACAACTGTGAGGTGTACACAATACAGTAACTGGAAATACTTCAAGAGCCTACACAAGCACCTGGCTGCAGCTAGCTATACTGTAGATACAACTGTGAGGTGTACACAATACAGTAACTGGAAATACTTCAAGAGCCTACCCAAGCACCTGGCTTCAGGTAGCTATACTGTACGTGTAATTGTGCAGGGTACACACACAGTAACTGAAAATTCTTCAAACAGCCTACACAAGCACCTGGCTGCAGGTAGCTATACTGTAGGTGCAACTGTGCAGGGTACACTGTACAGTACCTGGAAATACTTAAAAAAGCCTACACAAGCACCTGGCTGCAGGTAGCTATACTGTAGGTGCAACTGTGCAGGGTACACAGTACAGTAACTGGAAATACTGTAAAAACACCTGCCTGTCTGTCAGTATATTAGGAAGAGAAGAACAGGATCTAGCTAAACTGAATACAGTGTGTATATATATATATATATATATATATATATATATATATATATATACAACACCTGGGATGCATATAACTACACAATACTCTGTAAGTGCAGCTAACTGACTCGACCTGCCTACTCTATCTAACCTAAATCAAACGACTATCTCTCTCTGTGTATCTCTCTCTCAAGCCGGAACACACTACACAGGGCCTTGAATTACTTAACAGTTACTTAACGGGTGACCCCGCCCCCTCTGATGTCACAGGGAAACCCATAGGAAAGTCCCCGTCAAGTCCCCGTGCGTCAGAGGGGGGCGAGGTCACCGGGCGGCCCCGCCCTGCGTTATTTAAGAAGTATCAGAAGAAGAGATGCGTCACACAGCGGGAGCCTCCCATGGATGAGGAGCGGCCCAAGAACAAAGTGGGGAAGAAGACACCACAGAGGAAGATGCCGGACGAGAACACCAGAGCAAGAAGCAGAGGATTGGAGGAAGAACCAGAGGAAGAAGAAGATGGAGGAAGAAACCAAAGGAAGAAGGAAGGAAAGAAGAAGACCCGAAAAAGATGGAAAGAAGAAGACTTTAAATAAAGGAATTGTCATAAACTGTCTCTTGTCGTTTTTAACATTTTTGACACTTTTTTTGTGAAATGGTAGGGGCACTTTTGTACCATTTCACACAGAGGGGGGGGGGCGGGATCTGGGGGTCCCCTTGTTAAAGGGGGCTTCCAGATACCGATAAGTCCCCTGCCCGCAGACCCCTACAACCACCGGCCAAGGGTTGTGGGGATGAGGCCCTTGTCCTCATCAACATGGGGATAAGGTGCTTTGGGGGGCCGCTACCCCAAAGCACCCTCCCAATGTTGAGGGCATGTGGCCTGGTACAGTTCAGGAGGGGGACGCTCTCTCTCCCCCTCTCTTTTCCTGTGACCTGCCAGGTTGCGTGCTCGGATAATGGTCTGGTATGGATTTTTTCAATTTCCCGCTTATGTTTGGCACTTCTAATATTAATCTGTAGATATGGATAGGCTACTCAAGTTTGTAGTAGTTTTGGAATTATACTTTTGGAAGTTTGCCATGGACGGGAGACATATGATCCATGGTTTCTATTCTTCAGCAAGCGGAAGGAGACTCTGTTCAAACTTGTAGTAGTTTCTATTCTTCAGCAAGCGGAGGGAGACTCTGTTCAAGTTTGTGGTAGTTTTGGAATTATATCATTAGAAGTTTGCAATGGTTGGGAGACATATGGTCCGTGGTTTCTCATTTTTTCAGCAAGCGGAGGGAGACTCTGTTCACTTAATAATTAAAATTCATAGAGCCTTTTTGTAGTAGATTGTATTTTTTGGGCTGTTTGTTTGGGGTGCTGTCTTTAGAGGCAATATTGTAACACTCTAGATACATGACACCGCCAGCTCTGTTGGGCTTTTTATGCATTTTATGGTTTTTTTTTCTTTTTTTCATGTGATGTTATGGTCATGCAATGAATGACACACGTTTTTTGACAGCATATGGCATATAGGGACACGAGGTCCTCTGATTAATCTTTAGTCCTTCTATCATTAATTTTTAAATATAGATGGGAGGCAGATTACATAATTGTGAGTTTGCAATGGCTGTAAGATATATGACCCATTGCCTCTTTTCTGCAGCAAGCGGAGGGAGACTCTGTTCACTCAAGATTTATAAATCCATAATGCCTGTTGGATCATACTGGATGACAAAAGTTTTTTTTTTTTGGCTTTTCGTTTTCTTACAGTTTTTCTCCATTGTTTTGGCTCATTTCTTGAAACAGAAATGACATTCTCAAAACAACATGGACAAATCTCCAAACCACTTGGCAATTGTTCACAACTGAATTGAATTTGTCATTCATATCATCAAAATTGCAAATGTCTCAGTACATGTCTCAATGTCTCAGTACATCTTTAAAATGATTAAGTACAAGTAGCCTACATTTAGCACAATTTACAAGTGAATAGATCTTGTTGATCTAAACTGATTGTCAATTCTCAGTCTAATGGTTGTTCTCTCCAAAACGTGTCAGCGTCATTTCATTGTTTAAGTCATCACATGCACAATAGTCTGTTCAATTGTCAAAATTATTCAGGAACATAATACTATGAATACCATATATGAATCTCTTGGAACATTTGATAAAATGATTACAGCAATTGACAGTCAGGTGCAACTAGAACTTGAATAACAAAGGAGGAGTTGGAGTCGGTCTCAGATGACCAATCAAACAGTATGTTTAGTTACCTGACAGGTGCTGTCCATGATTGTAAATGCTGCCAAACATGTATATATAGAGCTTGACCATGCAGGACCAGTACAATTTCTGAACATGGAGGCACCTGGCCAAGTAAATGAACAAGGGAAACTGCCTGCTCGAGGAAGAGGAAGAAGAAGAGGAGGAGGAGTAAGGGTGCATGGTGGTGGAATAGGGGGAAGGGGCAGAGGAACACGAAGACACCATACTGTCCCTGATGAAATTCGGGCCACAATTATAGACCATGTCATCAACCATGGCCTCACAATGGCGGAGGCAGGTCGCCGAGTGCAGCCTAATGTGCCTCGCTCTACAGTCTTCTCTATCATCCAAACCTTTCGCAGGGAAAACAGGTATGTAGTCAGTCAATGATGGAATTATATAATGTATAGGACAGGACACTGTGCATAGAGCAACAAATATGTTTATTTACTCATTTACATATTCATTTAGTGTGTGTGTGTGATAGTCTTACAGTATTACAGTACCTTACCTCAGTGGGATGTTACGTATGATACTAACAATGACAAGAAAAATATTGTAGAAAATAAACTATGGAATAGTATGGAATAGTTTATTTTCTACAATATTGATGATACAGTTTACAGTAGTATTCCAGTCACTGTGCAGTGATGCATTAGAATTGTGGTAAAGTTACTGTAAGTAAAACAACAATACGATTACATTGGTAACTCATTCTGTACAGAATACATAAGGTATAAATTACGAATGGAGTGTTGTCCTTTGAATTCTATGTCTAGGATTGGATGACAACCGGGCACGGGTGGCCGAGGAAAACTTCTCAATGAACAACAAGAACAAGAGATCTGTAACATGGTGTTTGCAAATAATGCCATCACATTGAGACAGATCCGCACTGCAAGACAATGCCATATTCCAAAATGTCAACTCTATAAGCATCTCCACAATAGCCCGCATATTGAAGAAGCATCAGATGACAATGAAGCAAATTTACAGGGTACCATTTGAGAGGAACTCTGACAGAGTGAAAGAGCTGCGGTACCAGTATGTACATGTAAGTCAGTCACTGGTTGTCCATCAAGATAACCTTTTTACAATTACCATAAGCAGTGGTTCCCGAAATGTATTGGTTTCAGTACCCACTTTACCTGATTTCTGAATCTAGGTAATCCAGGTATGAAAGTATTTGATTTACGTATCTGATTTATAAACATTTTGTCTAAAAACTGCAGCTTACTGTATGATGCAATTATCATTATAATCCTTATTTTGAAGAATATAACATACAATACAGTAAGAAAAAGGGTCAAAGAGCTGCAATTACAGTAGTGCCTCCCATGTAAATCTATCTAATACTGTGGGTTTTACTGTAACATTTCAGTAAGTCTACTCATTGATAATTTTTCCCCTCCCCTTTCTGTCAAATACCCCCTGTAGTACCTCTGCATAGGGTACATGTACACCAGGTTTGGAACCACTGGAATACTGGCCAGTAATATATTGAACTTGTGTAGAACATTCTATGACTGATTTGATGTTTTCTTTTTTTACTCTATTGTTGAGAATAATGGCATTGGAAGGAAACGAGACCTCTCACATACTCGTGTATGTGGATGAGGCTGGCTTCAACCTGGCAAAAGGCCTGATGTGAGTGGCCACACCATTCTCAGAAATGGCAGCACACATAGTTATATTGCCCCCTCGCTGGCCTGGGACATCCACTGTGGCCCGGTGGCCAATAAAGTTACGGCCACGGTGGATGTCCCAGGCCTGCGAGGGGGCAATATAACTATGTTTGCTGCCATTTCTGAGAATGGTGTGGCCACTCACATCCCCAGTCTTGGCCCATACAATACACAGAAGCTCCTCATCTTCTTGGACCACCTTCATTTGGATTTGATCCCTGAAAATAAGAGAGGTCTCATAGGGCCTCACCTACCACAATATATAATTGTATGGGACAATGTAAATTTCCACCGTGGCCTGCTTATCAGGGCCCGGTTCACTGCTCATCCAAGGATGGATATGGTGTTCCTACCACCTTACTCTCCTTTCCTCAATCCTATTGAGGAGTTTTTCTCCGCTTGGAGGTGGAGAGTGTATGAGCATCGGGCCCAAGATCAGAGGTCCCTGCTCCATGCAATGGACGCTGCCTCTGAGGATATTACAGGAGATCAGTGTAGGGGATGGTTGCGACATGCACACCGTTTCTTCCCTCGTTGCATCGCAAGGGAGGATATACGCTGCAATGTTGATGAGAATTTGTGGACAGACAGCAGCGTGTGGATGGGCAGGAGGTTGAGGACGGTGGCCAGTGAAGAGATGTTACAGTAGTTGTGAAACTCCAGCTTTATTTACAGCATTGTAGGCTAAATGTAATTTTCCTTGTTTTGTGTTTGTGTGTTTATATTTCTGTATATTATTCTGTATACATTTTCTTTTTACTCTGATGTATGGAAGTTACTTTGTGTGTGAATGATAATGGTTACAATACTGTAAAGTAATTTTTCCTTGGCAGTATGAGTGCAATGTGTGATGTCAAACCTTGGAGGCTACTCTTACCCTAAAATATTTTCTTTTTTTCAGTTTTATACACAATTGTATTCAGTTAGCTAGACAAAAACTGTACAGTAACCATTGTCAATGAAGGACTGGGCTAAGACTAACAGGTGGACATGAGGGATATTTCAATGGTCCTCTGCCTTAGAGACAAAACATCTAAACATTTTGAATTGCAGTGCTTACACAATGCCAAAGAGACAAAGCATTTTGGGGGCACTGACTATTTGAATGAGAAAGAAATTTATTTTTGACACATGAGTGAACTGTTTTGGGAAAGATATGAGCTTTTGAAGGTGAACCATGGTGTTGTGCTGAACCATCCAGATTATTTTGGCAAAAGCACCAAGAGTTGAGAACGTCTGGTCTGTTTCAAGAAATGAGCCAAAGCAATTGAGAAGAATCTTTGCCATTTTGGTAGCACTGACTCTTTATATGGGAAAGGAATATGGTTTTGAAGCATGAGTGAACAGTTTTGGGAGAGATATGAGCTTTTGCACGTGAGTTATAGAGTTGTGCTGAACTGTAAGACTGTTTTGCCAAATGATCTTAGAGTTTTGAGAATGTCATTTCTGTTTCAAGAAATGAGCAAAAACAATGGAGAAAAACTGTAATATTGGTCTATATATATATTTGTAAGGCAACCCTTTTGACAGACCTGGTTTACATACTTCACATGTATCGTTATAACAGTATTGTATGACTATACTACAGTATAGCTACCTGAAGCCAAGTGCTTGTGTGCTTCTTTGTATCATATTAATAGCACAGGCAGGCTTGTGAAGTTTTTCCAGTTAGTTTACTGTGTAAACCTTCACAGTTGCACCTACAGTTTAGCTACCTGAAGCCAGGTGTTTGTGTGTTTCTTCTGATGCTATTAATAGCACATGCAGGCTCTTGAAGTATTTACAGTTAGTGCACTGTGTAACCCTGCACAGTTGCACCTACAGTATAGCTACCTGAAGCCAGGTGCTTGTGTGCTTCTTCTGATCCTATTAATAGCACAGGCAGGCTCTTGAAGTATTTACAGTTAGTGTACTGTGTAACCCTGCACAGTTGCACCTACAGTATAGCTACCTGAAGCCAAGTGCTTGTGTGCTTCTTCTGATCAAATTAATAGCACAGGCAGGCTCTTGAAGTATTTTCAATTAGTGTACTATGTACCCTGCACAGTTGCAACTACAGTATAGCTACCTGAAGCCAAGTGCTTGTGTGCTTCTTTTGATCCTATTTATAGCACAGGCAGGCTCTTGAAGTATTTACAGTTAGTGTACTGTGTAACCCTGCACAGTTGCACCTACAGTATAGCTACCTGAAACCAGGTGCTTGTCTGCTTCTTCTGATCCTATTAATAGCACAGGCAGGTTCTTGAAGTATTTACAGTTAGAGTACTGTGTAACCCTGCACAGTTGCACCTACAGTATAGCTACCTGAAGCCAAGTGCTTGTGTGCTTCTTCTGATCCTATTAATAGCACAGGCAGGCTCTTGAAGTATCTCAAGTTAGTCTACTGTGTACCCTGCACAGTTGCACCTACAGTATAGCTACCTGAACCTAGGTGCTTGTGTGCTTCTTCTGATCCTATTAATAGCAAAGGCAGACTCTTGAAGTATTTACAGTTAGTGTACTGTATAACCCTGCACCGTTGCACCTACAGTATAGCTACCTGAAGCCAGGTGCTTGTGTGCTTCTTCTGATCCTATTAATAGCACAGGCAGGCTCTTGAAGTATTTACAGTTAGTGTACTGTGTAACCCTGCACAGTTGCACCTACAGTATAGCTACCTGAAGCCAGGTGCTTGTGTGCTTCTTCTGATCCTATTAAAAGCACAGGCAGGCTCTTGAAGTATTTACAGTTAGTGTACTGTGTAACCCTGCACAGTTGCACCTACAGTATAGCCACCTGAAGCCAAGTGCTTGTGTCCTTCTTCTGATCCTATTAATAGCACAGGCAGGCTCTTGAAGTATTTCCAGTTAGTGTACTGTGTAACCCTCCACAGTTGCACCTACAGTATAGGTACCTGAAGCCAAGTGCATGTGTGCTTCTTCTGATCCTATTAATAGCACAGGCAGGCTCTTGAAGTATTTACAGTTAGTGGACTGTGTAACCCTGCACAATTGCACCTACAGTATAGCTACCAGAAGCCAGGTGCTTGTGTGCTTCTTCTGATCCTATTAATAGCACAGGCAGGCTCTTGAAGTATTTACAGTTAGTGGACTGTGTAACCCTGCACAATTGCACCTACAGTATAGCTACCAGAAGCCAGGTGCTTGTGTGCTTCTTCTGATCCTATTAATAGCACAGGCAGGCTCTTGAAGTATTTACAGTTAGTGTACTGTGTAACCCTGCACAGTTGCACCTACAGTATAAGTACCTGAAGCCAAGTGCTTGTGTGCTTCTCCTGACCCTATTAATAGCACAGGCAGGACCTTGAAGTATTTACAGTTAGTGTACTGTGTACCCTGCACAGTTGCACCTACAGTATAGCTACCTGAAGCCAGGTGCTTGTGTGCTTCTTTTGATCTTATTAATAGCACAGGCAGGCTCTTGAAGTATTTACAGTTAGTGTACTGTGTAACCCTGCACAGTTGCACCTACAGTATAGCTACCTGAAGCCAGGTGCTTGTGTGCTTCTTCTGATCCTATTAATAGCATAGGCAGGCTCTTGAAATATTTACAGTTAGTGGACTGTGTACCCTGCACAGTTGCACCTACAGTATAGCCACCTGAAGCCAAGTGCTTGTGTCCTTCTTCTGATCCTATTAATAGCCCAGGCATTCTCTTGACGTATTTCCAGTTAGTGTACTGTGTACCCTGCACAGTTGCACCTACAGTATAGCTACCTGAAGACAGGTGCTTGTGTGCTTCTTCTGATCTTATTAATAGCACAGGCATGCTCTTGAAGTATTTCCAGTTAGTGTACTGTGTAACCCTGCACAGTTGCACCTACAGTATAGGTACCTGAAGCCAAGTGCTTGTGTGCTTCTTCTGATCCTATTAATAGCACAGGCAGGCTCTTGAAGTATTTACAGTTAGTGTACTGTGTAACCCTGCACAGTTGCACCTACAGTATAAGTACCTGAAGCCAAGTGCTTGTGTGCTTCTTCTGATCCTATTAATAGCACAGGCAAGCTCTTGAAGTATTTACAGTTAGTGGACTGTGTAAACCTGCACAGTTGAACCTACAGTATAGCTACCTGAAGCCAAGTGCTTGTGTGCTTCTTCTGACCCTATTAATAGCACAGACAGGCTGTTGAAGTATTTACAGTTAGTGTACTGTGTAATCCTGCACAGTTGCACCTACAGTATAGCTACATGAAGCCAGGTGCTTGTGTGCTTCTTCTGATCCTATTAATAGCACAGGCAGGCTCTTGAAGTATTTACAGTTAGTTTACTGTGTAACCCTACACAGTTGCACCTACAGTATAGGTACCTGAAGCCAGGTGCTTGTGTGCTTCTTCTGATCCTATTAATAGCACAGGCAGACTCTTGAAGTATTTACAGTTAGTGGACTGTGTAACCCTGCACAGTTGAACCTACAGTATAACTACCTGAAGCCAAGTGCTTGTGTGCTTCTTCTGACCCAATTAATAGCACAGGCAGGCTCTTGAAGTATTTCCAGTTAGTGTACTGTGTACCCTGCACAGTTGCACCTACAGTATAGCTACCCAAAGCCAGGTGCTTGTGTGCTTCTTCTGATCCTATTAATAGCACAAGCAGGCTCTTAAAGTACTTACAGCTAGTGTACTGTGAAACCCTGCACAGTTGCACCTACAGTATAGCTACCTGAAGCCAAGTACTTGTGTGCTTCTTCTGATCCTATTAATAGCACAGGCAGGGTCTTGAAGTATTTCCAGTTAGTGTACTGTGTACCCTGCACAGTTGCACCTACAGTGTAGCCACCTGAAGACCAGTGCAGGTGTTCTCATACTAATAATACTACAGGGAGGCAGTTGATTCTGCTAGCTGCAGTATAATCGGTATATATATATACATCCCAATTTTGTGCAGCTACATCTCACTGCAGGCCATTAGTATGTCTGGAAAGCCAACAAGGAGAGGCAGACAGTCACAAGCCAATAAAAGAGGGCAAGCAGGCTCTGTGTCTAGAGGCAACAGTACTGGTAATGGACATGGTGCATCCTCATCAGCACGTGGCCGTGGAACCCGCTTGGCCTTTTTTTGGCAGCTGGCCGTGTTGAGCCGCAACATGCGGAAGACTTGGTCAAGTGGATGACCAAGCCGTCCTCATCCTCCTCATCCTCTCTCAGCCAGGCTCAGGGTACTTTGTCTTTCAAAGCAGCTGCCAATGCGGCCTCTTCCCTCAGCTCAATGGCGTCAGTCACTCCTTCCCTAGCCCCACCACGTCCTCCTGAGGAGTCCCCCGAACTGTTTGACCACAGTGTTGGGTACATGCTCCAGGAGGATGCTCAGCATTTTGAAGGCTCCGATGATGGTACCCAGCTAGAGGAAGGCAGTAATGTGAGCCCAGAGAGGGGGGTGCCCAAGAAGGACAGCAATCTGGCAGTCATGTTCTCCCTGCTGAAGCATACTGCCAGCTTTGCTCCAGTGATGAGGAGGGAGGGGATGATGAGGTCACTGACTCCACATGGGTGCCTGATAGGAGAGAGGAGGAGGAGGCACATCACCAATGAGGCAGGATGTCCTCCAGGGGCCAGCTTAAGGGCAGCACACTGACTGCATCACACCACAGAGGTCCGCATGTGCAGGGCCCTGCTGTCTCTATTCCAAAAGTTCTTTGGTGTGGGCCTTTTTTGAGACGAGTGCATCAGATCGCACCACTGCTATTTGCAACATATGTCTCAAGCGTATCTCGCGTGGCCAAAACATCTCTGGCTTGGGCACCACATGCTTGACCAGACATATGTTGACCTGCCATGCAGTTCATTGGCAAGCGTACCTAAACGACCCACACCAAAGAACAAAGAGGACCTCTCCTTGCTCCTCATCAGCTGGGATCTCCAACCCCACTATACCTTCAGTCCTCTCTGAGACCTTCACTGAGAGGAATGAAGGTGTAGAATTAGGTGTGTCACAGCCAAATACTTGTAGGTAATCTGCTATTGTTACACCGACGTTAGATTGTACCAGGCAAATTTCCCTGCCCCAGCTGCTGCACCGCAGAAATAAGTTCGCTCCCAGCCATCCACATGCCCAGCGGTTGAATGCTAGCTTGGCAAAATTACTAGCACTTCAACTGCTACCTTTTTAGTTGGTAGACTCTGCCCCCTTCTGTGATTTTATGGAATGTGCGGTTCCTCAGTGGCAGGTTCCCAAACGCCACTTTTTCTCACGGAAGGTGATTCCGGCTCTCTACCGGCATGTGGAAGGCAATGTCTTGGCCTCGCTGGACAGGGCGGTCAGCGGTAAGGTGCATATTACCACTGACTTATGGTCCAGCAGGCATGGACAGGGACGTTACCTAAGTTTCATGGCACATTGGATGACTCTGCTGGCAGCTGGGAAGGATGCAGGACAAGGTGTAGTAGTGTTGGATGTTGTCACCACACCTCCAAAATGCTACTACTGGTGATTCTGACACACCTCTCTCCTCCACCCCCTCCTCTTCTTCTTCCTCCATGGCCTCTTCCTGTGCTGTGCCCGCCGATCACACAGGAAGAGGATGAGGAGGAGGAGGATTGTGTCAGCATGGAGGTGGAGCCTGGCACTCAGCATCAGCAGCAGTCTTTAAGGGATCATTTACAGTCCCAAGAAACCCATGGACTTGTACATGGCTGGGAGGAGGTGGCTGCGGACCATGTCGTCCTTAGTGACCCAGAGGACTCCGGACCGAATGCCTCAGCAAACCTACACTGCATGGCCTCCCTGATCCTGCAAAGCCTGCGGAAGGATCCTCGTATTCGTAGTATCAAGGAGAGGGATCGTTAGTGGCTGGCAACCCTCCTTGATCCACGTTACAAGGGTAAGGTTGCGGATCTTATCTTGCCGTCGCAGAGGGAGCATAGGATAAAACATCTTTGGGAGACCATGCAGAAAGGTCTGTGCAATGCGTTCCCAGAGACTGGGAGGTTACAAACTCCTGTTTCTGGACAACGTGTTGCTGAGGCTTCGGTCAGTCAAAGAAGGAGCGGTGGAGAAGGTGGCCGTCTGACAGATGCATTCAGATAATTTTTTAGCAGCCCCAAGGTATGTTCATTTCCAGCAACCATCGCCGGCGTCTGTTTTACATGGTGCAGGAATACCTAGGGGCAAGATCTGACTTGGACACCTTTCCCATTGAAAATCCTCTGGGTTACTGGGTCTTAATGATGGATCACTGGCCAGAGCTTCCACAGTATGCATTTGAGCTACTGGCCTATCCTGCATCCAGCATTCTTTCAGAACGCACATTCAGTGCTGCTGGAGGCTTTGTAACCGATCACAGGGTGAGCCTGATCACCGACTCGGTCGATCGACTGACCTTCATAAAAATGAATCAGTCTTGGATCACCACCAGCTACCAAGCACCTGATGCTGATGTAACCAAATAATTTTTTTTGAAATGTCAGATTCCTTCAAGACTCCTTATGCTGATGCTGAGTGACTATACTGTTATGCTGAGTGACTATCCTCTTCCTCCTCAATGATCATGCTGATAGCTTGTAAGAATATTTTTGGCTCTTGGCGCCACCACCAGTGGCTAAGGCCCAATGTTTCTGGCCCTGTTTAACAGGGGCGTGTAATTACGATTTTTGATTCAATACTTTTCAGCAGGGCTCATTCCTGCACTCCAACTAGAGTATCTGTGAGGGGTTGCAGTGTTGTGGCACCAGCACCAGTGCCTAAGGCCCAATTTTTCAGCCCCTGTTTAACAGGGGTGTGTAATTAAAAGTTTTGTTGTAATATTTTTTAGCAGGGCTCGTTCCTGCACTCCAACTAGAGTATCTGTGAGGGGTTGCAGTGTTGTGGCACCAGCACCAGTGCCTAAGGCCCAATTTTTCAGCCCCTTTTTAACAGGGGCATGTAATTACAATTTTTGATGCAATACTTTGCAGCAGGGCTCATTCCTGTGCTCCAACTAGAGTATTTGTGAGGGGTTGCAGTGTTGTAGCACCAGTGCCTAAGGCCCAGTTTTTTTGCCCCGTTCAACAGAGACATGTAATTACAATTCTTGATCTAATATTTCACAGCAGGGCCCGTTTCTGCGCCCACCAAGAGTAACTGTGAGGACTTACAGTGTTGTGGCGCCAGCACCACCACCACCAAAGGCCCAATTTTTCTGCCCCTGTTCAACAGGTGCATGTAATTACAATTCTTGATCTAATATTTCACAGCAGGGCCCATTCCAGCGCCCACCAAGAGTAACTGTGAGGACTTACAGTGTTGTGGCACCAGCACCACCACCACCAAAGGCCCAATTTTTCTGACCCTGTTCAACAGGGGCATGTAATTACAATTCTTGATCTAATATTTCACAGCAGGGCCCTGTGAGGGCTTACAGTGTTGTGGCAACACCAACACCTAAGGCCCAATTTCTGCAGAGTATATAGGGCAGGCCCCTACTTTCAAACATCCAACTTACAAACGACTCCTACTTGCAAACGGAAGGAGACAACAGGAAGTGAGATGAAATCTACCCCTAGGAAGGAAAATTCTCTCCTGTAAGAGTTAATATGAGAAAATCATTGCTCCTTTCCACTGATGCTTTATCACCAATCCTTGTTTCACTAAAAACCCCAAATTTTCAAAAAACATTTGTCATTGGGACAGAAAGTGAGGTGAAATCTTCTGAAGAGGAGCACAGACAGCAAAACAAATGTCACAGGGGTGATAACCCTTCCCTATGTTCTTCAAAAAGCTTAAAATAGATTTTTTGGCTGGAGCTAAGCACTTTAAAAATGTACCAGTTCAAAATTACTAACAGATTCTACTTAACAACAAACCTACAGTCCCTGTCCTGTTTGCACCGCCTGTATACTGCTGTTCAGAGGGCCTGGGGCCCCACGCCTTTCCTTTTTTATTTTGGGTGTGGGGTTCCCATTAATATCCATACAAGACCCAAAGGGCCTGGTAATGGACTGGGGGGGTACCCATGCTGTTTGTCTCACTGATTTTCATCCATATTACCGAGACCCGACATTACATTAAAGTCGTAAGCAGTTTAAAATGACTTTTATTCCTTTAAAAATGTCATTTTGTGCAGGGACTGTTCTAAGCACTGGAAACACACGCCATTTTACAGGCATACTATAGACACCCCACAGGTACGATATTTAAAGGAATATTTCACTTTTTTTTTCACTTTAAAATCACTGCTCCCGAAAAAACGGACGTTTTTAAAACTTTTTTTTGCATTGATACATGTCCCCTGGGGCAGGCCCTGGGTCCCCAAACCCTTTTTAGGACAATACCATGCAAATTAGCCTTTAAAATTAGCACTATTGATTATGTTCATTATGTTCATGATCGTGTTCGAGTCCCATAGACTTTAATGGTGTTCACGTGTTCAAACACATTTTTTGCCTGTTCGCATGTTCTGGTGCGAACCGAACAGGGGGGTGTTCGGCTCATCCCTAATAATGATCATCAGATACAACTGAAGAACTCCCAGGGAGGGATGTCCTTGTCATCACATATAGTACTCTTGTAGTTTATAGCAAGGCATCTATTGTCCTCCCTTTATCGGTAAATTAATCACATATAAGAAACCTCTCCAACTGTGTAATGTATGGTTTGTCATTGCTCGGTGTGGGAACCATCAGTATAATTTGAAGAGTAACAAAAAGCCATTTGACACTAAAGTAAAAGAGAGAATAAAGAGAATATCAGTCCATTAAAGGAATGGGGGAGGTAGGGGAGGAGATATCCCAGAGGCTGGCTGCGTGGGACCAAGATGGAAGCCTGACTGGTTTTGCCAGCCACGCCGGCTGCTTCAGAGGCAACTTCCACCCTTTCATGTGGGGTCTATAAATATACCTAAGATGGCCACATTTGGCACCAAAATTATCATACATTAGCTTGTAAACAGTCTTCTGTAGGGAATATGGCCTCTTACATACATATGTGTGTATATTATGACAGTGTCATAAGGTCTTAACCTTATTGCTTGGACTTGCAATATAGAGTCCATGAAACTGACTTATGTTATATGAATAATTTGGGCTAGGGAAATAGTAGGCTTTTACAAGCAGTTTATGTTTAGTGGAGGTCTTCTCTCGTGTTTGTTTTCCCAGTGTTGAGACAATGGTGAGCCACTGGACAAACAGCCTTGTTAATTGTTGTGTGCACAAATGATACAATGCAGGGTTTGTAATTGTTGGTTCTTAATATAGCCCAGTTTCAAATTGATTATTGATAATCTTCAAACTTCGGTATGTTTAGATAACAGAAACCCCATTGTCCAGAGAATTTGTTCTGTAATCAAGCTTGTTGATCTAACTACCCTGGTAGTTTATTTCCTGTGGGCTGGTTAAATGTTAATAGGACCCATGTCTCTAGCCTGGTTAGAAGACATTATAGTCCAAAATGATCATATATATATTTTTTCCATAAAAGTTCTGACATGTTGTTCAACCAACCTGGAATGCAGATTCTCACCAGCAGAAACTGTGGTGTGGCACTGAAACTCAGAGTCAGCCTCTCTTAGAGCCTTAGCCCTTAGTAGCTTCAAATCTGTTATGCAACCAGACCTCTAACTATTAAGTCACCATTGTATGTCTAACCTGACTCTAGCTTTTGCTTGTTATTGAGCCCTCCACTAAAACTAGCTATTGAAACCCAGACCAGAAGGGACAGGGTTAAAAAACCAGGAGGTGCATATAATTATAATAAATGAATTTGAAATAAGCATGTTCACCTACTAATATTCTGGAAAGTGACCACTACACACATACAGTAGCATAGACTTAACTATCTGGCACTGTGTATGTGAGATAATAACATTAGGACAGAGATACGCCTGTCACAAGGATTCAGATACACTCTCAAGAAGATATGGGCAGCTGTAGTTAAACTAATAGAACATAAGGATACTTGTCTGAGAGGCTCTTCTTCTGGTCTGGGTAAAATACAGCAGCTCCTGTATGTATAAGGTCATTGTTGTAATATGTTGGTAGATTTATGTGGGATTTTATATTTTATATATATATATATATATATATATATATATATATATATATATATATATATATATATATATATATATATATATATATATATATATATATATATATATATATATATATATATATATTATATATATATATATATATATATATATATATATATATATGTGTATATATGTATATGTATATATATATATATATTGTAGCAGAGCGTCCCAGAGAGAGCCAGGAAAAGTCCTGTTCGGGGTTTATACATCTCCCAGGCTCCTCTCATACAGGTTCAGGGATCTCTGATCCATGGTCCAGTTCAGTTCTTGGTCCTCTCCCCCAGGCTAATTTAAGCTCACCTGAGCAAGACAGCCCTTGCTCTTGGCCTGGGATACTCAGAGAACTTCTGTGTAAGAGTGCAAAAAGGTATGTGGAAGCTGACAAGCTGTAGGCTTGCTCAGCTTAGTAGTTAGGATCTGTAAATATTGTTTAGTTAGTGCCGAGACACGGCTAGGTTTTGTTTTGGCTATTTTGTTCCTATTTGTTTCTTTTGGAACACTGTACAGCACCTGTATATAGACTTGTAAATATCACAAATAAACACCGCACTGTTTGTCACTATTCCACTGGATTTGGTATCTGTGCCTGAGAGACTGCTCATCCCAGGGAGCCTGGTGCCTGCTACCTGTCCCCCAGGTTACATATGGTGGAGACTGCGACCAGCTGTAGTAAGTTACTACTTAAAAGGCCAGTACCTAGAGTGACTAAACATGGAGGAAATCCTAAAACAATTGGTGATATCCAATGCTGCACAGCAACAATCCAATGCTGCACAGCAACAAGCAAACGCTGCACTGCAGCAAACAAACGCTATCGCACAGGAGCAAACCAAGGCGCTGTGCCAACAGATTGGTGCTGTACAGGAGCTATCGCAGAGGCTGTTTGAACAGCTAGCCACTGATGCAAAAGAGGATAGGAAAACCTTGGCTGCGGTTGTGGAGACGCTAGCACAGTGGTCACCTGCTAAAGTTAATGTTGTTAGAGACAAGCCCTCAGCTATTCATGTGGGTCGCTTTCTTTCCAAGATGACTGCAGATGATGATCCAGAGGCCTTTCTCTTAACCTTTGAACGGACCGCTGAGAGGGAAGGTTGGCCCAAAACCCAGTGGGCAGGACTGGTCGCCCCCTTGCTGTCTGGAGAATCGCAGAAGGCCTACTATGATTTGGAGTCAGCAGAAGCAGGAGACTATGAAAAGGTCAAGCGGGAAATCCTGGCGCGACTTGGTGTCACCCTGGCAGTTCGAGCACAGCAGGTCCACAGCTGGTTCTTCCAAGACGAGAGGCCCCCAAGATCGCAGATGTTCGACCTAATTCACTTGGTGAGAAAATGGCTACAGCCGGAGTCCCTGTCTGGGCCACAAATAGTGGAGCGTGTGGTCATGGACCAGTTCCTGAGGTCACTACCAGTTCCCCTGCAGAAGTGGGTGAGTCAAGGAGACCCCAACTCGGCGGATAACCTCGTGGAACTTGTTGAAAGGTACTTTGCTGCAGAGAACCTGGTCACCACCCCTACAGCCGCACGGACTTTCCGCCCAAAGCCACGGTCTCCCCAGGCAACCGGTAAGACTGTTCCAGGGGAAGTGGGTGGTAAGCATGGCAAGGAAATAGGGGGGAGGATTTTTGGTGCCAGGACTGAAGTTTGGCGTCCCAAACAAGGGAAGCTACTGCCTGTCAGCAAACCAAACTGGGGAAACATCAGGTGTTTTCGTTGCCAAGAACTGGGACATGTTGCAGCAAATTGTCCATTGACAGATGAACCAATGCAGTGTGATCTATCTGTTAGAAGGTAGTCTATGTTTGCTGCTGTTTCATGCGCTGCAGCACCAAGTATGGGAAAACACATGTGCCAAATGACTGTTAATAATAAGCCTATTACGGCCTTGCTGGACTCTGGAAGTCTAGTGACTTTGGTTACAGCTGAGATGGTTGAAACTGTGAATTTGCATACTAAAAAAGTTGCTGTGATCTGTGTACATGGGGATACCCGCGAGTATCCTATAGCCACTGTTCAGTTTAAAACTGGCTTAGGTACGGTGACCCATCCGGTCGGACTTGTGCCCCACTTGGTGCACGAGGCCATCATTGGTAGGGACTTCCCTAAGTTTTGGAAACTGTGGGATCGTCCCGACCCGGTCGCAGTAGCTGACTCAGTGACAGAGCCAGAACTCCTGGCCGCTACTGACAATATGGGTTCAGGGGACTCTTCTCAGGGCTCCCCAGGTTTTCCTTTCTCAGTTATGGCAGGAGAGCTGGAGGAGCCTGAGGAGGTCCCCACAACCAGTGGAGCTGGACAGCCATCTGCTGAATCTGAGCCTACGTTGGAGTTTGCTGACCTTAATGTACACAAGGAAAACTTTGGTACCGAGCAGAGAAAAGACCCAACCCTTGCCAGGGCCTGGGAAAATGTAATGGTGATTAATGATGTACCTGTCGAATCAGGGGACAGGCTCTGTTTTCCTTATTTTAGCAGCAATGAGGATTTATTGTATCGTGTATGTAAAAAAAATGATGAAGTGGTTGAACAGTTGGTGGTCCCTAAGCCATACAGACGGGTGGTGTTGGAACTTGCCCATGGGCACTTGCTAGGAGGTCATTTAGGGGTTGAGAAAACTACTGAAAGGGTGTTGCGCAGGTTTTATTGGCCCGGAATACAGAAGGATATTGAGAATTATTGTCAATCCTGTCCTGTGTGTCAGATGTCAGCCCCACTACAACACTTCCGAAGTCCTTTAGTGCCCTTGCCCATTATTGAAGTGCCCTTTGAGAGGATTGCCATGGACCTTGTGGGTCCACTCCCCAAGTCTGCCCGAGGTCATCAGCATATCCTCGTAATCATGGATTATGCTACCCGTTACCCAGAGGCAATTCCCTTACGCACCGCGTCTGCTAAAAACATTGCCAAAGAGCTGTTTATGGTGTTCAGTCGTGTTAGAATCCCTAAAGAAGTCCTTACAGACCAGGGCACCCCATTTATGTCACGAATAACTAGAGAGCTGTGCAAGTTATTTAAGGTGACGCAATTGCGAACCTCGGTGTACCATCCTCAAACGGATGGCTTGGTGGAACGCTTCAATAAAACATTAAAGAGCATGTTAAAAAAGGTTGTTGACAAGGATGGGAAAAACTGGGACTTCCTGATACCATACTTGATGTTTGCCATCAGGGAGGTTCCCCAGTCCTCCACGGGGTACTCTCCCTTTGAGTTGCTTTATGGGAGACACCCTCGGGGACTCTTGGACATAGCCAAAGAAACTTGGGAGGGGGAGCAGACACCCCATAAAAGTGTCATTGAGCATATCGCTCAAATGCAGGACAGGATTGCAGCAATCATGCCGTTGGTAAAAGAACACTTACTGCAGGCCCAAACAGCTCAACAGAGGATATACAACAGGGGGGCCCAACTCCGTGTTTTCTCACCTGGTGACAGGGTCCTGGTGTTAGTTCCCACTGTTGAGAGCAAGTTCCTGGCTAAGTGGCAGGGTCCCTTTGAAGTAATTGAAAGAGTTGGGGAGGTCAATTACAAAATATATCAACCAGGAAAAAGGAAGCCCGAACAGATTTACCACATAAACCTGTTAAAGCCCTGGAAGGATAGACTGGCATTAACTGCGAGGTCCCTCCCGGTAACGCCTAAGGGTACTGAGTCTCCTCTGATCCCTGAGGTCACGATTCCAGACACCCTGTCATATTCTCAAAAGCAGGAAACTAGAGAATTCCTGATAAGAAATAGAGAGAAATTTTCAGTTACCTGGCACGACTTCAGCAGTTCAGCATGATATTGTTACTGAACCTGGGGTCCGTGTCAAGCTAAAACCATACCGAATTCCTGAAGCAAGGAGAAAGGACATCAGCGAGGAATTTAAAAGAATGTTGGAGCTAGATGTCATTGAGGAATCCAATAGTGACTGGTCTAGCCCCATCGTGTTAGTCCCAAAACCGGATGGCACTTGGAGGTTCTGTAATGACTTCAGGAAGCTTAATGCAGTGACAAAGTTTGACACGTACCCAATGCCCAGAGTGGACGAACTTATAGACCGACTTGGCAAGGCTCGCTATCTGACCACTTTGGACTTGACAAAAGGTTATTGGCAAATACCCCTGACTGGTAGCGCCAAAGAGAAGACTGCATTTGTGACCCCAGAGGGTTCCTTTCAATATAAAAAAATGCCTTTTGGGTTGCAAAATGCCCCCGCCACATTTCAGAGGGCCATGGACAGGACTCTAAGACCCCACCGACAATATGCAGCAGCATATCTAGATGACATAGTGGTATATAGCACTGACTGGGAGTCTCACTTGCCCCGGGTCCAGGCTGTCCTCGATTCCCTCTTCAAAGAAGGTTTTACAGCAAATCCAAAAAAATGTGCCATTGGTCTAGAGGAAGCCAAGTATTTGGGCTACACTATTGGGCGTGGTGTAATAAAACCTCAAGTGAATAAAATAGAAGCCATCCAGGAATGGCCACGTCCTGCAAACAAGAAGCAGGTCAGGGCCTTTCTTGGCATTGCGGGGTATTATAGAAGATTTATCCCAAATTTTGCAACTATAGCTGCCCCACTGACAGACCTTACGAAAGGGAGAGACTCTGTAATGGTGAAATGGTCCTCAGTAGCAGAGGAATCTTTCCAAGTCCTGAAGAAGGCTCTTTGTGCACAACCAGTACTGTACTCCCCTGATTTCTCCAAAGATTTTTTGGTTCAGACGGATGCGTCTGATGTTGGTATCGGGGCAGTACTATCACAGGTACACAATGGGGAAGAACACCCTGTGGTGTACCTAAGCAGAAAACTCAATGACCATGAGCAAAGGTATGCAGTCATTGAAAAGGAGTGTTTAGCCATAAAGTGGGCCGTGGACGCACTCAGGTACTATTTGTTAGGACGCCAGGTTGAGTTAATAACTGACCATGCTCCTCTGAAATGGATGGCCCAAAAGAAGGAGACTAATAGACGGGTGAACCGGTGGTTTTTGGCTCTACAGGATTACTCATTCACTGTAAAACACAGGCCAGGTGTTGAGATGGGGAATGTAGATGCCCTGTCCCGTGTTCACTCCTGTTGGGCTACAGGTGTTCCAACCCTGGGGTTGAAACAAGGGGGGAGGATATGTAGCAGAGCATCCCAGAGAGAGCCAGGAAAAGTCCTGTTCGGGGTTTATACATCTCCCAGGCTCCTCTCATACAGGTTCAGGGATCTCTGATCCATGGTCCAGTTCAGTTCTTGGTCCTCTCCCCCAGGCTAATTTAAGCTCACCTGAGCAAGACAGCCCTTGCTCTTGGCCTGGGATACTCAGAGAACTTCTGTGTAAGAGTGCAAAAAGGTATGTGGAAGCTGACAAGCTGTAGGCTTGCTCAGCTTAGTAGTTAGGATCTGTAAATATTGTTTAGTTAGTGCCGAGACACGGCTAGGTTTTGTTTTGGCTATTTTGTTCCTATTTGTTTCTTTTGGAACACTGTACAGCACCTGTATATAGACTTGTAAATATCACAAATAAACACCACACTGTTTGTCACTATTCCACTGGATTTGGTATCTGTGCCTGAGAGACTGCTCATCCCAGGGAGCCTGGTGCCTGCTACCTGTCCCCCAGGTTACAATATGTATATGTATATATATATATATATATATATATATATATATATATATATATATTTACACATACAGTACAAGATTGACCAGGCCAGATTTCAGTTGACAATGGTTGAGTTGTCAACTGAAGCCAAGTCAATTTTAACATATCAAAGGGGACTTGTCTTGTTGATGTTAATATGCAAGAATACAGATTAGGTTTATAGGCATTCCAGGACAAGCCCATTCTACACATCAAAAGGGTGTTAAGGTGGTATCTGTTAATCTAATTAGACATATCAATGGGGACAGATAGTGACTCTGGGCTATGTTTTTTTTTTTATTCCCAGAGAAAATTTTATTGAATCAAAACATGGAAATACATAGATAACAGCATTATGTGTATATCACAATAAGAAGTTTACAGTAACAGAAGTTAACATTAGATCAGTCAAAGTATAGATGTAATGTCGTTAGATACATTATAATACAAATGGAAATAACATGAAAATGCACTTGAAAAGAAATGCGGAAAGTCTAGAATGCTAGTCTTAACATATGAAACATCCATGTGGTATTTGTATCACTACAAGTGATCTTCTCCAGTAACAATCCTTCGTAATAAAATAGATTCTAGGATAACTGTAATTGTAGTGACATATCTGAATCAATAATTTATCTATATATGTGCGATAAATTATAATGTTAGTGGTGGTAAATTTGATTAACGTCTCAGAAGAGTAAGGCAATGAGTGAACTCTGATAGTTAGTCAAAGAACATGACTATAACCTAACATACTAGAATGTTGAGTATTTGTAGACCAAAGAATTTTATAATGTGCAATAATGTGGGAGGTGAGGTCTTTCCTGTCCCTGGCTCAGCCGTGGGGCGACCAGGCAGATAATATAAAAAAAAGGGGGGGATATCTTCCAGATTTGTAAGCTCAGTGAACTGTTGAGTGTCGTTTGTAGGGATATTGATTATATCTCATTCAATGTGTTAAGGATCTCAGAGAATAAAAAGAAGGGGGAGATGTAAAGGAGACAATGCATGGGTGTAAGCCTCTAGTCAAGTAATTGGCTGTATTCAAGTGTAGTTTGGAAATGTTGCCAACAAGCCCACGTGTTCCTAAATGTGGTGGAAGAATCATGCACTTGGTGCACCAGTTCCTCCATGGAGGCTATGCGGTTGACTCTTTTAATCCAGTCTGCTGTTGTGGGGGAATAGGTGACTTCCAAAGAACTGGGATACATAATTTTGCGGCATTAAGAAGATGTAGAGCTAAGGATTTGCGATATGTTCTGAAAGGTATCGGGGAGTGGTGTAGCAGTGCTTGAGCTGGAGAGAATTCTAAGTGGATGGTAGTGATTTGGGAGGTGAGGCGGAAAACTGTATTCCAGAAAGTTGAAATTTTAGGGCATTCCCACCAGATATGGAGAAGCGAACCGTTTTTGTTATTACATCTCCAACAATTAGGTGGGATAGCCGGATTGATGTTGTGTAACTTGAGTGGGGTTTTGTACCATCTGGAAAAAATTTTATATCCGTTTTTTGCGCTGTTACATTAATTAAACCTTTGTGAATGTTAGAATATATCTTTTCCCAATCTGTATCAGAGAGTGTGATGGAGAGATCTCTTTCCCATTGTGTACAGGCCAAGTTTGATTTGGGTGTAAGGTCATCAAAGAGGATAGAGTAAATGAGGGAGATCAGATGGCGTTGTGGTTCAGTGGATGTACATATGGATTCGAATCATGATTGATTCCTAGAGAAGGCTGGGCGAATTTGGGGATCATAGAGGAAATGTCTGAGTTGCATATAGGCCCATAAAGGGAGCTGGCGGCTTGTACCTAGGTTATTTAAAGCGGATAGTGGTAGTATTGTCCCCTCTGAGAAGAAGTCTCCCGCTATTGGATTCTTATGGGGTTCTAAGTCATGTAAGAAAGAAACGTCATTGCCCGGTAGGAAGTCAGGGGTGTTTCTAATTGGAGTGAGTGGTCACGGTGAGGAAGAGATTCGAAATTGGCGGCACATAGTATGGAAGGATGACAGCATGTTGCCAATGAGGGGATGTTGTTTGGTTTGTTGTGAAATGTGACTTGGGTTGATCCAGGGTAGGTGTTTGAGTGGTAAGTGAGAGAAGGCTTGTTCAATGTTAATCCAAGCTTTGATTTCAGTGTGGATGTTCCAGTAAACTATTCTAGACAATTGACATGCATAATAGTATTTTCGAATGTCTGGTAAACCTAGATCGCCTTTCAGTTTGGGTATGGTCAATCTGTTAAAACTTATTCTAGCACGGGTTCCCTCCCATATGAAATTTGTACAGGATTAGAGGAAGGATGTGAAAAATGTATGAAAAATGTATGCGGTAATTTCACTGGATCAGTTTGAAGCAGAGGAAAGTAATTTCGGTAATATGGTCATTTTTATGATTGAGATTCTCCCAAACCAAGTGAACAATTTTGTCGACCAGGCTTTGAGATCTTTCTGGATGTTTTGGAGAATGGGAGTATAATTATTGCTGTATAAATAAGATAAAGAGGTCGGTATGTAAATCCCAAGATATTTAATAGTGTTTGGTTTCCATTTAAATGGGAAGTTATTTTAACATTGGGCAATTGTCTCAGTGGGTAGAGTTATATTTAAAGCCTCTGATTTAGCAAAGTTGATTTTAAGATTGGTTAGGGATTCAAATAGGTTCTTTAAGGAGCATTGGCAGAGTGATGTGTGGTTCTTTTAAGAATAATAGGATATCATCCGCAAACGCTTGTAAGTGGATTGTGCTATGGAGATACCTTTAATGTCTCGATTGTCCTTCAGTCGTGTGAGACATGGTTCTAGGGATAGGACAAAAATTAACAGAGAAAGCGGGCATTCTTGCCAGGTTCCACTGGATATGGAGAAGGCATCCGAGAGGTCTCCATTAGCCCGGACTTTGGCTGTTGGGTTTGAGTATAGGGCTAATATGAATTGTAGCATACAGTCTCAAATGCTGGCTTGTTTGATGACTTCTGTTAAGTAATCCCATGCCACCCTGTCGAATGCCTTCTCCACATCCAGGGAGAGAAAGAACCAGTGTTGCTGTGTGGAAGTCAACCATTTATGAATACTGATGGCTTTTAGGGTATTGTCCCTTGCCTCTCTACCCGGGACAAAACCTACTTGGTCTAGAGAAATAAGGCCAGGGAGAAGGGGCAAGAGTCTATTAGCTAGAATTTTTGCATACATTTTTAGGTCAACATTCAATAAAGATATTGGTCTATATTTGGAAACCGAAGTTAAATCTTTTTCAGGTTTTGGGATAACAACTATGTGAGCTGTGAGAAGATCTCTAGGCGGAGGGTTCCCTGAGGAGAGGGAATTGAATGCATTCAAGAAGTGTGGGTGAAGGGTATCAATGAACGCATTGTAGTATCCTGCTGTTAGACCATCAGGGCCCAGGCTCTTGCCTGGTTTCAGTTGTTTAAGCACCAAGTCCAGTTCATCTTTAGATAGGGGGTGTTCTAATTGAGATGCCTCGGCGTCCGAGAGGGGTTTGGGACTGCGATAGGCTAAAAATTCTTTAATTAGTTGTAATCTATGTTCTGAGTCTTCTTTGGGGGCTTTGGCTTTTATATTATATAGCTGTGAGTAATATTGGACAAATTGGTCCGCAATCCGATTATTGGAAGATAATTTGAATCCCTTGGAGTCGTTGATAGAGTGAATTATTGTGGAAGATTTTTTGGCCCTTAAAGCTCTGGCAAGTATTTTACCTGCTTTATTGCCATGTTCAGAAAATAATTTTTGAGATAGCATGTAATTACGTTTTATTTGTTTATTCAATACCTCCATCAAATCAGTTCTAGCTTGCATGAGTTCATGGAGTGTGGTTATAGCTCGAGTCCGTTTATGGGTTTTTTCTAGCTCGTGAATATGTTTGGCTAGTTTGGAAATGTGTGCTTGTCTCTCGCATTTCCTCTTGGAGGCTACCACAATTAATTTTCCATGAATGGTGCACTTGTGGGCTTCCCATGTCATCATTGGGGAGATTTCAGGCGAGTTATTGTCTTGGAAACATTGTTTGAGACTGTCGTGTATAGTAGACACTATCAGAGTGTCTGTAAGTAAGGACGGATATAGGCGCCATGAGAGTGATCACTCGAGAATCTGATAGACATGGTAATCAGGTGATGGTCCGAAATATACATTGATTCGATGGAGGTATTTATGAGCATGGGGAGGTCTCTTTGCGAAATGAAAATGTAGTCAAGTCTGAAGTAACTACCGTGGGGGTTGGAGAAAAAAGTATAATCATTAGTCTTAGGATTAACGGTGCGCCAGGCATCGTGGAGTGTTAAATCTCGAAGACATTTCTTAATTGCTTTTAATGCGGTAAATGATAATTTAGACATGCCTGATGAGGTGTCTTGAAGGGGGTTTAGAGGGACATTAAAATCTCCTCCTACTATTAAGATACCTTCCTGGAATGAGGTAAGTGTTTGCAATGTTTGTCTGAAAAAGGGAACTTGTTTGACATTGGGTGCATATAAATTTGCAACGGTTAATCGTTTACCAAATAATGAGCCTTTGATAAATAGATAACGACCTTCAGTATCTATTAGCGTGTCAGTTATTTGGAATGGGCAGGATTTTGAAATGAGAATAGAAACTCCTTTTGTTTTGGATTCCTTATTAGTAGCATGAAATGCCGTTGGATAGTATAAGTTGGAGAATTTGGGAGCATTATCTTTTTTAAATGAGTTTCCTGAATGCATACAATATCCACCTTAAGTTTACGCATAGATAGAAGTACTTGTGAACGTTTTTCAGGACTATTGAGTCCCCTTGCATTTAACGAGACTAACTTAGTAGTCGGTCTGCGATTAGCCATCGCTGATGGATCTTGTGATTTATGAGATATCATATAGTTTGCGAGATCGTGAATTTGTTTATCGGTCTTGTGTGATCCGGACATCGTCCGAGGTTGTATTTTTTTTTTTTATTATCAACCCCTGAACGGTGGAGAGGGATACTAAGTTAATGTAGTACTCAAAGTGGATGATTAGATAAGGGAACCCTAATTTAGAATGAGAAGGGGAGCTTGATCGAGTTGGGTGTCTGTTAGGAGGGCGTTAGGTGGAAAATGTGGGTTTCCGATGAGGAAAGAGGTGGAAATACTTTGGTCTCTGTGATATTTATATGATAGGTAATTTAAATAGAAGCAGTTAATCCGGTGACTAGCGATACCCGCTCGCTAGACAGTAGTCAAGACGGATCTCGAATAGGGCTTTGCCGGAGAGGGTCAGTGGTATTGGAAGTGAAGGTTAAGTACGGAAATTTAAGAAGTCACTTGAAACCACTGTGTGGGAAGGTGACTCGACTCGTATGTGGAGACTAAAAAAAACTTTCAAGATAAGTCGATATCCGCTGACATGTGGGACTAGAAATAAAAGATTGGTAGGGACTGAGGACGGTGTGTGTGTGTGACAAGAGAAATTTAAGAACGTTGAAAACGTAGCCTGTGTGCAGTCCAAGAGGAAGCATCAGATGGAATCCAGAGCTCTATGTTAGCAAAGGAACGTTATACATCTGAAGGCGTCTTTGGGATTAAATAAATGAAGTTGGTGATGTTGGGAGCCGTGTGTCTTGAAGATTATAAAAGTGATCTCTCTAAACCACGGCTTAATGGAAGACAGAAAAATAGAAAATACCCTATCTCCAAAGGAGTAGGATTAAAAAATTGTATTGTTTTTTTTGTTTTTGTAAACATCTAAGTACACGTCAAATAAATTAAGTAACAGTAAATAATGAGAATACAGATAAAATAGAAAGCTTATCCTCCAATCGATGAAAACAAGAGCTGTATAATTAATTAACTGACTAGCCTCCTCGGTGACAGAAAAGCCCAATATGAACAGATGCGGGCGAAAATGTCAGGAGGATGTGTTAAACGTTAAGTGTTGGTCGCCTACATGTATTGCGCCAAGATACAGTCCGTAAGAGTATTATGGGGCGCTAATGGATATTTTTTCCGTACATTTGTATATTCTATTCCAGAGTTTTTAACCATAACCTTAGGTTTACTCTCTGAGGGGAATAGGAGTATTAAAATATCTAAGCTATCCAGTGGTTTAACCAATTCAAGCTTTCACAGTGACTGTAATTACTTAACTTAAAGAGTATGTAGACATATACCCAGTATCTAGCAAGGTGGAGACTATGATTAGGTATAGGTGTGTCGAGGGAAACATAGAGTGGTTGAAACACTGCTGATTGTCTGAGCAAACTGTCATAGAAGGCACCATCTCTTCTCTGCACGAGGGGAGGTTGTCTGTCCCTCAGGGACTACTAAGTCCTCAGCTGTATGACCGAGGGCGTATGGTCAAGGGGGAACGATTTGCAGGAGCTAAATTCGGCTCTTTCCTTCGCGTGGCTGTTATTAATAGGAAAACTACATGGGGGATGTAGGTTAACCACCGAATATTTTGATCAGCTTCCTTAATAATAGCGGGTCGAGTTCCCCCAGTTTTTTGGGAGGGTCAGTCAGAGTACTCAGACCACCCGAGCTTCCATCCACGAGCGGGAAACGCTGGAGGAGGTGCTCTCTCAAATCACTGTCAGTAAAGGGCAGATGTTAGGCATAGAAGATGGACCGGCTCAGCTGACAAACTATATATTTGCTCCAGCCTTTAGGGAGGGACATCAGCCTGCTGTGAGAGCCTTAGTGATAGGGATTGTGTTACCACACAGCACAACCCCTCCTTCTCATTCATGCCCCAATACGGAAAACAGTTTTGGAGAATTGCTTGTATAAATCTGGCTGTGGGCGGTGTGTTATCCCATTCCCCCTTAACCTAACGATTTTATTGTTACGACAATGTGGTGACACTTTTTAGTCTCTGAACTCTTCTACTATGTAAAATCGTTTGGCCAACTGAAATGTCTAAATATTAGATAGTGGTGGTAGTTTCTCATTTAGAGCAACTTAACTGGCAATATACATTGGAAATATCCTATACGTTAGTGTATTGACGCATATTTCCTCTCAATTAACATATTGAAATTAACCTCAAGATTCAGTACCTGAAAAAAAAATCAATTAATCTCATAAAATAGGCAAAGCAGTCAGGTGAGTCCAATAAGAACAATAGGTATAGATTCATTATCCTCTTTGTGAGACAGTCGCTCTTGTGTGTCTACAGGACGGGCTGTCTCAGGTGTATCTTGGAAGTGCTGCTATCATAGTATCTGTATTGAGAGGGACACGTAGAGGTTCCCGCTTCAAAAGTATATCCGAGTAGATCTAGGAACTGAACAAACAGAGGATAGCCTTCTGCATATGACATAGGAACTGTCTGCCTTTACCGATCCCTTCTGGCTCTTCTAGTGCGCGGGGGCTTCGCAGGGCTGTCATCAGAAGGAGAGTGAGAACTGGGTATCTGCGATCTTGCTTCCAAAGGAGATCGGTGTCTACGATAGCGGACATCTTGGGTCTCCATGAGTTTGATTCTGGAGGGTGACATAGACGGCAAAGAGGTACGAAATCCGGCACTTCTGTGAATGGGATTCCCATTGCTTCACAGAAATAGTGGAGATCCTCTGGGACTCTGAGGAGAGCCGAGCGTCCGTGTGCTGTTGCTGCCAGACTGAAGGGGAATTTCCAGCGATAAGCAATATTGTTGGCACGAAGCACCGCCAGAAGGGGTTTCAGTTCCCTTCTGAGCTGTAAGGTTATACTTGAGAGGTCCTGAAACAAGCAAAGTTCTGAGCCTCTATGCTTTAATGGAGTCAGGGTGCGCGCTTTTCTCAGAAGCTCCTCTTTCAGTCGGTAGTCCACTATGCAGCAAACAACATCACGAGGAGGATCCAAGTCCTTACCCTTTGGTCTAAGAGCTCGATGGATTCTTTCCATCGCAATGGGTATATCTCTGGGTCTGTTTAGTAGGTTGTTGAATATACGAGTCACCTCATCTTGTAGGTGTGCCGCATCCACATCTTCTGGTAATCCTCGCAGTCGGAGATTATGGCGTCTGCCACGATTATCCAAATCCTCTAAATGGCGATTCATATCTCTAAGTTGCCGGGTGTGGGTATCTACAGCCAGGTGATGCTTGCAGAGCATTGAAGAATGTATGGCCACTGTTTTTTCCACTGCTTGTACTCTACCCGAGATAGCCTGAATCTCCATCTTTAGATCCGTGATGGCTGCTGTTAGGGTATCTTTGATGTCTTCAGCAACCAAACGAAGATCATTCAGGCTGGGCTGCTGATGTGGGGTGAGAACAATCCCTCCCTCAGAATGTCCATTTTGTGAGGCAGTAATTCCCGTAGGGCTTGTTGCCTGCCTCTGAGAGGTTTGTGAGGTGGGAGCCGGCGCCATAATTCCCATCTGCGCCCGAAACAACCCAGGGATATTCTGACTGGATCTTCCCGTTAATTCGCAGGGAGAATGCAAACGGGATGTTGATGAGTTTCTGGAGGCTGTACCCATACTTTTTGGGAAGTGTGTAATGTTGTTAACCATCTGTAGAAGGTAGAATTCTATCCCTGTCAGCGGAGCTCTGAGATTAAGCAGCCATTCTCTATGAGTTCAAGCCACGCCCCCCCAGGCTATGTTAATGTTAATATGCAAGAATGCAAATTAGGGCAGTTTATGACTGCAGCTGTTCACAGCTAGGGGTCATTGCCTGTCACTCTGAAAGAAACAGATCAAAGCCCTAAATGGAAATGGCCAATCAAATTGCTTAGCCATTCAGTGTAGAGGGGATATAACATGAAGTTCGGTCTAGTCACTCTGTATGTGATTATGAAGGCACAGGTCTACGAAAACATGGGAATCTGAAGGCTAGTATTATATTTACTCTGTTGGATTTTGTCATCTGTTGCAAGACTTTGTTCTGTGTTGGAAGTCAATAAAGTGCATCTCTCTGGAAGAATTGGGTTGCTGCGGAAGAGTACTTACATCATCATTATAATAACTACTAATTAATTCTCTACCCATGATACGATATCACTACATTGGGGCCGTGACCCGTTCTTTGAATTATATATCACTACATTGGTGCCATTCAAGTGACCAGAAGAGCATTTTCGGACTTAGTAACAGAAGTCGGTGGTGACAACAATCCTGTGAGGTGGAGAGAAGTCTGATGGAGACCCAAGAACTGTGCTGTGACTCTAATGTCTGGTTGTGACATAAGAGAGTCTGATCTACAAAATTAAACAAATTGTGAACCCCAGAATTATTCTCTGGAGACTGGAAACAGTAATATAGTCAAAATGCTTACTCAGTGTGAAGCTAGTGTCAGTTCTGATAAAGTTAACAGATGGGTATTAAAATGTATTAAGCGCCATGGCGGTCCTTATGAAATTCCAAAAAAATGTAAGCAGACGTGGACTATGATGAAGAAATTTTTTGAGAAAAATGTTTTTGATAGCAAAATTTCAGAAAGTAAAAGAAAAGGTTGTATTGTACAGAGCTTATTATCTTGCTGTTTAACAATGGAAAGTTCTTTGAAGGGTAAGGTTGAGGAAACCCAGTTACAGAATGCAGTTGATAATAGCAACAATGTTTGTGAGAGGTTACAAAACCAATCAGACACTGAGACAGTAAATTTAAAATTGCATGCAGTTACCATTGGGGGAGCTTTGCTTGAGAAATCTAAACGTTATGATGAATTATTAGAGAAAAATGAGAGATTAAAATTAAGAATTATGGAATTAGAGAAGAGATCTCAGGAATGCAGATATGCATCAAATCTTGGATTCAGCAATCTGCAGCAAAATACAAACACAAACTTTCTATCAAATGAAACAGAACCTCATATTAAATCTGATAATTAATTGCCAGCTGCACCCACTGTGACCACCACAGTTTATAACAATAATAATAATACAGGTGAAGTTCAGCTTGTAATGAAGCCTTTGAAACCAAAAGAATTAAAATGGTTTTGTGATTTGCAGAATGTCAGAGATATGTACAGTCTAAACCCATCTGATTTAGAAAGAGTCATACAACATTCTATAGGAAGTGGTCTTTGGATGAGAATTAAACAAATCTGTATTCAGCCTCCGAGGACAAGGGACATATTACTGGAATTATTATGTGTGTTGTATGGTGTATGTTCTGATGTTACTATTCGTGGGAAGATCCAACAAATGCAAAGTGAATCTCCCTATGAATTGTCACACAGGATAGCAACTAATATGGAATTATTGGTCGGTAATAATCTTGCATTTGAGCGTGGTGGCTTGATACATATGGGTATGTTTCTAGATGCTTTGCATGAAGATATCAAACAAAATATTTTATTAGTTACTCCAAATCCTCATAATTTAAAAGACATGTTGTTGAGAGCAGACCATTTATGGAGAAAGTCAAATGAGCAGGCTGTCAAAATTGATTTAGCCACATTGTTTAGGACAAATACTGTGCATAAAGATCAAAAGGTAATATCTTAGGATAACACCCAGAGAGGAGACATCGGCTCAAATATAGGTGATATTAATATGAAAAACAAAGTTGACCAAAATAATAATAAGAAAAGTTCCAAGACCTGCATACCGTTTTCTCAGTTAAAACAGAAATATGAACACCTGAAGATTGAGTATGACAAGATGAGAGGGGAACGTGATACATTATTAGAGCAGTTGAAGGGGGTACAGGGTGTACATTCTCCAGATTTGTTTTTGAATGCAATTGACACTTCTCTAGCAGTAGGGGTGAATTAGCTTCAAACTGTAAACGTGTAAATAGTGCTTTGTTTTAACTTCAAACAACGTTTAAGGACCTTGCTAATGAGTTTTTGTTGGAGAGTTCTGTTGTCTTTCAGATATTGCCGGAGATGCTCGTTTGCATGTGAATAGCAGACGCACTAGAAGCATCTGACATTGCTGGCTAGTGAGAAATGCTGAATAAACAATATATCACTATACAAGGAATTATGAAGAATTCATGGACTCTGTCAATATTCATCAAGCAATGGACCTTTTTTCTTTTTTCTTCAACGCCCTAATTTTTAATTTTTCTCCCTTTTCCTGATATATTTTGCTTTTCATTTTTTTATTTCATTATGTTTTATTTCTTTAACTGTTTCTTAAAACCAAAGAGAATCATTTAAATCTAAAATAATTTTCATATAATCTGTACATATTACATAATACGTATTGATCAATATATTTGACATTTAACCACTTCAGCCCGGACCATTTGGCTGGCCAAAGACCAGAGGACTTTTTACAATTTGGCACTGTGCTGTTTTAACTGGTAATTGCGCGGTCATGCAATATTATACCCAAACAAAATTTGCGTCCTTTTCTTCCCACAAATAGAGCTTTCTTTTGATGGTATTTGATTGCCTCTGCGATTTTTATTTTTTGCAATATAAATGGAAAAAAAACAAAAATTTTGAAAAAAAAAATGATATTTTCTACTTTTTGTTTTAAGTGAAATCAAAAATTTACACCCTTAGAAAGCCTGAAGGTGGTGATTAGTTTTCAGGGTCCCGTATGCAGCTAGGCTCCCAAAAAGTCTCACACATGTGGTATCCCTGTACTCAGGAGAAGCAACAGAATGTATTTTGGGGTGTAATTTCACATATGCCCATGGCATGTTTGAGCAATATATCATTTAGTGACAACTAGTGCAAAAAAACAAAAACAAAAAATTTTTCCGCAACTTGTGTCAAAATTTAAAATATTCCATGGACTCGACATGCCTCTCAGAAAATAGCTTGGGGTGTCTACTTTCCAAAATGGGGTCATTTGGGGGGGTTAAACTGTCCTGGCATTTTATGCACAACATTTAGAAGCTTATGTCACACATCACCCACTCTTCTAACCACTTGAAGACAAAGCCCTTTCTGACACTTTTTGTTTACATGAAAATTTTTTTTTTTTTTGCAAGAAAATTACTTTGAATGCAAAGGACCTACAGATTAAAATGGTGGGTGTTTAATTTTTTTTTTTTCATACAGTATTTGCGCAGCGATTTTTTAAAAGCATTTTTCTGGAAAAAACACACTTTTTTAAATTGTAATGCCCTAAAACACACTATATTGCCCAAATGTTTGATGTAATAAAAAAGATGATCTTAGTCCGAGTACATGGATACCAAACACGACATGCTTTAAAATTGCGCACAAACGTGCAGCTGCGTCAAACTACATACATTTTTAAAAGCCTTTAAACACCTTTACAGGTTACCACTTTAGATTCACTTTACATTTACAGAGGAGGTCTACTGCTAAAATTACTGCCCTCGATCTGACCTTCACAGTGATACCTCACATGCATGGTGCAATTGCTGTTTACATATGACACCAGACCGAAGCTTGCGTTCGCCTTTGCGCGAGAGCAGGGGGGAAGGACAGTGGTGTTTTTTGTTTTGTTTTGTTTTTTAATTATTTATTTTACTTTTTTATTATATTTTTAAACTGTTCCTTTCATTTATTTTTTTTTTAATCATTTTTATTGTTATCTCAGGGAATGTAAATATCCCCTATGATAGCAATAGGTAGTGACAGGTACTCTTTTTTTTTAAAATTGGGCTCTATTAGACCCTAGATCTCTCCTCTGCCTTAAAGCATCTGACCACACCAAGATCGGTGTGATAAAATGCTTTCCCAATGGCGCTGTTTATATCCAGTGAAATCTAAGTCATGAAATGCTCGTAGCTTCCGCTTTCTTAGGCCATAGAGATGATTCTGGTCTCTGATCGGCTCTATGGTCAGCTGGCAGAACCACCGGCTGCATTCTCAGGTTCCCTGTTGGGACAGGAGAGCCAGAGAAAACCATGGAAGACAGTGGGGGGGACATTCCCTCCCACTGCTTGTAAAAGCAGTCTAAAGGCTAATTAGCCACTAGGATTGTTTTTACATGAAAGCCAACCACTGGCTGAAAAGAATGATACCAAGATGATACCTAAACCTGCAGGCATCATTCTGGTATAACCACTCAAGGTCCAGCAACATACCAGTACGTTGCTGGTCCTTGTTGGGCATATATTGTAATCTTTTTTTTCATGCAGCCTGTGGGCTGAACGAAAAAAAAAGATTGATCAGTGGGTATGCCCTCCATTAGAATACCTACCTTCATCCACCCACTTCTACTGATGGGCATACATGCACCATTTTGTTTCTAATTGTGGTGGTGAAATCACCTCCTACAGCGCTGGAGTCACAGCTTTATGTATCTTGGGAGCAAACGCTGTTGCTGTCAAGATGAATAAATCCACACTGCAGCTGAATGGAGTACCTGCTAAGCAAATTATGGTTGACAATAAAACAAAGTAACATTACAGTATAACAGTGACCTGTGCCTAAAATATATATATGCCGAAGCATGGGGGCATCCACCCGCAAAAGTTAGGAGCAAATCACTCCTCCGCCCCTGCTTCCCCCATGCTTCGGCATATATGCTGAAGTATGTAACTGTGGTGGTGAAATCACCTCTGACAGCGCTGGAGTCAAGGCTTTATGTATCTCGGGAATAAACGCTGTTGCTGTCAAGATAAATAAATCCGCGCTGCAGCTGAATGGCGTAACAAAAAAACGGTTAACAAGAAAACACAACAAGTATAAAAAAAATGACATACCTGAAAAGCAAACAGGATAAAACAAGATAACAATAAAACATTGCAGAATAGAATACAGTAAAAAAAAGAGTAGAACAATAGAGAGACTAGAGAGAGAGAGAGAACAATAAAACGAAAACTATTTTTTATTATTTTATATATTTTTTTTTTATATTTTACTTTTTTAAAAAAAATTTTTTACACTTTTTTTTGTAACTAACTTTTGTAACTGTAACCGGTTCCAGGTTCAGGGCCCTCAAAATGCGATGGCATCTTGGGAGACCCTGTGAAAGTGTGCCTAGTCTGTGCAATGCTGTACCCTACGCTAAAACTCCACTAGTGTATGGTAGCGTTCAAAACATTCACCAATGCAAAGACCAGGATTGTCAGGACAGGAGGGACAATAATAGCGGGTGTCACGCCTATATCCGTGCGTTCTGTAGACACACCATTTTCTTTGGGGGGCTCGTTAGGTAGGGGTACACGGGGGACATAAGGAAAATGCCTCTCATACAGCCGGCTTACTGCATTTAGTTGAGGATGGTGAGGTGGAGCACCATCTGGAAACAGAAGGGCTCTGACGATCTCTTCCTGGAATTTAAGGAAGGATCCAGTCTGTCCTGAAGCTCTGTATAGCACATGAGCGTTCACCAAAGACAATTGAAATAAATAAACAGACACTTTTTTATACCAGAGTCTGGCCTTATGGGCAACTAGGTACAGCGCCAACAACTGGTCGTTGAGGTCCACCCCACCCATATTGAGGTTTTATTCATGGGCACAGAGGGGTTTCTCCACAACACCAGTCGCCGTAGTAATTTGGACCGTCGTGCCTGCATGAAGGGAGGTAAGAGCGAAAACATTCTTATTATCCCTCCACTTCATAGTGAGCAAGTTATTACTCTTCAAGCAGGCTCTCTCCCCCAGCCTAAGATGGGAATCTACAAGCCACTGGGGAAAGCCCCGGCGATTAGATTGCACAGTGCCACATGCTCCAATCTGATGATCAAAAAAGGTGACTAAAAAGTGGCATGCTTGTGTAATAATTGTCCACGTACAAGTGGTACCCCTTTCCGAATAAGGGTGACACCAAGTCCCACACAATCTTGCCAGCGCTTCCTATGTAGTCAGGACAGTTTGTCGGCTCTACGTGGCTATCTCTTCCCTCGTAAACCATAAAACTACATGTATAGCCTGTGGCCCTGTCACAGAGCTTATACATCTTGACTAGGGATGAGCTTCGTGTTTGAGTCGAACCCATGTTCGACTCGAACATCGTCTGTTCGCCCGTTCGCCGAATTGCGAACGATATGGGCCATTCGCCCCAAATTCGTGTGGCGCGTCACGGCCCATAATTCACTGCATCGCAGTGCATTGCTGGCTGATGATTGGCCAAGCATGCACTATGACCCGCATGCTTGGCCAATCACAGCGCCGTCTGAACAGAGAGCCGTAATTGGCCAAAGCCAAGGAGACTTTGGCCAATTATAGCTCAGGGGATTTAGTACACGCCCCACACTATATAAGGCCGCCTACACGGCGGCCCTGTGTAGTGTGTGTTCCGGCGTTCATTGAGAGAGAGAGAGAGAGAGAGAGAGACAGACAGACAGTGACATTTGATTTGAGTTAGATAGATTAGGCAGAACAGTCAGTCAGTTAGCTGCACTTACAGTGTATTGTATATATATATATGCATCCCAGGTGTTGCATATATATATATATACACTGTATTCAGTTTAGCTAGATCCGTTCCTGTTATCTTCCTACTGACAGGCAGGCTTGTCTTGTTACAGTATTTACAGCTACCTGAAGAAAATTACTGGTGTTCTTTTGATCCTATTAGTACCACAGTCAGGCAGCTTGACTATTTACAGTTAGTGCAGTGCGTCCTGCTCACAGTGTTCAGCTAGATCCGTTCCTGTTATCTTCTTACTGACAGGCAGGCTTGTCTTGTTACAGTATATACAGCTACCTGAAGAAAATTGCTGGTGTTCTTTTGATCCTATTAGTACCACAGTCAGGCAGCTAGACTATTTACAGTTAGTGCAGTGCGTCCTGCTCACAGTGTTCAGCTAGATCCATTCCTGTTATCTTCTTACTGACAGGCAGGCTTGTCTTGTTACAGTATATATAGCTACCTGAAGAAAATTACTGGTGTTCTTTTGATCCTATTAGTACCACAGTCAGGCAGCTAGACTATTTACAGTTAGTGCAGTGCAATGTTCAGCTAAACCTACAAGTTAGTGGGGTGCGTCCTGCTCACAGTGTTCAGCTAAACCTACAAGTTAGTGGGGTGCGTCCACCTCACAGTGTTCAGCTAAACCTACAAGTTAGTGGGGTGCGTCCTGCTCACAGTGTTCAGCTAGATCCGTTCCTGTTATATTCTTACTGACAGGCAGGCTTGTCTTGTTACAGTATTTACAGCTACCTGAAGAAAATTGCTGGTGTTCTTTTGATCCTATTAGTACCACAGTCAGGCAGCTAGACTATTTAAAGTTAGTGCAGTGCGTCCTGCTCACAGTGTTCAGCTAAACCTACAAGTTAGTGGGGTGCGTCCTGCTCACAGTGTTCAGCTAAACCTACAAGTTAGTGGGGTGCATCCTGCTCACAGTGTTCAGCTAAACCTACAAGTTAGTGGGGTGCGTCCTGCTCACAGTGTTCAGCTAAACCTACAAGTTAGTGGGGTGCGTCCTGCTCACAGTGTTCAGCTAAACCTACAAGTTAGTGTGGTGCGTCCACCTCACAGTGTTCAGCTAAACCTACAAGTTAGTGTGGTGCGTCCACCTCACAGTGTTCAGCTAAAGCTACCTGTAGAAGGTTGGTGGTGTTCTCATACTACAGGCAGGCAGTTGATTTTGCTAGCTGCAGTATCAGTACATATATATATATATATCCCAGCTTAGTGCAGCTACAGGCCATTAGTATGTCTGGAAGGCCAAGAAGGAGAGGCAGACAGTCACAAGCCAATAAGAGAGGGCAAGCAGGCTCTGTGTCTAGTGCTGGTCGTGGAGACGGTGCATCCTCATCAGCACGTGGCCGTGGGACACGCTTGGCCTTTTTTTCGGCAGCTGGCCGTGTTGAGCCGCAACATGCGGAAGACTTGGTCGAGTGGATGACCAAGCCGTCCTCATCCTCCTCATCCTCTCTCACCCATGCCCAGGGTACTTTGTCTGGCAAAGCAGCGGCCTCTTCCCTCAGCTCAATGTCATCAGTGACTCCTTCCCTAGCCCCACCATGTCCTCCTGAGGAGTCCCTCGAACTGTTTGACCACAGTGTTGGGTACATGCTCCAGGAGGATGCCCAGCATTTGGAAGGCTCTAAAGATGATACTGAGCTCGATGAAGGCAGTAACATGAGCACGGACAGAGGGGGTGCCCAAGAAGGACAGCAATCTGGCAGTCATGCTCCCCCTGCTGAAGCATACTGCCAGGTTTGCTCCAGTGATGAGGAGGGAGGGGATGATGAGGTCACTGACTCAACGTGGGTGCCTGATAGGAGAGAGGAGGAGGAGGAGGCGGCACATCACCAACGAGGCAGGATGCCCTCCAGGGGCCAGCCTAAGGGCAGCACATTGACTGCATCACACCCCAAAGCTCCACATGTGCAGGGCGCTGCAGTCTCTGCGCGTTATTCAAAAAGTTCTTTGGTGTGGGCCTTTTTTGAGACGAGTGCATCAGATCGCACCGCTGCTATTTGCAACATATGTCTCATAAGCGTATCTCGCGTGGCCAAAACCTCTCCCACTTGGGTACCACATGCTTGACCAGACATATGTTGACCTGCCATGCAGTTCGTTGGCAAGCGTATCTAAAAGACCCACACCAAAGAACAAAGAGGACCTCTCCTTGCTCCTCATCAGCTGAGATCTCCAACCCCACTATACCTTCAAAAAAAAAAGGAGAAAGGAAGGTGGGACTTTATATATTCTTCATATAAAGTCCCACCTTCCTTTCTCCTTTTTTTTTTAAACTAACAGGGATGGAGGCACCTGGCGGTGGTAGCCTTGCGTTCTCATATAAAGTCCCAACCGGTTGCTCCTTGCCCCACTATACCTTCAGTCCTCTCTGAGACCAGCACTGAGAGGAATGAAGGTGTAGAATTATGTGTGTCACAGCCAAGTACTTGTGGGCAATTTGCTTTTGGTATACCGACGTCAGATTGTACCAGGCAAATTTCCCTGCCCCAGCTGCTGCACCGCCGAAAGAAGTTTGCTCCCAGCCATCCACATGCCCAGCGGTTGAATGCTAGCTTGGCAAAATTGCTAGCACTTCAACTGCTGCCTTTTCAGTTGGTAGACTCTGCCCCCTTCCGTGAGTTTGTGGAATGTGCGGTTCCTCAGTGGCAGGTACCCAAACGCCACTTTTTCTCACGGAAGGCGATTCTGGCTCTCTACCGGCATGTGGAAGACAATGTCCATGACTCGCTGGACAGGGCGGTCAGCGGTAAGGTGCATATTACCGCTGACTCATGGTCCAGCAGGCATGGACAGGGACGTTACCTAAGTTTCACGGCGCATTGGGTGACTCTGCTGGCAGCTGGGCAGGATGCAGGACAAGGTGCAGTAGTGTTGGAGGTTGTTCCGCCACCACGCCTCCAAAATGCTAATGATTGTGACACACCTCTCTCCTCCACCCCCTCCTCTTCTTCTTCCTCCATGGCCTCTTCCTGTGCTTTGTCCTCGGAACCAGCGGTGCTCCGTAGCCGTTCAAGGGGCTACGCAAGTACGCAGGCCAAAAGATGCCATGCGGTGCTTGAGCTGGTGTGCTTGGGGGACAGGAGCCACACTGGGGCAGAGGTTCTGTCAGCTCTGCAGGGGCAGGTTCAGAGGTAGTTGATGCCACGCCAACTTAAGGCAGGAATGGTGGTTTGCGACAATGGCACCAACCTCCTCTCTGCCCTCCGACAGGGACAAATGACCCATGTGCCCTGTTTGGCTCACGTCCTTAACTTGGTGGTGCAGCGGTTCTTGGGCAGGTACCCGGGCTTACAGGATGTCCTGAGGCAGGCCAGGAAAATCTGTGTGCATTTCCGCCGGTCATATAATGCCAGTGCTCGGCTGACGGACCTCCAAAAGGAGTTTAACCTGCCCAAGAACCGTCTAATCTGTGACATGCCCACCAGGTGGAACTCAACGTTGGCCATGCTGCAGCGGCTGCACACGCAGCAGAGGGCCATCAATGAGTACCTGTGCGACTATGGCACCAGGACAGGGTCAGGGGAGCTTGTTTTTTTTTCCCACGCCAGTGGGCCATGATCAGGGATGCATGCACTGTCCTGTTACCATTTGAGGAGGCCACGAGGATGGTGAGCAGTGACAGTGCATGCATCAGTGACACTGTCCCCCTTGTCCACCTGTTGGAGCACACGCTGCATGGAATAATGGAGAGGGCACTTGAGGCAGAACAGAGGCAGGAAGAGGAGGACTTCCTTAGCTCTCAAGGCCCCCTTTATCCAGACAGTGTTCCTGTGTGCCCGCCGATCACACAGGAAGAGGACGAGGAGGAGGAGGAGGAGGAGGAAGATTGTGTCAGTATGGAGGTGGAGCCTGGCACTCAGCATCAGCAGCAGTCTTTAAGGGATCAGTCCCAAGAAACACATGGACTTGTACGTGGCTGGGAGGAGGTGGCTGCGGACCATGTCGTCCTTAGTGACCCAGAGGACTCCGGACCGAATGCCTCAGCAAACCTACGCTGCATGGCCTCCCTGATGCTGCAAAGCCTGCGTAAGGATCCTCGTATTCGTGATATCAAGGAGAAGGACCAATACTGGCTGGCAACCCTCCTTGATCCACGTTACAAGGGTAAGGTTGCGGACCTTATCTTGCCATCGCAGAGGGAGCAGAGGATGAAACATCTTCGGGAGGCCTTGCAGAAAGGTCTGTGCAATGCGTTCCCAGAGACTGGGAGGTTACAAACTCCTGTTTCTGGACAACGTGTTGCTGAGGCTTCGGTCAGTCAAAGAAGGAGCGTTGGAGAAGGTGGCCGTCTGACCGATGCGTTCAGACAATTTTTTGGTCCGCAGCCCCAAGGTATGATCGGTTCCAGCAACCATCGCCAGCGTTTGTTTTACATGGTGCAGGAATACCTAGGGGCAAGATCTGACTTGGACACCTTTCCCACCGAAAATCCTCTGGGTTACTGGGTCTTGAGGATGGATCACTGGCCAGAGCTTGCACAGTATGCAATTGAGCTACTGGCCTGTCCTGCATCCAGCGTTCTTTCGGAACGCACATTCAGTGCTGCTGGAGGCGTGGTAACCGATCACAGGGTGCGTCTGTCCACCGACTCGGTCGATCGACTGACCTTCATAAAAATGAATCAGTCTTGGATCACCACCAGCTACCAAGCACCTGATGCTGATGTAACCAAATAATTTTTTTTGAAATCTCAGATCACTTCAAAGACTGCCTATGCTGATGCTGAGTGACTATCCCTGAGTAATTATCCTCTTCCTCCTCAATGATCACGCTGATAGCTTGTAAGAACATTTTTGGTTCTGGGCACCACCACCAGTGCCTAAGGCACAATTTTTCAGCCCCTGTTTAACAGGGGCGTGTAATTACAATTTTTGATGCAATACTTTGCAGCAGGGCTCATTTCAGCATTCCAACTAGAGTATCTGTGAGGGGTTGCAGTGTTGTGGCACCAGCACCAGTGCCTAAGGCCCAATTTTTCAGCCCTTGTTTAACAGGGGCGTGTAATTACAATTTTTGATGCAATACTTTGCAGCAGGGCTCGTTCCTGCGTTCCAACTAGAGTGTCTGTGAGGGGTTTCAGTGTTGTGGTACCAGCACCAGTGCCTAAGGCCTAATTTTCAGCCCCTGTTCAACAGGGGCATGTAATTGCAATTCTTGATCTAATATTTCACAGCAGGGCCCATTTCTGCACCCACCAAGAGCGAGTGAGGACTTACAGTGTTGTGGCACCAGCACCACCACCAAAGGCCCAATTTTTCTGCCCCTGTTCAACAGGGGCATGTAATTACAATTCTTGATCTAATATTTCACAGCAGGGCCCTGTGAGGGCTTACAGTGTTGTGGCCACAACAACACCTAAGGCCCAAATTTCTGCTGAGTATATAGGGCAGGCCCCTACTTTCAAACATCTAACTTACAAATGACTCCTACTTGCAAACGGAAGGAGACAACAGGAAGTGAGATGAAATCTACCCCTAGGAAGGGAAATTCTCTCCTGTAAGAGTTAATATGGGAAAAACATTTCTCCTTTCCACTGATGCTTTTCAATCCTTGTTCCACAAAAAACCCCAAATTTTCAAAAAACATTTGTCATTGGGACAAAAAGTGAGGTGAAATCTTCTGAAGAGGAGGAAAGACAGCAAAACAAATGTCACAGGGGTGATAACCCTTCCCTATGTTTTCCAAAAAGCTTAAAAAAGATTTTTTGGCTGGAGCTAAACACGTTAAAAATGTACCCGTTCAAAATTACAAACAGATTCTACTTAACAACAAACCTACAGTCCCTGTCTTGTTTGCACCGCCTGTATACTGCTGTTCAGAGTATATAGGGCCTGGTGGCCCCACACCTTTCCTTATTTTAATTTGGGTGCGGGGTTCCCCTTAATATCCATACAAGACCCAAAGTACCTGGTAATGGACTGGGGGGTACCCATGCCGCTTGTCTCACTGATTTTCATCCATATTGCCAGGACCTGACATTACATTAAACCCGCAAGCAGTTTTAAATGAGATTTTTTCCTTTAAAAATGACATTTAGTGCAGGGACTGTTCTAAACACGGGAAACACGCGCCACTTTACAGGCATACTATAGACACCCCCCAGGTATGATATTTAAAGGAATATTTCACTTTTTTTTTACTTTAAGCATCATTAAAATCACTGCTCCCGAAAAAACGGCCGTTTTTAAAAGTGTTTTTTGCATTGATACATGTCCCCTGGGGTAGGACCCAGGTCCCCAAACCCTTTTTAGGACAATACCATGCAAATTAGCCTTTAAAATTAGCACTTTTGATTTTGAACGTTCGAGTTTCATAGACGTCAATGGGGTTCTAAGGTTTGTGTGAATTTTCGGTCCGTTCGCAGGTTCTGGTGCGAACCGAACCGGGGGGTGTTCGGCTCATCCCTAATCTTGACCGCGTATCTGGCACGCTTGCTGGGAAGGTACTGTTTGAATGACAAGCGACCAGAAAACGTAATCAGGAACTCATCAACGCAGACAACTTTATGGGGAGTAAACAAGTCTGCAAAACATTGGTTGAAGAGGATTACGAGGGGCCGAATTTTGTAGAGCAGATCGTATCCAGGGTCTCCACGAGGACGACAGAGTTCATTGTTGTTGAAGTGCATGAACCGCAAAATCTACTTGTATCGTGCCCTTCCCATGGAAGCAGAGAACATGGGCATATGGTACATTGGGTCAGTGGACCAATATGACCGCAACATACTCATTTTAACTATGGCCATGTTGAGGGATAGGCCCAGAAAGGTCTTAAATTCAGAGACCGTAATTGGTTTCCAATCTCTGGCAAGGGAGGACTGGGGAATAGTGGCGATGTGTTGACCAGCTTACAAATTGCTTTGTTCCACAATAGATCTATAGAGATCTTTGGTGAAAAACAGCGAATAGAAATCAAGTGACCTAAAATCAACTGTTTCCACCTGAATGCCGAGTTGGCCAGTGAATGGGGGAAGTACGGGTGCTGCAGAAGTGGTGGGCTCCCAATTTGGATTGGCAAATTCTGCAGGAAGGACACTATGGGCACGATGGGCCTGTCTTTCTTTTCTTGGTGGCAGTGGGACACTACTTGTGCTTGCCACCTCACCAGCTTGAACTACACTTATGGGACTCGCCACGTCACCACGTGTTACTGCAGTGCTGGATGTACAACCAGGGTGTACTAGGCCTCTGGTGCTTGCCAGTTCACCAGAAGGAATAGCGGTGCTAGTACTTCTCTGCTCCATACGAGAGCCCTGCGGTTCTTGCACCTCAACAGTAGGGATGAGCCGAACACCCCCCTGTTCGGTTCGCACCAGAACATGCGAACAGGAAAAAAGTTCGTTTGAACATGCAAACACCGTTAAAGTCTATGGGACACAAACATGAATAATCAAAAGTGCTAATTTTAAAGGCTTATATGCAAGTTATTGTCATAAAAAGTGTTTGGGGGCCTGGGTCCTGCCCCAGGGGACATGGATCAATGCAAAAAAAAGTTTTAAAAACGGCAGTTTTTTCGGGAGCAGTGATTTTAATAATGCTTAAAGTGAAACAATAAAAGTGTAATATGCCTTTAAATTTCATACCTGGGGGGTGTCTACAGTATGCCTCTAAAGGGGCGCATGTTTCCCGTGTTTAGAACAGTCTGACAGCAAAATGACATTTCAAAGGAAAAAAAGTCATTTAAAACTACTCGCGGGTATTAATGCATTGCCGGTCTGACAATACACATAGAAGTTCATTGATAAAAACAGCATGGAAATTCCCCGCAGGGGAACCCCGAACCAAAATTTAAAAAAAAAATGACGTGGGGGTTCCCCCTAAATTCCATACCAGGCTCTTCAGGTCTGGTATGGATATTAACCACTTGCCGACCGCCTCACGCCTATATACGTGAGCAGAATGGCACGGGCAGGCAAAATCACGTACCTGATACGTGATGCCTTCCCGCGGGTGGGGGGTCCGATCGGATCCCCCCCGGTGCCAGCGGCGGTCGGCTTTGGTCTGGCAGCGATCAAAGATGAGGGGGAGGCCATCCGATCGTGGCCCCCCCCTCGCGATCGCTCCCAGCCAATGAGAAACATCCCCTGCCTCTGTATAGTACACAGAGGCAGAGGATGTGATGTCATCTCTCCTCGGCTTGGGAGTTTCCGTTCCGGGCCTAGGAGAGAAGACATGTGAGTGAGTGCACCAACACTACACAACACAGTAGAACATGCCAGGCACACTAAACACCCCCGATCCCCCCCGATCGCCCCCCGATCCCCCCAATCACCCCCCCCCCCGTCACAAACTGACACCAAGCAGGTTTTTTTTTTTTTTCCTGATTACTGCATAGTGTCAGTTTGTGACAGTTAGAAGTGTTAGGACAGTGAGTATTACCCCCCTGTAGGTCTAGGGTACCCCCCTAACCCCCCCTAATAAAGTTTTAACCCCTTGATCACCCCCCGTCACCAGTGTCACTAAGCGATCATTTTTCTGATCGCTGTATTAGTGTCGCTGGTGACGCTAGTTAGGGACGTAAATATATAGGTTCGCCGTCAGTGTTTTATAGCGACAGGGACCCCCATATACTACCTAATAAATGTTTTAACCCCTTGATTGCCCCCTAGTTAACCCTTTCACCACTGATCACCGTATAAGTGTTACGGGTGACGCTGGTTAGTTTGTTTATTCTTTATAGTGTCAGGGCACCCGCCGTTTATTACCGAATAAAGGTTTAGCCCCCTGATCGCCCGGCGGTGATATGCGTCGCCCCAGGCAGCGTCAGATTAGCGCCAGTACCGCTAACACCCACGCACGCAGCATACGCCTCCCTTAGTGGTATAGTATCTGAACGGATCAATATCTGATCCGATCAGATCTATACTAGCGTCCCCAGCAGTTTAGGGTTCCCAAAAACGCGGTGTTAGCGGGATCAGCCCAGATACCTGCTAGCACCTGCGTTTTGCCCCTCCGCTCGGCCCAGCCCAGCCCACCCAAGTGCAGTATCGATCGATCACTGACACTTACAAAACACTAAACGCATAACTGCAGCGTTCGCAGAGTCAGGCCTGATCCCTGCGATCGCTAACAGTTTTTTTGGTAGCGTTTTGGTGAACTGGCAAGCACCAGCCCCAGGCAGCGTCAGGTTAGCGCCAGTACCGCTAACACCCATGCACGCACCGTACACCACCCTTAGTGGTATAGTATCTGAACGGATCAATATCTGATCCGATCAGATCTATACTGGCGTCCCCAGCAGTTTAGGGTTCCAAAAACGCAGTGTTAGCGGGATCAGCCCAGATACCTGCTAGCACCTGCGTTTTGCCCCTCCGCCCGGCCCAGCCCAGCCCACCCAAGTGCAGTATCGATCGATCACTGTCACTTACAAAACACTAAATGCATAACTGCAGCGTTCGCAGAGTCAGGCCTGATCCCTGCGATCGCTAACAGTTTTTTTGGTAGCGTTTTGGTGAACTGGCAAGCGCCAGCGGCCTAGTACACCCCGGTCGTAGTCAAACCAGCACTGCAGTAACACTTGGTGACGTGGCGAGTCCCATAAGTGCAGTTCAAGCTGGTGAGGTGGCAAGCACAAGTAGTGTCCCGCTGCCACCAAAAAGACAAACACAGGCCCATCGTGCCCATAATGCCCTTCCTGCTGCATTCGCCAATCCTAATTGGGAACCCACCGCTTCTGCAGCGCCCGTACTTCCCCCATTCACATCCCCAACCAAATGCAGTCGGCTGCATGAGAGGCATTTTTATGTCCTCCCGAGTACCCCTACCCAGTGAACCCCCCCAAAAAAGATGTCGTGTCTGCAGCAAGCGCGGATATAGGCGTGACACCCGCTATTATTGTCCCTCCTGTCCTGACAATCCTGGTCTTTGCATTGGTGAATGTTTTGAACGCTACCATTCACTAGTTGAGTATTAGCGTAGGGTACAGCATTGCACAGACTAGGCACACTTTCACAGGGTCTCCCAATATGCCATCGCAATTTGAGAGACCCGAACCTGGAACCGGTAACCGTTATAAAAGTTACAAGTTTGCAAAAAAAACACAAAAAAAAATAGTTGTCATTTTATTGTTCTCTCTCTCTCTATTCTCTCTATTGTTCTGCTCTTTTTTACTGTGTTCTATTCTGCAATGTTTTATTGTTGTTATGTTTTATCATGTTTGCTTTTCAGGTATGCAATTTTTTATACTTTACTGTTTACTGTGCTTTATTGTTAACCATTTTTTGTCTTCAGGTACGCCATTCACGACTTTGAGTGGTTATACCAGAATGATGCCTGCAGGTTTAGGTATCATCTTGGTATCATTCTTTTCAGCCAGCGGTCGGCTTTCATGTAAAAGCAATCCTAGCGGCTAATTAGCCTCTAGACTGCTTTTACAAGCAGTGGGAGGGAATGTCCCCCCCCCCCCACCGTCTTCCGTGTTTTTCTCTGGCTCTCCTGTCTCAACAGGGAACCTGAGAAAGCAGCCGGTGATTCAGCCAGCTGACCATAGAGCTGATCAGAGACCAGAGTGGCTCCAAACATCTCTATGGCCTAAGAAACCGGAATCTACGAGCATTTTATGACTTAGATTTTGCCGGATGTAAACAGCGCCATTGGGAAATTGGGGAAGCATTTTATCACACCGATCTTGGTGTGGTCAGATGCTTTGAGGGCAGAGGAGAGATCTAGGGTCTAATAGACCCCAATTTTTTCAAAAAAGAGTACCTGTCACTACCTATTGCTATCATAGGGGATATTTACATTCCCTGAGATAACAATAAAAATGATTTAAAAAAAAAAATGAAAGGAACAGTTTAAAAATAAGATAAAAAAGCAAAAAAATAATAAAGAAAAAAAAAAAAAAAAAAAAGCACCCCTGTCCCCCCTGCTCTCGCGCTAAGTCGAACGCAAGCGTCGGTCTGGCGTCAAATGTAAACAGCAATTGCACCATGCATGTGAGGTATCACCGCGAAGGTCAGATCGAGGGCAGTATTTTTAGCAGTAGACCTCCTCTGTAAATCTAAAGTGGTAACCTGTAAAGGCTTTTAAAGGCTTTTAAAAATGTATTAATTTTGTTGCCACTGCACGTTTGTGCGCAATTTTAAAGCATGTCATGTTTGGTATCCATGTACTCGGCTTAAGATCATCTTTTTTATTCCATCAAACATTTGGGCAATATAGTGTGTTTTAGTGCATTAAAATTTAAAAAAGTGTGTTTTTTCCACAAAAAATGCGTTTGAAAAATCGCTGCGCAAATACCGTGTGAAAAAAAAAAAATGAAACACCCACCATTTTAATCTGTAGGGCATTTGCTTTAAAAAAATATATAATGTTTGGTGGTTCAAAGTAATTTTCTTGCAAAAAAAAATAACTTTTTCATGTAAACAATAAGTGTCAGAAAGGGCTTTGTCTTCAAGTGGTTAGAAGAGTGGGTGATGTGTGACATAAGCTTCTAAATAATGTGCATAAAATGCCAGGATAGTTCAAACCCCCCCAAATGACCCCATTTTGGAAAGTAGACACCCCAAGCTATTTGCTGAGAGGCATGTCGAGTCCATGGAATATTTTATATTGTGACACAAGTTGCGGGAAAGAGACAATTTTTTTTTTTTTTTTTGCACAAAGTTGTCACTAAATGATATATTGCTCAAACATGCCATGGGGATATGTGAAATTACACCCCAAAATACATTCTGCTGCTTCACCTGAGTACGGGGATACCACATGTGTGAGACTTTTTGAGAGCCTAGCCGCGTACGGGACCCCGAAAACCAAGCACCGCCTTCAGGCTTTCTAAGGGGGTAAATTTTTGATTTCACTCTTTACTGCCTATCACAGTTTCGGAGGCCATGGAATGCCCAGGTGGCACAACCCCCCCCCAAATGACCCCATTTTGGAAAGTAGACACCCCAAGCTATTTTCTGAGAGGTATAGTGAATATTTTGCAGACCTCACTTTTTGTCACAAAGTTTTGAAAATTGAAAAAAGAAAAAAAAAAAATTTTCTGGTCTTTCTTCATTTTCAAAAACAAATGAGAGCTGCAAAATACTCACCATGGCTCTCAGCAAATAGCTTGGGGTGTCTACTTTCCAAAATGGGGTCATTTGGGGGGGTTTTGTGCCATCTTGGCATTTTATGGCCTTCAAAACTGTGATAGGTAGTGAGGAGTGAAATCAAAAATTTATGCCCTTAGAAATCCTGAAGGCGGTGCTTGGTTTTCGGGGCCCCATACGCGACTAGGCTTCCCAAAAAGTCCCACACATGTGGTATCCCCGTACTCAGGAGAAGCAGCTGAATGTATTTTGGGGTGCAATTTCACATATGCCCATGGCCTGTGTGAGCAACATATCATTTAGTGACAACTTTTTTTTTTTTTGTCATTATTCAATCACTTGGGACAAAAAAAATAAATATTCAATGGGTTCAACATGCCTCTCAGCGATTTCCTTGGGGTGTCTACTTTCCAAAATGGGGTCATTTGGGGGGGGTTTGTACTGCCCTGCCATTTTAGCACCTCAAGAAATGACATAGGCAGTCATAAATTAAAAGCTGTGTAAATTCCAGAAAATGTACCCTAGTTTGTAGACGCTATAACTTTTGCGCAAACCAATAAATATACGCTTATTGACATTTTTTTTACCAAAGGCATGTGGCCGAATACATTTTGGCCTAAATGTATGACTAAAATTTAGTTTATTGGATTTTTTTTATAACAAAAAGTAGAAAATATCATTTTTTTTCCAAATTTTCGGTCTTTTTCCGTTTATAGCGCAAAAAATAAAAACGGCAGAGGTGACCAAATACCATCAAAAGAAAGCTCTATTTGTGGGAAGAAAAGGATGCAAATTTCCTATTGGGTACAGCATTGCATGACCGCGCAATTAGCAGTTAAAGCGACGCAGTGCCGAATTGTAAAAAGTGCTCTGGTCAGGAAGGGGGTAAAATCCTCCGGGGCTGAAGTGGTTAAGGGGAACCCCGGCCAAAATTTAAAAAAAAATGACGTGGGTGATCCCCTAAATTCCATACCAGACCCTTCAGGTCTGGTATGTATTTTAAAGGGAACCCCGCGCCAAAATTTAAAAAAAAAACGGCGTGGGGTCCCCCCAAAAATCCATACCAGACCCTTATCCGGGCACGCAAACTGGCAGGCCGCAGGAAAAGAGGGGGGATGAGAGAGCGCCCCCCCCCCTCCTGAACCATACCAGGCCAAATGCCCTCAACATTGGGAGGGTGCTTTGGGGTAGCCCCCCAAAATACCTTGTCCACATGTTGATGAGGACAAGGGCCTCATCCCCACAACCCTGGCTGGTGGTTGTGGGGGTCTGTGGGCGGGGGGCTTATCGGAATCTGGAAGCCCCCTTTAACAAGAGGATCCCAGATCCCGACCCTCCCCCCTGTGTGAAATGGTAAGGGGGTACAAAAGTACCCCTACCATTTCACTAAAAAAGTGTCAAAAATGTTAAAAATGACAAGAGACAGTTTTTGACAATTCCTTTATTTAAATGCTTCTTCTTTCTTCTTTCTTCTATCTTCCTTCATCTTCTTCTTCTTCTTCTTCTGGCTCTTCTGGTTCTTCCTCCGGTGTTCTCGTCCAGCATCTCCTCCGCAGCGTCTTTTTCCCTTCTTCTCCTCGGGCCGATCCGCATCCATGGCATGGAGGGAGGCTCCCGCTCTTCTCTTCATCTTCTTCTCTTCTTCATCTTCTTCTCTTCTTCTCTTCTTCATCTTCTTCTCCGGGCCGCTCCGCATCCATGCTGGCATGGAGGGAGGCTCCTGCTGTGTGACGCTTCTCCTCTTCTGACGGTTCTTAAATGACGGGGACATGACGGGACTTCCCTGTGGCATTCCCCGTGATGCCACAGGCAAGTCCCATCAAGTCATCGTGCGTCAGAGGGGGGCGGGGTCCGTGGGTGGAGCGGGAGCCTCCCTCCATGCCAGCATGGATGTGGAGCTGCCCGGAGAAGAAGATGAAGAAGAGAAGAAGATGAAGAAGAGAAGAAGATGAAGAGAAGAACGGGAGCCTCCCTCCATGCCATGAATGCGGAGCGGCCCGAGGAGAAGAAGGGAAAAAGACGCTGCGGAGGAGATGCTGGACGAGAACACCGGAGGAAGAACCAGAAGAGCCAGAAGAAGAAGAAGAAGAAGATGAAGGAAGATAGAAGAAAGAAGAAAGAAGAAGCATTTAAATAAAGGAATTGTCAAAAACTGTCTCTTGTCATTTTTAACATTTTTGACACTTTTTTAGTGAAATGGTAGGGGTACTTTTGTACCCCCTTACCATTTCACACAGGGGGAGGGCCAGGATCTGGGGGTCCCCTTGTAAAGGAGGAGAAGAAGGGAAGAAGACGCCGCGGAGGAGATACTGGATGAGAACACTGGAGGAAGAACCAGAAGAGCCAGAAGAGCCAGAAGAACCAGAAGAAGAAGATGGAGGAAGAAACCGAAGGAAGATAGAAGATAGAAGAAAGAAGACAGAAGAAAGAAGAAGCATTTAAATAAAGGAATTGTCAAAAACTGTCTCTTGTCATTTTTAATATTTTTGACACTTTTTTAGTGAAATGGTAGGGGTACTTTTGTACCCCCTTACCATTTCACACAGGGGGAGGGCCAGGATCTGGGGGTCCCCTTGTAAAGGGGGCTTCCAGATTCCGATAAGACCCCCACAACCACCGGCCACCTCCCAATGTTGAGGGCATGTGGCCTGGTACGGTCCAGGAGGGGGGGCGCTCTCTCGCCCCCCCTCTTTTCCTGTGGCCTGCCAGGTTGCGTGCTCGGATAAGGGTCTGGTATGGATCTTTGGGGGGACCCCACGCCGTTTTTTTTTTGTTTATTTTGGCGTGGGGTTCCCCTTAAAATCCCCTTCAGGTCTGGTATGGAATTTAGGGGGACCCCCCCACGTCTTTTTTTTTTACATTTTGGCCGGGGTTCCCCTTAATATCCATACCAGACCTGAAGGGCCTGGTATGGAATTTAGGGGGACCCCCCACTGCATTTTTTTTTAAATTTTGGTTCGGGGTTACCCTGTGGGGAATTCCCATGCCGTTTTTATCAATGAACTTCTATGTGTATTGTCAGACCGGCAATGCATTAATAGCCACGAGTAGTTTTAAATTCCTTTTTTTCGTTTGAAATGTCATTTTGCTGTCAGACTGTTCTAAACAAGGGAAACATGTGCCCCTTTAGAGGCATACTATAGACACCCCCCAGGTGCGAAATTTAAAGGGATATTACACTTTTATTGTTTCACTTTAAGCGTTATTAAAATCACTGCTCCCGAAAAAACGGCCGTTTTTAAAACTTTTTTTCGCATTGATCCATGTCCCCTGGGGCAGGACCCAGGTCCCCAAACACTTTTTATGACAATGACTTGCATATAAGCCTTTAAAATTAGCACTTTTGATTTCTCCCATTTAAAGGGTGTTCCGCGGCTTTCGAATTTGCCGCGAACACCCCAAATTGTTCGCTGTTCGACGAACTTGCGAACAGCCGATGTTCGAGTTGAACATGAGTTTGACTCGAACTCGAAGCTCATCCCTACTCAACAGCAGAAGAAGATTGGGTTCTGGTACGCCTGACCTTGGCAGGGACCACAACTCTGTCGGCAGAGCTGTCTGTCATGGAGCTGCTGCTGTCTACAGGTTCATATTCAGATGTGTGACTTCCTCTTCACTATCTGTCATGCTCAGAAATGTGTAGGCCTCTTCACTAGTGTACCTTCGATTTGCCATTTTGGGATCTAAATTTAGTGGTACACTAGTGAGACTCACAGGTAAAAAAGCTCCTGACTGTCAGCGACTGTATCAAAACGCTACCAAAAAAACTGTTAGCGTTCGCAGGGATCAGGCCTGACTCTGCAAATGCTGCAGTTATGTGTTTAGTGTTTAGTGTTTTGTAAATGACAGTGATCGATTAATACTGCATTTGGGTGGGCTGGGCTGGGCAGAGGGGTAAAACGCAGGTGCTAGAAGGTATCTGGGTTGATCCCACTAACACTGCATTTTTGGGGACCCTAAACTGCTGGGGACGCTAGTACAGATCAGATATTGATCCATTCAGATACTATACCACTAAGGGAGGTGTATGCTGCGTGCGTGGGTGTTAGCAGTGCTGGCACTAACCTGACACTGCCTGGGGCGACGCAGACCCTATCTGACCCTAAAACCTAACTGATATCACCCGCCAGGTGATCAGGGGGTTAAACCTTTATTAGGTAATAAACGGCAGGTGCCCTGACACTATAAAAAACAAATTAACTAACCAGCGTCACCTGTAACAGTTATACAGTGATCACTGGTGAAAGGGGTAACTAGGGGGCAATCAGGGTGTTAAAACCTTTATTAGATAGTATATGGGGGTCCCTGATGCTATAAAAAGCTGACGCCAAACCTAAATACTTACCTCCCTAGCTAGCGTCACCCGTGACACTAATACAGCGATCAGAAAAACGATCGCTTAGTGACACTGGCGACGGGGGGTGATCACAGGGTTAAACCTTTATGACGGGGGGTTAGGGGCGTATCCTAGACCTAAAGGGGCCTAACACTAACTGCCCTACCACTTATAACTGTCACAAAATGACACCAATGCAGTAATCAGTAAAAAAAAAAACTGCTATTGGTGTCACGGTGTCACTGTGACAGGGGGTGCAGGGGGGTGATCGGGGGGTGATTGGGGGGTGACTGGCGGATGAAAAGTGTGCCTAATGTTCTACTGGAAGTGTAGTGTTTGGTGCACTTACTTGATGTCTTCTCTCCTCGGAAGCCGGAATGAAAAGGCTTCACGAGGAGAGATTACATTACTTCCTCTTCTGCTGTTTACATTACAGAGGAAGGTTTTCATTCATCAGCAGCGATCACAAGGGGGTGGCCATTAATAGATGGCCTCTCCCTCAGCACGGATCACTCCTGTAATGAAGCCAACCACCGCAGGCACCGGGGGGGTCCGATTGGACCCCCCCCTGCGGGCAGGCAGAGACGTAAAGGTAAGCCCTTATGCCTGCCCATGCCATTCTGCCGACGTACATCATCATGCGGCGGTCGGCAAGTGGTTAAGCTGAGACGCTGCACAATGGTTTGGCATAGCATAAATTACTGGGTGTCTGTTTATTTGTATACTTAGACTGAGTAGAATAGTATGTTGGGTGGTCTTCCTTAATTTATAAGAGGGGTGAGTGAAATTCATCACTCTAGTCATGATTTGAACTTTGTTGAATTAGTTGTGTATAATATGCTGAAGGCTATGACGTATATGGATGAAAAAGAACTTTCTACCTTTTATGGCAAAAAGACTGGTAAGAATTTCCACTCCCGCCTTGTCTGGACACATGATCTGATAAACACGGATGTCAAGCTGATACTATCTTATCCATCTTGTGGTCCCATTCAGGTGGAATTATGGACTGAATGATCCAAGTAACTGCTCTATTGTCATTTATAAAAGGCAAATTGTGGCTGACAATCAAAAAATTCTGGTACTTGACAGGTACACAACAGGTCATCATTGCTCAAATAGGAAATGGAAAGAAGCAGACGTGAATTGTAAAACGCTTGCAAGATGGACTGCAGTTTTAAGCTCATGAATGTCAAGTGCAAGAAAATAGTTTGCAGCACAGAGTTTTTACTGGCGTATCCAAACCTTTTGACCTTGAAAGTGAGTGCTGGTACATCCATGGTTCTTCTTACTATAAAGATGAAAGTAGAACGTTTGTGTAAAAGCATCTTTAAAAATGAAAAGCTTGAGCCTGGAGATGAGAGAATCCTGGACTTATGTGGATTGGAGCTCCCAGAGCATACAAAGTTTACTTTCAGTGAGATGGCGAGAGATGTGAGGAAGTCAGACCGAAGAACGGTGTCAGCTCGTCTTTGCGCAATATTCAAAATCTTGATGTGATATAATAAAGCCTAACAGCTATATGGGCCACTGATGTTTACCAAATCCTTTTCCAGTCATGGTCTAAAAGTTATATTATCTAATAACTGTTTCATGGGAATATTTTAGAGGCTGGTGAAGAGAGATGTAACCAGTTTCAACTTCATATTTTATATGAGTCATTGTAAAGCATTCAGTACCTTAAATCATAATGATATTTTTGTTGTTGTTTGATTTATGGGTCAGTTCTAGTAGTTAGAACCGACCCAAGTGGGGGTATATGTTGTACTATGTTGGTAGATTTATGTGGGATTTTATATTATTATATATATATGTACACATACAGTACAAGATTGACCAGGCCAGATTTCATTTGGCTTTGGTTGAGTTGTCAACTGAAGCCAACTCAATTTTAACATATCAAAGTGGACTTATTGATATTACTATGCAAGAATACAGATTAGGGATATAGGCATTCAAGGACAAGTCCATTCTACACATCAAAAGGGTGTTAAGGTGGTATCTGGTAATCTAATTACACATATCAAAGGGGACAGATAGTGACTCTGGGCTATGTTAATGTTAATATGCAAGAATGCAAATTAGGGCAGTTCATGACTGCAGCTGTTCACGGCTAGGGGTCATTGTCTGTCACTCTGAAGACGTAAACAGATCAAATAGATATTTAAGGAGATAGAAGTGGCGCTGCCCTCTATATTGCTTGTTGAATAATATAATCTTTAGCCTAAGTACAGGTGCCTGTGGCATATAGGAACTTCATCACTAAATGCCGTATCCAGGTCCCAAGATAGAAAATCTTTATAATATAAACAGAACAGAGAAATTGTATTCGAGTAAAATAAATTAGATAAAACTATGATGCAGGTGAAAAGTGTATATGATTTTACATGTGTCGTTGTGCTAACAGAAGTGAAGCAATATACTTTGCACCACAACAGAGAGAAAATTAAAAAATTATTGAAAAATACACCCCAAAGTTCAAAAGTATTGGGACAAGATGGCGCCAAAAAGTGAGAAAAATATTTTAAATTAAATCAAAAAACATGAGTGAAAGAAAGTGTCAGTGCAATAACTAGTAGACCAATAACAAATTATAAGTGAATTACTGCAATTAAGTGGTAAATACCCCCAGGAATAAATAATAAATACAGTAGTGTTTACCTCAAATGTTCAAAAATATTGAGACAGTGTGCCACTTGTGAGACGTGACGTGTTCTGATGTATAACAGGACTAGTTTAACATTAAGTAGAAACACTAACTGTGCATAAATAAAATTATAAATAAATAAATAAATATACAATTGTTCCAGTTTCCTATCTATGATATCAAGCGATATGGTTGATTTCAAGTAAAGTTTATATATAGTCCATGCAAAGAGGAAAATTGTAAACCAGGTAGGGAAAGCAGAGTTCGGCTAAAATTGCTCTTTATTTCACCCTAGAGGGTACACCGCAGTGACTTCAGTGCGATTTTTCACAAGGTGACTTAGGGCGGGTGTTTTTCACTCCAAAGACTGCTTCCAATCCTCTGCTTAGTGCGGTCCTCACGGTTGTTGCAGGGAAAAAGAGTGTTCTAATATCACCATACTCCTCCAGCTGTATACCACCTTTAGAATGTTAGACTCTCCAGATGACCGAAGAAAAGAGAAACACAAGGGGCTGCCTTCGTGAAGTATGTAAAGGTAGTTTATTCCAATTAAGCAAAGAAAAGTTCAAAACGAAACGCGTTTCGTCATAGGACGTTTTCAAAGACGGATTGTCCTAAGCGCGGATTTTTGTATATATATAGTAAACAGATCAAAGGCCTAAATGGAAACGGCCAATCAAATTGCTCAGCCATTTAGTGTATAGGGGATATAACATGAAGTTCAGTCTACTCACTGTATGTGTGATTATGAAGGCTCAGGTCTAGGAAACATGGGACTCTGAAGGCTAGTATATTTACTAGCCTTGTTATATTTACTCGGTTGGATTTTGTCATCTGTTGCAAGACTTTGTTCTGCGTTGGAAGTCAATAAAGTGCATCTCTCTGGAAGAATTGGGTTGCTGCGGAAGATTATAATAACTACTAATTAATTATCTACCCACTATTCGATATATCACTACATTGGTGCTGTGACCTTAGTAACAGAAGTCAATATATCACTACAGTCATGTGGCTCAGTTCTGCCTCTACGTCCTGAAAACTCCCCTTTACTCTATATCACAGTCCTCCAATCAAGGTTTCTGACCCAGCTATCAGGGACAGGGAGTACCTTTCTGCAACCAACTAACTTTGTGTTAAATAACAAAGAACAGCTATTTACAAATACAGACAGTAGAGGACAGCAGATCCCTACAACAGATATATGCAACTTGAAATAAATTGCTATGTAATATTAGGCTTTATCTGTGATGTAAACCAGTAGTCCTGGTCTGACAGTTAGCCAAAAGGTCATAAAGGAATAACTTTCATGGCTTTACCCACTATTCTAAAATGAGAAATACACCCCTTTCTTCTGGGATCTGTGGAAAAATGAGACATGTTGATTGGAGAAAAGCCAATGTAGCACCAATATTAAAAAATGGCCCAAAATACATCCCTGGAAATTACGAACCAGTTAGCCTAACATCAATAGTATGCAAGCTCTTGGAGGGGATGATAAGAGACTATATACATGATTTTAGTAATGAGAACGGTATCATTAGCAGTAGGGATGAGCCGAACACCCCCCTGTTCGGTTCGCACCAGAACTTGCGAACAGGCAAAAAATTTGTTCGAACACGCGAACACTGTTAAAGTCTCTGGGACACGAACATGAATAATCAAAAGTGCTAATTTTAAAGGCTTATATGCAAGTTATTGTCATAAAAAGTGTTTGGGGACCTGGGTCCTGCCCCAGGGGACATGGATCAATGCAAAAAAAAGTTTTAAAAATGGCAGTTTTTTCGGGAGCAGTGATTTTAATAATGCTTAAAGTTACATAGTTACATAGTAGGTGAGGTTGAAAAAAGACACAAGTCCATCAAGTCCAACCTATGTGTGTGATTATGTGTCAGTATTACATTATACATCCCTGTATGTTGCGGTCATTCGGGTGATTATCTAATAAACCAAAAAATATAGGTCCCAAACAGGTGGGGACCAAAAGGAACAGCGGGGCTTATTGGAAAGGCAATGAAAAGGATGTGTATATCAAAAGAATAAATTTATTATGGGTACACAGTAGAAAAACATGAAGAAATGTACAGCAGCAATACCATGGAGTGACCTTGCCCTAGTAAAATATGACCAAAATCTGAATTGGTCAGAGACAAAAAACACACAGACATGGGGAACATGTAACAAGACATACGAAAAACAACAGTCCGGACGTCAAAGCTTATTGATGTCTGCGCAAACCAACAGTGGGAAGTGTGCAGCAATTGCTGAATGAGGTTTTGCTGAAGCAGACATCAATACCCCCGGGGGAGAGGTGGCTCAATTGGTGGGGTGGGGAGGGGGGAGGGAGGGGGGAAGGGAAGGGGAGGTGGAGTGGGAGAAGAAGGGACAAGGGGTGTGGGGGAGAGAGAGGTTTGTAGCCGTGGGCAGGGATGCCGGGATGAGTCCTAGGACATCAATGGATGTAATTGATGAAAATGTGCCGGCCTTCCATATAAGATAAATAGGTTGTAGTGTCCAGGATACAGGGTAGTGTACGGCTAATTGCTGTCATGTGCAGTACTTTCCGGAATGTAATGAGTACTCCTACATATAGCCTCCCTATAGTGGAAACAGGTATTACTGTGCATGAACTGCACTACATATACAGATGGCTGTGTACGTTACCACTCCCGGGTCCCAGCTGGGAATCCTTGTGTGATGCCGGATAGCGGTAGCCTCTGTGTATTTTAGCTGCTCCACTGGTCGCTATAGGTAGTACCAGACACTGTCCCGGTATGGTTGTTCATACACCCTGGATCAGAGGGTGTAGTTGGTGAGGTTAAATGGATGGCCGTGCAGCTGCATCTATTGCCTTCCCCACGGTTCGTTCACAGCATGGAGCGGAACGTCCTCTCGATCGATGAGCCGGCTAGCCCCAACGGGGGATGACAGCGGGCATGACGTCCGGACGAGATGACGTCAACGCGTTTCACAACATAAACTTGTGTAGCTTCGTCTGGACGTGAGTTTCTTGAAGCTATCAATGCTCCCCGCTGAGACCACCGCCTGTGGAAGGGAATTCCACATCCTTGCCGCTCTTACAGTAAAGAACCCTCTACATAGTTTAAGGTTAAACCTCTTTTCTTCTAATTGTAATGAGTGGCCACGAGTCTTATTAAACTCTCTTCTGCGAAAAAGTTTTATCCCTATTGTGGGGTCACCAGTACAGTATTTGTAAATTGAAATCATATCCCCTCTCAAGCGTCTCTTCTCCAGAGAAAATAAGTTCAGTGCTTGCAACCTTTCCTCATAACTAAGATCCTCCAGACCCTTTATTAGCTTTGTTGCCCTTCTTTGTACTCACTCCATTTCCAGTACATCCTTCCTGAGGACTGGTGCCCAGAACTGGACAGCATACTCCAGGTGCGGCCGGACCAGAGCCTTGTAGAGTGGGAGAATTATCGTTTTATCTCTTGCGTTGATCCCCCTTTTAATGCATGCCAATATTCTGCTTTATTAGCAGCAGCTTGGCATTGCATGCCATTGCTGAGCCTATCATCTACTAGGACCCCCAGGTCCTTTTCCATCCTAGATTCCCCCAGAGGTTCCCCCCCCCCCAGTGTATAGATTGCATTCATATTTTTGCCACCCAAATGCATTATTTTACATTTTTCTACATTGAACCTCATTTGCCAAGTAGTCGCCCACCCCATTAATTTGTTCAGGTCTTTTTGCAAGGTTTCCACATCCTGCGGAGAAGTTATTGCCCTGCTTAGCTTAGTATCGTCTGCAAATACAGAGATTGAATGGTTTATCCCATCCTCCAGGTCGTTTATAAACAAATTAAATAGGATTGGTCCCAGCACAGAACCCTGGGGAACCCCACTAACCACCCCTGTCCATTCTGAGTACTCCCCATTTATCACCACCCTCTGAACTCGCCCTTGTAGCCAGTTTTCAATCCATCCATCCAAAGTGAAACAATAAAAGTGTAATATCTCTTTAAATTTCGTACCTGGGGGGTGTCTATAGTATGCCTGTAAAGAGGCGCATGTTTCCCGTGTTTAGAACAGTCTGACAGCAAAATTACATTTCAAAGGAAGAAAAGTCATTTTAAACTACTCGTGGCTATTAATGAATTGCCGGTCCGACAATACACATAAAAGTTCATTGATAAAAACGGCATGGGAATTCCCCACAGGGGAACCCCGAACCAAAATGTAAAAAAAAAAAATGATGTGGGGGGTCCCCCTAAATTCCATACCAGGCCCTTCAGGTCTGGTATGGATATTAAGGGGAACCCCGGCCAAAATTTAAAAAAAAATGGTGTGGGGTCCCCCTCAAAATCTATACCAGACCCTTCAGGTCTGGTATGGATTTTAAGGTGAACCCCGCGCCAAAATAAAAAAAAATGGCATGGGATCCCCCTAAAAATCCATACCAGACCCTTATCTGAGCACGCATCCTGGCAGGCCACAGAAAAAGAGGGGGGGACGAGAGAGTGCCCCCCCTCCTGAACCGTACCAGGCCACATGCACTCAACATTGGGAGGGTGCTTTGGGGTATCCCCCCAAAACACCTTGTCCCCATGTTGATGAGGACAAGAGCCTCATACCCACAGCCCTGGCCGGTGGTTGTGGGGGTCTGCGGGTGGGGGGCTTATCGGAATCTGGAAGCCCCCTTTAACAAGTGGACCCCCAGATCCCGGCCCTCCCCCCTGTGTGAAATGGTAAGGGGGTACTTACCCCTACCATTTCACTAAAAAAGTGTCAAAAATGTTAAAAATGACAAGAGACAGTTTTTGACAATTCCTTTATTTAAATGCTTCTTCTATCTTCTATCTTCCTTCGGTTTCTTCCTCCATCTTCTTCTTCTTCTAGTTCTTCTGGTTCTTCTGGTTCTTCCTCCAGTGTTCTCGTCCGGCATCTTCCTCCGCGGCGTCGGCGTCTTCTTCCTTTCTTCTCCTCATGCTGCTCCGCATCCATGATGGCATGGAGGGAGGCTCCCGCTGTGTGACGCTTCTCTCTTCATCTTCGTCTCTTCATCTTCTTCTCTTCATCTTCTTCTCTTCATTTTCTTTTCTTCATCTTCTTTTCGGGCCGCTCCGTATCCATGATGGCATGGAGGGAGGCTCCTGCTGTGTGACGCTTCCCCTCCTCTGACGGTTCTTGAATAATGGTGACCCCGCCCCCTCTGACGCATGGTGACTTGACGGGACTTAGATAGAAGAAAGAAGAAGCATTTAAATAAAGGAATTGTCAAAAACTGTCTCTTGTCATTTTTAACATTTTTGACACTTTTTTAGTGAAATGATAGGGGTTCACCATTTCACACAGGGGGAGGGCTGGGATCTGGGGGTCCCTTTGTTAAAGGGGGCTTCCAGATTCCAATAAGCCCCCCGCCCACAGACCCCCACAACCACTGGCCAGGGTTGTGGGGATGAGGCCCTTGTCCTCATCAACATGGGGACAAGGTGTTTTCGGGGGCTACCCCAAAGCACCCTCCCAATGTTGGGGGCATATGGCCTGGTACGGTTCAGGAGGGGGGGCACTCTCTCATCCCCCCTCTTGTCCTGCGGCCTGCCAGGTTGCGTGCTCGGATAAGGGTCTGGTATGGATTTTGGGGGGACCCCACAACGTTTTTTTAATTTTATTTTGGCGCGGGGTTCCCCTTATAATCCATACCAGACCTGAAGGGTCTGGTATGGAATTTAGGGGGACCCCCACGTCATTTTTTAAAAAAAACTTTGCCCGGGGTTCCCCTTAATATCCATACCAGACCTGAAGGGCCTGGTATGGAATCTAGGGGGACCCCCCACGCCATTTTTTTTTTTTATTCTGGTTCGGGGTTCCCCTGTGGGGAATTTCCATGCTGTTTTTATCAATGAACTTCTATGTGTATTGTCGGACCAGCAATGCATTAATAGCCGCGAGTAGTTTTAAATTACTTTTTTTCCTTTGAAATGTCGTTTTGCTGTCAGACTGTTCTAAACACGGGAAACATGCGTCCCTTTACAGGCATACTATAGACACCCCCCAGGTACGAAATTTAAAGGGATATTACGCTTTTATTGTTTCACTTTAAGCATTATTAAAATCACTGCTCCCGAAAAAACAGCCGTTTTTAAAACTTTTTTTTGCATTGATCCATGTCCCCTGGGGCAGGACCCAGGTCCCCAAACACTTTATATGACAATACCATGAATATAAGCCTTTAAAATTAGCACTTTTGATTTCTCCCATAGACTTTTAAAGGGTGTTCTGTGGCATTTGAATTTGCCGCGAACACCCCAAATTGTTCGGCGAATTTGCGAACAGCCGATGTTCGAGTCGAACATGAGTTTGACTCGAACTGGAAGCTCATCCCTAATTAGCAGTAATCAGCATTAATTCATGAAGAATTGTTCTTGCCAAACCAATCTATTAACCTTCTATGAGGAGGTGAGTTGCCATCTAGATAAAGGAAGGCCTGTAGACATGGTGTATCTGGATTTTGCAAAAGCATTTGACACAGTTCCCCTTAAACGTTTACTGTATGAAATAAGGTCAGTTGGCATGGACCATAGGGTGAGTACATGGATTGAAAACTGGCTACAAGGTTAAATTCAGAGGGTGGTGATAAATGGGGAGTACTCAGAATGGTCAGGGGTGTGTAGTGGGGTCCCCCAGGGTTCTGTGCTAGGACCAATCCTATTTAATTTGTTCATAAATAACCTGGAGGATGGGGTAATATCAATCTCTGTATTCGTGGATGATACTGCTAAGCAGGGCAATGCAAAATAATGCATTTGGGTGGCAAAAATATGAATGCAATTTATACACTGGGGGGAGAACCTCTGGGGGGAATCTAGGATGGAAAAGGACCTGGGGGTCCTAGTAGATGATAACACAGCTTGGCATTGCATGCCATTGCTGAGCCTAACAAAGCAAACAAAATATTGGCAAGCAATAAAATGGGGATCAACTCCAGAGATAGAACAATAATTCTCCCGCTCTACAAGACTGGTCCAGCCGCACCTAGAGTATGCTGTCCAGTTCTGGGCACCAGTCTTTAGAAAAGATGTACTGGAAATGAAGCGAGAACATAGAATGGCAACAAAGCTAATAAAGGGTCTGGGGGATGTTATGAGGAAAGGTTGCAAGCACTGAACTTATTTTCTCTGGAGAAGAGACGCTTGAGAGGGCATATGATTTCAATTCACAAATACCGTACTGGTGACCCCACAATAGGGATAAAACTTTTTTGCGGTAGGGAGTTTAACAAGACACGTGGCCACTCATTAAAATTAGAAGAAAAGAGGTTTAACCTTAAACTACGTAGAGAGTTCTTTACTGTAAGAGCAGCAAGGATGTGGAATTCCCTTCCACAGGTGGTGGTGTCAGCAGGGAACATCGATAGTTTCAAAAAACTATTAGATAAGCACCTGAACGACCACAACATATAGGGATATACAATGTAATACTGACATAACACACATGGACTTGATAGACTTGTGTTTTTTTTTCAACCTCACCTACTATATGTAACTATGTAAGATCCATATGTTAAACAAAAGCTATGATGTGCTTTTCCATAACCAAAACTCTCCTCCTTGGAAACCATTGTTTCCATGCACAACACTGATGATGGCCAACAAGCTTGAAACAGTTGTATGCAACTATTGTATGTATGGAGTATATTACTTGTTAAGATTATGGTAAATTTGTCCTGTAAACCAGTTGCTCTGGAAGTACAGCTGGCCAATAGACATATAAGGGGTGATTTGAATGAAAACATAATTGAAACTAAGTAAATTCTTTTGTTTTTATTTCAAACTTTTTGGACACCAAAAAAGTAGGTGTTTTAGCCTTTTGGCTAAGATGATGTATAGTATTAGTTCTTAACCTCTTGGTGCCAAGAGTATGCAAATATGTGGCCTCTTGTTTGGTGGGCCATAACACTAAGCAGCAGCATATTTGCATACCAGAATGTAAATATAGCTATGCCGAGACTGCTCTCCAGGCATATTTACCAGCAGCTAATGGAAAGCTTTCAGATCATGTGACCGCGGTGACAGCCAATCACAATGGTCACATGATTATAAACCTCACTCCATCTCCCAGTATCTGAAAACCCTTAAAGGGCTGGGAGGCGCCAGCGCCGAGGGGTTAACTATGTCTAGAGGAAACATGCCTTATGGCATGGGTTATTGACTGGGGAGTATCCTGCCTGGTATAAAGTGAGTGAATCTCTTTTATATTTTTCTTGTGCAATTTAATTTTTATTTCAAATGTTTTTATTGTTTTTCAAAGAATAAACATGACATACCAATGCATGAGATAAAATATACAGCACTACTATGTCATATGAAGAGGATCTATCAAATTGTCATATAAGCTGGTGCTAGCTTTTCTACTGCCTGGGGTGCATGTATAATACCAACTCATGAGCCAGATACCTAGTGGGACTTGGGGTATAGATCAGTCTACTCCTCTCCCCGCACCCCAAAAGGGATCTAACTGTGCAGGAGAGGAATAAACGGACCCTCACCCACCGGCCCGCTTCCTAACGGAATTCCCTCAGGCATTGGTGGGGTCTGTAAACTTTATATACATCCAGATTTGACCTTATGGTGTCACACCGCAAATGTCGTTGCATGGTATGAACGGGGTTATGCCCCTCAGTTGACTAGATCAAGGTGTGTGTCCGCTTGCAGAACACCATTACATAGGGACAGAGCCCAAACATAAAAAGTGGGTGTGGGAAAGGTAAGGGGGTAGGGTAGAAAGAAGACAGTTGGAAATAAAGAGAAAGGGTATGTACCGTCAGTCATTTAGCCATTAAAAGCCATCATTACGGTTAAAATGTGCTCGGGGAGTTGCCCACATATAGTTGGCCCAAGGTTCCCAAGTCTCCCTGAACTGGGTTGAGGTGTCCAATATGGAGCTCACCATCTTCTCTTGGGACATAATCCAAGATATTTTGTATTTGGCTGCTATAATTGAGATCTTGGGAAGCTTCCAGGCTTTAGCTATGGTAAGTTTGGCGCCTAGGAAGATAAAGAATATTAGTTTTTGAGAGAATTTCGGTATCTTGGGAATTAACCGGTTGAGAAGGGCTGTTGAGGGAGACTTGGGAACCACAAGTCCTGTGACTTTGGAAGCTATTTGGAAGATCTTGTTCCAGAAGCTTCTGATTTTGGGGCATTCCCACCATATGGGCATCATGGTTTCCCTCATTTGGCACCCTCGGAAGCATAAAGGGGAGACTGAAGGAAACATGGTGGAAAGCCTGATGACCTTCAGACTAGCTTATGCTAATGATATATTGAGGATACCCTTGAATGATCTGGAAAAGGCTTTATGCCATGTGTCCAAGTCTCAAGTTTCCTGTGTATCTGCCTCCCACGCCAGCATATATGGGGATTGCCGACTATTTAGAGCAAGTGACAAATAAACTATGGAAATCCCTCCCCTCTGCTCCAGTAGTTGTCCGCATCCATTGTTCGTAGGGGGTGAATTGGGGAGGGTCAGGTTTTATAGACCAAATAGTGTAGGAAATGCAACAGTTGTTGAAATCTGAATTCCTCCGAATCGGGTAGATCCAGAATCTTAATACAATGGGGGAGGGAGATGGGTCCTGCAGAAGTGAAAAAGTGCCCGATCTGGTACATTCCCTTATCCAGCCACCACCGAAATGCTCTGAATGTCCATGCCCGGGTGAAATTCCGGGTTATGGAAAATGTGTGCTAAGGGTTTGCATGGTGAAATTAAAGATGGGGAGTTCCTGAGTTTATCCCATACCCCTCACCTCATATATTCGACCTGAAACAGGTTACAAAGCCTTGTACCCACTCCTGGGGTGATGGTAAAAATTAGGTAAAGCCGTTGATCCCTCACAGTAAACAATCATAAAAAGAGAGGAAAGAACAATCTAGTGCTCTCTGTATGTAATAATTTATTAGCCAAATAAAATGTAAAAAATCTTACTCACAAGGGTTGCACTCCAGAACTGAGTGCAGGTTGCACGAGTATGTAAACATGTAAGGTTGTTACATGTGTAAACATGTAAGGTTGTTATAACTAGGGCTACCCCCAGTTATAATGATACAATGTGGAAAAGTGTGAAAATCTAATTAAAAAAAAAAAAAAGAATTAAGACACGATGTGTAAATATACAAGTATGTGAGAAACTGATGATCCCGGGTGCTGCAACTTAAAAACCTTGAACATGAGGTTTACACAGTATAAAAGAAAATCCAGTGCGCTACCCAAATTAAACAAAATTAGTACAATGAATATAAGTGAGTATAAATATATAGTTCATGTAGGAACTGGTTAGTATCGTGAACCGGAGGTGCAATTCCTCATTGTAAATGATGTTATCTTCAATAAATCTTCAATGTATCTTCATAGACAGTGTAAAGGTATAGAAAAGGGGGGCTGCTTACCAGAATTGATGGATCCCTATTACAGAGATCGTGCGAGCTTGAACAGATTCTCTCCTATATCAGGAACAGCTGATCTTAAGCAGAGACGGGATTCCCTCCATGTCAGACAGTTCGAACTCCTGAGGCGGCAATCAGGAACAATCTCCACTGCTCACTACTCCGGTAAGACCGCTCATAGCAGGTGATAAGATGTTTGAGAGAAAAAGAGGCGCTTCATTGTGCAGTAGATTTAAAATGCTTTTAATCCATAAAACGGACAACTGATATCCAAAGCATTGGCAGGGCAAAAACAGTTGCAACTAAAAAACACAGCCGAGGCTCGAAGCCAATCAGCTGAGAGAGTGGTGATGTCAGGTCCTCAGGCTTCGCCCAACGCTGCATTTCTCCTTAACAGGCATCGACTGGGAGAGGAGGCTAGGGCTGGACGTCAGCCACCACATCTTATATACCTCAACAAGAAACTGACACCGGAAACAAGTTTGGGATCACCTCCCAGACAGCTCACTACGCGAGCGGATATGAAACCAACTGTTTCCTTAGTCAGCAACCAAAACTGGCATATACTAACAAAAGCATATCTAAAATAACAAATATAATATCATGGCTCAGAAACATGTTAAAAACAAAAAATGTATTTCAAATCTTATTGCTAAAACATAGCAAAGTTAACAGTTTCCAATTAAGTATTAACCATACTAGTATTCGCTACCTAAAATCACTTCTCTTAAGAATGTGTTAAAACATTATAAATCTGTCATTTAACAAGCAAACAAAAACTAAAAAATGTTGTTTCTTTATTAAAAACGGAAAAAAGGGGAAAGTGTTCCCTGACACATAACCATGTGTTATAGCTATCTGGAAGGGAAGACATACTAAAGACAGCCACACCACAAATATATATATCATTCATGATTACACTGGATATGGGGAGGGCCGAGAATTTTGGATCGTGTTCTGGAGGATAGTGGCAGTGTCAGCAGCCCCAATAGAATATATGTGAAAAATGCGTATATAAATAGATATCCACATATATTCATTAGCTGTTGTTTATGTAGCAGTTTATGTCCCACTCAATGTTGAGGCCCTAGGGGCTGTAACACTGCATATCGAATATCCATCAAGTTTCTCTACGCAAAATATGGCGTTTTAAATTATTTCCCCTCCAATGAGGGGTAAATTTCTGGATGGCAATAACCTTTAGAAGGGACGAGTTTCGGTGTTTTAAATTATTTCCTTTCCAATGAGGGGTACATTTCTCGATGGCAATAACCTTTAGAAGGGACGAGTCTCGGTTGTGAAATTGGCGAAAATGCCAAGAAACACTAATGCCCCGTACACACGGTCGGATTTTCCGACGGAAAATGTATGATAGGCCCTTGTTGTCAGAAATTCCGACCGTGTGTAGGCTCCATCACACATTTTCCATCGGATTTTCCGACACACAAAGTTTGAGAGCAGGATATAAAATTTTCTGACAACAAAATTCGTTGTCAGAAATTCCGATCGTGTGTACACAAATCCGACGGACAAAGTGCCACGCATGCTCTGAATAAATAAAGAGATGAAAGCTATTGGCCACTGCCCCGTTTATAGTCCCGATATACGTGTTTTACGTCACCGCGTTTAGAACGATCGGATTTTCCGACAACTTTGTGTGACCGTGTGTATGCAAGACAAGTTTGAGCCAACATCCGTCGGAAAAAATCCTAGGATTTTGTTGTCGGAATGTCCGAACAAAGTCCGACCGTGTGTACAGAGCATAAGACCGATGAATCCCCTCCTAATATTGGATAAGTGTTTGTCTATTCTAATCTTTAGAGTGCAGGTGGTCCTACCAATATACTGAAAACCACATGGACAACTAAGGAGATATATTACACCTATAGTTCCACATGTAATAAAATCTTTTATGTGGCAGGTCTTAGATGTAACAAACGATGTAAAGGTAAAACTTTTCAGGGTTTGTGACGATCTACAAACTGCACATCCACTACAAGGAAAGAAGCTTTTCAAATTGCCAAACATTTGTACCTTAGGGGGAGGGTCAATAACACTGGGTGCCAAAAGGTCCTTTAGGTTTTGGTTTCTCCTATACAGAACTTTAGGATGATCAGGGAGCTCAAGCCCCAGAATGTTATCACACTTTAAAACCTGCCAGTGTTTCCAAATTATTTTGTTCACCCACCAAAAATGAGATGAGAAGATGGTCAAAAAAGACCATTCCAAATCATTCTTGGTTTGATCGCTATTTTTGGTCTTAGGCACCAACAAGTTGGATCTATCCATACAAGCAACCTCCTGTAAGTCTTTATCCAACAGGAGTTGGCATTAAGAAGTGTCATGAAAGCATCGAGGGATTTAACATCCCCTTTCCACAAAAAGAAGGCGTTGTCTATATAACGACGCCATAATAGGAGGCGGGGCTCATTTAAGGAGAAAAGTTGGTCATTTTCCCATAGGGCCATGAATATCTCAGCTGGACTGGGGGCAAATTTAGCCCCCATAGCTACTCCAGTGCTCTGAAGGTAAATATGGCCCCCATAAAATAAATAATTGTGCTCCATGGCAAATTTGAGCAGTCTTAAAATAAATTCTAATGTAGAAGATTTAAGCGAAAGATCTTTTTTCAAGAAAAAATTCTGCTGCCCTATAACCAAGCTCATGGGGTATGATGGTGTAAAGGGAGGCCACGTCTGCAGTGACCAGCAAGACATCATCCTCCACTGTATATTCAGACACTTCCTTTATGATCTGCATAGAGTCCCTCAAAAAGGTTTTGGTCACAACCAGCTGTAAAAAGTGATCAACAAATTTTCCTACCCTAGATGTCAGGGAGTCTATGCTGCTCACTATGGGGTGCCCTGGGGGCTGCAAAGGATTTTTGTGAATCTTAGGGATATAATATATTATTGGTGTTTTCGGTGCCAATGGAATTAAAAATTCACATTCTTTTTCAATAATCCCTTTCCTGTGACCATCCTGAACTATATTTTTGAGGAATTTCTTATATTTATCTACTGGGTCTTTGTTTAGGATAGTATATGTATTCCTATCACATAGTAAGAGCTCCATCTCCTTCAAGTAGTTGTCCTTTTTAAGGACAACAATCCCCCCCCCCCCTGTCTGCTGGTTGTATAAGTTCTTTTCTCTTACACAAGGAAGCAATCCCTTCCTCATTCTTTTTTAGACATTCCTTCTTAAAGTTCACCCCTTGCAAGTCCTGTAATATCAGTTCCTTGAATACAGTAACACTGGGAGCTGGCTTGCCAGGAGGGTTGAACAGGGATGCATTTCTAAGTCCTGTCCCCCCTAAATTAGAACCTCCCTTCTGAGTGTAATTTTTCGTAATGGGATTAGAGAGAAAATAACGTCTTATATTTAATTTTTTGGTGTATTTCTGTATGTCCAAAAACATCTGAAATTTATTTAGTGGCTTCCTGGGGGCATATTTTAAACCTTGGTTCAATGTTAATTTCTCAGATCTGGTCAGTTCCTCCCCACTTAGATTGCAAACTCCCTCACACATTATCTCCTCCTTTTTTTGGGGGTAGCTTTGCTTCCCTCCTCGGCATCCTCTCTTAGTCTTTCCTTTCTGTTTAGGCCTCTTCCTAAAAAATTATCCGTCTTATTTCACAGGGGGGCCGCACCTGGGGGAATTTCCTGAGTACGCGTCTGTGAGTTCCCCAATAGTCTGTGTCCAGTGTTAGAATATTGTCCTGTTTCCTCTGTGTTTTCCCCATATCCCTGCAATGGGCCATATTGGTTCCTAACGGGTACATCATACCCCCAAGGAGCTTGCGGGGAATAAGGGGGACCTTCTCTGTATGGATCTCTAGGGGGATTCCGCTGGGACTGGTCATCATAATATCCCCAATGGTCCATTTTAGATTGTCTAGCACGGGGATATGGGTATGGGCCAGCATGCTGCGGGTTAGCTGTGGGTGGGTGTCTGTTCCCCCTTTTGCCCGGATTGTGACCTCTCCCCGGTTTTTTGGTGTACTGATGAGTAAAAGGTGGATAGGAGTTATGTGATCCCTTATTAGAATGTCTGTTTATAATTTCCACCCTTTTTAGGTTTGAGGGTTAGATTATTCCCATTCTACCCGGCCCTGAATCTCTGAGTCGGGGGGTGAGTGGACCTGGCAAGGGTCTCAGTGGGTCCATAGAGGGGAGTGTTGGTTCACTAACAACCATTTCTCCCTCATTGGAATTACACCTTTCAGACACGACAGCTCTCCTGCCATTTAAAAACGTTATGGGATTTGTAGTCCTCTACGTCCCTGAGGTATTTCTTTCATTTTTTAATTTTCTGCTCTTCCTCTTCTTCTATCATAATTTCTTTCAGTTCTTTCATATAAATTTGATATAATCCCTCTTTACTCAGGGGAGCTAGTTTTTCTTAAATAGTACCTATTTCTTGTTGAAATTTAGCTACTTTTGCTCTCTTCCTTGCAACCAAAAATTCAAGAAAAGCTATGCCAGCATCATTAAAGTATAAAAACCATTCTTTAAGCTCAGTGTCACCCTTATCAGAGTGCACATGCCATCTAAGGCTCCTCGGAATCATTTTCTCCTTGAGATATCTCTCAAGAAAAACAATATCCCAAGTAGCATGCAACTCTGATACTAGTACATTCTTAAGTCGCATAAAAATGCCCCGTATTCCTTCAGTTGGTGAGTTAGTTTGATAAACACCTCTTCAGGGTTAATTTTCCTATTACAAAAATCAAAGACATCCATAGTGCTTTGATGTGACCACCTAAAAGTGTATCGATATATGTATAAGTGAATGTTTAACCACTTGCTGCCCGCCCGCCGTCATATGACGGCGGGACGGTGCAGCTGTTGTTCTGGGCCGCCGTCATATGACGGTGCAACCTTCCAGGCAGCCCAGGGGGCACGTGCGGGCGCCGCCGGCAGCGCGCGCGCCAGCCGCATCGCTCGGGTCACGCTGCGCGTGCCCGGCGGCCGTGATGTCCGCCAGGCACCCGCGATTGCCCGGTAACTGAGCAGGACCGTGGATCTGTGTGTGTAAACACACAGATCCACGTCCTGTCAGATGGGAGGAGACCGATGGCGTGTTCCTTGTACAGAGGAACACCGATCAGTCTCCTCCCCTTGTGAGTCCCCTCCCCCCACAGTTAGAATCACTCCCTAGCAACATATTTAAGCCTACAGCGCCCCTCCTGATTAACCCCTTCATTGGCAGTCACATTTATACAGTAATCAATGCATTTTTATAGCACGGATCGCTGTATAAATGTGAATGGTCCCAAAAATGTGTCAAAATTGTCCGATATGTCCGCCGCAATATCGCAGTCACGATAAAAATTGCAGATCGCCGCCATTACTAGTAAAAAAAAAAAATAATAACAAAAATGCTATAAATCTATCCCCTTATTTTGTAGACGCTATAACTTTTGCGCAAACCAATAAATATATGCTTATTGCGATATTTTTTACCAAAAATATGTAGAAGAATACGTATCGGCCTAAACTGAGGAAAAAATTTGTTTAAAAAAAAAATTGGATATTTATTATAGCAAAAAGTAAAAAATATTGTGTTTTTTTCAAACTTGTCACTCTTGTTTTGTTTATAGCACAAGAAATAAAAACCGCAGGGGTGATCAAATACAACCAAAAGAAAGCTCTATTAGTGGGGAAAAAATGATAAAAATTTAATTTGGGTACAGTGTTGTATGACCGCGCAATTGTTATTCAAAATGCGAGAGCGCTGAAAGCTGAAAATTGGCATGGGCAGGAAGGGGGTGAAAATGCCCTGTATGGAAGTGGTTAAACAAAACAAAACAAAATGTGTCAGATGGGGAAAGCAGTGAGAAAGTTATATTCAAGATAGAGAACAATGTATGATAGACACTCCGCGCTACCCCCAGTTATAATGAAACAATGTTATATACAATATATATAAATACGCCGTATGAATGCACTGTATATATAGGCTACACTGAATGCAGAGTATGTGTATATATTATGTATACTAGACTGTGTGTGTATATATGTATATATATATATATATATATATATATATATATATATACACTACCGTTCAAAAGTTTGGGGTCACCCAAACAATTTTGTGTTTTCCATGAAAAGTCACACTTATTCACCACCATACGTTGTGAAATGAATAGAAAATAGAGTCAAGACATTGACAAGGTTAGAAATAATGATTTGTATTTGAAATAACATTGTTTTTACATCAAACTTTGCTTTCATCAAAGAATCCTCCTTTTGCAGCAATTACAGCATTGCACACCTTTGGCATTCTAGCTGTTAATTTATTGAGGTAAGCTGGAGAAATTGCACCCCACGCTTCTAGAAGCAGCTCCCACAAGTTGGATTGGTTGGATGGGCACTTCTGGCGTACCATACGGTCAAGCTGCTCCCACAACAGCTCAATGGGGTTCAGATCTGGTGACTGTGCTGGCCACTCCATTACCGATAGAATACCAGCTGCCTGCTTCTGCTGTAAATAGTTCTTGCACAATTTGGAGGTGTGTTTAGGGTCATTGTCCTGTTGTAGGATGAAATTGGCTCCAATCAAGCGCTGTCCACTGGGTATGGTATGGCGTTGCAAAATGGAGTGATAGCCTTCCTTATTCAGAATCCCTTTTACCCTGTACAAAGCTCCCACCTTACCAGCACCAAAGCAACCCCAGACCATCACATTACCTCCACCATGCTTAACAGATGGCGTCAGGCATTCTTCCAGCATCTTTTCATTTGTTCTGCGTCTCACAAACGTTCTTCTTTGTGATCCAAACCCCTCAAACTTGGATTCATCCGTCCACAACACTTTTTTCCAGTCTTCCTCTGTCCAATGTCTGTGTTCTTTTGCCCATCTTAATCTTTTTCTTTTATTGGCCAGTCTCAGATATGGCTTTTTCTTTGCCACTCTGCCCTGAAGCCCAAAATCCCGCAGCCGCCTCTTCACTGTAGATGTTGACACTGGTGTTTTGCGGGTACTATTTAATGAAGATGCCAGTTGGGGACCTGTGAGGCGTCTGTTTCTCAAACTAGAGACTCTAATGTGCTTATCTTCTTGCTTAGTTGTGCAACGCGGCCTCCCACTTCTTTTTCTACTCTGGTTAGAGCCTGTTTGTGCTGTCCTCTGAAGGGAGTAGTACACACCGTTGTAGGAAATCTTCAATTTCTTTGCAATTTCTCGCATGGAATAGCCTTCATTTCTAAGAACAAGAATAGACTGTCGAGTTTCAGATGAAAGTTCTCTTTTTCTGGCCCTTTTGAGCGTTTAATTGACCCCACAAATGTGATGCTCCAGAAACTCAATCTGCTCACAGGAAGGTCAGTTTTGTAGCTTCTGGAAGGAGCTAGACTGTTTTTAGATGTGTGAACATGATTGCACAAGGGTTTGCTAATCATCAATTAGCCTTCTGAGCCAATGAGCAAACACATTGTACCATTAGAACACTGGAGTGATAGTTGCTGGAAATGGGCCTCTATACACCTATGTAGATATTGCACCAAAAACTAGACATTTGCAGTTAGAATAGTCATTTACCACATTAGCAATGTATAGAGTATATTTGTTTAAAGTTAGGACTAGTTTAAAGTTAGCTTCATTTAAAAGTACAGTGCTTTTCCTTCAAAAATAAGGACATTTCAATGTGACCCCAAACTTTTGAACGGTAGTGTATATATACACACTAGACCAGTAATGGCGAACCTTGGCACCCCAGATGTTTTGGAACTACATTTCCCATGATGCTCATGCACTCTGCAGTGTAGTTGAGCATCATGGGAAATGTAGTTCCAAAACATCTGGGGCGTCACCAATGTACTAGACTGACTATATATTAAATACACTGCCACTAACTAAAAAACCTGCCTGCTTAATCTAACTCAAGCTATCTCTCTGCCCACACCACCAACACTACACGTGGCCGCTATGTAAGCAGCCTTATATAGTGCGGGGCGTGGACTTGGTCCCCCTGAGCCATGATTGGCCAAAGGCATCTTGCCATGGCTCTCACAGCAGAATGCACTGTGATTGGCCAAGGTATGCAGGTCAGGTGCATGATTTGGCCAATCATCATACAGCAATGCACTGCAATCTCACAGTGCATTATGGAGTGTTCCGCAGCGCTCGAATTTCCCGCGAACGCCCCATAATGTTCGCTGTTCGGCGAATGGGCGAACACCCGATGTTCAAGTTCGACTCGAACATCGAGTTCATCCATAGTTTTGACTATGCTTATATTTGAGAAATAACTAGACATACAGTAAGACTATTGTGTATTAATGATGGAGATAATATGTAGCCCATCATTGTACAGGGAAAAAGCCAGGTGATGTCACCGGTTGCTAAGGATGCAGCAGATTCTGGCGCCTGTTCCTCTCTTAGTAATCTTTGGCAGATAGGAAGCTGTTATAGAGAATAGCAGTAGAAATACTGCTGCTATACTGTATATGATATTCGGCTCTTGCCCAACAGGCTAAAGGTCAAGTGTTTGCACGAATGTCCAAACAACAAAAGTCACAACTTGAACTCATCCCTAATTATTTCTAAATCTAAGCAATGAATGTATGATCAATGTATCCTCCCTGTAAATATCTGTATTAAACATTATCCTGTTAAAAATTGGTACATTTTTGTTTTCAAAACTATGGAGGTACTTCAAGCTTTCCATAAAATATGGTTTTCCACATAGAGTTAGTTATAGGAAATATGTTATAAATTACCATAAGCAATAATAATAATAATACAGGTTTACTGTTGAATAGTGGTTTCATTTGAAGACTGTCTTTTTTAATTATTCGCTTGAGAGCATTTGTTTAGTCTTTGAAAACTATTTATAAATTTTTACATATTATTGTAGGTTTTTGTTTGTAAAGGAACACATATTGTATTCCACCCAAACATTTCATAATACTGAATAAAATGATATATTTTTAACAATAAGATGCAATATATGATTTGTTAAGCAGCAATGACTTAAATTATTTTTTCAATTATTTCAAGTTTGCATATTTAGAAATATAATAGCTCAATTTGATTTTAATGCTTGGTTATTTGAATTATAAATCATTATGTCCCTTCTAGCTGATCATTCACAAAAAATCTTTGAATTTATTTGCATAATGGAAGACAGTACATAAGTATATTCATGCAGTCATGGTTACCCTGCATGCTTGTATAGCAGCAATAATTACATTTTACAGTATCAATAAAGTAAAAGAATGTACTGTATATAGTATACTGAAACTCTTATTGTGCATTGTTTTAAACTTAGCCTATTTTTTTAAATAATACAGCTATCATTTTTATTATTTTTCACATGTACTGTAAATATATTTAGAGTTTAGAAATAAAAATTGCAGACATATACATATTGCCTTTTCTTTCCTGTCCATTCCACAAAGAAAGGAACTTCCCATCTTAGGCAGCTGTCACCAGCACATTAGTCCCCACTGGGATTTACCCTCACCCCTTGTTTTTGTGACAATTCTAGAATTTAGGCTTTATTTGGTGACAGTGGTCACCAGGAAAACTAGACAGACAGCAATAAAAATTTGCAGTGGGTCTAATCCAAAGTCTGATGAGTAACATTTGGCAATGTTGCTACACAGCATACACTCCAGATTAATAATTATGTTACTAAAATGAGTGTGTGATGTAAATTGCCTCCAGCATTGCTTCTGTTTCTTCTAGCTGGAGGCTGATATTTTTCCAAAGCCAAGAGCCCCAGCAGAAAACAATAAAGCAGAAAGCCATCGATTTAAAGCGGTTGTAACCCTCTGGACTTTTTTTTTTCCTTACCCTGCAAGGTAAAGGCATAATGTCCATGGAGTGCATCGCGGACCGGACTTCCTATGTTTTTATGCTGTTTTACACCGGCTTAATGTAAGTGTATTTCGGATCTGTTTTAATAAAGCAGTTATACGGTACTGCACTATGGGGTCTTGCCTTTACTATCTCCACATGTAAAGCGATGGGGCAAGAAAGTTAAAGCGGAGCGCCGCCGAAATTTTTTTTTTTAAAAGTCAGCAGCTACAAATACTGCAGCTGCTGACTTTTAAAACATGGACACTTACCTGTCCAGGGCGCCCGCGATGTCGGCACCCGAGGCCGAACCGTCTCTCCGTCCTCGGGTGCTGCCGCCTCCATCTTCGGTAAGGGAATCAGGAAGTGAAGCCATGCGGCTTCACTTCCCGGTTCCCTACTGCGCATGCGCGAGTCGCGCAGCGCAATACGGATGGTCCCTGCTGCCTCTGGGACCCGTGTGTTTCCCAGCAGGCAGCGGGGAGGGAGCAGGAAGTGGCATAAATAACCGCAGATTCTGCGGCTATCTATGCCGGAAGTGGGTACAAATACCTGTAATATACAGGTATCTGTACCCCCCTCCCCCCTGAAAGGTGCCAACTGTGTCACCGGAGGGGGGGGGGGAATCTGATGAGTGGAAGTTCCTCTTTTGGGTGGAACTCCACTTTAATGAAAAGAGGAACATTATACCGGGCGTGGATCTGAGGTCTGCTGTTTCAGTCATTGTGTGCTGTGAATGCTGGAAAGATGATCCGCACTCTGGATTTTGCTCTTAATCGTAATTTTATTGAAAAAGCCATAGTGCACAAACGCAGAAAAAAACAATTGACGCGTTTCAGCCTATAAGGCCTTAGTCATAACCACATTAAAGACATGAAACTTTTAAATAAATAGTAGCTCTAAATGCTGTGCTTTGAATGCTGTCTACCCCCTAGAGGGGAGAGCTCTTTGGTGAGTGAGGGACAAGAGGGGGAGCATGAGTGAAAACACCAGCATCAAGTACTAATTTTAAAGCATATTGGAGCACCTTTAAAGAGCACTTGTCATTTTATGAACTATTGATGAACTTTTTTATAGGGCATCCGTGATACACAGATTTGGAGCACCTTTAATTAGCACTAGTCACTTTATCAGCCACAGAAGAAATTATTGATGTGCTTTATTTGATTTTATGTATTTTCATATTTTTGCCATATACATTGTTCATATGAATTGTTGTTTTTGAAGTTTATGAATTTTACTGCATATGAATTGTCTAAGCATTTTAAAGAGCACCTGTCACTTTTTATTTTTTTTATTTTATATATCAATGTGCACATGGTCATTAACCTATGTATATATGGTACACAATTTGTAACACTGATAATCTAGGAACTCACTGATTTATTTACTTCCATTTATTTATTCCACTTTTATTTACAATATATTTATAATTACCCCAACAAGCAGCGCCATACCTACTACATACACCCCAAAAGCATAATGTGCTAGTATGATGCAGACATTCCCAACTTCACCCGTCTTGCTTCCGGGTTCATGGACTCCGGCTCTGTGACTGGCTGGAGCCACGATAACATCACTCCTGAGCATGCATGCGTGAGCTGCTGTTTATGGCACAGGGCTCTGAAGGAACGGCATGGTTGGCCACTCCTTCAGAGCGCATGCACCAGTGATGTCACTGGCTGCATGTACAGTAAATATCTCCTAAACGGTGCCCGTTTAGGAGATATTTACACTACCTATAGGTAAGCCTTATTATAGGCTTACCTATAGGTAATAGTTACTCATGGAAGTTTACCTCCACTTTAAGCCAGGGTTCACACTGCTGCGATCTCAGAGATTGCATGTGATTCGGACCCACACTGAGGTGCCGATCACATGCGATCTTTGAGCAGTGCGAGTTCAGCCATACAGTTGTATGGCTGAACTCGCATTAGATTTGCATAGAAAATAGTGCAGGGACTTGTTTTTCCCCACACTAGAATCAGATCGCATGGGTGTTCTCACCTATGCGATCCGATTGCTGTGCGAGTTCACAGTTCACACTGCGATCTGTGAACGCTTGCAGTGGTTCACACAAGGCAGTGTGAACTGTCTGCGGGAGAGGAGCGATGTGGAAACCAGCGCTGTAATTGCGCTGGTTACCGCATCGAATCAGTGTGAACCCAGGGTAACGGTTTAAAAAACAGTTACATTCCTGGAATCCTGTGATTGCTAACTGTCACTTTGCTTGTGTCCTCAACCAAACTGCCATCAAATGGTTGGTGTCATAACTGATCACATGAGCAACACCATGGCAGTTGCAGATCAAACAGAAGCAGCTTTCCTAAAGGATATAAATGTTTAATTCCACCTTAAAGCTGTCAGCAGATCGGCCTCTACAAACTCAGCAGTGCCTAAAATTGCCTAAAAATATAGAGCAACTGAGCATGTGCAGTGCAGGGTGATACAGTGTATTACTGGATTTTAAACAGTATAGACACTTATTCTTAATGTTTTACATAGATATGCCTGCAAAAGGGGCCAGCCTAAAGTGATCTAGCAGGACTTCATTTGCTGACTAAAGTTCCACTTTAAATAGTCTGTTAACTAGGTTTAGCCTAGGTTCACATTACTGCTGGTTAGAAATCTGCAAGTTCAGCTGAACTCGCACGATTTCAACCTGGCAATGCAGTGCGACTTTGGGAACGATTTAACAGACATCTGTGAGGGTTCCTGCACAGATGTCTATTGAAATTTCACTCAAAGTCACCAAAAGTAGTGCAGGAACTACTTCTGAGTATCTGTGGAGCACCGCAAAGTCGGCATCGCACTGATTCGGACGCTGCTATTGCCTGCAATAGCCGCCAATTTGGCATGCGATTTGACATGTCAAATTGCGTGCCAAATCGGATCAATGTGAACCTAGGCTAAGGGTATATGTGACTATACTCCAATCACTACAGGAGTATTTACATACTGTATACACAGCTAGATCTGAGGATGCTTGCACAAGAGATCAAATTGCAATTCACATTTATTGATAGGGTTACACAATATATGAAAATTCCACACTAAACAGTATTTACAACACAATCTACAATATAAATAGTATAAGTTGGTTACATGATATCTACACATTACACACAAAACCATATTTATGTAGCGCGTGTCTCACTCTATAACCTGCAATCCCGCCATGCTGGCAGGAACCATGTAAACAGGCTTTCCAGCTTGAGTTAGGGAGAGCTGCCTGCTAGCAGCTGTAAGGGGGGATTTTTCACCCCCCCTCCCTCTTCCTGTTTTCACTGATTGAGCTGACACTCACAGAGCTCTGCATTCAGTGGCCTCTCTTGTGCCCCTATTGGCCGGAAAAGAAAAACCAATTGAGGGCACACTTACAACAGCCAATGGAAGAGATTGTACTGAACTGCAGGGAGAGCTGCAATGGATTCTGGGACATGCAGTTTCCACACAAAACGGCCCCATAGACTGGTATACAGGGAGAAATATAAATACCAAGAGGTTTTGCTGACAGGAAAGTAAAAGACTCCATTTTGTGTCCTGAGGTAAAATTGAGGTCTCCTGAGGGAGAGATTCTGTCTCTCAGATGATCTCTCTGCGCAATTCAGGCCTCCATTGCCAGTTGGGACGTCCAGCCTGAGAGAGGGGGATAAAAAAGAATGGATGGCTGCACACCGAGGTAGTGATGAATCTTTTTATTGTAAAATCTGTAACATGAATAACACCACAGGACAAGGCAAACAGGTACAGGTAGACGCGTTTCACACAGCGACGCTGCATTTATTCATTCATTAGTAATGAATAAGCACAGCGTCGCTGTGTAAAACGCGTCTACCTGTACGCCTGTCCTGTGGTGTTATTCATGTTACGGATTTTACAATAAAGAGATTCATCACTCCCTCGGTGTGCAGCCGTCCATTCTTTTTTATCCACATTGCACGGCCTGCGAGCCAAGGCTAGCACCCCTGGGAGGAGTCCATTCCCCAGATTACCTGGTTCCATTACTCACCTGGAGCAACATTTTCTTTTCCTATTGAGAGAGGGGGATCCCAGGTGTATATCGAGGCGCATCTCCACCAACGGTGAACTGTTCCAGTGTGGGGGGACCGGCCAGGTTGCCGGGAAAGCCTGCCTGTTCCAGAACATTCACTTGGGCCCTGTTCGCAGGAATTGGTGAAAGGGCATTTCTGCCCATCTGCAGGGAATAGAGACACTGCACTACAGAAGGAGTTATTTGAACACTGTATACAAACATCATTGCTGGTAGTCATCTTGCTGACACTTGTAATACTACAGGGATAAAAGATAAGGTTATCCATTTCTGGGACATTGTATACAGACATCATTGTCCCCTCACCTTGTTAAACAAAATCCTGTCTGTTTCACTTGATAATCTGGGCCAGTTATGTTGTTTGCCCTGCTACCCAGGAGTTAAAGTGCAACAAACGAAAGTGGCTAGCTGAAGACACCAAATTTTATCTTTTCTTCAAAAAAGGACTGAAGTAGTGCCATACCGATCCATACACATATTCAGTGCTCTGCATATGCATTGGGTGTGTGGCACAGTTTATCTATAAAGTTAAACCATTGTTTATTCACTTGAATAGGTGCGTAAAGTTGGCCCTGTAGTGTCAGGGGACAGTAGAGAGGGGCTTGACACAAAGGGAGTCATTGTTCTGCTCTCCTCCTGCCTGGACTCATAGAGCAAATCTGAGTAAAGGTAACCTAATCTAGTTTGATTTATTGTGCTTTATTTACCATTCAAGTGTGCCTCTGCTCTTGAGGAAATTCTAGTGTTTGGAATCCCCTGAAAGCAGCTTGAGAGCTATATTGCTCTTAATCTCAGTTATTGCTCTCCAGTTGATTATCTTGAATATATATATTGTTACTGCTTGTTACTCTTTTCCACAGAAATATTGCAGTAAAGACAAATTTCTGTGTTTTGTCGTAACCTGTGTGTTTTTCACTGTTCATTGCACTTACACTATTTCCAGGTGTGCCAGAGGGGCTAAGGCTGTTATTGAGGTTGAGAGATGGAGTAACAGACTAAACTAACTTAAGCAGCTCCTGCGGGGGTATCGCTACATATTTACAATACAATATACAATACAAGTATGAAGTTAGTTTATCTCTCACCTCCAGGTCTAGTCATACCTAGTGCATGTGTGTCCCAGGACAAAGAGAAAGCACAGCTTGGTAACAATTAATTAAATCTCCCTCTCCGTTTTGTACAGTTGTTAATATAATAAATCCTAATTGGTCACTATAACTAGCAAATGTATATTGGGCACAGCCTGATTGAAGGATCCAAAATAGGCTGATGTTTACAACCAATGTGAGATGTGATAAGGAGAAACAATGGCCAGAACTTTAAAGTGGAAAACTATTTACAGTAACACCAACTGGGAAGCTAGAAATGGTATAATGCTGAACCACACTCAATAGAAATATATTCCCATCTTACTAAAATATAATTCTAATTACAATATTATTTACATTTGTTAACTGAGAATGCACATAAATTGATTATTTAACCGCTTTTACCCAATGGTTAATATGTAATCTCCTTTAATCGCTTGCCGCCCAGCCGGGGTCATTATACTGCAGCAAGTCGGCATGATCCCGCGAACTGTCGTAGCTATACTTCGGCTCGCGGGATCGGGATAGCAGGTATGCACGCGCGCCCGCTCCCGCTGCACAGCGGGGGTGCCGATGCTCATGGCTGACAGTCACGATGACTGCTGGCCATGAGCAATCGCGAGCACAAGGGACAGAACACCGAAATGTGTGTAAACACACAAATCCGTGTTTTGTTCTGAAAGGAATGACAGATCGTGTGTTCCTATTAGCTAGGAACCATGATCTGTCACTTCATTTAGTCAGTCAACTCCCCCTTCAGTTAGAATCACCTGCCAGGGAACACAGTTAACCCCTTGATCGCCCCTTAGTGTTAACCCCTTCACTGCCAGTGACATTTTTACAGTAATCGATGCATTTTTTTTTTTTTTTTTCCACAAGAAAGATTTTATTGAAAAAAAAATAATAAGATAGCATGTACAATACATTGAAAGATTATCAAAAAGAGTCATACAGTACACTCATAAGACAGTGATACGTCATAAAGATTATTGTTGTGACACGTTTGGATTTACAGAGTGTATATGTAACATTTAAAATATACATCCAAAAGGGGGCAATTATAGTAGCAAAAAATGCCTCAGTGATATTAATACAGTAGTGAAGGTATTCCAGTGTCTCTGGGACAGGGAGGTCCAATGCCCGTCCTGTCCCTTGAGAAGATTACATATAAGGAGATAGGTTCGAGTGTCTATTAGTGGGGGAATAGATACGTTATGACGGTCTTACGTAGAGCGTAACCCCACATTTAGAAAACAAAATAAATAAAAATAGGAGGATCGGTGGGGAGGGATTGTTAAAACAAAGGGATAGGGGTTAGGGGGAAGATATAGGGGAAGGGGGGGAGAAAAAGGAGGTGGCAGAAAAGAAGAAGAAAGCAGATAAAGAGAGAAAGAGGGGGGGGACCGTCCCTCGCCCCAGGCCCCCCGAGCGTCCCCGCGAGTCTTGGAGGTCATGGGTATTAAACTATAGAAGGGAGTGTGTTTAGGGCGGAAAAAAGGATTTATAGTAATCAGTGGTTTTAAAATGAGACCAGCAGGCCCATATGGCAGTAAATTTTTGGATACGGTCTTGTGATATATGAATCAGTTCTTCCATCTCCTCGAACTTTGCAACCCTGGTTAACCATTCTGTAATGGTCGGGGGAGTAGTTGAGCGCCAGTGTGCGGGGATGCACACTCTAGCGGCATTTACCATGTGCATTGCAAGTGATTTATGGTAGACTTTTTTGGACAGGGTCGAATGATGGAGGAGATATTGGGCCGGGTTAAAATTTAAGGAGTAAGTTGTTATATATGTAATAATGGAGTGTACCTCTTTCCAGAATGGTTGCAGTAGTGGGCAGTCCCACCAGATATGTAGCATGTTGCCTATTGCCTTATTGCATCTCCAACAAATATTGGGTATAGAGGGCGAGAATTGGTGTAGTCGAGCGGGAGTTCTATACCATTTCGTGGCAATTTTGTACCCATTTTCTTGGATTGCAACATTCATAGACCCCTTGTGAGCGTATGTAAGGATAGATTCCCAGTCGTCGTCAGAAAAATTGATTTTTAGGTCTTTCCCCCAAGATAGTCTTGAGGTTTCCGTCTGTGGGCGAAGCGAGTCCTCTTGGAGGAGGGAATAAATCATGGATATTAGGTGACTTTGTGGGGTGGACTGAGAGTACATTGTTTCGAATGGGGTAAGTGGTCTTGTCCAAATGTCGTTAGTGTTAGTCGATGCAAGGAAGTGTCTTAGCTGTCTGTATGACCAAAAGGGGAATTCTTTTGTGCGTGAGGCGGATTTTAATTCGTCATATGTGCGTATCTTCCCGTCAACAAAAAAGTGACGAGCATAGATATCGTCATGTGGCCACTCTTGTGTTAGGAAAGAGTTTGATTCTCCAGGAGTAAACTCAGGGTTGGCCCGAAGCGGGGTCAATGGTCCTGGTGTTGAGGCTATGCGGTATAAGTTCTTTGCTGTGGAGAAAGCTCGCAGTGACGGATATATAAACGGATGTGATTTTACAGTCTGAGGGTAGTGTTTCGTTTGGACCCATGTTAGGGTGTGCAAGGGTATAGTGCTAAAGGCATTTTCCAAAATGGTCCAAAGTTTGCTTAGTTTATGGGTTTTCCAGTTTACCACTCTAGTGAGGTGGCAAGCCAAGTAGTATTTGTGTAGATCTGGCAAGGCAATCCCCCCTTTCATTTTGGAGCATGTCAGCTTCGTATATTTGATGCGGGGGGGACCGCCTCTCCAGATAAATTTTGAGCAGGCTTTTTTATAGGTCAAAAAGAAAGATGGGGGTAAGTGGATTGGGATCGTTTGCATAAAATATAAAAGACGGGGAAGGATTATCATCTTCATCAATGCCGAGCGGCCAAACCAGGAGACATTCAGGGCACTCCAGCTTTGGAGGTCTGTTTGGATCTTCGTCAAGGCATTGAGAAAGTTGCGATCATAGAGCTCTGATAGATGCCGGGGGATTCTAATGCCTAGGTAAGTGATATAGTCGTTTTTCCACTGAAATGGGAACGAGGCTTGACAGTGGGTAACTTCTAATGGTGGTAGAGAGACATTGAGGGCCTGGGATTTAGAATAGTTAATTTTAAAGTTGGACAATGTTCCAAAGTGGTTAATATCTTTCAGTAGGTTAGGAAGAGATGTGTGCGGTGTTTGCAGTGACAATAGGATGTCGTCTGCAAAAGCGGCAACTTTAAATTCCCTGCGGTTCATGGGGATACCCTGGATATCTGGGTTGGCTCTTATTCTGTTAAGAAGGGGTTCAAGAGACAGGACAAAAATTAGGGGGGACAGAGGGCATCCTTGACGGGTACCGTTGCTGATATGGAAGGCGTTCGACAGGAGGCCATTTGCTTTAACTCTTGCTGTTGGAGTAGTATATAGGGCACAGATGTGAGCAAACATGCGCGGGAGAAGGCCAATTCCTTTGAGTACTTCCCGCATGTAATCCCAGGCCACCCTGTCGAACGCCTTCTCAGCATCCAGGGATAAGAGAAATCCCTTGTTGTGGGATGTGTTGAGCCAGTGGTGTAGATTCAGGGTGCGGATGGTATTGTCTCTTGCCTCTCTGCCTGGGATAAAACCTACTTGATCAGGCAAAACTAGTTCTGGAATCAGGGGTAGTAATCTATTTGCTATAATTTTGGCATACAGTTTAATGTCTACATTGAGCAGCGATATGGGTCTATAATTAGAAACTATCAATGGGTCTTTGTCTGTTTTGGGTATCACTGCTATCTGGGCTTCTAACATGTGTCCAGATGTGGCGAGTGGATTTGAAAGGAAGTTAAAGGCCGACAACATTTTGGGTGCTAATGCTTCTAGGAAGGTTTTGTAGTATATGAGAGGTAGGCCATCAGGGCCTGGGCTTTTGCCCGCCTTTGTTTGTTTAATGGCCAGATTGAGTTCTTCTATGCTCATGGGGAGTTCTAGTTCCTTAGCTTTTTGCGTTGTTATTGGCTTGGGGCAATATTGGGACAGAAACTCCTGAATTTGTAAAGACCTGTCATGTGCGGAAGAAGAGTCTGGTGGGTTTTGAGGTAGGTTGTACAGCTTAGAATAAAACTCCTCAAAGTGCTTGGCTATTTCCTCGTTTTTGGAGAGGAGTTTGCCTTTTGCAGTGCGGAGGTGGTGTATAGTGGTAGATGTTTTAGCTGCCTGGATTGTGCGAGCGAGAAGTCTCCCGCTCTTGTTGCCATGTCCATAAAACACTTTTTGGCCTAGAATATATCTTCGCCTAGTGCGTTTCCCTAGTTCGTCTAACAGAGATTCTCTTGCTTGTGAGAGAGCTTGTAGTGTGGATTGGGAGATGGACTTTTTGTGAGATGTTTCAAGTCTGTGGATTGTTGCGATAAGGGCTTTAATCTGCTCTTGGTGTCTCTTTTTGTCCGCCGTAGCTAGGGCTATGAGTTTACCTCTTAAAACGCATTTATGTGCTTCCCACAGCGTCACCGGGGTGATATCTGGGGTTGAATTTTCCTGGAAGTACAGTTGGATTTGGGTGTTAAGTTGCCAGATTGTTTCAGGATCTTTTAGGAGAGATGGGTTCAATCTCCAAGTTTTGGTAGTCTTACGCGATTCCGGGAATGAGAGGGTAATCGTAATGGGGTGGTGGTCGGATAAGAACATGTTTTCTATTGTGGCTTGCGTGAGGTACGAGAGGTCTGGTTGGGATAGAAATAGATAATCAATTCTAGAGTATTTCTGGTGTGGGGGAGAGAAGTATGTGTAGTCTCTGTCTGTTGGATATAAAGTACGCCATGTGTCGTGTAGGGTGAGGTTTTGTAGTTGGAGTTTAATTTGTTTTAAGGCCCGGAATGGGAGTGTGGAAGTGCCAGTAGAGGAATCTAGGCAAGGGTTCAGTGGAACATTAAAGTCTCCTCCCAATATCAAAATTCCTGTTTGAAAAGTTGAAAGTAAGTCACAGATTTTCCGGAGGAAAGAGACTTGATGGTCGTTTGGGCAGTATATATTCGCTATAGTGATGGGTTTGGACGCATATGTGCCTTTGATGAAAATGTATCTGCCCTCCTGGTCAATCAATGTGTCTGATAAGTGAAAGTCCGCATGTTTAGAGATAAGTATAGAAACACCTTTTGTCTTAGAAGATGGATTTGAGGAGTGTAAGGCCTGTTTGTATACATGGTTCGTCAGTTTAGGTATGTCTTTGGTTCGGAAGTGTGTCTCTTGCAGTAAGAGGAAGTGGGCTTTGTGTTTCGTGAGTTCTGAGAGAACCTGAGATCTCTTTTCAGGGAGGTTTAGGCCTCTTACATTAAGCGACAGGCATTTAAGTGAGAGTTGATGGTTGCTGGTAGCAGTCTTCTGCATTGTGTTAATGTTGTGGATAATGAAAGAAGTTTAAATAGGTGTTAGCCTGCCCTCCAGTATTGTCTGTCTGAATGAGGGGGCTCAGGGATCGACGACGGGGAGCAGGACGGAGGGACGGCCCCCTCGAGAAAATAAAACAGAAGGAGGATAAGTATGAGAGGAGAGAAGCGCGAGAGGAGAGAGGAGAGAGAAAGGGAAGATAGAAAGGGGTAGGGTGAGGTGTGTGGGTGGGGATAGTATGAAACAAGGAGGGGGGGAAAGAAGGTAGAAAACACTTAAAAAAAAAAGAAGGGAAAAAAAAAGGGGGGGGGGGTAAACCCCAGTTACTGAACTGGGCGAGTCAGTTACCGGAGGTGGTCGTAGGCGTGCCTATCCACCTAATAAGAATTTCCGGATTGGTAGCTCAAATCCGTATGGACAGCTATGTGGGGTACGTAGGATTGAGCGGGTACGAGATCCGATGCACTTGTGAGGACGAGTGGAGAGAAATGTCTAGGCGAGGTGGGGTGTACATAGTGAAAGACTATAGTAGATTAAGTTTTCGGGATACGCAGAGTTATATGGCGATTAAGGAGGGGGTGTGGGATATAAGTAGGTTACTGTCTTTAGGGTGGACAGATCTTGGGCGCTATAGTGGTGAATAAGGATCTGGGTCAATGTTGACTAAGGGCAACAGGGCTATCTATACCAGATTGAGCTGAGAGGAAACAAAAACCTAAACATAGGCAAAAACATAGACTGTAGCCTATCAGTAACAGTAAATGTAACAGTAACAGTAACATTAACATTCCGGACAGCACGGTGTATACTCCTTCTCCAGCAAGGCTAAATTACTTTGTGTGAGTGGGGATCGCGTAAGTCGATACCTCACTGAAACATTCTATGAGACATTTTGTAAGTGTAACTCAGAAATCATTCATAGTTATTCTTAGTGAAGGAGAGCATTCTGGTTTGGTTGGGGCATTAGCTTTACAACATCACATTATAGATTATGTTGTCGCTACAGGGTATTAATTGAAACCTAAAGTAAAAGACAGTGTGTTGTGGAAGCAGGTCTTTCGAGCTCATGAGTAAAGTGTCCCAGTTAGCTAAGGTTATCTGTGAACGAGTGTCTTAGAATGCACCTAGTCTGATTTGGTAATATACAAGGTGGATGGGACTGATTTGGTGACCCTCCAGGACCCCACGGACCCACCACGGGGGTGGATACCGACGTTCCAAGAGGGTGACCAAAGTGAGGTAGAGAGGTTATTTCCATCAGCATATATGTGTTTGCTGGTAAACAATACCTGGGAATAGGAAAAGTAGGTTACATAAACAGAAGTCCATGAAGGGTTTCTTCTTCTTCCTGTAGAGGGTAAGAGGTGGAAAGTCCCGGTGATCTCCGGCGTACTTCATTGGAGCTTGTGGGGTGCGGTATCTGAAAGTCAACTTCCATAGAATATGGCTAGGTTGGTGCTGGAGAAAAAAGAAAAAGTTAGTGCTCCCCGTGCATGCGTGGATAAAATGTTCAGGCGGTTATCATGCCAACGGGAGGTTTCGTCGCGGGGTGTCATGTCGCCCAGGGCTGTGTACAGGCATGTCTCGGCGTGATAGGCGGTCTCCAGGAGAGGTAGGATCCAGCCTGCGGCGTCTCGAGTGGTGCCTTTGAGCTTTGGGGGAGGGATTAGTAGATACTGGCTTCCACGGTTCCGTGGGGAAATAGAATGAATGCCATTCAGGGATATCCACCAGTGGAATGTCCAGCTGCTCGCAGAAATTGGGAAGGTCTTCCGGGGTTCTTAATAAGGCTGTGCGGCCTCTGGTCGATGCAGAGAGACAGAAAGGGAATTTCCATCTATATTGGATGTTGCGGGAGCGAAGCACATCCAGTAGGGGGCGTAGGGTGCGTCTATTCTGCAGTGTGATTTGTGATAAGTCCTGAAATAGTTTCACCTCAGTTCCATTAAAGGTTATACGTCCTTTTTCTCCTTCGCCTTCCTAAGAATTTCCTCTTTGAGGGGAAAATTGACAATACAGCAGATAATGTCTCTGCGTGGTTCGTTGTCTCGGGGGGGGGGACGCAGGGCTCGGTGTAGACGCTCCATTTCTATGGGGGAGTCTGCCGGGCGTTCCAGCAAGTCATTAAAGATGGTACTGACTGTATGGGGGAGTGCGGCCTGGTCAATTCCCTCCGGGACTCCCCTCACCCGAATGTTATGCCTGCGTCCCCTGTTGTCTAAATCTTCCACCTGTCTGTGTAGCTCAAACATGTGGGGTAGGTGGAGATCGTATGTTTTTTGTACTTGCCTGATAGCTGAGGCTTGCAATCTAGCGTTTTCCTCCACATCATTGATCCGGTGGGTTATAGCATGGATATCTTCCTTGAGATCAGAGATTGCGGACATCATGGTGTGTTTAATGTCCAGAGCGACCTTCTGGAGATCTCTTTGGAGGTCTAGCAGGCTGGGGTGCGGATCGGTGTGGTCGCCGTTGTCCATTAGCGGGTCTGTGGCGCTCCTAATCGAGTCCGGGGATGCGGCCTGTACGGCGTGTGCGGCCTGCGATGAGGCCTGTGACGCCTCTAGTAGTGCGGACTGGCGGGTCCGGAAGATGTCCGGGATACTGCCGCTGAGTTGCGGTGTGGGCTCTTTCTGTGTGCGGGGTGTGGAGGTGCTTCTGTTTGACTTTCCCATCGTGGGACAAGTCGCGAATACCCCGGATTCAGCTTCTTTCGTCCTCACTGTGCGGGAGCTGTCTCTTCAAGCAGCCATCTCGGGTCCCGTCCAGGCCACGCCCCCCCAATCGATGCATTTTTATAGCACTGATCGCTGTATAAATGCCAATTGTACCAAAAAATGTGTCAAAATTGTCCAATGTGTCCGCCATAATGTCGCAGTCATGATAAAAATCACAGATCACCACCATTACTAGTAAAAAAAAATAATAATAATAAAAATGCTATAAATCTATCCCCTATTTTGTAGAAGCTATAACTTTTGCACAAAACAATCAATATACACTTATTGCGATTTTTTTTACCAAAAATATGTAGAAGAATACATATCGGCCTAAACTAATAAAAATGCTATAAATCTATCCACTATTTTGTAGAAGCTATAACTTTTGCACAAACCAATCAATATACACTTATTGCGATTTTTTTTTACCAAAAATATGTAGAAGAATACATATCAGCCTAAACTGAGAAAAAATTTGCTTTTTAAAAAAAAAAAATGGGGATATCTTTTACAGCAAAAAGTAAAAAATATTGTTTTTTTTTTCAAAATTGTCGCTCTTTTTTTGTTTATAACCAAAAAAATAAAAATCGCAGAGGCGATCAAATACCGCCAAAAGAAAGCTTTATTATTTGTCTTGTTAGTTTTGTCATTGTATTAAGAGAAATAAAACTTTATGAAAAAGCTCTTTAAATACCTGATCTCTACGGTCCATATTTCTCAGTCTCGGTATCTGTAGTCCATCGCCTGTTCTGGATGTAATAATTCCATAATAATGCAATTAAAACAATCATGAATTAATTCTTAACAGTCCAATAATAATAATAAAGTTCTGATCATGTTGCGTTTGCTTCTTGGACATCCTTCCATGGTGATTTTAATTTGGTATAGTGTTTTCAAATAGAAGCATTTTGGATCATCTTTCCTGGTTTTCTGTAGTTGCACTTAATTAGCCTAGGTCCATACACAATATGCACAAGTTTCTTGTGGAGTACTTAGACAAAGTGATGCTTATCTTGACATTTTGAGTAATATGGACCTTTGTTTAAAAAGGTTACTAGATGAACTGAGATGTAACTATAAGACCCATTCACAATGCCATGTTTAACAATTTGAATAGTTAAAAATGTTCAGCCATTTTCCCAGATTCTAACAACACTCTCTTTTTCATCCATTGTCATATGCCTGCAAATAACTCTGCCATTCCTTCTGCTGATAACCACTGTTGGTGTATGACCTTTACAGTCTCCATTAGGAATACTTTTACCATAGCAATTAACCACTAAATCCTTTTACTGGAATTTGTATCCAGTTCTACAAACCCTAATGGGCTGAAACATTGGCTAATACTCCATATTTCTGCACATACTTACATAGGTACAGTCTTTGGTTGCGGCTGAAGCCAGCGGTGCTCGCTGTACTTTACCCATGCTGTTTCCCCCGTGTCATGTATGACACACAACAATGTAAGTGTATCAAAATCCCTTTTAATAAACCATTGCAGTTTATTCTATATTGCACTCTGCTTGTGTTCCCTATATATACAGCTGAATCATCTAAAATGGAGAAGACTATGGTACATTTGTATTGGTGGTAATTGGAAAGAGGAGGTGTGCACCTTTCAGCTGAAAGATTCCAGGGAGAGGAGATTCCAGTGATCTTTATCTTCACATGTATTGAGTCACTTCACAGTATCTGTTTTTTTGGAGGTGAGAAAAGGACTTGTAGATTTTTTAGATTTTTTTTATTTACTTTCACATTTACACCTTGTGGGGATTGCACTTTTTGAACGTTGGACATTATTTGAACTCCTGTATATTTCCTAGGGGGAAAATGTTTTAGACTGAGGGTGTGTGAGGGTGGGTGTGTTTTGAATGGGTGTTAGAGGGTCTATGGGGTTTTTTTTCTCCTCCTCTCTCTCTTGCTCTCTCTCTCTTTCTCTCTCCATCTGCCCTCCCATCGAGGAGCTCTCACATATGTCGGGCTTATTATAAGATTAAGATGTGCTATAATTTACATTTGAAATACCAGGTTATGTTTTCTTCTTTATCTTGGCTACAGGTATAACAAATGGGGATAATGGCTAACGAGTTAGTATTTGTATCCTGGAATGTGAGAGGATTGAAGGATGGTTAAAAAAGGGCTATTTTTTCCTTTCTGGAATAATATAATTCTTGAAAGTGCACTGGAAGTGCAGTCGCTGTAGATCCAAGGGGAAAGTTTTCTACTCAATACCACTCGTGTTCTCTACATATTCAAGAGGTATAATGCCCTGTACACACGGTCAGACATTGATCGGACATTCCGACAGCAAAATCCATGGATTTTTTCCGATGGATGTTGGCTCAAACTTGTCTTGCATACACACAAAGTTGTCGGAAAATTTGATCGTTCTGAACGCGGTGACGTAAAACACGTACGTCGGGACTATAAACGGGGCAGTAGCCAATAGCTTTGGTTTCTTAATGTATTCTGAGCATGCGTGGCACTTTGTGCGTCAGATTTGTGTACACACGATCGGAATTTCCGACAACAGATTTTGTTGTCGGAAAATTTTATAGCAAGCTCTCAAACTTTGTGTGTCAGAAATTCCTATGGAAAATGTGTGATGGAACCTACACACGGTCGGAATTTCCGACAACAAGGTCCTATCACACATTGGAAAATCCTATCGTGTGTACAGGGCATTAGCGTGTTAATATCAACTAAGATACAATTTTCCTGCAGACAGACTTTGATAGATCCCCAGGGTAGAAATGTCCTATTGGTATGCTCATTATTTAGTTAAATGTATAATAGGATCAGTATATATACCATCACCTTATAGCTCAGAAATATTGCGGAGGATTAGCACATTTCTGGCTGAACATCCTGGTATCCCAACAATGATTAAATTATATACGCTGCGCTTAAAAGTGATATTAGTTGTAGTGTACACCAAAAAGTGTGTATATTGCTTCCAAAATAAATATTGAATCAAATGAATAATAAATAGATTAAATACTTGTATGAGTAAATACATAGAATAAATGCATATAACATATAATGGTAAACTCAATTTAAAAGTGCTTGGTGCATAACTGTGTTTAAAATACCAAAGGCATATACAAATAATACAGCATGTGCAATTATAAAGTGTCCAAAAATGTCATTAATGACCGTTCTGGAAAAAGCAGTACAAGCAAAATGTTTGGTTCAGGTCATATAACAAGGTGCTCACGTGCATATGAGTAGCATCCAGCTGTGTCACTAATAACATGATAATATAGTCCATGTACTTTGAAAAACAAATTGGTATGTGATCCAAGACGTGCTAGGGTGTCATCACTCAGGTGCCCCCCTTAGGTAGTGAATGCTCACCTTAGAGCGTGTGACTTTGCAATTAAGCTAAGTCAAAGCATGCATATGAACCACCTCTGGGCTCTTTAGTAGTGTCAGGCTCCTGGGCTCCTCAGCATTTTTCCATCCGGGATATATAAAATAGGAAAACTCTATAGTGCAATAAAGTTTTAAACAATTTATTAAATAAAGCAAAATCCCCTTCAGGGGTACTCACACAGATCGGGTGCGTCAGTGCACCATTCTATGATAAGCATGTACAGGAATATACCAAAATGGTATCGGGATGATACGAGCATCCTTACAAGCTGCCTGTCGTGCCATCCTGACCCCTCCCCAACGCGTATCGATACAGGGATGACATATCTACTTCAGGGGGAAATAATCCCAACAATGATAATGCATGTGATGCGAGTATGATGTGAGTATGGATCAATACCCAGTGGGCCTAAAAATTGGAGACCCCTTTGCCATCCATCTGCGGGAGATGGGACTGTGTGATATGAGGCGCCTTTTCAATATTGGAGTATATGATTATACTTGTTGCTCCTCTACTTATGGTATATTATCCAGGATTGACTTGGCTCTGGGCACGGAATTAGCTTTTCCCCTGGTTTCTTATATACGGTATTTGGCAAGGGGGATCTCGGATCATTCTCCAGTTTTGATGACCATAAGAAAAATTAAACCACATAACAAAAGTTATTGGTGCATGGATGCCTCATGGCTACAGGTGATTCAGGGGGAGTCCTCACGACAATTATTAATTATGTTTTTTCTTGAAAATACAAAATCAACAACTTCTCAGGTGGTATAGGATACTATGAAAGCCTTTCTCAGGGGGTTAATGATACAAGCTATAAGTACGTTTAAAAAGACAAGTAGGGTATAGAAAACTTTACTAGCAGTAGAAGTACGACAAAAAGAATTTCAATATGTTCAGAATCCTACACCTGCGAATCAAGCTATCTGGGAGGATGTACAACTTATATATAATAGAACAGCTATGGAAAAAGCTGAAAGGGAACAATCTTTAGCAAGGAGTAAATATTTTGAGGAGGGTGAGAAAAATGGGAAAATGTTAGCATTTATTGCTAAATCCCGGGCTAACTTTAACTTCATCTCCCGTATATGCATATCAAATGGGAATATCTCCCATAGCCAAGAGGATATAGTATCCTCATTTACTACTTTTTATAGAGATCTATATCAGAGTAAGGCCGTTTATTATCAGAATGAACTTAAAGATTTTCTGCACCCTTTTATAATACCATCTATTTCAAATGACGATAGAGAACATATGGATGCACCTTTAACATTAGATTAATTAATTAGGGCAGTTTCAGATTCCCCTAATGGGAAAGCACCTGGCTTAGATGGCTTACCATCAGAAATCTATAAAAGCTATGGAGACATCTTGCTGCCAGAACTGCTGAAAGTACTGAAACATGCACATGCATCATCTAAGTTACCGGAAACCAAGAATGATGCTTGCATCATAGTAATACCCAAGCCAGACAAGTACCATCTATTGCCAGAATCTTATCATCCAATTTCACTATTAAATTCTGATGGTAAGATCCTCTCAAGGGTCTTGGCATATAGGCTAAATTATTTATACATAAGTTGGTGCATGTGGACCAATCAGGTTTTATATCGGGTAGATCCACAACAAGGAACTGAGAAGGCTCTTTTTAAACCTACAGACACCATCAGATAATGTAGGGATGAGAGCCATATTATCACTAGATGCAGCCAAAGCATTTGATTGCTTTGAGTGGGCATATCTATGGCAGGCTTTGGAGAAATTCAGGTCGGGTAATAGATTTGTAAAGTGGATCAAATTATTATACACAGCCCACAGAGCATGTATACAGATAAATGGAGGAATATCAAAGCATTTTTTTTGGACTAGAGGTACCAGGCAGGGGTACCCGCTGTCACCGTTACTATTCACATTGGTTATAGAACCATTGGCAATAGCAATCAGACAGACAACAGCTATTAGGAAATTCGAGACAGGAGGAAGAGTCGATAAAATTTCATTATATGCAGATGATACGTTATTAGTTTTGGGAGACACAGATCAATCCCTAACATATGTGATAAAGTTGATTGAAAATGTTGGTAGATAGTTATAAATTGGGAAAAATCAGTACTACTCCCTCTTGATGAGTTAACAGTGGCTTTACCACAAATAGAGCATAAAATACAGGTTGCTACATCCTTTAAATATTTAGGGATAGGGGTCTCTTCAAATTTAAAGGAATATATTAATTATTACCTAGTACCCATATTAGATAAGTTTAAGATGAAGAGTAAAGTATGGTCCAAACTAACGTTGTCAGTTGTAGGGCAAGCAAATTTAATAAAAATGGTGTGGGCCCCACAGTTACTCTATGGGGTTGTTTTACTAAAGGGCAATAGACTCTGCACCTTGGAAAGTGCAATTGCACTCTGCAAGTGCAGTTGCTCCATAGCTTAGTAAATGAGGTAAAGCTTCACTTTGCAAAGAATACCCAATCACATGCAAGGAAAATGAAAAAAACAGCATTTTTGCTTGCACATGATTGCTTGATGAAAGTCAGCAGAGCTTCTGCTCATTTAATAAGCCCTGGAGCAACTGCTCTTGCAGAGTGCAACTGCACTTTCCAAAGTGCACAGTCTTTTTGCCTTTAGAAAATCCCCCCCTATGTCTTACACAATTTACCGATCTGGATACCACTTAAATGGTTTAAAAAAATATGCTTCCTGTTTCGAACCTTGCTATGGAAGGGGCAAAACGCTAGAATTAAACTTAATACATTACAACTTCCCAAAGATAAGGGTGGCCTTGCTGTTCCAAATACTAAAATGTATTTTTTAGCAGCACAACTACAACAGGTTGCAGGACGGGAAGTAATAGATTGGACAGACCCTATTCAATCAATAATTCTGAATAGATCTTCACAATATCATTTGATAGCTCAAATAGAATCAGGTAGCCTGGTTGATGGACAAGGCCCAACTCTTGGACTTATATCAATGAAATTGATATCCTCCAGAAGCCCAACATATGAGGAATGGTGGATACAGGTGAATAGAGTATTGCTAAAAGAATGGCAGATATATAAGAATGGATGTTTAACAAATAAATTTGGTGAAATGTGGGGACCCTGGCTGTTGTTACCAGGATTGACACCATTTATTTTAGGACTAGATGGAAGCATAGGGGTAAATAGATCATTTACCAGTTATAGAATAATTAAGGTATGATGACTCAAGAAAGAAGGAATGGTGAGGGGAGCTTATGGATGGAGGGGGATCGGGGATGAGGGGGGGGGGGAGTAGGGAGAGAGGAGGGGAAATTGGGGCTGGGGGGAGAAGGGTTATTTATTTATTTTTTGTATTAATGTGTTTGGAATAAAATATGTTTTTGTTGTATGGATTCTGGAAATATGTTTTTTTGTGTTTTCCATGTTTTGTTTTATAATGTATCTGTGATGAAGAAAAATACTAATAAACAGATAACAAAAAAAACAAACAAAAAAAAAAAACAATTAATTAATTAATTAATTTCTCTCCATTTTGCACAGTTGCTAATATAATAAATCCTAATCAGTCACTATAACTAGCAAATGTATATTGGACACAGCCTGATTGGAGGATCCAACAAAGGCTGATGTTTACAACCCATGTGAGATGTGATAAGGATAAACAATTGGCAGCACTTTGAAGTGGAAAAATATTTACAGTAACACCAACTGGGAAGCTAGGAATTGTATAATGCTGAACCACACTCAATAGAAATATATTCCCATCAGAGGCACCTTCTGCCACTGTCTTGGAGCCGCACACCTGTAGCCATGGTCAAGTTCAGTGGTGAGTATTGGGACCCATGACCCCTCCTACCCTGTGCCTTTATAACTAATACTGTGCCATTTTGCCAGATATATACCGTATTTATCAGCATATAACATGCACTTTTTACCCCTTAAAATCAGGGGAAAATCGCGTGTGCGTGTTATACGCCGATCCCCACCGATCCCCCCCGCTGTTTGTGAGCGGAGCGAGCCGGACGCCGATATACATACATAGCCGAGTGTACTCGGCTAGGCTTGGCTAGCTCCACTCACAGTCATGCCCAGTCCCACCCTATGATGGACATAACACAGGGGCTAGGCGTGACTGTGAGCGGAGCTAGCCGAATCTAGCTGAGTACCCTCGGCTATGTATGTATATGGGCGGCGCTCGGCTCCACTCACAGTCACGCCCAGTCTGGGCGGGACTACGAGAGGAACCGAGAAGAGCCGGTAAGAGACGGCTCTGTGTATCTTGGCGCCAGCTGAACCATTTTCAAACTGCAGCCTGGGCAAGGCTGCAAATGGACACTGACAAGGCTGCAAAGCTGCAGGTGGACACTGATAAGGCTGCAAATGTCACTGACAAGGCTGCAGATGGACACTGACAAGGCTGCAAGGCTGCAGGTGGACACTGATAAGGCTGCAAATGACACTGACAAGGCTGTAAATGACACTGGCAAGGCTGCAAATGACACTGGCAAGGCTGCAAATGACACTGACAAGGCTGCAAATGACATTGGACAAGCATGCAGATGCTGCAGAGGCTTCATTGATGGGCATTTAAATTTAAGTCTTTTCCTTAAAAAGTTTTTTTCCTTAAAATTCCCTCCTAAGCTTGGGGTGCGTGTTATACGCCGGCGCGTGTTATACGCCGATAAATACGGTACTTTTTTCATCCTAGGTACATTGTTACACACATCCAAACCTGAAGAGCGAGCCGGATCTCGTGAAACTAGTTGGTTAGTATGATGCCCGTGTATTATGACTGCTATTACATCCATGTACTGTACCAATATTTCTTGTTTATATATCCTTTTTTTGATTGGCAACTGTTGGTGTTATCTATGCATGTAAACAATTTTACTTGAATAAACCATATACTGTATTTACTACTGTTATGTTTACTGGCGGAAACGGTACCCACTTAATTTAAAGTCCCAGGTCGAATTCTTTGTTTTACTATATGTTATAGGGATGGAAGTGTGTTACGGGGACATCAGACCTTTCCCCTTTCTTTATATATTCCCATCTTACTAAAATATATTTCTAATTACAATATTATTTACATCTGCTAACTGAGAACATAAATTGATTATCTAACCCCTTGTACCCAATGGTTAATATGTAATCTCCTTTAATATTCAGAGCTTTTGTCATTGTATTAAGAAAAATAAAACTTTATGAAAAAGCTCTTTAAATACCTGATCTCTACAATCCAATCAGTCTCAGTATCTGTAGTCCATCACTTGTTCTGGATGTAATAATTCCATAATCATGCAATTGAAAAAAATCTTGAATCTTAATTCTTAACAGTCTAATAATAATAATAATAATAATAATAAAGTTCTGGTCATGTTGCATTTGCTTCTTGGACATCCTTCCATGGTGATTTTAATTTGGTATAGTGCATTCAGTAGACGCATTTGGATCGTCTTTCCTGGTTTTCTGTAGTTGGACTTAATTAGCCTAGGTCCATACACAATATGCACAAGTTTCTTGAGGAGTACTTAGACAAAGTAAAATGGGCACAATCATACAGGATTGTGTGAATGATTCTGCGCAACATAAAATAAATAAATAAATAAATACTCTGCACACCTTAAAAGTAAATAGACAATCCCCTAGTGAGGTAGAGCAATATGTGCAGATAGAAAAATAAATATATAAATAAAGTGCATCAAGGTGAAAAAAGTGCTCATCAATAAAAGTCACTCAATAATGACAAAAAACATAAACTGTGACTGGTGGGTGAACAAGTGTTGCTAGGTGATCTGGTGACTGTTCGTGGTATCGGTTACCCACTGGGGGCTCCCAGAACTCTCACCTCTATGGCACAATAAAAGTGCCTGTGTGCTTCCAATGGATCCGTGATTCCTCTGGTGCAGTAGTGATGATGGCGTCATGATCCTTCTGGAGGGAGGGGGGCGTCACTTCCACCACTTCATAGGGCCTTTTTTCCACAGTAGGGATGTCTAGGTGCTTCCAGTAGATCTGTGATGGTCACTCCTGTACAGTGATGGTGATGGTATGCTAATCCTTCTGTGGGACAGGGCCGTCACTTCCTCCAGTTGATAAGCTGATAAGCTCCTCTGCCACCAGATCCAGCAATGTCTGCTCTACCTCACTAGGGGATTGTCTATTTACTTTTAAGGTGTGCAGAGTATTTATTTATTTATTTATTTTATGTTGCGCAGAATCATTCACACAATCCTGTATGATTGTGCCCATTTTAGTTTATTAGTAGTGTAAAGTGTTCACTATTTGATTTTTGCAGCACCATTAGTTATACATTACCACCATTGTTTAATTTTTTCACGAAGTTTCATATAGTAGCGCAGAAGTCTTTCTTTCTTTTTAGATACTTAGACAAAGTGATGCTTATCTTGAGATTTCGAGTAATATGGACCCTTGTTTAAAATGGTTACTAGATGTAATGAGATGTAAATATAAGACCCATTCACAATTCCATGTTTAACAATTTGAATAGTTAAAAACGTTCAGCCATTTTCCCAGATTCTAACAACACCCTTTTTTTCTTGCATTGTCTTATGCCTGCAAATAACTCTGCCATTCCTTCTGCTGATAACAACTGTTGGTGTATGATCTTTACAGTCTCCATTGGGAATACTTTTACCATAGCAACTCACCACTAAATCCTTTTACTGGAATTTGTATCCAGTTCTACAAACCCTAATGGGCTGAAACCTTGGCCAATACTCCATATTTCTGCACATAGTTACATAGGTACATGTTACATACCGTTTCTGATGATGGATATATTTAGAAACATGTAAATGAACCTCAACTCGTATCAGCCCGTGGAGTCTCACAGTCTTTGGTTGCGGCTGAAGCCAGCGGTGCTCGCTGTACTTTACCCATGCTGTTTCCCCTGTGTCGTGTATGACACACAACAATGTAAGTGTATCCATATCCCTTTTAATAAACCATTGCAGTTTGGTTTTTACTCTATATTGCACTCTGCTTGTGTTCCCTATATACATCGGAATCATCTAAAATGGAGAAGACTATGGTACATTTGTATTGATGCTGATTGGAAAGAGGAGGTGTGCACTTTTCAGCTGAAAGATTCCAGGGAGAAGAGATTCCAGTGATCTTTATCTTCACATATATTGAGTCACTTCACAGTATCTGTTTTTTGGTAGGTGAGAAAAGGACTTTTAGATTTTTTAGATTTTTTTACTTGCACATTTATACCTTGTGGGGATTGCACTTATTGAACTTTGGACATTATTTGAACATTGTATCTTACACTTTATTTCTGATTGAAGGTCCATTCATCATTTGCTATTGCAGTAGATATATATATATTGCACATATTTTAAAGTAATCACTTATTTATTTATGTATTTATTCATTTTGTATTCTGGCCCACATTGTCACTTTATTTAAATGTGTAGGTACCATAATAATTTTTTACACATTTTGCACATATTGAGCTTTTTTTCAGCCCAGTCTTTATTAACCACTTAAGGACCGTAAGATTTCCCCCCTTAATGATCAGGCAATTTTTAGCAATACGGCACTGCATTGCTTTAACTGACAATTGCGCAGTCGTGCAATGCAGTACCCAAACAAAATTGATGTCCTTTTTTTTTCCCCACAAATAGAGATTTTTTTGGGTGGTATTTGATCACATCTGCGGTTTTTTTCTTTTGCGCTATAACCAAAAAAATACCTATAATTTTGAAACTTTTTTAATAAATATCCCTAAAAAATTAAAAAGACAAATTTCTTCATCAGTTTACGCCAAAATGTATTCTTCTACATATTTTTGGTAAAAAAAAATACAATAATCGTATATTGATTGGTTTGCGCAAAAGTTATAGCATCTACAAAATAGGGGACAGATTTATAGCATTTTTATTATTAATTTATTTTTTTACTAGTATGGATGTGATCAGCGAATGTTTAGCATGACTGCGACATTGCGGCAGACAGATCAGACATTTTTGACACTTTTTTGAGACCAGTGACATTTATACAGCGATCAGTGCTATAAAAATGCACTTATTACTGTATAAATGACAATGGCAGGGGAGGGGTTAACACTAGTGGTGATCAAGGGATTAAATGTGTTCCCTTGGAGATGTTTCTAACTGTGCAGGAGGGGACTGACTGGGAGTAGAGAGGGATCACTATTCCTAATCACTAGGAACAGACGGTCACTCTGTATTTCCCGGTCAGAATGGGGATCTGTTTGTTTACATTGACAGATCCCCATTCTGGCTCTTTGTGGAGTGATCATGGGTGGCAGGCAGACATCGCAGCCTGGGCGCGCACCTGCTATAGCTGTAAAATAGACCGTCGCACAACTACGGCGATTCTCAGAAACGAGCCGACCTACTGCAGTATAATGACGGCGACTGTCCGGCAAGTGGAAAACCACCATATACACAATTCTATACTCACAGTTGATCCAGAGGAAGGCACAAAAACTCCAACAAAGCAATAAACCATGATCCAATATGTTCCAGTGGGGTAAAAAAAAATCCTTCCTGATCCCCCAAGGGGCAATCAGACATTCCCTGGATCAACTTTACCTATTAATAGTAGTATCTAGTTATATTCTGTGCATTTAGGCAAGAATCCAGCTCTTGAGAGAGTCTTATTGTGAAGAAGGCATTCCATATCTGGAGGTTAAATCTCTTTTCCTTTAGACATATAGAGTGCCCCTTGTCCTCTGTGATGACCTTGAGGTAAATAATTCTACATCAATTTCACTATATGGGCCACTTATGTATTTATACATGTTGATCATATCCCACTCCTTAACCCTTTCGCTGCCAGTCCCTGTGCTCCATTTTTACACTCAGGTGGCCAGGCCATTTTTTCCATTTTTCCATTGCTTTTTTATTTTTTCCATTACAGCTTCCAGAGTTTGTTAAAGACCCCCCAAACCATATATTTTCTGAAATCACATGACCAGTAGAAAAAAAATAAGGTACTGATGCTACTGATTTTTAGGGCACATTGATATTTGCGCAAATATTCATCAAAACAATATTTTCGTTAAAAATACATTAAAATCATTATTATCAGATATAAACACAGTACATTTTTACAAAATTCCTACTAAATATAAAAGATTAACCTGTATTGAGTTAATAAATTGTAAATATTTTTAATTTTTAAAATTTCTCTAAAAATCTGTAGGTTTTCATTGTTCCCTCACAGCTTTCAGAGTTTGTTAAAAAAAAAAAAAACAAACCATATATTCTCTGAAGCACAGGACCAGTAGAATAAAAAGAAGGTGCCACTGATTTTTAAGGCCTCAGGATATTTGTGCAAATGTTTATCAAACAATATATTTACGCAGAACATTTTCTAAAATAATTTTTAGCAGATATAAACACAGCAAATTTTACAAAATTCCTGCTAAATTCCTACTAAATATAAAAGCTTAACTTGTATTAAGTTAGTAAATAACAAATATTTGTATTTTTTAAAATGGTAAAAACTGAACATACTCAAAAATGTAAATAACCACATTTCTCAAAAAATCTGAAGGTTTTCATTGGTCCCTTATAACTTTCAGAGTTTGTTAAAAAAAAAAAAAAAAAACATATATTTTCTGAAAACATAGGATCAGTAGAATAAAAAGAAGTTGCTACTGATTTTTAAGACCCCACGATATTTGTGCAAATGTTTACCAAAGCAAAGCAGGATTTTGCTACAAATACACCAAAATCATTATTAGCAGATACAAACACAGCAAATTTGACAAAATTCTTGCTAAAGAAGAAGAAAAGCATACAGGACCTCTTAAATGTGAGATCTAGGGTCAAAATAAATAAATAAATAAATACATGTCTTTTTTTTATTTTAAAAAAATTTCCCCTTTAAGAGCATTGGGCGGAAGTGATATTGACCTCGCTTCTGACCTCCAATGCTATGGAGCTGAGTGGGGGCTATCTTTCCCTCACTCAGCATCCAGGCTCTTGCCTCTGCTACTACCGACGGCTCAGCTCCAGTAAGCTAGCTGCTGCCATAACAACGGTATTTAGCGTCAAAGTATGGATGTATAACTACGTCGGGCGGTCCTTAAGTGATAATTTTTTTGCATTTTTTTGGGGGGGTCTTTGGTGAGATATCAAAGGTCTAAACAGACCCACATATTTCTTTTTTTGAGACAGAGAAAGGGAACGAAGATAGTCCCTTTCTGTGCAGCACTTTACTTGAATAAATAAATATTCTATATAGAGATTCCTCATTTATTCATAAAATGACAGTCTGATTCATAATAACACTCACGGTTTACTATGACCAGCTGTCAGTGGGACATATAAGAGCGATCTATAGTGACCGACCGCTGCCTGCACCCACTGTGCCACAGTGGGGGGTTGGTAAACACATGTTTACCAAGCCCCCCAAGCCCCAGCTTCACCCCCACCCACACTGCTCCTCCCTCCTCCCATGTTTCACAGCTTGACAGCTTGCCGGAACTTAGTGCGGGCAAAAGCTGCAGGCTGAAGTGATGGATTGGGGGTGCAGGGGCCAGTATGGGGCGATCTGGCCGGCAGGGAGGACACATCTAGATCCCTCCAAGCCCCACACAGCACCTAAAGCAGGTGGGACTGGCAGAGGAGGGATGCCGGCTAATGGTGGTAGCTGCTGGGATTGGGTTTGCTGAGGGATCAGATTGGATGGGGGGGTAATCAGTGCTGGGGGGGTGAAGGGGATAGGAGAGGAGAGTGGGGGGAGTAGTTTTAGGTGGAAAGGAGCGTCAGGAGGTGGAGAGGCAGGGAACAGGGAAGCTGCGACACGGGTGGGGGCAGTCATATTTGAGGTTAATAACTCTGATCAGTGGGTTGTAATCTGTTGATCAGAGTTATAGAATCATTCAGCAGAGTCTGCTGAACAATTCTGATATATTTTTATGGTCATTGAAGTGACCATGAGCTTATAGCAGAGGGAGAAATGAGGTCCGTATGGCATATGGACTTGGCCACCTGCGGGCACTTCTGTAGGTCTGTACGGTGTACGGACCTGGCAGTAAAAGGGTTAAAAAGAAAGGATCCCAACACTGAACCTTGGGGTACACCATTAATAACCTTAGACCATTCAGAGTATGAATCACTAATCATTACTTTCTGAATATGGTCTTTTTTCCAAGCCAGTAGACTTTACCTTACACGTTAACCATGTGTGGGGAACTGTATCAAACTCATGCAAAATCTGTCCTAAGGTAGAGTACATACCTTTAGCAGGCTAAGGAAGAGGTCCCATAGCAGAATAGGCAGTGTCAAATAAGAAGACAAAATAACTTGATTTCAGTATACGGATAAGTGTGATGTCCCCAGTTACTTCTGGCTTCAAGTATAATCAAACAAAATAATCCTCAAGTACAGTTGTACTACAGCTGTAGCCAAAAGTTTTGAGAATGACAAATATTAATTTTCACAAAGGCTGCTGCTTCAGTGTTTTTAGATCTTTTTGACAGATGTTACTATGGTATACTGAAGGATTTTATTGACAATTATATTATGTTTATGCAAAGAATCATATTTTGCAACCTCTTTTTCAAGACCTCTGCAATTCGCCCTGGCATGCTGTCAATCAACTTCTGGGCCACATCCTAACTGATAGCAGCCCATTCTTGCATAATGAGTGCTGGGAGTTTGTCAGAATTAAAGGGGTTTTTTTTGTTCACCCGCCTCTTGAGGATTGACCAAAAGTCCTCAATGGGATTAAGGTCTTGGAAGTTTCCTGGCCATGGACCCAATATTTCTATGTTTTGTTCCTCAAGCCCTATGGCAAAGTGCTCAATCTGGCTGGAAAAGGCATTGTTCATCACCAAACTGTTCCTGGATGGTTGGGAGAAGTTGCCCTCGGAGGATGTTTTTGTACCATTCTTTATTCATGGCTGTGTTCTTAGGCAACATTGTGAGTGAACCCACTCCCTTGTCTGAGAAGCAACCCCACACTTGAATCGTCTCAGGATGCTTTACTGTTGGCATGACACAGGACTGATGGTAGTGCTCACTTTTTCTTCTCCGCACCATTTTTTTGGAGCCCCAAACAATCTGAAAGGGGATTCATCAGAGAAAATTACTTTACTCCAGTCCTCAGCAGTCCAATCCCTGTACCTTTTGCAAAATATTAGTCGTCAGTCCCTGATGTTTTTTCCTGGAGAGAAGTGGCTTCTTAACACCAAGTCATCCTTCAAAAGTCTTCACCTTACTGTATGTGGAGATGAACCTGCCTGCTGCCATTCCTGAGCAAGCTTTGCACGCCCTGATCCCGTAGCTAAATAAACTATTAACCTTCTATGAGGAGGTGAGTTGCCATCTAGATAAAGGAAGGCCCGTAGACGTGGTGTATCTGGATTTTGCAAAAGCATTTGACACAGTTCCCCATAAACGTTTACTGTACAAAATAAGGTCCGTTGGCATGGACCATAGGGTGAGTACATGGATTGAAAACTGGCTACAAGGGCGTGTTCAGAGGTTGGTGATAAATGGGGAGTACTCGGAATGGTTAGGGGTGGGTAGTGGGGTTCCCCAGGGTTCTGTGCTGGGACCAATCCTATTTAATTTGTTTATAAACGATCTGGAGGATGGGATAAACAGTTCAATCTCTGTATTTGCAGACGATACTAAGCTAAGCAGGGCAATAACTTCTCCGCAGGATGTGGAAACCTTGCAAAAAGACCTGAACAAATTAATGGGGTGGGCGACTACATGGCAAATGAGGTTCAATGTAGAAAAATGTAAAATAATGCATTTGGGTGGCAAAAATATGAATGCAATCTATACACTGGGGGGAGAACCTCTGGGGGAATCTAGGATGGAAAAGGACCTGGGGGTCCTAGTAGATGAGAGGCTCAGCAATGGCATGCAATGCCAAGCTGCTGCTAATAAAGCAAACTGAATATTGGCATGCATTAAAAGGGGGATCAACTCCAGAGATAAAACGATAATTCTCCCGCTCTACAAGACTCTGGTCCGGCCGCACCTGGAGTATGCTGTCCAGTTCTGGGCACCAGTCCTCAGGAAGGATGTACTGGAAATGGAGCGAGTACAAAGAAGGGCAAAAAAGCTAATAAAGGGTCTGGAGGATCTTAGTTATGAGGAAAGGTTGCGAGCGCTGAACTTATTCTCTCTGGAGAAGAGACGCTTTAGAGTGGATATGATTTCAATTTACAAATACTGTACTGGTGACCCCGCAATAGGGATAAAACTTTTTCGCAGAAGAGAGTTTAATAAGACTCGGGGCCACTCATTACAATTAGAAGAAAAGAGGTTTAACCTTAAACTACGTAGAGGGTTCTTTACTGTAAGAGCGGCAAGGATGTGGAATTCCCTTCCACAGGCGGTGGTCTCAGCGGGGAGCATTGATAGCTTCAAGAAACTATTAGATAATCACCTGAATGACCGCAACATACAGGGATATGTAATGTAATACTGACACATAATCACACACATAGGTTGGACTTGATGGACGTGTGTCTTTTTTCAACCTCACCTACTATGTAACTATGTAACTGTAGGAGACGGCCCTGGCGGTTACTGGACTTTCTTGGGCACCCTAAAGCCTTCTTCAGAAATGCAGTGGAAATGTTTTTTTTATGGGATTTAAATTTTCATGGCAAAGAGGGTCTTTGCAATTAATTGCAATTCATCTGACAACTCTTCATAACTTTCTGGAATATATACAAATTGCCATAAAAAAACTGAAGCAGCAGACTTTATGAAATTAATATTTGTGGCATTCTCACAACTTTTGACAAAGCCTATATACTCTACCTGCTTTTTGGCAATCACTATGAGTCTCATAATTCTCAGCATATCTATATGATAGGCAAGCATTGCCCTTTTAAAAGGATAAGTTCACCTTTTTATAATAATAATAAATGCATAATAAATAAATCTTTTTGTAGGTAAAAAAAATTGCATTTTTTTTTTATTGGGAGCCTGGAAAGCATTGCACCCATGATCAGCAGATCGTGGGTGCAATGCAGTGCTCTTGCAGACTGTGTGTAAGCTGTTTGGCTGTACATTGTACGGCAAGCAGTAACACACTAACAGAAGGCATCAATGAACTACCACAGCACTCAACATTGCCATGGTAGTTCATTAAGAACTGCAAGCCTACAGTCACAAATGCTGCCGGCCTTGTAGCTTTCTATTGACAGAATTCTGTAAATGAATGATGCGGCCAGGCGGGGGAGCCGTGCATGGCCACGTTCTTTACAGAGTGTGACAGAGAGCCGGGGGGGAAATTTAATATGTTAAATGTTACACTCTGGATATGGGTGTAACATGTAACATGTTACAAAAGGTGAACTTATCCTCTAACTAAAAAAAATCAAATGAACACATATAAGAATCGACAAATATAAGAACCATAGAGAGGACTTTGTGTTACATGTACAAATGAGATGGTTATACATGTGACATGTATAAATGAGATGGTTATACAAACATGTATTAGCCCCAGTGTTATGCCCCGTACACATGATCGGACATTGATCGGACATTCCGACGGATGTTGGCTCAAACTTTTGTCTACACACGGTTGAACAAAGTTGTAGAACGTGGTCACGTACACCACGTACGACGAGACTATAAAAGGGCAGTTCAGAACCAAGCGCGGCACCCTTTGGGCTCCTTTTGCTAATCTCGTGTTAGTAAAAGTTTGGTGAGAGACAATTTGCGCTATTTCAGACTCGTGGCTTTCAGATCGTTTTCTGCTGTTCAGTTTGTGCTTGTGGGTTTGTATCTGGTTTTCAGTGCGTGCAGTGAGTTCGTATTTGATTAATCATTGCTTTCTTGTCCGCTAGTTGCTGTTTTTCAGGTCACTCTTCACAGGCCTTGCTGTTCTTCAGTGCGTTCTGTTACTTCGTTCTGAGCAGCCGACCGTTTTCTAGCCATGTTGCATATACGTACTCCTCGTAGAGTTTGTGCTGTGCGGGGGCTTGGTGTTGGGGTCCTTACCTTGACACAAGCCCAGTCCATGAACAGGGTGGGGAGGAGTTCATGGACCAAGAATTGGTTGCTCCAGCGTGACCAGTTCTGTGACATGCCTTTGCTCCGTGAGATCCGTGAGAATAATCCTGACGATTTCAGGAACTTTCTCAGGATGACAGACCCTGTATTTCACCGTTTGTTGGCTTTGCTGACCCCTTATATCAGCAGGCAGGATACCTGCATGAGGCAAGCCATCACTCCGGAGCAGAGGCTAGTCGCCACCCTGCGGTACTTGGCGACAGGAGAAGCCTGCAGGACCTCAAGTTCTCGACAGGCATCTCCCCCCAGGCTCTGGGGATCATTATCCCAGAGACCTGTTCTGCCATCATCCAGGTCCTGCAGAAGGAGTATATTAAGGTAAGATTTATCCTTTAACATCACATTTTATTGTATTTAATGTTTGCTAATGTAATGTATTTCTTTCCTCATTCCCTAATTACCATGATTGTAATATGCAATAAATGTCCCCTTTGTACTCATGCATGCTGGATTTTTATGTAATTTTTTTTTGTCCTTCATACATATTTGCCTTCACTTACCTCCCCAGCATTCTCTCATGGCCCTATATTCACCTTGTGTAGTCACTTAACAATGTATTTTGTCAGCTCCATAGTAGTGCTTTACCCTAAATACCCCCTAAAATGTTTAAAATTGTAATTTGTGCTTTAAATTCTGGCAAAGTGCCAGAGACTTTTTTTTAGGGTCCCAAAATCTTTTTGGAACCCTCCCTCCCCCCAACTGCTAACTCAGCTGATACCAATCCTCTATCTGCTGACTTTGCCATACCCATACTCACTATACCTACCTCTTTTGTGGTCAGATTTATGGATGAATTCCCCAAAGCATGTAGTGCAAGGGCCTGCATGAATACTTTCAAATGGTACTGTTTTAAGTTTTTGTATCCTATTATTATCTTGATAGGTAATAGCAGAATGTAAAAATGTGCTAAAATGTGTACAGTGTGTTTTTTATATCTTTGTATTATGACACTTCTTACCTGTCTATTGGCTGCCAATAGTGTAAGTAAGGAGGGGCTGGCCAAAGTAAGACACATTATTTAGGCATTCATCTCTCAATGAAGTAGAGAGGGTTACCTGTCCAAAACATCTCCCCCCCATAAAATTTTACAAATGGCCCATGAGGGGGGGGGGGGGAATCTGATAGGTGTACCTTATACCTTTGTCTTTAAATACTCCCTAAAATAAATGTTATACTGATGTTGGCCAAGAATGTTTTTGTCTAATCTGCTTTCCATGTTTATGTGCAAAATGATTAATGTATTTTTCTTGTTTTACTCCACAGTTTCCTTCCAACCCACAGGAATGGCAGACTGTGGCCACCCACCTTGCCCAGCGGTGGGACTTTCCTAACTGCGGAGGGACAATTGATGGGAAACACGTCCACATCGTCCCACCACCCAACTCGGGGTCATACTATTACAACTATAAGGGGTTCAATAGTATTGTGATGTTGGTGGTGGTGTCGGCTACTTATGAGTTCCTGTATGTGGACGTGGGGAAGAATGGCCAGATGTCAGATGGTGGAGTCATCGCCAAGATGGAGTTCTACAGGCATCTCCAGAATGGCAGCTTGGACTTGCCACCTCCAGAAGACAATGTGGAAGAACTCCCAGTCGTCTTCGTTGCGGATGAAGCGTTTGCACTGGGGGACCATCTTATGCAGCCATTCCCTATGAGAACCCTCACCCCAGACCAGAGGGTTTTTAATTACCGGCTGGCCAGAGCCAGAAGAGTGGTGGAGAACACGTTTGAAATCATGGCCAGCCGGTTCCGCCTATTTCTTACACCCATACATATGGCGGAGTATAAACTCAATCATATCATCCTGGCTTGCTGTGTTCTCCACAACTTTTTAAGGAGAAATTCTGCGAACTATGCTGGCTCAGTTGGGCCTGAATCGGGAATTCATGTAAATGAACCAACCCTGATGGCGCTTGAAGCTGGCCGTCCTGGCTTGCCCCCCCTGAGTGCCCGCGAGGTCCGTCTAAGATACCTTGAATACTTTGTGGGTAGGGGGGCCATCAATATGCCAGACAATGTCTGAGACATTTTTTAAATAAAAAACTAATTTTAACTACTAAAATATTTGCTGACATTTACTGCTTGTGTTTCTTTTAGCTGACCCTCAGTTAAATTTGGGTAGTCCTGAAAATGGTGTGATTGTGTAACATTATAAAGCACTGTTGGGTGTTATTTACTAAAGGCAAAGACACTTTGCACTACAAGTGCACTTGAGACTGCACTGAAACTGCACTTGTAGTGCAAAGTGGATTTGCCCTTAGGAAATAACCCCCGTTGTCACAGAAAACACCAATTTTACCCCAACAAAAGTTTGGGAGCATTGAAACAATAATCCACACATTCTTGATTATCAATCTTTTTAATACCAGCACAATCACATGTGCATTTATAAAAGGTTTTTAAAACAAACCAACATGTTTGTTGTATAACAATTTTTTGGGTCACATTAATAAAAGTACAAATGTCCATTTAAGGTAAAACAGGCATGTTTAAAAGCAACAAGAAATACACAAATCTGGAACTTACAAAGTTCAACTTTGTTATAAATTGAAGGCAATATCAGACATGAGTATTTATAAACTGTGTTTGATATTGCGTTCAGATGGGGTGATGTCACCCCTGGAAAAGACAAATTTTGAAGATGCACACAAATTGGTGAATGTCAACATGTGCTAGCTGCCATCATGGGGGATCAAGGGACATCTTTTGGGGGTGCAACCCCTTCCTCTCAGCTACCTTATTATTGAGGAAGGGGTTGCACCCCCAAAACACCTACATTTATCTCCCGTGATGGCAGATAGCACATGTTGACACACTGTGAGCATCTTCAAAATTTGGCTTTTCGAGAATATGTAAAAAAAAGTGAAAATTTTTTTAGGTAAAAAAAGCACAACAAAGTAAGGGATTTGGAGTGGTGTTAAACTCTCCCTAAAACATCAATGATGTTCTTCATTTTGTTTTGAACATCATTGATGTTTTGCTTGATGTTTTCCAAGTCCCTATTACACCCAATGTTCTCCCCGATCAGGATCTGTGCACTTTCACTGGTGAAATGACCTGGATCCACAACATCACGATCACCTAAAAATATAGAAACAAAAACACACCATATATTATAAATATGCCGGCATCCATCTCTTACCTGAGCCTGTGGTCACTGACACTCACCTGTTGGGGTGACTATTTCAATTACGTCTCCTTCCTCCTCCTCCTCCTGTTGTGTTTGTGGGATTTCCCCTTCTTCCTGAGGTGGTGGGTCTGTGGTCTCCTCGGATGAGTGGTGTCCTCCGAGTCTTTTCTCCCCTACGTAAAAAAAAAATAGGCATACTTAGCACACAGATATTTGATGGTAGAAATAGGAATATGAAACATTGCTTGGAAGTGGGGTACAATTGTCTATTTTGACAGTGTTCCAAGATGAAGAAATATTGTTTTCCTTTGTCAAGCTTGAATACTTACCTGTTTTGTACAAGCTTTACAGATGGAGACACCCCTATAGTATACACTGGAGCACCTGTGTGGCCCCCTAATAAAAAGGGTGTTCTTGTGTTCCACACTAGTGCTCCAGCGTCCAGATGTGTAAACAGCTGCTGAGTGTCCTCTCCTTACACAGAATGTAGTTTGCATTACGTTCTAGTTCCAAACCCATCTAGACACCAAAATTTAGTTAACAGAAGTATCCCTGAAAAAATGTTTAGAACTGCATCTGGACAAAACATGGTGTTTTCTATGCCGAACGAATGAATAATGTGCCCATGAACATGAAAGTTGCCATTTTAACCTGTACAACAGTTAATAAAAGCACATGGAGCAGCACGAACGTAATAAAAATAAGGAATAGGAACACAGGACAACTACTTACTTTTATACAGCACTCTCCTGATCCTTCTATACTGATCATGCTCCCTCAATTTGAGGTCCGACCACTGCTTCCTGAGTTGATCCTTGGATCGTCGTACCCCAAAATTTCTGTGCAGACTCTTGACTACTTTCGCCATTATCTTGGCCTTTCTGACATTGGGGTTGGGGTAAGGTCCATACTTCCCGTCATAGTCAGCCCTCTTCAGGATGTCGACTATCTCCAACATCTCCCCAAAGGACATGTTTGAGGCCTTAAACCGTCTCCTCTGGGATCGGAACGTTTCTGGCTCCGGGCTTTCCTCCTCCTCCTCATTGCTGTAATTATCATGCACCTGCTCTGTCTCCGCCATGTGCTCTTCCCCACAGCGCCGAACGAGAAGGGGCGGGGAATAGACTAGAAAGAACGTCAGGGGCGGGCGGAGTGTATATAAAGCGTAACACGCGTGCGTAGTACGTACTATCTGTGAGTGGAGGAAGGAGTATCGGAGGCGCCGATCGTGATAACGAAGGTAAGATTTAAAATTGGGCCTATACTGCTTCTAGATTGAGGCCTGTATTTGGACAAGTTTAGAAGACTTTAGGCTGACATTAGGGTTTGTCTTGTGTTGTGTCTTGCAGTGAAAATGGATATCTTGAAGAATCAGGATTTTATCTGCATATTCATAGATATGTTCTGGGAGCTGCCCTGTCTGTGGCAGGTAAACCACCCTGATTATAAGAACCAAACAAAGAGGAAGGCAGCGCTGGATAATTTGCTGCAATTTGTGAAGCCGGTGATCCCCACGGCAGACATCCCCTATTTGAAGGCCCTAATTGGTGGCATGAGGAGCACTTATCTAAGGGAGCGCAAGAAGGTCCAGGATTCCCTGAGATCAGCAGCAGCAGATGACATTTATCTCCCCAGGCTGTGGTACTATGACAGGCTGCATTTTCTGGCAGGTCAGACTGAAAGCAGGCCAGCACTCTCCACTCTTCCTTCCACACTTCCTTCCCCCCAGCTGAGGCTTCTGACACCCAACCTGGGCCTTTCAGGCAGCAACATGTGGAGGAGCCCAGATTGAGCCAGGTATAGCATTCTTCTAAATATTTCTGGTTGTCCAATCAATGATGTTAAATAGATGTTAGTTTGGAGTAATAATTTATGATTGTGATTGATGAAGCCAAAACTAAAACCATGTCCCTTTTTCATACACAGGGAAGTCTCAGCCAGGAGGTGGCTGGGCCAAGCAGGCTGCCTGATACACAGGTCCCTCCCCTCCGCCTTCAAGGAAAAAGTGGCAGGAAGAGGAGTAACCTGGAGGAGGCAGCAATTGGCCTATTTTGGAAGGCTACTGAGGCCCTCAGAACACCCCACAGTGTGGAAGAGGCTTTTGCTGAGCTAACTGCATGCAAAATGATGCAAATGGAGGAGGGCCAACGACTCTTATGTGAGTTTGTAATTTTAGAAGCTCTCAATAAGGGGTTGAGGGGCCAACTCACATGCGAAAGCCACATTTGTGAGCTCACCCATGGTCCTCCTCCTCCAGGTCCTACTCCTCCTTCTGCCACACCTCCAACATCAGAGCCACAGCATGGAAGGAAGCGTCTAAGGAAGACCAGAGAGTGATGGCCTGGGTTCAGTCTGGTCTGGCAAAAGATGCAGTCTCTTGTATGACCACAGCCTGGGGACATACATGTCATCTGCTGCTGTTTGTGATTCTCTTGGACTTCTGGACCAGACTGCACTCCATTAGTTATGGACTCCTCAGGCCACCAATTTTCCCATAAAATAGTTGATGTGTGCCCTGTTCGCCAATTTATAATGTTTATCCAGCGTTGCCTGCCTCTTTGTTTGGTTCTGAGCCCTTAATAAAGGATTTTTGTTTCAATTATACTTGCCTATGTGTGTTTCCTTCAAAAAGTACAGTTTGTTTGTGAGGAGGCAGGTACATTTCAAAAATACAATGTCAAATTAACAAGGGACACCAACACCAAGCAATCTCCTTGAGATCAAATAATACAAGATAATAATGGTGTTGTGGTAACCTGACACACAAAACACACACAAAACTATTCTGGAGTTAAAAAAACAAAAAACAAATACAAGATCAGGCTTGTAAAAAATACTAACCAAAAAAAAAAAAAAAATTTGAGTCAGATGTGACAAATAAAAATATTATATTGATGAAATCAACAGAAATAATAAAGAAAGACGTTTGTGAGAAGTCTGTGTGAATATGAGCAGCAAAACAACTTCATTCTTCTAGCATTATAAAGAAGAAGAGAGTGCACTGCATTAAACAATTTAAAACATTGCAGCCTGATGAAAGTGCTATAAAAATCTCATTTAAAACTGCTTGCGGGTTTAATGTAATGTCGGGTCCTGGCAATATGGATGAAAATCAGTGAGACAAACGGCATGGGTACCCCCCAGTCTATTACCAGGCCCTTTGGGTCTTGTATGGATATTAAAGGGAACCCCGCACCCAAATTAAAATAAGGAAAGGTGTGGGGCCACCAGGCCCTATATACTCTGAACAGCAGTATACAGGCAGTGCAAACAAGACAGGGACTGTAGGTTTGTTGTTAAGTAGAATCTGTTTGTAATTTTGAACGGGTACATTTTTAACGTGTTTTGCTCCAGCCAAAAAATGTTTTTTAAGCTTTTTGGAAAACAGAGGGAAGGGTTATCACCCCTGTGACATTTGTTTTGCTGTCTGTCCTCCTCTTCAGAAGATTTCACCTCACTTTTTGTCCCAATGACAAATTTTTTTTGAAAATTTGGGTTTTTTTGTGGAACAAGGATTGGAAAGCATCAGTGGAAAGGAGAAATGTTTTTCCCATATTAACTCTTACAGGAGAGAATTTCCCTTCCTAGGGGTAGATTTCATCTCACTTCCTGTTGTCTCCTTCCGTTTGCAAGTAAGAGTCGTTTGTAAGTTAGATGTTTGAAAGTAGGGGCTTGCCCTATATACTCAGCAGAAATTTGGGCCTTAGGTGTTTTTATTTCCACAACACTGTAAGCCCTCACAGGGCCCTGCTGTAAAATATTAGAACAAGAATTGTAATTACAGGCCCCTGTTGAACAGGGGCAGAAAGATTGGGCCTTTGGTGATGGTGGTGGTGGTGCTGGTGCCACAACACTGTAAGTCCTCACTCGCTCTTGGTGGGAGCAGAAATGGGCCCTGCTGTGAAATATTAGATCAAGAATTGTAATTAAATGCCCCTGTTGAATAAGGGCAGAAAAATTGGGCCTTTGGTGGTGGTGGTGCTGGTGCCACAACACTGTAAGTCCTCACTCGCTCTTGGTGGGTGCAGAAATGGGCCCTGCTGTGAAATATTAGATCAAGAATTGTAATTACATGCCCCTGTTGAACAAGGGCAGAAAAATTGGGCCTTTGGTGGTGGTGGTGGTGGTGCTGGTGCCACAACACTGTTAGTCCTCACTCGCTCTTGGTGGGTGCAGAAATGGGCCCTGCTGTGAAATATTAGATCAAGAATTGTAATTACATGCCCTGAATAAATTGGGCCTTAGGCACTGGTGCCACAACACTGCAAACCCCTCACAGATACTCTAGTTGGAACGCAGAAATGAGCCCTGCTGCAAAGTATTGCATCAAAAATTGTAATTACACGCCCCTGTTAAACAAGGGCTGAAAAATTGGGCCTTAGGCACTGATGGTGGTGCCCAGAACCAAAAATGTTCTTACAAGCTATCAGCGTGATGATTGAGGAGGAAGAGGATAATTACTCAGGGATAGTCACTCAGCATCAGCATAGGCAGTCTTTGAAGGGATCTGAGATTTAAAAAAAAAATATTCGGTTACATCAGCATCAGGTGCTTGGTAGCTGGTGGTGATCCAAGACTGATTCATTTTTATGAAGGTCAGTCGATCGACCGAATCGGTGGACAGACGCACCCTGTGATCGGTTACAAAGCCTCCAGCAGCACTGAATGTGCGTTCCGAAAGAACGCTGGATGCAGGACAGGCCAGTAGCTCAATTGCATACTGTGCAAGCTCTGGCCAGTGATCCATCCTCAAGACCCAGTAACCCAGAGGATTTTCGGTGGGAAAGGTGTCCAAGTCAGATCTTGCCCCTAGGTATTCCTGCACCATGTAAAACAGACGCTGGCGATGTTTGCTGGAACCGATCATACCTTGGGGCTGCGGAACAAAAAATTGTCTGAACACATCGGTCATACGGCCACCTTCTCCACCGCTTCTTCTTTGACTGACCGAAGCCTTAGCAACACGTTGTCCAGAAACAGAAGTTTGTAACCTCCCAGTCTCTGGGAACGCGTTGCACAGACCTTTCTGCAAGGCCTCCCGAAGATGTTTCATCTTCTGCTCCCTCTGCGATGGCAAGATAAGGTCCACAACCTTACCCTTGTAACATGGATCAAGGAGGGTTGCCAGCCAGTATTGTTCCTTCTCCTTGATACCACGAATACGAGGATCCTTACACAGGCTTTGCAGGATCAGGGAGGCCATGCAGCGTAGGTTTGCTGAGGCATTCGGTCCGGAGTCCTCTGGGTCACTAAGGACGACATGGTCCGCAGCCACCTCCTCCCAGCCACGTACAAGTCCATGTGTTTCTTGGGACTGATCCCCTAAAGACTGCTGCTAATGCTGAGTGCCAGGCTCCACCTCCATACTGACACAATCTTCCTCCTCCTCCTCCTCCTCCTCCTCCTCCTCTTCCTGCGTGATTGGCGGGCACGCAGGATCACTGTCTGGATAAAGGGGGCCTTGAGAGCTAAGGAAGTCCTCCTCTTCCTGCCTCTGTTCTGCCTCAAGTGCCCTGTCCATTATTCCACGCAGTGTGTGCTCCAACAGGTGGACAAGGGGGACAGTGTCACGGATGCATGCACTGTCACTGCTCACTCCTCAAATGGTGACAGGACAGTGCATGCATCCCTGATCATGGCCCACTGGCGTGCGGAAAAAAAAACAAGCTCCCCTGACCCTGTCCTGGTGCCATAGTCGCACAGGTACTCATTGATGGCCCTCTGCTGCATGTGCATCCGCTGCAGCATGGCCAACGTTGAGTTCCACCTGGTGGGCATGTCACAGATTAGGCGGTTCTTGGGCAGGTTAAACTCCTTTTGGAGGTCCGTCAGCCGAGCACTGGCATTATATGACCGGCGGAAATGCACACAGACTTTCCTGGCCTGCCTCAGGACATCCTGTAAGCCCGGGTACCTGCCCATGAACCGCTGCACCACCAAGTTAAGGACGTGAGCCAAACAGGGCACATGGGTCATTTGTCCCTGTCGGAGGGCAGAGAGGAGGTTGGTGCCATTGTCGCAAACCGCCATTCCTGCCTTAATTTGGCGTGGCATCAACCACCTCTGAACCTGCCCCTGCAGAGCTGACAGAACCTCTGCCCCAGTGTGGCTCCTGTCCCCCAAGCACACCAGCTCATGCACCGCATGGCATCTTTTGGCCTACGTACTTGCATAGCCCCTTGAACTGCTACGGAACACCGCTGGTTCCGAGGACAAAGCACAGGAAGAGGCCATGGAGGAAGAAGAAGAGGAGGGGGTGGAGGAGAGAGGTGTGTCACAATCATTAGCATTTTGGAAGAGTGGTGGCGGAACAACCTCCAACACTACTGCACCTTGTCCTGCATCCTTCCCAGCTGCCAGCAGAGTCACCCAATGCGCCGTGAAACTTAGGTAACGTCCCTGTCCATGCCTGCTGGACCATGAGTCAGCAGTAATATGCACCTTACCACTGACCGCCCTGTTCAGCGAGGCATGGACATTGCCTTCCACATGCCGGTAGAGAGCCGGAATCGCCTTCCGTGAGAAAAAGTGGCGTTTGGGTACCTGCCACTGAGGAACCGCACATTCCACAAACTCACGGAAGGGGGCAGAGTCTACCAACTGAAAAGGCAGCAGTTGAAGTGCTAGCAATTTTGCCAAGCTAGCATACAACCGCTGGGCATGTGGATGGTTGGGGCAGGGAAATTTGCCTGGTACAATCTGACGTCGGTGTACCAAAAACAGATTGCCCACAAGTACTTGGCTGTGACACACCTAATTCTACATCTTCATTCCTCTCAGTGCAGGTCTATACTGAAGGTATAGTGGGGTTGGAGATCTCAGCTGATGAGGAGCAAGGAGAGGTCCTCTTTGTTCTTTGGTGTGGGTCCTTTAGATACGCTTGCCAATGAACTACATGGCAGGTCAACATATGTCTGGTCAAGCATGTGGTACCCGAGCGGGAGATGTTTTGGCCACGCTTGAGACATATGTTGCAAATAGCAGTGGTGCGATCTGATGCGCTCATCTCAAAAAAGGCCCACACCAAAGAACTTTTTGAATAACGCGCAGAGACTGCAGCGCCCTGCACATGTGGAGCTTTGGGGTGTGATGCAGTCAATGTGCTGCCCTTAGGCTGGCCCCTGGAGGGCATCCTGCCTCGTTGGTGATGTGCCGCCTCCTCCTCCTCCTCTCTCCTATCAGGCACCCACGTTGAGTCAGTGACCTCATCATCCCCTCCCTCCTCATCACTGGAGCAAACCTGGCAATATGCTGCAGCAAGGGAGCATAACTGCCAGATTGCTGTCCTTCTTGGGCACCCCCTCTGTCCGTGCTCACGTTACTGCCTTTATCGAGCTCAGTATCATCATCAGAGCCTTCCAAACGCTGGGCATCCTCCTGGAGCATGTACCCAACACTGTGGTCAAACAGTTCGAGGGACTCCTCAGGAGGACATGGTGGGGCTAGGGAAGGAGTCACTGATGACATTGAGCCAAGGGAAGAGGCCGCTGCTTTGCCAGACAAAGTACCCTGGGCATGGGTGAGAGAGGATGAGGACGGCTTGGTCATACACTCTACCAAGTCTTTCGCATGTTGCGGCTCAACACGGCCAGCTGCCGAAAAAAAGGCCAAGCGTGTCCCACGGCCACGTGCTGATGAAGATGCACCGTCTCCACGACCAGCACTAGACACAGAGCCTGCTTGCCCTCTCTTATTGGCTTGTGACTGTCTGCCTCTCCTTCTTGGCCTTCCAGACATACTAATGGCCTGTAGCTGCACTAAGCTGGGATATATATTTATATATATATATATATATAGATATATATATATATATATATATATGTACTGATACTGCAGCTAGCAAAATCAACTGCCACCTGTAGTATGAGAACACCACCAACCTTCTACAGGCAGCTTTAGCTGAACAGTGTGCAGAGCTCGCAAAAAACTAACTTGTAGCTTTTTTAGCTGCCTGCAGTAGTGATAGGACCAGGAAAACACCACCAACCTTCTACAGGTAGCTTTAGCTGAACACTGTGCAGAGCTCGCAAAAAAATAACTTGTAGGTTTAGCTGGACACTGTGAGCAGGACGCACCACACTAACTTGTAGTTTTAGCTGAACACTGTGAGCAGGACGCACAGCACTAACTTGTAGTTTTAGCTGAACACTGTGAGCAGGACGCACCGCACTAACTTGTAGGTTTAGCTGAACACTGTGAGGTGGACGCACCGCACTAACTTGTAGTTTTAGCTGAACACTGTGAGCAGGACGCACAGCACTAACTTGTAGTTTTAGCTGAACACTGTGAGCAGGACGCACCGCACTAACTTGTAGGTTTAGCTGAACACTGTGAGGGGGACGCACCACACTAACTTGTAGTTTTAGCTGAACACTGTAAGTAGGACGCACTGCACTAACTTGTAGCTTTAGATGAACACTGTGCAGAGGTCTCACTACACTAACTTGTAGGTTTAGCTGAACACTGTGAGGTGGACGCACCACACTAACTTGTAGTTTTAGCTGAACACTGTGAGCAGGACGCACCGCACTAACTTGTAGGTTTAGCTGAACACTGTGAGCAGGACGCACCACACTAACTTGTAGTTTTAGCTGAACACTGTGAGCAGGACGCACCGCACTAACTTGTAGGTTTAGCTGAACACTGTGAGGTGGACGCACCACACTAACTTGTAGGTTTAGCTGAACACTGTGAGCAGGATGCACCCCACAAACTTGTGGGTTTAGCTGAACACTGTGAGCAGGACGCACCCCACTAACTTGTAGTTTTAGCTTAACACTGTGAGCAGGACGCACTGCACTAACTAGTAAATAGTCTAGCTGCCTGACTGTGGTACTAATAGGATCAAAAGAACACCAGCAATTTTCTTCAGGTAGCTGTAAATACTGTAACAAGACAAGCTTGCCTGTCAGTAAGAAGATAACAGGAACGGAGCTAACTAAACTGAATACAGTGTATATATATATATATGCAACACCTGGGATGCATATATATACACAATACACTGTAAGTGCAGCTAACTGACTGACTGTTCTGCCTAATCTATCTAACTCAAATCAAATGACACTGTCTGTCTCTCTCTCTCTCTATCTATGAACTCCGGAACACACACTACACAGGGCCGCCGTGCAGGCGGCCTCATATAGTGTGGGGCGTGTACTAAATCCCCTGAGCCATAATTGGCCAAAGCCTCCTTGGCTTTGGCCAATTACGGCTCTCTGTTCAGACGGCGCTGTGATTGGCCAAGCACGCGGGTCATAGTGCATGCTTGGCCAATCATCAGCCAGCAATGCACTGCGATGCCGCAGTGAATTATGGGCCGTGACACGCCACACGAATTTGGCGCGAACGGCCCATATCGTTCGCAATTCGGCGAACGGGCTCGCAGACAATGTTCGAGTCGAACATGGGTTCGACTCGAACACGAAGCTCATCCCTAATTCTGAGCATGCGTGGCACTTTGTGTGTCGGAATTGGCCACACACGGTCAGAATTGATGCGATCTGATGTTGTTGTCGGAAAATTTTATAGCCTGCTCTCAAACTTTGTGTGTCAGAAAATCCGATGGAAAAAGTCTGATGGAGCCCACAGACGGTCGAAATTTCCGAAACAAGGTCCGATCGCACATTTTCCGTCGGAAAGTCCGACCGTGTGTACAGGGCATTACATGTACTTTTGTCCTTGTTGGTAATATCTAACTGATATAGGGGAGCATTTGTAAAAAAAAAAAAGAAAAAAGCATACAGAATACTTTGTTAAGTGTGTCTGTGTCGTAACAATTTCCCAATTTCCCTTTGGGATTAATAAAGGCAACACAAGATCATAACAATAAACTGAACTAGATGCAGAAACACGACAAATAAATCTAAAAATGTTCTCCATATTATGTTCTCCATATCCCACCTTCTTTGTTTCATGAAAACAAGACCAAACACTTTAGAGAGTACCCTTGAAGAATAAGGATTATAAAGAAAAGAAAGAAAGAAAAAAAAAGAAAAAGAAAACAATATCAATTGAAAAAATTCACATTTAATGCTATCTCAATGAGATTTATCCTATACCTTACTCTTTAACCACTTGGCCCCAATGGCACGCAAATATGCGACCTCTCAGAGGGTTGGCTTTGGCGCTAAACAGCCACATATTTGTGTACACACTGCAAACACAGCTGTGCTGAGAGCACGTGCCCTACATGCTCCCGGCACATTTACCAATAGCTCACAGAAAGCTTTCTTTTTTTTTTTTTTTTTAAATCAAAAAAGGTGTTTATTGAACAAATCTACATATAGCTTCCATTGTACAAGCATCATACATTAATACACATTCATGTGAACGGTACATTTCAATCATCATTTTTTACCAAAATTTCTTATAACATTCCAATGCTCTACAACCCTGTGATCAGTAATCTTTAAGGAGCCTCATGCCCCCCCCCCCCCCCCCCAGGACACTGTAGTAGTCTGGACATTACCAGTTCCCTGGGACTCAGTCCAGGGGTATCCAACCATGGTGCCCAAATCCTCTCAAATCTATTAGAGCTACCCCTATGTTGGTAAATGCATTTTTCCATAGTCAAGGTGTTGCCCATATGCGTTATCCAAGATTTCACTGAGGGTGGTGAAACAGACCTCCAGCCAAGCAGTATAAGTTTGCGTGCCTGGAACAGTGCCCTAGTGAGTGCTATTCTAGTCATCTCTTCCGGGACAATGTCCTCTAGGACTCCGAATATACAATGAATTGGATCTAGAGGAATGTTGGTCTGGAACACTTGGTTAAGTGTCCACAGTACCTTACTCCAGTACCTATGGAGTTTTGGGCATCTCCAAAGTAGATGAATGAGATCACCTTGATGTCGCTCATATCTACTACATAAAGGGTCTGGCCTTCTACCCATATTATATAGTTTAAGTGGGGGTGTAATGCACTCTAAGTACTATATATAGTTGGGATACCTTTTGAGCCACATTGAGAGAACATATATTAATAGATTACAGACCTTCCTCCCATTGATCTCCCGTAATTGGACCTATATCCTTCTCCCATAGGGATGGTGCCTTAGTTGGGTGCGCTTTTAAAATTTGCATTAGTAACATTTGATAACAATATGAGATAAATCCTTTAGTTTCTGTGCTGGACTGTAGCAAGTGAAAAATAGGGGTGGCTGACTGAGTTCAGGGAGTAGCTTTTCCCTGTGTGTCCACCGCATGTTTAAGCTGGATATAGGAGTAGTACATATTATTTGGTAAATTGTACTTGGCTTGTAACTCTGAGAACGTCATCAGCCTGCCACTCCGAAATATATGGGATAAAAGAATAACGCCAAAAGAGCGCCATTTGGGACCCTGTTGCAGTTTTGCTAATTCAACATAAGAGAGATTCCCCCACATTGGGCTATATTCCGTGAAACCTGTCACCTCTTGCAGCTGTCTTCCCTTGTTCCAAATTTTCTGTACCAACGTGAGAGTGGGTGTCTGTTTGTTGGACTTGTGAAACATCCATTGGGATTGTTTCCGCTCCTGTCCCAATCAGCATTAACTGCGCCGATGAGCCGGTCGGATCCTGGGCCATGGAGCCAACCAGATGCTGCAACTGAGCTGCTATATAGTACAGCCAGGGGTTGGGCACCGCCAGCCCCCTACTGTCCTTAGGGTTTTGTAATTGCTCCAGCTTAATTCTAGGGGTGCCTGTATTCCATAGTAGTCTTCTAAAAAGAGTGTTAACCACCCTAAAAATCCTTAAGTGTATCACTACTGGGGAGTCGTGTAGGTAATAGAGTAGCTGCGGCATTAGTATCATTTTTATTAAATTCGCCTTACCTGCCAGTGAGAGTTTAAGCCTGTTACATGTGTTAATTTTGTCTCTAAATCTGGACAGCAAGGGGTGTATATTTAAAGGACAGTATTCCGCTAGTTTAGGTGAAATTTGTATGCCTAAGTATTTGAATGATGATGTTACCGGGACCGAGCAGGAATCTGGCAAATTCACCACTCCCTCCTCGTCCAATAACATCAGAGCCGACTTAGACCAGTTAATTGTCAGGCCAGAAAAATGGCCGAATCCTGAGATGATTTTTGTCACCTCCACCAAAGATATTGTGGTATCCCCCAGGAAAAGCATCATGTCGTCAGCGTGCAGCATAATCTTTTCGTGGAGGTCCCTATATTTAAATCCTGTGATTCCCTGACGATCCCTTACTATAGCCACCAATGGCTCAATGGCAATGGCAAAGAGCAGGGGGGACAGGGGGCATCCCTGCCTTGTGCCCCTTCTCAGAGCAAACGCATGAGACATCCTACCTGACATCCTGATGGTCGCCTTCGGGGAGGCATACAGCAGTTTGACCAAAGCTATGAAGCGATCCCCAAACCCAAACTTGGACAGTACCGCCCAGAGATATCTCCAGCCCACACTGTCAAACGCCTTGTTGGCGTCTAGGGATAACAAAGCCCTGTTTCCCTTATTGTCCGACTGTAACTGCATATTTAGAAATAGGAGTCTGAGGTTAGTGGCCGTGTATTTTTGCGGCATAAAACCGGCCTGATCAGGGTGTATTATGGAATCAATGATCCGGTTGACCCTAAGCGCCAGGATCTTAGCCAGGTTTCAATAACAAAATTATGTTAGCTCTAGTCATGGAGGTCGGCAGACCACCCTCCTTAAGAGAATCATTGAACACTTCTAGCAAGTGTGGCATTCTCCATTCGCCATACTGGGCAAAGACTTCCATGGGGATGCCATCCTCTCCTGGAGCCCTGCACGTGGGAAAGGAGCATGCCGCATGTTGTAACTCTTCCAATGTCAGGGGAGCTTCCAGCGATTGTCTGGCCTCCTCAGGCAGAGAAGGCAGAACAATCCCCGAAAGATATGTCTCTAACTCGTTGTCTGTGTAGTCATCCCTCGCACCATAGAGATCCTTGTAGAAGGATGCTAGCTCTGCCATAACGTGATCTGGATCATTAACCACTTTACCACTAGCTGTGCGAATCGCTCCAACTGCCGGGGACAGTTGTTGCGACCTGGCTATTTTTGCCAACAGGCGTCCCATTTTTTTCCCTTCTTCATAAAATGCCTGCTTACTAAAAAACCTTTTGCATTCTGCGGCGGAGGATCTCAGGCGGTCCAGTGAGTCCTGGGCCGAAATCCACGCCTCCCTCGCAGAATCTGTAGGGTCAGTGACATAAGTTAGTTCCAGCTGACGCACCTGATCCCCAACCTGTTCCAATAGGGCTGAGGAATTTCTTTTGACTGTAGCTATCTCAGCAATAAACACCCCCCTAAGGTAGGCCTTAAAGGCCTCCCAGTTTTGAATTTTATCTGTTAGATGTTTATGAGAGTGGAAGAATCGTTCTATTTGGGTTGAAATTCATTCTGGGGAGTTAAACAGTTTCAGCCAGAAGGCATTAAGCTTCCATGGCGCCCTAGGTAATGAGGTAGGGGGTTGGGTAATCAGCCACACAGCCACTGGCGAGTGGTCAGACACTCCACGCGGAAAGCACTCTATCTTAGATAAGTACTCCAGTAAATTAGGAGTGCCTATACTAAGGTTGATACGGGACAGGGAACCGTGAGTTTTGGAGAAGCATGAAAACTGCTTAACATCAGGATTACATATGCGCCATAAGTCGATCCAGCCCAGCTCCGCAATTAGGCGGCTGAGTGCTGTACCCCTACCACCCCTGGGGGAAGGGATTGGGGGATGCCTATCCAGTTTGGGATCTAAGTAGCAGTTGAAATCTCCCATGATCAGCAGTGGGACATCAGGTTTGTCTGCCAGGTACGTCAGCAACAACTGCAACACCTCCCGTGAAAACAGGGGTGGGATATATATAAAGGCTATCAGCAATGTTAAGGTATAAAGTTTACAGTAAATGAATACAAATCTACCAGCAGCATCCACCAGCGAGTCCAGTTCTTGATATGACAATGCTTTGTGTATCAGTACACTCACCCCACGGGAATATGCAGTGTGAGTGGAATGATACGACTTGCCCACCCAAGCATATTGCAAACATCCCACATTGTCTCCCAGGAGATGTGTCTCCTGGAGGCCAATAATGGCTGGATGGAATTTGCGCAAACTAGAGGAGATCATGGTCCTTTTTAAAGGGTCATTCACTCCGCACACATTCCATGATACTATGGGTGTGGATACCATTGCAAACAGTAAAAATATATTGAAAGGGAACTCCTCTAGAGGTCAGACCAGTTCGGGCTGCATGATTGCCCAGGTGCATTGGATTATGTTGCACTGAGGAACACTCTTTCGGTAAAGGGTTTGCACAACGGAAGCTCAGAGTTTGAGAAGGATGGATATTCTCGCGCAACTGCGCGGCAAAACAGTAGAAAACAAAACGAAAATAAAAATAGACTGTGTTGATAGCCCTGGATCCAGCCATGCTGTAACACACACAACCAGAACTGTCCAGGGGCTGTAGGGTATGTGATCTGTTCTGAATATTAACGCCAACAGGGCTTTGAAACAGTAGCCATGCAACCCATGACTTCACATAGCTTACAAACACCCAGCACGGTATCATCACCCGTGAGGGTCTGTGCTTCAAGTGAAAATAACAGGTGTTAAAGAAGTAACGATATTTCTGCGGTAATCACTCGCTGTGTAAGCAACTAGTATAGTTCCTCTTCAGAGTGATAAACATGAAAGGGGAATGAATGCCCTGTTTTCCCTTGCATCTCTTCTGCCACATCTGGTTTATCCGGCTCCTTCATCACGGCCCTGGCGGCGCAGAGCTTGCTCGTTTTGATCCAGCCATGTCGCAGCATCTTGTGCATTTTCAAAAAATTGGTTCTGTCCATTGGCCGTCACTCTCAGCTTGGCTGGGAACAGCATTGCATAGGATAATTGTAGCCTCTGTAGCCTTTTCTTGATATCAGCAAAATTCGATCGTCTGACTTCGGCGGAGAAATCTGGGTAGAATGAGATTTTGGTGCCGTTATGCTTGATATTGCCCTTTTCTCTGGCCAGTCTCAGTATCACCTCCCTGTCCTTGTAGTTCAGGAGCCTGGCCAACACTGAACGCGGGGGGTTCCCAGGAGGAAGGGGACGTGGGGGCACCCCGTGTGCCTTTTCCACAGTGTAAATGGGAGAGAAAGCTTCTTTACCAAAGACTTCCTGTAGTCATCCTTCAATAAAAGTTGTGGGGTCCCGGCCTTCCACTTTTTCAGGGAGTCCCACTATACGCACATTATTGCGTCGTAGACAGTTCTCAATTTCAACAGTTTTACTAAGGGCTTGAAAGGCATTTTGATTGGCCATCCTGACATCTCTGTGAAGGGGGGCAACTGGTCCTCCACGTCGCTCATCCTACCCTCCACTGCTGTGGTTCTTTCCCTGATCTTTTGGAGATCTTGACGCATAAGGGACACTGTTTCTTTCAGCCCTCCAAATTTCTCCTTCAGATCATCTACAGAGGCAGTACATTTGTGCACAGCATGCAGGATTTCACTCAGAGAGGGCTGAGCATTGTCCTCTGTGGGGGAGTCAGATGGATCAGACATGAGATCCTGCTGTGTGTCTAATGGCACTGTGTCATCCAGCATGCTTGTGTCTTCCCTGTTATCCAGCTCAGAGGTGTATAAGGGCTGAAGGGAGCCATGCAGGGGGGAATCAGAACGCCCAGCCAGCTTTTGAGCATAGTAAAGCATGTCTCTAGATTGCTCCTAGTTTTCAGGGAGTTTGCTGGACTTACCCCCCTGCTTGGATTTCTTCTCCAGGCCGCGCTGTGCTTTAGGAGGCCGGAGCCATCTTGGTCAGCTTGGGACTCCCAGGCCTCGGTCTCCGCTCGGTTCCCCCGGGTCATTATCAGCTCAAGATGGTCAGCCAATGGTACCGGACATCTCCAGGAGGTAACAGGCAGCTTTCTGGGGCAAAAATGGACGAAATCGGTGGTGAGGAGAGGATATTATACAGGATCGTGAGTGGGAGCTCCATGCAGCTGGTCTGCTCACATGCCTCGTCAGGCCACGCCCCCCCCATGGAAAGCTTTCTGATCATGTGATTGGCTGACACAGGTCACATAATCATAAACCCCAAACACCTCCCGGGATCTGAAAACCCTTAAAGGGCCATGAGGCGCTGATGCCAAGGGGTTAATTTGGTAAATAGTGTTGAATCTGTATTTACTTTCCTGAAACTATAACAATATACATAGTTGCCAGTAACGTGAATGCAAACTGCATTGACAGAAAAAAAAATTCTATGGGGTGGCTTTGAACAAGGCAGCTCCTCTCCTAAAGTAGTAATTAGCATATCATTTGGAACACTTTTAATGCAGCTTAGCAAGTCAAGCACACACACAAAAAAAATGAATGTGGAGAGAGGTTAAAAAAAGTACTGTTAATGAAAGAGAAAACACAATTATAATTTAGAATTTAGTCGGGCCTAACTGCAATAGATTACTCTACTTCAGAGGCTTCTCCTTAAAGCACAAAATCAAAAATACACTATGCTTTAAGGTCATTGGTTAATTTTCAAATCATTTTGCAAAACCAGTTTAGATCTGAAATATCCACAGGTGTTATTGTTTTCCCAAATACACAACTAGAAAACCTCCCAGAGAGGTTCCCAATGGACTAAAATAGTAGTGGGTGCTTGTAACAGACTTCCAGCAGTGGAATGAGTCAGTCAACAGTAAGTAAATTCAAAAATACTTGAGACACACATATATCTATACTCTGACAAAAAGCTTAGAAAAAACATTTCAATAAGGAGCAGACTCAGTGATCCTTTCCTGGCCTTACTCTTCAATGTTTCTAGATTTGTAAGTATCTAAAGTCTACAACAACAACATGTAAAAAAAAAACCTTTACACACAAATCAATAGGACATGAGACAATTTGTAAAAAAAAAAACACAAAACATACTGAATCCACAAAAATACAATCAGTGCAAAATAACATAATGGCATTTACTTTCCCAGTGTCCGAGTGAATGGAAATTTCCTTCTGAGTTATGGTGAGTACAATCTCATTACCAGATAGAACATTTAAACATTTTGGTACCAGTACTGAGCTCAGTAGAATGGGGAAAGAAAATATATAAATAAATAAATGCATGCATGCACATTACAGTGATCACATTTTTTCTATCAGTTTACATCTATAAACAGTTCATACACATCAATTACATCACACAGACACATACATTCAATGAAATCATTAATTAAATAAATTAAGTTATGGACAAAGAAAGCTTATATAATTCCAAATGGATTACTTTGTCTTTCTGCCAAAAGGAGATGAAGTAAGAAGAAAGAAAAATAGAGAACATACTGTAGTTGTAGTTAGCATATGTCATAAGACAAAGCAGCCGCTGTCAATCTTTTGTTTTACCAGATCTAACCATTTGGAAAGGAAAAAAATAATTAAAACATGAGTAAGTTTCTGTCTTAAACAATACTTCTACCACTATATATATATATATATATATATATATATATATATATATATATATATACCGTAATTATCGGCGTATAACACGCACTTTTTTCCCCTTAAAATCAGGGGGAAATCGTGGGTCCCCGCTCTTTTTTCGTGGATCCCCGCTATTTTGTGATCTATCGGAGCGATCGCCGCGATCGCCGCCGACATTCACATAGCGTGTATTTTTAAATATGGCGCTGCGGAGTTCGGAGGGACTTGGCGGCGCTCCTTCAGCTGAACGAGCGCCGCCGAGAACACAGTGACTGGGCGGAGCCGAGATACACATAGCTGGGTTCTCATAGAGGGTTCTCGGCTCTTCTCGGCGCCGTTCACAGTCCCGCCCAGTCCCGCCATTGGACCTGTGTTATGTCCATTATAGGGAGTGGGCGTGACTGTGAACGGCGCCGAGTCACTGTGTTCTCGGCGGCGCTCATTCAGCTGAACGAGCGCCGCCGAGTCACTCCGAACTCATACGCCGATAAATACGGTATATATATATATATACATATATATATATATATATATATATATATATATATATATATATATATATATATATATATATATATATATATATATTATATATATATATATATATATATATATATATATATATATATATATATATATATATATATACTGTATGTCAGAATATTTATGACACTTTTTGGATCCTTTGGGGAGGATAAATAAAATTACTATGTTGCATACGTAGCCTAAGTACTTTACCTTTGTTACAGCATGTGTGTGTATTTATGTATATATAAATATATGTACATACACCTGCTTTATATATAAATACCCTTTCATTAACTCACTGAACCTGAAAATTACAACTTGTAGACAAAAGTTATTATTCTTTTTCTTTTCTTTAACATACAAAGAGAACAATTTTACCGACACATAATCACACACATAGGTTGGACTTGATGGACTTGTGTCTTTTTTCAACCTCACCTACTATGTAACTATGTAACAAATGATAAAACATTGATACATTTACATTGGTATATGGTCACTGATATTTACACTTTGATCTGGTGAAAAAAAAAAAAATACTCAGACCATAGACATTTGACATACATATATTTGGTATCTCATCCACCATTTCAACATTGATATTGACCACTAGACATGTGCATTCGTTTTCGTCCGAATGCATTTTTGTCCGAATTTCAGGTATTTTCGTTATCGTTTTAACAAACGATAACGAGAGTGCAGAATCCGAAAAACGAAAGATCCGACATAAACAAATGCTTTATTTTCATTTTCGTTGCTAAAACAGTTCGATATAGATAGGAGATTCGACATGATGATGACAATAGCAATCTGTGTCCATCAAACCTGTGGTCGAATGCGCCTAACCTTAACTCTATTAGTCCAAGATTATTCTACATAGAGAGAAAAGATTCGACATAGAGAGAAAAGATTTGACGTAGGGGAGAAAAGATTTGACGTAGGGGAGAAAAGATTTGACGTAGGGGAGAAAAGATAAATAAAAATAATGATGATGATGAATGTTATTGGCTGATTGTAACCAAAGAGGAGGAGCAGTAAAATAGCTAGAACTAAGTACACACGTACTTTGGCTTATGGTGTCTGTTGAAAGTTCTAAGAAGATTTGACGGAGCAGGTAAACTATACGGCGTCGTACAGTTTAGCTGCTCCGTCGAATCTTCTTTGAACATTCGACAGACACCATAAGCCTTCAATGACAGATTCAACCTTAATTTGGATTTTCGGACGAATGCAATTTTTAACAAAAAACGAAATAAATAAAAACGAATTTCGAGAGTAACTAAATAAAAAAAAATTTGGGATGAAAATGAAATTCCGAAACAAAATATTTCAGTGTGCACATGTCTATTGACCACTTCCATTGATCTTATCTTTTGAGGTATCGAATTTGTAATGGTGCCTCTTTCTATTTAAAAAGGTGGCCAATTGTCTTGTAGTGTGAATTGCTAAAAAGGTATTGTTTGTATTCTGGCGATATTCCTTTGATTTTGATGACTTGGACCTTCTGAACACATGGAAAGACCTGTGCATCAAGTCCACAATGTTTTGATATGGTTCTTTGAGAGGATCCATAAGAAATCCACATTTAGCTTTGAATTTAGGATAAGCTTTAAGCCTAGGTTCACACTGCTGCGGAAAACGTGCAAGTTCAGCTGAACTCCCACAATTTTATACATGCATATCATTCCGACTTTGTGGGTGATTTCAGAGACATCTATGTGGGTTCCTGCACAGATGTCTATTGGAATTGCACCCAAAGTTGCCAAAAGTAGCACAGAAACCACTTTTGGGAATCGGTGCAGCGTCACAAAGTCAGCGTCACACCAATTTGGACGGTGCTATTGCTGGCAATGGCCACCGATTTGGCATGCAATTTGGCATGTCAAATTGCATGCCAAATCACATCAATGTGAACCTGAACTAAATGTTAGGAAGGTTTTAAACTTTGGGTCCTATCTATGTCCCTTTCTTCCTTTGCTTACATAGTAAGCTGAATATAGCCTGCATAAGAAAGTGGATTCTCATTATTTTCCTGCTTTGTTCTTTACGTTGCTTTTAAGCCTATGTCAAAGGGATGTAACACTTAAGAATTTATCTACAGTTTTATTGTAATTTTATTTTCTTTACTTAATATGGTCTGGTAGGGAAAACCATGTGTCTAATTCAACTGTTAACCGTAAAACCTTTATCTGGCCAGTGAAGTCAGAAGCTCCTATTAATTTACATTGATAAAGGACTTGTCTGCTTGAAATGTTATGTGCATTCCTGGAATTAGTTAACTAGTATTATCAGCTACAAGTAGCACATTTTCTAAAGACTGCCTGTGTTCACTATCCATCATATGTGCTGTGCTGTCAGTTTCTGTTGATCTGCATACATGCATTTTTTTATAGACTATGGGGTTGCTTTACTAAAGGCAAATTCACTTTGCACTACTACTTGGAAGTGCAGTCACGGTAAATCTGAGTAGATCTGAAATCAGGGGAAGCTCTGCTGATTTTATTATCCAATCATGTACAATGAAAAATGCTGTTTTTTATTTTCCTAGCATGTCCTCCTCAGATCTACAGCGACTGCATTTCCAAGTGAATTTACCTTTAGTAAATAAACCCCTATATCTTTGTGCATACTCCTGATGCACAAATTTTATTTTATATCTAAACTTTAAAATGTACAACTAAAGGTATGTGTTCCTTAATGTATAATCAGTATGCTACCAACTGATTAAAAACTGTCCATCAAAGCTATTTGTTATAAAACATTTCTATATTAGGCATACAGAGCACCCAATGTTCATTGTTAGCATTTAATAGATAACCCTCCATTAATGTGCGTTTGTAAATATTGCAATCACTTAAAATATTGCTGAAAGAGACTACCACATTTGGGTCCAAGGAGTCTGCTCCATCTGCCAACTAGGTTTAGTGTATATGTGCCTACAGTGCAATCACTACAGGAGTGTTTACATATAAACAGCTAGATCTGAGGATTCTTGAACAAAAGAGGAAGTTTGAACTGCAATAATATACATTTATTGATAGAGTTAAATAATACATATACAAATCACGTACTAAACAGTATTTACAACACAATCTACAATGTAAGTATAGTGGATCACATGATAATTACATATTACACACAAAATTATATTTACATTACAATGTACAGTATGAGAATGGAGTTAGTTTATTTCTCATCTTTATGTCTGGTCAAACTCAGTGCTTGTGTCCAAGGACAAAGAGAAAGCACAGCTTGGTAACAATTCAATATATCCCCTGTTATCAATCTATATATATTTGATATATATATATATATATATATATATATATATATATATATATATATATATATATATATATATATATATATATATATATATATATATATATATATATATATAGTATAGATATATATAGTATAGATATAGATATAGATAGTATCTATATATAGATAATATCTAACATAATTTGGTAAATGAGTTCTTGACCATGAGTGAAAGCTTCAACACAGCAACAGAAATTTATTGGTAAATAGTAAAGGTCGCAAGGATGAAACGTAGATAGGGGCTGAGTTACATGATGGCAACCCACACACAGCCCAAGCTTGCACCAGCCTGAGCGGTGGAAATGGAATGCCAGCAAGAAAGCATTTTATCTGGGTCCTGGGAGACAGCATCGGTAAATGTAAGTGTTACTGGATCTACAGTATGTGTTTTTCAAATAAAAGAGGATTTTATGCTATGGCATTCTTTTTTCTTTTCCCATGGGCTACAGTACATGAGTGTATGAGAGGAAGGAGAAGGAGTTATTTAAGGCACCAGCCTTGAGCCATTAATGGATGACCCTGGTGGATATGGGGTGGAGGAAAGGTGGAAACTCCTGTTGTTGTCTATGAGCGCAAGTTGACCCAGGGCTGAGTAGGTCAAACTATCTGTTGAGTAAGGAGAAGGTGGAGGATAGCCATGAGGTGACAGACAGTGGAAGAGCAGACACATTGAATGACCACTTCCTTTTTAATCAGAACACTGAAAATGGATATTTGCACTCTTATGATTTAGGAGTAGCATAGTGCACTTTTTGGAGGAAATGTTGCACTTTTTTGTAATTACATTTCATATATAGCAGTGGTTCTCAACTCCTGTCCTCAGGACCCACTAACAGGCCAGATTTTAAGTATTACCTTGAGGAGATGCAGACTAGAATACTGCAATCACTGAGCAGCAAATGATATCACCTGTGATTAGGGATGGGCTGAACACCCCCCTGTTCAGGTTGCAGCAGAACATGAGAACAGGCAAAAAATTTGTTCGAACACGCGAACACCGTTAAAGTCTATGGGACACGAACATAAATACTCAAAAGTGATCATTTTAAAGGCTTATATGCAAGTTATTGTCATAAAAAGTGTTTGGGGACCTGGGTCCTGCCCCAGGGGACATGTATCAATGCAAAAAAAAGTTTTAAAAACTGACGTTTTTTCGGGAGCAGTGATTTTAACTACTTGGCATCCGCGCTATAGCCGAATGACGGCTACAGCGCGGACCTACATTCCCGGGAGGCCGTCATATGACGGCCTCCCCTGTGCACGCTCCCTGCGCGCGCCCTGTAGGGCGCGCGCCGGGTGCGTTGTGATCACCGAGTCTCTGAGACTCGGCTGATCACCGATCTGTGTAAGGGGCCGGTCCCGGCCCCTTACCATGTGATCAGCTGTCAGCCAATGACAGCTGATCACATGATGTAAACAAAAGATCGGTAATCGGTTTTTTTTTTTACTCACGCTGACAGCGCGAGTAGAAAAAAAAGCCGATCACCGGATCGGATGTGAGGGACATCGGTCCCCAAGTGGAAGAGGCACATCTGCCTCATCAGTGCCCAATAGAAGTGCCACCTAACAGTGCCCACAGTGCCAGCTAACAGTGCCCACATTGCCACCTAACAGTGCCCACAGTGCCACCTAACAGTGCCCACAAGTGACACCTATCAATGCCCACAAGTACCACCTATCAATGCCCACCTGTAGTGCCAATCAGTGCCACCTGCCAGTGCTGCCCATCACTGCCACCCATCAGTGCCCATCACTGCCACCCATCAGTGCCCATCACTGCCGCCTATCAGTGCCCATCACTGCCGCCTCATCAGCATACATCAATGAAGGAGAAAAATTACCCGTTTAAAATTTTTTATAACAAAATATAAAAAAAAAACTTCATTTGAGTACAGTGTTGTATGACCGCACAATTGTCATTCAAAGTGCGTCAGCGCCGAAAGCTGAAAATTGGTCTGCATAGGAGGGGGGTTTAAGTGCCCGGTAAGCAAGTGGTTAATAATGCTTAAAGTGAAACAAAAAAAGTGAAACATTCCTTTAAATTTCGTACCTGGGGGGTGTCTGTAGTATGCCTGTAAAGTGGTGCGTGTTTCCAGTGTTTACAACAGTCCGAGAGCAAAATGACATTTCTAAAGGAAAAAAAAGTCATTTAAAAGTACTCGCAGGGGTCGTATTTTTTTTTTAATTTTGGTTTGAGGTTCCCCTTAATATTCATACCAGACCCAAAGGGGCTGGTAATGCACTGTGGGGGAACCCCATGCCGCTTTTTTCAATGACTTTTATGTGTATTGCAGAGACCCGACAATTCATTATAGCCGCGAGTACTTTTAAATGATTTTTTTTTCCTTTAGAAATGTAATTTTGCTCTCAGAATGTTGTAAACATGGGAAACAGGCATACTATAGACACCTGCCAGGTATCAAATTTAAAGGAATATTTCACTTTTATTGTTTCACTTTAAGCATTATTAAAATCACTGCTCCCGAAAAAACGTCAGTTTTTAAAACTTTTTTTTGCATTGATACATGTCCCCTGGGGCAGGACCCAGGTCCCCAACCACTTTTTATGACAATAACTTGCATATTAACCTTTAAAATTAGCACTTTTGATTTCTCCCATAGACTTTTAAAGGGTGCTTTTAAATTTGCTATTCAGTGAATGGGCGAACAGCCAATGTTCGAGTCGAACTCATGTTTGACCCGAACAGACAGCCCATCCCTACCGGTGATGTATTTCAGTTATCTTGCAAACTTGGCTTGTTAGTGGGTCCTGAGAACAGGAGATGAGAACCACTGATATATAGTATATTGATATTTAGAAACATATTAATTTTTATAGATCATTTAATTTATATATGGACACTGTAAGATTGGGGTGATTATATTCAAGTGATAGGTGCATTTACAATGAGTTGCACCAGTTCAAAACTGTATTTTAAGGGCATGGCAGCCAAATTTTATTTAAAAGCAAGTCAAAGTTCATACAGATAGCTCTTCCTATGCAGGGGGATCTCACCATCACTGCAAAGACATAACATTCAGCCTCCCGGCTCTCTTGTGGCAGCTTTACTACTCCAAGTACCTCTGCAGGGTCTTTCTGAGAATCAAATACATCCCAGTGGTATGCGCAGATGCTGACCTTTAGCTCTACATCTTTCCTTGCAGCTCCCTAACCCCTCCTGGACTTCCTCTTAGGCTTGGACCTTTCTCCTCCCCAACTTTAACTTGATGCATGGCAGCATCCCACACAGAGCCCCTCAGACATACTGACCTCCCGAAGGAGGATGGGGCCCTGAGCTCTAACTCTGGCTCTATTATGAAGCCAGCACACACTTGAGCAATCTGTGTGCTTGCTTCTCCCAAAATCTTGCATAAACCACCCTTTTACAGAGTAGCACAGGGTCCCCTTGCTACAACACATTTGAAGTTTTATAGAGTAGTTATTTTTAAGATATAAAGTATATGTACATGTTTGCAGGAATTGGAGAATTTGCATGAATTGAGCAATGTGACAGGACGAGGCTCTGTCACTGTGAAATTGGTCAAGAAAAGGACACAGGGTTTTCACATTTGTTGAGTGCAGGACTAGGGAGCATTTGTTTTGAGTGTAGAAAACTGCTTTTACAGCTTTCTTCAGGTTTTGGTATTCCTGGATGGAGCTCTGGAGTTTGGAGATTTCATAGTGTCTTGGATGGGACCAAATCTCCAACCCAGTGTCCGGGTTTTGTGGAGAACTAGCTGAGTGTGCGCTAAGGTGCACATAGGCCTTTAAATGGAGGTTTAGGAATACATCAGGGCTCCACCCAAGAGAAACAGGAGGTCTCATACAAGAGTCAGAGAGGCTGCATGTGGTAGTCAGAGCATGCTTGTCTGCAAGAGACAGATGAAGGCCTGAGGACTAAGGCCAGAGGAGCTGTGTGCATTAGAGTGAAGCTGTCTGCATTAAAGAACCTGTGCTCTGGCTGTTCTTCAGTGCGTTCTGTTACTTCGTTCTGAGCAGCCGACCGTTTTCTAGCCATGTTTCGTATGCGTACTCCTCGTAGAGTTTGTGCTGTGCTGGGGCTTGGTGTTGGCGTTCTGACCTTGACAAAAGTCCAGTCCATGAACAGGGTGGGGAGGAGTTCATGGACCAAGAATTGGTTGCTGCAGCGTGACCAGTTCTGTCAATATGCCTTTGCTCTGTGAGATCCGTGAGAATAATCCTGATGATTTCAGGAACTTTCTCCGGATGACGGACCCCGTGTTTCACCGTTTGTTGGCTTCGCTGACCCCCTATATCAGCAGGCAGGATACCTGCATGAGGCAAGCCATCACTCCGTAGCAGAGGTTGGTCGCTACCTTGCGGTATTTGGCCACAGGGAGAAGCCTGCAGGACCTCAAGTTCTCGACAGGCATCTCCCCCCAGGCTCTGGGGATCATTATCCCAGAGACCTGTTCTGCCATCATACAGGTCCTGCAGAAGGAGTATATGAAGGTAAGATTTTTATCCTTTAATATCACATTTTATTGTATTGAATGTTTGCTAATATATTGTATTTCTTTCCTCATTCCCTAATTACCATGATTGTAATATGCTGTGAATGTCCCCTTTGTCCTCATGCATGCTGGATTTTTATGTAATTATTATTTTAGGTCCTTCATACATATTTGCCCTTCAATAACCTCCCCAGCATGGTGTCTCCTGGCCTATATTCACCTCATGTAGTCACTTAACAATGTATTTTATCAGCTCCATAGTAGTGCTTTACCCCAAACACCCCCTAAAATGTTTGGTAATGTTATTTTTGATTTAAATTCAGGCAGAGTGCCAGAGGCTTTTTTTGTGGTGTCCCCAAATTTTTAGTAACCCTCCCTCCCCCCAACTGCTAAGTCAGCTGATCCCAATTCTCTATCCTCAATCATCTATCTGCTGACTTTGCCAATCCCATACACACTATACCCATCTCTTTACTGGTCAGATTTATGGATGAATTCCCCAAAGCATGTAGTGCAAGGGCCTGCCTGTATAATTTCCAATGGTACTGTTTAAAGTTTTTGTATCCTATTATTATCTTGATAGGTAATAGCAGAATGTTCAAATGTGCTCAAATGTGTACAGTGTGTATTTATATCTTTGTATTCAGACACTTCTTACCTGTCCAGTGGTCTGCCAATAGTGTAACTAAGGAGGGGCTGTTCCAAGTAATACCCATTATTTAGGCATTCATCTCTCAATGAAGTGAAGAGGGTTACCTGTCCAAATGTTAGAAATGACCCATGAGAGGGGGGGGGGGATATGATAGGTGTACCTTATACTTTGGTGTTGTTAAATTCCCCGTAATAAATGCTATCTGGAAGTTGCCCCATAATGTTTGTGTCTAATCTGCTTGCCATGTTTCTGTGAAAAAATAGTAATGTTTATTGTTTTTTCCTCAACAGTTTCCTTCAACGCCACCGGAATGGCAGACTGTGGCCTCCCACTTTGCCCAGCGGTGGGACTTTCCTAACTGCGGAGGGGCAATTGATGGGAAACACGTCCACATCGTCCCACCACCCAACTCGGGGTCATACTATTATAATTACAAGGGGTTTAATAGTATAGTGATGTTGGCGTTGGTGTCGGCTAATTACGAGTTCCTGTATGTGGACGTGGGGAAGAATGGCCGGATGTCCGATGTTGGAGTCATCGCCCAGACGGAGTTCTACAGGCGTCTCCAGAATGGCAGCTTGGACTTGCCAGCTCCAGAGGACAATGTTGAAGGTCTCCCATTTGTGTTCGTTGCTGATGAAGCGTTTGCGCTGGGGGACCACCTGATGCGGCCATTCCCGATGAGGACCCTCACCCCGGAACAGAGGGTTTTTAATTACCGGCTGGCCAGAGCCCGAAGAGTGGTGGAGAACACATTTGGAATCCTGGCCAGCCGGTTCTGACTATTTCTGACACCCATCCATATGGCGGAGTATAAACTGAACCATATAATACTTGCCTGCTGTGTTCTCCATAATTTTTTAAGAAAACATTCAGCCAACTATGCTGGCTCAGTTGGGCCTGAGGCCGGAATGCTACATCCAACAACACTGACGGCGCTTGAAAGTGGCCGTCCTGGCTTGCCCTCCCTGAGTGCCCGTGATGTCCGTTACGATACCTGGAGTTCTTTGCGGGTAGGGGGGCTATCAATATGCCAGACAATATGTGAAACCTTTTTCGAATAAAAAACAACCAAAAGAAATTCTTTGTGGACATTTACTGCTTGTGTTTGTTTTAGCTGACCCTGACAGAAATGTGTTGAGTGCAGAAAATGTCGTGATTGGGTAACCTTATAAAAACACTGTTGGCTGGTACTTCCTAAATGCAAAAACACATTTCACTACAAGTGCACTTGCAACTGCACTGAAACTGCACTTGTAGTGCAAAGTGTATTTGCCCTTAGGAAATAACCCCCATGTTTGCATAAAACAGCAATTACATCACCCCAAAAGTGTTGTAGTGTTGAGACAATAATCCACACATTCTTGAGTAACCAACTTTTTTATAGCTGCACAATCACATGTGCATTTACCAAAGGTTTTTAAAACAAACCAAGATGTTTGTTGTATAACAATTTTTGCTGTAGCATAATCAAAAATCGAAATGTCCTTTTCAGATAAAACAGGTCTGTGTAAAACCAACAAGAATGCCAAAAAACTTGAACTTACAAAGTTCACATATGGTAAAACCTGAAGGCTATATCAGACATGAGTATTTAGGAACTGTGTTTGATATAGCGTTCAGATGGGGGGAAATCACCCCTGGAAAAGCCAAATTTGGAAGATGCACACCAAGTTCAGAATGTCAACATGTGCTATCTGCCATCACGGGGGATCAAGGGACGTGTTTTGGGGGAGCAAGCCCTTCCTCACCGCAGCTTTATAATTGAGGAAGGTGTTGCACCCCCAAAACGAGTCCATTGATCTCCTGTGATGTCAGATAGCACATGTTGGCACACTGTGTGCATCCTCCAAATTTGGCTTTTCAAAACATTGCAAAAAGATTTAAAAGATTGGACCACAATCCAAAAAGTGATTTTGTGGGCTTTTAAATTCGCCCCAAAACATCAATGATGTTATTATTTTTTTTAATAACATCACAGATTTTTTGCTGTATGTTGTGCAATTCGAGATTACACCCCATGATCTCCCCGATCAGGATCTGGGCACTTTCTGAAGTAAAGCGTTCTGGATCCCTCACATCATGATCACCTAAAAAGAGATAAAGAAAACAAAAACACGTATCAAAAATCTGCCACCATCCATCTCTTTTACCTGAGCCTGTGGTCGCAGACACTCACCTGTTGTGGTGCCAATCTCCACCACATCTTCTTCTTCCTCCTGCTCTTCTTCTTGGGTTGGGGGTATTTCACCTTCTTCCATAGGTGGGGGGTCTGTGGTCTCCTGGGATGAGGGGTGTCCTCCGAGTCTTTTCTCCCCTATGTAAAACAAAAATGGTATACTTAGCACACAGATATTTGATGGCAGAACTAGAAATAGGAAACATTGCTTGGAAGTGGGGTAAAATTATCGATTTTAGCCGAGTTCCAAGATGTAATTTTCTTATTGCCTTTTGTCAAGCTGCAATACTTTACCGGTTTAGTACAAAGTTCACAGATGGAGACCCCCCTATAGTATACACTGGAGCACCTGTGTGGCCCCCTAATAAAAATGGTGTTCTTGTGTCCCACACTAGTGCTCCAGTGTCCAGATGTGAAAACAGCTGCTCAGTGTCTTCTCCTTACACAGAATCTAGTTGGCATTTCATTCTAGTAACAAACCCATCTACACAAACAAATATTTGGCATCCAAGTAGGCCCAAAAAAAATGTGGGAAAATGCATATGGCCTAAACAATGGTGTTTTAGAGGCCCAAAGAAAAATGTTTGATACGAACGAATAATGGGCCCATGAACATTAAAGTTGCCCTTTTAAACGTTACAATTACTAAAAGCATATTGAGCAGAACGAATGGAATAAAGACAGAAAGAATAGGAACACAGCACAACTACTTACTTTTTTGCAGCACTCTCCGGATCTTTTGGTACTGCTCTGGCTCTCTTAATTTGAGGTCCGACCACCGCTTCCGGAGCTGATCTTTTGATCTTCGGACCCCGAAATTCCTCTCAAGACTCCTGACCACTTTCGCCATGATCTTGGCCTTTCTGATGTTGGGGTTGGGGTAAGGCCCCTTCTTCCCGTCATAGTCGGACTTCTTCATGATGTCGACCATCTCCAACATCTCCCCAAAGGACATATTTGTGGCCTTAAAATGTCTCCTTCTGGATCGGGACGTGTCCGGATCCGGGCTTTCCTCCTCCTCCTTCTCGTTTCTGCAATTAGCACGCACCTGCTGTGACTCCACCATGTGCTCTTCCCCCACTGCGCCGAACGAAAAGGGGTGGGGAATAGACTAGAAAGAACGTCAGGGGCGGGCGGAGTTACACGCATGCGCAGTGTATATAAAGCGTAACACGCATGCGTATTACGTACGATCTGTGAGCGGAGGAAGGAGCATTGGAGGCGCCGATCGTAAGAACGAAGGTAAGAGACAAACTTGTGCCTATACTGCTTCTACATTGAGGCCTATATTGTAACAAGATTAGGAGAGTTTTGTCTGACATTAGGCTTTGTCTTGTGTTGTGTCTTGCAGTGAACATGGATATGGTACTCAAAGATAATGACTTCATGTCAGTATTCATAGATATGCTAAGGGAGCTGCCCTGTCTGTGGGAGATTAACCACCCCCATTTCAAGAACCAAGCAAAGAGGAAGGCAGCACTGGTGCAGTTGTTGGTAATTGTGAAGCAGGTGATCCCCATGGCAGATATCACTTATTTAAAGATCTTAATTGGTGGCCTGAGGAGTACATATCTGAGGGAGCGCAAGAAAGTCCTGGATTCGCAGAGATCCGGAGCAGCAGATGACATCTATGTCCCCAGGATGTTGTCCTACGACAGGCTGCATTTTCTGGCAGGCCAGACTGAACCCAGGCCATCCCTCTCCAGTCTTCCTTCCACGCTTCCTTCCCCCCCGGCTGAGGCTTCTGACGCCCAACCTGGGCCTTCCAGGCCACATGTGGAGGAGCCCAGATTGAGCCAGGTATAGCATTCTTCCAAATATTTCTGCTTGTCCAATCAATGATGTTAACTAGATGTTTTGGGTTTTTTTTCAAAACAATTTATTAGGTTTTTACAGATTACAAATCTCAATACAGTGGTAAATTTTTAGAGAAGAGAGTGGTCTACAATCAACATACTGTATTAAACAAGAATACACGAAATGGTATCAAGTGAATGATAAATTCATACAGAGTTTCAGAGGTCTACAATAATACTGCGTTGGTGAATACAGTCCATATTACAAAAGAGAAAATGGGAGATAATAGCTAATAAGAGCGTTTCCTCTGTTCAACATGGAATTTTCTGGTTGTGTGTAGTGAGCGTGTCGTGGGTGAGGTGTGCTCAGCATTAGCCGTATGAGGTCATGGGGTTTAGTATTATTTTAAAGTAGTAGTGTGATGTCAGGTATTTGTAATGTATATGATCTGTACCGACGGTAGTCTAGTCACCCGAGTCGCTGGGCACCCCAATAGGGTACTAACTGTGCCCAGTGCGGGTATGATCATTTGCTCATCATTAGGGCATGTCGGTATGGTGTCTCTTGCAAGGTGCGAGTCTACACACTATTAAGAGAGATGATGGATGCAAGGGAGCAGGCTATGCAATTGGCAGGGGTGTAAAGTGATAGAGGGAGAAAGGGATGGGGGGGTGGGAAGACGGAGGGGTAGGACGTTACGTATATTTATTGGTTGGTAGGGGGTTAAGCTGTCTGTCCAGTGTCGTCTATTGGAGCAATGTTTGGTAGGGTTGCCTGAGCGCATGTTGGTTGCGTTTGTTTGAAATGGGTCCAACATGCCCATGTATCTCTGTACTTGGAAGGTGAATCGGAGGTTTGATGTATTAGGTTTTCTATGTCAGCTATCCTGTCCACTGTCCGAATCCATTCTGGGATCGAGGGAGGGGATGTGCTTCTCCAGTGTACGGGGATGCATAGGTTTGCCGCATTAATGAGATGGAGAGTTAATGATTTCTTGTATGCACGTTGGGGTCTCGAAGTATGGTGGAGCAAGTATTGCGCTGGGGTGTACTCCGGGGTGTAGGTTGTTATCTGATTGATTAGGCTGTGAATGTCAGCCCAATAAGGTTGAATGAGAGGGCATTCCCACCAGATGTGTAAAAGGGATCCCCTGGCTCTATTGCATCTCCAGCAATTGGGGGATATGGTGGGTAGAAATTTATTAATTTTGTCGGGGGTCCTGTACCATTTTGAGTAGATTTTGAACCTGCACTCCTGTGTAGCTACGTTGCCGGAGCCTTTGTGAATGTGCGAGAGCACATTTCTCCTGTCGTCTGTGGTTAGGGTTGTGTTCAGGTCGGTCTCCCATTGCGTTATTAACGTAGTCGTTTTGATGTTTTGATGTGCGGAGAAAAGTGCATGGATGGTCGAGATGAGGTGTCTTTCGGGTTCGGTGTTGGTGCATAATAGTTCGAAGGGTGTGAGTTCCCTATGTAAATTGTCTTTGTGGGGGAGGTTCTGTAGAAAGTGGCGGATCTGCAGATAATTGTAGAAGGGAATGTGATATTCCGGAAATTTGTTTATCAAAGCTGAGTATGGTAATAGGGTACCTTGATGGAATAGTTGTTGAGCTAGGAGCCTGGGTCTGCGTGTATCTCTGGTTGGATGGGTGAGGGTGACACCCGGTAAGAATGCCGGGTTATCTTCGATAGGTGTCAGTGGTCCCGATAGGGGTTGCATCTTAAGACTTTTGCACGATTTTGTGAAGTTTATTAGGGTAGAATTGATCATGGGATTGGAAGTGGCAGTTTTCGGGACTAGTTTTGAGTCTATCCAGGGGAGGAGTTTTAACGGGATCTCGGTAAAGGCATTTTCTATTTGCACCCATTCTTTTTCTTTGTCATGTACATGCCAGTCCACAATTCTAGCTAGATGGCAGACTTGGTAATAAGTTTGTATGTCTGGAACCTGCAGTCCTCCTTGTAATTTGGGAGATGTCAGTCTGTGCCAGTTCATTCTAGGCTGTTTGGATAGCCAAATAAATTTTCTACAAATTCTTTTGTACGTGACAAAGAAGGAGTGCGGGTGCAGTATAGGGATGGTTTGAAGAAGGTAGAGTAGCCTAGGTAGAACGTTCATTTTCAGAATTGCTATTCTCCCAAACCATGAAAAAGGTCCTGCTTGCCATTTTTGAAGATCACTTTCGATGGTTTGTAGGATTGGTAGAAAGTTTAGTCTGAATAATTTTGACAGGTTGGTGGGGATGTTAATGCCAAGGTACTTTATGGCTTGCGTTTCCCATCCAAAAGGAAAGTTACGTTTGCATTGTGCGACTGTCTCGTGAGATAGGGATATATTGAGTGCCTTGGATTTGGAGAAGTTTATTTGCAAGTTCGATAAGGATTTAAAAAGAGCAAAATCTTTGAGCAGGTTCGGGATGGTAGTGATTGGTTCTGTGAGGAAGAGGAGAACATCGTCCGCATATGCGGCTATTTTGTGTTGTGTTTGGTTGATTTGAATACCTTTGATGTTTGGGTTATCCTTAATTCTGCGTAGCATGGGTTCCATTGTTAGTATGAAGATCAGGGGGGATAGGGGACATCCTTGTCTAGTACCGTTGGACACGGAGAAGGTGCTCGACAGTCCACCGTTCACTCAGACTCTAGCTGTGGGGGAAGAGTAAAGTATCAAAATCATGTCGATAAGTCGCGGCGGGAGGCCTATTGAGTGTAGAGTGGCTGCCATAAAGTCCCATGCCACCCTGTCGAACGCCTTCTCCGCGTCCAGGGATAGGAAGAAGCCCTTAGTAGTATTGGAAGTCAACCAGTGGTGTATATTTAGTGCTTTGGTAGTATTGTCTTTCGCTTCTCTGCCGGGGACAAAACCTACTTGGTCTGTGGCAATTAAATTTGGGATCATGGGTAGAAGGCGGTTTGCAATGGCTTTGGCGTACAATTTAACATCTACATTAAGCAGAGAAATGGGGCGGTAATTAGGAACCAATTTGTCATCTTTTTCAGATTTGGGGATAAGGGTAATATGGGCTTCTAATATATCTTTGGGGGCCGTATTGGTGGGGGAGAGGTTGTTGAAGGCCTTAACAAGATGAGGTAAAAGTAGCTCAGGAAAGGATTTGTAGTATCCTACCGTTAGCCCATCAGGGCCAGGGCTTTTGCCCGGTTTCATCTGTTTTAATGCTAAGGTAATCTCTTCCGTCGTTAAAGGGACGTCTAGAGATGTTGAGTCTTCGGTTCTGATGGGCGAAGGCGCGTATTGGGATAGGAAGTTTTGTATGGCCTCTTTCCTGTCTGCTATGGTGGGAGAAGACTGGGAAGTACCAATATTGTATAGGTTTGTGTAATAGTGTACAAATTGTTCCGCTATGTCTACATTAAGCAGAGAAATGGGGCGGTAATTAGGAACCAATTTGTCACCTTTTTCAGATTTGGGGATAAGGGTAATATGGGCTTCTAATATATCTTTCGGGGCCGTATTGGTGGGGGAGAGGTTGTTGAAGGCCTTAACAAGATGAGGTAAAAGTAGCTCAGGAAAGGATTTGTAGTATCCTACCGTTAGCCCATCAGGGCCAGGGCTTTTGCCCGGTTTCATCTGTTTTAATGCTAAGGTAATCTCTTCCGTCGTTAAAGGGACGTCTAGAGATGTTGAGTCTTCGGTTCTGATGGGCGAAGGCGCGTATTGGGATAGGAAGTTTTGTATGGCCTCTTTCCTGTCTGCTATGGTGGGAGAAGACTGGGAAGTACCAATATTGTATAGGTTTGTGTAATAGTGTACAAATTGTTCCGCTATGTCTTCGGATTTTACTAGTGTTTTACCTGAGGGGTCTACAATGGAATGTATAGTGTGGGCCGCCTTTTTGGCTTGTAGTGCTCTAGCCAACATCTTCCCGGATTTGTTGCCAAACTCGTAAAAGCATTTTTGCGTAAGCATATATTTCCGTTTGACGTTTTTGTGCAATTCTTCTAAGAGTTCGGTCCGTAGTTGTGTCAATTCAGTCAGTGTTGCTAGAGCTAGGGATGCCTTATGTTTCCATTCTAGAACAGAGATGCGTGTAGTTAGTTCGTCAAGTTTTGCTTTCCGTAGTCTGTTTCTATGTGCTGCGTGTGATAAGAATGTGCCTCTTATAACACATTTGAGTGCGGCCCAGACTATTTCTGGAGCAGAGTCGCCCTGTCCGTTTTCTGTGAAGTAGTTACGTAGGTGTTCGGAGGTCTTGTGTGAGATTTCGGCGTCTGTGAGGAGGGAGTTGTCTAGACGCCATATGTGGGCGCGGGTGAATTTGTGAGGGATATGTAGAGTCATGGAAACTGGGTTATGGTCTGCCAGTATCATTGGTTCAATTGAGGATTTGTGAAGTATGGAAAGATCATTTTGGGAGATGAAGAAATAATCAAGTCTGGAATATTTAGAGTGTGGTGGGGAGAAGAAGGTGAAGTCTTTACTTGTGGGGTGGAGTGTGCGCCAGGCATCATGTAGCAGTAGTTTCCTGAATTGTGTTTTTATCGCACATAGGGCCCTATAGGTAGAGGAAGATGCATAAGTTCAGTTTTCTAGGTCAGTATCTTATATGGTTAAGCACAAATTCCAGGGCTTACTTCTAAGTCCCCTGAAGTTGTAGTGGGAAAGTCTGAGCTTGGGGCTATGGGAGGGTATCATGTAGGGTGCATAGTGGGGTAGGGGTCTGGCAGAGCCGACTCCACTGTAGCCGGTGTCATGGACCCAGTAGTGTTGTAGGCTACATACTGAGACAGACTAAACATTGTATTATGTAACATAGGGTGTTAACTTACCCAAAAATATAAATAAACTGAATGCTTGAAGAGCAAAATCAAAGATAAAGGTAAGACACATGAGAAGTGACGTGCAGGAGGAGCAGTAAGCAGTGTTACAGTGTCCCGTAGAGTCTTCGGTAGAGCTTCAGAGAGGGGTTATGTGTTGTACATTGAGGTACCTGAGTGGTGTGGCAGTTCAGGTCTTCCACACTTCCCGGCGGTGTATGCGGATTCGGAATTAGGGCGGAGTTAGGTATGCTAGTAGTCGGTAGTCTGGGGAAGGCAGCTATTGCCATCCTGAAGAGTGTGTTTGCCCCAAGTGATCATAACGTGGTTCTATACTACCGTGCATCGGAGACGACCTCTGGGTTCCGTTCCTCGCGCAGAAGGGCATGTGGTAGTCAGTGTTGTAGTTCGTTGGCGGACATCAGGGTGTATTCGAGCCGTGTAGAGTCCGGGTGAGGCATGTCGATTCACTGTGTCTGGAATCCGGATTCGAGAGGTGACCGCAGTCTTGCGGGGGTCCTGCGATGAGCCGGGTGTGGATGGGGAGGTTGCCAGGTAGTTAGTGTACCATGTCCGGCGTTGAGAGCGGGCTGTCATCAGACCCCCGTATCCGGCGCGTCAGTGGTGATGATAGTGCAGGGCGCCGGGAACTGACGTGTTGCTTGGGAGATCAGTCACGGTTTCCGGAAGGTCCGCGCTTTGCATTCTGGTACTTGTAGTATGTATAGTCTGTTTTCTTCCTCCCTGGATAGAATGAAGAGACTGTGCGACAGCATCCTGTGAGCATGATGGATGGGACACAGGATGTACAGTCCTAACACGTTTCTCCTGGGTGGCAGTGAGCCTGGTGTGGAAGTAGTAGTAAAATGCATAAAGTATAAACCGTAGAAGCAAAATATAACTGAAATAAAGTATAAGAACGTTGAGAGAAGTGTCTGGGTCAGTAAGTACTAAGGCCAGCTAGGCGGAGAGACCAGTACTGGGGCCCAGACGATCAAAGTCGACTAAGATGAGCATTAACGTCCCCTGCTAGGTCTTCTGGAGGAGGGAGAGTGGGGGCTCTGATTGCGACGGTGTGTACGGTGTGCATCGTGAGGCGATGTGACAGAGGGGGATCTTCTTCTCCTATGGCCGGTTTCGGAGGCCTACATGGGTTCTTCAGGCGGGAGTTCTCTGCGTACCGCGGAGTGTCGAAAATCTGCGTACCAATTGGGTACCTCTACTCTCAGTATGTGTAGGGTGTCACAAAAGATGGAGAGATCTTCAGGTACCTTGAGGTATGCTGTGCGGCCGTGTGAGGTTGCGGCTAAGCAAAATGGGAACTTCCATTTGTAGGTGATGTTGTTAGCACGCAAAGCATCTAGTAGTGGTTTTAAGTCACGGCGATGTTGGAGGGTTATGCCGGACAGATCTTGATAGATTTGGACAATTTTCCCCTCATGTATGATCTGCGGTACACCTCTGGCCTGCTTAAGAATCTCTTCTTTGAGTTTAAAGCTTGTGAGACAGCAGATGATGTCTCTAGGTGGGTCAGTGTCTTTCCCTTTTGGCCGCAAAGCTCTGTGGATCCTCTCCATTTCAATAGGCGTCTGTAGTGGTCTGCGGAGAAGGCCGTTGAACAGGCTGGTGGTAGAGTGGGTGATCTGATCGCCTTCAATAGATTCGGGCATTCCTCTGACCCTCAAGTTGTGGCGTCTGCCACGATTGTCAAGATCTTCGAGGTGTCTCTGTAGTTCTCTTAATTGAAGCGTATGGGTATCGACATGTCTCGTTGTTTTGCGCAGTTGCAGATCTTGACGGTCCGCCATTTTCTCCGCTGCCTGTACTCTGTCGGAGAGGGCACGGATGTCAATATGGAGCTCTGAGATGGCTGCCGAGAGAGTGTCCTTAATGTCTGTGGCTATCATCCGTAAGTCTTGTATATTCAGTTGAAAAAAAAGGCGTAAAATAAAAAACAAAAAAATATATAAAAAAAAAACTGTCAGATGTGACAACTAATAACAATATATTGAGGGAATCCCAATAAAAAAACACAAATAAAAATTTGTGAGAGGTGTGTGTGAATATGAGTAGCAAAACTACTTAATTCTTCTCACATTATAAAGAAGAAGAGAGTGCGCTGTATTAAACCATTTTTAACATTGCAGCGTGACGAAAGTGCTGTATCCATTGCGAACGCTAAGTTTACCAGAACGAGCTGTCCCGTGTCGGAATTTCTTCTGAGCATGCGTGGCACTTTGTGCGTCGGAACAGGCCACACACGGTCGGAATTGACGCGATCGGATTTTGTTGTCGGAAAATTTTATCTTCTGCTCTCCAACTTTGTGTGTTGGAAAATCCGATGGAAAATGTCCAATGGAGCCCACACACGGTCGGAATTTCCAACAACATGCTCCGATCGGACATTGTCCATCGGAAAATACGACCGTGTGTACGGGGCATTACAGGAGAGAATTTCCCTTCCTAGGGGTAGATTTCATCTCACTTCCTGTTGTCTCCTTCCATTTGCAAGTAGGAGTCGTTTGTAAGTTAGATGTTTGAAAGTAGGGTCCTGCCCTATATACTCAGCAGAAATTTGGGCCTTAGGTGTTGTTGTGGCCACAACACTGTAAGCCCTCACAGGGCCCTGCTGTTAAATATTAGATCAAGAATTGTAATTACATGCCCCTGTTGAACAGGAGCTATAAAATTAGGCCTTAGGCACTGATGCTGGTGCCACAACACTGCAACCCCTCACAGACACTCTAGTTGGAACGCAGGAACGAGCCCTGCTGCAAAGTATTGCATCAAAAATTGTAATTACACGCCCCTGTTAAACAGGGGCAGAAAAATTGGGCCTTAGGCACTGGTGCTGGTGCCACAATACTGCAACCCCTCACAGACACTCTAGTTGGAATGCAGGAACGAGCCCTGCTGCAAAGTATTGCATCAAAAATTGTAATTACATGCCCCTGTTAAACAGGTGCAGAAAAATTGGGCCTTAGGCACTGGTGCTGGTGCCACAACACTGCAACCCCTCACAGACACTCTAGTTGGAATGCAGGAACGAGCCCTGCTGCAAAGTATTGCATCAAAAATTGTAATTACACGCTCCTGTTAAACAGGGGCAGAAAAATTGGGCCTTAGGCACTGGTGCTGGTGCCACAACACTGCAACCCTCTCACAGACACTCTAGTTGGAATGCAGGAACGAGCCCTGCTGCAAAGTATTGCATCAAAAACTGTAATTACACGCCCCTGTTAAACAGGGGCTGAAAAATTGTGCCTTAGGCACTGGTGGTGGCGCCCAGAACCAAAAATGTTCTTACAAGCTATCAGCGTGATGATTGAGGAGGAAGAGGATAATTACTCAGGGATAGTCACTCAGCATCAGCATAGGCAGTCTTTGAAGGGATCTGAGATTTCAAAAAAAATTATTCGGTTACATCAGCATCAGGTGCTTGGTAGCTGGTGGTGATCCAAGACTGATTCATTTTTATGAAGGTCAGTCGATCGACCGAGTCGGTGGACAGACGCACCCTGTGATCGGTTACCACGCCTCCAGCAGCACTGAATGTGCGTTCCGAAAGAACGCTGGATGCAGGACAGGCCAGTAGCTCAATTGCATACTGTGCAAGCTCTGGATTTTCGGTGGGAAAGGTGTCCAAGTCTGATCTTGCCCCTAGGTATTCCTGCACCATGTAAAACAGACGCTGGCGATGGTTGCTGGAACCGATCATACCTTGGGACTGCGGACCAAAAAATTGTCTGAACGCATAGGTCAGACGGCCACCTTCTCCACCGCTCCTTCTTTGACTGACCGAAGCCTCAGCAACACGTTGTCCAGAAACAGGAGTTTGTAACCTCCCAGTCTCTGGGAACGCGTTGCACAGACCATTCTGCAAGGCCTCCCAAAGATGTTTCATCCTCTGCTCCCTCTGCGATGGCAAGATAAGGTCCGCAACCTTACCCTTGTAACGTGGATCAAGGAGGGTTGCCAGCCAGTATTGGTCCTTCTCCTTGATACCACGGATACGAGGATCCTTACGCAGGCTTTGCAGGATCAGGGAGGCCATGCAGCGTAGGTTTGCTGAGGCATTCGGTCCGGAGTCCTCTGGGTCACTAAGGACGACATGGTCCGCAGCCACCTCCTCCCAGCCACGTACAAGTCCATGTGTTTCTTGGCACTGATCCCTTAAAGACTGCTGCTGATGCTGAGTGCCAGGCTCCACCTCCATACTGACACAATCTTCCTCCTCCTCCTCCTCCTCGTCCTCTTCCTGTGTGATCGGCGGGCACGCAGGAACACTGTCTGGATAAAGGGGGCCTTGAGAGCTAAGGAAGTCCTCCTCTTCCTGCCTCTGTTCTGCCTCAAGTGCCCTGTCCATTATTCCACGCAGCGTGTGCTCCAACAGGTGGACAAGGGGGACAGTGTCACTGATGCATGCACTGTCACTGCTCACCATCCTCGGGGCCTCCTCAAATGGTGACAGGACAGTGCATGCATCCCTGATCATGGCCCACTGGCGTGGGGAAAAAAACCAAGCTCCCCTGACCTTGTCCTGGTGCCATAGTCGCACAGGTACTCATTGATGGCCCTCTGCTGCGTGTGCAGCCGCTGCAGCATGGCCAACGTTGAGTTCCACCTGGTGGGCATGTCACAGATTAGGCGGTTCTTGGGCAGGTTAAACTCCTTTTGGAGGTCCGTCAGCCGAGCACTGGCATTATATGACCGGCGGAAATGCACACAGACTTTCCTGGCCTGCCTCAGGACATCCTGTAAGCCCGGGTACCTGCCCAAGAACCGCTGCACCACCAAGTTAAGGACGTGAGCCAAACAGGGCACATGGGTCATTTGTCCCTGTCGGAGGGCAGAGAGGAGGTTGGTGCCATTGTCGCAAACCACCATTCCTGCCTTAAGTTGGTGTGGCATCAACCACCTCTGAACCTGCCCCTGCAGAGCTGACAGAACCTCTGCCCCAGTGTGGCTCCTGTCCCCCAAGCACACCAGCTCAAGCACCGCATGGCATCTTTTGGCCTGCGTACTTGCGTAGCCCCTTGAACGGCTACGGAGCACCGCTGGTTCCGAGGACAAAGCACAGGAAGAGGCCATGGAGGAAGAAGAAGAGGAGGGGGTGGAGGAGAGAGATGTGTCACAATCATTAGCATTTTGGAGGCGTGGTGGCGGAACAACCTCCAATACTACTGCACGTTGTCCTGCATCCTTCCCATCTGCCAGCAGAGTCACCCAATGCGCCGTGAAACTTAGGTAACGTCCCTGTCCATGCCTGCTGAACCATGAGTCAGCGGTAATATGCACCTTACCACTGACCGCCCTGTCCAGCGAGGCATGGACATTGCCTTCCACATGCCGGTAGAGAGCCGGAATCGCCTTCCATAAGAAAAAGTGGCGTTTGGGTACCTGCCACTGAGGAACCGCACATTCCACAAACTCACGGAAGGGGGCAGAGTCTACCAACTGAAAAGGCAGCAGTTGAAGTGCTAGCAATTTTGCCAAGCTAGCATTCAACCGCTGGGCATGTGGATGGCTGGGAGCAAACTTCTTTCGGCGGTGCAGCAGCTGGGGCAGGGAAATTTGCCTGGTACAATCTGACGTCGGTGTACCAAAAGCAGATTGCCCACAAGTACTTGGCTGTGACACACCTAATTCTACACCTTCATTCCTCTCAGTGCAGGTCTCAGAGAGGACTGAAGGTCTAGTGGGGTTGGAAATCTCAGCTGATGAGGAGCAAGGAGAGGTCCTCTTTGTTCTTTGGTGTGGGTCTTTTAGATACGCTTGCCAACTAACTGCATGGCAGGTCAACATATGTCTGGTCAAGCATGTGGTACCCAAGCGGGAGATGTTTTGGCCACGCGAGATACGCTTGAGACATATGTTGCAAATAGTAGCGGTGCGATCTGATGCACTTGTCTCAAAAAAGGCCCACACCAAAGAACTTTTTGAATAACGCGCAGAGACTGCAGCGCCCTGCACATGTGGAGCTTTGGGGTGTGATGCAGTCAATGTGCTGCCCTTAGGCTGGCCCCTGGAGGGCATCCTGCCTCGTTGGTGATGTGCCGCCGCCTCCTCCTCCTCCTCCTCCTCTCTCAGCAGCTGGGAGAGAATGACTCCCCCATGATATAAGTAAGCTGTCACTGAGAGATAATTATACAGAGATTGCATCACAATGGTACAGTACATTACACAATCTAAAAGTACATACAATAAAATGAAAACACTTAACACCCACTTAATATTCAAAAATTAGAAGGATGGAAAGTCAGCTGAAAGAAACCACTGGGTATATTTAAGCCCCAAGGGGTTCCCACTCAGATCTTCCAGAGGAAAAACCCTCCAGGAAGGGCCTGAATGAGATTGTTCCATTTAGGCCAGGTGGTTTTGTCGCGTTGAGGTGAAGTATCCACCTCTGTTCTAACTGCATAAGTAGCTTGTTGGTATCTCCACCCCGTATTCCTGAGTGCATCCTATCCAGTATAAGGAAGGATATCTTGGGGGTGACCCCATAGTGTAAATCTCTGACGTGTCTTCCCAGTGGGAGGCTGGGATTGCAGGTCTTCTTTGAGACCATGTGTCGGTAGGCACGTCGCCAAAAGGGCTGAATGGTCTTGCCTACATAAAAACAAAAACAATCACAAAGAAGAAGATACACAATGTCTGTTGTCTGACAGTTGGCGTGATGTTTGGGGCGATATCGTTCTCCGTTGGGGAGTGTCACATGCTGTGTGGTATTCATGTAGCGGCAATAGTTAAAACAGGTAAAAGTACCTGGGTATTTGCAAGGATCTTGTCGACCCATATTGTTAAATTCACTGGAAACCAAATGGTCTTTGAGGGATCTTGCCCGTTTGAAGGTGAATGATGGATTTTTACTTACAAATGGGCCTATAGTTGGGTCCATGGATAAGACATGCCAGTATTTGCTGGTGATTTTTTTAAAGTTTTCATGTTCATTAGAAACCTCGTTATAATAGAGATAGGGTTGGTTTTCATAATTTTTGATGAGGGATTGTATAGCAGATCATTTCTCGTTCTCAATGAGGCTCTGTTGTAGGCCCTTTTGAGACAAGATTTAGAATAACCGCGTAGGAGTAATCTCTCCCTAAGTAGATCAGCCTCCCTTTTGAAGGTTAGATTGTCAGTACAATTCCTACGTATCCTTAGATACTGACTGAAGGGGATAGACGCGACCAGTGCCTTGGGATGAAAGCTACTGGCATGCAGGGCATGCAGTATGATGTTGCTGGCGGTTGGTTTTCTGTAGAGACTGCTGCTAATGTGACCCGTTTCATCTTTATGGATCATGACATCCAAAAAGGTTATAGAAGATCTATTCCATGTCATTGTGAATGTTAGGTTAAAATTATTCCTATTGAGTTGGTTCAGAAACAATTCCAACTGGTTATGCGGGCCTTCCCATATGAGAAAAACATGGTTGATAAATCTGTACCAAAGACCAATATTCCTCATAAAGGGGGCCATTGCCTCAGATTGGCCAATCATCCGCTCCTACTCCCCTAGGTACAGATTGGCGTACGATGGGGCACACAAAGTCCCTATTGCAACGCCCTGTACCTGGAGGAAGTGGGAGCCTTTGAAAGTGAAATGATTATGTTGAAGGATGAAATCAAGGGAGCTCAACAAAAATTCTCTAGTTTTCCGATCAAACGTACTGTCATGAGAGATAATGTGTCTGATACAAGTTAGGCCCTTATCATGAGGTATGGAGCTATATAATGCCTCCACGTCGATGGCCACCAAGATTGACGTGGAGGAAACACATAAACCATCCAAAATCTGCAGTAGATGGAGAGTGTGCCGAAGATAGCTAGGGAGATTGATCACATATGGGCGCAAATGCCCATCGATGAAAGTGCTGAAACTCTTGGTTAGCGACCCATTCCCAGACACAATGGGTCTACCAGAGGGGAATTTAATACATTTATGCAGTTTTGGCAGGGCGTAAAACATTGAAATTTTGGGTTGTTTTGTTCTGCTAACTCCCATTCGGACTTTGTAATGATATTTTGTTCAAAAGCAGAGTCAACCAAGGAATAAAATTCCTCGTTGAATTTGGCGATTTTGTTTGCATTGATTTTGTAATACCATTTTTTGTTTTCCAAAATTCTCATACACATGTCGATATACCTTTTGTTGTCCATAATAACAATATTGCCCCCCTTATCGGAGGGCTTTATTGTTATACCCGGATGTTCCTTAAGTGCTTTAAGGGCTGATCTTTCCTCCCCTGATAAGTTATCTTGGTCAGACTTATTGATTTTAATCTTGCATATCTCACTGCCTACTAATTTGACAAAGGCTAGCACATTGGAGTTGATATTCAATAGCGGGAATTTATCAGATTTCTTTTTGAATGTAGGCATTGGAGGAGGTTCTGTTTGGTCAAAATGCCCCAATAGATGTTCCAAGTCGATCTGATCAATCAAATCTGGGACCTCATTCTCTTCAAGTAAGCTAACTAGTGTATCTAGGGCCTTAAGTTCTTGTGATTTGAAGTTAGGTTGGGTAGGTATCTCCTTAGAATACATTTGTTTCAAAATTACCTTACGAGCGATTAATTGGAGATCCTTGATAGCCTCAAATTTATTTATATTCTGGTTGGGACAAAAACTCAAACCTCGTGAAAGAACTTGGGACTCCAGATCGGAGAGTACGTATGTAGATAAATTCACCACATTTAAGTTCTGGGTAGGCATTTCCAAAGAAGATTTGAATTTTCCTACTCGGTCTACATTTCATTGCGATTCAGCATTGGTGGATCCCCTGGCCCCACTCTCATCCTGTATGACAATGGGTGATAGTGTTTTGGTACCTATGGTAGATAGTCTGGTAAAGTAAATTTGTGTCCGAGTGAGGCAGTGTGGATGCAGTGCTCCTATTCAGTGAACTATTACCTTGTGTCGCTTGTGTGCCATGATGATGTGCCATAGGGTTTTGCGTTTCAGTGATCTGATTTTTCTGTTGTTTCCCATTGGAGCCACTTCCATTAGATCCTCTTTTGGATTTCCTGGATGTCTTTGGTCCAGACTGTCCCCTGGAGGAAAATGAAGACAACGACGAGGCATCTGACAGCTCAGGATCATTATAATAAGACTTATGCCCCGTACACACGATTGGACATTGATCAGACATTCCAACAACAAAATAGATGGATTTTTTCCGACGGATGTTGGCTCAAACTTGTTTTGCGTACACATGGTCACACAAAGTTGTCGGAATTTCCGCTCGCAAAGAACGCGGTGATGTACACCACGTACGACGAGACTAGAAAAGGCCATTTCAGAACCAAGCGCGGTACCCTTTGGGCTCCTTTTGCTAATCTCGTGTTAGTAAAAGTTTGGTGAGTGACGTTTCCCGCTTTTTCAGACTCGTGGTTTTCAGATCATTTTCTGCTGTTCAGTTTGTGCTTGTGGGTTTGTATCTGCTCTTCAGTGCGTGCAGCAAGCTACGCGTGACTCAGTCATTGTGTTCTTGTTCGTTTGTTACTGTTTTTCAGGTCGCTCTTCACAGGCCTTGCTGTTCTTCAGTGCGTTCTGTTACTTCGTTCTGAGCAGCCGACCGTTTTCTAGCCATGTTGCGTATATGTACTCCTCGTAGAGTTCGTGCTGTGCGGGGGCTTGGTGTTGGGGTCCTTAGCTTGACACAAGTCCAGTCCATGAACAGGGTGGGGAGGAGTTCATGGACCAAGAATTGGTTGCTTCAGCGTGACCAGTTCTGTCATATGCCTTTGCTCCGTGAGATCCGTGAGAATAATCCTGATGATTTCAGGAACTTTCTCCGGATGATGGACCCCGTATTTCACCGTTTGTTGGCTTTGCTGACCCCTTATATTAGCAGGCAGGATACCTGCATGAGGCAAGCCATCACTCTGGAGCAGAGGTTAGTCACCACCCTGCGGTACTTGGCGATGGGGAGAAGCCTGCAGGACTTGAAGGCATCTCCCCCCAGGCTCTGGGTATCATTATCCCAGAGACCTGTTCTGCCATCATCCAGGTCCTGCAGAAGGAGTATTTTAAGGTAAGATTTTTATCGTTTAATATCACATTTTATTGTATATAATGTTTGCTAATATTTTGTATTTCTTTCCTCATTCTCTAATTACCATGATTGTAATATGCTGTGAATGTCCCCTTTCTCCTCATGCATGCTGGATTTTTATGTAATTATTTTTTTGTCCTTCATACATATCTGCCTTCACTTACCTCCCCAGCATGGTCTCCTGGCCCTATATTTACCTCATGTAGTCACTTAACAATGTATTTTGTCAGCTCCATAGTAGTGCTTTACCCCAAACACCCCCTAAAATGTTTTTAATTGTCATTTGTGCTTTAAATTCAGGCAGAGTGCCAGAGGCTTTTTTTGGGGTTCCCCAAATCATTTGGAACCCTCCCTCCCCCCAACTGCTAAGTCAGCTGATACCAATTCTCTATCTATCCTCAATCATCTATCTGCTGACTTAGCCAAGCCCATACACACTATACCCATCTCTTTAGTGGTCAGATTTATGGATGAATTCCCCAAAGCATGTAGTGCAAGGGCCTGCCTGTATACTTTCAAATGGTACTGTTTAAAGTTTTTGTATACTATTATTATCTTGATAGGTAATAGCAGAATTTCCAAATGTGCTCAAATGTGTACAGTGTGTATTTATATCTTTGTATTATGACACTTCTTACCTGTCCAGTGGGCTGCCAATAGTGTAACTAAGGAGGGACTGGCCAAAGTAATACACATTATTTAGGCATTCATCTCTCAATGAAGTGGAGAGGGTTACCTGTCCAAGAGCTCCCCCCCATACTGTTAGAAATGGCCCATGAGGGGGGGGGGGATATGATAGGTGTACCTTATACTTTGATCTTTCAAAACTCCCTCAAATAAATGTTATCTTGATGTTGGCCAAGAATGTTTGTGTCTAATCTGCTTTCCCTGTTTATGTGCAAAATGACTAATGTTGTTTTTTTGTTTTGACTCCACAGTTTCCTTCCACGCCACAGGAATGGCAGACTGTGTTCTCCCACTTTGCCCAGCGGTGGGACTTTCCTAACTGCGGAGGGGCAATTGATGGGAAACATGTCCACATTGTCCCACCAGCCAACTCGGGGTCGTACTATTATAATTATAAGGGGTTCAATAGTATTGTGATGTTGGTGGTGGTGTCGGCTACTTATGAGTTCCTGTATGTGGACGTGGGGAAGAATGGCCGGATGTCCGATGGTGGAGTCATTGCCCAGACGGAGTTCTACAGGCATCTCCAGAATGGCAGATTGGACTTGCCACCTCCAGAAGACAATGTGGAAGGACTCCCGTTCGTCTTGTTTGCGGATAAAGCATTTGCACTGGGGGACCATCTTATGCGGCCATTCCAGATGAGGACCCTCACCCCGGACCAGAGGGTTTTTAATTACCGGCTGGCCAGAGCCAGAAGAGTGGTGGAGAACACGTTTGGAATCATGGCCAGCCGGTTCTGCCTATTTCTTACACCCATACATATGGCGGAGTATAAACTGAATAATATAATCCTGGCGTGCTGTGTTCTACACAACTTTTTACGGCAACATTCTGCCAACTATGCTGGCTCAGTTGGGCCTGAGGCTGGAATTCTAAATGAAACAACCCTGACGGCGCTTGAAAGTGGCCGTCCTGGCTTGCCCCCCCCTGAGTGCTCGTGATGTCCGGCTAAGATATCTTGAATTCTTTGCGGGTAGGGGGGCTATCAATATGCCAGACAATGTCTAAAACCTTTTTCAAATTAAAAAAAAAATACTCAAATCTTTGGTGACATTTACTGCTTGTGTTTGTTTTAGCTGACCCTGACAGAAATGTGGTGAGTCCTGAAAATGGCGTGATTGTGTAACCTTACAAAGCACTGTTGGGTGTTATTTACTAAAGACAAAGACACTTTGCACTACAAGTGCACTTGAAACTGCACTGAAACAGCACTTGTTTTGCAAAGTGGATTTGCCCTTAGGAAATAACACCCATTGTCACAGAAAACAGCAATTAGAGCACCACAAAAGTGTTGTATCGTTGAGACAATAAACCACACATTCTTGATTAACAATCTTTTTAATACCAGCACAATCACATGTGCATTTAGAAAAGGTTTTTAAAACAAACCAACATGTTTGTTGTATAACAATTTTTGGGGTCACATTAGAAAAAGTATAAATGTCCATTTAAGATAAAACAGGCATGTTTAAAACCAACAAGAAAGACACAAATCTTGAACTTACAAAGTTCACATTTGGTAGAACTTGAAGGCAATATCAGACATGAGTATTTACAAACTGTGTTTGATATTGCGTTCAGATGGGGTGAAGTCACCCCAGGAAAAGCCAAATTTTGAAGATGCACACATATTTATGAATGTCAACATGTGCTAGCTGCCATCATGGGGGATCAAGGGACGTGTTTTGAGGGTGCAACCCCTTCCTCACAGCTACTTTATTAGTGAGGAAGGGGTTGCGCCCCCAAAACGCATCCATTGATCTCCCGTGATGGCAGATAGCACATGTTGACACACTGTGTGCCTCTTCAAAATTTGGCTTTTCTCCAATTTGTCAAAAAATGTCAAAAATTTGTAGCACACAAAAAAACAAAGGGCTTTGGAAGGGATTTAAACTCTCCCTAAAACATCAATGATGTTCTTCATTTTTTGTTGAACATCATTGATGTTTTTCTTGATGTTTTCTTTTCCAAGTCCCTATTACACCCCATGATCTCCCCAATCAGGATCTGTGCACTTTCTGAGGTGAAAGGATCTGGATCCACAACATCACGATCACCTAAAATGATAGAAACAAAAAAACACCATGTATTATAAATATGCCGGCATCCATCTCTTACCTGAGCCTGTGGTCGCAGACACTCACCTGTTGTGGTGCCAATTTCCACCACGTCTTCCTCCTCCTGCTCTGTGTTGCTTGGGTGGATTTCCCCTTCTTACAGAGGTGGGGGTCTGTGGCCTCCTCAGAAGAGGGGTGTCCTCTGAGTCTTTTCTCCCCTATGTAACAAAAAATTGGTATACTTAGCACACAGATATTTGATGTCAGAACTATAAATATGAAACATTGCTTGGAAGTGGGGTACAATTGTCTATTTTGGCAGAGTTCCAAGATGTAGAATTTTTAGTGTCCTTTGTCAAGCTTCAATACTTTACCTGTTTTGTACAAGTTTCACAGATGGAGACACCCCTACAGTATACACTGGAGCACCTGTGTGGGCCCCCTAATAAAAAGGGTGTTCTTGTGTCCCACACTAGTGCTCCAGCGTCCAGATGTGAAAACTGCTGCTGTCCTCTCCTTACACAGAATCTAGTTTGCATTTCATTCTAGTTACAAACCCATCTACACAACCAAATTAGTTTCAGACAAGTAGGCCCTAAAAAATGTGGGCAAATGCATATGGCCAAAACAATGGTGTTTTCTAGGCCGCATGAAAAATGTTTGATACGAACAAATAATGTGCCCATGAACATGAAAGTTGACATTTTAAACAGTTAAGAAAAGCACATGGAGCAGCACGAACGTAATAAACATAAAAAGAATAGGAACACAGCACAACTACTTACTTTTTTGCAGCACTCTCCAGATCATTTTGTACTGCTCGTGCTCTCTTAATTTCAGGTCCGACCACCGCTTCCTGAGCTGATCTTTCGATCGTCATACCCCGAAATTCCGGTGCAGACTTTTGACCACTTTCACCATGATCTTGGCCTTTCGGACATTGGGGTTGGGGTAAGGTCCATACTTCCCGTCATAGTCGGCCTTCTTCAGGATGTCGACCATCTCCAACATCTCCCCAAAGGACATATTTGATGCCTTATATCGTCTCCTTCTGGATCGGGACGTTTCAGGCTCCAGGCTTTCCTCCTCCTCATTGGTGTAATTATCGGACACCTGCTCTGACTCCGCCATGTGCTCTTCCCCACTGCGACGAAAGAGAAGGGGCGGGAATAGACTAGAAAGAACGTCAGGGGCGGGTGGAGTTTCACGCATGCACCGTGTCTATAAAGCGTAACACGTGTGCGTAGTACGTACGATCTGTGAGCAGAGGAAGGAGTAACAGAGGCGCCGATCGTGATAGTGAAGGTAAGATTTAACATTGGGCCTATACTGCTTCTAGATTGAGGCCTGTAGTTGCACAAGTTTAGAAGACTTTAGGCTGACATTAGGGTTTGTCTTGTGCTGTGTCTTGCAGTGAAAATGGATATCTTGAAAGATGAGGACTTTATGCCAATCTTCATAGATTTGTTCAGGGAGCTGCCCTGTCTATGGGAGATAAACGACCCTGAATATAAGAACCAAACAAAGAGGAAGGCAGCGCTGGATAATTTGTTGGAATTTGTGAAGCAGGTGATCCCCACAGCAGACATCACCTATTTGAAGATCCTAATTGGTGGCCTGAGGAGCACATATCTAAGGGAGCGGTCCAGGATTCCCAGAGATCAGAAGCTGCAGATGACATTTATGTCCCCAGGCTGTGGTACTATGACAGGCTGCATTTTCTGGCAGGTCAAACTGAACCCAGGCCAGCACTCTCCACTCTTCCTTCCACGCTTCCTTCCCCCTCAGCTGAGGCTTCTGACGCCCAACCTGTGCCTTCCAGACAGCAACATGTGGAGGAGTCCAGCTTGAGCCAGGTATAGCATAATTCTAAATATTTCTGGTTGTCCAATCAATGATGTTAACTAGATGTTAGTTTGGAGTAATAATTTATGATTGTGATTGATGAAGCCAAAACTAAAACCATGTCCCTTTTTCATACACAGGAAGTCTCAGCCAGGAGGTGGCCGGGCCAAGCAGGCTGCCTGATATCCAGGTCCCTCCCCTCAACCTTCAAAGACAAAGTGGCAGGAAGAGGAGTAACCTGGAGGAGGCTGCCATAGGCCTCTTTTGGAAGGCTACAGAGGCCCTGAGAACCCCCCACACTGTGGAGGAGGACTTTGCTGGCATAACTGCCTGCAAAATGATGCAGATGGAGAAGGGACAATGACTCCTGTGTGAGTTCCTAATTTTGGAAGCTCTCAATAAGCGGTTGAGGGGCCAAATAACATGTGCGACCCACATTTGTGACCTCACACATGGTCCTCCTCCTCCTCCAGGTCCTACTCCTCCTCCTCCTCCAGGTCCACATCTCCAACACCAGAGCCACAGCCGGGAAGGAAGCATGGAAGGAAGACCAGAGAGTGATGACCCTGGGTTCAGTCTGGTTTGGCAAAATATGCAGCCTCTTGTAGGACCACAGCCTGGGGACATAGATGTCATCTGCTGCTTTCATGATCTCTGGGACTTCTGGCCTAGACTGCACTCCCTTAGATATGGACTCCTCAGGCCACCAATTTTGCTGTAAAAGAATTGATGTCTGCCCTGGGGGTCAAAGGCTTCCCCAATTTCTGCGGTTTCTCCAGCGTTGCCTCCCTCTTTGTTTGGTTCTGAGACCTTAATAAAGGAATTTTGGGTTCAATTATACTCGCCTATGTGTGTTTTCCTTCAAAAAGGACAGTTTGTTGGTGAGTAGGCAGGTACATTTCAAAAATACAATGTGAAATTAACAAGGGACACCAACAGCAAACAATCTCCTTGAGATTAAATAATACAAGATATCAATGGTGTTGTGGTAACTTGACACACAAAACACACAAAAAAATATTATGGAGTTAAAACACAAAAAAACACAAATAAAAAAAACAGCCTTGAAAAAAATACAACCCCCCCCCCCCAAAAAAAAAACAGCCTTGAAAAAAAAAATAATATTTAACAATAACCAAAAAGTAATTTGGTCAGATGTGACAAATCAAAATATATGGAGGGAATCCCGATAAATAATAAAGGAATAAGTTTGTGAGAAGTCTGTGTGAATATGAGCAGCAAAACTACTTCATTCTTCTAGCATTATAAAGAAGAAGAGAGTGCGCTGTATTAAACAATTTAAAACAGGGATCCTCAAACAACGGCCCTCCAGCTGTTGCAGAACTACACGTCCCATGAGGCATTGTAAAACTCTGACATTCACAGACATGACTAGGCATGATGGAAATTGTAGTTCCTGAACAACTGGAGGGGCGTAGTTTGAAGACCCCTGATTTAAAACATTGCAGCGTGACGAAAGTGCTGTATCTATTCCGAACGCTAATTTTACAAGGCCAAGCTGTTCCGTCTCGGAATTTCTTCTGAGCATGCGTGGCACTTTGTGCGTCGGAATTGTCCACACACGGTCGGAATTGACGCCATCGGATTTTGTTGTCGGAAAATTTTATAGCCTGCTCTCAAACTTTGTGTGTCGGAAAATCCGATGGAAAAACTCCGATGGAGCCCACACACGGTCGGAATTTCCGACAACATGCTCCGATCGACCGTGTGTGCGGGGCATTAGCTTTAAAGTTAAACTTGGATTTAGTTTGACTATTTTTCCAGTTATACGCCTTTTGTTCAATAAAGGCAGTCTGGTCCGTCAGGGAATTTGTTTTCCTTTTTCACCAGAATGCTCCTATTGAATTGTTCCAAGTGTGCATTCAGGTCACTATCCAATTGTGAAAAGGATATATGTGTTTTAAATGGTATCAATTGCGTGTATAGGGGGTTCAAGTTCCCTATCAATTTGTTTGATAATTCTTCTATATTCTTATATTAGGATGGACATCATGCCTTCTGAGCATGCTGATAGGTTTTTTTTCCCATGCCTCTTTAAATGATGGTTCTATATGCTCCATAGTGGGAAAAATTTCAATTCATAATCCAAACGGATTGATATTGTTTCTCAGATAGTGTTCAAACGAATGTATGTGCCAGTGATTCCAATTTTTTTTCCAAAAGTCTTCTAAGGTTTAAAAAGATCTGGGATAATTCAGAGTCCTTCTGCTCTTTTTGGGAAAAATTATAGAGACCAGACATGGCATTGTCCCAATTCTTTCCGGCATAATTAGTGTAAATTTTGTTATAAGTAGAATAGATATAGGTATAAGGTCACATAAAGGGGGGATACTTCGGCGAGGAAGTGGGTGTTTGCTGCTCTGAATTTGAATATAAAGAAATGGTGTCACCCCAGTATGAAATTAGATTGTTAGAGAGCCCACATCCCTAGTAAAGTGGAAGAAATCACTCAAAAAGAGTGTGGATCCTCTAACGGGACTTTAAATTGGGTCACTAGCACTTGATGTTAATACAAAGGTAGAAAAAAATATTCTTTAAAATATATTATATTTATTGTAGAAAAAATATAAAATTGATCACTATGACATATACCAGATTTACATATCTAAAATGGATGCACATTAGCGGATGTTAGATTTAACCACTTCAGCCCCGGAAGAATTTACCCCCTTCCTGACCAGAGCACTTTTTGCGATTCCGCACTGCGTCGCTTTAACTGACAATTGCGCGGTAGTGCGACATGGCTCCCAAACAAAATTGGCGTCCTTTTTTTCCCCACAAATAGAGCTTTCTTTTGGTGGTATTTGATCACCCCTGCGGTTTTTATTTTTTGCGCTATAAACAAAAAAAGAGTGACAATTTCGAAAAAAACGCATTATTTTTTGCTTTTTGCAATAATAAATATCCCCCAAAAATATATAAAAAAACATTTTTTTTACTCAGTTTAGGCTGATAGGTATTCTTCTATATATTTTTGGTAAAAAAAAATTGCAATAAGCGTTTATTGATTGGTTTGCGCAAAAGTTATAGCGTTTACAAAATAGGGGATAGTTTTATGGCATTTTTTATTTATTTATTCTTTTTACTAGTAGTGGCGGCGACCAACGATTTTTATCTTGACTGCAGCATTATGGCGGACACGTCGGACAATTTTTGCGTGATTTTGGGACCATTCACATTTATACAGCGATCTGTGTGATTAAAATCACATTGATTACTGTGTAAATGTGACTGGCAGTGAAGGGGTTAACACTAGGTGGCACTGTAGGGGTTAAATGTATCCTAGGGATCTGTTCTAACTGTAGGGGGGATGGCCTAGCAGTGTCACTACACTGATCGCTGCTCCCGATGACAGGGAGCAGAAATCAGTGACACTGTCACTAGGCAGAACGGGGAGATGCTTGTTTACCTTAGCAGCTCCCCGTTCTTCCTCTCCATGAGGCGATCATGGGTATCCCTGCGGCGATCGAGTCCGCGGGACCCGCGACCCGACTCACGGAGCTCCCGGCCGGTGCTGCGCACGCAATGGATGGCGGCAATTTCAAAAGGACTTACAGGTACGTCCTTTTGTCTAGCCGTGCCATTGTGCCGACGTACATCAGCGTGCGCCGGTCGGCAAGCAGTTAAACATGAGACATAAACCAGTTCTATTGAAAAAAATGTAATAGACAATAGAAATAACCCAACGTTTCGAGGTAATTTGAAGGTAAACCTTTTCTTCAGGGGTAGTAGGTTTGGTTACAATGAATTTTAAGTCTAAAGTTTAGAGCAAATAAGAAAGGGAGAGAGAAGGACAACATTTATGATCATATGCGATACATTGAAAGGTTGTTAAATCTTCAGCAAGCATAGCCTAATTGATAAAGCACCGTATTTATCGGTGTATAACACACGCCGGCGTATAACACACGCCGGCGTATAACACACGCCGGCGTATAACACGCACCCCCAAGTTTAGGAGGGGATTTTAAGAAAAAAACTTTTTAAGGAAAAAAAACTTACATTTAAATGCCCACCAATGCAGTGTAATATTGTATTGCGCAGGCGCCGTGTCTTCGGAGACTTTCGGCGTCTCCTTTGTCTTCTGTACTGCGCAAGCGCTGTGGGGCGGACACTATCCGATGGGGGGACACTTCTCGTCAGAGCACCGCCGAGAACATAGCCGAGTGTACTTGGCTAGGCTCAGCTAGCTCCGCTCACAGTCACACCCAGTCCCTGTGTTATGTCCATCATAGGGCGGGACTGGGCGTGACTGTGAGCGGAGCTAACCGAGTACACTCGGTTATGTATGTATCTCGACAGCGCTCGCTCCTCCGCTCACAGTCAGCGGGGGATCGGCGGGGATCGGCGCATAACACGCACCCACGATTTTCCCCTGATTTTAAGGGGGAAAAAGTGCGTATTATACGCCGATAAATACGGATTTTGTACAATAACATATATGTACAGGTACTGACCACATATATTGTAAATGGAGTCTCCAGGACATCCACAGCATCCAGTGGGAGATCGGTCTTACTTGAAGAGAATGAGGTCCCCGATTTGATCGATTGGATCAACTTGGAACCTCCTCCAATGCCTACATTCAAAAAGAAATCTGATAAATTCCCACCATTGAATACCAACTCCAATGTGCTAGCCTTTGTCAAATTAGTAGGCACTGAGATATGCAAGATTAAAATCAATAAGTCTGACCAAGATAACTTATCAGGGGAGGAAAGATCAGCCCTTAAAGCACTTAAGGAACATCCGGGTATAACAATAAAGCCCTCCGATAAGGGGGGCAATATTGTTATTATGGATGTAGCAATTACTCTCGGTGGAGCTGCTAGTTTAAAGCGGGCTGTTACCGTCACCTTCGTTACCTCAATTTCACCGGAACCTGGTCTAGGGTCCCGTTGAGTTTAATACCAGACAATGTAGGCACCGCACACTTGAGTATTTTTTCCAATGCTTTAATAAACGCAACTGAAGGAAGTAGCAGGAAAGAGGTAGAAGAAGAGTTGCAGGGAAGTTCAAATATCTTTTCTTAGTGTAGTATTAGGAATTGGAATCTTGTAGATGAATGTACTCTCTTTTTAGAGCTGAATCTTTGCCTGCCTGGATAGGTTTCTCTCACTAACCTAGCAGCCAGTACGCAGCATGAACAAAAGTCTCTGCCACAGACTTGATTGGAATAGAAACCCGTACGATCCTCTGCCACAGGATGTAATGGTTTACGATGAATAGCCAACACAGCACTAGAACCTTTAAGCCGACCCGGCAGTACTATGCGGTAGGATTACTTTAGGATACGTCCGCCAACTGAGTCACCAGGCCCCTCTCCAGACCAGCACTCTGCATGATCCTTCCATGATGGGTCCTCCCCTGCGATCTTCTCAGTTGTCCAGCTTCTTCCCGTAGGACAGACAGCCCAGGACCATTCCCTTGCCACTGTGGTAGGCCCCAGACAGGCTTCTGGGCCCACCCACACGCTGCAGTAACGTGGGCCTCCCGGTCAGAGGACCACGAGGTAATACTCCTAGCACATACCTGTCGGCCAGGAGGGCCAGCAGGTGGAACAAAAACGAACCCTAAAACATGGCGCCTGGCCCATAAATACCCTTTCCCAGAATGCAACTCTGAGGACCACCTCCACCGAGTTATCTCCGGGACAGAGGAGCACTCATACGCTTCAACGTGTTGCCTTTCCAACACTGACCCATGGTGACAACGACACCGACAGGCACAGTGTGAAACTACATGCAACTCAGCCAAGCTGTAACAGAGACAAATCTGACTATGTATGAACAGATAACCCACTAAATTTACCTATAAGCAGTAGATTTAAAATCTACCAGCGCTACATGGACAACAAAAGGTATATCGACATGTGTATGAGAATTTTGGAAAACAAAAAATGGTATTACAAAATCAATGCAAACAAAATCGCCAAATTCAATCAGGAATTTTATTCCTTGGTTGGCTCTGCTTTTGAACAAAATATCATTACAAAGCCTGAATGGGAGTTTATCAGAACAAAACAACCCAAAATTCCAATGTTTTACGCCCTGCCAAAACTGCATAAATGTATTAAATGTCCCTCTGGTGGCATAAAACTGCATAAATGTATTAAATGTCCCTCTGGTGGCCTTACCTATAAGCAGTAGATTGAAAATCTACCAGCGCTACATGGACAACAAAAGGTATATCGACATGTGTATGAGAATTTTGGAAAACAAAAAATGGTATTACAAAATCAATGCAAACAAAATCGCCAAATTCAATCAGGAATTTTATTCCTTGGTTGGCTCTGCTTTTGAACAAAATATCATTACAAAGCCTGAATGGGAGTTTATCAGAACAAAACAACCCAAAATTCCAATGTTTTACGCCCTGCCAAAACTGCATAAATGTATTAAATGTCCCTCTGGTGGACCCATTGTGTCTGGGAATGGGTCGCTAACCGGGAATCTCAGCACTTTCATGGATGGGCATTTGCGCCCATATGTGATCAATCTCCCTAGCTATCTTCGGGACACTCTTCATCTACTGCAGATTTTGGATGGTTTAGGTGTTTCCTCCACGTCGATGTTGGTGGCCATCGACATAGAGGCATTATATAGCTCCATACCTCATGATAAGGGCCTAACTTGTATCAGACACATTATCTCTCAGGACAGTAAGTTCAATCGGAAAAGTGAATTTTTTTTGGGCTCCCTTGATTTCATCCTTCAACATAATCATTTCCCTTTCAATGGCTCCCACTTCCTCCAGGTACAGGGCGTTGCGATGGGGACTTTGTGCGCCCCATCGTACGCCAATCTGTACCTGGGGGAGTGGGAGTGGATGATTGACCAATCTGAGGCAATGGCCCCCTTTATGAGGAATATTGGTCTTTGGTACAGATTTACCAATGACGTTTTTCTCATATGGGAAGGCCTGCACGACCAGTTGGAATTGTTTCTGAACCAACTCAATATGAATAATTTTAACCTAACATTCACAATGACATGGAATAGATCTTCTATAACCTTTTTGGATGTCACGATCCATAAAGATTAAACGAGTCGCATTAGCAGCAGTCTCTACAAAAAATGCATGGTCGCATCTATCCTCTTCACTCAGTATCTAAGGATACATAGGAATTGTACTGACAATCTAACCTTCAAAAGGGAGGCTGATCTACTTAGGGAGAGATTACTCCTACGCGGTTATTCTAACTCTTGTCTCAAAAGGGCCTACAACAGAGCCTCATTGAGAACGAGAAATGATCTGCTATACAATCCCTCATCAAAAAATACAAAAACTAACCCTATCTTTATTATAACGAGGTTCTCTAATCAACATGAAACTTAAAAAAAATCACCAGCAAATACTGGCATGTCTTATCCATGGACCCAACCATAGGCCCATTTGTAAGTAAAAATCCATCATTCCCCTTCAAACGGGCAAGATCCCTCAAAGACCATTTGGTCTCCAGTGAATTTAACAATATGGGTCGACAAGATCCTTGCAAATTCCCAAGTACTTTTACCTGTGGTGGCTGCAACTATTGCCGCTAGATGAATACCGCACGGAATGTTACACTCCCCAATGGAGAACGATATTGCCCCAAACATCACGCCAACTGTCAGACAACAGATGTTGTGTATCTTCTTCTATGTGGTTGTTTTTGTTTTTATGTAGGCAAGACCATTCAGCCCTTTTGGCAACGTACCTACCGACACATCGTGTCAATGAAGACCTGCAATCCCAGCCTCCCACTGGGAAGATACGTCAGAGATTTACACAATGGGGTCACCCCCAAGATATCCTTCCTTATACTGGATAGGATGCACTCAGGAATACGGGGTGGAGATACCAACAAGCTACTTATGCAGTTAGAACAGAGGTGGATATTTCACCTCAATGTGACAAAACTACCTGGCCTAAATGGAACAATCTCATTCAGGCCCTTCCTGGAGGGTTTTTCCTCCAGAAGGATCTGAGTGGGAAGCCCTGGACTAACTAGGTTTTTCTGTAAGAAAAGGGAACCTCCTTCAGCTTTGCAGTGTCTTGCAGTGTAAAATAAAATTGGCTATTTAGGCTTTCTTTGAGAACATAATAATTCCTCTGCAGATCGGTGGGCTTAAATATACCCAGTGGTTTCTTTCAGCTGACTTTCCATCCTTCTAATTTTTGAATATTACGTGGGTGTTCAGTGTTTTCATTTTATTGTATGTACTTTATTCGGCCCCCTCTACTTCCGGCAGTCTGTTTGCATGGTTGCCATGCCAACGGACACCCCGGGTCTGCGCTGTGAGACGTTGACGCGGGACGACACCACCTATGCATCTTGGCGGCTCTGTCCTGCATGGAGCATCATGACGTAGACACGCCCAGTGACTTCCCACCCGGACATCGTTCTCCTTCTCCACCTTGGCAGCATGTGCGGGGGATGACGCCGCATGCCACTGCACTCAGGGGCCATTTACCCAATTCCTGCATATCCTTCTCTGCACCTCCCACCTAGAGCAGCGAACCTATCATAGGTCCGCTTCAGCTTAGGATTTAGGTATTTAAACAGTTGTATCCCAGTAAATCACTCCTGCCTGCAGCATACCACAGACCATAGGGATACTTGAGAAAATATTTTTAAAAAGTATTGGTACATTCTATGTAGAGACAGACACTTGTGCATGATTTTACCCAATAGACTGAAATTTATTTATAGGAGATCTCCGAATTTTGGTGATCATATTGTTAAAAAGATTTTGGATCCACCAAATGAATTGGGCCTAAGAATACATTTGAATGGCTTCTTTTCCTGTAAAAAATGTATCTGTTGTAGAACTGTTAGTACAATCAATAGGGGTATCACTAATGTGTCTAACATTGACAACGAAACATTTGATATTGATAAATTTATGACCTGTAATTCATCTTATGTGGTTTATCTCCTCTGGTGCCCATGCAGATTATATTATGTGGGTAGAACTAAACGACTATTAAAAGTCCGGGTGGCAGAGCACATAACCAACATAAAAAATGGCTATAAATATCATAGTATGTCCCTACATTTCAAAGAAAAACATCAACAGGATCCAACCTTGCTCCAATTCTGCGGTATTGATCATGTCTCCCCATCATGCCAATCGGGTTAGAGACCTTTCACAGAGAGAAACTAAATAGATCTTTCTTTTGAAAAGCCTCCACCCGAGAGGATTAAATATAGAACTGGACTTAAATTGCTTTATAAATAATTTTTGAAGATGAAATATATTCTTTTTTTCGGAAATCTTGTTTCACATAAAGTGGATAATTTAGAAGATCTTTTTTTATACTTCCCCTATTGGCAATATGTATATGTGTATATATATGTATATATATATATATATATATATATATATATATATATATATATATTTTTTAGAATTTATCTTTTTATATGCTCAGTTTGACTGGGAGATTGGCCACTTAGCTGCCTATAGAGGTGTTAGTGAATAAGCACCACATTTTTCAATTTAAAACGTTCACATTTTTCTTCAGCTTCTTTTCTTCTTTTTTTCTTTTCTCTATTTTCTTCTTTTTTTCTGTTTTTCTTTTTTACCAGTTTTTATATAATTTTTTAATATATTTTATATATTTTTTTATTTATTTACTATTTTTATTTTTATTATTATTTTATTATTTTTTTCATTTTTATTTTTATATATATTTCTTTATTTTTTTTTTATTATTTTTTTTTTTATGTTTTTATTTTATTCGACTTTTCTCCTATATATATATATATATATATATATATATATATATATATATATATATATATTTTTTTTTTCATTAATTTTAGGTCAAATTTAATGTGTGTTAGGCTAAATAATTCAACCCGCACTAAGTCACTTTATCAATTTTTTTAATTTTTTAAGCATTGCTATTCAAACATGAAATGCTATTTAATATTGGCTGTAGGTTAAATACTACAATTTATACGATATTGTTTTATCATTGTTTACTGCTATTACAAACGTTCATCTAGCACCAAACACTCTTCCCCATTGATACAATATTCGCGGGCATTATAGCACTGCTTATGGGGTTGATTTTAGGGTGATAGAAGCCCAAAATGATACTATGTGGTTAATTTATTTGTAACCTTGTAATATGTGTTCATCAAATGTATTTTGGAGGTCTTTGTGCAGAAGCACCTGTTGCATTGTGCTTACTGGGACATGGGATGCGCACATGCGCTCTAGTTTTACTTTCGTCAGCAATTGACATTAGGATTTAAAAGGGAGGGTTGCCGTGCCGTACAGCCAACCCTGTGAAGAAGTCAAACGTGATGAAACATGTCGGAGGCGGGGCTGTACGGACACCTATCATCCCAGAGACACTTGTGAGGTGTTGCGCTGAGCTGTCAGTGTTATCCGTGGGACGGCGGGATCTCCTCGCGCTGCTGAGGATCCAAAGAGGGGACAAGGGTGAGGTTAACTCTGCATCCCGGGTCCGCCGTGACCACTTAGTAACATCACAGCCATAACACTACCTGTTCATGCTTGGTTTTTATTTTATCATGTGAGTACAATGATTGAGGATTTGATAGCAGTCTTTCAATAAATGTTTATACGCTATCACACTATGGGAAGCATTATTATTTCTTTCATGTGGTTATGATGGATGAGTGCTGCTGACTTAAGGACATCTTCTGCTGCAACACAGTCTCATTTGTTTGATTAGCCCCTGGGGGTTACATTCCTGCTTATTTGCCGAGCATGAGAGTGCAAGGCATATCTTTCCGGTGAGTGCGGCTCCATTAGAGTGGATCACGGTCACGGAGGGTGTGGTGGAAGAAAATTCATTGCATGAAAACGTTTTTTTCATTCACTTTACTGGCACTTAATATTTGTTACAAGGACTTGGTTTCACTGATTTTTCGTTCAGCTCTCTTTTGTTAATTACTGATTTTTTATGAAATATTGTCACTATTTATATCTTTAATTGTTCATTTGTATGTCACTGTGTGATTACTGTATTCCCCACCTACAAAGGGGAGGGTTTATTTGATCACCATCATTCACATTTAATTTGCTTGATATTATTTATTTTGGTTGATATTATTTATATCATTTATTTACATATATTTTTCTTCATCAGCAAAGAGAAGGTTAACACTTTCCCTGTTTATAGATTCACTGTTATTTCTATTTGCGATTTAGCGCCACTACTTCTATTTTGAAGACTGTTTCCTTTATACTTGAGAGCAAGCTTGGTAAGTTTTTCCTGCTGAAAAAATACTTTGGTTACCATGTGCAGATGGACTCGGCATCGGATCGGGGAATTCACATCCCCCTTTTCTTTATGTTTGATCTTTTCAGATCTTTGAAGCCTGATGTATCAAAAGGAGGTTATATCACAGCCTTCATTACATCTTTAAACTGATCCCACAAGCACAGTCTCTCCTTCAACTTGTTTGTCTCTTGATCTGTGGTGATATACACTGCGAGTCAGGATTTGGGGTATGTTTTTAAATTTACTCTAATTTGTGGTTCTGGGTTTCGTGCAGTCTTTACATATACCTACTAAATTCGAATTAATGCAAATAAATATAGTTTTTCTTATACGGCAACTGTTTTATTTTGATTTTCTCTAGTGACTGGGAGAGGCGACCAGCCAGCTCCCCGGAATTGGTTCTGGTTCACCCTCTTTGCGGAGGGAGGACGTGTCTCATTGGGGGTGCCCCTTGTGGAACTGTTGTGGCTGCTGGGGACTACTGTCCACTTGGGGGACCAAGTATCCATCTTAGGAGACCCTCCTTGTCTCCTGGTCCCTTTCCTTCTTTCTTTCATCCCTCCCTGTCCCTTTTTCCCTGGCCTCTGTGGAGCTGTGTCCTGGAGAGTCCATTCACAATATATGTGGTCAGTACCTGTACATATATTTTATTTTACAAAATGTATTTTTATGTACTTTATCAATTAGGCTATGCTTGCTGAAGATTTAACAACCTTTCATTGTATTGCATATGCTCATAAATGTTGTCCTTCTCTCTCCCTTTCTTATTTGCTCTAAACTTTAAACTTAAAATTCATCGTGACCAAACTTTCCCACCCTGAAGAAGAGGTTTACCTTCAAATTACCTCGAAACATTGGGTTATTTCTATTGTCTATTACATTTATTTCAATAGAAATGGTTTATGTCTCATGTTTAAATCTAACATCCGCTAATGTGCATCCATTTTAGATATGTAAATCTGGTATATTTCATAGTCATCAATTTTATATTTTTTCTAAAATAAATATAATATATTTTAAAGAATATTTTTTCCTACCTTTTTATCAACATCAAGTGCTAGTGACCCAATTTAAAGTCCCATTAGAGGATCCACACTCTTTTTGAGTGATTTCTTCCACATTACTAGGGATGTTGGCTCACTAACAATCTAATTTCATACTGGGGTGACACCATTTCTTTATATTTAAATACTGTGAGGCATCAAAAGTCTAGATGGGATGGCAATGGGGTTGGGTTTGGATGGTGTATGTTTGAAGTATAAAAGGACTGGAGAGCACAGGTGCAAAGCTGCTGAGCAGTCATGAATGCTTAGAGCTCCGCTGTCACCGGGACGAAAACGGCCTTCTATCGACAAGTCACGGTCGAATACTGCATTAATACGGTAACCCACTTATTACTGAGACTACGGGGCACAACTACATATAATGTTTAGCGGGAAAAAGACAAAACTTAAACAGCCAGCAGGCAAAGAAAAGCTGACAAGAAATGCTCCTAATATGACAGCAGCACAATCTTCCCGCTCTGCATTACCTCAGAGATAGTCACAAAGGGGGAACTCTGCCTATTCTTCCTCACAACTTGCTGACTCTGACCTTGATTATGGATTAACACCAATATCTCTACAGAATATTCCTAATAACTCGGATATTCTTACTCAGTTTGAACGTGTTTTACAAAAAGCCCTCCAAAATACCTCAGACACAATAACAGAAAAACTGACAAGGGAAATTCGTGAGGTAGGGCGCCGCACATTTATCTTAGAACACAAAATGGAGGATATAAATGATATCACTAATACTCATACTGACGAGCTAGAAGCCTTGAAAGAAGAAAATTTTACTCTACACGCACGTCTGGAAGATTTCGAAAATAGAGCCAGGAGATCCAACCTGCGACTTCATTTAAGCAGAAGTTAATCAATCTTTTGTAAAATAATAATTGTTACCAGACTTTATTACTCCAATATCATTCTTTAGGTTTAGTTTAGTAAATGCAATGCCCTTTTTTATAAGTGCATGATGTAATGCAAAGTTATAGAAACATATCTCTATTACATTATCCTAATAATAGCTATTATATTATTAGTGACTTGTATTATTTTATTATTGTTTGTATAGCCTTTGAGGAGGCTGCCTTTGTCCCGGAGACAATCCACTGCACCTCTCAATAGATCCTCGAGTAGCCGGACTTACTGACCGGACTCTCTTTGAATCATTTGTACCCACCGGTTGGTGATATTTCACCACCCCTTGGATACTAGCTCCATATAGGAGCTATTTTCCTCTTTATTTAAAAACAACTTCTCATCTACTGCTCTAAAACAGGAATTTTACTTATTCTACTTGTCCTATTCATCCCCCTTTATTCTTTTTACCCATCCTTTCCTGCCCCCCCCCCTTTTTTTTTTTTCTATTGTGTTTTGTTTTTTTGTTTTTTCTCGCCCCTCCAGAGTATAACCTTCTTGGATATTATCACAATAAGAATCCCTAATACCTTTATTCAAAAATGTCTTTAAATGTACTAACACTTATGCCGCGTACACACGGTCGGACTTTCTATCCTACTTGGTCCGGCACACTTTCTGACGGACTTTGTCTGCCAGGTGCGCCGGACTTTAAAACGGACGGACTTGCCCACACACGACCGGACTTTGCGGCGGGCTAAGTCCGCCCGTCTTTCCGACGGACTTTCGCCGGATATAGCGGACTTTCAGAATGAACGGACTTGCCCACACACGGACAAGTCCGTTCATTTTGAACGTGACTCAGGTGCGACGGGACTAGCAAAGGATGTCAATCTTGCCGCTTTTATCGGCGAGATTGACACCTTGCGAGCCCCGTCGCGGGTCATACCAGGCCCTTAGGTCTGGTATTGATTATAAAGGGAACCCCCTACGCCGAAAAAACGGCGTGGGGTCCCCCCTAAAATCCATACCAGACCCCGATCCGAGCACGCAGCCTGGCCGGTTAGGAAAGGGGTGGGGACGAGTGAGCGCCCCCCCCTTCCTGAACTGTACCAGGCCGCATGCCCTCAACATGGGGGGGTGGGTGCTTTGGGGGAGGGGGGCGCCCTGCGGCCCCCCCACCCCAAAGCACCTTGTCCCCATGTTGATGAGGACAAGGGCCTCTTCCCGACAACCCTGGCCATTGGTTGTCGGGGTCTGCGGGCGGGGGGCTTATCGGAATCTGGGAGCCCCCATTAATAAGGGGCCCCCAGATCCCGGCCCCCCACCCTATGTGAATGAGTATGGGGTACATGGTACCCTTACCCATTCACCTAGGGAAAAGTGTAATTAATAAAACACTACACAGGTTTTTAAAATATTTTATTAAACAGCTCCGGGGGGGGATCATCCTCCGGCTTCGGGGGTCTTCTTCCGGCTTCGGGGATCCCTCCGGTTCATCTTCTCCCGGCGTCCAGTTGGTTCTTCTCCGCTCTCTTCTCCCGGTGTTCCAGTTCTTCGGCCGGCTCCTCCGCTGTCTTCAGGTAGCTCTCTTGCCAGCGGAGGTCCGGACTTCTGGGCTTCTGGTCTTCTCAACTCCAGATGTTGACACAACGCTCTCTCCGGCTTGACTGCTCTCCGAGGGCTGCGTTGTGACTTATATAGGCGGAGACCCCGCCCCCTTTTGATGTCACAGTCCCTGGGCATGCTGGGACTGTGACGTTTTAGGGGCGTAGTCAACATCACCCAGTGACCACACCCCCTAAAACGTCACAGTCCCAGCATGCCCAGGGACTGTGACATCAAAAGGGGGCGGGGTCTCCGCCTATATAAGTCACAGCGCAGACCTCGGAGAGCAGTCCAGCCGGAGAGAGCGTCGTGTCAACATCTGGAGAAGAGAAGCCCAGAAGCCCAGAAGTCCGGACCTCCGCTGGCAAGAGAGCTACCTGAAGACAGTGGAGGAGCCGGCCGAAGAACTGGAACACCGGGAGAAGAGAGCGGAGAAGAACCAACCGGACGCCGGGAGAAGATGAACCAGAGGGACCCCCGAAGCCGGAAGAAGACCCCCGAAGCCGGAGGAAGATCCCCCCCCCCGGAGCTGTTTAATAAAATATTTTAAAAACCTGTGTAGTGTTTTATTAATTACACTTTTCCCTAGGTGAATGGGTAGGGGTACCATGTACCCCATACTCATTCACATAGGGTGGGGGGCTGGGATCTGGGGGCCTTCTTATTTAAGGGGCTCCCAGATTCCGATAAGCCCCCCGCCCGCAGACCCCGACAACCAACGGCCAGGGTTGTCGGGAAGAGGCCCTTGTCCTCATCAACATGGGGACAAGGTGCTTTGGGGTGGGGGGGCCGCAGGGCGCCCCCCTCCCCCAAAGCACCCAACCCCCCAAGTTGAGGGCGTGCAGCCTGGTACGGTTCAGGAGGGGGGGTGCTCGCTCGTCCCCATCCCCTTTCCTGACCGGCCAGGCTGCGTGCTCGGATCGGGGTCTGGTATGGATTTTAGGGGGGACCCCACGCCGTTTTTTCGGCGTAGGGGCTTCCCTTTATAATCCATACCAGACCTAAGGGCCTGGTATGACCCGTACTCGCCGCAATAGGAAAATTTGTTTTTCCTATTGCAGCGAGCGCGAAATGCAATACCCTGCCCTCGCGTCGTATCTGGTCCGTCGGACCAGCATACACACCAGCGGGCTTTCCGTCGGACCAGCACACAGACGAGCGGACTTTCCGCCCGAAACGGAGTCCGACGGAAAGATTTAAAACATGTTTCAAATCTTGGTCCGGCGGGCTTTTGGGAAAAAGTCCGCCGGAAAAGTCCGCCGGAGCCTACACACGGGCGGATTGTCCGGCACACTCTGGTCCGCCGGACCAAGTATGCCGGAAAGTCCGACCGTGTGTACGCGGCATTAATGTCCAGGGTCTCAACTCCCCACCAAAACTAACAAAAGCCTTTCATTCCTTTTCTTCACTTTCTGCACATGTAATATGTCTGCAGGAAACACACTTCTCTACACAGTCTTCCCCTAAATTTATAAGTCGCCAATACCCACAAGTCTATATGGCCTCGGCCACTACAAAACAAAGAGGAGTGCTGATTGCATTTCATAACACAACCCCCTTCACTTTACATAGAGAAATAAAAAATCCTGAGGGTCGCTATATAATCCTTACAGGTCTCCTGTTAGATAATGAAATAACTATAGTTTCTTACTATGCTCCCAACAGAAATCCTCATTTGTTCCTCTCACACTTGTTCTCAGTAGTTGAATCTCATAAAAAAGGTACCCTCATGATGTGTGGAGACTCAAATCAAGTTTTACACCCAATTTTAGACAAATCCCCTACACCACTACAACCTCAACGCCTTAATTTCAGACAACTCCTTGAACAACATTCTCTTATTGACTCTTGGCGTGAACAAAACCCTAGAAGAAAAAAATACACTTACTATTCCCATCCCCACAAAACATTTTGTCGTATAGACCACCAATTCGTCCACATTGGCACGTTACCACAAATACATAATTCCTTAATCATCCCATGCGCATGGTCAGACCACAATGCGGTCATGACGTCCTTCTCATCCTTGATCCCGAGGCCTAGCCATAGATCCTGGACTATAAATGATAATTTATTAGTTGACCCAACATACCGTCTAAAAATAGAAACAGCCATACAAGATTACATCGCTAATAATTTACCAACAGATACTAATCCACTGAATCTATGGGAAGCTCTTAAACCTTCCATTAGAGGAGTCTGTATCAGCCAGTCGTCTTACCGACGTAAATTGAAACAGCAAATGCAAAACAAATTAGTGGAAGCTTATTATAAAGCCTCTGAAATTTTCCAAAATTTGCCCTCTCAAACTACAAAGCTAGACTATGATAAAGCAAAGTTGGAGCTTGATCTTTTTTTAACAGACTCAGCTATACAGATTCTTCGCAAAACTAAACATACAATATATATGAAAGCTAATAAGCCAACCACATTCTTGGCATTAACTCTACGCAGAGCAGACCACATTCCGAAACCAATTCGGCTACAAATCACCAAAAACTATTTTTCTAGTAATCCACAGAAAATTATCAATGAGTTCCGTAGGAAACTCAAAGATTTATACCAAAATACACAAACATTCGACTCAACAAAATTAGACGCATTGTTATCTTCTATTCTTCTCCCAACCCTTTCTGTTACCCAACAAGAAACTTTAGATAAGCAGATCACTAATATGGAAGTCATATCAGCAATAAAATCCCTAAAATTGCATAAACGCCCAGGCCCTGATGGATACTCAGCCACATTTTATAAACACTTTCCTACACTACTAGCCCCACTTATGACAAACGCATTTAATTCTCTATTAGAAGGCTGTGCCTTTAACACGGAATCCCTACTAGCTTCAATATCCATGATTCCAAAACCGCATGCAGATGACACGCAGATCATGGTCCAATTACAGACCAATCTCAATCCTTAATATAGACATAAAAATATTAGCAAAGATTCTATCTAATAGACTTAATTCAATTATTGGCACATTAATTCACATTAATTCATAAAGACCAAACGGGTTTCATACCTTTCAGACAAGCAGGTGATAACATACGGCGTGCTACCCTACTGGCTCATATGGCCAGGTCTCGCAAAATCCCTGCCTGTTTCCTCTCTATCGATATACAAAAGGCGTTTGACACTCTGTCATGGTCTTATCTTAAAGCCATTCTTCATAAATGGGGATTTGGTGAGCGGTTCCAGGGATGGATTTCCTCTCTTTATCATAATCCAAAAGCGTATATAACCTATTCAGGTTACCGCTCAGACCCCTTTAATATTGAAAGAGGAACCAGGCAGGGATGTCCATTATCCCCTCTTCTATTCTCCTTGGCTATTGAGCCCCTAGCTCAACTTATTAGATCCAATATAAATATAAAAGGACTTGAATTAGGTGGTCACCAACATAAGTTATGTTTATTTGCCGATGACGTCTTAGTATTTCTTACTTCGCCCCTACTATCAGCTCCAAACCTCATTGAAATTCTTACAAAATTCGGTAAAATATCTGGTCTTAAGATAAATCAGCAAAAATCAAAAGCCCTAAATATATCGTTATCACCTGTTTTACAGAAACAGTTACAAGACTCCCTTCCATTTACATGGTCAACAACACATTTACCATATTTAGGGATCTCACTAACGGCTAATCCAGCTGACCTATACTCTGCAAATTATCCTCCCATGCTAACTCAATTATCAACCTTACTGAGAAAATGGTCTTCTTTACCGTTAGCATGGATGGGTAGAATCACAGTAGTAAAAATGTCCATATTGCCTAAAATCCTATACCTGTTCCGTGTACTTCCTATAAACGTTCCGGCTTATTTTTTCCGAATACTACAACGCAAATCAGCCCAATTTATTTGGGGCAAACTTAAACCACGATTACCACAAAATACACTACATATGGCCCGAACCTGTGGAGGTTTGGGTGTTCCAAATTTCTCAAAATACTATTATGCTTCTCAATTAGCACAAATTATTAAATACCATGCCACTAAAGAAATCCCTCTTTGGGTAACTATAGAATCGGTGGAATGTGATCCTCTTTCTATATCAAATCTGTTATGGCTTTCACCACCCCAACGACGTTCAATAACAAATCTAGTCACAAAACATAGCCTCTCAATATGGGATAGACTTAAATTCCGTTTTGGTCTCCAATCTAGACTAAACCCTCTCCTCTCCTTTCTAAACAACCCGTCCTTCTACCCAGCTTGGACTTTACCTTCCTCCTTTAAAGCTTGGATAAATGTGGGTCTTACACGAGTTCATCACTTCTACGACTCTGATAAACTTATTTCATTTCCTACAATAAGCAAGACACACAACATACCCAGTAATGAAACATTTAGATTCTTACAAATTAAAAACTTTTTATCCCAAAACATCCCCACAAACTTGACAACTCCAGAATATACTTCATTTGAACGATCATATATGTCAGATCCACACAGACGAGGACTTATCTCTGACATATATACTCAACTACTTTCACAAACAAATTCCTCTCCCCCGTCTTATACTACCAAATGGGAAGCTGATTTAAACCTTCCTCCAGACTCACTGGATTGGTCACAAATCTGGAAATCTACAAAATCAGCCAAACCCAACATAGTTGCCCTAGAAACAAATTATAAAGTTCTTACCAGGTGGTATTTAGTGCCAGCACGTATATCAAAATACCTTCCCCAATACCCCCCTCACTGTTTTCGTGGATGCAGCGACATTGGTACACATCTGCATATTTGGTGGACTTGTCCAATAGTCCAAACATATTGGTCAAAAATATTTCAAATTCTCTCTACAATGTTTGAAACCACATTACAACCGGATCCATTGGTAGCCCTCCTAAATAATAAGCCACGAAACATAACTCAACGTCAATTTAAACTTTTACTATATGTCACAACAGCTGCAAAACAATCGATAGCAAAAGCCTGGAAAACCAATAAGCTTTGTGACATATCTGTAAAACAACGTGTAACTCAAGCTATGATCCATGCTAAAATGGAGGCAATCATACTTGATAAACTGGACAAATTTGAATCTCTTTGGCTTCCATGGATAACACACATACTACCACCGGATTTGAACTATTCACTTCTTATAACCTAATGAGATCTACCACCTTCACGGTCTATATTATTACATGTTCCCATAAATATTTAACACTCGCTTCTCTCTGGAGACCCCAAATTCCCTCCATAACCATTTCAGATCCCACCACATATTCCCACTTATTAAATTTTATTTTTAGTAATGTATAATAATAAAATATGTCTTTATCTATTTCTATTAAATTATTATTTGGTTAGGCAAACTATGTCTTTTTCGGATTCAAACTATCTATACCTTTGATGGGGATGCTTTGGAGGGACACCCATACACCCGGTATATGCCGGGCCAAATAGCCGGACCTTGGCCCTGGTTGTTTGGGTGTCTCTCTAGGTCATCTCATTAATACCCAATTTATCTAATTTAGTTGCATTTTATGTCTCACTATTGTGACATATTGTATTTTTTTTTTATATATATATTTATCTACTTACTTATTTATTTATTTTTCCAATTACAAAAGCTCTATTAATTATTATAACCATATAATTCAGGTATGCACACTGGATAATAGATTTTCTTACTGATTTCTACAAGATAACTTAAGTATTATTAAGTTATTATTGAAAAGTTCCTTTTCCTCATATTTTGTAACCTTACATAAATTTAAAACCAGTACTGTAAAATTGTATTGTTGTATTCTCAATAAATTATTTGAAAAGGAAAGGAAGTATAAAAGGACTGAACGAGTCCAAGAGCTCTCTCTCTGTCTCTGAGCCGCATGGCTCTATCAACCATTTTGAACCAAATGGCTCCCTCTCTACCATTTTCAGTCCAGCCGAGGAGACCATGCGATAAGTATCTTTGATGTTCTGAATAAGATAATGAAAATAGATCAAGGTAATCAATGAATCAATTGGGTATATTGGGATGGACATCCTAAAAATAGTGAGTAGGTGAGGTGTCTAACAATAAAAGAAGAACTGCTGAGGATAAACAAGTGACAATTGTGAATAAGTGGTAATGTGGTAGGCATAGTGAGAGAGGTCAGAATTATAATGATCAAAGAAGATGAGAGGTGAAGGCTACAACATCATACAATGTATAGGGTGGAAAAGAGTGGGTGAACAGATGCCAGACAGGGATGGCATGGGGAGGGGGGGGGGAGGTGGTGTACATGACAGTGGGTAAATGGGAAGGAGGGGGAAAAAAGGGGATGGAATTGGGAAACAATGGGTGGATAAGGACAAAGGGGCAAGGAGGGGGAAGGGGGAGGGGGGAGGGAGAGAGGATGAAGAAAATAGGGAGGAGTGTGAGATAAGAAGTGATTAAGAGGCATAGTAATACCTAGTAGTATTGTAAAAGTTGTAAGGGTTCCCGGGGGAGGCATCGCTGACGGAGCCAGTGCATGTCCGTAGCCAAGAGCGATAACATAAGGGACTATAGGCACATAGTGGAGGCAGGATAGGGCCATTCCACCTATGCCCGGAGTACCTATAGAGAAAAGAAGCGGTATAAGGTATCAGTGCCTAAAATTAAGGGACTGCAACATGGTAATAGTGAGGCAGAAGGACTTACAATGAGCTGGCTATGGCACGTAATCCCGGGGACCGAACATCAGAATTAGGGATGAGCTTCGTGTTCGAGTCGAACCCATGTTCGACTCGAACATCGGCTGTTCGACCGTCCGTCGAATTGCGAACGATATGGGCCGTTCGCGCCAAATTCGTGTGGCGCGTCACGGCCCATAATTCACTGCGGCATCGCAGTGCATTGCTGGCTGATGATTGGCCAAGCATGCACTATGACCCGCATGCTTGGCCAATCACAGCGCCGTCAGTAGAGAGAGCTGTAATTGGCCAAAGCCAGGGTGGCTTTGGCCAATTATGGCTCAGGGGATTTAGTACACACCCCACACTATATAAGGCCGCCTGCACGGCGGCCCTGTGTAGTGTGTGTTCCGGTGTGCTGAGAGATAGAGAGAGAGAGAGACAGTGTCATTTGATTTGAGTTAGATAGATTAGGCAGAACAGTCAGTCAGTTAGCTGCACTTACAGTGTATTGTGTATATATATGCATCCCAGGTGTTGCATATATATATATACACTGTATTCAGTTTAGCTAGATCCGTTCCTGTTATCTTCTATCTAGACTATTTAGTGCAGTGTGTCCTGCTCACAGTGTTCAGCTAGATCCGTTCCTGCTATTTACATTCAGTGCAGTGCGTCCTGCTCACAGTGTTCAGCTAGATCCGTTCCTGCTATTTACATTCAGTGCAGTGCGTCCTGCTCACAGTGTTCAGCTAGATCCGTTCCTGCTATTTACATTCAGTGCAGTGCGTCCTGCTCACAGTGTTCAGCTAGATCCGTTCCTGCTATTTACATTCAGTGCAGTGCGTCCTGCTCACAGTGTTCAGCTAGATCCGTTCCTGCTATTTACATTCAGTGCAGTGCGTCCTGCTCACAGTGTTCAGCTAGATCCGTTCCTGCTATTTACATTCAGTGCAGTGCGTCCTGCTCACAGTGTTCAGCTAGATCCGTTCCTGCTATTTACATTCAGTGCAGTGCGTCCTGCTCACAGTGTTCAGCTAGATCCGTTCCTGCTATTTACATTCAGTGCAGTGCGTCCTGCTCACAGTGTTCAGCTAGATCCGTTCCTGGTATTTACATTTAGTGCAGTGCGTCCTGCTCACAGTGTTCAGCTAGATCCGTTCCTGCTATTTACATTCAGTGCAGTGCGTCCTGCTCACAGTGTTCAGCTAGATCCGTTCCTGCTATATACATTTAGTGCAGTACGTCCTGCTCACAGTGTTCAGCTAGATCCGTTCCTGCTATTTACATTCAGTGCAGTGCGTCCTGCTCACAGTGTTCAGCTAGATCCGTTCCTGGTATTTACATTTAGTGCAGTGCGTCCTGCTCACAGTGTTCAGCTAGATCCGTTCCTGCTATTTACATTCAGTGCAGTGCGTCCTGCTCACAGTGTTCAGCTAGATCCGTTCCTGCTATTTACATTCAGTGCAGTGCGTCCTGCTCACAGTGTTCAGCTAGATCCGTTCCTGTTATCTTCCTACTGACAGGCAGGCTTGTCTGGTTACAGTATATAAAGCTACCTGAAGAAAATTACAGGTGTTCTTTTTGATCCTATTAGTACCACGGTCAGGCAGCTAGACTATTTACATTTAGTACAGTGTGTCCTGCTCACAGTGTTCAGCTAGATCCGTTCCTGTTATCTTCCTACTGACAGGCAGGCTTGTCTGGTTACAGTATATAAAGCTACCTGAAGAAAATTACAGGTGTTCTTTTTGATCCTATTAGTACCACGGTCAGGCAGCTAGACTATTTACATTTAGTACAGTGTGTCCTGCTCACAGTGTTCAGCTAGATCCGTTCCTGTTATCTTCCTACTGACAGGCAGGCTTGTCTGGTTACAGTATATAAAGCTACCTTAAGAAAATTACAGGTGTTCTTTTTGATCCTATTAGTACCACGGTCAGGCAGCTAGACTATTTACATTTAGTACAGTGCGTCCTGCTCACAGTGTTCAGCTAGATCCGTTCCTGCTATATACATTTAGTGCAGTACGTCCTGCTCACAGTGTTCAGTTAGATCCGTTCCTGTTATCTTCCTACTGACAGGCAGGCTTGTCTGGTTACAGTATATAAAGCTACCTGAAGAAAATTACAGGTGTTCTATCCCAGCTTAGTGCAGCTACAGGCCATTAGTATGTCTGGAAGGCCAAGAAGGAGAGGCAGACAGTCACAAGCCAATAAGAGAGGGCAAGCAGGCTCTGTGTCTAGTGCTGGTCGTGGAGACGGTGCATCCTCATCAGCACGTGGCCATGGGACACGCTTGGCCTTTTTTTCGGCAGCTGGCCGTGTTGAGCCGCAACATGTGGAAGACTTGGTCGAGTGGATGACCAAGCCGTCCTCATCCTCCTCATCCTCTCTCACCCATGCCCAGGGTGCTTTGTCTGGCAAAGCAGCGGCCTCTTCCCTCAGCTCAATGTCATCAGTGACTCCTTCCCTAGCTCCACCATGTCCTCATGAGGATTCCCTCGAACTGTTTGACCACAGTGTTGGGTACATGCTCCAGGAGGATGCCCAGCGTTTGGAAGGCTCTGATGATGATACTGAGCTCAATGAAGGCAGTAACATGAGCACGGACAGAGGGGGTGCCCAAGAAGGACAGCAATCTGGCAGTCATGCTCCCCCTGCTGCAGCATACTGCCAGGTTTGCTCCAGTGATGAGGAGGGAGGGGATGATGAGGTCACTGACTCAACGTGGGTGCCTGATAGGAGAGAGGAGGAGGAGGAGGAGGAGGAGGTGGCACATCACCAACTAGGCAGGATGCCCTCCAGGGGCCAGCCTAAGGGCAGCACATTGACTGCATCACACCCCAAAGCTCCACATGTGCAGGGCGCTGCAGTCTCTGCGCGTTATTCAAAAAGTTCTTTGGTGTGGGCCTTTTTTGAGACGAGTGCATCAGATCGCACCGCTGCTATTTGCAACATATGTCTCAAGCGTATCTCGCGTGGCCAAAACATCTCCCGCTTGGGTACCACATGCTTGACCAGACATATGTTGACCTGCCATGCAGTTCGTTGGCAAGCGTATCTGAAAGACCCACACCAAAGAACAAAGAGGATCTCTCCTTGCTCCTCATCAGCTGAGATTTCCAACCCCACTAGACCTTCAGTCCTCTCTGAGACCTGCAGTGAGAGGAATGAAGGTGTAGAATTAGGTGTGTCACAGCCAAGTACTTGTGGGCAATCTGCTTTTGGTACACCGACGTCAGATTGTACCAGGCAAATTTCCCTGCCCCAGCTGCTGCACCGCCGAAAGAAGTTTGCTCCCAGCCATCCACATGCCCAGCGGTTGAATGCTAGCTTGGCAAAATTGCTAGCACTTCAACTGCTGCCTTTTCAGTTGGTAGACTCTGCCCCCTTCCGTGAGTTTGTGGAATGTGCGGTTCCTCAGTGGCAGGTACCCAAACGCCACTTTTTCTCACGGAAGGCGATTCCGGCTCTCTACCGGCATGTGGAAGGCAATGTCCATGCCTCGCTGGACAGGGCGGTCAGCGGTAAGGTGCATATTACCGCTGACTCATGGTCCAGCAGGCATGGACAGGGACGTTACTTAAGTTTCACGGCGCATTGGGTGACTCTGCTGGCAGCTGGGAAGGATGCAGGACAAGGTGCAGTAGTGTTGGAGGTTGTTCCGCCACCACGCCTCCAAAATGCTGATTGTGACACACCTCTCTCCTCCACCCCCTCCTCTTCTTCTTCCTCCATGGCCTCTTCCTCGGAACCAGCGGTGCTCCGTAGGCGTTCAAGGGGCTACGCAAGTACACAGGCCAAAAGATGCCATGCGGTGCTTGAGCTGGTGTGCTTGGGGGACAGGAGCCACACTGGGGCAGAGGTTCTGTCAGCTCTGCAGGGGCAGGTTCAGAGGTGGTTGACGCCACGCCAACTTAAGGCAGGAATGGTGGTTTGCGACAATGGCACCAACCTCCTCTCTGCCCTCCGACAGGGACAACTGACCCATGTGCCCTGTTTGGCTCACGTCCTTAACTTGGTGGTGCAGCGGTTCTTGGGCAGGTACCCGGGCTTACAGGATGTCCTGAGGCAGGCCAGGAAAGTCTCTGTGCATTTCCGCCGGTCATATAATGCCAGTGCTCGGCTGACGGACCTCCAAAAGGAGTTTAACCTGCCCAAGAACCGCCTAATCTGTGACATGCCCACCAGGTGGAACTCGACGTTGGCCATGCTGCAGCGGCTGCACACGCAGCAGAGGGCCATCAATGAGTACCTGTGCGACTATGGCACCAGGACAGGGTCAGGGGACCTTGGTTTTTTTTCCCCACGCCAGTGGGCCATGATCAGGGATGCATGCACTGTCCTGTCACCATTCGAGGAGGCCACGAGGATGGTGAGCACTGACAGTGCATGCATCAGTGACACTGTCCCCCTTGTCCACCTGTTGGAGCACACGCTGCGTGGAATAATGGACAGGGCACTTGAGGCAGAACAGAGGCAGGAAGAGGAGGACTTCCTTAGCTCTCAAGGCCCCCTTTATCCAGACAGTGTTCCTGCGTGCCCGCCGATCACACAGGAAGAGGACGAGGAGGAGGAGGAGGAGGAGGAGGAAGATTGTGTCAGTATGGAGGTGGAGCCTGGCACTCAGCATCAGCAGTCTTTAAGGGATCAGTCCCAAGGAACACATGGACTTGTACGTGGCTGGGAGGAGGTGGCTGCGGACGTTGTTGTCCTTAGTGACCCAGAGGACTCCGGACCGAATGCCTCAGCAAACCTACGCTGCATGGCCTCCCTGATCCTGCAAAGCCTGCGTAAGGATCCTCGTATTCGTGGTATCAAGGAGAAGGACCAATACTGGCTGGCAACCCTCCTTGATCCACGTTACAAGGGTAAGGTTGCGGACCTTATCTTGCCATCGCAGAGGGAGCAGAGGATGAAACATCTTCGGGAGGCCTTGCAGAAAGGTCTGTGCAACGCGTTCCCAGAGACTGGGAGGTTACAAACTCCTGTTTCTGGACAACGTGTTGCTGAGGCTTCGGTCAGTCAAAGAAGGAGCGGTGGAGAAGGTGGCCGTCTGACCGATGCGTTCAGACAATTTTTTGGTCCGCAGCCCCAAGGTATGATCGGTTCCAGCAACCATCGCCAGCGTCTGTTTTACATGGTGCAGGAATACCTAGGGGCAAGATCAGACTTGGACACCTTTCCCACCGAAAATCCTCTGGGTTACTGGGTCTTGAGGATGGATCACTGGCCAGAGCTTGCACAGTATGCAATTGAGCTACTGGCCTGTCCTGCATCCAGCGTTCTTTCGGAACGTACATTCAGTGCTGCTGGAGGCGTGGTAACCGATCACAGGGTGCGTCTGTCCACTGACTCGGTCGATCGGCTGACCTTCATAAAAATGAATCAGTCTTGGATCACCACCAGCTACCAAGCACCTGATGCTGATGTAACTGAATAATTTTTTTCAGATCCCTTCAAAGACTGCCTATGCTGATGCTGAGTGATTATCCCTGAGTAATTATCCTCTTCCTCCTCAATCATCACGCTGATAGCTTGTAAGAACATTTTTGGTTCTGGGCGCCACCACCAGTGCCTAAGGCCCAATTTTTCTGCCCCTGTCTAACAGGGGCGTGAAATTACAATTTTTGATGCAATACTTTGCAGCAGGGCTCGTTCCTGCGTTCCAACTAGAGTGTCTGTGAGGGGTTGCAGTGTTGTGGCACCAGCACCAGTGCCTAAGGCCCAATTTTTCTGCCCCTGTCTAACAGGGGCGTGAAATTACAATTTTTGATGCAATACTTTGCAGCAGGGCTCGTTCCTGCGTTCCAACTAGAGTGTCTGTGAGGGGTTGCAGTGTTGTGGCACCAGCACCAGTGCCTAAGCCCAATTTTTCTGCCCCTGTCTAACAGGGGCGTGAAATTACAATTTTTGATGCAATACTTTGCAGCAGGGCTCGTTCCTGCATTCCAACTAGAGTGTCTGTGAGGGGTTGCAGTGTTGTGGCACCAGCACCAGTGCCTAAGGCCCAATTTTTCTGCCCCTGTCTAACAGGGGCGTGTAATTACAATTTTTGATGCAATACTTTGCAGCAGTGCTCGTTCCTGCGTTCCAACTAGAGTGTCTGTGAGGGGTTGCAGTGTTGTGGCACCAGCACCAGTGCCTAAGGCCCAATTTTTCTGCCCCTGTCTAACAGGGGCGTGTAATTACAATTTTTGATGCAATACTTTGCAGCAGGGCTCGTTCCTGCGTTCCAACTAGAGTGTCTGTGAGGGGTTGCAGTGTTGTGGCACCAGCACCAGTGCCTAAGGCCTAATTTTTCAGCTCCTGTTCAACAGGGGCATGTAATTACAATTCTTGATCTAATATTTCACAGCAGGGCCCTGTGAGGGCTTACAGTGTTTTGGCCACAGCAACACCTAAGGCCCAAATTTCTGCTGAGTATATAGGGCAGGACCCTACTTTCAAACATCTAACTTACAAACGACTCCTACTTGCAAACGGAAGGAGACAACAGGAAGTGAGATGAAATCTACCCATAGGAAGGGAAATTCTCTCATGTAAGAGTTAATATGGGAAAACAATTTCTCCTTTCCACTGATGCTTTCCAATCCTTGTTCCACAAAAAAACCCAAATTTTCAAAAAACATTTTTCATTGGGACAAAAAAGTGAGGTGAAATCTTCTGAAGAGGAGGAAAGACGCAAAACAAATGTCACAGGGGTGATAACCCTTCCCTATGTTTTCCAAAAAGCTTAGAAAAGATTTTTTGGCTGGAGCTAAACACATTAAAAATGTTCAAAATTACAAACAGATTCTACTTAACAACAAACCTACAGTCCCTGTCTTGTTTGCACCGCCTGTATACTGCTGTTCAGAGTATATAGGGACCTTTCCTTATTTTAATTTGGGTGCGGGGTTCCCCTTAATATCCATACAAGACCCAAAGGGCCTGGTAATGGACTGGGGGGTACCCATGCCGTTTGTCTCACTGATTTTCATCCATATTGCCAGGACCCGACATGACATTAAACCCGCAAGCAGTTTTAAATGAGATTTTTTCCTTTAAAAATGACATTTGGTGCAGGGACTGTTCTAAACATGGGAAACACGCGTCACTTTACAGGCATACTATAGACACCCCCCAGGTACGATATTTAAAGGAATATTTCACTTTTTTTTTTTTACTTTAAGCATCATTAAAATCACTGCTCCCGAAAAAACGGCCGTTTTTAAAAGTTTTTTTTGCATTGATACATGTCCCCTGGGGTAGGACCCGGGTCCCCAAACCCTTTTTAGGACAATACCATGCAAATTAGCCTTTAAAATGAGCACTTTTGATTTCGAACGTTCGAGTCCCATAGACGTCAATGGGGTTCTAACGTTCGTGCGAACTTGCGGTCCGTTCGCGGGTTCTGGTGCGAACCGAACCGGGGGGTGTTCGGCTCATCCCTAATCAGAATCATCAATGAACAGGCCGGGCCTGTTATTTGTAGCTCCCGACCGTGCGACACTGACCCACGTACTGGGAGGCCGCCGGCATATGACGTCACAGGGTCAAAGATCCCACATGGTGCTCGCGCAACTAAATCGCGCGCACGCATGCGCATCGACGCCAAAACCAGGGAAGCGATCCCCGCCGGAGGCAGTGCAAGGGAAGGAGGCGGCCCCGTATTGAGACCGACTTCTCCACCAGGGATCTCACCAGGCCACCGCGGGAGAGTACCGGTGGAGAGCTCAGTGCTGGCGCCAACGGGGACAAAACAAGGAGGGGAAGCAGAATGTTTCTGTAACAACAAGGATAGAGCAATTAGCCAAAGAAAATTACACAAAAATATTAAATAATAACAGGGAACAAATAAACATGTCATATAAAGCATTGTAAGCAGTGAGTAGGGACTGATAAAGTACCCCACAAGACCGATGCGGTAACATACATAGCATGAGCCCATTGGGAACCTTACATACATATAATTGCATATAAGAGAAAGTTGGCCGGAGACAATAAACATGGTAGGGTATAACATATAAAGAATTGGTAGCCTATATAATGGTAGAAATATATAATATAATGCTATCTGGTCAGACCAATTGGGCATCTGCGATGAATGGGTGCATCGGGGCTAACTGATTACAGGATCATATGCTAGAGGTAACATTGTGTAAGAACAGAGGCCCCCCCCATGCAAGGACCAATAAGTCAATGGGGGTTAATTAAAAACTGGAGGGTGGGGTAACTGGGAGCGACAAGGTGGAGGGCTCAAAGCCAGCCATGTCCACTCAAAGCGCTAAACCAATGGTCCCACTCGACAGTGTGCCAGGTGTGTTATCCACCTAATGAATATAAACAGACGGTGGCCTCTGTGGTGTGTTGGTAAGATAAACAATATTAGAGACTTGTACCATCATCCAGGAATCTATACTTTCAGGATATTGGGAGCCTGATCCCCAATCAGGCTGCCAAGGAGATATGGGCGTTTGGACTATTCCGGTACAGTAAAACATGTTACAATATAAGTAATATACCAAATAAGAATTATAAAAATAAAAACTTGATTTATTGATGCAGAAGACAAATTATCAGTTACACAATACAACATGGTAACAACAGTGAAGTCATTGACCCCGAAGGGGGAAGATTATAACGTAAGGCGATTAATCACAGATATCATGTCCCTCGACTAGTTTTGCGGATACTGGCCGCTTCATCAGGAGGGAGTCTGTAGATTATGTTTCTGACTACACAGTCTAACCTAACAAATAATAAAATTATAAAATTATACATGATAAAAAAGCTTCATAATTAGCGATGAGCTTCGTGTTCGAGTCGAACCCATGTTCGACTCGAACATCGCCTGTTCGCCCGTTCGCTGAATTGCGAACGATATGGGCCATTCGCGCCAAATTCGTGTGGCGCGTCAAGGCCCATAATTCACTGCGGCGTCGCAGTGCATTGCTGGCTGATGATTGGCCAAGCATGCACTATGACCCGCATGCTTGGCCAATCACAGCGCCGTCTGAACAGAGAGCCGTAATTGGCCAAAGCCAAGGAGGCTTTGGCCAATTATGGCTCAGGGGATTTACTACACGCCCCACACTATATAAGGCCGCCTGCACGGAGGCCCTGTGTAGTGTGTGTTCCGGCGTTGAAAGAGATAGACAGAGAGACGGTGTCATTTGATTTGAGTTAGATTAGGCAGAACAGTCAGTCAGTTAGCTGCACTTACAGTGTATTGTGTATATATATATGCATCCCAGGTGTTGCATATATATATATATACACTGTATTCAGTTTAGCTAGATCCGTTCCTGTTATCTTCTTACTGACAGGCAGGCTTGTTTTGTTACAGTATTTACAGCTACCTGAAGAAAATTGCTGGTGTTCTTTTGATCCTATTAGTACCACAGTCAGGCAGCTAGACTATTTACAGTTAGTGCAGTGCGTCCTGCTCACAGTGTTCAGCTAGATCCATTCCTGTTATCTTCTTACTGACAAGCAGGCTTGTCTTGTTACAGTATTTACAGCTACCTGAAGAAAATTGCTGGTGTTCTTTTGATCCTATTAGTACCACAGTCAGGCAGCTAGACTATTTACAGTTAGTGCAGTGCATCCTGCTCACAGTGTTCAGCTAAAACTACAAGTTAGTGGGGTGCATCCTGCTCACAGTGTTCAGCTAAACCTACAAGTTAGTGGGGTGCGTCCTGCTCACAGTGTTCAGCTAAACCTACAAGTTAGTGGGGTGCGTCCTGCTCACAGTGTTCAGCTAAAACTACAAGTTAGTGTGGTGCGCCCACCTCACAGTGTTCAGCTAAACCTACAAGTTAGTGCGGTGCGTCCTGCTCACAGTGTTCAGCTAAAACTACAAGTTAGTGCTGTGCGTCCTGCTCACAGTGTTCAGCTAAAACTACAAGTTAGTGTGGTGCGTCCACCTCACAGTGTTCAGCTAAACCTACAAGTTATTTTTTTGCGAGCTCTGCACAGTGTTCACCTAAAGCTACCTGTAGAAGGTTGGTGGTGTTTTCCTGATCCTATCACTACCGCAGGCAGCTAAAAAAGCTACAAGTTTGTTTTTTGCGAGCTCTGCACAGTGTTCAGCTAAAGCTACTTGTAGAAGGTTGGTGGTGTTCTCATACTACAGGCAGGCAGTTGATTTTGCTAGCTGCAGTATCAGTACATATATATTATGTAGCAGAGCGTCCCAGAGAGAGCCAGGAAAAGTCCTGTTCGGGGTTTATACATCTCCCAGGCTCCTCTCATACAGGTTCAGGGATCTGTGATCCATGGTCCGGTTCAGGTCTTGGTCCTCTCCCCCAGGCTAATTTAAGCTCACCTGAGCAGACAGCCTTTGCTCTTGGCCTGGGATACTCAGACAAGCTTCTGTGTAGGAGAGCAAAAAGGTATGTGTAAGCTGACAAGCTGTAGGCTTGCTCAGCCTGATAGTTAGGATTTGTAAATATTGTTTAGTTAGTGCCGAGACACGGCTAGGTTTTGTTTTGGCTATTTTTTGTTCCTATTTGTTTTCTTTGGAACACTGTACAGCACCTGTATATAGACTTGTATATATCACAAATAAACACCGCACTGTTTGTCACTATTTCACTGGATTTGGTATCTGTGCCTGAAAGACTGCTCATCCCAGGGAGCTTTGTACCTGCTACCTGTCCCCCAGGTTACATATGGTGGAGAATGCGGGCAGCTGTAGTAAGTTACTACTTAAAAGGCCAGTACCTAGAGTGACTAAACATGGAGGAAATCCTAAAACAATTGGTGATATCCAACGCTGCACAGCAACAATCCAATGCTGCACAGCAACGAGCAAATGCTACACAGCAACAAACAAATGAGTTATCGCAGAGGCTGTTTGAACAGCTAGCCACTGATGCAAAAGAGGATAGGAAAACTCTGGCTGCGGTTGTGGAGACGCTAGCACAGTGGTCACCTGCTAAAGTTAATGTTGTTGGAGACAAGCCCTCAGCCATCCATGTGGGTCGCTTTCTTTCTAAGATGACTGCAGATGATGATCCAGAGGCATTTCTCTTAACGTTTGAACGTACCGCTGAGAGGGAAGGTTGGCCCAAAACCCAGTGGGCAGGACTGGTCGCCCCCTTGCTGTCTGGAGAATCGCAGAAGGCCTACTATGATTTGGAGTCAGCAGAAGCAGGAGACTATGAAAAGGTCAAGCGGGAAATCCTGGCGCGACTTGGTGTCACCTTGGCAGTTCGAGCACAGCGGGTCCACAACTGGTTCTTCCAAGACGAGAGGCCCCCAAGATCGCAGATGTTCGACCTAATTCACTTGGTGAGGAAATGGCTACAGCCGGAGTCCCTGTCTGGGCCACAAATAGTGGAGCGTGTGGTCATGGACCAGTTCCTGAGGTCACTACCAGTTCCCCTGCAGAAGTGGGTGAGTCAAGGAGACCCCAACTCGGCGGACAACCTCGTGGAACTTGTTGAAAGGTACTTTGCTGCAGAGAACCTGGTCACCACCCCTACAGCCGCACGGACTTTCCGCCCAAAGCCACGGTCGCCCCAGGCAACCGGTAAGACTGTTCCAGGGGAAGTGGGTGGTAAGCATGGCAAGGAAATAGGGGGGAGGATTTTTGGTGCCAGGACTGAAGTTTGGCGTCCCAAACAAGGGAAGCTACTGCCTGTCAGCAAACCAAACTGGGGAAACATCAGGTGTTTTCGTTGCCAAGAACTGGGACATGTTGCAGCAAACTGTCCATTGACAGATGAACCAATGCAGTGTGATCTATCTATTAGAAGGCAATCTATGTTTGCTGCTGTTTCATGCGCTGCAGCACCAAGTATGGGAGAACACATGTGCCAAATGACTGTTAATAATAAGCCTATTACGGCCTTGCTGGACTCTGGAAGTCTAGTGACTTTGGTTACAGCTGAGATGGTTGAAACTGTGAATTTGCATGCTAAAAAAATTGCTGTGATCTGTGTACATGGGGATACCCGCGAGTATCCTATAGCCACTGTTCAGTTTAAAACTGGCTTAGGTACGGTGACCCATCCGGTCGGACTTGTGCCCCACTTGGTGCACGAGGCCATCGTTGGTAGGGACTTCCCTACGTTTTGGGAACTGTGGGATCGTCCCGACCCGGTCGCAGTAGCTGACTCAGTGACAGAGCCAGAACTCCTGGCCGCTGCTGACAATATGGGTTCAGGGGACTCTTCTCAGGGCTCCCCAGGTTTTCCTTTCTCAGTTATGGCAGGAGAGCTGGAGGAGCCTGAGGAGGTCCCCACAACCAGTGGGGCTGGACAGCCATCTGCTGAATCTGAGCCTACGTTGGAGTTTGCTGACCTTAATGTACACAAGGAAAATTTTGGTACCGAGCAGAGAAAAGACCCAACCCTTGCCAGGGCCTGGGAAAATGTAATGGGGATTAATGATGTACCTGTCGAATCAGGGGACAGGCTCTGTTTTCCTTATTTTAGCAGCAATGAGGATTTACTGTATCGTGTATGTAAAAAAAATGATGAAGTGGTTGAACAGTTGGTGGTTCCTAAGCCATACAGACGGGTGGTGTTGGAACTTGCCCATGGGCACTTGCTAGGAGGTCATTTAGGGGTTGAGAAAACTACTGAAAGGGTGTTGCGCAGGTTTTATTGGCCCGGGATACAGAAGGATATTGCGAATTATTGTCAATCCTGTCCTGTGTGTCAGATGTCAGCCCCACTACAACACTTCCGAAGTCCTTTAGTGCCCTTGCCCATTATTGAAGTGCCCTTCGAGAGGATTGCCATGGACCTTGTGGGTCCACTCCCCAAGTCTGCCCGAGGTCACCAGCATATCCTTGTAATCATGGATTATGCTACTCGTTACCCTGAGGCCATTCCCTTACGCACTGCGTCTGCTAAAAACATTGCCAAAGAGCTGTTTATGGTGTTCAGTCGAGTTGGAATCCCTAAAGAAGTCCTTACAGACCAGGGCACCCCATTTATGTCACGAATAACTAGAGAGCTGTGCAAGTTATTTAAGGTGTCGCAATTGCGAACCTCGGTGTACCATCCTCAAACGGATGGCTTGGTGGAACGCTTCAATAAGACATTAAAGAGCATGTTAAAAAAGGTTGTTGACAAGGATGGGAAAAACTGGGACTTCCTGATACCATACTTGATGTTTGCCATCAGGGAGGTTCCCCAGTCCTCCACGGGGTACTCTCCCTTTGAGTTGCTTTATGGGAGACACCCTCGGGGACTCTTAGACATAGCCAAAGAAACTTGGGAGGGGGAGCAGACACCCCATAAAAGTGTCATTGAGCATATCGCTCAAATGCAGGACAGGATTGCAGCAATCATGCCGATGGTAAAAGAACACTTACTGCAGGCCCAAGCAGCTCAACAGAGGATATACAACAGGGGGGCCCAACTCTGTGTTTTCTCACCTGGTGACAGGGTCCTGGTGTTAGTTCCCACTGTTGAGAGCAGGGTCCCTTTGAAGTAATTGAAAGAGTTGGGGAGGTCAATTACAAGGTATATCAACCAGGGAAAAGGAAGCCCGAACAGATTTACCATATAAACCTGTTAAAGCCCTGGAAGGATAGACTGGCGTTAACTGCGAGGTCCCTCCCGGTAACGCCTAAGGGTACTGAGTCCCTTCTGATCCCAGAGGTCACGATTCCAGACACCCTGTCATATTCCCAAAAGCAGGAAACTAGAGAATTCCTGATAAGAAATAGAGAGAGATTTTCAGAGTTACCTGGCACGACTTCAGCAGTTCAACATGATATTGTTACTGAACCTGGGGTCCGTGTCAAGCTCAAACCATACCGAATTCCTGAAGCGAGGAGAAAGGACATCAGCGAGGAAGTTAAAAGAATGTTGGAGCTAGATGTCATTGAGGAATCCAATAGTGACTGGTCTAGCCCCATCGTGTTAGTCCCAAAACCGGATGGCACTTGGAGGTTCTGTAATGACTTCAGGAAGCTTAATGCAGTGACAAAGTTTGACACGTACCCAATGCCCAGAGTGGACGAACTTATAGACCGACTTGGCAAGGCTCGCTATCTGACCACTTTGGACTTAACAAAAGGTTATTGGCAAATACCCCTGACTGGTAGCGCCAAAGAGAAGACCGCATTTGTGACCCCAGAGGGTTCCTTTCAATACAAAAAAATGCCTTTTGGGTTACAAAATGCCCCCGCGACATTTCAGAGGGCCATGGACAGGACTCTAAGACCCCACCGACAATATGCAGCAGCATATCTAGATGACATAGTGGTACATAGCACTGACTGGGAGTCTCACTTGCCCCGTGTCCAGGCTGTCCTTGATTCCCTCTTCAAAGAAGGTTTTACAGCAAATCCAAAAAAATGTGCCATTGGTCTAGAGGAAGCCAAGTATTTGGGCTACACTATTGGGCGTGGGGTCATAAAACCTCAAGTGAATAAAATAGAAGCCATCCAGGAATGGCCACGTCCTGCAAACAAGAAGCAGGTCAGGGCCTTTCTTGGCATTGCGGGGTATTATAGAAGATTTATCCCAAATTTTGCAACTATAGCTGCCCCACTGACAGACCTTACGAAAGGGAAAGACTCCGTAATGGTGAAATGGTCCGCAGTAGCAGAGGAATCTTTTCAAGTCCTGAAGAAGGCTCTTTGTGCACAGCCAGTACTGTACTCCCCCGATTTCTCCAAAGATTTTTTGGTTCAGACGGATGCGTCTGATGTTGGTATCGGGGCAGTACTATCACAGGTACACAATGGGGAAGAACACCCTGTGGTGTACCTAAGCAGAAAGCTCAATGACCATGAGCAAAGGTATGCAGTCATTGAAAAGGAGTGTTTTGCCATAAAGTGGGCCGTGGACGCACTCAGGTACTATTTGTTAGGGCGCCAGTTTGACTTAATAACTGACCATGCTCCTCTGAAATGGATGGCCCAAAAGAAGGAGACTAATAGACGGGTGAACCGGTGGTTTTTGGCTCTACAGGATTACTCCTTCACTGTAAAACACAGGCCAGGTGTTGAGATGGGGAATGTAGATGCCCTGTCCCGTGTTCACTCCTGTTGGGCTACAGGTGTTCCAACCCTGGGGTTGAAACAAGGGGGGAGGATATGTAGCAGAGCGTCCCAGAGAGAGCCAGGAAAAGTCCTGTTCGGGGTTTATACATCTCCCAGGCTCCTCTCATACAGGTTCAGGGATCTGTGATCCATGGTCCGGTTCAGGTCTTGGTCCTCTCCCCCAGGCTAATTTAAGCTCACCTGAGCAGACAGCCTTTGCTCTTGGCCTGGGATACTCAGACAAGCTTCTGTGTAGGAGAGCAAAAAGGTATGTGTAAGCTGACAAGCTGTAGGCTTGCTCAGCCTGATAGTTAGGATTTGTAAATATTGTTTAGTTAGTGCCGAGACACGGCTAGGTTTTGTTTTGGCTATTTTTTGTTCCTATTTGTTTTCTTTGGAACACTGTACAGCACCTGTATATAGACTTGTATATATCACAAATAAACACCGCACTGTTTGTCACTATTTCACTGGATTTGGTATCTGTGCCTGAAAGACTGCTCATCCCAGGGAGCTTTGTACCTGCTACCTGTCCCCCAGGTTACACATATATATATATATATATATATATATATATATATATATATATATATATATATATATATCCCAGCCTAGTGCAGCTACAGGCCATTAGTATGTCTGGAAGGCCAAGAAGGAGAGGCAGACAGTCACAAGCCAATAAGAGAGGGCAAGCAGGCTCTGTGTCTAGTGCTGGTCGTGGAGACGGTGCATCCTCATCAGCACGTGGCCGTGGAACACGCTTGGCCTTTTTTTGGCAGCTGGCCGTGTTGAGCCGCAACATGCGGAAGACTTGGTCGAGTGGATGACCAAGCCGTCCTCATCCTCCTCATCCTCTCCCACCCATGCCCAGGGTACTTTGTCTGGCAAAGCAGCGGCCTCTTCCCTTGGCTAAATGTCATCAGTGACTCCTTCCCTAGCCCCACCATGTCCTCCTGAGCAGTCCCTCGAACTGTTTGACCACAGTGTTGGGTACATGCTCCAGGAGGATGCCCAGTGTTTGAAAGGCTCTGATGATGATACTGAGCTCGATGAAGGCAGTAACATGAGCACGGACAGAGGGGGTGCCCAAGAAGGACAGCAATCTGGCAGTCATGTTGCTCCCCCTGCTGCAGCATACTGCCAGGTTTGCTCCAGTGATGGGGAGGGAGGGGATGATGAGGTCACTGACTAAACGTGGGTGCCTGATAGGAGAGAGGAGGAGGAGGAGGCGGCACATCACCAACGAGGCAGGATGCCCTCCAGGGGCCAGCCTAAGGGCAGCACATTGACTGCATCACACCCCAAAGCTCCACATGTGCAGGGCGCTGCAGTCTCTGCGCGTTATTCAAAAAGTTCTTTGGTGTGGGCCTTTTTTGAGACGAGTGCATCAGATTGCACCGCTGCTATTTGCAACATATGTCTCAAGCGTATCTCGCGTGGCGAAAACATCTCCCGCTTGGGTACCACATGCTTGACCAGACATATGTTGACCTGCCATGCAGTTCGTTGGCAAGCATATCTAAAAGACCCACACCAAAGATCAAAGAGGACCTGTCATGAAGATCCTGCCAGTAACAGGCAGATTAGACCCATCGGTGCACGATTACGGGCGTCTATGCGCACGCGCACATGCACTCGTTAGTGTCTGGTGGGTTATTTAAACCTGTCTGGCACTTGCATCATTGCTGTTTGCTCTGCAGCTCTGTGTGTGTGTTCCCTGAAAACCTGATATCTGCTCCTGTTTTGACCCGGCTTGCTTTGAGACTATTCCTGTTATCTGCCTGTACCTGATCCCTGGCTTGTTTGACGATCCCTCTGCCTGCTCCTTTTGTACCTCTGCTGCCAGCCTGCTTACCGACCCGGCCTGCCTGACGATCCTGGACTCCCATCCAGTCTGCTGAGCCTGTCTGCTGAGCCATCCAGGCTGTTCACCTGTCTGCTGATCATCCAGTCTGCTGAGTCTGTCTGCTGAGCCATCCAGGCTGTTCACCTGTCTGCTGATCATCCAGTCTGCTGGGCCTGTCTGCTGAGCCATCCAGGCTGTTCACCTGTCTGCTGATCATCCAGTCTGCTGGGCCTGTCTGCTGAACCATCCAGGCTTCTCACCTGTCTGCCTGATCCATCCAGTCTGCTGTCCTGTCTGCTGAGTTGTCCAGTCTGCAGTTCCTGTCTACTGATCCATCCCGTCAGCTGTGCCGGCCATCTGATCCTTCTGCTGTTGATCCTGCCAGGCACTCATACCACTCCGCACTCCTGCACCCCTGTCACCACTATCAGGGGCTCTCGAGTCGGAGGCGTAGGAGAGGCCATCCTCTGCAATTCGGGCTCACCCTTTAGGTACGTAACAGGACCTCTCCTTGCTCCTCATCAGCTGAGATATCCAACCCCACTATACCTTCAGTCCTCTCTGAGACCTGCACTGAGAGGAATGAAGGTGTAGAATTAGGTGTGTCACAGCCAAGTACTTGTGGGCAATCGGCTTTTGGTACACCAATGTCAGATTGTACCGGGCAAATTTCCCTGCCCCAGCTGCTGCACCGCCGAAAGAAGTTTGCTCCCAGCCATCCACATGCCCAGCGGTTGAATGCTAGCTTGGCAAAATTGCTAGCACTTCAACTGCTGCCTTTTCAGTTGGTAGACTCTGCCCCCTTCTGTGAGTTTGTGGAATGTGCGGTTCCTCAGTGGCAGGTACCCAAATGCCACTTTTTCTCACGGAAGGCGATTCCGTCTCTCTTCCGGCATGTGGAAGGCAATGTCCATGCCTCGCTGGACAGGGCGGTCAGCGATAAGGTGCATATTACCGCTGATTCATGGTCCAGCAGGCATGGACAGGGACGTTACCTACGTTTCACGGCGCATTGGGTGACTCTTCTGGCAGCTGGGAAGGATGCAGGACAAGGTGCAGTAGTGTTGGAGGTTGTTCCGCCACCACGCCTCCAAAATGCTAATGATTGTGACACACCTCTCTCCTCCACCCCCTCCTCTTCTTCTTCCTCCATGGCCTCTTCCTGTGCTTTGTCCTCGGAACCAGCGGTGCTCCATAGCCGTTCAAGGGGCTACGCAAGTACGCAGGCCAAAAGATGCCATGCGGTGCTTGAGCTGGTGTGCTTGGGGGACAGGAGTCACACTGGGGCAGAGGTTCTGTCAGCTCTGCAGGGGCAGGTTCAGAGGTGGTTGACGCCACGCCAACATAAGGCAGGAATGGTGGTTTGCGAAAATGGCACCAACCTCCTCTCTGCCCTCCAACACGGACAAATGACCCATGTGCCCTGTTTGGCTCACGTCCTTAACTTGGTGGTGCAGCGGTTCTTGGGCAGGTACCTGGGCTTACAGGATGTCCTGAGGCAGGCCAGGAAAGTCTGTGTGCATTTCCGCCGGTCATATAATGCCAGTGCTCGGCTGGCGGACCTCCAAAAGGAGTTTAACCTGCCCAAGAACCGCCTAATCTGTGACATGCCCACCAGGTGGAACTCAATGTTGGCCATGCTGCAGCGGCTGCACACGCAGCAGAGGGCCATCAATGAGTACCTGTGCGACTATGGCACAAGGACAGGGTCAGGGGAGCTTGTTTTTTTTTCCCCACGCCAGTGGGCCATGATCAGGGATGCATGCACTTTCCTGTCACCATTTGAGGAGGCCACAAGGATGGTGAGCAGTGACAGTGCATGCATCAGTGACACTGTCCCCCTTCTCCACCTGTTGGAGCACACGCTGCGTGGAATAATGGACAGGGCACTTGAGGCAGAACAGAGGCAGGAAGAGGAGGACTTCCTTAGCTCTCAAGGCCCCCTTTATCCAGACAGTGTTCCTGCGTGCCCGCCGATCACATAGGAAGAGGACGAGGAGGAGGAGGAGGAAGATTGTGTCAGTATGGAGGTAGAGCCTGGCACTCAGCATCAGCAGCAGTCTTTAAGGGATCAGTCCCAAGAAACACATGGACTTGTACGTGGCTGGGAGGAGGTGGCTGCGGACCATGTCGTCCTTAGTGACCCAGAGGACTCCGGACCGAATTCCTCAGCAAACCTACGCTGCATGGCCTCCCTGATCCGGCAAAGCCTGCGTAAGGATCCTCGTATTCGTGGTATCAAGGAGAAGGACCAATACTGGCTGGCAACCCTCCTTGATCCACGTTACAAGGGTAAGGTTGCGGACCTTATCTTGCCATCACAGAGGGAGCAGAGGATGAAACATCTTTGGGAGGCCTTGCAGAAAGGTCTGTGCAACGCGTTCCCAGAGACTGGGAGGTTACAAACTCCTGTTTCTGGACAACGTGTTGCTGAGGCTTCGGTCAGTCAAAGAAGGAGCGGTGGAGAAGGTGGCCATCTGACCGATGCGTTCAGACAATTTTTTGGTCCGCAGCCCCAAGGTATGATCGGTTCCAGCAACCATCGCCAGCGTCTGTTTTACATGGTGCAGGAATACCTAGGGGCAAGATCTGACTTGGACACCTTTCCCACCGAAAATCCTCTGGGTTACTGGGTCTTGGGGATGGATCACTGGCCAGAGCTTGCACAGTATGCAATTGAGCTACTGGCCTGTCCTGCATCCAGCATTCTTTCGGAACGCACATTCAGTGCTGCTGGAGGCTTTGTAACTGATCACAGGGTGCGTCTGTCCACCGACTCGGTCGATCGACTGACCTTCATAAGAATGAATCAGTCTTGGATCACCACCAGCTACCAAGCACCTGATGCTGATGTAACCGAATAATTTTCTTTGAAATCTCAGATCCCTTCACAGACTGCCTATGCTGATGCTGAGTGACTATCCCTGAGTAATTATCCTCTTCCTCCTCAATCATCACGCTGATAGCTTGTAAGAACATTTTTGGTTCTGGGCGCCACCACCAGTGCCCTAAGGCCCAATTTTTGAGCCCCTGTTTAACAGGGGCGAGTAATTACAATTTTTGATGCAATACTTTGCAGCAGGGCTCGTTTCTGCGTTACAACTAGAGTATCTGTGAGGGGTTGCAGTGTTGTGGCACCAGCACCAGTGCCTAAGGCCCAATTTTTCAGCCCCTGTTTAACAGGGGCGTGTAATTACAATTTTTGATGCAATACTTTGCAGCAAGGCTCGTTCCTGCGTTCCAACTAGAGTGTCTGTGAGGGGTTGTGTCACGAAGATCCTGCCAGTAATCGGCGTCCCAGGCGCACGGGAACCCGGCCACGGGTCCCATTGCGCATGCGCGCGCGTTCACGGGTGCGGTCATGCATGGGCACGCGTGCGCGCACTCCCGCTGGTGTCAGGCGGGCTATTTAAACCTGCCTGGCACACTCCATCCATGCTGTCTGCTCTACAGCGTCCTGTGAGTGTTACCTGATCTGATCTGTGTTTCCTGTTACCTAACCCGGCTTCCTGTTTTGACGATCCTGCTATCTGCCTGCACCAGACCCTCTTGGCTTGCCTGACCATCCCTCTGCATTACCCCTGGTACCTCTGCTGTCTGAACGTTACTGACTACCGGCTTGTTGACCCTCCGCTGTGTTCATCAGCTTCCAGTCTGCTATTACCTGCTGTTGTTCCTGGTTCCAGTCCAGCGTTCCAGGCTACCTTCTGCTGTGTTCCGGCCCAGCGTTTCAGTCTACTACCTGCTGTTGTTCCCGGTTCCAGTCCAGCTTCCAGTCTGCTATTACCTGCTGTTGTTCCTGGTTCCAGTCCAGCGTTCCAGGCTACCTTCTGCTGTGTTCCAGCCCAGCGTTCCAGTCTACTACCTGCTGTTGTTCCCGGTTCCAGTCCAGCTTCCAGTCTGCTGTTGCCTGCTGTTGTTCCTGGTTCCAGCCCAGCGTTCCAGGCTACCTTCTGCTGTGTTCCAGTCCAGCGTTCCAGGCTACCTTCTGCTGTGTTCCAGTCCAGTGTTCCAGGCTACCTTCTGCTGTGTTCCAGCCCAGAGTTCCAGGCTACTTCTGCTGTGTTCCAGCCCAGCATTCCAGTCTCTGTTTCCAGTCTACTCCTCAGGCTACTGACTCCAGAGGGTGCCACCACTACTGGACCTTCAGCAACTGTTGGTCCTGCCAGGCACCCATACCACTCTTCACTCCTGGCCCTCTGTCTCCATTCCAGGGGAACGGGAGTGGGAGCTGTAAGGGAGGTCGCTTCCTGCACTTCAGGCTCACAACCTACCAGGTACGTGACAGGTTGCAGTGTTGTGGCACCAGCACCAGTGCCTAAGGCCTAATTTTTCAGCCCCTGTTCAACAGGGGCATGTAATTACAATTCTTGATCTAATATTTCACAGCAGGGCCCATTTCTGCACCCACCAAGAGCGAGTGAGGACTTACAGTGTTGTGGCACCAGCACCACCACCACCAAAGGCCCAATTTTTCTGCCCTTGTTCAACAGGGGCATGTAATTACAATTCTTGATCTAATATTTCACAGCAGGGCCCATTTCTGCACCCACCAAGAGCGAGTGAGGACTTACAGTGTTGTGGCACCAGCACCACCACCACCACCACCAAAGGCCCAATTTTTCTGCCCCTGTTCAACAGGGGCATGTAATTACAATTCTTGATCTAATATTTCACAGCAGGGCCCTGTGAGGGCTTACAGTGTTGTGGCCACAGCAACACCTAAGGCCCAAATTTCTGCTGAGTATGTAGGGCAGGCCCCTACTTTCAAACATCTAACTTACAAACGACTTCTACTTGCAAACGGAAGGAGACAATAGGAAGTGAGATGAAATCTACCCCTAGGAAGGGAAATTCTCTCCTGTAAGAGTTAATATGGGAAAAACATTTCTCCTTTCCACTGATGCTTTTCAATCCTTGTTCCACAAAAAACCCCAAATTTTCAAAAACCATTTGTCATTGGGACAAAAAGTGAGGTGAAATCTTCTGAAGAGGAGGAAAGACAGCAAAACAAATGTCACAGGGGTGATAACCCTTCCCTATGTTTTCCAAAAAGCTTAAAAAAGATTTTTTGGCTGGCGCTAAACACGTTAAAAATGTACCCGTTCAAAATTACAAACAGATTCTACTTAACAACAAACCTACAGTCCCTGTCTTGTTTGCACCGCCTGTATACTGCTGTTCAGAGTATATAGGGCCTGGTGGCCCCACACCTTTCCTTATTTTAATTTGGGTGCGGGGTTCCCCTTAATATCCATACAAGACCCAAAGGGCCTGGTAATGGACTGGGGGGTACCCATGCCGTTTGTCTCACTGATTTTCATCCATATTGCCAGGACCCGACATTACATTAAACCGCAAGCAGTTTTAAATGAGATTTTTTCCTTTAAAAATGACATTTTGTGCAGGGACTGTTCTACACACGGGAAACACACGCCACTTTACAGGCATACTATAGACACCCCCCAGGTACGATATTTAAAGGAATATTTCACTTATTTTTTTTTACTTTAAGCATCATTAAAATCACTGCTCCCGAAAGAATGGCCGCTTTTAAAAGTTTTTTTTGCATTGATACATGTCCCCTGGGGTAGGACCCGGGTCCCCAAACCCTTTTTCGGACAATACCATGCAAATTAGCCTTTAAAATGAGCACTTTTGATTTCGAACGTTCGAGTCCCATAGACGTCAATGGGGTTCTAACGTTCGTGCAAATTTTCGGTCCGTTCGCAGGTTCTGGTGCGAACCGAACCGGGGGGGGGTGTTCAGCTCATCCCTATTCATAATACAGCATCAAGAGTAAATATAATATTAACAAGGCTAAAAGGGGGAAAGGAGCATAGCTGCTTACCCATGTCCCAGCAGGCCCCAACCGCAGGGCTCATATCACCAAAGATGATCCCCGACCTGGGGGAGCTACAGAAATAATGAAAATAGATCAAGGTAATCAATGAATCAATTGGGTATATTGGGATGGCCATCCTAAAAATAGTGAGTAGGTGAGGTGTCTATCAATAAAAGAAGAACTGCTGAGAATAAACAAGTGACAATTGTGAATAAGTGGTAATGTGGTAGGCATAGTGAGAGAGGTGAGAATTATAATGATCAAAGAAGATGAGTGGTGAAGGCTACAACATCATACAATGTATAGGGTGGAAAAGAGTGGGTGAACAGATGCCGGACAGGAATGGCATGGGGAGGGGGGGGGGGAAGGTGGGGGGGAAGGGGTGGACATGATGGTGGGTAAATGGGAAGGAGGGGGGGGAAAGGGGATGGAATGGGGAAACAATGGGGGGATAAGGACAAAGGGGCAAGGGGGGGGAAGGGAAGGGGGAGGGGGGAGGGAGGGAGAGAGGATGAGGCTTGAATGGTCTTGAAAGTTCTATGAAAAATTTCATCAGTGAGTGGACACGCAAAATCTGGTGAGATTTTTTGTCTGATAGATGTATTTGTTTGTGTTAACGTTTATTGTATTAATAATGCAAATTGTTAGGCCTGTGTAGCCGGTCAAGAGTACTAGTGAGTGAGGGGATTGATCACCCCTGGTTATCTGATGTAGCCTGCAGATTGACAAGATAAACCACTCATCTTTGAGGAAAAAGTGGGAGAAATATAGATTTTTATTTTTTTTTAAATATTAATTTTTGTTAAAATAAACAAATTAACAAAACACCAAGCGCAATAATGCCCTCACCGTGATATATAACCAGATGAGTGTAAATCAAAATATGTGAATACACGTAAAATTAAACTCTAATTAAGTGAATAATAGTAGATATTTGATTGAAGAATACGAAATCAAGCTGCTATCAATTGTGTAATTGATAGCAGTTTGATTTTGTATTCTTCAATCAAATATATACTATTATTCACTTAATTAGCGTTTAATTTTACGTGTATTCACATATTTTGATTAATTTTTGTTAATTTTATTTATTTTTGTTAGTTTTTATTTTTATTTTTCCCCATGTGAGTGTGAAATAGCTCTCTGTACCAATAGAAGTTCAATGTGGCCTGCGATCTAGGGGGCTAAAAATCAGTGGTAATAAGGAGATAGTCAGGTCTCCTGGTGTGGTAGAGCATTGATTAGGAGTGAGTGTGCTCTGCCTTGTGTGGTGTGTTGGAAAACTACAGGTAAAAGTTAGCTTTAAACAGCTTTATCTGTGTGTCTGTGTCTCTGTGTGTCTTGTGTCTGTAACTCCTGTGTACAAACTTGTTAAACAAGATTCAGTGTAGGCGAATTAGCATATCAATGCAAGTCATTGAAGATTTTGTTAACAAGCATGGCTGTGCTAGATTCCATACTATGCCTGAGAATGCTTTAACACACCATTTTAATGACCTTTTGAGACAATGTAATACTCATAATGATCAGATAAAACATAAAAAGTCTTTGAAAAAAGGCAGGAAAGCAAAGATGGGCAATGTTGTATACATGTTGTTGAAGATGAAAGATGTCGCTGAAAAAAAACAAGTCCAGTGGTGTGCTGAGAAAAATCCATTCTTGGAACAGGTACAAAGTGTAACTGAGAATATAATAGCAATGGTTGCAAAGGCAGATGCAAATGTTGCTGATCACATTCAACAATTAGTGACTGAGAAATGTGTATTGGAACAGAGATTGGATAAGTTGGAGAAAACATGTATGTTGAAGGAATAATGTATCACATCTTTAGGACAGAGAGAGACTGGGAGTCAAACTGCAATAGAAATACTTAAGAGAGAGTTACAAGAATGTAAAACTCAACTAGCCAAAAAGGTCATGCCATTCTATCTTTGAAAGCACACGCAATGGAGAGAGTACACAGCCATTGTTGTGCTAACAAGGATAAACTTCCCTTTGTGACACAGGGGCAGGAAGATAGAATGCTGATTGAACAGGAACCAGTATATTCGGCTGACAATCCTGAAGGATCTCCAAATCCAAGTTCTTCTCTCTTTACACCTGCGTCAGAAAAGACTGGGCAAGGATTATGAATTATAAAAGGGAGGGTACCACCCAATCCACAACACTCTACATACAAGATCGCACAAATCTATGCCAGATTTTGGGGAAATTTGACATTAACGCTTCACCCATTAGTCTCCCAAACAGGCTGGAAGCTGTGGTGGCAAAGTACATTTTAAACAATAGGGATGCATGCGCACTGCTCCGCGCATGACTTCCATTGCAATTGTGCGAAAAACTGCAACCACTAGTCGGGAATCACAGAGGTCTATCTCCCGATTTAAACTCAAATTGGGGAAACTCAGATAGAATGAGGGAAATGCAGCACATAATGGGAGGAAGAGATACTAGGGTTTCAGATGCCCCGAAAAATACAAAGTTTAGGAGGGGAATCAAGGTTGAAGAGCTGAATGAGGGGTATTTAAATAAAAGTGCAGTAACTGTGCTTGAAATTGATTCAGGGGTTGAAACAGTGGAAACTTCTGATGACTCCTCAGACGATGAAAGTGTAAAGTCTGTTCATTCCAATCATAGTAATGTTATCGAGCAATGTGAGTCTCCATCACCATATGCTCAGAGAAGGGCCTATGCAGGGAGACCAGCTCTCAAATGTTTTTTATGTAAAAGGGAGGGTCACATAGCTAAGTATTGTTTGATGGCTAAGAATGATATGCAAAGGAAATACCCTAAAACTACACCAAGGCGTTATGAAGTTTATTCTGTGAGATGGGGAAGCAATCCAAAGCATAGAGGCCATAGCAATCAAACCCATTTCCCTTTTAAGACCCAAATGCAGAGACTACAAACTGAAAATCACCAATATGTAGAACAATTGCATAAAGTCAGAATGGAGGTAGCCGCATGGTCATTCAAATATAGCACTGGGGGAAACAATGTTAGCAGCACTTAGTGAGCTGCATGGATGGTAAGAATTTTCTGGTCAATGTTTCCTTGCTATGAATAAGGTTTAGATGTGAGTTTCATATTTGGAATATGATAGAGGACATTGATATATTTTTAGTATTTTCAAGGATAAGCCTCTGAATTGTTATTTTTTTAAACATTTTTTCTGTTATGATTATTATGGGTTTTTTTTATCTCTTCTCTTATTTTTAATTTTTTTGATTCAATTTTTGTTTTTTTAATTTAAAAAAAAAAGTTTTGTTTTTTAAATTTTTTAATTTTTTATTTTTTTAAAGAATTTTTAATTTAATTTTTTTTTTTTTTTAATTTGTAAATTTTTAATTTTTTTTAATTTTTTAATTTTTTTTTATTTTGTAATTTTTTTTTTTTTATTTTTTTGTAATTTAAAAGAAAAATGTTTTTTGTTATTTGTTTATTCATTTATTTTATTTTTGTTTTGTTCAGGTGGAAAAATTGTTTGGTTTAGTCCACCTGAAAGGGGGTTAATTGGCTATGCCCTCAATTAGTAGCTGAATATAGATGGTCATTGGATATGTCCTCAATTAGCAGCTGGATACATTTTGTTTAAGACAAGAGTTGGTAGGAAGCCATTCTAGCCACGGGAGTTGTTTTTTTTCTATGTTTTTATGTTCATTCAGGTGGATAGAGTTCCAAAAGGTTTCGGCTTTGTCCACCTGAAAGAGGAATTAGTGCATAGGTCTAATGCCGCGTACACACGATCGGAAATTCGGCCAGCAAAAGACCGATGAGAGCTTTTGGTCGGAAAATGCGACCATGGGTATGCTCCATCGGACTTTTGCTGGCCGAATTTCCGCCAGCAAAAGATTGAGAGCATGTTCTCAATTTTCCCAACAAAAAAAGTCGTGTGTATGCAATTCCGTCGCGCTAAAAAACACGCATGCTCAGAATCATGTACGAGACAGAGCCGCTCAGTCTGTTCAAATGTCCATTTGTAATGGAGATGGCACATTCGTCACACTGCAAATTTCTAAATCTTTCAATGCAGTGCATTCTCTTCTTCTTTATAATGCTTGAAGAATGAAGTTGTTTTGCTGCTCATAGTCACACAGACTTCTCACAAACTTAATTCTCGTGATCTCCTGAATAATCTTTTTGGTTTTTAAAGCCAGATCTCCCTAATAATGTTTATAATTAATTTTTATAGTCATTTTTTATTTTCTTTTTGGAATCAAGATCTCCTTTTATTTTTTTTTTAATTATTTTATAGCGTTCTCCATTTGTTTTGTGTTTTTTAATTATTATATAGTGATCTCCATTTTTTTTTTGAATGTCAAGTTTCCACAACACCATTATTATCTTGTCTTTGTAAATCTCAATGAGGTTGGTTGGTGTCCCTTGTTAATTTGACATTGTATTTTTTAAATGTACCTGCCTACTCCAAAAAAAACTGTCCTTTTTGAAGTAAAACACATAGGCAAGTATTTCTGAAAACAAAATATCCATTTATTTTGGGTCATAACAAAATAAAGAGGAAGGCAACTCTGGAGAAACTGGTGAGATTTGCAAAGCCTTTGTACTCCAGGGCAGACATCAATAATTTTACTGTCAAACTTGGTGGCCTGAGGAGTTCTTATAATAGTGAGCACATCCCAGTCCAGGACTACAAGAGATCAGGAACAGCAGCAGATGACATATCTGCCCCCAGGCTGTGGTCAGACCACAGCCTGCATCTTTTGCCAGATCAGACTGAACCCAGGCCATCACTCTCTGGTCTTCCTTAGACACTTCCTTCCAGGCTGTGTCTGTGGTGTTGGAGGTGTGGCAGGAGGTGGAGGAGGGGGAGGAGGACCTGGAGGAGGAGGACCATGGTTCAACTCACAAATGTGGCTTTGACTTTTGACATTTCCAGCATTTTGCATGTTGTAATGTATGCAAAGTCCTCTTGAACACTGTGGGGGGTTCTGAGGGCCGCAGTAGCCTTCAGAAATAGGCCGATTGTTGCCTCCTTCACGTTACTCCTCTTCCTGAGTTTTTTGTGGAAGGCAGAGGGGAGGGACCTGCGATTCTGGCAGGCTACTGGGCCGGGCTACATCCCGGCCCAGTAGCCGGGGCTTTCCTGTGTGTGAAAAAGGGACATTGTTTTAGTTTTTGGTTCATCAATCACACACAATTTTCAACTGCTGCAAATTTAATGTTAATAAATAGAAAAGACTATCATTCTGACCACAGCATTTTTCCTTGTCAAAAGAAGTTTATTGAGTATACAATGTTATAAAGATACATAAAGTAAGTTTACAAGGATCTATAAAGTAAGCTCATTGTTTTACAGTAGGGTTTATATAGGTAAATATCATGGAATTTCAAATATTAAACATCGGGTTCACGTAAACCTAAATTAAAGATATATATCATTTCCTTAGTTACTTTTGTAGGTATTTAAATGATTTATACCTACTATACATATTGTTTACAAGTAGAGTGTATATAGGTCAAATAAATTCTGATAATGAGCTTTAATCGTAAGGTGGAGAAAAGGAAAGAGAAAGAAGAAAAAGGGTTGAAAGGTAGAGGTATGGTCCACAAGGTTGTCCCGCTCGTCAGTTTATTATTCTTTTTAGTTCTCTTTGAAGCCTTAGAATGGGTGTCTCTGTAAGTCATTTAATCTGTTACCATGGCAACAGGAGAGAGTCATTGAAGTTTGACAGGAACTGTTGTTTTATCCAAGGATGCCAAAGTTTTTCAAATTTTGGAATTTGATTTTGATCGATGGCTACCATCTTAGCATGGGACATTGTATTATTCATTCTGTGAAATGTTTCTGCTAGTACCAATGTAAGAGATTTCCATGCCTTGGCCACTGTTTGTTTTGCAGCCGTTATTAGTTGGATCATAAGTTTGAATTGAGAGAGTGTTAACCATTCCGGTTTTAGATTAAGTAAAGTTAAATATGGATCTGGTTGTATTATTTTTTTTAAATATTTTAGATGCAATCACGAAGACTTCCTTCCAGAAGGTTTGGATTACTGGGCACGTCCACCATATGTGTAAATATGTGCCTATTTCTGGGCATCCTCGAAAACAAAGAACTGAGGTATTAGGTGAATATTTTGCCACTCTAGCGGGTACAAGGTACCAGCGAGTTAGGACTTTATAATTTGTCTCCAGTGCTAAGATGTTGGGTGAAGATGACTAAGATGTGAGCCATATGTTAGACCAGTCCGTGTCTTCTAAAGTTCGTCCCAGGTCCTCCTCCCACCTCTGAATGTAAGAGGGTCTATTAAGAAGTGATGAAATTGTACCTTTTGCAAATGGATCTTTTGTACAGATTGATTCAAAAATGGATAATTGGGATAATGGTGTATCCCCCTTTAGGAATGGTGTATAGAAATTTTTGATTTGGAGATATCTAAATATCTCAGAGTTTGGTAGATCATATTTTTCTCTAAGCGATGGGAATGAAAGGAATGATTTAGATGCTATGAAGTCATTTAGTGTCTGAATTTGGGTAGATCCATGCCGGATAAAAGGCGGGATTTCTGATAAAAGAAAGGAGAGGATTGTGTGAAGATTGTAACTGATATTTGGTTTTTAGTTTATCCCAGAGAGATAAGAAGTGTTTAGTTATGGGATTATGAATTTTAAAGCGGTCTTTAGGATCAAGCCATAATAAATTTGATATTAATAGAGGGTCATTTTCTGAAGCCTCTATAAATACTCATAATGGGATTTCCTGTTTTGCATGGTATTTGGACAGACTGGCCAAATGTGCTGCTCTGTAGTAGTTAGTAAAATTAGGGTATCCCAGGCCTCCTTTATTTTTGGGAAGATGTAGTGTGTGTATAGGTATACGTGGTTTAGAAGAGCCCCATATAAACGAAGTTGCTCTTTTTTGTACTATTCTCAAAAAATAGGAAGGAATTGGAATAGGGAGGACTCTGAATAGATAAAGCAATTTGGGTAGAATAGTCATTTTGATTGCATTAATCTTCCCTATCCAGGATAAAGGAAGTTGCGACCATTGTTTTATTAGATTTGTGATCTGTCTTAATACAGGAAGATAATTGGTTGAGAATAAGTCAGAATGAGATGCTGTTAAATGAATTCCAAGATATGGGATTGATTTTTCTGCCCATGTGAATGGGAGTGCAGCCCTAGCCGGGATCAATTCCATGTTTGTGAGTGAAATATTAAGCACTGGGCATTTCTTAGGATTAATCATAAGGCCGGATAGGGCTGCAAATCCATCAAGAGCTGGTATTAAGTTAGGACCAGAGACCTGTGGTGATGATAGAAAAAGTAATATATCGTCTGCAAATATACATAGTTTGTGTGTAATACCTCCTACTTCAATGCCAGTTATAGTTTGGTTTGTTCTGATGTATTGGGCCATGGGTTCGAGTATAAGGGCAAATAATAAGGGAGATAATGGGCAACCCTGTCGGGTACCTCTTTCGATATTAAAGGCTTCAGATTTGTATCCAGCATATTTTATATAGGGTTTGGGTTTATTATATAATGCTTTGATCCATGTTAAAAAGCGGGGTCCAAAACCCCATTTTTGTAATGAATATTGCATATATTGCCAGGATACTGTGTCAAATGCCCTCTTAATATCGAGAGATAGAAAACATAAAGGGATTTTCCGTTTTTTAGCAATATGTGCCAATAACACTGCCCTGCGTATATTATCGCCTGCCTGTCTATTTGGCATGAAGCCTACTTGATCTCTATGTATTAATTTTCCTATAATGCTATTGAGGCGTTTTGCTATTATTTTTGCTAATAATTTAATATCGAGGTTTAACAGAGAGATAGGCCGATAATTCACACAGGAAGTATCATCAGAAAGGGGTTTTGGGATCATACAAACAATTGCCAATAGTGTTTCTTGCCGAAAAGAATGTCCATCTAGAAGTTTGTTAAAAGTTTCAGTGAGAATGGGAGAGAGTATTTCTGAGAATGTTTTATAGTATAAAGCCGAGTAGCCGTCTGGGCCTGGTCTTTTGTTAAGTTTTAGGTCTTTTATGGCATTAGCAACTTCATGTATAGTTATAGGCTCATCCAAACTGCTTTTTTGATTCTGAGATAACTCAGGTAAGGTTATTTTTGAGAAGAAGGATTCAGCCTCTGCAGGATTAAATTCATTGTTTGTCTTGTATAAAGTTGCGAGATGTGAGTGAAATTTATGGACTATTTTAACTGGACTGGACAGAAATTGTGTTTGGAGCGTTTGAGGGATTTATCAACTGACTCAGTGAGAAATAGATCGTATTCCAATCTAGATTTTTCCAGATGAGATTTTGTACTCTGAGATGGATTATCTTGAAATGATATGTAGGCTGCATTAAAATTGAGTTCTAGTTTTTTTGCTAGATTTTTGCGTTCCCGTTTAAATAGTGTCATTTGTCTTTGTATTGTACCACGCAAGACAGGCTTATGAGCTTCCCACAGTGTTATTGGGGAGATGTCTGTTGTATTATTAATTGATATGTATTCCTTTAAAGCTTGTTCAATGGCCATCTGATGTAGTGGGTGTTTAAGCATTATGTCCGGTAAGTACCACGTTGGGTCATGCGCTTTTGGTATGGCTGAGGCTATAGTAGTGTATACTGCATTATGGTCAGACCACGGAATCGGAATTATATCTGATGCAATAATTTCTGGTATCATTCCTATTGTTAGAAAAATATGATCTATTCTGGTGAAGGTTTGATGAGGGTGCGAGAAATAAGTGAATTTCTTTTTCATTGGGTTACTTTCTCTCCACGAATCTACCAGATTGTATTTGGAAAGAAGTTGAGAAAAAGGTAATCTAGAGGTTATTTTGGATGGTGTAAAAGGTGATTTATCTAGAAATGGGAGGAGGACCTGGTTCGAATCCCCACACATTATCACTGTTCCTATTTTGTGTGTATTAATCACTTGTAATATATGTGAGAGGAATGGTGTAGGTTGTTTGTTAGGAGCGTAGTAGGAAATCACCGTGATTGCTGTATCCATTATATAACCCATGAGTATCAGGTATCTACCTTCTGGGTCTTTAATTTCTGATGATAAGGTGAATGGTGTGGATCGGTGAAATGCAATTAGAGTTCCCCTTTGTTTGGTACAGGCAGAAGCTGTGTAAATTTGTTGATAAAAAGGAGAAATATATTTTGGAGTAGAATTTTTGGTGAAGTGTGTTTCTTGGAGGCATACTATGTGAGCCTTCTTGTTATGGAAAGTACGGAAGGCTTTGGTCCTTTTTTGAGGGACATTTATTCCCTGAACATTCAGGGAAAGTATATTCAGTGGTGCCATGGCAATAGATCAAATAGTTTTGACTTACTTTTTGTTATGCAGAGCTGACTGCGCAGATCAACCTGTGTGGACTGAAGAGATGAATAGATAGAAAAGAAACCAGTGAATTCTGGAGTAAAGAGTAAACAAAAAACATATGAGATTAGATGATACATTGTATAAATTATTTTTTGCAAGTAATCACAATTTACCCGTGAAAGAGAATAAATATCTCTCTCAGGGGAATAAGTGCCTTCGTCACACTCCCACATAATATGGTTGGGAGAATGAGGAGGGCTAATGGGGGTACACGGATCTTCCGCTTACAGGAGAGAAGTGCTATGTCAAAAGACATCAAAATGATGTTTCATTAATTGGAGTGCAGAATATAGTTTTTGTTGAAATTATTTATTCCAGGGTGGTTGTATATGGTTAGTCTTGCCCTAGGCTAAATAATTCAGTTACAAAGGTACTGTTAATAACTTTGGTATTGATGAAGATAGTTTGAATTATTTTGGGATTTTAACCCTTTTAGAGTAAACAATTACATATTTTATTCATATGTAACTGTTTAGATATGTTAACTCATAAAATTGAGGTTGTATTGCTTCAGATTAGAAGAAACAAAAACATAGTTCTAGGAACTAGTTAGGTAATAATATATTTGTTTTAAGAAAAGAAAGAAAAAGCTTCCATTACTTCTGGATTATTGAACATATTTGTCCTAAAAAGTAATAAATATATTGTTATTACCTGATAATATATAACTGAACAAGAATTTCCTTATTTCACTTATATATTCTAAGGCTATATGAATCAGAAGTAATAAGAAATATAACTGGAATGTAACATGATCCCACACAGTGTGTGACTATCAGAATGCAGTTACATTCAGTTATAAATATAGGTTTTTTATAGAGAACCATCTCTTAGTATAATAAATGAAGAGATATCAGGAATTAGGATGTCAGTCCATTGAATCTTCTTGGTCCATGGATGATGTGGCATAACGGCCTCTTTTGTGAGAATGATGATTCCCATTTTGTTCTGAAATTTTCTGGGTGCTGCCTGAAGGTGAAGATGATGCCATTCTTCTGCGTGCGGGTTAGTTGCTGCTTGTGGGTTCTGTCAGATTTAATTTTAAAAGGGTTTGTTGTAGTTCATCTGCTGATCTGCTTCTGTAAATTGTACCTTGGTAGTTAAATCTGACTGAAAAGGGGAAGCCCCATTGATACATAATGTTGTGGCGTTGCAGTTCCATTAGTTGGGGTTTCATGGATCGTCTTTTAGTAATAGTAAGTTGGGATAGGTCAGCAAAAATTTGATAATTGTGTCCTTGAAAATTAAGTTCCTTTTTTTCTCTTGCAGCAATTAGTATTTGTTCTTTCGTTCTGTAATAATGAAATTTTGTGATTATCTCACGTGGGGGTCCATCTTTCTTTTTGGCTGTGAGGGCTCTGTGTACTCTGTCCATTTCTAAACGTTCAATAGGGATATCTGGCTTTAGTTCTTGTAATAGAGCAGTAATAGTAGATTGCAGGTCTGTCACAGTTTCAGGTATTCCCCTTATGCGCAAGTTTGAACGTCTGGCTCTATTTTCGTAATCTTCGAGCTTAGTTTGGAGTATTAAATTCTCTTTTTTTAATTGTTCCAATTCTGTTATATTTTCTTGGGTTGTAATTTCAATTTCATCCATTTTTATTTCTAAGGCTGCGGTGCGGTTTCCCAGCTCTCTTATTTCTTTGGTTAGGCTTTTTGTTATTTGGTCTGAGGTTTGTTTTAAAGCCTTATGAAGCATCTTTTCAAATTGTAATAATATTACTGGGGATACTGAGGAGTAGGGATGAGCTTCGTGTTCGAGTCGAACCCATGTTCGACTCGAACATCGGCTGTTCGACCGTCCGTCGAATTGCGAACGATATGGGCCGTTCGCGCCAAATTTGTGTGGCGCGTCACGGCCCATAATTCACTGCGGCATCGTAGTGCATTGCTGGCTGATGATTGGCCAAGCATGCACTATGACCCGCATGCTTGGCCAATCACAGCGCCGTCAGTAGAGAGAGCTGTAATTGGCCAAAGCCAGGGTGGCTTTGGCCAATTATGGCTCAGGGGATTTAGTACACGCCCCACACTATATAAGGCCGCCTGCACGGCGGCCCTGTGTAGTGTGTGTTCCGGTGTGCTGAGAGATAGAGAGAGAGACAGACAGTGTCATTTGATTTGAGTTAGATAGATTAGGCAGAACAGTCAGTCAGTTAGCTGCACTTACAGTGTATTGTGTATATATATGCATCCCTGGTGTTGCATATATATATATACACTGTATTCAGTTTAGCTAGATCCGTTCCTGTTATCTTCTATCTAGACTATTTACATTTGGTGCAGTGCGTCCTGCTCACAGTGTTCAGCTAGATCCATTCCTGCTATTTACATTTAGTGCAGTGCGTCCTGCTCACAGTGTTCAGCTAGATCTGTTCCTGCTATTTACATTTAGTGCAGTCAGTGCGTCCTGCTCACAGTGTTCAGCTAGATCCGTTCCTGCTATTTACATTTAGTGCAGTGCGTCCTGCTCACAGTGTTCAGCTAGATCCGTTCCTGCTATTTACATTTAGTGCAGTCAGTGCGTCCTGCTCACAGTGTTCAGCTAGATCCGTTCCTGCTATTTACATTTAGTGCAGTGCGTCCTGCTCACAGTGTTCAGCTAGATCCGTTCCTGCTATTTACATTTAGTGCAGTGCGTCCTGCTCACAGTGTTCAGCTAGATCCGTTCCTGCTATTTACATTTAGTGCAGTGCGTCCTGCTCACAGTGTTCAGCTAGATCCGTTCCTGCTATTTACATTTAGTGCAGTGCGTCCTGCTCACAGTGTTCAGCTAGATCTGTTCCTGCTATTTACATTTAGTGCAGTGCGTCCTGCTCACAGTGTTCAGCTAGATCTGTTCCTGCTATTTACATTTAGTGCAGTCAGTGCGTCCTGCTCACAGTGTTCAGCTAGATCCGTTCCTGCTATTTACATTTAGTGCAGTGCGTCCTGCTCACAGTGTTCAGCTAGATCCGTTCCTGCTATTTACATTTAGTGCAGTCAGTGCGTCCTGCTCACAGTGTTCAGCTAGATCCGTTCCTGCTATTTACATTTAGTGCAGTCAGTGCGTCCTGCTCACAGTGTTCAGCTAGATCCGTTCCTGCTATTTACATTTAGTGCAGTCAGTGCGTCCTGCTCACAGTGTTCAGCTAGATCCGTTCCTGCTATTTACATTTAGTGCAGTGCGTCCTGCTCACAGTGTTCAGCTAGATCCGTTCCTGCTATTTACATTTAGTGCAGTGCGTCCTGCTCACAGTGTTCAGCTAGATCCGTTCCTGCTATTTACATTTAGTGCAGTGCGTCCTGCTCACAGTGTTCAGCTAGATCTGTTCCTGCTATTTACATTTAGTGCAGTCAGTGCGTCCTGCTCACAGTGTTCAGCTAGATCCGTTCCTGCTATTTACATTTAGTGCAGTGCGTCCTGCTCACAGTGTTCAGCTAGATCCGTTCCTGCTATTTACATTTAGTGCAGTCAGTGCGTCCTGCTCACAGTGTTCAGCTAGATCCGTTCCTGCTATTTACATTTAGTGCAGTGCGTCCTGCTCACAGTGTTCAGCTAGATCCGTTCCTGCTATTTACATTTAGTGCAGTGCGTCCTGCTCACAGTGTTCAGCTAGATCCGTTCCTGCTATTTACATTTAGTGCAGTGCGTCCTGCTCACAGTGTTCAGCTAGATCTGTTCCTGCTATTTACATTTAGTGCAGTGCGTCCTGCTCACAGTGTTCAGCTAGATCCGTTCCTGCTATTTACATTTAGTGCAGTCAGTGCGTCCTGCTCACAGTGTTCAGCTAGATCCGTTCCTGCTATTTACATTTAGTGCAGTGCGTCCTGCTCACAGTGTTCAGCTAGATCCGTTCCTGCTATTTACATTTAGTGCAGTGCGTCCTGCTCACAGTGTTCAGATAGATCTGTTCCTGCTATTTACATTTAGTGCAGTGCGTCCTGCTCACAGTGTTCAGCTAGATCCGTTCCTGCTATTTACATTTAGTGCAGTGCGTCCTGCTCACAGTGTTCAGCTAGATCCGTTCCTGTTATCTTCCTACTGACAGGCAGGCTTGTCTGGTTACAGTATATAAAGCTACCTGAAGAAAATTACAGGTGTTCTATCCCAGCTTAGTGCAGCTACAGGCCATTAGTATGTCTGGAAGGCCAAGAAGGAGAGGCAGACAGTCACAAGCCAATAAGAGAGGGCAAGCAGGCTCTGTGTCTAGTGCTGGTCGTGGAGACGGTGCATCCTCATCAGCACGTGGCCATGGGACACGCTTGGCCTTTTTTTCGGCAGCTGGCCGTGTTGAGCCGCAACATGCGGAAAACTTGGTCGAGTGGATGACCAAGCCGTCTATCATCCTCCTCATCCTCTCTCACCCATGCCCAGGGTGCTTTGTCTGGCAAAGCAGCGGCCTATTCCCTCAGCTCAATGTCATCAGTGACTCCTTCCCTAGCTCCACCATGTCCTCCTGAGGATTCCCTCGAACTGTTTGACCACAGTGTTGGGTACATGCTCCAGGAGGATGCCCAGCGTTTGGAAGGCTATGATGATGATACTGAGCTCGATGAAGGCAGTAACATGAGCACGGACAGAGGGGGTGCCCAAGAAGGACAGCAATCTGGCAGTCATGCTCCCCCTGCTGCAGCATACTGCCAGGTTTGCTCCAGTGATGAGGAGGGAGGGGATGATGAGGTCACTGACTCAACGTGGGTGCCTGATAGGAGAGAGGAGGAGGAGGAGGAGGAGGAGGAGGCGGCACATCACCAACGAGGCAGGATGCCCTCCAGGGGCCAGCCTAAGGGCAGCACATTGACTGCATCACACCCCAAAGCTCCACATGTGCAGGGCGCTGCAGTCTCTGCGCGTTATTCAAAAAGTTCTTTGGTGTGGGCCTTTTTTGAGACGAGTGCATCAGATCGCACCGCTGCTATTTGCAACATATATCTCAAGCGTATCTCGCGTGGCCAAAACATCTCCCGCTTGGGTACCACATGCTTGACCAGACATATGTTGACCTGCCATGCAGTTCGTTGGCAAGCGTATCTAAAAGACCCACACCAAAGAACAAAGAGGATCTCTCCTTGCTCCTCATCAGCTGAGATTTCCAACCCCACTAGACCTTCAGTCCTCTCTGAGACCTGCAGTGAGAGGAATGAAGGTGTAGAATTAGGTGTGTCACAGCCAAGTACTTGTGGGCAATCTGCTTTTGGTACACCGACGTCAGATTGTACCAGGCAAATTTCCCTGCCCCAGCTGCTGCACCGCCGAAAGAAGTTTGCTCCCAGCCATCCACATGCCCAGCGGTTGAATGCTAGCTTGGCAAAATTGCTAGCACTTCAACTGCTGCCTTTTCAGTTGGTAGACTCTGCCCCCTTCCGTGAGTTTGTGGAATGTGCGGTTCCTCAGTGGCAGGTACCCAAACGCCACTTTTTCTCACGGAAGGCGATTCCGGCTCTCTACCGGCATGTGGAAGGCAATGTCCATGCCTCGCTGGACAGGGCGGTCAGCGGTAAGGTGCATATTACCGCTGACTCATGGTCCAGCAGGCATGGACAGGGACGTTACCTAAGTTTCACGGCGCATTGGGTGACTCTGCTGGCAGCTGGGAAGAATGCAGGACAAGGTGCAGTAGTGTTGGAGGTTGTTCCGCCACCACGCCTCCAAAATGCTGATTGTGACACACCTCTCTCCTCCACCCCCTCCTCTTCTTCTTCCTCCATGGCCTCTTCCTCGGAACCAGCGGTGCTCCGTAGGCGTTCAAGGGGCTACGCAAGTACGCAGGCCAAAAGATGCCATGCGGTGCTTGAGCTGGTGTGCTTGGGGGACAGGAGCCACACTGGGGCAGAGGTTCTGTCAGCTCTGCAGGGGCAGGTTCAGAGGTGGTTGACGCCACGCCAACTTAAGGCAGGAATGGTGGTTTGCGACAATGGCACCAACCTCCTCTCTGCCCTCCGACAGGGACAACTGACCCATGTGCCCTGTTTGGCTCACGTCCTTAACTTGGTGGTGCAGCGGTTCTTGGGCAGGTACCCGGGCTTACAGGATGTCCTGAGGCAGGCCAGGAAAGTCTGTGTGCATTTCCGCCGGTCATATAATGCCAGTGCTCGGCTGACGGACCTCCAAAAGGAGTTTAACCTGCCCAAGAACCGCCTAATCTGTGACATGCCCACCAGGTGGAACTCAACGTTGGCCATGCTGCAGCGGCTGCACACGCAGCAGAGGGCCATCAATGAGTACCTGTGCGACTATGGCACCAGGACAGGGTCAGGGGAGCTTGGTTTTTTTTCCCCACGCCAGTGGGCCATGATCAGGGATGCATGCACTGTCCTGTCACCATTCGAGGAGGCCACGAGGATGGTGAGCACTGACAGTGCATGCATCAGTGACACTGTCCCCCTTGTCCACCTGTTGGAGCACACGCTGCGTGGAATAATGGACAGGGCACTTGAGGCAGAACAGAGGCAGGAAGAGGAGGACTTCCTTAGCTCTCAAGGCCCCCTTTATCCAGACAGTGTTCCTGCGTGCCCGCCGATCACACAGGAAGAGGACGAGGAGGAGGAGGAGGAGGAGGAAGATTGTGTAAGTATGGAGGTGGAGCCTGGCACTTAGCATCAGCAGCAGTCTTTAAGGGATCAGTCCCAAGGAACACATGGACTTGTACGTGGCTGGGAGGAGGTGGCTGCGGACGTTGTTGTCCTTAGTGACCCAGAGGACTCCGGACTGAATGCCTCAGCAAACCTACGCTGCATGGCCTCACTGATCCTGCAAAGCCTGCGTAAGGATCCTCGTATTCGTGGTATCAAGGAGAAGGACCAATACTGGCTGGCAACCCTCCTTGATCCACGTTACAAGGGTAAGGTTGCGGACCTTATCTTGCCATCGCAGAGGGAGCAGAGGATGAAACATCTTCGGGAGGCCTTGCAGAAAGGTCTGTGCAACGCGTTCCCAGAGACTGGGAGGTTACAAACTCCTGTTTCTGGACAACGTGTTGCTGAGGCTTCGGTCAGTCAAAGAAGGAGTGGTGGAGAAGGTGGCCGTCTGACCGATGCGTTCAGACAATTTTTTGGTCCGCAGCCCCAAGGTATGATCAGTTCCAGCAACCATCGCCAGCGTCTGTTTTACATGGTGCAGGAATACCTAGGGGCAAGATCAGACTTGGACACCTTTCCCACCGAAAATCCTCTGGGTTACTGGGTCTTGAGGATGGATCACTGGCCAGAGCTTGCACATTATGCAATTGAGCTACTGGCCTGTCCTGCATCCAGCGTTCTTTCGGAACGCACATTCAGTGCTGCTGGAGGTGTGGTAACCGATCACAGGGTGCGTCTGTCCACCGACTCGGTCGATCGGCTGACCTTCATAAAAATGAATCAGTCTTGGATCACCACCAGCTACCAAGCACCTGATGCTGATGTAACCGAATAATTTTTTTTGAAATCTCAGATCCCTTCAAAGACTGCCTATGCTGATGCTGAGTGACTATCCCTGAGTAATTATCCTCTTCCTCCTCAATCATCACGCTGATAGCTTGTAAGAACATTTTTGGTTCTGGGCACCACCACCAGTGCCTAAGGCACAATTTTTCAGCCCCTCTTTAACAGGGGCGTGTAATTACAATTTTTGATGTAATACTTTGCAGCAGGGCTCGTTCCTGCATTCCAACTAGAGTGTCTGTGAGGGGTTGCAGTGTTGTGGCACCAGCACCAGTGCCTAAGGCCCAATTTTTCTGCCCCTGTCTAACAGGGGCATGTAATTACAATTTTTGATGCAATACTTTGCAGCAGGGCTCGTTCCTGCATTCCAACTAGAGTGTCTGTGAGGGGTTGCAGTGTTGTGGCACCAGCACCAGTGCCTAAGGCCCAATTTTTCTGCCCCTGTCTAACAGGGGCGTGTAATTACAATTTTTGAAGCAATACTTTGCAGCAGGGCTCGTTCCTGCGTTCCAACTAGAGTGTCTGTGAGGGGTTGCAGTGTTGTGGCACCAGCACCAGTGCCTAAGGCCCAATTTTTCTGCCCCTGTCTAACAGGGGCGTGTAATTACAATTTTTGAAGCAATACTTTGCAGCAGGGCTCGTTCCTGCGTTCCAACTAGAGTGTCTGTGAGGGGTTGCAGTGTTGTGGCACCAGCACCAGTGCCTAAGGCCTAATTTTTCAGCTCCTGTTCAACAGGGGCATGTAATTGCAATTCTTGATCTAATATTTCACAGCAGGGCCCTGTGAGGGCTTACAGTGTTGTGGCCACAGCAACACCTAAGGCCCAAATTTCTGCTGAGTATATAGGGCAGGACCCTACTTTCAAACATCTAACTTACAAACGACTCCTACTTGCAAACGGAAGGAGACAACAGGAAGTGAGATGAAATCTACCTCTAGGAAGGGAAATTCTCTCCTGTAAGAGTTAATATGGGAAAAAAAATTCTCCTTTCCACTGATGCTTTCCAATCCTTGTTCCACAAAAAAACCCAAATTTTCAAAAAACATTTTTCATTGGGACAAAAAGTGAGGTGAAATCTTCTGAAGAGGAGGAAAGACAGCAAAACAAATGTCACAGGGGTGATAACCCTTCCCTATGTTTTCCAAAAAGCTTAAAAAAGATTTTTTGGCTGGAGCTAAACACGTTAAAAATGTACCCGTTCAAAATTACAAAGAGATTCTACTTAACAACAAACCTACAGTCCCTGTCTTGTTTGCACTGCCTGTATACTGCTGTTCAGAGTATATAGGGCCTTTCCTTATTTTAATTTGGGTGCGGGGTTCCCCTTAATATCCATACAGGACCCAAAGGGCCTGGTAATGGACTGGGGGGGTACCCATGCCGTTTGTCTCACTGATTTTCATCCATATTGCCATGACCCGACATGACATTAAACCCGCAAGCAGTTTTAAATGAGATTTTTTCCTTTAAAAATGACATTTGGTGCAGGGACTGTTCTAAACATGGGAAACACGCGTCACTTTACAGGCATACTATAGACACCCCCCAGGTACGATATTTAAAGGAATATTTCACTTTTTTTTTTTTTACTTTAAGCATCATTAAAATCACTGCTCCCGAAAAAACGTCCGTTTTTAAAAGTTTTTTTTGCATTGATACATGTCCCCTGGGGTAGGACCCGGGTCCCCAAACCCTTTTTAGGACAATACCATGCAAATTAGCCTTTAAAATGAGCACTTTTGATTTCGAACGTTCAAGTCCCATAGACGTCAATGGGGTTCTAACGTTCGTGCGAACTTTCGGTCCGTTCGCGGGTTCTGGTGCGAACCGAATCGGGGGGTGTTCGGCTCATCCCTACTGAGGAGGCTTGTGGAGAAGTTTGTGAGAGGATTTGTTCTGTATCTGACTCAAATGGAGAGTCTTGCTGTGACATTTTCTGTCTGTGAGAGCGCCCTGATGCTGTATATTGTGAGGTGACTGGAGCTGCTTCAGCTGCAGTGAGTGTCTATGAGCTCTTTGTGAGGTGATTTTTATTTCTGCCACAGTTTCCTCCCAGTACCATATTTCCTGCCCAAACTTTCACAGTTTGTTTCCTGGGGCAAAAAGGTTCAAATGGATACCTTTTGAGTCTGCAGGCTCCGGTTTGTCCTTCTCTTCTCTCCTCAGCGGTGTGGAGCTCTAACAATGCATGTCTGCTCCGCTAGGCTCCGCCTCCTGCCCCCCGACCCCAGCATTTTTCATTCTTGTCCCAATCATTTGTGGCCACTACTCTCTATTGATATGTAAACCACTTTGTGAAATCAGAAATTAGTGACCAAAATTAGCATATATTTAACATAATTAATTTAAGAACCAGAAATATTTTGAACAATGCTATACCTGGCTCAAGCTGGGCTCCTCCACATGTTGCTGCCTGGAAGGCCCAGTTTGGACGTCAGAAGCCTCAGCTGGGGGGGAAGGAAGTGTGGAAGGAAGATTGGAGAGTGCTGGCCTGGGTTCAGTCTGGCCTGCCAGAACATGCAGTCTGTCATAGTACCATATCCTGGGGACAAAAATGTCATATGCTGCAGCTCCTGATCCCAGGGAATCCTGGACCTTCTTGAGCTCCCTTTTCTATGTGCTCCTCATGCCACCAATTAGGGCCTTCAAATAGGGGATGTCTGCCATGGGGATCACCGGCTTCAAAAATTCCACCAATTGATCCAGCGCTGCCTTCCTTATTGTTTGATATAATAGGGGTGGTTTACCTGCCACAGACAGGGCAGCTTCCTGTACATATCAATGAATATGGGCATAAAGTCCTCGTCATTGAATATATCCATTTTCTCTGCAAGACACAACACAAAACAAACCCTAATGTCAGGCGAAACTCTCCTAATCTTGACACAATATAGGCCTCAATCTATAAGCAGTATAGGCCACTGATGCACCAACTTAAAATTGTACCTTCGTTATAATGATTGGCGCTTCCATTACACCTTCCTCCGCTCACAGATCGTACGTACGATGCACGCGTGTTACGCTTTTAATACACTGCTCATGCATGAAACTACACCCGCGTCGCCCGCCCCTGACATTCTTTCTAGAATATTTCCCGCCCCGTCTCTTTCGTCGCAGTGGGAGACAACATGGCGGAGACACAGCAGGTGCTTAATAGCAGTAACGAGGAGGAAAGCCCGGAGCAAGAAACGTCCCAATCCAGGAGGAGAAGGTTTAAAGCCTCAAATATGTCCTTTGAAGAGATGGTGGAGATGGTCGACATATTGAAGAGGGCCGACTATGATGGGAAGTATGGACCGTACCTAAACCCAAATATGAGAAAAGCCAAGATCATGACTAAAGTTGTGAAGAGTCTGCACCGGAATTTTGGGGTACGACGATCCAAGGAGCAATTGAGGAAATGCTGGTCGGACCTCAAATTAAGGGAGCAGGATCAGTATAGAAGGATCGAGAAAGTGCTTTTAAAAAGTTAGTAGTTGTCATGTGTTCCTATTCCTATTATTACTTCCATGCTGCGCCATGTGCTTTTCTTTACTGTTGGACAGTTTAAAATGGCTACTTTCATGTTTGTGGGCACAGTAATCGGTCGTAGTAAACATCGCTTGTTTGCAAATAAATACGTTTTTTTTTGACAAATACAGGGTTAACTACATTTGGTCATGATAATTTGTATTCAAAGAAGTTTAGGACATTTTTGTCTAGATGTGTTTCAAACTAGAATGAATTGCAAACTTGATTCAGTGTAATGTAAGGAGAGGACACTCAGCAGCTATTTACACATCTGGACTCAGGAGCACTAGTGTGGGACACAAGAACAAACTTTTTAGGGTGTCCCACACAGGTGCTCCAGTGGATACTTGGGGTGTCTACATTTGTGAAAATTGTCCAAAAAAGGGAAGTATTCCAGCTTTGATAAGGGAAAAAATCATGTCTTCAGCTTTGAACTGCCAAAGCAGACAATTGTACCCCACTTCCAAACAATGTTTCATATTCCTATTTCTGGACTCAAATATCTGTGTGCTAAGTATACCTTTTGTTTCATTCTTATAGGGGAGCAAAGACTCTGGAAAATATGAGGACACAAGGGATCCCCCACTCCTGAAGAAGGGGAACAAAGGTCACAACCTGAGGATGTGGAGGAAGGAGAGGTGGTGGAGATTGTCACCACAACAGGTCAGTGTCAGACACCACAGATTCAGGTAATAGATGTATGCCTGCATATTTATAATACATTGTGTGTATTTTTATTTTAGGTGATGTTCAGGTTGTGGTACCAAAATCGAGTCATTTTACCAGTGACAGTGCACAACGGATGATCCAGGAAATCATGTTTTGTAGTCATGATTTGAACATTATCAAAGAAAAAACCAAGGAGATTGAACAAAGACTGAAGAACATGATTGATGTACTAGGGAGAATTTAAAACCTAAAAAGATTCCTGAATTTTTTTTTTTTTTTTTTTTTTTTACAATAATTTTATCTAAAGTTTTAATACAGTTTAAAAGCCAAATTTTGAAGATGCACACAGTGTGTCAAATGTGCTGTCTGCCATCAGGGGATTTCAATGTACGCAAGGAACCCCTTCCTCCCAACTCTAGTAGGTGAGAGGAAGTGGTTGCACCCCCAAAACACGTCCATTGATCCCCCATGATGGGAGATAGCACATGTTGACATTAAGTATGGGATCAGAAAGGAAATCCCGGGGGGCGTGGCTAGCCGGCGCTGAAAATGGCTGCTTGATTCCACAGCTCCACAGCGAGGGAGAACACCGGATCAAATAACGCCCAACAGAACGGAGCGATTTGCCCCAAAATCACCCCACAGCTGCCCGCAGTGCCGACCGACAATGTCCCGCAAACGGATGGGAGAACGAGGCATCAGAAAGCTCACCACGTTCCTCTTTCCCCAGGACAAGGTCAGTGATATCCAAGATGGCGCCGGCGGCCTGACAGACACAAGAGAGGCTTACACAGACCTCCCGGACGACATCCTGACTGAAATGGGCACAGCTTCTCTGCCTATATCCCCTACTCATGACCCTGGATCTGATCCCCTAACTTCCAGCCCTGCTAAGGCGCGGATGCGGATGGATACACCGCAACCGCATTCTCCTCATGTCAGCGCTGCAGCCCAGGCCCAAGCCTTTAACCCCTTCCAGTCTAACCAGGCCCTGCACAACTCCATGGCATCTTTCCCCACCTCAGGCCAGCCAGTAATAGACACAACCCTGAAAGAGATGCTGATGTCCCTGCAAACCTCTCTGATGACAGATCTATCATCCCTATTCAGTAAAATCTCCACAGAGATGCACTCTATGGACACTAGAATCTCTAATATGGAAAGGGGCATGACAGAATGTTCAGCCACAGTGAATGACATTATAGATGCAGTGGAAGACATTAAAGATGAGCAACACTGGGTCCGGGCCAAGCTGGCCGATTTGGAAGATCGCTCCCGACGTAACAACGTCAAACTGCGAGGGGTCCCTGAGTCCATACCCCCAAATGATCTCCATAAATACGCCAAAGATCTCATACACACTATTCTACCCGACGCGGCCCCCAGAGACATCGTTATCGATAGAATCCATAGGATTGCCAAACCGTCTCATCTGGCAGCATCAGTACCAAGAGACGTCCTCATGCGAATACATTTTTTCCACATAAAAGAAAAAATGATGACCGAAGCCAGGGCCAAAGCTCCCCTGCCTAGACCCTACGAGGCAATACAGATCTTTCCAGATCTTTCCAAGTTCACTCTACAAATGAGGAGGAAGCTGAACCCCATCACAAAAGGCCTCTCCAACCATAAAATCCTGTACAAATGGAGATACCCGGCGACCATCCTCATCACGAAAAATGGCACCACCCACGCTATCAACGACCTCATGAAGGGGCTACGCCTTCTGCATGAATGGGGCATCATTTTAGAACCCCCAACAGAAGGGATCCCCCCTCTACCACAACGAAATTCCTCACACAGACACAACAACCAGAACCCCAAGATCCACCATACCCATCAGAATACCTGAATAAGTTGGGCTACAACCTCTACAGCTCATTTCTCCCTCGCTGCCTTGAGCAATGCTCCTAGCTGTTATATTTTTCTCCTTTTGAACACTAACTGTTTTCCCCCACCTGCGGCATAGCTTCTTATAAGCTTTCTGATAGTTCCGCCGCCACGTTTTTTTTTTCTTTTTTTTGTTTACAGCGAGATTGCAGTAGAAAGATAAATCTACTATCAGTTCTTGTTCTTAATGTTGGCTCCTCAAGCCTTTTAACTTGTTGCTTCCCTCCAGCTCCCTCCTGCGGCTTCCGATCCAGACCTCCAACAACACGCACCTGACCGATCGTCCAGCAACTTCATCACCGACACCACCACCAGCACACCGCACGCTTCAAGCAACTAACTGTAAGTGACACTTCTACACTCAACACACCTCACCCACTGTCCTCTGATCATGCCCTGCAACATTGTGTCCCTCAATGCCAAGGGCCTCAACCACCCGGCAAAACGCCACTCCCTCTGGCACACTGCAGTAAAATTGGACTGTGACATCCTCTGTGTCCAGGAAACTCACCTGCTCCCCGCGGCAACAACCCTGTGCCGTAACCGGCAATACCCCCAAATATACCATGCCACCTATAGCTCCAAGAAAAGAGGAGTTCTCATAGCCTTCAAACAAGGGATGGACTTCCAACTGTTACAACAATTCCCTGACCCCAACGGTAGATATCTCATACTAACCTTCACCCTCAACAAAGTCAACTACACCTTAATGAATATCTACGCCCCCAACACCCGCCAGATCAGCTTCCTGAAGAAAGCCTTTAATAAGGCTCGGACAGTCAGCAAGGGTCATTTGATAATATGCGGTGACTTTAATATAGTTCCTGATATCCACATGGACTCTACTTCTCCCGCGAAAAGGAGAGAGTCACCCCTGGGGCAGCTCCTCACGTCACATGAAATTTTTGACGTGTGGAGATGCCATCATGGGTCCGAAAAAGACTTCACCTATTTCTCACCCCGCCACAATTCTTATTCCAGAATTGATTTGTTCCTTACAGATAAATGGCTACTACAAAACATCAGCGCATCTGTAATCCACACCGTGACGTGGTCAGACCACGCCCCAATCTCTATTTCCATCTACGACACGCCACCCCAGCGGAATACGTTCCTCTGGCGAGCGAACAATTATATCTTGCAACACCCCACATACTCCCTAGATATAGAAAAACCTATAAACGATTATTTTGATTTAAATAAAGGGTCAGTGGGGGATCCCGTGACGGTGTGGAACGCGCACAAAGCGGTTATTAGAGGCATTATCATGAAGTTGAGCTCCATACATAAAAGGAAGAGGACGCAGCAAATAGACAACCTTACTTCCCAAATTGCGACCCTCGAATCCCAACATAAAACTAACCCAGACCCGAATACCCAAGCCCAACTATTGACCTTAAGACGGGACCTGCGCTCACTTCTTCTCCACTCCTATGAACTGATCCAGCGCAAGCTCAAAGCTACCACATATTCCACATCCAACAAAGCAGGTAAAAGACTAGCGCAACGCCTTAAAGGAAAAAGGATCAAATCTAAAATTCCAACTTTAACATACCCACACCCAACGGACACTCTGACTAATCCCCAGGACATAGCGAACGCTTTTAGCGACTACTATAGTAAACTCTATAACATCAAACACGACCACACTACTTACCAACCAACACAGGACGATATCAACAATTTCCTCCAACAAATTAAACTACCCAAGCTGACAGACTCTCAACTGACCTCCCTCAACGAACCATTCTCAGACAGGGAAATTCTCGACACAATATCCTCCTTGCCAACGGGCAAAGCCCCAGGACCGGATGGTCTCACGGGGGAATACTATAAAAGGTTCTCCAAACACTTACTTCCCCAGCTGACAGAATTCTTCAACATTGCTGCCTCCTCTTCAACATTTCCTGATGAATCACTGAACGCTCTTATCATTACTATTCCGAAACCAGGCAAAGCTCCTACCTCTCCCCAAAACTTCCGCCCTATCTCCCTATTAAATCTCGACGTAAAAATCTACGCCAAAACGATTGCCAGACGCCTTATGGTTGTTATGCCTGATATCATACACACAGACCAATCAGGGTTCATTAGAGGCAGGCAAGCTCCTGATGCCACGAGAAGGATGGTAAACATAATACACCATATTGAATCTAGTGGAACGCCTTCTCTGCTCCTCTCTCTGGATGCAGAGAAGGCGTTCGATAGAGTACACTGGTCCTACCTCAGAGCAGTACTAACTAAGCTTGGTTTCAAAGACCTCATATACAACGCTATCTTGGCTCTATATACTGTCCCATCTGCGAAGGTGTACTCTGCAGATATGCTTTCACAAACATTCTATATCACGAATGGCACTCGCCAGGGCTGTCCACTGTCCCCGCTGATTTTCAACATGCTCATAGAACCACTCGCGGAACATGTTCGATCAAACCCCCTAATCACAGGATTGACGATAGGAAAAGTATCACATAAAATCAGTCTCTTTGCCGATGATGTCATACTAGTACTCACCAATCCTAACTCCTCCCTTCCTGAAGCCCAAAAACTACTAGACTGGTTCGGTCGCGTATCATATTACAAACTCAACGTAACTAAATCCCATATATTAGACCTACAACTAGACGCTACCTCTCGAAACCTGTTACAAACACAATTCTCCTTTGCTTGGGCTGACCAAAGCATCCCATACTTAGGAGTCCACTTTACAAAATCAGTTAAACTCCTATTTGCAGCCAATTTCAAACCTCTCCTCGCCAATTTAATGATAGAAGCACAGACCATAACCAAACACAATCTTTCCTGGTCAGGCAGACTGGCAGCATTCAAAATGCTACACCTACCACAAATCCTATATCTATTCAGAACTCTTCCCATACCCCTGCCTAAATACTACTTTAAATCCTTACAATCCATGCTTAACAAAACCATATGGAATGAAACCAAACCTAGATGCGCACACTCGACACTCAGAAATCACAGATCGGCGGGGGGCTCAGGGACAATAGACTTCGAAGACTACCACACAGCAGCGATCCTGGACCAACTTAATGAGTGGTTCCGCACGAATCCCAACAAGCCTTGGTGCTCAATAGAACTTTCACACCTGCTTCGTCCAAACCTACAATCTTGGTTAATGAGCTCACCCTGGGGTCCAAAACTATCGGCGGCAACACCCCCCACCATGGTGGCGTCAATCTCAGCATGGAAAAAACTAATACACAACAGCAAAGACACACCCGATACTCCTCCCATTCCTATCCCTATTGAATCTCTTCACCACCTTTCTCCAGACTTGAATTTAAACCAATGGGCCAAGAAAGGCATCCGAACCATCCAAAATGTTCTACTCCTAGACAAACCCAAATCTTTCACCCTCCTGAAACAAGAGTATAACTTACCTCAAACGGAACTCTTCACCCACATGCGAGTTACACACTGCCTTAGAGACTCCCATCTTCAGATGTACACTATACATCCTAAAGCTTGGGAATATTTAACATCCCCACTCCCCAAACACAAGGGAATATCCCTATTCTATAATATCCTACACTACAAACTGCAGTTTACCAAGAAACCCCCCCATCTTCACTGGGAACATGACTTAGGTCAGACATACACGGAACACCAATGGCAAAAAGCGATCCAGTCAATCTATAAATGCACGAAATGCGCCACGCTTTGGGAAAATACCCAAAAACTGCATCTCAGGTGGTACCTAACCCCATCCAGAATTGCTAAATTTAACCCTTCTACAAGCGATAAATGCTGGCGCGGCTGTTCAATCAGGGGTGACCTACTCCACATCTTTTGGACGTGCCCACACTTGCGTAACTACTGGAACACGATCTTCCAAATACTCTCAGACGTCACACACCAAACTTTACACCCAACACCTGATCTAGCTGTGCTGAACCTCAATATCGACACAGTACCAACACCATACAGAAACATAGTGACCCATATTTTATTAGCTGCAAGACTATGTATAGCAAGACTATGGAAAACGGATACTGCCCCCTCTATTGAACATACTCTTGCTACGGTGAACCTTCACTACAGCTTTGAATTGATGATGGCCTCTAGTACAGGCCTCACACATACTGTGAAATACAAGTGGAGACCGTGGGAGTTGTGGTCTGGAGCTGCATCCTTCCTTTCATAACCGATTACCTGACGACCTAGAAACCCTTTCTTATTTTCTTGACAAGCAACATATCGTTACAGTTCTTTCTTGATTAATGTTTTCTTTTGAATACTGCTACTGCTTTAACCTACAGGATCTATTCTACATCTGATCTCTTTAAGTCAGAGACTGTTCACATAGAGTGCCACCCCCCAGGTGAAAAAGTGTTCCCATTAGGGCACCTGAGGTGGTGCTACTCATGCAACAAATAACTTCAGCTATTGAAACTGATAATAGGACAGTTCTTGGATCTATGATATAACGCTAACCAGCTAACCTGTTTATTTGTATACACCTAAACGACTGTTCTGTATCAACTTTACAATGTGCACATTGTATGGATATATGTTATATGTAAAAATCAATAAAAATTTATGATGAAAAAAGAAAGGAAATCCCCATTTTTACTCACAATTTGTGGGCATCTTCTAAATTTGGCTTTTACAGGGGTGACTTCACCCCATTTGATGAAGGCAAGATCAAGACCTTTTTCACACTATGAAATGTATGATATTGCCTTATTTTTTGCAATGTTGAACTTTGTAAGCTCATGAGTTGTGTATGTTATGTTTGTAAACATGCCTGTCTCTGTATTTTTTCAGAAATTTCAAGGTAAAACTTTGAAAAAAAAGTGTTTTTTTACTGCCAAATGTTTTATAAAACGAACATGTGAATGTGCACGGAGTAAAAGGTTTTATACTCAACAATGTGTGGCTTCTTCTTTCAATGATCAATACCATTTTGTTGTGTTAAGTGTTTACAGTGACAATGGGTGTTATTTAATAATGGAAAAACCACAAGTGCACTAGGAGACAGCTAAAAGAAACCCAAGCAGTAAATGAAAATCAAGATGTGATCTGATAAAAGAGAAAATTTATTCAAAATGTGCTGGCATAGCAATGGCCCCCCTACCCATAAAATATTCTACATATTTTTCTCGCACTTTACGGGCGCTTTGGAGGGGCAAGACAGGACAGCCAGCTTCAAGGGCCGTCATTGAAGTTTCTGAAAGTCCGGCCTCAGGCCCAACTGAGGCCACATAATTAGGATTATTACACCAAGCCCGCGCACAGCACGAACTCTACAACAAGCACGTACCCACAACATGGCTTCAAAATGGTCGGCTGGTCAGAACGAACTAAACAGAATGCACTGAAGAACAGCAAGGCCTGTGAAGAGCAAGCTGAAAATCAGTAACAAGCGGACAAGAACGCACTGAATAACAGATACGAACTGACTTCATGCACTGAAAAGCAGATACAAACCCACAAGCACAAACTGAACAGCAGTAAAACGATCTGAAAAAGCAGGAGTCTGAAAACCGTGAATCGTCTCTCACCAAACTTCTACTAACACGAGATAAACACGAGATTAGCAGAAGGAGCCCAAAGGGTGGCGCGCTGGCTATTGAACTTCCCTTTTCTAGTCCTGTCATATGTTTTGTACGTCACCGCATTCTGGACGGTCGGACTTTGGTGTGACCGTGGGTATGCAAGACAAGCTTGAGCGTAATTCCATCGGAAAAACCATCATAGCTTTTTCCGACGAGAATTCCAATCATGTGTATGCGGCATTAAGGTAGAAATGCATTGGTTTTTTTTAGCGTATACAATTGAGAATTTTTGAGAAGCAACATTGACGTTTGTTAAATTTTTGATCATACCATGGGGATCCGTTTTAGAATGGGTTCATCCTAAAGAAGTCATGGTTGTTTTGATAGTTTGGTCAGAGTTGCAGAAGCCAGGAATACTAAGTTCCTGGGTTCCAAAGGAAGGAACTATAAGTAAACAGCGAGCAGATATTGTGGATAAGAATATTTGATTTTGCTCTTATTTTTCACTTCCAGGATCCTGGTGGAGCGAGATTGGAGAGGTTTCTGGAACATGGATGACAGATGTTGATCTGGTTGGCAGTTTGTTACTGCCACACCACACTGCAAATTTGTGCTGATTAAACATTCAGGAGAGAAAGGACAAACGAAAAGATTCAGATTAACACTTGCTTTTTTCTTATGGACAATTTAGTACTAATGCTGAATCTGAAAGACTTTGTCTATCAACAAGACTTGTGAAACATTTTTGTCGGAGTCTCTCCTGTCATCGATGAATGCAAACATGCTATTAATACATGTGCAATGGGTTGGAGGTTGGGGAAGGAATATAACATATCCAATCCTTCAGAACATGAAATGTAAAATATGTTTTTTTTGTTGGAGGGAGGAATTGAATGAAGAAGAAAAGGTTTTTAATATGTGACGTGTATTGACATAGGTGCAGGTACCCAGGAGGCTGGCACTTATGCATAATAAGGTGTCTGTTGGCCAGACTAGAGGGTGCCAGATCAATGGGGTGAAAATTTCCTTGTAGGGGTGGTGTCTCAATCTTAGCAGTCCTACAGAGAGGTTATCGGGTACTGGACATGTGGAACACCAGAGCTGGATATGGGGGAGATATGCCTGGTTGAAGTCTCACCTGAGAGGTTGTAACCTTGCACAGGTAATGCCAGTGAATACACACAGGAGCATGCTCCATTAGATAAAGGTAACAAACGCTGGCTACCAGCGCACAGTATGCCTTCACCACATGGCGCTGCAACATCTCACAGTGGTTCATAAAAGCTTATTACCCTATATCTGCTGAGTATACACTGAATTAAAGTGTAGTCATTGTAACAGTGGCTTACTCTCAGAGATGTGCAGCCACAGAATGAAGTTCATGCAGAACGGTTATTTCTGAGGAGTAACTGAAACAAGAGGGATGTATTCAGCACTATATTGGGGGGAATAGGCGCTGGGATGGGTGTTGTTAATAGGGATGAGCCTGATGTTTGATTCGAACGTAAGTTTGACTCGAACATTGGGTGTTCGCCGAATAGCGAACAATTTGGAGTGTTCATTCAAAATTCGAAAGCCGTGGAACACCCTTTAAAAGTCTATGGGAGAAATCAAAAGTGCTAATTTTAAAGGCTTATATGCATGGTATTGTCATAAAAAGTGTTTGGGTACCTGGGTCCTGCCACAGGGAACATGTATCAATACAAAAAAAGTTTTAAAAACGGACGTTTTTTCGGGAGCAGTGATTTTAACCACCTCAATACTGGGTACTTTCACCCCCTTCCTTTCCAGACCAATTTTCAGCTTTCAGTGCTCTCTCACTTTGAATGACATTTGTTCACACAAATAGAGCTTTCTTTTGGTGGTATTTATTCACCACTTAATTTTTTATTTTTTGTGATATAAGCGCAAAAAGAGCGAAAATTTAGAAAAAAAACTGAATTTTCTACTTTCTCTTTTAAAAGAAACCAAAAAAATCTAATTTTGGCAAAAATTTAGGCCAAAATGTATTCTACTACATGTCTTTGGTAAAAAAAATCCTGATAAGTATATGATCATTGGTTTGTGTGAAAGTTATAGAGTCTACAAGCGATGCTGCGCATTATTGAAAATGTATCAATCCTAATGCACTGTTTGCCTATCTCATTTCTTGAGACCCTAAAATGTCAGGGCAGTACAATAACACCCCCAAATGACCCCTTTTTGGAAAGAAGACAGTCTGAGGTATTTAGTAAGAGGCATAGTGAATTTTTTGAAGTTGCAATTTTTTCCCCACAAAGCTTTGGAAAATTAAGAAAAAAAATTATAAATTTTTCTTCACTAAATTGTCATATTTACAAGTTATTTCTCACACACGGTGCAGGCATAATTGCAATTACACCCCAAAATACATTCTGCTATTCATCCTGAGTATGGCGATACCCCATGTGTGAGACTTTTCCACAGCCTGGCCACATACAGAGGCCCAACATCCATGTAGCACCATCAGGTGTTCTAAAGGCATAAATTACACATTTCATTTCCTGAGTACCTATCACATTTTTGAAGGCCCTGGAGAACTAAGGACAATGGAATCACCCAAAAAATCACACCATTTTGGAAAGAAAACACCCCAATGTATATTCTATGAGGCATAATGAGTCTTTTGAACATGTCATTTCTTTCCAAACGTTTTTGGAAAATGTGGAAATAAAATCAAAACTTATTTTTTTCTCACAAAGTTGTCAATTTAGAAGGTCTTTCTAACACATAGCATGTACAAAATAACACCCCAAAATACATTCTGCTACTCATCCTGAGTATGGCAATACCCCATGCGTGAGATTTTTCCACTACCTGGCCACATACAGATGCCCAACATGCTTCTAACATAGCATGTACACACCAAGAATTACACCCCAAAATACATTCTGCTGAGCAAAGGGTAAAAAAAAAGCTTGCCTGTGGTTTAGCAGCCAGGAATACCGTTCCAGAGCAGTCAAAGCATGTGTCCAGACAGCCAAAGGAAATGTCCAGGAATTGTCCAGGCAACAGACAGATATGGAAAAGTATGAACATGGTTCAGTACAGTCCAAGGTTTAGCAGGCAGTTTAGGTAACAGGCATAGGCATGGCCAGTTCAGGTGGCAGGCAAAGGCATGGACAATTCAGGTGGCAGGTGTAGTGATCGGGTATATGTATATATATTGGGTGTTATGATGTAGAGTGGGTATGATAATTAATTAGTAAGTACTCTTCCGCAGCAACCCAATTCTTCCAGAGAGATGCACTTTATTGACTTCCAACACAGAACAAAGTCCAAAGTCCACAGATGACAGAAGAAATCCGACAGAGGAAATATAATTCAGAGACCCATATTCCTAGGCCTGTGTGTTCCCAGCCATACACAGACAAGCCTCTCTCATACAAAGACAAGCCTCACTCACAACCTATAGACTAAATGCCGTGTTATATTCACCAGGCATTGAATGGCTGAGCAATTTGATTGGCCGTTTCAATTTAGGACTTTGATAAGCTTTAGTCTATCAAACAGACAACAACCCCCAGCCGTGAACAGCCGTGAATTTGCACTCCCGCATATCAACATCAACAAGTTCCCTTTAGATATATGTAATTAGATTAGATTAAGAGATACCACCTGAATACCCTTTGAGATGTTCAAATAGACTTGCATAAGATTAACACATCAAAGAGTCTTCAGCTGTTAAAATTCAGTTGGACAAATCAACCATTCTGTCATTGTCATTCTGGCCTGGTCAACATTGACTGCATGTGTACATACACACAACAATGTCCCACATAAATCGGTGAACATATTACAACATATACCCCCACTTGGGTCGGTTCTAACTACTAGAACTGACCCATAAATCAAACAACAAAAAATATCATTATGATTTAAGGTACTGGATGCTTTACAATGGCTCATATAAAATATGAAGTTGAAACTGGTTACATCTCTCTTCGCCAGCCTCTAAAATATCCCAATGAAACAGTTATTAGATAATATAACTTTTAGACCATGACTGGAAAAGGATTTGGTAAACATCAGTGGCCCATATAGCTGTTAGGCCTTATTATATCACATCAAGATCTTGATTATTGCGCAAAGACGAGCTGATGTCACAGTCCATCCTTTGGTCTGACTTCATCACATCTCTCACCATCTCACTGAAAGTAAACTTGGTATGCTCTGGGAACTCCAATCCACATAAGTCCAGGATTTTTTTCATCTCCAGGCTCAAGCTTTCCATTTTTAAAGATGCTTTTATGCAAACACTCTACTTTCATCTTTATAGTAAGAAGAACTATCAATGTACCAGCACTCACTTTCAAAGTAGAAAAGGTTTGGATATGGCAGTAAAAACGGCTGCAAACTATTTCCTTGCACTTGACATTCATGAGTCCATCTTTTTTGATTGCCAGTCACAATTTGCTTTTGTAATTTGCTGTAGGCCGACCCTTCATTGCCTTCAATAAAGCAGTTACTTGGATCATTCAGTCCACAATTACACTTGAATGGTATACCAACATATACATATACCCCCACACGATGGTTCAGATAGAATCAGCTTGACATCAGTGTTTATCAGATCTTCTATCCAGACAAAGCGGCAGTGGATATTCTTGCCAGTATCTTCACCATGAAAGGTAGAAAGGTCTTTTTCATCCATATATGTCATAGCCTTTAGCATATTATAAACAACTGAATCAACAAAGTTTCAAATCATGACTAGAGTGATGAATTTCACTCACCCCTCTTATAAATTTTGGAAAACCACCCAACATACTATAATTTAAGCTATGCCAAGCCATTGTGCAGCATCTCACCTTAGATGTCAAATATATTGATCAATACGCATTATGTAATATGTACAGATGTCATGAAAATTATTTTAGGTTTAAATGCTTCTCTTTGGTTTTAAGATAAAGTTCAAGAAATAAAACATAAAGAAAATAAAAAATGAAAAAAAAAATTAAAAATTAGGGCGTTGAAGAAAAAAAAAAATTAAAAATTAGGGCGTTGAAGAAAAAAAGAAAAAAAAAAAAGGTCCATTGCTTGATGAATTTCGAGAGAGTCCATGAATACTTTATAATTCCATGTATAGTGATATATTGTCTATTCAGAATTCTCCCCCACTAGCCAGCAATTTCAGACTGTGCTTCTGCTATTCACATGCAAGCATCTTCAGACGTCCCTGAAAGACAAAACTCTCCAACAAAACTAATTAGCAAGGTCTTTAAACGTAGTTTGAAGTTAAAACAAAACACTATTTACACATATACAGTTTAAAGCTAATTCACCCCCACTGCTAGAGAAGTGTCATTTGCATTCAAAAACAGATCTGGATAATGTACATCTTCTGCATTCATGACACCCTGTACCCCCTTCAACTGCTCTAATAATGTATCACGTTCCCCTCTCATCTTGTCATACTCAATTTTCAGGTGGTCATATCTCTGTTTTAACTGAGAAAACGGTATCCAAGTCTTGGACCTTTTCTTATTATTATTTTGGTCAGCTCTGTTTTTCATATTAATATCACCTATGTATGACCCGGTGTGTCCTCTCTGGGTGTTATCATAGGATATTATCTTCTGATCTTTATGCTCAGTATTTGTCCTAAACAATGTGGCTAAATCAATTTTGACAGCCTGCTCATTTGACTTTCTCCATAAATGGTCTGCTCTCAACAATATGTCTTTTAAATCATGAGGATTTGGGGTAACTAATAAAATATTTTGTTTGATATCTTCATGCAACGCATCTAGAAACATACTCATATGTATCAAGCCCCCACGCTCAAATGCAAGATTATTACCAACCAATAATTCCATAATAGTTGCTATCCTGTGTGACAATTCATAGGGAGATTCATTCTGCATTTGCTGGATCTTCCCATTAATAGTAACATCAGAACGTACACCATACAAAACACATAATAATTCCAGTAATATGTCCCTTGTCCTCAGAGGCTGAATAGAGATCTGTTTAATTCTCATCCAAAGACCACTTCCTACAGAATGTTGCAAAACTCTTTCTAAGTCAGATGGGTTGAGATTGTACATATCTCTGACTTGCTGCACGTCACAAAACCATTTTAAAAATCTGTTTAAATCATGGTATGGAACCATTCCTATTTCTTTAAGAATTGCGTCTAATAATTTTGATTTCAAAGGCTTCATTACAAGCTGAACTTCACCTGTATTATTATTATTGTTATAAACTGTGGTAGTCACAGTGGGGGCAGCTGGTAATGAATTATCAGATTCAATATGAGGTTCTGTTTGCTGCATATTGCTGAATCCAAGATTTGATGCATATCTGCATTCCTGAGATCTCTTCTCTAATTCCATAATTCTTAATTTTAATCTCTCATTTCCCTCTGATAATTCATCACAACGTTTAGATTTCTTAATTAAGGCTTCACCAATGGTAACTACATGCAATTTTAAATTTACTGTCTCAGTGTCTGATTGGTTTTGTAACCTCTCACAAACATTGTTGCTATTATCAACTGCCTTCTGTAACTGGGTAATTTCCTCAACCTTATTATTCAAAGAACTTTCCATTGTTAAACAGCAAGATAACAAGCCCTGTATAATGCAACCTTTTCTTTTACTTTCTGAAATTTTGCTATCAAAAACATTTTTCTCTAAAAATTCCTTCATCATCGTCCATGTCTGCTTACATTTTTCTGGAATTTCATAAGGACCGCCATGGCGCTTAATACATTTTCTTTTTCTTTTTTTTTTTTTTTGCCACATCAGTCAACTTTATCCAGAGACTACTTTCAGAATGATACTCATATCTATCTCTTAATCTAGTCACATCATTGTGGCCTTTCAAGATTTTTTCCCCTTTTTTTTTTTTTTAAATTTTTAAAGGTAGTGTATTACAGTTTGCGTTTCAGTATGTAGATGGTAACAGTAGCCCCAAACTACAGATCTCATATCATACAACTTATACCTCAGAGCCAATTGGCCGCAAATCCTATCGTTACCATTATACATATTTATATGTTATTACTTTTCTCTTAATTAAACCCTCCCCCCACCCCCCTATGACCCTCCCTTATTGGACCCCCATAGTACCCGGGCGCACCTAATGAACAGGGTCGGTTCTGTGCGTTGTTCTCTCTTATCTCTGAGTTATTCCCAGCACGGCCACGCCCCATTACTGAGGAAATAAGTACTCTCAGCGCTAAAGTAGCACTGATTGCGGACATGGCATTGCTTGGACCCACGGGTTCCACAACCTCACAAACTTGTTATAGTTGCCTGCCCTAGTATAGAACGTCCTTTCACTCCACACTGTGGAGTTGAATGTTCCAATCCAGTCTTCCGAAGTCGGGGGAGTTCTTGATTGCCAAAACTGTGCTATTAATTTCCTGGCTTGGAACAGACATCTTGCTACCGCTACCGCTGTGCTCCTGTCTCTCAGCCCGTTGTTAACGTGTCCCAGCACACAAGTCTTGGGATCAAGCTCTAGATTAATTTTAAACGTTGTATTTATTTTCTTTAAAATCTCGGACCAGTACCTGACTAGTTTTGGGCACCTTCATACCATGTGAATTAAGTCGCCTGTTCTTCTACATCTAGGGCACTCATCATTAATTCTGCGCCCGAACATGAAAAGCTTTTTTGGAGTATAATAAGATCTATGCAGTAACATCAGATGGGAGGCCTTTTGTGAAGGTGAGACCGACACCTCTGAACCAAATTCCAGGATCCTTTTCCACTCTGTGTCCGTTATCTCCCCCATATCGGCCACCCATCTGTCCCTACCCCCAGGGAGGCCTACCTGCATATTTATTCGCTTTATTAATTGGGTGTATATCTCTGAGATTAACCCTTTAGAGGTCTCTGATTTAATTATTGTTTGTAGTAATGGAATCCTACACCATATGGGGGGTTGCCTGTCGAACTGCTTGCTCAAGGCATGTCTAATCTGTAAGTAGCTATAGAATACCCGATCTGGCATCCCGTACTCGTGCTTCAGTTCCTCAAAGGATTTCAGGGTATCCCCCACATATAACTGTATCAGCCGGCTTATCCCGCACCTTTCCCACAACTTGTTGCTGTCAACAGATAGTAATTCCTGCAAGTTCTTATTATTCCAGATTGGTGAATATTCTGAGGTTCCTTTGTACCCCATTATTCGCTTGGTTGTCTGCCAAACCCTAGTAATCATTTTAAGTGTCGGGATCTCTCCTTGTAGTGACTCTGCCTCCAGTGCTTCCACCAGTGAGCTATGTGGGCTTCCCTGTAAAATAATTTGGGCACTCTTACTTCCCCCTCCATCGGTGGCGCATCCGCCGAGTTGTTGTAGCTGGGCTGCCAGGAAATAGGTAAACGGATGGGGGACCCCCAGTCCCGACTCCATAGTAGGGCACTGCAGTTTTTGTAGACCTATCCTGGCCTGCCCTTTTCTCCATATTAATTCCCTAAAAAGGGATTGAATTTTTTGGAACCACTTCTCCCCAATCCAAACTGGGGAGTTGTGGAGCAAGTACAGCAACTGGGCCAACCAAACCATTTTAATCAGGTTAGCCCGACCCGCAACAGACAAGGGGAGTCTGCTCCAAATATCACATTTTTTTTTAAATTTTAATAGGAGGGGGGCCAAGTTGTCCTCAATGAACACACTAGGGTCCTTGGATAGCACAACGCCAAGATACTTCATTTTCTCCATGACTTTCAGTTGGGGCAGGCTCGTCGGAGTCGAGTTGGCCAATGGATCAACCGGCAGGAGCGATGATTTCTCCCAGTTAATGGTTAATCCTGAGAACTTTCCAAAATCCTCCACTAGCTGCATCACTTTCTCCAGTGAGGAAGTCGTGTCCCCTAAGAAAAATAGGACATCATCCACGAAGAGCGCTATTCGCTCTTCCTCCCCTTTCCTATGGAATCCCTGCAGTTCGGGTGATGATCTCACCGCTCCCGCCAGTGGCTCCATAGCCAAAACATACAGCAAGGGAGACAAGGGGCACCCCTGTCTCGTCCCTCTTTCGAGGGGAAAACTTTCCGAGTAGTCATTGTTTAACTTAAGTCTTGCCTTAGGGTTTTTATAAAGAATCTTTAACCAGCCAATAAATACAGGGCCAAATCCTAACCTTTCAAGCACCCACCAGAGATATTCCCACTCCAGGCTATCAAAAGCCTTGGCAGTGTCCAAGGACAATATAGCTCTAGACCTTGCGTTCTCGGCCGGTACCTGGAGGTTCAAATAGGCCCTTCTAATATTAGCACTGGTGGACCGACCGGGGATAAACCCTGATTGATCTGGATGTACCAGATTTGCAATACATTTGTTCAATCTGGATGCTAGCGCCCTCGCCACGATCTTTGCATCTGAACACAGCAATGATATCGGTCTGTATGAGGTGACTTCCAGTTGGTCTTTCCCCTCTTTTGGAATCACTATTATGTCAGCCTCTGACATTGATAAGGGCAGCCTCCCGTCCTTGTACGACTGCTCCAGTGCCTTTAAGAGCTCCGGGAGCAGCACTTCCCCGTACTTTCTATAGATCTCCAGTGGCAAACCGTCCGGGCCGGGAGATTTCTGACCTGACAACTCCATGACAGCCCCTTGCAACTCCTCTAAGGTCAGGGGAGACTTCATCGCGCTCCTATCCCTTTCCGATAGAACGGGCAGATCCACCCCTTCTAGAAACCTGTCCATAATGCGCCGGTCCAACCCTCGGCGCGACCTGTACAGATCCTTATAGAACGCAGAGAAGATCTCTAGGACCGCGGTGGGATCAGAAGTGATCCCTCCAGCCGGTGTCCTAATTGAGAGAATGGCCGATGGAGATAGGTTAGATTTCGTTATAAGTGCAAGCATCCGGCCTACTTTCTCCCCTTCACCGAAATAATTTTGTTTCTGGAAAAGTCTTTTATTCTCTACTCTTCTATTAATTACTTCTCTGTACACTTGTTGTCGGTTGAGCCAAATCTCCTGCTTTTCAGGGGTTGGATCCGCCACATATTGCGCTTCTGATTCCATAGCTTCCCTGCTAGCCCTCACCTCCCATTCCCTTGACGCTTTCTTTATTATGGCGACCTGTTGGTGTAATAATCCCCTAAGGAACGCTTTTAGGGCATCCCACACTACCCCCGCAGGTGCTGTACCTGAGTTAAATGCTACAAATTCTTTTAATTTGGAGGTTACTTCTACTGGGCTGCTTATTAGATCCAACCAGAGTGGCTTTATTGTCCACCTTTTCCGGCCAATTCTAGTGTTTAGGTTCAAGGTCAAGGTCAAGGGAGAGTGATCTGAGATTCCCCTCGGCTTATACTCTATGTTCCCTACTAATTGCAGGGCTTCGCTGTTACCTAATACCATGTCTAAGCGCGAGAGGGTGGAATGTGTCCCTGAGTAACAGGAGTACTGCCGGGTGTTTGGATTGTGAGATCTCCATAGGTCGCACCACCCAACCTCTTTCAGGAGTTGGCCTAAACGCCCCTCTGATAGTCTTTCTGCGCGATTCACTGGTGGAAACCGGTCCATTTTGTTATCCAAGACTGTATTAAAGTCCCCCACCAATATTATCGGTACATCAGCCTTATTATCCACAAACTCCAACAGATCCAAAATGGTCTCTGTTTTAAACGGAGGCGGAACATAGATATTTGCTAGCACCAGAGGTCTGTTTTCCACAACACAGCTCAAGAAGACATAGCGTCCCAGCGCGTCTATTCTGGCTTCCCTGCAGGAAAATGAAATACCTCCCCTCACCAATATGCTCACCCCTCTTGAATATGAGGTGTAAACTGAATGATACTGTTCTTGAAATTTATGGTTCCGAACATGTAATTTAGTATCGTTGGTGAGGTGAGTTTCCTGCAGGCAAGCCAGTTCAACGCCATAAGCTTCCATCGCCAAGAACACCGCTGCCCTTTTGGCCGGGTCGCTCATGCCCCTAATATTCCAGGAACCTATTTTTAGTGTTTTCAAAGACATCTAACTAAAATGAAGAATAAAAGAAAAAAGGAGAAGGAAAGAAAAATGCCAAAAGAAAAAAAGACAATTCCTTCGTGAGTTAGTGAATGCAAAACTTGCCAACTCTGTGATTGTGCTGACCAAAAAAAGAAGAAAGAAAAGAGAGTGGGGAGGGACAAGGAACCCCCGAAACCAGGGACCTCTCCCTCCCCCCTCTACATCCCCTAGTTGCAAATACAAATCACGTGTACCAATATGCGTTGCCTTTGTAAACCCCCCCCTTCTAACTATGTGTGATATACATGTACCCCATTGCCCAGCCCTATATCTCACTGCAAACCCCCCTCCCCCCCTTCCTCTATATTCATCCCCCACCCCACCGCCCTTGTTCGTGACCCCCCCTCCTGCCTAATTAGGCTAGCCCTAGGGGCTGCACTCGTGACCTTTTTTTTCCCCCCTCCCAACCATTCTGGAGACAGCTCCCCTCTCATATGACAAAAAAGTGCATTGTGACTTGCTACCACACTCTTTCCCCCTCTCCCCTTCCCACTACCCTCTTCCAAACCCTCAAAACAACGCTTAAAACATTCATAACCCGTGAGATCACATCGTTTGTTCGTGCTTCCATCTATCACACCCCCCCTCCCCCCCCCCGTGTCGTCTGCTAATTACTCTAAGGCAAACAACAAATGAATGAAAGGAAGAAAAAAAAAAAAAAAAAGTACATTTTCCTCCTTTCCTTTCCAATTTTGGCTAGCCTTTTTCAACCCCTAGCTCTGCAGGTCCTTTTTATTATCTTCCAGCCATTTTGTTGCCCCTGTTGTTGTATTGAAATAGTGGGTAGACCCTAGGGCGGTGATACGTAATCGTGCGGGATACAGCAGGGCATACTCTATTTTGTGATTCCGCAGGTTGCGCTTAATGTCCCTGAATTCAGCCCTTCGCTTTTGGAGGTCTGGGGAGTAGTCGGGAAAAAATAAAATCTTAGCTCCATTATGCGAAATATCTCCCAGCTCTCTGGCCCTACGCATCGAGGTTACCTTGTCCCTGTAGCTAAAGAGCTTCATAATTATTGGTCTGGGATATCCTCCTGATGGTGGGGCCCTAGTTGGCACTCTGTGGGCTCTTTCAATGGCAAAGAGGTGGGAGAAAGTTTCCGTCCCGAATATTCCCCTGAGCCAATTCTCCATAAGCTCCTCGGGGTGGGGACCCTCACACCGCTCCGGTAGTCCTACCACCCTTACGTTGTTTCTGCGGGACCTGTTTTCCATTTCCTCTATTTTAGCATTATGTAGACCCATCTGCGTTTTTAATGCCTTGAGCTCTCGTTTTAATGGAGTTAAGTCGTTCTCGACCTGACTCACTCTCTCCTCCAGTGTTGTTGTTCTGGCGATAGTCCTTTGCAGTTCTCGGCTTACTGTAATTAACTCTTCCTTTAGCCCTGTCAGCTGGTCGCACAGATCGCTTAGGGAGGCCTTACAGGAGTTGACCACGCATAGAACATCTTTCAATGTGGGTTCCGCTTCTACTGGTGCGTTGTACGCAGTAGCATTGTTAGTCGCTAATCCCGCGGACTCGCCCTCAAAGCTTTTACTGCTCGCTGTTTTTATTGTGTGTGTTGCCGCTGATCCTTTTCCCAGGCTCTTCCTGTCTAGGGATGAGCCGAACACCCCCCGGTTCGGTTCGCACCAGAACCCGCGAACGGACCGAAAGTTCGCACGAACGTTAAAACCCCATTGACATCTATGGGACTCGAACGTTCGAAATCAAAAGTGCTCATTTTAAAGGCTAATTTGCATGGTATTGTCCGAAAAAGGGTTTGGGGACCTGGGTCCTACCCCAGGGGACATGTATCAATGCAAAAAAAACTTTTAAAAACGGCCGTTTTTTCGGGAGCAGTGATTTTAATGATGCTTAAAGTAAAAAAAAAAAGTGAAATATTCCTTTAAATATCGTACCTGGGGGGTGTCTATAGTATGCCTGTAAAGTGACGCGTGTTTCCCATGTTTAGAACAGTCCCTGCACCAAATGTCATTTTTAAAGGAAAAAATCTCATTTAAAACTGCTTAATGTCATGTCGGGTCATGGCAATATGGATGAAAATCAGTGAGACAAACGGCATGGGTACCCCCCCAGTCCATTACCAGGCCCTTTGGGTCCTGTATGGATATTAAGGGGAACCCCGCACCCAAATTAAAATAAGGAAAGGCCCTATATACTCTGAACAGCAGTATACAGGCGGTGCAAACAAGACAGGGACTGTAGGTTTGTTGTTAAGTAGAATCTCTTTGTAATTTTGAACGGGTACATTTTTAACGTGTTTAGCTCCAGCCAAAAAATCTTTTTTAAGCTTTTTGGAAAACATAGGGAAGGGTTATCACCCCTGTGACATTTGTTTTGCTGTCTTTCCTCCTCTTCAGAAGATTTCACCTCACTTTTTTGTCCCAATGAAAAATGTTTTTTGAAAATTTGGGTTTTTTTGTGGAACAAGGATTGGAAAGCATCAGTGGAAAGGAGAAATTGTTTTCCCATATTAACTCTTACAGGAGAGAATTTCCCTTCCTAGGGGTAGATTTCATCTCACTTCCTGTTGTCTCCTTCCGTTTGCAAGTAGGAGTCGTTTGTAAGTTAGATGTTTGAAAGTAGGGTCCTGCCCTATATACTCAGCAGAAATTTGGGCCTTAGGTGTTGCTGTGGCCACAACACTGTAAGCCCTCACAGGGCCCTGCTGTGAAATATTAGATCAAGAATTGTAATTACATGCCCCTGTTGAACAGGAGCTGAAAAATTAGGCCTTAGGCACTGGTGCTGGTGCCACAACACTGCAACCCCTCACAGACACTCTAGTTGGAACGCAGGAACGAGCCCTGCTGCAAAGTATTGCATCAAAAATTGTAATTACACGCCCCTGTTAGACAGGGGCAGAAAAATTGGTCCTTAGGCACTGGTGCTGGTGCCAGAACACTGCAACCCCTCATAGACACTCTAGTTGGAACGCAGGAACGAGCCCTGCTGCAAAGTATTGCATCAAAAATTGTAATTACACGCCCCTGTTAGACAGGGGCAGAAAAATTGGGCCTTAGGCACTGGTGCTGGTGCCACAACACTGCAACCCCTCACAGACACTCTAGTTGGAATGCAGGAACGAGCCCTGCTGCAAAGTATTGCATCAAAAATTGTAATTACACGCCCCTGTTAGACAGGGGCAGAAAAATTGGGCTTTAGGCACTGGTGCTGGTGCCACAACACTGCAACCCCTCACAGACACTCTAGTTGGAATGCAGGAACGAGCCCTGCTGCAAAGTATTACATCAAAAATTGTAATTACACGCCCCTGTTAAACAGGGGCTGAAAAATTGTGCCTTAGGCACTGGTGGTGGCGCCCAGAACCAAAAATGTTCTTACAAGCTATCAGCGTGATGATTGAGGAGGAAGAGGATAATTACTCAGGGATAGTCACTCAGCATCAGCATAGGCAGTCTTTGAAGGGATCTGAAAAAAATTATTCAGTTACATCAGCATCAGGTGCTTGGTAGCTGGTGGTGATCCAAGACTGATTCATTTTTATGAAGGTCAGCCGATCGACCGAGTCAGTGGACAGACGCACCCTGTGATCGGTTACCACGCCTCCAGCAGCACTGAATGTGCGTTCCGAAAGAACGCTGGATGCAGGACAGGCCAGTAGCTCAATTGCATACTGTGCAAGCTCTGGCCAGTGATCCATCCTCAAGACCCAGTAACCCAGAGGATTTTCGGTGGGAAAGGTGTCCAAGTCTGATCTTGCCCCTAGGTATTCCTGCACCATGTAAAACAGACGCTGGCGATGGTTGCTGGATCCGATCATACCTTGGGGCTGCGGACCAAAAAATTGTCTGAACGCATCGGTCAGACGGCCACCTTCTCCACCGCTCCTTCTTTGACTGACCGAAGCCTCAGCAACACGTTGTCCAGAAACAGGAGTTTGTAACCTCCCAGTCTCTGGGAACGCGTTGCACAGACCTTTCTGCAAGGCCTCCCGAAAATGTTTCATCCTCTGCTCCCTCTGCGATGGCAAGATAAGGTCCGCAACCTTACCCTTGTAACGTGGATCAAGGAGGGTTGCCAGCCAGTATTGGTCCTTCTCCTTGATACCACGAATACGAGGATCCTTACGCAGGCTTTGCAGGATCAGGGAGGCCATGCAGCGTAGGTTTGCTGAGGCATTCGGTCCGGAGTCCTCTGGGTCACTAAGGACAACAACGTCCGCAGCCACCTCCTCCCAGCCACGTACAAGTCCATGTGTTCCTTGGGACTGATCCCTTAAAGACTGCTGCTGATGCTAAGTGCCAGGCTCCACCTCCATACTGACACAATCTTCCTCCTCCTCCTCCTCCTCCTCGTCCTCTTCCTGTGTGATCGGCGGGCACGCAGGAACACTGTCTGGATAAAGGGGGCCTTGAGAGCTAAGGAAGTCCTCCTCTTCCTGCCTCTGTTCTGCCTCGAGTGCCCTGTCCATTATTCCACGCAGCGTGTGCTCCAACAGGTGGACAAGGGGGACAGTGTCACTGATGCATGCACTGTCAGTGCTCACCATCCTCGTGGCCTCCTCGAATGGTGACAGGACAGTGCATGCATCCCTGATCATGGCCCACTGGCGTGGGGAAAAAAAAAACAAGCTCCCCTGACCCTGTCCTGGTGCCATAGTCGCACAGGTACTCATTGATGGCCCTCTGCTGCGTGTGCAGCCGCTGCAGCATGGCCAACGTTGAGTTCCACCTGGTGGGCATGTCACAGATTAGGCGGTTCTTGGGCAGGTTAAACTCCTTTTGGAGGTCCGTCAGCCGAGCACTGGCATTATATGACCGGCGGAAATGCACACAGACTTTCCTGGCCTGCCTCAGGACATCCTGTAAGCCCGGGTACCTGCCCAAGAACCGCTGCACCACCAAGTTAAGGACGTGAGCCAAACAGGGCACATGGGTCAGTTGTCCCTGTCGGAGGGCAGAGAGGAGGTTGGTGCCATTGTCGCAAACCACCATTCCTGCCTTAAGTTGGCGTGGCGTCAACCACCTCTGAACCTGCCCCTGCAGAGCTGACAGAACCTCTGCCCCAGTGTGGCTCCTGTCCCCCAAGCACACCAGCTCAAGCACCGCATGGCTTCTTTTGGCCTGCGTACTTGCGTAGCCCCTTGAACGCCTACGGAGCACCGCTGGTTCCGAGGAAGAGGCCATGGAGGAAGAAGAAGAGGAGGGGGTGGAGGAGAGAGGTGTGTCACAATCAGCATTTTGGAGGCGTGGTGGTGGAACAACCTCCAACACTACTGCACCTTGTCCTGCATCCTTCCCAGCTGCCAGCAGAGTCACCCAATGCGCCGTGAAACTTAAGTAACGTCCCTGTCCATGCCTGCTGGACCATGAGTCAGCGGTAATATGCACCTTACCGCTGACCGCCCTGTCCAGCGAGGCATGGACATTGCCTTCCACATGCCGGTAGAGAGCCGGAATCGCCTTCCATGAGAAAAAGTCGCGTTTGGGTACCTGCCACTGAGGAACCGCACATTCCACAAACTCACGGAAGGGGGCAGAGTCTACCAACTGAAAAGGCAGCAGTTGAAGTGCTAGCAATTTTGCCAAGCTAGCATTCAACCGCTGGGCATGTGGATGGCTGGGAGCAAACTTCTTTCGGCGGTGCAGCAGCTGGGGCAGGGAAATTTGCCTGGTACAATCTGACGTCGGTGTACCAAAAGCAGATTGCCCACAAGTACTTGGCTGTGACACACCTAATTCTACACCTTCATTCCTCTCACTGCAGGTCTCAGAGAGGACTGAAGGTCTAGTGGGGTTGGAAATCTCAGCTGATGAGGAGCAAGGAGAGATCCTCTTTGTTCTTTGGTGTGGGTCTTTTAGATATGCTTGCCAACGAACTGCATGGCAGGTCAACATATGTCTGGTCAAGCATGTGGTACCCAAGAGGGAGATGTTTTGGCCACGCGAGATACGCTTGAGACATATGTTGCAAATAGCAGCGGTGCGATCTGATGCACTCGTCTCAAAAAAGGCCCGCACCAAAGAACTTTTTGAATAACGCGCAGAGACTGCAGCGCCCTGCACATGTGGAGCTTTGGGGTGTGATGCAGTCAATGTGCTGCCCTTAGGCTGGCCCCTGGAGGGCATCCTGCCTCGTTGGTGATGTGCCGCCTCCTCCTCCTCCTCCTCTCTCCTATCAGGCACCCACGTTGAGTCAGTGACCTCATCATCCCCTCCCTCCTCATCACTGGAGCAAACCTGGCAGTATGCTGCAGCAGGGGGAGCATGACTGCCAGATTGCTGTCCTTCTTGGGCACCCCCTCTGTCCGTGCTCATGTTACTGCCTTCATCGAGCTCAGTATCATCATCAGAGCCTTCCAAACGCTGGGCATCCTCCTGGAGCATGTACCCAACACTGTGGTCAAACAGTTCGAGGGAATGCTCAGGAGGACATGGTGGAGCTAGGGAAGGAGTCACTGATGACATTGAGCTGAGGGAAGAGGCCGCTGCTTTGCCAGACAAAGCACCCTGGGCATGGGTGAGAGAGGATGAGGAGGATGAGGACGGCTTGGTCATCCACTCGACCAAGTCTTCCGCATGTTGCGGCTCAACACGGCCAGCTGCCGAAAAAAAGGCCAAGCGTGTCCCATGGCCACGTGCTGATGAGGATGCACCGTCTCCACGACCAGCACTAGACACAGAGCCTGCTTGCCCTCTCTTATTGGCTTGTGACTGTCTGCCTCTCCTTCTTGGCCTTCCAGACATACTAATGGCCTGTAGCTGCACTAAGCTGGGATAGAACACCTGTAATTTTCTTCAGGTAGCTTTATATACTGTAACCAGACAAGCCTGCCTGTCAGTAGGAAGATAACAGGAACGGATCTAGCTGAACACTGTGAGCAGGACGCACTGCACTAAATGTAAATAGCAGGAACGGATCTAGATGAACACTGTGAGCAGGACGCACTGACTGCACTAAATGTAAATAGCAGGAACGGATCTAGCTGAACACTGTGAGCAGGACGCACTGACTGCACTAAATGTAAATAGCAGGAACGGATCTAGCTGAACACTGTGAGCAGGACGCACTGACTGCACTAAATGTAAATAGCAGGAACAGATCTAGCTGAACACTGTGAGCAGGACGCACTGACTGCACTAAATGTAAATAGCAGGAACGGATCTAGCTGAACACTGTGAGCAGGATGCACTGACTGCACTAAATGTAAATAGCAGGAACGGATCTAGCTGAACACTGTGAGCAGGACGCACTGACTGCACTAAATGTAAATAGCAGGAACGGATCTAGCTGAACACTGTGAGCAGGACGCACTGCACTAAATGTAAATAGCAGGAACAGATCTAGCCTAATCTATCTAACTCAAATCAAATGACACTGTCTGTCTCTCTCTCTATCAGCACACCGGAACACACTACACAGGGCCGCCGTGCAGGCGGCCTTATATAGTGTGGGGCGTGTACTAAATCCCCTGAGCCATAATTGGCCAAAGCCACCCTGGCTTTGGCCAATTACAGCTCTCTCTACTGACGGCGCTGTGATTGGCCAAGCATGCGGGTCATAGTGCATGCTTGGCCAATCATCAGCCAGCAATGCACTGCGATGCCGCAGTGAATTATGGGCCGTGACGCGCCACACGAATTTGGCGCGAACGGCCCATAACGTTCGCAATTCGACGGACGGTCGAACAGCCGATGTTCGAGTCGAACATGGGTTCGACTCGAACACGAAGCTCATCCCTATTCCTGTCCCCTGAGCTTCCTGCTTGTGGTCTATCCTGCTGGTGCTGAGTACTTTTAGATGGAGATGAGGTAGAGGGATGCGCAAATTTTTCTAATTTAGCCGCTGCTGCCGCTGCTGCCTGATTCCCCTTCTCTTTTGAAGTGCGGGTCGTTTGGGAGCTAGTGTTCTCCTGTTGCTGCAGCTCTTCTCCCTTTTTCCTAGTCATGACTAATTATATGAGTCAAAGGGATATATAAAAAGGTTTAACCACGCGTGGAGTTTATACTCTACAGCTTTTTTCTATACTCTCCTTTCCTCCTCTACTTTCCCCCACCTCTCCTCTCCCCCCCCTCCTCCTCTCTCCTCCCTCGATATCGTCTCAGACCCAGCAGTGTCCTCCAAGCAGCCGCTAGGATAGTTAGCCAACCAGAAGTTAGCAGATATTACTGCGCTGTTATTTTAAGTTGTAAAAATGGGTTAGCGTCTGTTTTATTAATACAGCCCTCCGCCAGCTGACAGAAGGTATATTATCTCCAAATAAAAACGGGAACACTGAATGTCCGTGTAACAGGCTGCCTGTGCCTTCGCCCCCCCCGTCCGAGGCGGTAGCCCGACCCTCGGGAAGTGGGGAGAGATAATCCACTTTTTAATAAGCTCAGTAAATGGTAGTTGGTACCTTAGTGCTACCAGCACATTGACACTCCTGGCGGTGGCTGTGGCTCCGTTTGCTCTTCACACGCGCCGTCTCAGCCGCCTCCTCCCGCTGGTGCCGAGATCGTTGCCCGGGTGACCACTCGAGCAGAGACGAGGGTCACGACCTCTCCCGGGTGGCTGCGCTGCTACTCCAGCGTCACACTCCGGTTCAGGCAGGTGGACGGAGAGCCAAGCAGCCGGTCAAGACGCCACAGGGGGAGAGAGCTTACCCAGACAGGTCCCGATCACCGGGCTGGATCAGACAGACACGGAGGCATCGGGCTGGGGAAAGCTCACGCACGCCTCCACTCACTCCAGCATCCGGTCACGCCCCCAATGATCCGCTTAATACATTTTAATACCCATCTGTTAACTTTATCAGAACTGACACTAGCTTCACACTGAGTAAGCATTTTGACTATATTACTAATAATTAAAAAAAAAGGAAATATTTTACTCACCGCATTAGTTACTCCTTCAGATTCCAGTTCAGGTCTTCTGGTACACGACACAGTCCTTTTTTGTTGTTTCCAGTCTCCAGAGAATAATTCTGGGGTTCCCAACTTGTTAAATTTTGTAGATTAGACTCTCTTATGTCACAACCAGACATTAGAGTCACAGCACAGCTCTTGGTTCTTCATCAGACTTCTGTCCACCTCACAGGATTGTTGTCACCACTGACTTCTGTTACTAAGTCCGAAAATGCTCTTCTGGTCGCTTGAACGGCACCAATGTAGTGATCGAATATATGTATTAATATTTAGGTATTATAATGATGATGTAAGTACTCTTCCGCAGCAACCCAATTCTTCCAGAGAGTTGCACTTTATTGACTTCCAACACAGAACAAAGTCCAAAGTCCACAGATGACAGAAGAAATCCGACAGAGGAAATATAATTCAGAGACCCATATTCCTAGGCCTGTGTGTTCCCAGCCATACACAGACAAGCCTCTCTCATACAAAGACAAGCCTCACTCACAACCTATAGACTGAATGCCATGTTATATTCACCAGGCATTGAATGGCTGAGCAATTTGATTGGCCGTTTCAATTTAGGACTTTGATAAGCTTTAGTCTATCAAACAGACAACAACCCCCAGCCGTAAACAGCCGTGAACCACCCCAATTTGCACTCCCGCATATCAACATCAACAAGTTCCCTTTAGATATATGTAATTCGATTAGATTAAGAGATACCACCTGAATGCCCTTTGAGATGTTCAAATAGACTTGCATAAGATTAACACATCAAAGAGTCTTCAGCTGTTAAAATTCAGTTGGACAAATCAACCATTCTGTCATTGTCATTCTGGCCTGGTCAACATTGACTGCATGTGTACATACACACAACAATGTCCCACATAAATCGGTGAACATATTACAACAGCAGGCAGAGGCATGACCAGTTCAGGTGGCAGCAGGCAGCACTTTGTACATTGGGCCTTGGTCAGGTAAGACTTGAGGACAGGGGTAGAGGCTTCTTACCACCCAAATCTCTACGAAGCCTCTGAGGCTCCAGACCTTAATTCGATAAAACTAAAAACCCAGAGAAAAATGTTTTCTCCACTCGGAAAACCTTTTCTGGAGCCCCTCAAATATGTGAGACCCCTGTGCTGTACAGTGGCAGGGCAAATGATCAGTTCAGGAGGCAGGCAAAAAGCATGGTCATTTAACAGGCCGAGGTCAATTCACGTTGAAGGCAGAAACATGTTTGGCAGAGGCATAGTCGTTAACAGTCCAGGTCATTCACAGAAATGGCAGATAGTGGAAACTGGAAAAAAATCATCTTCACTTGACTAATAGTGTAGTGAAGTATGATAGCTCCAATAACACGTTCCGATACAGAGGCCTGGCTGGGAGGGACATTGGGGACAGTAGTATCGGGTGTTACTGCGAATTCCTCTACTTGAACACACACAACATTTTTTGGGGGGGTTTGCGACCAGTTTGGGTAAGAGGGAGGATTTTGGGAAAGTGCCTTTCATGGAGTCTGGCTAATGAATCGGAGCGAATTAGTTGAGGGGCTTGGCCATGGGGATAGAGAAAGGCTGTGACAACGTCTTCTTGGAATTTTAGGTTATGGAACTTTGGGTACACTTGGAAAAAATAATATATGAATTGAACAGGGCTAGTTACATCAAATAAAAGGCAACTTTCTTGTACCAAAACAGTGATCTCCTGGTGGCCAAGTAGGGCTGCATCATCTGGTCGTTCATATCCACCCCCCCATGTATAGGTTGTACTCATGCACACATTTTGGCTTCTGGATGGGGCCTCTTCTTCTCTGCAGTTCCACCAAGGTGTCATCATGCATTTTATCTCTCCACTTCAGCACTAGTACCTCTTCAGTCCACGTACTGGCCATTTTACCCTGTTTCAGTTGCTTGGAGACCAATCTTTGTGGGAAGCCTTTGCGGTTGGTCTGTGCTGTCCCACAGGCCACAGTCTTCTTTTGGTACAAATGGCGGAAAAGTGGGAGACTTGTGTAGAAATTGTCTACGTATGGATGCTTTCCCAAGCAATGGTTGGATCAGCTGCCAGACAATTTTGCCACTTGTTCCCATGTAGGTAGGGCATCCAGGGGGGTTTAGCTGTCTGTCTTTTCCCTCATAAATGATAAAGTCATATGTATAACCCGTGGCCCTGTCACACGCCTTATAAAATTTTACCCCACGTGTGGCTCTTTTACTGGGGAGGTATTGCTTTATTCCAAGTCTTCTGGTGAAGTGCACTAGGGATTCATCTACACAAATATTTATATCAGGGGTAAACATCTGCTTGAAGCTGGCGCAAAAAAAATTGATTAGGACCGAATTTTGAATAATTTATCGTAACTGGGATGATTTCAAGGGAGGCATTGGGCATTGTCGTTGAAAGGTAAAAATCTCACAATCATCTCATAACGGGTTCTGGGCATCAATGACGAATAGACCGGTATGTGGTGGATAGGTTGGGTAGACCAGTAGGAATGGAGTTCATTTTTTTTTTGTCAGCGCAATGTTGAGGGTTAGGCCAAGGAAAATTTGAAATTCTTCCATGGTAAGGGGTTTCCAAACGAAAGTACGGGCATATGAAGAACTTTGATTGTTGGTTATATGTTGGCTGGCGTATAGATTACATTGCTCCACAATGTAGGTTACGAGATCATTGGTAAAAAATAAGTGAAAATAATAAAGTGGGGTTACATTTTCTGTCTGTATCTGAGGGCCTGGCTGGGCTGTAAAAAGGGGAATTTCAGGTTCTAATGAAATATCGGGCAGCCATGTTGGATACAGTAGAACATCTAGGAGGCTAGTATGGGCACTGCCTCGTTGATGGGATGCTCTGTTGCTAGCATCTGTCCTGTCCTCTAGGAAGGTTGCAGAACAACTGGTGGATGCCTGCCTATCCCCGAGTGCTGCGCTGCTGGTGGATGTCTGTGCCTACTCATTTCTGCTGATTCTCCTTGTTAGGATTCTATCTTCCTCGGTTTCCATCTCAGAGCCACTGCTTTCCACTGGCTCATAGTCACTATCCGATTCTGAAGGAGAGAGTTCCCCGCTACTCTGGAGTATCTGGAGAGCCTCCTCTGTGCTGTACAATCTTTTAGTCATGTTGTGCCAGATGGCTGGCGGCTGATGTGTCAGATAGCAGGCGGCAGATGTGCCAGATGGTGGGCAGCTGTGCCAGATGGTGGGCGGCTAGATGTGCCTGATGTTGGCGGCTAGATGTGCCTGATGGCGGGCAGATGTCAGAAGGCGGACGGCACATGTGCTAGATGGCGGGCAGCAGATGTGCCAGATGGCAGGTGGCAGATGTGCCAGATGGCAGGTGACAGATGTGCCTGATGTTGGCAGGCAGCTGTGCCTAATGTTGGCGGGCAGCTGTGCCTGATGTTGGCGGACGGCAGATGTGTCAGATGGCGGGTGGCAAATGTGTCAGATGGTGGGCGTCAGATGTACTTGATGGTGGGTGGCAGATATGCCAGATGTTGGCGGGCAGATGTCCCTGATGATGGCGGGCAGATGTGCCTGATGATGGTGGGCAGATGTGCCAGATTGCAGGCGGCAGATGTGTCAGATGGCGGGCGGCTGATGTGCCAGCTGTTGACGGGTTGATGTGCCAGCTGTTGACAAGCTGATGTGCCAGCTGTTGTTGGAGTTGGACAGATGTGCCCGCTGTTGGCGGACAGATGTGCCAGTTGTTGGTGGGCAGATGTTCATTGTATGACAGGTGTTTTCACTGTTTTGGGGACACTGTGTTTTGGGGACACTAGCTGGGTGATCAGTGGGTAAACAGCAAACAAACAGCTATAAAACTCACTGATCTCCCGGCTGCAGCACAGATTGTCTCTTCCTCTCCTCACTGACAGGCTATGTGTGAGGAGAGGAATGCCGCGTACACACGGTCTGACTTTTCGTCTACAAAAGTCCAACAGACGCTGACGGACTAAAGCTGGCTGGTAATCCGATCGTGTGTGGGCTTCTCCGGACTTTCAACTGACTTTTTTAGCCTCAAATCCGACGTACTTTAGATTTGAAACATGCTTCAAATCTTTCCGACGGACTCGAGTCCGGTCGAAAAATCCGCTCGTCTGTATGCTAGTCCGACGGACAAAATCCCACGCTAGGGCAGCTATTGGCTACTGGCTATGAACTTCCTTATTTTAGTCCGGTGTACGTCATCACGTAAGAATTCGACGGACTTTTGTGTGATCGTGTGTAGGCAAGTCTGTTCGTTAGAAAGTCCGCCGCAAGTCCGTCGAAAGTCCGCCAAAAGTCCATCGAAAGTCTGTCGGACAGGCTGTCGGACTTTTGTAGCTGAAAAGTCCGACCATGTGTACGCAGCAGAAGAGATGAGAGCAGTTACAACCACTCTCTATTTACATTACATGATGACTGTGATTGGATACACTCGTCATGTGATCAGGAGGGCCAATCACAGAGCCCTCTTGTGTTGTACACCGCTCCTGTCTCTGGTGGGCATAGGCAGATCGGGATCGCGCCGCTGCACGGGCACGCAGCGGCGCGATCCCCTATCAGATGCCACCCCTCCCCCTCTGTTTACATTACGATGGCTGTGATTAGACACAGCCATCGTGCAGATCAGGAGAGAAAATCACATTGCCCTCCTGCCGTTCCGAAATACGGCGTGCCCAGGGGACACGCGCGCATTGAGATCATGCGGCTGCACGGGATTGTGCCTGCGTGATCCCGCTCCTTCTGAAGGACGTTCAGGAGCGTCCACTCAGAAGGAGGGAGCTCCCACCCGGCCGTTTATGTGCAGTGGCCGGGTAGGAAGTGGTTAATAGGGATGAGCTTCGAGTTCGAGTCGAACTCATGTTCGACTCGAACATTGGCTGTTCGCAAGTTCGCCGAACAGCGAACAATTTGGAGTGTTCGCGGCAAATTCGAATGCCACGGAACACCCTTTAAAAGTCTATGGGAGAAATCAAAAGTGCTAATTTTAAAGGCTTATATGTAAGTTATTGTCATAAAAAGTGTTTGGGGACCTGGGTCCTGCCCCAGGGGACATGGATCAATGCAAAAAAAGTTTTAAAAACGGCCGTTTTTTCAGGAGCAGTGATTTTAATAATGCTTAAAGTCAAACAATAAAAGTGTAATATCCCTTTAAATTTTGTAGCTGGGGGGTGTCTATAGTATGCCTGTAAAGGGGCGCATGTTTCCCGTGTTTAGAACAGTCTGACAGCAAAATGACATTTTGAAGGAAAAAACACATTTAAAACTACCCGCGGCTATTGCATTGCCGATAATACACATAGAAGTTCATTGATAAAAACGGCATGGGAATTCCCCACAGGGCAACCCCGAACCAAAATTAAAAAAAAAAATGATGTGGGAGTCCCCCTAAATTCCATACAAGGCCCTTCAGGTCTGGTATGGATATTAAGGGGAACCCCGGCCAAAATTTAAAAAAAAAAATGACGTGGGGTTCCCCCTAAATTCCATACCAGACCCTTCAGGTCTGGTATGGATTTAAAGGGGAACCCCGCGCCAAAAAAAAAAAAAACGACGTGGGGTCCCCCCAAAAATCCATACCAGACCCTTATCCGAACACGCAACCTGGCAGGCCGCAGGAAAAGAGGGGGGATGAGAGTGCGCCCCCCCTCCTGAACCGTACCAGGCCACATGCCCTCAACATTGGGAGGGTGCTTTGGGGTAGCCCCCTAAAACACCTTGTCCCCATGTTGATGAAGACAAGGGCCTCATCCCCACAACCCTGGCCGGTGGTTGTGGGGGTCTGCGGGCGGGGGGCTTATCGGAATCTGGAAGCCCCCTTTAACAAGGGGACCCCCAGATCCCGGCCCCCCCCTGTGTGAAATGGTAAGGGGGTACTTACCCAAACCATTTCACTAAAAAACTGTCAAAAATGTTAAAAATGACAAGAGACAGTTTTTGACAATTCCTTTATTTAAATGCTTCTTCTATCTTCCTTCATCTTCTTCTGGTTCTTCTGGCTCTTCTGGTTCTTCCTGCGGCGTTCTCGTCCAGCATCTCCTCTGCGGCGTCTTCTATCTTCTTCTCCTCGGGCCGCTCCGCACTCATGGCATGGGGGGAGCCTCCCGCTCTTCTCTTCATCTTCTTCATCTTCTTCCTTCTTCCTTCTTCTCTTCTTCATTTTCTTCTCCGGGCCGCTCCACATCCATGCTGTGGCATGGAGGGAGGCTCCCGCTGTGTGACGGCGTCTCTTCGTCTGACGGTTCTTAAATAACAGGGGGCGGGGCCACCCGGTGACCCCGCCCCCCTCTGACGCACTTCCCTGTGGCATTCCCCGTGACGTCACAGGGAAGTCCCGTCAAGTCACTGTGCGTCAGAGGGGGCGGGGTCACCGGGTGGCCCCGCCCCCTGTTATTTAAGAACCGTCAGACGAAGAGACGCCGTCACACAGCGGGAGCCTCCCTCCATGCCACAGCATGGATGCGGAGCGGCCCGGAGAAGAAAATGAAGAAGAGAAGAAGAGAAGAAGGAAGAAGAGATGAAGAAGAAGATGAAGAGCGGGAGCCTCCCCCCCATGCCATGGGTGCGGAGCGGCCCGAGGAGAAGAAGATAGAAGACGCCGCAGAGGAGATGCTGGACGAGAACGCCGGAGGAAGAACCAGAAGAGCCAGAAGAACCAGAAGAAGATGAAGGAAGATAGAAGAAGCATTTAAATAAAGGAATTGTCAAAAACTGTCTCTTGTCATTTTTAACATTTTTGACAGTTTTTTTGTGAAATGGTAGGGGTAAGTACCCCCTTACCATTTCACACAGGGGGGGGCTGGGATCTGGGGGTCCCCTTGTTAAAGGGGGCTTCCAGATTCCGATAAGCCCCCCCGCCCGCAGACCCCCACAACCACCGGCCAGGGTTGTGGAGATGAGGCCCTTGTCCTCATCAACATGGGGACAAGGTGTTTTGGGGGGCTACCCCAAAGCACCCTCCCAATGTTGAGGGCATGTGGCCTGGTACGGTTCAGGAGGGGGGGGTGCACTCTCGTCCCCCCCTCTTTTCCTGCGGCCTGCCAGGTTGCGTGCTCGCATAAGGGTCTGGTATGGATTTTTGGGGGGACCCCACGCCGTTTTTTTGTTTTTTTTGGCGCGGGGTTCCCCTTAAAATCCATACCAGACCTGAAGGGTCTGGTATGGAATTTAGGGGGAACCCCACGTCATTTTTTTAAAAAATTTTGGCCGGGGTTCCCCTTAATATCCATACCAGACCTGAAGGGCCTTGTATGGAATTTAGGGGGACTCCCACATCATTTTTTTTTTTTAATTTTGGTTCGGGGTTGCCCTGTGGGGAATTCCCATGCCGTTTTTATCAATGAATTTCTATGTGTATTGTCGGCAATGCAATAGCCGCAGGTAATTTTAAATGTGTTTTTTCCTTCAAAATGTCATTTTGCTGTCAGACTGTTCTAAACACGGGAAACATGCGCCCCTTTACAGGCATACTATAGACACCCCCCAGCTACAAAATTTAAAGGGATATTACACTTTTATTGTTTGACTTTAAGCATTATTAAAATCACTGCTCCTGAAAAAACTGCCGTTTTTAAAACTTTTTTTTGCATTGATCCATGTCCCCTGGGGCAGCACCCAGGTCCCCAAACACTTTTTATGACAATAACTTGCATATAAGCCTTTAAAATTAGCACTTTTGATTATTCATGTTCGTGTCCCATAGACTTTAACGGTGTTCGCGTGTTCGAACAAACTTTTTTCCTGTTCGCATGTTCTGGTGCGAACCGAACAGGGGGGTGTTCGGCTCATCCCTAGTGGTTAATAATGCTTAAAGTGAAACAATAAAAGTGAAATATTCCTTTAAATTTTGCACCTGGGGGTGTCTATACTATGCCTGTAAAGTGGCGCATTTTTCCCGTGTTTAGAACAGTCTCTGCACAAAATAACATTTCTAAAGGAAAGAAATAAAAAAAAATAAAAAAGAATGTAAAACTACTCACGGCTATAATGAATTGTTGGGTCCCGGCAATACAGATAAAAGTCATTGAAAAAAAGTCATGGGATCCCCCCAGTCCATTACCAGGCCCTTTGGGTCTGGTATGAATATTATGGGGAACCCGAACCAAAATTTGGAAAAAAATTGCGTGGGGGTCCCCCCAAATTCCATACCAGGCCCTTCGGGTCTGGTATGGATATTAAGGGCAACCCTGCGCCATTTTTTTTTTTTTAAATGGCGTAGGGGTCCCCCTCAAAATCCATACCAGACATAGTTACATAGTTACATAGTAGGTGAGGTTGAAAAAAGACACAAGTCCATCAAGTCCAACCTATGTGTGTGATTATGTGTCAGTATTACATTACATATCCCTGTATATTGCGGTCATTCAGGTGATTATCTAATAGTTTCTTGAAGCTATCAATGCTCCCCGCTGAGACCACCGCCTGTGGAAGGGAATTCCACATCCTTGCCGCTCTTACAGTAAAGAACCCTCTACGTAGTTTAAGGTTAAACCTCTTTTCTTCTAATTGTAATGAGTGGCCACGAGTCTTATTAAACTCTCTTCTGCGAAAAAGTTTTATCCCTATTGTGGGGTCACCTGTACAGTATTTGTAAATTGAAATCATATCCCCTCTCAAGTGTCTCTTCTCCAGAGAGAATAAGTTCAGTACTCGCAACCTTTCCTCATAACTAAGATCCTCCAGACCCTTTATTAGCTTTGTTGCCCTTCTTTGTACTCGCTCCATTTCCAGTACATCCTTCCTGAGGACTGGTGCCCAGAACTGGACAGCATACTCCAGGTGCGGGCGGACCAGAGTCTTGTAGAGCGGGAGAATTATCGTTTTATCTCTGCAGTTGATCCCCCTTTTAATGCATGCCAATATTCTGTTTGCTTTATTAGCTGCAGCTTGGCATTGCATGCCATTGCTGAGCCTATCATCCACTAGGACCCCCAAGTCCTTTTCCATCCTAGATTCCCCCAGAGGTTCTCCTCCCAGTGTATAGATTGCATTCATATTTTTGCCACCCAAATGCATTATTTTACATTTTTCTACATTGAACCTCATTTGCCATGTAGTCGCCCACCCCATTAATTTGTTCAGGTCTTTTTGCAAGATTTCCACATCCTGTGGAGAAGTTATTGCCCTGCTTAGCTTAGTATCGTCTGCAAATACAGAGATTGAACTGTTTATCCCATCCTCCAGGTCATTTATGAACAAATTAAATAGGATTAGTCCCAGCACAGAACCCTGGGGGACCCCACTACCCACCCCTGACCATTCTGAGTACTCCCCATTTATCACCACCCTCTGAACACGCCCTTGTAGCCAGTTTTCAATCCATGTACTCACCCTATGGTCCATACCAAAGCACCTTATTTTGTACAGTAAACGTTTATGGGGAACTGTGTCAAATGCTTTTGCAAAATCCAGATACACCACGTCTACGGGCCTTCCTTTATCTAGATGGCAACTCACCTCCTCATAGAAGGTTAATAGATTGGTTTGGCAAGAACAATTCTTCATGAATCCATGCTGATTACTGCTAATGATATCATTCTTATTACTAAAATCTTGTATATAGTCCCTTATCATCCCCTCCAAGAGTTTACATACTATTGATGTTAGGCTAACTGGTCTGTAATTCCCAGGGATGTTTTTTGGGCCCTTTTTAAATATTGGTGCTACATTGGCTTTTCTCCAATCAGCTGGTACCATTCCAGTCAATAGACTGTCTGTAAAAATTAGGAACAACGGTCTGGCAATCACCTGACTGAGTTCCCTAAGTACCCTCGGATGCAAGCCATCTGGTCCCGGTGATTTATTAATGTTAAGTTTCTCAAGTCTAATTTTAATTCCGTCCTCTGTTAACCATGTAGGTGCTTCCTGTGTTGTGTCATGAGGATAAACACTGCAGTTTTGGTTACTGAAGCCCCCCGATTCACTCGTGAAGACTGAGGAGACGAATAAATTCAATACCTCTGCCATCTCCCCATCCTTTGTAACCAGATGTTCTTCCTCATTCTTTATGGGGCCAATATGGTCTGTCCTCCCTTTTTTACTGTTTACATACTTAAAGAATTTCTTGGGATTTTTTTTGCTCTCCTCCGCTATGTGTCTTTCATGTTCTATCTTAGCCGTCCTAATTGCACCCTTACATTTCTTATTGCATTCTTTATAAATTCTGAATGCTGTGGATGATCCCTCAACCTTGTATTTTTTGAAGGCCTTCTCCTTTGCTTTTATATGCATTTTTACATTGGAGTTAAGCCATCCAGGATGTTTGTTCGCTCTTTTAAATTTATTACCCAATGGGATACATTGGCTAATGCCCTTATTTAATATGCTCTTAAAGCAAACCCATCTCTCCTCCGTATTCTTTGTTCCTAATATTTTATCCCAATTTATGCCTTTTAGCAAGGTTTGTAGTTTAGGGAAGTTGGCTCTTTTGAAATTCAGTGTCTTTGTGTTCCCTTCATGTCTCCTATTTGTGTTATTTATACTGAAACTAATTGACCTGTGATCGCTGTTACCTAAATTGCCCTGTATTTCCACATCTGTTATCAGGTCTGTATTGTTGGTAATCAGTAGATCTAGTAATGTTTTATTTCTAGTTGGTGCGTCTACCATCTGACCCATAAAATTGTCCTGCAAGACACTAAGGAACTGGCGAGCCTTAAATGAATGCGCGGTTCCCTCCGCCCAGTCTATGTCTGGATAATTAAAATCCCCCATTATGATAACACTTCCCATCCTTGCTGCTAATCCAATTTGTGATAGGAGATACGTCTCCACTTCCTCCCTCAGGTTAGGGGGCCTATAGCATACTCCCAGTATTATTTTCCCCTTAGCTTCATCCCTTTGGAGCTCTACCCATAAAGATTCCACCTCCTCCCTAGCCCCCTCAGTGATGTCATCTCTCACATTCACTTGTACATTATTCTTGATATATAGGCATACCCCTCCCCCTTTTTTACCCTCTCTATCCTTGCGGTATAGGGTATACCCTTGAATGTTTGCCAGCCAATCATGAGAGCTGTTGAACCAGGTCTCTGAAATTCCCACAAAATCCAAATCCTCCTTGTACAACAGTATCTCTAGTTCACCCATCTTGTCCGCCAGGCTCCTGGCATTGGTGAACATGCCACATAGTTTAGACCGGTCGCATATTGTCCTCGTATTGGGTGTTTCAAGATTGCAACTTGGACTTGCTACTATACTCACCTTGTGTTTTTGTGCTTTGGTTAACCTACCACTAATGCCCCCAATACTACCCTCTGGAATATCTTCCGCGCTGGCTATCACTGTCTCTGGACCCTCCCCCCCATCGCCTAGTTTAAAAACCCCTCTAACTTTTTGGCCATCTTCATTCCCAGCAGATCTGCACCCTCCTCATTTAGGTGCAGTCCGTCCCTTCTATAGTACCGGTTACCAACTGAGAAGTCGGCCCAGTCCTCCAGGAACCCAAACCCCTCCTTACTACACCAGCTCTTCAGCCACTTGTTTACTTCCCTAATCTCCCTCTGCCTCTCTGGTGTGGCTCGATGTACCGGTAGTATTTCTGAGAACACTACCTTGGAGGACCTTTTCCTCAATTTAGCTCCTAAGTCCCTAAAATCGTTCTTTAGGACACTCCATCTGCCTCTGACTTTGTCATTGGTGCCAACGTGCACCATGACAGCCAGGTCTTCCCCAGCCCCTCCCAGTAATCTGTCCACAAGATCCGTGATGTGCCCTTCAGGTCTGGTATGGATTTTAAGGGAAACCCTGCACCAAAATTTAAAAAAATGGCATGGGGGTCCCCCCAAAAATCCATAAAAGGCCGTTATCTGAGCATGCTACCTGGCAGGCCACAGGAAAAGAGGGGGGGACAAGAGAGCATCCCCCCTCCTGAACCGTACCAGGCCACATGCCCTTAACATGGGGAAGGTGCTTTGGGGTAGCCCCCCAAAGCACCTTGTCACCATGTTGATGGGGACAAGGGCCTTATCCCCACAACCCTTGCCCGGCAGTTGTGGGGGTCTGCAGGTGGGTGGCTTATCGGAATCTGGAAGCCCTCTTTAACAAAGGGCCCCCAGATCCCAGCCCCCCTGTTTGAAGTGATAACGGGTACATTGTATCCGTACCATTTCACAAAAAAGTGTCAAAATGTTAAAAAAAACCACAAGACACACCTTGGGACAAGTCCTTTGTTAAAAAATAAAAAAATAAAAATGTCCCACGAAGTCCATTCATCTTCTTCTATGGCTCCGCCAATGGACCGGAAAATAAAAAAGATCCGCCTCCATGGAAGGCACCCGCCTTATGACGCTTTAGCACGATGACAGATCTTTTATAACTGAGGGCGGGGCCATGCGGTGATGTACCCGGGTGACCCCCCTCTGACGCACGGGGACTTCCCAATGGCTTCCCCGTGGCATCAGAGGAGGCGGGCCACCCGGGTACCGCTCTCTCATGCCCCCTCTTTTCCTGCAGCCTGCAAGATTGTGTGTCAAATAAGGGTCTGGTATGGATTTTTGGGGGGACCCCCAAGCCATTTTTTTAATTTTGGCGTGAGGTTCCCCTTAAAATCCATACCAGACCTGAAGGGTCTGGTATGGAATTTGAGGGGGTTCCCTATGCCATTTTTTAAAAAAATTGGAGCAGGGTTTCCCTTAATATCCATACTAGACCTGAAGGGCCTGGTATGGAATTTGGGGGGACCCCCACGTAATTTTTTCTTTAAATCTTGGTTTGGGGTTCCCCTTAATATTCATACCAGATCCAAAGGGCCTGGTAATGGACTGGGGGGATCCCATGCTGTTTTTTTCAATGACTTTTATCTGTATTGCCGGGACCTGACAATTCATTACAGCCGCGAGTAGTTTTAAATGACTTTTTTTACTTTATAAATGTAATTTTGTGCAGGGACTTTTCTAAACACGGGGAAAATGTGCCACTTTACAGGCATACTATAGACACCCCCCAGGTACAAAATTTAAAGGAATATTTCACTTTTATTGTTTCACTTTAAGCATTATTAAAATCACTGCTCCCGAAAAAACTGCCATTTTTAAAACTTTTTTTGCATTGATACATGTCCCCTGGGGCAGGACCCGGGTCCCCAAACACTTTTTTTGACAATAACTTGCATATTAACCCTTAAAATTAGCACTTTTGATTTTTCACGTTCATGTCCCATAGACTTTAATGGTGTTTGCGTGTTCAAACAAATGTTTTGCCTGTTCGCATGTTCTGCTAAGAACCGACCGGGGGGGGGGGGGGTGTTTGGCTCATCCCTAATTGTTAATGGAGTGGACCACTTGAGCCCCGGACCATTATGCTGCCTAAGGACCAGAGTTCTTTTTCCAATTTGGCACGGCTTTAACTGCTAATTGCGCGGTCATGCAATGCTGTACCCAAACGAAATTTGCGTCCTTTTCTTCCCACAAATAGAGCTTTCTTTTGATGGTATTTGATCACCTCTGTGGTTTTTATTTTTTGCGCTATAAACGGAAAAAGACCGAAAATTTGGAAAAAAAATGATATTTTCTTTTTTGTTATAAAAAAAAATCCAATAAACTAAATTTTAGTCATACATTTAGGCCAAAATGTATTCGGCCACATGTCTTTGGTAAAAAAAATGTCAATAAGCGTATATTTATTGGTTTGCGCAAAAGTTATAGTGCCTACAAACTAGGGTACATTTTCTGTAATTTACACAGCTTTTAGTTTATGACTGCCTATGTCATTTCATGAGGTGCTAAAATGGCAGGGCAGTACAAACCCCCCCCAAATGACCCCATTTTGGAAAGTAGACACCACAAGGAAATTGCTGAGAGGCATGTTGAACCCATTGAATATTTATTTTTTTTGTCCCAAGTGATTGAAAAATGACAAAAAAAAAAAAATATTTACAAAAAGTTCTCACTAAATGATATATTGCTCACACAGGCCATGGGCCTATGTGGAATTGCACCCCAAAATACATTCAGCTGCTTCTCCTGAGTATGGGGATACCACATGTGTGGGACTTTTTGGGAGCCTAGCCGCGTACGGGGCCCCGAAAACCAATCACCGCCTTCAGGATTTCTAAGGGTGTAAATTTTTGATTTCACTCTTCACTGCCTATCACAGTTTCGGAGGCCATGGAATGCACAGGTGGCACAAAACCCCCCAAAATGACCCCATTGTGGAAAGTAGACACCCCAAGCTATTTGCTGAGAGGCATATTGAGTCCATGGAATATTTTATATTTTGACACAAGTTGCGGGAAAGTGACACTTTTTTTTTTTTTTTTTTCATAAAGTTGTCACTAAATGATATATTGCTCACACAGGCCATGGGCATATGTGGAATTGCACCCCAAAATACATTTAGCTGCTTCTCCTGAGTATGGGGATACCACATGTGTGGGACTTTTTGGGAGCCTAGCCGCGTACGGGACCCCGAAAACCAATCACTGCCTTCAGGATTTCTAAGGGTGAAAATTTTTGATTTCACTCTTTACTGCCTATCACAGTTTCGGAGGCCATGGAATGCCCAGGTGGCACAAAACCCCCCCAAATGACCCCATTTTGGAAAGTAGACACCCCAAGCTATTTGCTGAGAGGCATGGTGAGTATTTTGCAGCTCTCATTTGTTTTTGAAAATGAAGAAAGACAAGAAAAAACATTTTTTTTTTCTTTTTTCAATTTTCAAAACTTTGTGACAAAAAGTGAGGTCTGCAAAATACTCACTATACCTCTCAGCAAATAGCTTGGGGTGTCTACTTTCCAAAATGAGGTCATTTGGGGGGGTTTTGTGCCACCTGGGCATTCCATGGTCTCCGAAACTGTGATAGGCCGTGAAGAGTGAAATCAAAAATTCACGCCCTTAGAAAGCCTGAAGGCGGTGCTTGGTTTTCGGGGTCCCGTACGCGGCTAGGCTCCCAAAAAGTCCCACACATGTGGTATCCCCGTACTCAGGAGAAGCAGCAGAATGTATTTTGGGGTGTAATTTCACATATTTCCATGGCATGTTTGAGCAATATATCATTTAGTGACAACTTTGTGCAAAAAAAAAAAAAAAAAAAAATTTGTCTCTTTCCCGCAACTTGTGTCGCAATATAAAATATTCCATGGACTCGACATGCCTCTCAGCAAATAGCTTGGGGTGTCTACTTTCCAAAATGGGGTCATTTGGGGGGGTTTTGAACTGTCCTGGCATTTTATGCACAACATTTAGAAGCTTATGTCACACATCACCCACTCTTCTAACCACTTGATGACAAAGCCCTTTCTGACACTTATTGTTTACATGAAAAAGTTATTTTTTTTTGCAAAAAAAATTACTTTGAACCCCCAAACATTATATATTTTTTTAAAGCAAATGTCCTACAGATTAAAATGGTGGGTGTTTCATTTTTTTTTTCACACAGTAATTGCGCAGCGATTTTTCAAACGCATTTTTTGGGGAAAAAACACACTTTTTTAAATTTTAATGCACTAAAACACACTATATTGCCCAAATGTTTGATGAAATAAAAAAGATGATCTTAGGCCGAGTACATGGATACCAAACATGACATGCTTTAAAATTGCGCACAAACGTGCAGTGGCAACAAAATAAATACATGTTTAAAAGCCTTTAAAAGCCTTTACAGGTTACCACTTTAGATTTACAGAGGAGGTCTACTGGAAAAATTACTGCACTCGATCTGGCCTTCGCGGTGATACCTCACATGCATGGTGCAATTGCTGTTTACGTTTGACGACAGACCGCCGCTTGCGTTCGCCTTAGCGCGAGAGCAGGGGGTGACAGGGGTGCTTTTTTTTTTTTTTTTTTCTTTATTATTTTTTTGCTTTTTTAATCTTACTTTTAACTGTTCCTTTCATATTTTTTTTTTTTTAATCATTTTTATTGTTATCTCGGGGAATGTAAATATCCCCTATGATAGCAATAGGTAGTGACAGGTACTCTTTTTTGAAAAAATTGTGGTCTATTAGACCCTAGATCTCTCCTCTGCCCTCAAAGCATCTGACCACACCAAGATCGGTGTGATAAAATGCTTCCCCAATTTCCCAATGGCGCTATTTACATCCGGCGAAATCTAAGTCATGAAATGCTCGTAGCTTCCGGTTTCTTAGGCCATAGAGATGTTTGGAGCCACTCTGGTCTCTGATCAGCTCTATGGTCAGCTGGCTGAATCACCGGCTGCATTCTCAGGTTCCCTGTTGAGACAGGAGAGCCAGAGAAAAACACGGAAGACGGTGGGGGGGGCATTCCCTCCCACGGCTTGTAAAAGCAGTCTAGAGGCTAATTAGCCGCTAGGATTGCTTTTACATGAAAGCCGACCGCTGGCTGAAAAGAATGATACCAAGATGATACCTAAACCTGCAGGCATCATTCTGGTATAACCACTCAAAGTCGTGAATGGCGTACCTGAAGACAAAAAAATGGTTAACAATGGTTAACAATAAAGCACAGTAAACAGTAAAGTATAAATAATTACATACCTGAAAAACAAACATGATAAAACATAATAACAATAACAATAAAACATTGCAGAATAGAATACAGTAAAAAAGAGCAGAACAATAGAGAGAATAGAGAGAGAGAGAACAATAAAACGACAACTATTTTTTTTTATTTTATATTTTTTTACACTTTTTTTGTAACTAACTTTTATAACTGTAACCGGTTCCAGGTTCGGGTCTCTCAAAATGCGATGGCATCTTGGGAGACCCTGTGAAAGTGTGCCTAGTATGTGCAATGCTGTACCCTACGCTAATACTCAACTAGTGAATGGTAGCGTTCAAAACATTCACCAATGCAAAGACCAGGATTGTCAGGACAGGAGGGACAATAATAGCGGGTGTCACGCCTATATCCGCGCTTGCTGCAGACATGACATCTTTTTTGGGGGGGTTCGTTGGGTAGGGGTACTCGGGAGGACATAAAAATGCCTCTCATGCAGCCGACTGCATTTGGTTGGGGATGTGAATGGGGGAAGTACGGGCGCTGCAGAAGCGGTGGGTTCCCAATTAGGATTGGCGAATGCAGCAGGAAGGGCATTATGGGCACGACGGGCCTGTTTGTCTTTTTGGTGGCAGCGGGACACTACTTGTGCTTGCCACCTCACCAGCTTGAACTGCACTTATGGGACTCGCCACGTCACCAAGTGTTACTGCAGTGCTGGTTTGACTATGACCGGGGTGTACTAGGCTACTGGTGCTTGACAGTTCCCCAAAACGCTACCAAAAAAACTGTTAGCGATCGCAGGGTTTAGGCCTGACTCTGCGAACGCTGCAGTTATGCGTTTAGAGTTTTGTAAGTGACAGTGATCGATCGATACTGCACTTGGGTGGGCTGGGCCGGGCGGAGGGGCAAAACGCAGGTGCTAGCAGGTATCTGGGCTGATCCCGCTAACACTGCGTTTGTGGGAACCCTAAACTGCTGGTGACGCTAGTATAGATCTGATCGGATCAGATATTGATGCGATCAGATACTATACCACTAAGGGAGGTGTACGGTGCGTGCGTGGGTGTTAGCGGTACTGGCGCTAACCTGACGCTGCCTGGGGCTGGTGCTTGCCAGTTCACCAAAATGCTACCAAAAAAACTGTTAGCGATCGCAGGGATCAGGCCTGACTCTGTGAACGCTGCAGTTATGCGTTTAGTGTTCTGTAAGTGACAGTGATCGATTGATACTGCACTTGGGTGGGCTGGGCTGGGCCGGGCGGAGGGGCAAAACGCAGGTGCTAGCAGGTATCTGGGCTGATCCCGCTAACACTGCGTTTTTGGGAACCCTAAACTGCTGGGGACGCTAGTATAGATCTGATCGGATCAGATATTGATCCGTTCAGATACTATACCACTAAGGGAGGTGTACGGTGCGTGCGTGGGTGTTAGCGGTACTGGCGCTAACCTGACGCTGCCTGGGGCTGGTGCTTGCCAGTTCACCAAAATGCTACCAAAAAAACTGTTAGCAATCGCAGGGATCAGGCCTAACTCTGCGAAAGCTGCAGTTATGCGTTTAGTATTTTGTAAGTGACAGTGATCGATCGATACTGCACTTGGGTGGGCTGGGCCGGGCGGAGGGGCAAAACGCAGGTGCTAGCAGGTATCTGGGCTGATCCCGCTAACACTGCATTTTTGGGAACCCTAAACTGCTGGGGACGCTAGTATAGATCTGATCGGATCAGATATTGATGCGTTCAGATACTATACCACTAAGGGAGGTGTATGCTGCGTGCGTGGGTGTTAGCGGTACTGGCGCTAATCTGACGCTGCCTGGGGCGACGCATATCACCGCCGGGCGATTGGGGGGCTAAACCTTTATTCGGTAATAAACGGCGGGTGCCCTGACACTATAAAAAATAAACAAACTAACCAGCGTCAACCGTAACACTTATACAGTGATCAGTGGTGAAAGGGTTAACTAGGGGCAATCAAGGGGTTAAAACATTTATTAGGTAGTATATGGGGGTCCCTGACGCTATAAAACGCTGACAGCGAACCTAAATATTTACCTCACTAACTAGCGTCACCAGCGACACTAATACAGCGATCAGAAAAATGATCGCTTAGCGACACTGGTGACGGGGGGTGATCAAGGGGTTAAAACTTTATTAGGGGGGGTTAGGGGGGTACCCTAGACCTACAGGGGGGTAACAGTAACTGTGCTAACACAGTAACTGTCACAAACTGACACCTAGCAGTAATCAGAAAAAAAAAAACAAAAAAAAAAAAACTGCTGGTGTCAGTTTGTGACGGGGGGGGGGGTGATTGGGGGGGGGATCGGGGGGCGATCGGGGGGGGGATCGGGGTGTTTTGTATGCCTGGCATGTTCTACTGTGTGTGTAGTGTGTTGTGCACTCACATACCTGTCTTCTCTCCTCGGGCCGGAACGGAAACTACCGAGCCGAGGAGAGATGACATCATTTCCTTTGCTGCTGTTTAGCATACAGCAGCAAAGGAGTGTTCCCATTGGCCGGCGGCGATCGTGAGGGGGGGGCCACGAACGGATGGCCTCCCCCTCGTCTCCGATCGCCGGGGAACAAAACGGGACCGCCTCGGGCGGCGGAGGGGGTCCGGTCGGACCCCCCACCCGCGGGAGGCAAATCACGTACATGTACGTGATTTTGCCTGCCCGTGCCGCCTTGCCGACGTACATCGGCGTGAGGCGGTCCTTAAGTGGTTAAAGTGGCTCCGGATTTTGTTAACCATGTTGAGAGGTTGGTAGAGAATGTGATGGTACAGGACAGAAATCTGTCATGGGCTCTGGCGTGCACATAGTGGCAGACGAACGTATCAATCAACTTCAAGCTGATTGTACAGTCTCTGTGTGAGGGGCAGTGGCCTTATGAGTTAGCATCATAGCTCAGTAAGATTTTGCCAAAACACGTAGCTTACACTAATCCAAAGTGGTGGTCGAATGCCTGGATGGGCTGTGCTAGTTTGGATTGTGAAAGGTGTTATGCTGCCTTATTGATCCCATATACAGAAGTGCAGACTCAGTTTGGGTATTTGGTGGCATCAATGGGTTTACTGACTGGGGATTCTACCTTGTTGCATCTGAGGCTAAATCCCTGACATGTGATCAGAGAGGATGGAATCTGGAGGCAGGCTGATATTTCCCTCTGTCGGAAGCATGACCATCCTTGGGAAGATATTTCACTCTGCTTTCTGGATGGAGAGATCATTGCTGAGAAGGAAGACTCATGAAACTAGGGTGTTCCTTGAACCTAACAATTGGTAGAAGTGCATGGTATACCCTGGGCATGGTCTCTGGAATCCAGGCACAGGGATGGAATTTTGTGGTGTGTCGTTGTTTCCAGTTTATATGTGTTAGACTCAATATTTATATAGAAGGGTCTCCCATTTATCTATGCAAGTTGAGGAACGAATTGACGGTAAGTTTTCTGCGTACAAGTTAGTGGCTTTGCTGCAAATTCCGAGCCCTGAAATACCGCTGACTTGCCAAAATGCGGTAGAAAGGCCATTGTGAGCAAGCCTGCCTAATCCCGACCCGTATTTACAGTAAAGGGTTATAGGAGGTTGGGAGCGGGATAATTTTATGGGACACATATATATGTATATATTATGGTAATGGATTGATTTACATTATGGTATAGTGTGACATATGTGTATTTTAGGTTAGTAATATGGGTGAGTAAGGCCCTCTTCGAGACTCTGTATTTGAAAGTTGGTTAATATGGTGCTCTGAGTGTATGCTGGTGGATGGTGAGTGAACGGACACCCCTTGCCTGTACTGCACCCCATCCTTAAGATACCGGAAAGAAGAAGATACCGAAGATACAGAATGGTGACATGGAAGCTGTCGCTGAAGAATGATGGTGTTGTGTCACTCAGTGGCAAAGCAGCACATGTTGGGAAGCACAACCCATTAAGACCATTATTGACTGTTCCATAGGAGATGTTTATTAAGGACCTGTTGGAAAAAATAACACGTTAAGACAGTTATGAACTGTTCCATAGGATCCATGTCTAAAGAAGGTTGGTATGCGCCCTTTCTGGAGTTTCTCTGTCAATGTTACTGCATTTATGGGTAACAGTGTTTTGGTATTATCCACAGTTTGAATTGGATCTGTCATAAATCCGTTACATATCTGTTTACTATTCCCAAAACTCACCCAGTCTGATCCTTGCAATTCCATGGGTTCAAAAGGGTTTCTTTCTGGTTGATACAACCAAGCATTTGCTTTCCTGGGGGTGGTCTGGAATATCGTTTCTCAGCTCTTGACTCCGGACCATCTATTGCTTTAACGCAAACTTGAAAGGGACCATGGCTGACAGGATTATTAATGACGGTGGGTGACAAAGATCAACAGGCAGCTAAACATTGACATGGACAATGCTGCCCCTAGAGGCCAAAGTACAGCAGGACAGACAGTAATATAATCTGTTGAGAAGGATTGCCCCAGAAATACTGTGATTCGTCAAAACTCTAGATGGGATGGCAAAGGGGTTGGATTTGGATGGTGTATGTTTGAAGTATAAAAGGACTGAATGAGTCCAAGAGCTCTCTCTCTGTCTCTGAGCCGCATTTTCAGTCCAGCCGAGGAGACCATGCGATAAGTATCTTTGATGTCCTTGTATTATATGTTCTGGTTATATGATTTGTAATATTGTAATATCTATTTAGTATTTTGTGTTAGCGTATTCCTATCTTCTTGGGAAATAAATAAAACTTTGTTATTAAGCCGTGTGCTTGGTTTCATAGCTAACCTTGTATTATTGTGATATCAATAGTAACATGTGGTCAGAGTTTTAATAGACTAGCTAACTAGGGGAATAGACAATTTAATACATAGGTACAATAATATTTATTTTACCATTTACTTCACTGGCAGAGTCCATCACCATCCTAGGCAAGCTAGCCCACCTCCCGACCGATCGGCCTGAATCAGGTCGGTCATTCACGCCTTTACCCTTTCACAGGGCATACTAAGAGACAGCCGCGATCCCTATTAGAGATGCTTAACCGGTTCAATACCGGGCATTTTCACCCCCTTCCTTCCCAGACCAATTTTTAGTTTTCAGCACTGTCGCACTTTAAACGACAATTGCGCAGTCGTGCGACGTTGTACCCAAACAAAATTGACGTCCTTTTTTACCCCACAAATAGAGCTTTCTTTTGGTGGTATTTAATCACCTCTGCAGTTTTTATTTTTTGCGCTATAAACAAAAGAAGAGCGACAATTTTGAAAAAAACACAATATTTTTTACTTTTTGCTATAATAAATATCCCAATTTTTTTCTCAGTTTCGGACGATATGTATTCTTCTACATATTTTTCGTAAAAAAAATCGTAAAAAATATCGCAATAAGCGTATATTGATTGGTTTGCGCAAAAGTTATAGCGTCTATAAAATACGGGATAGATTTATGGCACTTTTAAAAAAAAATATTTATTTATTTTTTTTACTAGCAATAGCGGCGATCGCGATTTTTTTCCGTGACTGTGACATTATGGCGGAAACATCGGACACTTTTGACACATTTTTGGGACCATTCACATTTATACAGCGATCAATGCTATAAAATTGCATTGATTACTGTGTAAATGTGACAGGCAATGTAGGGGTTAACCACTAGGGGGCGGGGAGGGGTTAAATGTGTTTCCTAGGGAATGCTTCTAACTGTAGGGGGAGGGGACGCACAAGGGGAGGAGACCGATCAGTGTTCCTCCGTTCTGGGAACACAGATCGCTCTCCTCACAACTGACAGGACGTGGATCTGTGTGTTTACACACACAGATCTACGGTCCGGCCCGGTTAACGGGCGATCGCGGGTGCCTGGCGGACATCGCGGCCGCCGGGCACACGCACCGGGTCCCGAGCAACGCGGCGGGCACGCGCAAGCGCCACCCAGGGCGGCCGGGAACCCGGGGCCGTCATATGACGTCCACCCAGGATGGGAGATCCCATCTGTGGACGTCATATGTCTATAGGCGGGTAGGGAAGTGGTTAATTATGATGTGAGGGTTATCCTCCAGAGGCGGTCCTGCATTTCACGCCTCTTGGTTTTCCTCAAGACCCCAAGACCCCAATCTAATTCTCAGGCTGGACCCAGCCACTATAGCAGATTTAATGATGTAGAACAAGTTTCCCGCAAACTGTAATGTCGTATCCATGTTTATTGCACAGGTAGACATGGATGCTGCAGCCTCCACAGGTTTTGCTGCAATTTTTGGCCATCGCTGGTTCGCCGAACTATGGCCTCCAGAAATCCTCCTAATCCCCAGTTTTCACTCAGTCATCATCACTGTTCGAGCTGTACCCCATCCTGGCAGCTGCCGAGGTCTGGAGCCACACCTGGACAACATAAACGGTGGTATTCACTACAGACAATCAGGCCACAGTCGTCATCATCAACAAGGCAGATACCAGGACTGCTTAGTATACCTATTGCAGGTTTTTAGCCTCTTGCCCCAGAGCAGGGACAGGTGACGCTAGCCTTTATATCATATTTCCACACGCAGCTGGCTCTTTCTCACAATACTATCAGGCTATACCTAGCCGGCGTCCAGCATTTTATGTCCTTACAGGACCCCGGAAAGCCATCAGTGTTCACGGCCCATTCAGTCAGATCCCTCCTACGAGACATCTAGAAGCACCAGCCCTTAGCCAGGGGCAAACACCTACCTATCACAAGTGCCATCTTTAGGGACATGTCTACAATCCTTACACATTTTCCGTTTAGGGTTTTGGCCAGCTTAGTCATCCAAGCGGCCATCTACTTGGCCTTCTTCGGTTTTGCGGCCTAGTGAAATTACTTTTAACGGCACCGACAATCAGATACTGCTCAGACGTCACCTGACTCACTTTCAGAACCATTACATCCTTCATCTTACAGTCTCCACACTCAACAAACTAGTCCCGGGGTTGACATCAACCTCTTTCAGACTAAAAATGCCTGGTGCCCAGTAATGATGCTCGACCGACTACTGCCCCATCTACCCAGCCAAGCAGATGGTAGCCCCTTGTTACCCTTTCCGATTGGCCCCCTGAGTGGCAGCCAGTTTATCAGGCACGTCAGGATCCTTCTAGTCAGTTTGGGCCTTGACCCCAGTCAGTTCTCTGGACATTCCTTCCAGATTGGAGCAGCCTCTGCCTCTGCTGCATCCCAGAATGGAATATCAGAGCATGTGATTAAGAAGTTAGGCAGATGGAAGTCTGCTTGCTTTGCTACATACACCAAAATCCTCAGGTGGAAATGGCAAAGGGCCTATACCAAGCTGGCTCAGTAACAACAGAACCAATAAATAGTTACTCCCCTATCTGAGTATTTTTGCCCCCTTACATTGGCATACCGACCAGACAACCAAGGCACACTTCAGGTCTATTTATGTTGTATGTCTTGTTGCGTGTTTATGTGATCCATATCTGTCTCAGTCATAGGGCCACGACCATAAATAAGAAGGCCAGTATGGTGGCCTGAATTTACAGGAGGAGCCTGGAGGGTATTTAAGCAGACCACTCACTTGTGGTCTTTGTTGGTTCCAGTGCACGATACCCTCCCTCCCATTCCCCTTTTTCAGGGAACTTCTCGTATTTCTCTCCACAATCATCCATTACTTATCTTGGGTTTGCCCCCTTTCCTTGGCATACCGACCAGATGACAAAGGCACACTTTAGGTCTATTTATGTTGTAAGTTTTGTCCTATGTCTATATGATCCATATCTGTCTCGGTTATAGGGCAACAACTATATATATATACACAGTGTTGTAATGGTTAACACTTTCACCTAGCAGCAAAAAGGGTCGCTGGTTTAAATCCTGTCCACGACACCATCTGCCTGGAGTTTGCATGTTCTCCCTGTCCCTGCGTGAGTACTCCAGTTTCCTCCCACACTCTAAATACATGCTGGTAGGTTAATTGGATCCTGTCTAAATTGGCCCTAGTATGTGTTTGAATGTGAGTTAGGGGCCTTAGGTTGTTAGCTCCTTGAGGGTAGGGACTGATGTGAATGTACAATGTATATGTAAAGTGCTGCGTAAATTGAGGACGCTATATAAGTACCTGAAATAAGTAAATAAATATATATATATATATTTCAATGTGAATTGAGTCAGGATCATCATGATACATGTTTAAGTACTTCAGTATTACAAGGAAATAATGCTAAATTACACTGACACAAATGGTTCTGTGATTCAATTATAAATGGTTTAAAATGTTTAACAGATTGTGATTTACTACAGTTCTACATTATTTTAGAACATTCCTCCTTTCATTAAAAATAACCTGGGGCTTACATACTCAAATGAAATTTCTATAAAGAGGACACAACTGGTTTAATGGTAGCCGAAAAATAAAGACCAATTAATCTAACAGTAAGTTTGTATTCCAGAGTCTTCTTGGTTTTCCTAACCATAGCTTTCCTAACCATTCCAAAGACTAATTTTCACGCAAATGTTGAGCTAAATACATCATTTTTCTTACCAACGTATCTGTTTGTGACACTATTTTCTTACCTAAATGATTTTCAAAATGTTAGGTGCACCAAAATTCACAAATGTTTCAGGTGGGCTGTAGTCCCAACAACCTTGACTTTCAGTGGTTACAATTTGCAAAAAGACCTCCATATTAACATCATGTATATAATAATAGTAATAATACCAATTCTGAAACATTTTGGCATTGAATTCTAATTTCTTGAGCTTATCCTGTCCACTTAAAAAAACAATGGTTGTATGCACATGGGCAAAGCCAAACAGCCAAACAACTGCATAAAGCGCTCTGCAGTTAAACTGCTAGTAGGCTTTTGGTCCATTTGCCCTGCTAAATTGCATATTTATCTAATTTCCCCTCGAATTGAATTTTTTTTTTTATGCTTAGAAGTAGCGATGGGCTGAACACCCAGAACTCTCGAACAGAGCAAAAGTTCTGACCCCAATGGTGAACCCTATTAAAGTCTATAGGACCCGAACTTGAAAAATCAAAAGTCCCCATTTTAGACTTATATGCAAGTAATTGGCCATAAAAATGTGAGGGGGTCCGTCTACTACCCTGGGGGACATGTATCAATGCAAAAAATTTTTTTAAAAAAAGATTGGTTTTACAGGAGCAGTGAATTTAATGATGATTAAAGTGCAACAATAAAAGTGTAAACTTCCAAAAGCACATGCGCGGCAGCTCGTCGGATGAACACCTGATCTGAGAGCTGCTCTCCGGCCCTATAGCCTCTCTAGAGCCACTTTCAAGGCAGAGACCTGGCCACCGAATTTGCCCAAGGATAGGGGACACAGCAGGGATCCCCAGGATGGCAGGGGGAACAGTAAGGAGGGACCTTTCCCGCATTCTGGGACCCGCGGCCTCATCCAAGATGGCGCCTGCTGCTAGTACATGAGGAGGACAGCTGGGGACAGAGGGCTAAATAGCAGATCAGGATGTCTGTTCAGCCGGCCCGTCGGGCCCCACAGTGAGTACACACTACCACAACAGCCCGTCTCCCACCTCCACAGAATACCTCATAGGCAGAACCCTAGAGGACATGCCCCTATCCTCTATGGAGGATATCACTTCCAGCCTGGAGGGATGTAATGCTTCCACACGGGGTCTCCCCTCTATGCCCCAGGACTTTTCCTCCATGATGGCAATGTTTTCCACAATGCTTTCCAGGGGGCTGTCTCAAACTGCTACCCAAATCACCACTGCCATATAGGCGGATCTACAGCATTTAGGTGCAAGAATTGAAGCAATCAAAACCAAAGTGGACCAGACTGTAAACAGAGTGAACCAGAATACTGCCCGAATTCAGGATCTGCATGATCAGGTTGAAAGCGCTTTTTCCAAAATCAATGATCTCGAAAATAGATCGAGGAGATATAATTTCAGGATTAGGGGGGTCCCTGAATCATTCAAGGATGCTGACCAAATAGTAATCTCTTTTATAAAGGAACTCATCCCTAACATCCCAGACCACCGCCTAGAGATTGACCGGGCTTATAGAGCCCTGCAACCACCCCGCCAAGATGGCCTAACCAGAGACATTGTTGTTAAGCCACACTTCTACAGAGTAAAGGAGGTGGTTATGTACTGCTCCCGGGAGGAAGGTTCCCCTTCTTTTTATAGGGTCATCCCATACAAATTTTTGCGGACTTATCACCCTATACCATACAGAAATGGAGATCGCTGAAACCGCTCCTGCAAGTGCTGACCCAGAAATCTCATACAGATGGTCCTTCCCCTTTCGCCTATCCTTCTCCCTGAATAACAAACATTACAGCTTCTCTTCCTTTGCAGATGGGGAAAGGCTGCTCCTCCAACTTGGCCTCATCACAGAAGACCATATGAATGCATCGGGCAGCAGGGACCCCAACTCGTCTTCTAAGAGACCACCACTAACCAGTCCCATCACCCCAATGTGGCAGAAGCACCTATCCAAGAAGTCCAAAGACTCCAGGCCCCCCTAGTTAGGGTCCATCGCCTGGGTCTCTCCAAGGCCTGTTGTTGGTCCACCCTGATCCATCCAGATCCTCCTAAAGAATTATTACTCTCTTCTCCTGTTTGACCAAGTTATGCTTGGCACAGCTCTCCACACCCCTCCAACGCTGTTGAGGAGTGCTGAAAGCACTATTCTGTGTTTTTTTTCCCTCTTTTTAGGTTTTAAAGACTGTTCCTGATCTTGATTTTACATTGAACGTTTTTCAGTTTAACAGGTTTCCTCTGTTTGTTGCCTGACATATAGACACCTGCATATATCTTTGACATACTTTTACGTAAAGTTTTGGAATGTTTTCCGGGCCGAGGTGACAAGCTAGGTGTCTTGTTTGGCTTGCCGCCCTAAAATTCCCTGTTGGGGTAAGTTTTACCCGAGCCCCTGACCCGTGCTAGTTTGGATCCCCTAGGGGAAACCCTGGCTGGCTCCGGGGTCTGGAGGGGATCATTCAATCAGGGACTTTAAATCTTTTAGGGGCTCTGCCCTCATAAATATTACTGCTATTGCAAGTTGAGGCAGCCGGAGCGGATGTCCTGCTCCTCCACTTGTCGCTGACTGGGAATATTTTCTGATCCCTGTCGGAGACTGCTACCTCTCCCCTGGCCCCGGGGGAAATTCCCCCTTTTTAGTTTTTGGGGAAAGGGTTTATGGTGTGTTTGAATGGGCTCCCACACATCATCTTGGGTTTGGGATTTAATTACCTTTTGTTGTTTGAAGTTCATATGTTTTGCTTTTCTTTTTTCCTTCCAGAAGTGCCACCTCTTCTCCCTTCGCTCTCCTCTTCTTCTCTTCCCTCTCGAAGGTCACCTAGACATCAACTTTTCTCCAGATCAGAAGTATTTATCTGGCCAATGCAGGGTGAGACCGACACAGATGCTGCAGCTACTCCACCCTCTGATCCATGCCCATAAATAACACTTCTCCATCTCAGCTACACATAGTCTCACGTAATGTACAGGGCCTTAACTCTCCAGTCAAAAGAAGAAGACTGTTCAAACTCTACCAATCCCAAAAAACAGATGTTCTCTTGCTCCAAGAGACCCACTTTCCCACGTCTTTCAACCCCTCCTTTCTACATCAACACTTTCCCCAGTTTTACCTCTCCAATGCGGAACATAAAACAAAAGGAGTAGCCATTTGTTTTTCTAAACATTTAAACTTCTCCATGTCGGCGGTAACCAGAGACCCCTCAGGCAGATATATTTTAGTAAAAGGCACGATAGATGGGACGCTATACTCATTCATTTCATTCTACACTCCGAATAGTGCTCAAGCTAAATTCTTTGCATCCATGCTACACTCTCTCAAGCAGCAGTTAGAAGGAATTATTATCCTCGGGGGTGACTCAAATGTTGCATTTGACCTTTCATTGGACAAATAGGGATCTTCCCAGATGGCCCCCTAAACAAAGCCTAAAAATAGCTAAACTTCTCTATGACTCAGGGCTGGTTGACATTTGGAGAGAACTCAATCCCCGTTCCAAAGACTACACTCATTACTCTGCTCCCCATCAGACCTATGCCAGGATAAATCATGTTTTCCTTCAAGCCTCACACATACCTCTCTCAGTAAAGTCAACTATTAGGTACTCCCCTATATCAAATCACTCCATGGTGACTTTTTCTATCCGCTATTCCAATAACTCAAATAGAGAATTTAAGTGGCGACTTAATGAGGCGCTCCTAAGTAACCCGGTCCATTGCACCCTCATAGAGAAAGACCTGAATAATTATTTCCACACGAATGACACTGACACAATTACCCCAGCTACTCTATGGGCGGCCCACAAAGCGGTAATAAGAGGCAAGATCATCCAGTTGTCCTCCTGTCTAAAAAGGGAACATCGAGCCGTGATAGAGAACCTCACCAAAGAATTTCATGCTTTATGTAAACGACATAAATGAGAATACACCCGAGTTTCACTTCAATAACTGGAAGCAGCCCATTTGAACACAAACCTGCCTCTTACCACCAAGGCCGAAAAATTGCTTCGTTGGTCTGGCGAAAGATTTTACTCCCAAAAGGATAAGATTGGTTCTAAATTGACCACTAAACCGTCCCCCAACCCTGCCCTTTGGCTTTCCCCAAAATCCCCATGCCCTCTGGCGTGTCAACACAGAACCCCCAACGTATTATGGAATGCTTTCACAAATTCTATGCTACCCTATGCAAAGACAATAACTCCCACGCCTGACTAGAAGAATTCCTCGATACCATATCGCTTCCAAAACTCTCAGCCGATCATACAGCTCTCCTAGAAAATCCTATTACCTCCTTTGAGATCATCAAGACTATCAAGTCACTCAAACAAGGTTCTGCTCCTGGCCCAGATGGGTTTTCAGACGATACTACAAGAAGTTTTCTAGTTCCCTATCACCTTACCTGGTCCGGTTCTTTAACCCCTACATTTGGGATCTCCGTTAGAAAAATCCTTGAACCTGATATATATTTCGATCATCCCTAAACCGGGCAAGGACCCAACTGCGACTGTCAACTATCGCCCAATATCCCTGATCAATAATGTTCTTAAGCTTTTAATGAAAATACTAGCAAACAGACTTCATCATTCACAGCCCAGTATGTCCATAAGGATCAAGCAGTATTTATGCCAGGGAGGCAGGGACCAGACCATGTAAGAAGGGCTATAGACGTAATAACCCTGCTGGGATCACACTGGGATGGGGGAGCCTCTCAAGAGGGGTTTTTGCTTTCCATAGACCATCAGAAAGCCTTCGATACAGTTACATGGCCCTATATTTTCAGGGTTCTGGAGAGATGGTGACTCAGTCCTAACTTCTTAGGCATTCTGCATTCCCTTTATTCTAAACCGAGTGCTCAAGTGAGAATGCAGGGCAGATACTCAGCTTTTTTTGACATAGAGAAAGGCACCAGACAGGGCTGCCCACTTTCGCCCCTGAAATTTACCATCACAATAGAAACATTGGCGATTGCTATATGAAATCACCCTGACATTAAGGGAGTTATATGCGGACCCCAAGAACATAATTGTGCCCTATTCGTGGACGATCTGCTGTTTTTTGTTACATCACCCCTTATATCTACCTCCAACATCCTTAAGCTCCTTCAACAGTTTGGTGCAGCCTTCGGTCTTTGGGTCAATGTCTCCAAATCCTTGGCTCTTAACTTATCAGTCCCCCCTGACTTGTTGGAATGTATGCAGGTACACTTTCCATTTTCCTGGAGTCCGACTTCTATCCCTTATTTGGGTGTTAACTTAACCCCCAAATTCGATCTTTTGTACTCCAGTAACTACCCCTCCAATGGTTAAAAAAATAGAAGTGGACATGCCCACATGGTCCAAACATGATATATCCTGGCTGGGTAGGGTGAACTCCATCAAAATGACCCTTATACTACGTCTCCTGTACCTCTTTAGATCCCTTCCAAAACCAATTAGAAAATCACAACTACTACAATTCCAATCCTCAATTCTGAAACTCATATGGGGGTCCAAAGGTAGATGCTGTTCCAAGAACATACTCTTCAGACTCCAATCCCAGGGAGGCCTAGCCCTTCCAAACATATGGTGGTATTACCAGGTGGAACATATAGCTTAGGTCTCCATTGCCTACTCATGCGGCCCTAAACCAGATTGGCTTCTAATAGAGAGACAAGCAGTATCGCAATACACAATAGATTATCTACTCTGGTCCCCTCCCCGCCTCATACCGGCCCCCACCCTTTCCCATTCTATGGCACTCTGGGAACGACATCAGAAGCATTCCACTTTGACATCCACCTACTGACCACTTGCTCACTTATTACACAATCCAGACTTTCCCCCTAGCCAAAACATCCTGGCCTTCAAATGGTGGCTCGATAAGGGCTTATATAGGAAAATACACTTTCTCAACTCAATGGGGCTCCTTTCCGTCAGATACTGTATTAGAAAACTAGAAATGCCTAACTCTGAGAGATATAGACTAACCCAAATTACTCACTTTTTGCAATCCATATGGCATAATAAACCGGAACCCCCCACACTGACTGCATATGAGACATGGTGCTCCAACATCAAGGATCAGAGGGGGGGCATCATCTTTTCCTCACTCGCCAGGGCCACAGATAAACCTCTCTATGCCAGACTCTGGGAACAGGATCTGGCTGAAGAGTGGGACCTAGATAGGTGGTATCACTGCTTCCACCTGTCATTCAAGGGCATTCTGAACATTTCCTTGATCGAAGCCAACATTAAGATTCTCACACGCTGGTACCGAGTCCCATCTACCCTTGCTAAAATATACCCAGACACTATCCCTAAGTGCTTCAGGGGCTGTGACCATTTAGGCTCCCTATTTCACATCTGGTGGACCTGCCCACAAATAAGGAGCTTTTGGAACATATTTTTCCACATGTTGCGAAGGGTCACAGAGGTTGTGGTCCCACAGATCCCTGAAAATTCTGAAATGTGGGAATGTGGGAATTCCCGTTCCCGACCGTAAATTTATGAGAGCTAGCAAACTATGTACTATTTATATATAAATGCAAGTGTCAACCATTGATTCTCATTCTATAACTGTTACTTCCACAAAAACATATATTTTAATTTTAAGATTCTCTTAACTCTTTAATTCCTAAAATAAATTGTCATTGCTGGGTTTTTATGTTGTTTCCTATTCCTTTTTTTTTTAAACAATGCTAGTAATGTGTAATGTTTTCCTGTTTTTGGAACATATATTATTCTCTCTCTCTTTATTACTTACAATAGTGGATTGGTATCATAGCAGATCATCCAAACTGTGGACCCACTTTGAGGATGCCCTGCTCTCCGGACCTCAGTTCCTTACTCTGGACTGACCATATCCATAGACCCTTGAAAGACCTTTTGTCAACTGTCACCTGTGCTACTTTGTATATCTGGGATCGACTTGTGTATGGGATTAATTACTCTGATCGAGGCCAAGCCCCTTGATCCCATTATTAGGTAATGCGTCTTTTGCCCCTATTACTGGTAGCTCTAGATTTCTCTCCTGGCTTTAGAGCGATAATCCTCTATTGTGCCATATGTTATCTGGAAGTAAACTCCCCCCTCTCTCCCGGATCCTCCTGAATTCCCACAACATGCAATGTGCTTGGTTGCAGTACATCCTTAGACAGCACTCTTTCTCGGTTTCTCTTACTAGAACACTCACATATTATGAGTCATTGCTTTCCCAGTCCTCCAGGCCTGATCACCCAGATATACTGACTCCTACTACAGTACCCAAACCAGCCCTTATTTCTGGCCAAATGGGAACACTAACTGACTGTACCAGCAGATGATTTTGAGTATACTAAATTCTTGTTGTTATCTTACAAATTCTTAACATCTTCAGGTGCCAGGAACATAATTACCGCCTACTTACCAGGTGGTATTGATGCCCTCAGCCCTTTATAAAATCTATCCCACCGTCCCTGATGTTTGTTGGTGCTGGTTGTGGGCTCCAAGCAACAGGCTACATATATGGGGCACTTGCCCATGCATTATCCCTTTTTGCGACACAATTCTACAGTTATTAACTGATATAGTGGGTGATACATACCTAAACCTGCCCCAGCTTACTGTATTGTCTTTGTTGCCAGGCTCCTACAAGCAGATTAAAAAAAGTCTGATTAGACATTTCTTGACCGCGGCTCAATCTGTTATTGCCAGGTGTAGGCATCAAACTGACCCACCTACATTCGGCGCTTGGGCTTGTGAAATGATTTAGATCAATCTGACTCCCACAGTCTCATTTGGACTGTTTGCAATAATTTCCGGTATACTTTTTTTTTTTTTATCTTTTTGTTTATTTCCTTAATAACAACAACAGACAAAACCAAACAAAACAACACATCATACACATTGAACCAAAATATTAATACAGATTCAAGATCCAATCACATTGCATAGCAGCCATCAAATCACAAATAGAAAATAAAAATAATTAAGTAATTGACAAATAGATATTTTAGCTGGGCTGTGGTCTAAGCAACACTATTTGTCAAATTAGATATCAATCCACACCTATCCACGGTGACTCAGAATATCCTATATATAAAAGAACATATGTTATAATCGATTATAATCGATAACCCCCATGGGCATAAGATGGCTGCCGTATACGGCTTATCCAGCCACTTTGCCCAGGCTTTATCATACTTACTAGGACAGCCCCTATTCATATAGGTGTCTCTATACAATGGGAGATTATTATTTACTAATTGTTTCCAGTATAGAAAAATAGGAGAAGAGGGTTTCTTCCAATGTAAAGCAATAGCTTTTCTCGCATAAAATAGTGTAATCTTAGCAAACACTCGCTCAGTCACTGTAGGAAGAATAGCCTCCACCAAGCCCAACAAACATACAGACATTTCCTGTATACTTCTAATTTTAATTTCCATGGTTGAGCCTGGGATATGCTCTCTTCTGGCCCTTGCTATTCTACTGAAGGGATGTGCGATTCAGCCATTTTAAAGTTACTTATCCTCTATTTGTCTTTGCACACTTTCACACTATTCTACAAATAACCTAGTTTCTGTTTTAAATTTATTTTTCAAGGTGACACACTAGCATGCACCCAATTACTACTTTGTATTTAACTTTCATTCATTTGTCTGCCTTTTTAAAACCTGCCTAGAAGAAAAACTAGAAGTTTTCTGCCACTCTGTTCTCTCTGCAGCAGCAATCTATTGACAATTATTTATGTATTTATTTATTTATTACAGGTATTTATATAATACCAACAATTTACACAATACTTCACACACACATACTGTATATATTTATATACTGTATATATATATATATATTTATATATATTCACATTCACATCAATTGGATTTAACCGAATGAAACATCTCCTCTACTTTTAAAAGTGTACATTTATTCCAATGGAATGTAGTGTGATGAGGCACAACTGGCAATGTTTTCAGAAGTACCTTCTTTTATCAAGCCCACAGTTAACTATCCATAAATGTAATGGATTTTTGCATAGTATGTGGGGAAACAATACCTAAGACAAATATCCATACATTGATACAATGCTACTATGGACTGCATACAAGTTAAATAGGACAATTGTGACATTTATAGCAAAAGAATACAACCCTCTCTCCAGAGCATAAGAATTTTTAGGATTTCTAGGATTTCAAAAGACATATACTAAATCATGTTTTAAAAGCATAATGCGTACAGTATACTGTATATGACTGTTAATCAATGAGCAGTCATTAGTTAATTGAAAAAGAAATATGTGTTCTCCTTAACAAAGTGGTTAAAAAAATGCAAGATTTTCTAATTATACAGTTAAAGTAATTCTAAAATACGGTATATGAGGGGAAATGCAGTTACTACTGGGGGGTAGAAATGGTTGACTAAGATTGAAATCTTCTTATCTACAGGATTATACTTGCGATGATGGCACATACTGTATATTGTAAAGAACACTCAGGGCACTCACCCTTCTACCCGTAGAAGACTTGGAGTTCATTCACTGCAGCAAACTAGAAGTGGAATCATCCAAAGCATATTGTCAAGTTCTGTTAAAATAAACAAAGCAACTCTTTATATACACCATCAGGAAACAATGAAGACACTCAGTTAATTCACCACACCTCATTTATTAAAAGTGATACGTGATTCCTTCCTCTATGTGGTTTTGGTATGTCATCTAAAATCTGTACTCAGGTATGACATTTGCACAAAATGCTTTGATATTGACAAAATCATTTTTCTGTCTTATTGTATCAGTGTTGTGCCACTCTGGCCCTAATTCAATGTGTTAACTTCCTATGCATAATAATCTACAGGGGCACGTGAGGCATAAACCACATAAGATAACTGACTTATGTAGTGTCTATTTATGGTATTGATTAGTAGAGTAATGAAAAGTGGAACCTTTTGGTGTCAATAAACATTGTATATACCATTTAGGCCTAGAAAATATCACTCCTCTGAGTGGGCATAGAAATGTATTGGAGCTACCAAGTTGACTTTTTAATCTGATCTGGCATGCAAACTTTATACTCTTATAATATTTAAACATTGGATTATATCTGTACTGAAACATTGCAATATTAGGTAAGCCCTTGTTAATATGTGGAAATGTTTGTATGACAGATATAATCTTGTCTGATAGTCATCTTTAGATGTGCTAGTTATCGTGTATTCCTTAAAAAAATCTGTGATGAAAGCGATGAATCTGAATTTGTCAATACAGATTTGGCACTCTGGGTCCATAGGCAATCACTGAAGTTTGATTTGTAAAAATGCAACACCAACAAGAATACACAAATTTACATGGATAGTGTTATGTTCTATTTATGCATTTGTTAGTTTTTTTGTTTATTTTTTAAATTGTTCTTCCAGTTATTAAACTTGCAACTTGTCTTTTTGTATATGACTTAATTGTTGTAAAGTGACTTGTTTCATTGATGACTTTGCTGTCTAGATGATTAATGCTAAAAGCTCCTCAAATGGTAATTGTAAATAGTGTATAATAACATAATACAATTTACTATCCCACAGCACAAAGATAAAAGTATTCAGTGGAATGAAAAAGCATTCAACATCTATTTGCAGACATAAATAAAAAATAAAGTAAGCATTTAATGTGTGGATTTCTTTATTCACAAAAATATTTTTCAGCACAGAAAAAAAAAAAAAATAAGAAAAGGAAGACATGTGTTGCTTAATTTATGTTAAGTAAATACGATATAGATTTTGCTTGTGAAATGCATGATACATATTAAAAAATATTACTTGCCAAAATACTATTTAGTTATTCTTTTGGTCCAGTTATCACTGCTAAACAGTAGAACCGGGTCTGCAACCTTACTTCTTTCAATTAGATTCAATATATAGATATAGATTTTGTTTGTGAAATACATGATACATATTAAAAAATATTACTTGCCAAAATACTATTTAGTTATTCTTTTGGTCCAGTTATCACTGCTAAACAGTAGAACCGGGTCTGCAACCTTACTTCTTTCAATTAGATTCAAGAAATTACAATTTGATCTATTACTCATTCCTGCCTGCTGAATTGATAGCGGCCGAGCAGCAGAACACTGTTGAGGTCATTCATGTATACTCCTGCACTGTAGGCATTTGCAAAGTGTACAAAAGCATTGTGCTAAAAAAGCCATAAATTGGTTTACAGTAAATGGTTATTTTTAGAATGTATGTAGAGCTTAGCTTTCAATTAATATTGATCTAGGTTCAATATGTATTCCAAAAGGAAAGGAGATAATGTTTACCCAAAGCTGATAAGAATGGTTTGCTGATTGTCATGGCTTTAGTATACATCCTGTACTGTGGGAGTTGTTCCTCAATGTGTTGTTGACTTTTGAGGAACTGCCATTATTTCCCATAGGAATCAACAGTTTATGCATCAGACAGCAGGACGATTTTCAAAAGCACAGGATAGATGAAGCTGCAACTCCTTGCAACTCTCTTATGCCTTTTTGATTGATTAATGCAATGCCCACTATTTAAGGTACAAGATGGTAAACCTGTTGGAAATGGCTGAAAAAGATATATGGATGGCCTTTATGAAGCATATAATTAAACAGATTGTATTTAATTATTTTTGATTTATAAGCAGGTTGGAATTGTATATATAGTCAGGCTACATACCAAGAAAAGAATATGGTATGCTTTTATTTTTTACTATGTGTGTGATTAGAAGTATAAAAACTGCCCCGTGTTTGCAGCACACTAAAGAAATGGGCCATTTTGCTCACACAGAACACAGTGGTCTGGGTCTCTGGTGGTCCAACACTTCCTCTATACAGTGCTCCAATCAACAATACTGCCCAGGAAGTGTGAGTGATGCTGATGGTAGCACTGTGCAGGGGAAGTATCAGACATAAGAGCAATCTGGCTCTACAGTGTGCTGTCATAACAGGGCAGCTTCTACAGTTTTAAAAACATGGCATATATTTTACTTGTTATGCAAGCTAAAGGCATAAGTTTTTATTTGCCTTAATGCATTTTATGCATTAAGGTAAAAAAACCTTTCCTGACACAGCATGACAGCATATACGTATGGGTAGACTCCGCCCCCTGCCCTATTCCAGGACCAGTTATACTATATAAGTAAGTCTCCTCCCTGCAGGCAGCAGTCTCTTCTTTTTCCTCACTGCTACAGCCGGTTATGCTCCTGTTGAAAGCAGGATTTTTCTTTTCCCTCACCTTGCCGGATTCCTCTGGCCAAGCTGCACAGGTTCAAGCCTCCCTTGTGTCCTCGCTGTAAAGGCTGTAGGAACTCCTAAATGGGGGAGACCTCCCCCCTCAGGATCCAAGATGAGGGGGGTGATGGCATCTGGTCTCTAGGGATTGCTCCTTCATCATGACTCTATGGACATTCATTGGACTTCCTGTTTGGCCATGAAGCATGCAGGTGGTAAGGCACCACATGGTGCACAGATCCATAGTATTCAGTTACTGCTGCAAGTATGTTGTTAACTTGCATCACTGCAAGCATTCACACATGTGAATTTTTCTGGCTTGTCCATAGTTTTAGTCTGTTTACTATTGCCTCACAGGTTGTGGTTTGTGTCTGCAATACTGCTAATGCTGATAGCAGGTGTGCTGGACTGAAGCCTTCCTATTAACTCAGCAAGGCCTGGCCCTACCGGCTGACTTATTGTCTGCAGGTATGCTGTTAGCTTGCACCACTGAAAACACATATCACACATGTGAATTTTACTGACTGTCCATAGTGCCACTCTGTTTACTAATGCTTCACAGGTTGTGGTCTGTGTTTGCAGTATTGCTAATGCTTAGGCTGATAACAGGTGGTTATGAGCCTTTCCTATTAATGCAGGGCCTGGCCCTGCAGGCTGGGCTTACTGTGTATTAATGCCTGGTTGTGGTATGGACCTTTTGCGGTACATGTGTCTAAGGTAGGTTTAACCTGCTAGTGCTAATTGTTTGATGACTATTAACCTGCGCTGCTTGCCTGTGATTACATTGACTCTACATTACTAATGACTGCTATGCATTTATTACTATGCATTTACATGCTGACCTTGATGCTAAAATGAAAGTCAGGATCTGCTTAGTTACATTTCCTTAGTCCTTTACCTGTTAGCAATGTGTTATTGCGTCTGTTATTTGTGGTACACCACAAAGGGATATGTGGTTTGCTGCTTGTAGTGGTTACTACTGATGGTTTTTTAACAAATACTCCCAGGCATGGCTCCAGTCTTTCAGCTCATCCATGGGCCAGCAGCAATCAGCCTTCTTAGAGACCAGCAACGTTCATTAAGGTGAGAGCAGGTAGGTATATTCTATATCCTAAAACAGTGCACATTATGGGCATAATGGATTGTAAATATCTCCAGCCCTCAGCACCAACACCCCTTCTCAGGAAGAGGAGAGTCAACCTGCTTCTGCAACAGGGACAGGTCCTCTTTAGCCCTGAAGGAAGCACTATGTTTTTAACTGCCAGAAAAGGCAGACCAAGGAAATCTCTACAAAAATCATAGTGGACTGGTGGTAACTGGTGTGTCGGCCAAAATGCAAGCCAAGTTGCAGGCCAGAGGCAGTGGCAAATGGGCAGAGACTGAGAAGGCCTACAGTCACTATTGGTTCCATACCAAGCCTAATCAAACAGCTGTATTTATTTAAAGGCAACCTCTACCTCAGAAGCAGTTGGCAAGGAAGTCTTTATCAGACTGGACAGAAGGGTCAGCCTTAGCTTGCTTCTAGGAAGTTGCTATGGCAAGTTGGCATATCAGAAGCAAAACGTGGATGTTTTAACTCTGTCCAAACTGACTGTGTGGATTTCTATTCAATAATGCTCAGGTACTAAGCTAATCAAACAATTAAGTTTTTTAAAGGGTACCTCTGCCTCAAAAGCAGCTGGCCAAATTGGCTTTCATCAGATTACCCAGGGTGCCATTCTGTCAGCAGAAAAACAATATCCTTTGCAGAGACCCTGGGAATGAATCTGGAGATGAAGAAGGCTCATACTACTATTAAGTAGTGTTTTGTGACCTGCGGTTGAGCTCACTTCGGTAGCCAGACTGTCAGGATCCCAGACAAGATGAAAGCAGAGCTCTGGCCAGTGATAAACTCTCTATGATGGCTGATCCTAGAGTGAAAATGAAGTAGCCAGTGATGCAGTTCAGCCACTGTGGATACAAGACAATGCTGTTTCTCTGGTAGTCCGTTGTGGTCAGTTAACCCTTATGGCTCATCCCACAAGTAACACATACTGCTTTTAAGTCAGAGTGATGACTGTTAGATCCGGTGAGATCTAGAAGGGGGATTAATCTCTTAAGTTAATCGCCAATGACCAGAGGATAGCCAAAAGGCAAAGTAACGAAGACTGAATGACAGGTTAAACCTGCGAAAACTATAGAGGAGAATAAAGAATCAATAATCATCTTTATTTGTCTGCCTAAACCCAAGTCGCCCAGTAGGGTCGGCTGACAGAATTATATGTAAATTTGAGCTTTAAGATCGGTGGGTTCTGGGCATTAAAGAAGCCATTGGAATTTTCATTCCTCTCCTCCAACTCATTGCATTCCCTCCATGACCCATTAGAGCACAAGGGTTATGACTGTATGTTCTTTAGTCAAAATTAAGACTTGGTCAACAAGCAGAAGGATTAGGATCCAAAACTGCATATGGCATTGTTGCAATCAATCTCTCCAGCCATAACTAAGGCTTGGCTTCCACAAATCGTACCCCATGATTTCCAAGGAGTAAGGTTTGTAGTGGTGCGACTTCAAATTGCAGCGACTTGAAAGTGGTCCCTGGATTACTTTGATCCCACTTTGATGCGACTTGGGGCCATGGACCTCAAGAATACACAGGCATTGCTTCAAATCTCATAAAAGTCGCAGTAAAATCATGCAACTTTTAGGTCGCAATAGAGGAAACCTAGGCTAAGATTGTAGATGGTCTTTAGACCTAGCAGGTGTGTTTGTGTGTGTGTGTGTGTGTGTGTGTGTATACTGTATACACACTTCGAGACACCCATGTTTCTGCAAGTACCTTTGCTTGGCCATTCGAGAGTTCACTACGAGTTCATCTGGCAGACTGTGGCCTTTCCACAAACTCTGGGCATTTCCCAGGATATTAGGTCCAGTAGTGGCCGTCTTGTGGGAGCAAGGACTTCTGGTGAACCTTGTTTGGGCAACAGCCTGGCGCAATGTCTTCCAGGTCCTGGGAAAAAAGTTCTAGTTCAGACTCTGAATTGGGAGGAGCCATCATTGAGAGACCAACTAGTCTCATAACAGGAATGACCTGCCTGGAAGCAGTTCTGAATCTCTGAAGAATACAGTAGAATTACCCTCAGAGAGAGCAACAGTATAAGTATCTCACTTGAACAAGTTATAGCTCTTTCCCATTGGTTGCATCCTACGGTCACAAAAGGGTAAAGAAGTAGCTTGTAGTAACCCATGTGGTCCGAGGGGCCCAATGGAAGGTTGATAACTGTATTAACTGGTTTTGCAGTAAGGGAACATTTGCTTACTGCACCAGGAACAGTGACTCCACAGAGGAGACAAGTCCCTTTTGGGAGGTAGCTAAGCTAGCTAATCTTTCAGCTTATCAGCTACTAGACATACCAATCATCGCAATCTATTACTTGTCGGGTATTCATGCCAATGGAGGACAAGGTGTCCAAAGCCAGAATTGCAGCATTTGCAGACCGATGACCTTCCGAAAACGCAACAAAGAGAGCCTCCGCTATGCTGCAAAGACTCAGCAAAATGGGGAAGTCCTGTCTTTGCTGTCGAGAAGGAATGCAAGACTAGTCAACTTCTGTCAGAGGTATCTCTCAGTCAGGTCTGCCAGCCCTTTAGGTTCGGGTTCCTAGACCTTCCTGCCAGATGGCGTAAGGTACAAAGCCGTTGGATGTCAAGGGATGGTCTCCTAATCAACAAGCCGTTCAAGGGATTGGCAACGAATAAGCCGATCAGGATATTGATCTGACAGTAACCTTGGTGGCTTCCCAGAGGTGAAAGCAGTGAAACTACTGACATCCAGCTGGGTCTGCAGGTTAGCCAATATGTATATTGAACAAACCTAATAGTCTCCAGGATCCTTATCAGGATCCGCAGTCATTCAGTGGTGATGAGGACAATAATTGCCCGGTGGCCTGCAGGCCATGATATCAGCGGGTACAGTCTCAGATCTGAGAACCTCCTATTCTCCTTCCTGAGATCCAGCACCTTATACAGTGCGGCCAACGGTATCTTCCAAATTCAGACAAGTTATATCTAGATGCTGGAGACCAAGAAGTGAAGGCTCACCTTTTATTGTTTGAAATCCTATGGAGGTCAGGGCGCCTACGCCAAACTTCAAGTACATTAGATCATAGGAAACCCTACAGAATTTAAAGGATGGAATCCTCTGTTCCCTGTTGTAAGGATTGAATTTTATACAAGTAAGCCTAGAGATGGCATTAAAGGATAGATAAGGCTCGGTTGTGTCCTCACTCTCTGGGATCCAGTAACTGTTGCATATCTTGGCAAACCAATTCTGAAAGACCTGGAAAGATTGTTCTTTCCCCCTGTTGTCTTCCAAATAGTTTGGGACACATTGTCTCACTCTCCATTCAGAGGGACACTCTCAATATGCCCAGTAACACGGAAGAAGTATTTTGTATGGCTCTAGAAGGATCTCAGGTATCCAAGTGTCAAGCCATAAACTACCTTACTGCTGAAATTATCAGGCAAAATGGCTCTAGCCTCTTCCTCAGCACTATACAGAGGTTTGCATCTGGGTTAGAACATCATCCTTCTGGCATATCCACACTAAAGTGTTTGAAGTACCACAGGCATTGGAAATAGATTCAAGGTTGAAGAAAGACCTAGAATTGTCCCTTCTTCAAGGAGCAAACAATAGGCTCTTCAGGCTTAACGGCATCAGAAGAAGTCAGTCACTGTCCATTAAAGACAATTGCAGTGGTGTGGATCAAGTTATTTAAGGGCTTAGACGGCTAGGACTATCCATCAATTGAGGGCAGAGACGGATTGCACATCCATGGACGTAACTCCAAAGGAGCCCCTCCAGAACTAATATGTAAACTACAACCTGGTCTACATTCAACATGTTGGGGGCCCATTTTAAAGTGGACCCAGCAGCCTTAGCTACAATACATTTCAGACGTTAGTGGGGATAGATCTAATCCTCAACTTAAACACTTCAGCATTACCCACCCTTGTCTGGTGATTTCGTACATCCCAAACGTATATGCTGTCATGCTGTGTCAGGAAAGAGAAACATTTTATACTTACTTGACGGTAATTTTCCTTTCCTGATGCAAAGCATGACAGCATATAGGTCCCTCCTGAAGGGGCTTCTCAGTGATACAGAGTTACAAGAAAGCCTGCAGGGAGGAGACTTACTTATATAGTATAACCGGTCCTGGAATAGGGCTGGGGGCGGAGCCGACCCATACGTACATGCTGTCATGTTTTGCATCAGGAAAGGAAAATTACCGTCAGGTAAGTATAAAATGTTCCTCTTTTGGTTCCCCCTTATACTTATCGGAGCCCAATCTCCATCCTGCAACGTGTATGAGAGCAGCAGCTCTCTCTCTCCTTATTAGCTCAAACAGTAGCAGGAGCCATTGGCTCCTACTGCTGTCAAATACAGCCAGTGAGTGCGAGGGATGGGGCCGAACCACACTCCGTGTGTGAATGGACAATGTCCATTCACAGGAGCGCAACACGGGAGCGAATCTGCTTGAGTGCCCCATAACAAGAGGCTTGCTTTTAGGGGCACTTGGCAGAGGGAAAGAGTCAGGACCGCCAGCGGAGACCCAAAAAAAGAGTATTGGGGCTACTCTGTGTAAAACCTTTGCACAGAGCAGGTAAGTATAACATGTTTATTTTTTTTAAACAACCTTTAGAATCACTTTAACTAGGCTTTAAAGCAGTTCATCCATCCATGGCTCCATGTTTTATTTTGCTGAGAAATCACTTTGAAAAACATCTCCTAGCCTTTCTGGCCATGGACATCTTGAGTAACAGCAGATGATTCATGGAACAGTTACTTCTTAAAATCCATCTGCCCTTAACTCAGGCAGGCATGAGAATGTGCTTAACTGAGGAAACTCCTCCTCCCCTCCTGAAGACACATGGGATGTATGGCATTAATTGCCTAGGTCTTGAAAACATAAAGTAACCAAATTAATGTAAAAAAAATAAAAAATTAATGTAAAAAGAAAATCTATTTTCTAATGCTAGCAGCATAAGGCTCAAAACAGTCAATTTTGATTTGAGAGAGTAAAGTTCCACTTTAACTACTACAAAAAATAGTTATATTTAATGAAAATTAAATAAATTCATGGCTGCTCATAATGTACCACTTCCATTTCTTTTATATCTTTAAACCCAAAATATTATGTGGACTTCAAAGAGAACTGTACAAATATAAAAAAGTAAGAAAGTATTTATTACACATTTAGTTAAAAAACATAGGAAATTAATCCCAGTCATTCCAAAGAAACCATAAGTACTATTCAGAATTATCTCTGCCTAATATTAGCCAGGAGGCCAACGCGCTTCACATTGCTTGCTTTATCAGGACCTTATTTCACTGGAGGTAGAAAGCGAATAGTCTAGCTGAAAAATACATTCACAATAAGTACACACATAAGTCAATACATCAAATTTCCACATGGTTCTAAAAAAATGAAAGACAGATTTGTGCGACTCACATATGGCTTCTAAATCACAAAGGTTGGCTGCGGATTGGTGGCGAGTGTCGTAGGCCTTAGTTGCAAAGCCTCAACTAGTCGGCTACTTGGTGCCAAACAAGCTAGCGGGACGCCACACCGTAATACGATCAGCTAATAACATCATTGCCCTGTGCCAACAGCCAATCGTGCCCATACACCACTCCCAGTCGGGCTGACACGCCATTTTCTTCAATTGAATTGTTTTCATTTTAGTCATATATTTGTTAAATATTTTTGCTGAATAAAATCTCCAGTACATGTTAGTTGACTGAAATCTCCAGTAGATTTTAGTCTACTAAAATCTCCAGTCTCCAATATCCACATGAACTTCTGTGTTCCTTCCTTGTTAAAGCCCCAGCCCCCTGTCTCTACTGGGAAGCTGAATTGGCTGAGAGATGTAGGCTCCCTGTCTGTATGCTGCCTGGGAGCTGCCTGGCAAACCACAGAAGAGGAACCCTTCCATCGGATTTATGTCTGTCTGAAACCAGTCAGGGACCAGCACTGCTGGAGCTGAGGGACTCTCCTAGCTTCCAGGGGAAGAACTCCTCCAGTGAGAGTGGGGGGGGGAGCGAAGGGAAAGGAAAGACAGATTCTGGTGGTAGGGGACTCAATTCTTAGAAAGACAGAGAGGCCAATCTGTAACAAAGACCTGAATCGCTGAACAGTATGTTGTCTACCGGGCGCTCGGCTTTGGCACATCACTGATCTGGTGGACAGATTACTGGGAGGGGCTGGGGAAGACCCAGCTGTCATGGTGCACGTTGGCACCAATGACAAAGTCAGAGGCTGATGGAGTGTCCTAAAGACACAATGATTTTAGGGACTTAGGAGCTAAATTGTGGAAAAGGACCTCCAAGGTAGTATTCTCAGGAATACTACGGGTACATCGAGCCACACCATAAAGGCAGAGGGAGATTAGGGAAGTAAATACACTGACACATAATCACACACATAGGTTGGACTTGATGGACTTGTGTCTTTTTTCAACCTCACCTACTATGTAACTATGTAAATAAGTGGCTGAAGAGCTGGTGTAGTAAGGAGGGGTTTGGGTTCCTGGAGGACTGGGCCGACTTTTCAGTCGATAACCGGTACTATAGAAGGGACGGACTGCACCTAAATGAGGAGGGTGCAGATCAGCTGGGAATGAAGATGACCAAAAAGTTAGAGGGGTTTTTAAACTAGGCGATGGGGGGGAGGGTTCAGAGGTAGAGATAGTCAGTGTGGAACATATTCCAGAGGGTAGTATTGGGGGCATTAGTGTTAGGTTGACCAAAGTACATAAACCCAAGGTAAGTATAGTAGCAAGTCCTAGTCGCAATCTAGGAACACCCAATAAGAGGATAATATGCGACCGGTCTAAACTGCGTGGCATGTTCACCAATGCCAGGAGCCTGGCGGACAAGATGGGTGAACTGGAGATACTGTTGTACAAGGAGGATTTGGATTTTGTGGGAATTTCAGAGACCTGGTTCAACAGCTCTCATGATTGGCTGGCAAACATTTAAGGGTATACCCTTTATCGCAAGGATAGAGAGGGTAAAAAGGGGGGAGGGGTATGCCTATATATCAAGAATAATGTACAAGTGAATGTGAGAGATGACATCACTAAGGGAGCTAGGGAGGAGGTGGAATCCTTATGGGTAGAGCTCCAAAGGGATGAAGCTAAGGGGAAAATAATACTGGGAGTATGCTATAGGCCCCCTAACCTGAGGGAGGAAGGGGAGACAGATCTCCTATCACAATTTGGATTAGCAGCAAGGATGGGAAGTGTTATCATAATGAGTGATTTTAACTATCCAGACTGATAGGGCGTACACACGGTCGGACTTTGTTCGGACATTCCGACAACAAAATCCTAGGATTTTTTACGACGGATGTTGGCTCAAACTTGTTTTGTCTACACACGGTCGCACAAAGTTGTCGGAAAATCCGATCGTTCTAAACGCGGTGACGTAAAACACGTACGTCGGGACTATAAACGGGGCAGTGGCCAATAGCTTTCATCTCTTTATTTATTCTGAGCATGCGTGGCACTTTGTCCGTCGGATTTGTGTACACACGATCGGAATTTCCGACAACGGATTTTGTTGTCGGAAAATTTTATCTCCTGCTCTCCAACTTTGTGTGCCGGAAAATCCGATGGAAAATGTCCGATGGAGCCCACACACGGTCGGAATTTCCGACAACACTCTCCGATCGGACATTTTCCATCGGAAAATCCGACCGTGTGTACGGAGCAATAGACTGAGTGGAGGGAACCATGCATTTATCTAAGGCTCACCAGTTCCTAGATGTCTTGCAGGACAATTTTATGGGTCAGATGGTAGACGCACCAACTAGGAATAAAGTGTTACTGGATCTAATGAATTACCAACAATACAGACCTGATCACGGATGTGGAAATGCGGGGCAATTTAGGTAATATTGATCACAGGTTTATTGGCTTCAGTATAAATCACACAAATAGGAAACATAAGGGGAATACAAAGACACTGAATTTCAAAAGCGCCAACTTCCTTAAACTATGAACCTTGCTAGAAGGCATAAATTGGTATAAAATCTTAGGAACAAAGAGCACGGAGGAGAGATGGGTTTGCTTTAAGGAGCATAATAAATAAGGCCATTAGCCAATGCATCCCATTGGGTAATACATTTAAAAGAGCGAACAAAAGTCCTGGATGGCTTAACTCCAATGTAAAAATGCATATAAAAGCAAAGGAGAAGGCCTTCAAAAAATACAAGGTTGAGGGATCATCAGCAGCATTTAGACTTTATAAAGAATGCAACAAGAAATGTAAGGGTGCGATAAGGATGGCTAAGATAGAACATGAAAGACCCATAGCGGAGGAGAGCAAAAAAAGTCCCAAGAAATTCTTTAAGTATGCAAACAGTAAAAAAGGGAGGACAGAACATATTGGTCCCATAAAGAATAAGGAAGGACATCTAGTTACAAAGGATGGGGAGATGGCGAAGGTATTGAATTTATTCTTGTCCTCAGTCTTCACGAGTGAATCGGGGGGCTTCAGTAACCAAAACTGCAGCGTTTATCCTCATGACACATCGCAGGAAGCACCTCCATGGTTAAAAACAGAGGAAAGAATTAAAATCAGACTTGGGAAACTTAACATTAATAAATCACCGGGACCAGATGGCTTGCACTTGAGGATCCTTAGGGAACTCATTTAAGTCCAGACCATTGTTCCTAATTTTTACTGACAGTCTACTGACTGGAATAGTACCAGCTGATTGGAGAAAAGCCAATGTAGCACCAATATTTAAAAAGGGCCCGAAATAAAACCCTGGGAATTACAGACCAGTTAGCCTAACATTAATAGTAATTAATGTAAACTCTTGGAGGGGATGATAAGGGACTATATACAAGATTTTAGTAATGAATATCATTAGCAGTAATCAGCATGGATTCATGAAGAATTGTTCTTTCCAATCCAATCTATTAACCTTCTATGAGGAGGTGAGTTGCCATCTAGATAAAGGAAGGCCCGTATCTGGATTTTGCAAAAGCATTTGACACAGTTCCCCATAAACGTTTACTGTACAGAATAAGGTCCATTGACATGGACCACAGGGTGAGTACATGGATTGAAAACTGGCTACAAGGGCGAGTTCAGAAGGTGGTGATAAATGGGGAGTACTCAGAATGGTCAGGGGTGGGTAGTGGGGTCCCCCAGGGTTCTGTGCTGGGACCAATCCTATTTAATTTGTTCATAAACGACCTGGAGGATGGGGTAAACAGTTCAATCTCTGTGCAGACACAGATGTGTAAACACACAGATCCATGTCCTGTCAGGAGAGAGGAGACCGATCGTGTGTTACAGTACAAAGGAAAACTGATTGGTCTCCTCCCCTTGTGAGGCCCCTCCCCCTACAGTTGGAATCACTCCCTAAGTAACACATTTAACCCCTTGATCACCCCCAAGTGTTAACCCCTTTCCTGCCAGTGACATTTATACAGTAATCAGTACATTTTTATAGCACTGATCGCTGTATAAATGGTCCCAAAATAGTGTCAAAAGTGTCCGATGTGTCCGCTGCAATGTCAGAGTCACAATAAAAATCACAGATCGCTGCCATTACTAGTAAAAAAAAATAATAAAAATGCCATAAATCTATCCCCTATTTTGTAGACGCTATAACTTTTGCACAAACCAATCAATATACGCTTATTGCAATTTTTTTACCAAAAATGTGTAGAAGAATACATATCGGCCTAATCCGAGGAAAAAAATTTTTTGTTTTTTTTTAAATTGGGATATTTATTACAGCAAAAAGTAAAAAATATTGTTTCAAACTTGTCACTCTTCTTTTGTTTGTAGCGCAAGAAATAAAAACTGCAAAGGTGATCAAATACCACCAAAAGAGAAAAGAGAAAAAAAATCATAATGTGGAGAAAAAAATGATAAAAATTTCATTTGTGTACAGTGTTGCATGACCGCGCAGTTGTCATTCAAAATGCAACAGCGCTGAAAGCTAAAAATTGGCCTGGGCAGGAAGGGGGTAAAAATGACCTATATTGAAGTGGTTAAACAGGTACCCAGGGTTGCAAGATCTTCTGAAGCAGGCCAGAAGAGTCTGAAGCCATTTCAGGCGGTCATACACAGCTGGTTGACTGAAATTCAGCAGGAATTCCACCTGCCGGTAAACCGCCTGATTGGTGGAACTCAACTTTGGCAATGCTGCAGCAGCTGCACATGCAGCAGAGGGCCGTCAATGAATACCTGTGGGAGTATGGCACAATGAGCGGTCCAGGGCCACTCAGCTTTTTTTCCCCACACCAATGGCTGCGATAAAGGATGCACACACTGTACTGACACTATTTGAGGAGGCAACAAGGATGGTGAGCCGTGACAATGCATGCATCAGTGACGCAATCCCTTATGTGTTCTTGTTGGAGCAGACTTATTTACAGGGTACTTGAGGAACAGCAGTGGGAGGAAGAGGAGGACTTTCTTTCCTCTCAAGGCCTGCTTTATGCACACACCATTTTTGTGATGCCACAGAACACATAAGAGGAGAGAAAGGAGGAGGGTTCTTGCATTTTTGGAGGCATCGAAGCAGAGCAAGACATATGTCAAACCTTAAGAAATGGCTTTTCATCCCCAGAGCCCTTGGGAGTAGTACATGGCTGGGAGGAGGCAGTCCCTGATACTGTAATCCCTAGTGACCACGAGAACTCTGCTTCTCATACAAACTTGCGGTGCATAGCCTCCCTTATTCTTTAAAGCCTGCAGAAGGACACGAGAATTCATGTCATCAAGGAGAAGGATTATTATTGGTTGGCAAACCTACTTGACCACTGTTATGCCCCGTACACACGGTCGGATTTTCCGATGGACAATGTCCGATCAGAGCGTGTTGTCGGAAATTCCGACCGTGTGTGGGTGCCATCGGACATTTTCCATCGGATTTTCCGACACACAAAGTTGGACAGCAGGAGATAAAATTTTCCGACAACAAAATCCGATCGCGTCAATTCCGACCGTGTGTGGCCTGTTCCGACGCACAAAGTGCCACGCATGCTCAGAAGAAATTCCGACACGGGACAGCTCGTTCTGGTAAACTTAGCATTCGCAATGGATACAGCACTTTCGTCACGCTGCAATGTTAAAAATGGTTTAATACAGCGCACTCTCTTCTTCTTTATAATGTGACAAGAATTAAGTAGTTTTGCTGCTCATATTCAGACACACTTCTCACAAACTTTTATTTGTGTTTTTTTAGTGGGATTCCCTCAATATATTGTTATTAGTTGTCACATCTGACAGTTTTATATTTTTTATTTTTTATTTTTTTTGGATTTTATGCCTTTTTTTTTCTTTAATGTTTGGATTTTTTCCAAGGCTGATCTTTGTTCAATGTTATTTTTATTTTTACTCCAGAATATTTTTGTGTGTGTTTTGTGTGTCAAGTTACCCCAACACCATTAATATCTTTTATTATTTAATCTCCAGGAGATTGTTTGTTGTTGGTGTCCCTTGTTCATTTCACATTGTATATTAGAAATGTACCTGAATCCTCACAAACCAACTGTCATTTTTGAAGTAAAACACATAGGAGAGTATAATTCAAAACAAAAATCCTTTATTAAGGGATCAGAACCAAACAAAGGAAGGCAACACTGGATCAACATGAGAAATTAGTGAAGCCTGGGACCCCCACGGCAGACAACAATTCTTCTACATCAAAATTGGTGGCCTGAGGAGTCCATATATAAGGGAGGTCAGTCTGGTCCGGGATTCACAGAGACTTGGATAGCAGCAGATGACATCTGTGTCCCCAGGCTGTGGTACCACAAGAGGCTGCATTTTTTGGCCGACCAGACTGAACCCAGGGCAATCACTGTCTGGTCTTCCTTTCACGCTTCCTTCCGGGCTGTGGCTGTGCAGTTGGAGATGTGGCAGGAGGAGGAGTAGGACCTGGAGGAGGAGGAGGACTGGGAGGACCTGGAGGAGAGGGAGGAGGAGGAGGAGGACCTGCAGGAGGAGGAGGAGGACCATCCCAAAGATGTGTGTGAGGTGTAATTTGGCCCCTCATACCTTTCTCCAGAGCCTCTGATATGAGGGCCTCACACATGGCTTTTTGGCCCTCCTCCATCCTCTGCATTTTATATGCTATGAATGCAGCAATGTCCTCCTGCATGGTGTGGGGTGCTCCCAGGACCTCTGTAGCCCTCCAAAAGAATGCTATAGCCGCCTCCTCTAGGGTACTCCTCCTACTGCCACTTTCTGTTTTCAGGGGGGGTGGAGGGACCTTGATATCAGCCAGCCGGCTCGGCCCGGCCACCTCCTGGCTGAGACTTCCCTGTGTATGAAAAAGGGACATGGTTTTAGTTTTTGCATCATCAATCACAACCCTAAATTAGTACTCCCAACTAACATCTAGTTAACATCATTGATTGGACAAGCAGAAATATTTAGAGGAATGCTATACCTGGCTCAATCTGGGCTCCTCCACATGCGGCCTGGAAGGCCCAGGTTGGGCGTCAGAAGCCTCAGCCGGGGGGAAGGAAGCGTGGAAGGAAGACTGGAGAGGGATGGCCTGGGTTCAGTCTGGCCTGCCAGAAAATGCAGCCTGTCGTAGGACAACATCCTGGGGACATAGATGTCATCTGCTGCTCCGGATCTCTGTGTATCCAGGACTTTCTTGCGCTCCCTCAGATATGTGCTCCTCAGGCCACCAATGAAAATCTTTAAATAAGTGATGTCTGCCGTGGGGATCACCTGCTTCACAATTACCAACAATTGCACCAGTGCTGCCTTCCTCTTTGCTTGGTTCTTGAAATGGGGGTGGGTAATCTCCCACAGACAGGGCAGCTCACTTAGCATATCAATGAATACTGACATGAAGTCATTATCTTTGAGTACCATATCCATGTTCACTGCAAGACACAACACAAGACAAAGCCTAATGTCAAACCAAACTCTCCTAATCTTGTTACAATATAGGCCTCAATCTAGAATTAGTATAGGCACAAGTTTGTCTCTTACCTTCGTTCTTACGATCGGCGCGTCCAATGCTCCTTCCTCCACTCACAGATCGTACGTAATACGCACGCGTGTTACGCTTTATACACACTGCGCATGCGTGTAACTCCGCCCGCCCCTGACGTTCTTTATAGTCTATTCCCCGCCCCTTTTCGACGGCGCAGTGGGGGAAGAGCATGATGGCGGAGTTACAGCAGGTGCATGTTAATTCTAGCAACGAGGAGGAGGAGGAGGAGGAAAGCCCGGATCCAGGCACGTCCCGATCCAGAAGGAGACGTTTTAAGGCCACAAATATGTCGTTTGGGGAGATGTTGGAGATGGTCAGCATCATGAAGAAGTCCGACTATGGGCCTTACCCCAACCCCAACATCAGAAAGGCCAAGATCATGGCGAAAGTGGTCAGGAGTCTTGAGAGGAATTTCGGGGTCCGAAGATCTAAAGATCAGCTCAGGAAGCGGTGGTCGGACCTGAAGTTGAGAGAGCCAGAGCAGTACCGAAAGATCCGGAGAGTGCTGCAAAAAAGTAAGTAGTTGTGCTGTGTTCCTATTCTTTCTGTCTTTATTCCGTTCGTTCTGCTCCATATGCTTTTATTAATTGTAATGTTTAAAAGGGCAACTTTAATGTTCATGGGCCCATTATTCGTTCGTATCAAACATTTTTCTTTCGGCCTCTAGAACACCATTGTTTAGGCCATATGCATTTTCACACATTTTTTGGGGGCCTACTTGGATGCCAAATATTTGTTTGTGTAGATGGGTTTGTTACTAGAATGAAATGCCAACTAGATTGTGTGTAAGGAGAGGACACTGAGCAGCTGTTTTCACATCTGGACACTGGAGCACTAGTGTGGGACCCCAGAACACCATTTTTATTAGGGGGGGCACACAGGTGCTCCAGTGTATACTATAGGGGGGGCTACATCTGTGAAGCTTGCACCAAACAGGTAAAGTATTGCAGCTTGACAAAGGGCACTAAAAAAAAGACATCTTGGAACTTGGCTAAAATAGACAATTGTACCCCACTTCCAAGCAATGTTTCCTATTTCTAGTTCTGCCATCAAATATCTGTGTGCTAATTATACCATTTTTGTTTTACATAGGGGAGAAAAGACTCGGAGGACACCCCTCATCCCAGGAGAACACAGACCCCCCACCTCTGGAAGAAGGGGAAATACCGCAAACCCAAGAAGCTGAGCAGGAGGAAGAGGAAGATGTGGTGGAGATTGGCACCACAACAGGTGAGTGTCTGCGACCACAGGCTCAGGTAAAAGAGATGGATGGTGGCAGATTTTTGAGACCTTTTTTTTTGTTCTTTATCTCTTTTTAGGTGATCGTGATGTGAGGTAGAGAGAACGTTTCACATCTGAAAGTGCCCAGATCCTGATCGGGGAGATCATGGGGTGTAATTTCCAATTGCAAAACATCCAGCAACAAATCAGTGATGTTATTAAAAAAAATAATAACATCATTGATGTTTTGGGTCGAATTTAAACCCCACAAAATCACCTGTTTTATCGTGGTCCAATCTTACCAAAATTTTTTATATGTTTAGAAAAGCCAAATTTGGAGGATGCACACAGTGTGCCAACATGTGCTATCTGCCATCACAGGAGATCAATGGACGCGTTTTGGGGGTGCAACCCTTTCCTCAATTATAAAGTAGCATTGAGGAAGGGCTTGCTCCCCCAAAACACGTCCCTTGATCCCCCTGATGGCAGATAGCACATGTTGACATTCGTAAATTGGTGTGCATCTTCCAAATTTGGCTTTTCCAGGGGTGATTTCCCCCCATCTGAACGCTATATCAAACCCAGTTCCTAAATACTGATGTCTGATATAGCCTTCAGGTTTTACCATATGTGAACTTTGTAAGTTCAAGTTTTTTGGCTTTCTTGTTGGTTTTACACAGGCCTGTTTTATCTGAAATGGATATTTCGATTTTTGATAATGCTACTGCAAACATTGTTATACAACAAACATGTTGGTTTGTTTTAAAAACCTTTGGTAAATGCACATGTGATTGTGCAGGTATAAAAAAGTGCCTTACTCAAGAATGTGTGGATTATTGTCTCAACACTACAACACTTTTGGGGTGATGTAATTGCTGTTTTAGGGAAAAATGGGGGTTATTTCCTAAGGGCAAATACACTTTGCACTACAAGTGCAGGTTCAGTGCAGTTGCAAGTGCACTTGTAGTGAAATGTGTTTTTGCATTTAGGAAGTACCAGCCAACACTGTTTTTTATAAGGTTACCCATTCACGACATTTTCTGCACTCAACACATTTCTGTCAGGGTCAGCTAAAACAAACACAAGCAGTAAATGTCCACCAAGAATTTCTTTTGTTGTTTTTTATTTGAAAAAGGTGTCACAGATTGTCTGGCATATTGATAGCCCCCCTACCCGCAAAGAACTCCAGGTAGCGTAACCGGACATCACGGGCATTCAGGGTGGGCAAGCCTGGACGGCCACTTTCAAGCGCCGTCAGTGTTGATGGATTTGTGATTCCGGCCTCAGGCCCAACTGAGCCAGCATAGTTGGCTGAATGTTTTCTTAAAAAATTATGGAGAACACAGCAGGCAAGTATTATATGGTTCAGTTTATACTCCGCCATATGGATGGGTGTCAGAAATAATCGGAACCGGCTGGCCAGGATTCCAAATGTGTTCTCCACCACTCTTCGGGCTCTGGCCAGCCGGTAATTAAAACCCCTCTGTTCCGGGGTAAGGGTCCTCATCGGGAATGGCCGCATCAGGTGGTCCCCCAGCACAAATGCTTCATCAGCAACGAACACAAATGGGAGACCTTCAACATTGTCCTCTGGAGGTGGCAAGTCCAAGCTGCCATTCTGGAGACGCCTGTAGAACTCCGTCTGGGTGATCACTCCACCATCGGACATTCGGCCATTCTTCCCCACGTCCACATACAAGAACTCGTAATTATCCGACACCACCGCCAGCATCACTATACTATTAAACCCCTTGTAATTATAATAGTACGACCCCGAGTTGGGTGGTGGGATGATGTGGACGTGTTTCCCATCAATTGCCCCTCCGCAGTTAGGAAAGTCCCACCGCTGGGCAAAGTGGGAGGCCACAGTCTGCCATTCCTGTGGCGTTGAAGGAAACTGTTGAGGAAAAAACAATAAACATTACTATTTTTTCAAAGATACATGGCAAGCAGATTAGACACAAACATTATGGGCCAACCTCCAGATAGCATTTAGTAAGGGGAATTTAACAACAACAAAGTATAAGGTACACCTATCATATTCCCCCTCCCCCCCTCTCATGGGCCATTTCTAACATTCTAGGGGGGGGGGTCTTGGACAGGTAACCCTCTTCACTTCATTGAGAGATGAATGCCTAAATACACTGTATTACTTGGAACAGCCCCTCCTTAGTTACACTATTGGCAGACCACTGGACAGGTAAGAAGTGTCATAATACAAAGTTATAAATACACACTGTACACATTTGAGCACATTTGAACATTCTGCTATTACCTATCAAGATAATAATAGGATACAAAAACTTGAAACAGTACCATTGGAAAGTATACAGGCAGGCCCTTGCACTACATGCTTTGGGGAATTCATCCATAAATCTGAGCACTAAAGAGATGGGTATAGTGTGTATGTGTATGGGTTTGGCAAAGTCAGCAGATAGATGATTGAGGATAGAGAATTGGGATCAGCTGACTTAGCAGTTGGGGGAGGGAGGGTTCCAAAAAATGTGGGGACACCACAAAAAAAGCCTCTGGCACTCTGCCTGAATTTAAAGCTAAAATAACATTTCCAAACATTTTAGGGGTGTTTGGGGTAAAGCACTACTATGGAGCTGATAAAATACATTGTTAAGTGACTACATGAGGTGAATATAGGGCAGGAGACACCATGCTGGAGAGGTTATTGAAGGGCAAATATGTATGAAGGACATAAAATAATAATTACATAAAAATCCAGCATGCATGAGAACAAAGGGGACATTCACAGCATATTACAATAATGGTAATTAGGGAATGAGGAAAGAAATACAATATATTAGCAAACATTCAATACAATAAAATGTGATATTAAAGCATAAAAATCTTACCTTCATATACTCCTTCTGCAGGACCTGTATGATGGCAGAACAGGTCTCTGGGATAATGATCCCCAGAGCCTGGGGGGAGATGCCTGTCCAGAACTTGAGGTCCTGCAGGCTTCTCCCTGTGGCCAAATACCGCAAGGTAGCGGCCAACCTCTGCTCCAGAGTGATGGCTTGCCTCATGCAGGTATCCTGCCTGCTGATATAGGGGGTCAGCGAAGCCAACAAACGGTGAAACACGGGGTCCGTCATCCTGAGAAAGTTCCTGAAATCATCAGGATTATTCTCACGGATCTCACGGAGCAAAGGCATATGACAGAACTGGTCACGCTGAAGCAACCAATTCTTGGTCTATGAACTCCTCCCCACCCTGTTCATGGACTGGACTTGTGTCAAGGTCAGGACCCCAACACCAAGCCCCCGCACAGCACGAACTCTACGAGGAGTACGCATACGAAACATGGCTAGAAAACGGTCGGCTGCTCAGAACGAAGTAACAGAACGCACTGAAGAACAGCAAGGCCTGTGAAGAGCGACCTGAAAACCAGTAACGAACGAACAAGAATACAATGACTCCTTAAAGTCACGCGGAACTTGCTTGCACGCACTGAAGAGCAGATACAAACCCACAAGCACAAACTGAACGGCAGAAAACGGTCTGAAAGCCACGAGTCTGAAAAAGCGCGAATCGTCTCTCACCAAACTTTTACTAACACGAGATTAGCAAAAGGAGCCCAAAGGGTGCCGCGCTTGGTTCTGAACCGGCCTTTTCTAGTCTCGTCGTACGTGGTGTACGTGACCGCGTGGTTGTCGATCGGAAATTCCGACAACTTTGTGCGACCGTGTGTAGGCAAAACAAGTTTGAGCCAACATCCGTCGGAAAAAATCCTAGGATTTTGTTGTCGGAATGTCCGAACAAAATCCGACCGTGTGTACGGGGCATTACAAGGGGAAAGTCTCAGAACTCATCCCGTCCCCACAGAAGGAGCATAGAATTAAATATCTTGAGGACACCTTAAAGAGGAGTTTATTTAACACCTTTCCAGACTTTGTTAGGTTACAGTCCCATGGTAAAAATTGTTTTGAAACTTCTGTTGGTCAAAAGAAGAGTGGCAGAGAAGAGGGGCGCCTCAAAATTGTTTTAGTCCTCGGCGCCCAGGGCTGTCAGCTTCCACATCCTATTGGCAGTTTCTGCATCATATGGTGGGAGATTATTTAGGGGCAAAAACCGGCACGGAGAGCTATTAAGTCGACGATCTACTGGGTTACTGGGTCATAAGAATAGACCACTGGCCAGAACTTGCCCAGTATGCAAATGATGTGCTGGGCTGCCCTGCATCCAGCACATTTTCCGAATGGGCATTCAGTGCTGCCAGATGTTTTGTGAAAGATAAAAGAGCATGTTTGTCCACAGACTCCATTGACCAGCTGACATTTATCAAAATGAATCATTCCTGGATTAGTAATGACTATTAAGCATCTGATGCCGAAGTCATTGATTAAGTGTTTTTGGGATGTGGAATCTCTGCAAGACTGTCTAGGTTGCCTAGTGTTGTGGGTGTTGATTTTATCTGGAAGAAATTTTTTGGTATAGGTTTCATGGGCACAATTAACACCCAAGGATCAATTTTTCTGCACCTGTTTGGCAGGTGCATATCATTTCAATTTTTGACAGAAAGGCCAATTCTTGCTTTCGACAAGAGTACCTCTGAAGGGTTACGGTGTGAAGGCTCCACCAACATCCAAAGCCCAATTTTTCCACACCTGTTACTTCTATCCAATGTCTGCGAAACAGACACCAGAATTTACCCCAAAAATCTTGAATTTTGTTCTGACTGCACTAAATTGTGGCCTCATCATACAAACTGGCTCCTCAGGCTGTCGTTTACAAAATAAAGAAATCTTGCAGGGAAAATGTCATTTTTTTTCTTAATATATGTCATTTTTGCTACAGCAGGGTCTATACACGATACAGATGCACCACTTTACAGACAGACTAAAGGGACCCCCAATGCACTATATTTAAAATAATATTTCCTAATGATTTTATTGTTTCACTTTAACCACTTCAGCCCCGGAAGGTTTTACCCCTTTAATGACCAGAGAATTTTTTGCGATTTGGCACTGCGTCACTTTAACTGACAATTGCGCAGTCGTGCGACATTGTACCCAAACAAAATTGGCAATCTTTTTTTCCCCACAAATAGAGCTTTCTTTTGGTAATATTTGATCACCTCTGCTGTTTTTATTTTTTGCGCTATAAACAAAAAAATAGCAACAATTTAAAAAAAAAACAATATTTTTTACGTTTTGCTATAGTAAAAATCCCACATTTATTTATTTTTTTAAATTTTCTTCATCAGTTTAGACTGATGTATATTCTTCTACATATTTTTGGTTAAAAAAATTGCAATAAGCGTATATTGATTGGTTTGTGCAAAAATTATAGCAAATTATAACAAAATAGGAATTAGATTTATGGCATTTTTATTATTATTATTTTTTTACTGGTAATGGCGGTGATCTGTGATTTTTATCAGGACTGCGACATTGTGGTGGACAGATCGGACACTTTTGACAATTTTTTGGGACCAGTGACATTTATGCAGCGATCCAAGCTAAAAATAGCCACTGATTACTGTGTAAATGTCACTGGTAAGAAAGAGGTTAACACTAGGGGGCGATCAAGGGGTTAACTGTGTTCCCTATGAGTGTTTCTAACTGTGGAGGGGATGGGCTTACTGGGACATGACAAAGATCACTGTTCCCGACCACTGGGAACAGTAGATACCTGTCATGTCACCTGTCAGAATGAGGAAATGCCTTGTTTACATAGGCATTTCCCTATTCTGCTTGTGTACAAGTCAATCGTGGGCCACCAGAGGACATCGAGTCCTCCCGACCCACGGGCATGCTCCCATAGTGTGCAGCAACTGAGCCTGCGCAATTCGCGCAGGAGGGCCATTGTGTCGCCGTCAAACAATAGCAGCTTGTCTTAAAGCGGCTAAGTATCATTAAATCACTGCTCATTTTAAAATGATCTTTTTTAAAGACTGTTTTTCCATTGATACATTTCCTCTGGGGCAATACCCGGACACCCATGCCCTTTGTATGCCCAATAACTTGCATATAACCCTTCAAAATGGGCACTTTTATTTTTCCAGTTCGGGTCCCATAGACTTCAATGGGGTTCGTTGTTTAGCTCTGAACTTTTGCGATGTTCGAAAGTTTTGGCGTGAATCAGACAGGGGGTCATTCAGCCTATCTCTAATGATAATGAGGGGGGAAGTGGTGAGACGCTACACTAGAAATTGAGCAGGATGATGGGGCTCTCACACATAGTTCTGATAGCAATAGTTTCACTTCTTTTCAGGATTTATCCACTAGATTGATTTTGGATCAGCTGTATTCAGAATCCTCAAAAGGTATGCATGGTGTAAGGAGTAGTAATGTGGAAAAGGAGGATACATATTTTCATCCTGTCCATGCGAAAGGTATGGCAGTTGAAGCATTCCAAGAAATATTTGAAAAAGAACTCCTTGTTTTGAAAATACATACTGGCAATCCCCATAGACCCAACCTGAGTAGGGAAGAGATTAATGCCATTAAATACTTTGCAAGAGAATAATTAATTGGTAGGGAGGCTGATAAGGGTGGTAAAATGGTGGTGCTCAGAGCTGAACAATATCGCGCTGAAGCCTTGAGACAATTAAGCAATGCCAATACATATCGCCCCCTTAGATACAATCCCACAGAAACGTTCAAAATGTCTTTGGTTAGTCTTATTGAATGCTAGGACTACTGAATTTTAAAGGCACATAACTCCATCACTTCTGCTTTCCATCATTTGCCTAAATTACACAAACCCCAATTCCCTATACAGGGGCATCCTATTGTGGCTGGCATTGGCTCTCTTTTGAAACCTCTGGACAGGTAGGTTGATTCTCACCTTCAGCCCCACATCCAGAGGCTCCCTGGTTACATCCGTGACACAGGACATGTTTTGCATGAGCTCTAAAATGTAAAGTGGACTGATGATTTAGTTTGGATAACTTTTGATGTCACTGCATTATATTCTTCAATAACCCCACTCTCTGGCTTTAGAAGCTGTAAAATATCACCTCCAGAAGTATAGTTCATATACATTAAAACTTCAGGACTATATTCTAAGATGTAGTATAGATTTTCTTTTGACACTTTTTTATTTTTGACAACACCTATTATTTGCAATTGTGTGGTGCATCGATGGGTGTCACATTTTCTCCTTCTCTGTTTATATGGGTTGGTGGGAGGAATTTTGTACGTTTTCTTATCTTAATCTATTTTATAGCAATTCATTTTTATATGGCAGATTCATTGATTAGCTGCTTATCATTTGGGTTAAGGATAACGCTACTTTTGATATTGCACCGTAAATGCTACATAGTTACATAGTTACATAGTAGTTACATAGTAAGTGAGGTTGAAAAAAGACACAAGTCCATCAAGTCCAACCTATGTGCGTGATTATATATCAGTATTACATTGTTTATCCCTGTATGTTGCGGTCATTCAGGTGCTTATCTAATAGTTTTTTTAAATTATCAATACCCCCCGCTGAAACCACCGCCAGTGGAAGGGAATTCTACATCCTTGCCCTCTTACAGTAATGATCTCTCTATGCAGTTTAAGGTTAAACCTCTTTTTTTCTAATTTTAGTGAGTGGCCACGTGTCTTATTAAACTCCCTTCCATGAAAAAGTTTTATCCCTATTGTGGGGTCACCAGTATGGTATTTGTAAATTGAAATCATATCCCCTCTCAAGCGTCTCTTCTCCAGAGAGAATACGTTCAGTACTTGCAAGCTTTCCTCATAACTAACATCCTCCAGACCCTTTATTAGCTTTGTTGCCCTTCTTTGTACTCTTACATTTCCAGTACATCCATTCTGAGGACTGGTGCCCAGAACTGGACAGCATACTCCAGGTGAGGCTGGACCAAAGTGGGTAGAGTGGGAGAATTATCGCTTTATCTCAGGAGTTAATCCCCTTTTTAATGCCAATATTCTGTATGCTTTGTTAGCAGCAGCTTGGCATTGCATGCCATTGCTGAGCCTATCATCTACTAGGACCCCCAGGTCCTTTTCCATCCTAGATTCCCCCAGAGGTTCACCCCCTAGTGAGAGGGTTGCATTCATATTTTTGCCACCCAAATGCATTATTTTATATTTTTCTACATTAAACCTCATTTGCCATGTAGTTGCCCCCCCCTATTCATTTGTTTAGATCTTCTTGTAAGGTTACCACATTCTGTGGAGAAGTTATTGCCCTGCTTAGCTTAGTGTCATCTGCAAATACAGAGATTGAGCTGTTTATCCCATCCCCCAGGTGGTTTATGAACAAATTAAGCACGATTGGTCCCAGCGCATTAACCCTGCTAATGATCTTAATTTAAAGTTTACTGGTAATTGTCACAACAGGGTCATAGATTTCATGTCACCTTCAGAGGAGGTAAATGTAAAGGAGTGCCCAAAGTGCAATGGTTGAGAAATAAACCGCTCTATTGAGGGTACAGGTGATAAGAACAAAGCCAATGCATTTCGGGGGACCAAGGACTCCCCCTACTTCAGGGCTGTACAAAAGATATGGACATATGTATGTATACAATATATGATATTGATATATATATATATTTATATATAAAATAATACAAAAAATTATTAAAATGGATAAAATTGATTAAAACGACTGTATAGGCACTAACCATATATGTAGAGAAGATTCTAAACATAAAAGAAAAGGTGGCTTACAGTGGGAATTCTTGGAGTTTTTGCATATAGTAAGCCATAACCGGGAGCGATCAAGATTACTAAACCTTCAGATAAGAGCTTCTAAGATCTAAGATGTAAAATAGACATTGTTTGTAGCTTAACATATACTAGTGTGTCTATATTCTTTGGATAAATATTTCTGGTATGGTAAAAATGAGGGTAAAGCTGAACACCCCCCCCCCCGGTTTGGTTCGCACCAGAACATTTGAACAAACAAAAAAATTGTGTGAACATGTGAACACCGTTAACCCCTTCCCGACCGGCGCACGCCGATGTCCGTCGGCAGAATGGCATGGCTGGGCAAATGGACTTACAGGTACGTCCATTTGAATTCCCCGCTGTGCCATTGCGTGCACGCCGCCAGCGGCGCGCCGGCCGTGATCTCCGTGAGTCGGGTCTCGGGTCCCGCGGACTCGATCGCTGCAGGGATACCTGCGATCGACTCACAGAGAGGACGAACGGGGAGATGCTGATGTAAACAGTGTCTCCCCGTTCTGCCTAGTGACAAGTGTCACTGATCACAGCTCCTTGTCATCGGGAGCAGTGATCAGAGTAATGACACTGCTAGCCCATCCCCCTACAGTTAGTAATCACTCCCCTAGGACATACTTAACCCCTCCCCGTCCCCTAGTGGTTAACCCCTTCACTGCCAGTGTAATTTACACAGTAATCAGTGCATTTTTAATTGCACTGATCGCTGTATAAATGACAATGGTCCCAAAAATGTGTCAAAAATGTCCGACATGTCCACCATAACATCGCAGTCACAATAAAAATCGCTGATCGCCACCATTACTAGTAAAAAAAAAATTATTAATAAAAACGCTATAACTTTTGCTCAAACCAATCAATAAACACCTATTGGGAGTTTTTTCACCAAAAATATGTAGAAGAATACGATCGGCCTAAACTAAGGAAAAAAAGTGGGTTTTTTTTATATATTTTTGGGGGATATTTATTATAGCAAAATGTAATTAGTAATGCGTTTTTTTTCAAAATTTTAGCTCTTATTTTGTTTATAGCGCAAAAAATAAAAATCACAGAGGTGATCAAATACCACTAAAAGTAAGCTCTATTTGTGGGGAAAAAAGGACATCAATTTTGTTTTGGAGACACGTCGCACGACCACGCAATTGTCAGGTAAATCGACGCAGTGCCGAATCGCAAAAAACGCTCTGGTCAGGAAGGGGGTAAAATCTTCCAGGGCTGAAGCGGTTAAAGTCTATGGGACACAAATGTGAGTAATCAAAAGTGCTCATTTTTAAGGCTTATCTGCAAGTTATTGCCATAAAAAGTGTATGGGGACCTGGGTACTGCCCCAGTGGACATTTATCAATGCAAAAAGAAGGTTTTAAAAAGTCAGTTTTTTCAGGAGCAGCGATTTTAATAATGCTTAGAGTGAAGCAATAAAAATGAAGTATTCCTTTAAATATCGAGCCTGTGGGGTCTCCTTAGTCTGGAGAAAAGCCAATGTAGCACCAATATTTAAAAAGGGCCCAAAAAACATCCCTGGGAATTACAGACCAGTTAGCCTAACATCAATAGTATGTAAAATCTTGGAGGGGATGATAAGGGACTATATACAAGATTTTAGTAATAAGAACGATATCATTAGCAGTAATCAGCATGGATTCATGAAGAATCGTTCTTGCCAAACCAATCTATTAACCTTCTATGAGGAGGTGAGTTGCCATCTAGATAAAGGAAGGCCCGTAGACGTGGTGTATCTGGATTTTGCAAAAGCATTTGACACAGTTCCCCATAAACGTTTACTGTACAAAATAAGGTGCGTTGGCATGGACCATAGGGTGAGTACCTGTATTGAAAACTGGCTACAAGGGCGTGTTCAGAGGGTGGTGATAAATGGGGAGTATTCAGAATGGTCAGGGGTGGGTAGTGGGGTTCCCCAGGGTTCTGTGCTGGGACCAATCCTATTTAATTTGTTTATAAACGATCTGGAGGATGGGATAAACAGTTCAATCTCTGTATTTGCAGACGATACTAAGCTAAGCAGGGCAATAACTTCTCCGCAGGATGTGGAAACCTTGCAAAAAGACCTGAACAAATTAATGGGGTGGGCGACTACATGGCAAATGAGGTTCAATGTAGAAAAATGTAAAATAATGCATTTGGGTGGCAAAAATATGAATGCAATCTATACACTGGGGGGAGAGCCTCTGGGGGAATCTAGGATGGAAAAGGACCTGGGGGGGTCCTAGTAGATGATAGGCTCAGCAATGGCATGCAATGCCAAGCTGCTGCTAATAAGGCAAACAGAATATTGGCATGTATTAAAAGGGGGATCAACTCCAGAGATAAAACGATAATTCTCCCGCTCTACAAGACTCTGGTCCGGCCGCACCTGGAGTATGCTGTCCAGTTCTGGGCACCAGTCCTCAGGAAGGATGTACTGGAAATGGAGCGAGTACAAAGAAGGGCAACAAAGCTAATAAAGGGTCTGGAGGATCTTAGTTATGAGGAAAGGTTGCGAGCGTTGAACTTATTCTCTCTGGAGAAGAGACGCTTGAGAGGGGATATGATTTCAATTTACAAATACTGTACTGGTGACCCCACAGTAGGGATAAAACTTTTTCGCAGAAGAGAGTTTAATAAGACTCGGGGCCACTCATTACAATTAGAAGAAAAGAGGTTTAACCTTAAACTACGTAGAGGGTTCTTTACTGTAAGAGCGGTAAGGATGTGGAATTCCCTTCCACAGGCGGTGGTCTCAGCGGGGAGCATTGATAGCATCAAGAAACTATTAGATAAGCACCTGAACGACCGCAACATACAGGGATATGTAAGGTAATACTGACACATAATCACACACATAGGTTGGACTTGATGGACTTGTGTCTTTTTTCAACCTCAGCTACTATGTAACTATGTAACTATGCAAAGTAGCACATTTTTCCCATGTTCATAACAGTCCCAAAGCAAAATGACATTTCTAAAGGAAAAAATGTTGTTTAAAAATTGCTTACGGCTGTAATGTATTGCCGGATCTCGGCAATATACTTAAAAATGTATTGAAAAAAACAGCATGGTCCCCCCAGTCCATTACCATGCCCTTTGGGTCTGGTATGGATATTAAGGGGAACCCAGCACCAAAATTTTAAAAAATGGCATGGGGGTCCCCCCAAAATCCATACCAGGCCCTTCAGGTCTGGTATGGGTTTTAAGGGGAACCCCACTCCAAAATTTAAAAAAAAGATGGTATGGGTCCCCCCAAAACCCATACCAAACCCTTATCTGAACACGCAACCTGGCAGGCCGCAGGTAAAGGGGGCGATAGAGCGTCCCCCCTCCTGAACTGTACCAGGCCATATGCACTCAAAGCTTTGGGGACCCCCAAAGTACCCTCCCCATGTTGATGAGGACAAGGGCCTCATCCCCACAACCTTTGCCCGGTGGTTGTGGGAGTCTGTAGGCAGGGGGATTATCGGAATATGGAAGCCCCCTTTACCAAGGGAGCCCCCATATCCCGACCCCCCTATGTGAATGGGTTACATTGTACCCCTACCCATTCACCCAGAGTCCTGCCGACTGTCGTCTTTTTGCTTTGACAGCTCTTATATAGCTAAGGGCGGGGCCACCCACTGATGTAACCAAGTGAACCCGCCCCTTCTGACATCATGTGACGCCTTCCATGTAGGTGGTGTTTTTCCGTTTTTCTTTTGTTTTCTGGGACCATCGGTGCCATGATTGAAGATAGATGGACAAGTATAAAACGATAAAAATATCTGCGCTATTCTGTACACATCAAATAAGTAAAAGCAGCCAGCATAGTTTGTTGATAACCAAACACAAAAGTCCAAAATTTATAAAATGCGGCGCTAAAAGTAGCAACTGGTACAAAGTCCAAAACTGAAACGGAGGAATAATTCAATCACCAGCTATAGTGCATGTATAGAAAAGCACTTGGCACCACGTGATAAGGTGATCTGCTTACCAGATGACTGAAAGAGATATACATGTGAAAGTAATCCCAGGTTCATCCTGCATGTTCGGCTTTATGGTTCCCCTCATAGGTTAAAAACAGCAATATCCAGTAGACATGTGCACACTGAAATATTTCGTTTCGGAATTTCGTTTTCGTCTGAAAAATAAATTTATTTAGTTACTCCAAAAATTAGTTTTTATTTATTTCATTTTTCGTTAAAAATTGCATTCGTCCGAAAATCCAAATTAAGGTCGAATCTGTCATTGAAGGCTTATGGTGTCTGTCGAATGTTCAAAGAAGATTCGACAGAGCAGCTAAACTGTACGACGCCGTATAGTTTACCTGCTCCGTCTTCTTAGAACTTTCAACAGACACCATAAGTCAAAGTATGTGCGTACTTAGTTCTAGCTATTTTACTGCTCCTCCTATTTGGATACAATCAGCCAATAACATTCATCATCATCATTATTTTTATTTTACTTCCCCCACCCAACTCCAGCAGTGATCTTTTCTCCCCTACGTCGAATCTTTTCTCCCCTAAATCGAATCTTTTCTCTCTATGTCAAATCTTTTCTCTCTATGAATAATCTTGGACTAATAGAGTCAAGGTTAGGAACATTCGACCACAGGTTTGATGGACACAGATTGCTATTGTCATCATCATGTCGAATCTCCTATCTATATCGAACTGTTGTAACAACGAAAACGAAAATAAAGCATTTGTTTATGTCGGATCTTTCGTTTTTCTGACTTTTTCGGGGGGGACCCTAAAGCACCCTCCCCATGTTGAGGGCATGTGGCCTTGTGTGGTTCAGGGGGGCGCTCCTTCATCACTCCCCCTTTTAATGCGACCTGCCAGGTTGAGTGCTCAGATAAGGGTCTGGTATGGATTTGGGGGGACCCCTATGCCATTTTTTTATTTTGGCGTGAGGTTCCCCTTAAAATCCATACCAGACCAGAAGGGCCTAGTATGAATTTTGGGGGGGACCCCCATGCTGTTTTTTTTTATTTTGGCACAGGGTTCCCCTTAAAATCTATACCAGACCTGAAGGTCGTGGTATGGATTTTGGGGGGTCCCCACAACGTTTTTTTTATTTTGGCGCAGGGTTCCCCTTAACCACTTCAGTACACTATATTATATATACTACACTGCCTGAATATAGATTCCACACTGAATATCTAATCTACACTAAATGCAAAGTATATACTAGGCTGTATATATATATATATATATATCGATACACTGCCTGTACTGACTGAATATAGATTCTACATTGAATATCTAATCTACACTAAATGCAGAGTACATATATATTAGACTGTATATATATTAAATACACTGCCTGCAAATAAACCTGTACTGGTTTGAATTAATTAAAAAAGCGGATGGGGTTCTCCCTAAATTGAGAGATTTTGTAGAAACTAATGAAGCAACAGTGTCGCCGGTCGTGATGTGGGACGCCCTAAAGGCCTTCTTCAGGAGTGTATTAATACAGCAAGTGGCCAAATTTAATAAAGAAATGAGTGAAGGAGACAGCGCTCGCAACAAAGGATTAAATTAGAAACTATCGCTGCTGTAAAAAAGTATACAAATTTAATAAAGAGGCTAGGAGTGGGGAAGAAAAAACCCTAAGAGAGGTGCTTGAGGCCGAAAATAATTATATAATAGACCCGACCCCTGAGAGGGAAACATCTTGGCTAGACAAACAACAAAAGTATAAGGTATTGCCATCAGGTCCTTAGGAGGTGATATTTTTTCAAGTACCTCAAAGATAGTGCAAATTTTCAGGGACTATTATAAAACCCTTTATACTACTCAGAAAAAAGGATTGGAGGGTGTGATGGAGGAGTTTTTGGGGGATCTGGTAATTCCAGCCATCTCGCAAGAGGAGAAGGATTTATTAGAAACACCAATAACACTTGCAGAACTTCAACAAGCGATCGCCAGTATGGTAAACCAAAAATCTTCTGGCCCAGATGGACTCCCAATTGAGGCTTATAAACATTATGGTGATGTATTAATTCCAGAATTGCTAAAAGCACTAGGAGGGGCAACTAAGGGAGGCCACCTTCCCACTTCAATGATGGAGGCAACTATCATAGTACTACAGAAAGATGGGAAGGACCCCCTTGATGTGGCCGCTTATAGGTCAATCTCTCTTTTTTGCACCGATGCCAAAATTCTGGCCAAGGTACTGGCAGCTAGACTAAATAGAGTTATTCACAACCTGGTTCATACGGACCAGGCGGGTTGTATAGCCAATAGATCCACGAGCTTGAATATCAGAAGAGCCTTCTTGAATCTACAATCTCCAACTGAGAATGAGGGTTCAAGAGCGGTACTGACCCTAAACGTGACTAAAGCCTTCGATAGTGTGGAGTGGGGATATATTTGGCGAGTGCTGGGGAAATTTGGTTTTGGCCCTTCTTTTATTGGTTGGATTAAAATGCTCTATGATAGACCCAAGGCAAGATTAAAAATTAATGGTGAGTTGTCGGACTTGTTTGAACTTGAGAGGGGGACGAGACAGGGGTGTCGATTATCTCCATTGCTATTTGCCTTGGCAATGGAGCCCCTGGCTATCTCCATAAGAGCGAGTTCTGAGATAATTGGTTTCCAGAGAAGAACGGGCGAAGAAAGAATCGCGCTGTATGCAGACGATATCTTGCTATTCCTGGGTGATACGAGTAAATCACTGTTAAAGGCAATTAGAATAGTGAAATCATTTGGCAGTTTTACAGGACTGGAGATAAATTGGGAGAAGTCTGAGTTATTACCTATAGACCCCATAAGTGTGTCAACAGCACATGGAATGCACCAGTTGGTAATAGTGGATGCATTGAAGTACTTGGGAATCGTCATAACAAAGAATCCTAACCAATATATTAGTAAAAATCTTATCCCACTCTTATTGAAATTCAAACAGAAGATAGGTATTTGGAAACACTTTCCCTTATCAGTGGCAGGAAGTAGCTTAATAAAAATGATTTGGATGCCACAATTGTTGTATGTTCTGCACAACTCTCCAGTGTGGATATGCAAGAAGTGGTTCAACAAAATAGAGAGCCTCTTTAGGGAACTGATATGGAAAGGGAGACAAGCCAGGATACGCTTACGTGTACTTCAGCTCCCAGTGAGGGATGGTGGCTTCGCCCTCCCACACCCGGAACGCTATTTTTTATCAACCCAACTGCAGCAGTTATTGGGGTGCGGGGTTCCGGATGGAGGTACCCCACATGGTAGAATTTTATTGATAGGTGCTTTACATAATACAATAATTGAGGCCCTAGAAGCGAACTCGTTCCATTATGAGTATCCAACAATCAAAATGTTAACCAAAGTATGGAATATAGTTAAAAAACAGATGAGATATAATGGGTTTACTGAATATACTCCCATTTGGAACAATCGTAATCAGCAGGAAATCCTTAAGATAGGAAAAGTTAGAGTGTGGGAAGATCAAGGTATTAAATGGTTAAGACAACTATATATAGGTAATACACTAAAGAAACTTCTGGAGTTGGAGAGTGAATTTAATCTGCCGCAGAGTTCCTTTTTTACGTAGTGTCAGCTAGAACATGCTCTCAAAACTCAATTTAAGAACCATAACCATAACCTTCTCTTATTAGAGAAGGAGGCCATTGTATGCATTCTGGGGTATAGAGGGGTACAGGGGGAGAGGAAAAGTACCACAGTGGCAATTTTGAGATGTTTGTTTCAAGCCAGGAAAATGATTGCATTGAGATGGCAATCAAAGGAACCCCCTACAGTAAAAGATTGGGTTGGCGGGTTCCGTAATCGTTGTCCTAGGACTGCGAATCTTCGTTCTCCCTTTGATTTGTAGCGGGACTTGGGAATGAGGAGGAGGTTTTGGTTAGTTGAACGAAGACTGCACTTAGGTGTATAGTGTTATACCGCATAGGTATTGTGGAGCGTTTTCTTGAGTGCATTTATGGGTGAGGCAGAGGGTCTTGAACGTGATCCGGTCCTTTACAGTTAGCCAATGTAGGCTCCTCAGGGATGGGGAGATGGATTGCCAGGGTTTTTTTCCTGTTACCAGTCTTGCTGCAGTGTTTTGGATGACTTGTAGGCGTGCAATCTGGTATTTAGGTAGTCCTATGTAGAGGGAGTTTGGGTAGTCGAGCCGGGAATTGATGATTGTTCCAACTACTGCTGCTTTGTCTTCTTCTGAAATGAAGGGGATGAGTCTACGTAGTAGGCGAAGGAGATGGTGAGATCCACTGACTACCGATCCTATTTGTGCATCCATCGACATTTCTGAGTCAAAGATGACTACAAGACTTTTGGCTTTGGTGCTTGGGAAGATAGTCTGTCCAAGGATGGTGGGTGGTGTCCAAGGGTTCTTAGTTTTTGCATTATGGTTTGCGTGGAGAAGAAGAAGCTCTGTTTTGGATCCATTGAGTTTGAGGGAGCTTGTGGTCATCCAGTCATCTATCAAAGTGAGGCATTTTTCTAGTCACTGGTAGTGGTCTTTTTGATCGGTGATGCGAAAGTAGAGTTGGGTGTCATCAGCATATGAGTGGAAGCAGAGGTCCGATTTTCTAATGATTTGGAGGAATGGATGGATGTAGATGTTGAAGAGCACTGGTGATAAGGGTGAACCTTGAGGGACTCTACAAGAAATTGCCCGAGTTTCAGAGGTGAAGGCTCCTAGTTTCACAGTCTGTGACCGGTTTTGTGGGAAGGATGCGAACCATGGTAAATCTGAAACTGAGACTCCAGCTACTTCTGTGAGGCGGATGAGTAGGGTATTGTGGTCCACTGTGTCGAACGCTGCACTGAGGTCCAACAGTACCAGGAGACATGATTCTCCGCCATCTGCTGCTTCGAGGGCATCGCTCCATATTTTGGGAAGTGCCGTTTCTGTGCCATGGCCTGGGTGGAAGCCTGATTGCAGTTGGTCCAAGTGTTTGTGTGTGTCCAAGTGGCGTTGTAGCTGTTGTACTACTGCTTTTTCCATAATCTTGGAGATGGAGTTGAGGCTTGTAACCGGTCTGGGGGCGATTGGAACAATCCCTTCTTTGAACGATTGATTTATGAGGTGTGTTATAGTAGGAGCCAGAATGTCTGAACATTCTTTCAGGAGTTTTGTGGGGATGATGTCGTTTGGTGATGTGCTGTCTCGGAGGCTTCTGATGATGTTTTGGGTGGTGTCAGTGATAATTGGGATCAGCGAGAAGTTTGGTGCTTATGTGACCTTCGTGTCGATTTCCCCATTTTTCTTTAGTTGAATGAGGTTGGTTGTTTTTTTCTGTTGAATTGTTTCCCGAATGTTGTCGATTTTGTCGATAAAAAATCTGATAACTACAGAATTCTTGAGTTTTGTATGCTGGGGGCTCTAAGCAGGTGGGGTTCATAGTCTGCGCGACTATTTTGAAAAGTTCCCGAGGGCGGTTTAAGGCTGTTGAGATGGTGTTTGAGAAATGTTCTTTTTTTGCTTTGAAGATTGCTATGTGATATTTCTTGGTGAGTGCTTTTTAGTTTGTGTGGTTTTCCTTTGTAGAATTTCTTCTCCAGGCTCTTTCAGCTTTTCTACGTTCCTGCTTCAGTGAAGTAAGAGTGCCATTAAACCATCCAGAGTTCTTTTTGCGGATGCATTTTCTACGTTTTGGAGCCACTTTGTCTGCTGTTTGTAGTAATGTCTTGTTCAAGGAGTTGAAAGTTTGTTCCGTTGAGTGGTTTGGATTTAGCATTGCTATTTTGGTTGATAATGTGGTTTTGAAGCGTTCGGAATGCAGTTTCTTCTGAGATCTGGTCCAGTGTGTTGTTATTGCGTGTTTCGGTTTTTGGATGGTGGTGTTGGTGGCGATTTTAAATTTGATAGCGTGGTGGTCCGTCCATGGTAGCGGTACGTTGTCGAATAAGTTGATGTCCATGTTTTGTATGAAGATGAGGTCCAGAATGTGTCCTGAACAATGAGTGGGAGTATTTATCAGTCGCTGCAGACCAAGTTCTTCTAGTTGGTTATTCCAGAGGTTGAAGTCCCCAAGTACCAAAAAGTTTTTGGTTTTCAGGGTGTATGTGGAGAAAAATTCAGTGAAGTGTGTAAGGAGATTAGTCTTTGGTGTCCTGGTGGTCTGTAGCATAATAGTATGTGACTGGTGTCTTGGGGTGTTGTTTGAAGATGAAGGGTGAGTGTCTCCATGAAAGGCACTGCGTTCTGTAAAGTTGGTTTGATGAGCGCAAGGTGAGATTTGAAGATCTCTGCCAGGCCTCCTCCTTTTTTTCCTCTTCTATTCTCAGTTAGAATGCTGTAGTTCTCCGGCACCAATTCTGTTAGGATTGCGTTGCAGTCGAGTGTAAGCCAGCTTTCTGTGATGAAGAGGCAATCTATGTTGTTTTGGGTGATGAAGTCGTGAACTTCCAGTCTGTGTTGGACTGCAGATCTGGTGTTGATCAGGGTGCATGTTAATTGTTGTGGTCGGATTGGTGACTTCCTGTGTTTGACGGATGATTGTAGGTAGGTCTTTAGTAATTGTTCTTTTCTTAGTATTTTTTGAATGGAGGTTGGTAAAGTTGAGGTGGTATTTCTTAGCCTGTGGAGGGCGTCCGCTGAATATTTGAAGTTTCTCATGGTAAGAAAAAGAGTTGATGCTGATTCGATGATGCGATGATGATACTGATGAAGCGACAATTGCAGTTGCTGAGTAGATGGTGGTCCAGAGGGATGCCGCTGCTAAAGGGGTGGTGTAGCCGATGGTCCTGGTGAAGGTGCGAAGTTCTGGTGGTGGTGATGGGGGGCCCACTGGTCTACCCTCCCGTTGATCCAGAGGAAGGCAAAAAACCCCTAGCTGAGCTGGCTAATTGCTGCAGCAGAGGAAAAAAATTCCTTCCTGACCCCCGAGAGGCGATCAGACCTGGGGACCCTGGATCAACTGCTATGAGTGGTGCCCCGGTCACTTACCTGACAGGAATACCAGGGATTGAGCGAGAGAAGGAAGGATGGTAGAGTCGGGGGGGACTAAACTGACCAGAGGAGGGCCTGGGGGACCTAGGCCACTACTTACAAATCCTGCCGCCGCGTCTGGGTGGAGCTGGACTCCGGGGCTAGGCCTAGGCTGTGGTTATCCTGGCTCTTATCTTGGCTTTTGTATCCCTCGGTGCCCCACGGTGGTTCGGTAACGGAGGGGGGGTGTTCGGGTGGGAAGGGCCACTGAAACCAAAGTGGGTGAGCTGAGGGGGTGGCTGGCGAGGGCCGGAGCTAGGCCACAGCTGCTGTCTGTCCCTTGAGGCTAAAGAAGAGGGGATCAGACGGCGGCTGGTGGGCTGGGAGCTGGGTGGGGGTCCGATGGGACCGGGGTCCTGGATAGTGTTGCAGCGGAGTCCGGGTATGGGTTCCTGGAGAACCGTTGGAGTGCTTTGGTCTCGTCGGGTGGACCAAGATGGCCACTGGGCTGGAGCTAGGCCCGAGCCGCGGGCTGTCCGATGCTCAGGCTCCCGGCGTGGCTGTGGTTCCATCTGAGAGTGGAGATGGGGTCCGGTAGGAGGGGAGTGCCCGAGTCTGCCGATCGAGGCTGGTGGGGAGAAGCGGCAGGCCGGCGCTGGGCCGGAGCTAGACCGGAGCCGCGGCGTGTCCTGGAGGCTATTCGAAGAGGCTGGCAGCTCGGTTCGGGCGTCCGGAAGGTTGCGGACAGCTCGAATGGAGACCTGGGGGCTGCCTGAGTCGAGTCGGGTCCGGGGTGGTCTCGTCCAGCAGAGCGCGCTGTGATTGGCCAAAGCATGTAGGTCAGGTGCATGCTTTGGTCAATCATGTTACAGCAATGCACTGCAATCTCACAGTGCATTATGGGGCATTCTGCGGCACTCTAATTTCCCAGAAACGCCCCATATGTTCGGTTCATTTTAGAACAAACGAACACCCGATGTTCGAGTTGAACTTATGTTCGGCTCCAACCGCGGGCTCAACCCTAGTAAAAATCTCAAGACGATATTCTTAAAAAAAGGAGGAGGGGGTGGGGCGGGAGATGGAACAGCAAGAGAAAAGAAGTGATGTTTCTTAGAACAGTGAAACTGTTTTAAGGTAAACAAGGTAAAGAAAGACACAATTCAAAAATGAAAAAAATAAATAAATAAATAAATAAAGGATCGGATTATACTTTTGCAGGGGAATCTCAGTATGCTGAGAGTAAATGGAGATGCTCCAAACTAACCTGCTGTTTGAGTAAAGATCCTGTTAAGGTCTGTCTGGGACCTGAATGTCTACGGAGAGAAATGCATAAGAAAAATATGGGTTAGGAGCTGGGAAATAAAAGATAGAAAGTAAGGGAGGTGGGGGGAAATAAGTGGGGGGGGCATAAGGCAACTCTGGCAGTTTATTCGGATAAAAACACGAGACAATGAATTGGGGAAGAAGAGAAGATAGGCTACTTGTGTGACGGTGGTTTGGAATAGATCGCCAATAGAAGTGGAGACATATGAGCTTCTGTGGTGTCTAGCATTATGACTATGTGATAGCACCAGGAGGAAAGAACATATTGGCTCCTCAGACCATGATTTTAACTATCAGTGAAGAAGTGTCTGGCATTTGGAGTCCGCGGCCAATGTATCTATCCTGGCAGATAGGAGGATTGCAGATCGGAAGTGGGTTGCTGGAGCAGCTGAAGTTGAGAGAAAAGAGCTTGAGCATGTGAAGGAAAGACAGAGATCAGAATGGTGATGTGGATGGGTATCAGTGTAGTGGATTGGACAGGAGGGTCGGGGGAGTGGAGATGACTAATTGTGAAAGTCTGGCCATCGAGTGCTTGAGATTCACAAACGTGTGGGCTGGCCTAGTACTTGAACGGGATGTTCATGTATTCTGTACTGGAGGGGAATGAAAGAGAATCCCCCAGAACACTATGTGGGGACCAGTAACTCCTGTGTGGGAGATAAGTAAAAAAAAACAACTTGATGTCACTTTGGAAGGTGATCCCTTTGCCCAAACTGTTTCCACTAAATCTTTTCATAAACCCACCTCTGGGAATACCATTTACTGACCAGTAGTTGTCATCCAGGCCACACTATGAAGGCCATCTAAGTAGGGATGTGCACAAAGGCAATATGAGTTCTTTCAGCTGGCGCATGCGCGGGGCTCTGGCTGATGGACGCTTAGTCTCAGAGCTCCGTTCCACTCTGGACAAACAGCGGCTGATCACTGCTGATGAGAGCAGCTATTTAGCGGTGATACCCTCGGGCACATTCCTGTGGCTTCAGAGACACATAGGAATGCTCTGGAGATCCGTCTCCTCACAATCCCGGAGACGGCCGAGATATCTAAGATGGTGACGGAGCAGCTGCCTCACGAGGCTACCCAGGCAGGGATCTCTCCACACGCAGCCTGGTGGGACACACAGCGGGGAGAGATATGTGCAGCTTCCCCCAGCACCTCACCACACAGAGGCCCTACCTCACCAGCCTCTACTGAGTCCCTCATAAACCAGACTCTGGATGAGCTCCTTATGTCCCCCATTAATGCTACCTCACCTGGGACTGGCGACCCCCTGATTGGCACAGGCCAGATCACCTCACAGTCCCCTGACATGACACTCATGTTCACCAAATTTGCAGAGATGCTGGATAGGGGACTGGCCCAGACGGCTGCCAAAATAACCAGGGACATTAAAATGGATCTCCAGGCCCTGGGCTCACGCATCAAAGAACTTATCCCTGACATTCGCCCCCACAGAGCCGAACTTGACCGAGCCCACAGGGCACTAGGGCCCCCGCGACCTGATGGTCTCCCCCATGACATTCTTGTTAAGCCACATTACTTTACAGTGAAGGAAGATGTTATGAAAAGGGCCAGATTAGCCCCCAACTCCAAATCATGGGGCACCCGATCCAGCTTTTTGCTGACATCTCCCCCTCTACTATACAATGGAGAAGAGCTCTCAAACCCCTGCTAATGGCTCTGACTCAGCAGAACATCAAATACTAGTGGCTGTTTCCCTTCAGCTTGAAATTTGAGGTCAATAACAAGCCATACAGATTCTCCACATTTCCTGAGGGAGAGGATTTGCTGCAGAAGCTGGGCATAATATCCAGGGATCCGCCGTCCCCTATGCAAACCTCCTCATCCATCTCCTCCAAGCGACCACCCCCGGGGAGGCCATTTACTTCACAGTGGCAAAAACCTAAACTTAAAAAAGCTAAGGAGGGCCGACTCACATGAACTGAGGCCATGACACTCGCTGTTGCCTTGCCTTATCATCTTGTTCGGGTCTAGCCCCTGAATACCCTGCACTACGGATGTTGAACTTGTCTTATCACCTACTAATGTCCTATAATCCCTCTCCTGCCCTCTGTTAATGAGACTGTTAATCTCACATTTTTCCTTAATGTCTTTTCACTATACCCCAATGCATATTCTTCTCCTACATGGGAGAAGCTATTTCGGCAACCAACTCTACATGTGAGACCCTGACCCAAAGAAGTCACCCCGGGATGCATTTTATTAACCACGGCTATGCCATGGTTAAAATGATTGGCACAGGCCAGATCACCTCACAGTCCCCTGACATGACACTCATGTTCACCAAATTTGCAGAGATGCTGGATAGGGGACTGGCCCAGACCGCTGCCAAAATAACCACGGACATTAAAATGGATCTCCAGGCCCTGGGCTCATGCTTCGAGGCCATGGAGGATAACATGGATGCTACCGTGGCCCAAACTAACCAAAATACAGTCCGCATACAGGACACTCATACTCAACTGGATGCCGCCATGGTTAAAATTGATGACCTCGAGAACAGGTCTCGACGATATCATTTTAGGATCCAGGGTTTACCCGAATCAATCACGGATATCCCTGCGGCAGTTAATTCTCTCATCAAAGAACTTATCCCTGACATTCGCCCCCACAGAGCCGAACTTGACCGAGCCCACAGGGCACTAGGGCCCCCGCGACCTGATGGTCTCCCCCGTGACATTCTTGTTTAGCCACATTACTTTGCAGTGAAGGAAGATGTTATGAAAAGGGCCAGATTAGCCCCCAACTCCAAATCATGGGGCACCCGATCCAGCTTTTTGCTGACATCTCCCCCTCTACTATACAATGGAGAAGAGCTTTCAAACCCCTGCTAATGGCTCTGACTCAGCAGAACATCAAATACTAGTGGCTGTTTCCCTTCAGCTTGAAATTTGAGGTCAATAACAAGCCATACAGATTCTCCACATTTCCTGAGGGAGAGGATTTGCTGCAGAAGCTGGGCATAATATCCAGGGATCCGCCGTCCCCTATGCAAACCTCCTCATCCATCTCCTCCAAGCGACCACCCCCGGGGAGGCCACTTACTTTACAGTGGCAAAAACCTAAACTTAAAAAAGCTAAGGAGGGCCGACTCACATGAACTGAGGCCATGACACTCGCTGTTGCCTCGCCTTATCATCTTGTTCGGGTCTAGCCCCTGAATATCCTGCACTACGGATGTTGAACTTGTCTTATCACCTACTAATGTCCTAGAATCCTACTCCTGCCCTCTGTTAATGAGACTGTTAATCTCACATTTTTCCTTAATGTCTTTTCACTATACCCCAAAGCATATTCTTCTCCTACATGGGAGAAGCTATTTCGGCAACCAACTCTACATGTGAGACCCTGACCCAAAGAAGTCACCCCGGGATGCATTTTATTAACCACGGCTATGCTCTGTTGCATGCCGTCTCCAGGCGGGGCTTCGTGCTGTCCTGATGCTCCTGCTATCACACCACACCAAAGGATTGCATTTGGACAGCGCCCATCATTTTTCCCAGGACAATAGCTAACCCGTTGCACTGACATGGAGCTCACCACAGGCCATTTTAATGTGCTCTTAACGTTTTTTCTCTCCTTTACAGGTGTTTCAGTTGTTGCCTCCTGTATTTTTTTTTTTAGCCCTCACTAGTTTTATATGGGGGGGGGCGCTGTGACCGGAGCGGTGCTCATGCACCACCTCCTGACCCCAGAGAAGCTGAATTTTCATTTCTCCCGGCCAGGACGTTCCCTCTTTATAGAGGGACGCTATTTGTGTACTTAAGAGAAGAGTGGATTTTCACCGCTGCTTCTCTGTACTTTTCACCATGTTTATTTATCTTTCTCTTTTCCAACTTCTTTTCTTTTCTCGCACTGACTTTTCTTCTCCCCTAGTGAACTGGTTGAGCTTGCACCCCTACAGACTCCCTAACAACAATGGAATGAAATACCCTACTACACCGTACTCCACATCAGATGCCGGCCTGGAGGTAAGTGACTGGTGCTCTTCGGCGTTCTCTCCTCAGCTGCTCCATGGCTAACCCTACCACACCACACCTTTCCCTGCGCATTGCTACACACAATGTACAGGGAGTGAACTCACCAGTTAAACGCAGGAAAATCTTTCAATATTATCATGGCCAAAAAATTTATATTCTCTCTTTCTCCAAGAAACACACTTCCCTCAAGCCTATAACCCCTCCTACATAGATCCCAAATTTCCTAAATTCTATCTTGCCAGTGCAGACACGAAAACAAAGGGGGTAGCTATATTTTTCTCTCATAAATGCCAGTTCTCCTTCATCTCTGAATTCAAGGACCCTGAGGGAAGATTCATATTTGTAAAAGGCCTCATAGATGACCAGCTCTACTCATTGGTGTCATATTATGCACCGAACAGGGACCAATCCCAATTCTTTGCATCCCTATTTAGCACCTTGAACCCACTGACTGAAGGTACTGTCATTTATGGAGGGGACTCCAACATAGCTTTCGACACAGGACTAGACAAACCTCGCCCCTTGGGTAAAGGACTTATACGTCCCACTAGGCAGAGCTTTAAGGTAGCTAAACAGATCTACAGTCAAGGATTAGTGGATATCTGGAGGGAAGTTAACCCAACTTTACGAGACTACACTCACTATTCCAACCCCCACAATTCTTTTGCCAGAATTGACCACTTCTTTATTTCTATCTATGATATACCTGTAGTGTCTAAATCCTACATTAAAGACTCTGCCTGGTCGGACTACTCTCTTCTCTTCTTGATAATGGGGCGACCCTCGAGACAGAACAGGAGTCCATGCTGGAAACTCAACGCTTCAATCCTTAGTAACCCGACCCATGTTAGTGAGATTGAACAAAACATTCAAGAGTACTTTCTCTTGAATGACAATGGGGACATTTCCCCGACTACGCTGTGGGCGGCCCACAAGGCTACCCTCAGAGCAAAGCTAATTCAGATGGATGCGAGGCTACGAAAAGCAGGTAATTCAGCTATAGAAAAACTAAAAAAGGACTTCCTACTCCTTAACAAACAACATAAAAGGGACCCCACTTCTGTACCGATAGAGAAACTAGACGCTGCACGCACTACTCTGAACTTAGCTCTCACAGCAGTTGCAGAGAAAAGCCTACGATGGAATAGCGCACGTTTCTATCATGAAGGAGACAAAGCGGGATCCATGTTGGCAGCTAGACTGACTGCCAAACTTAAGCCACACACCTTACCTAAAATCAAGATAGGAAGTAATACCCTCTCTCAAAACCCCCATAAAATCATGCAAGCTTTCCACGACTTTTACAAGAAACTATATAGTAATGGACAAGTACCCCGAGGCAAAGCCTTAGAAACCTTTCTCAACTCAATCAAAATTCCTGAGCTTAAGGCCCACCATAGAGATAGGCTGGAGGAACCAATATCGGTAGAGGAAATTACACAGGTAATTAAGAATCTAAAAAACCATTCAGCTCCTGGACCGGACGGATTCTCGGTCCCATATTATAAACATTTCACCTCCCTCCTAGCCCCATATCTAGCCCATTTCTTTAATCAGAGACTTTAAGATTCTCACCAAAATTATGGTGGACCGTATTTCCTCCTTCATTAATCTCTATATCCACAAGGACCAAGTTGGCTTTATACCGGGGCGTCAAGACCCCAACCAAATTCAGAGAGCAATTGACATTGTCTCTCTACTAAGGTCCAGGTGGGATGGTAACCCCCCCAAACAGGCTTTCTGCTCTCACTGGCATTCGACTCGGTATCCTTGTCCTTCCTTATGACTATATTGCGTCGCTGGGGGTTTGGACAAACGTTCATGAATGCAATAGGAACCCTCTACTCAAACCCTGTAGAAAAATACGTTTGCAAGGATTTTACTCCGATTCTTTCCCGATATGTAAAGGCACGCGACAGGGATGCCCCTTATCTCCTCTAATCTTCGCTATTATCATTGAAACGCTGGCCATTGCTATTAGAGATCACCCAGATATACACGGAGTTCAGTGTGGTCTGCAAACTCACAAATGTGCACTCTTTGCAGATGACATCCTACTCTTTATCATTTCTCCCCTAATCTCACTTCCTAACTTATGCAAACTACTAGATATCTTTAGCGAAGTGGCAGGTCTGAAAGTTAACTATTTAAAATCTATGGCTTTGAATGTAAACCTCCCAGAACCCTTAGTCACACATTTAAAAGATAAATTCCAATTTATATGGAGTGACTCTTTTATACCCTACTTGGGTGTCAATCTGACTGCCGCAGTGGACCGCTTATATGAGGCCAATTATCCCCTGATGTTCCGCAAACTAGAGGAGAATCTTAAAAATTGGGGCAATTTGAGGCTCTCTTGGTTGGTCAGGGTTAACTCTGTAAAAATGTCTCTCCTGCCATGCATTCTCTATCTTTTTAGGTTGCTGCCTACACCTATCCAGTGGGACCAATTTAAGAGATTCCAATCCAAAATTCTCAGATTCATATGGGGGGCAAAAGGATATAGAATTGCAAAGGGGACCCTATATCGTCATAGGCATAGGGGAGGAGTGGGTCTTTCGAATCTTCTCTGGTATTACCAAGCGGCCCAACTGTCCCAACTTTCGACAATCTACTCCAAGTCTGCCCATCTGGATTGGATCCACATAGAAAGACAAGCGATCCCCCACTTTACGCTAGATTTTCTCCTCTGGTGCTCCCTAAATCCAGACCCACAATTATGGTCCCTACTCTCTCCCACTCATTAGTAACATGAGACTCTCTCAAGCACAACCAACACTTAATCTCCAACTGGCACCCACTCTCACACCTTTTCCACAACCCCCTATTAACACCAGGTAGGGATATTAAAGCATTCCAATGGTGGCTTGATAAAGGACTATATAGAATTGGTCACTTTGTCAATTCCTCTGGCCCCCTCACTTTTGCCCACTGTGTAAGCAAACTTGAAATGCCAACCTCCGAAAGATTTCGACATCACCAAATTTTATCCATACATTGTGGACCTCAAAACCTGACCCATTAACCATTACAAAATATGAACTCTGGTGTGGACAAGCCATGGAGTGGTGGGGAGGAATTTCGGTGATCTACCGGGCACTTACAATGGTAACTTCTTAGACCCCATTCATGCTCACATGGGAGAAAGATCTGGGACAACCTGGAGCTTAGCAGAGTGACATAGGGCATCTGAATCAGCTTCCCAGGGAATCCTGAACATAGCTCTGGTAGCAGCAAATTTGAAAGTCTTAATGAGATGGTATCTCATTCCACTGTGACTTGCTAAAATATACCTATCATCTTCCCCCCTGTGCTTTGGCATTTGTGGACATGAGGGTTCAGTGTTACATACTTGGTGGGAATGCCCCAACATTAGAAGCGTGTGGAACAAAATATTCCACTTACTTTGGAAAATTTCAGGCCTCCCCATACAACAATCGCCCCAAATAGCACTACTCGACTTCCCTGTACCGGGGGCTCCCAAAATTATGCGACGCCTTATTATGTTTATACTCATGGGAACAAAAATAACAATTGTCAGAGCTTGGAAACAACCTCACGTATCATTCATTACGGTCAAAAGAAAAATATCCTGGATTATGGCCCAGGAAAAAATGGTCAGCATGTTATTAGATAATACCAAGAAATGTGAAGCTATTTGGGAACCATGTGCACAGCATATGCAACTGAAGCTTTCTTCCTAACCTAGACTTTGCCCACGGAGTAGGGACGAGACTCAATTGGTCACTTGGTCTTCTCTTCTGTCCTTATATTTTCTATTTTCCCACTTTCCTTTCTTCTCCTTATACTACTTCTCACTCTTAAATCCATAGTCCACATAATTTGCTGAGTGGATTTTTATGTTATAACTCAACTGCTTGATATATTTTCCCTTCTCACCATGGGATTACCTGTGCACCAATCGGTCTGGATCCCTGGAAAGTGTCCCCATAGAAGCATAAACCACACAGTATCTATAACATTACCCACTATGGGGATTACTCTTACATTTGCTGCGACAAGGGGTCCTCTCTACCATACCGTCTCTGTATCTGAGACATTTTGGTAACCACACTATTGGACCACTTCTCACGGTGATCCTGACCAGTACAATATAATGTACTACTTTAGCTAAGTGTTTTACTTATCCTTTATATTAACACACACTGGTATTCCCGATTGACAGACACAAGCTATGTCTCGCAATAGTTGTTTACGTTAGCTCTGACTTTTCCTACTTTATTAAATTTTAGGCTCACTGATAGCAACCTATGAGCTTGGTATACTGTCCCCCCCTCCACGACACAGTTAGAGCCCATTGGGGTGTCTGGAGTCACGGGGAATCCTCCCTCCTCCTTAACGCGAGTGGGAATATTCTTCATATCCTCATTTGTAGATGACCTTTGTTTCGAAAAATGTTATGTTTGGTACTTGCTGTACTTTGTATTTACTGTTTTACTGTAAAACAGACTGTTCCACTTTTATTTTGTTCTTTTATAAACCTCAATAAAAACTATCTAAAGAAATTAGTTCTTTCAGCTTTAATGGTGTTGAGAGAGTGTTACTGCACGTGGTGGGGGTGAACACCATAGTTTATTAGAGCGGGAGGTCTACTAGATTTTCAGCTTTCAAATCCGCATTCCTCTTGGTCTTAACAATAGATGGGATGGGGAATTGTATCTGAACTGATGTGTATTGATCTTTATACATATATATATTTGGATTTTTGACTGGTGTTCACCTGCATTAATAAAACAATGTTTTAGCTGACTTCCTTGACACCAGATTTTCTTCCATTTTTGCATGGATTGCACATAGAGGTTTGCAGAGACTTCCCAGACTGAGTGTTGTGTTCTTGAGGCTGACCAGGCATTACACAAGAGGTAGTAACTTGGATGCATCTGTTCCATATATTAATGCAATCTGATAAGCCAAAAAAATTCTGTACCAAACTGACAATGTCCCTTGTAAGGTTGTGGAGAAGCACAATAATTCTGAACCAAAGAATTTAATTGTGGTTAAGGTACATACAGTAGCTGAACTCTGGGAAAGCACCAGGCTACTTTGTCAGGGTAGATGATAGTCCTGACGTCACCCTCTGGGTTCTCCAACAGCTGCTAAACATACCTGGAAGCCACCAAACAGTGAGAAGCATTTCACACCACAGCCTGTCATCTACCCCATGCAGTTCTCCAGTGGACTCTCAGCCAGAGGATATAGCTACCAGCTATATATTTTTTAGAACTCTGGACAGTGTAGAAGGGGGAAACAGAAAATCTTACCTGTTGAGGCAGAAAGCAGAGGTCCCCTTTAGCAAAAAGAACAAGTGAAGTCAGGGTCTGTCATGTAATTTACAGCTGGTACAGAGTTGGTACAGAGCTGGTACAGAGAAGGGTATGTACTTACAGTATGTGTTTTGCCTTCTGAGATGAAACATAGGGGAGAATATGTGAAGATGAGGCAAAGTTATGTCATGGTGTCAGAAGAAACAGATGCCACTCAGGGTTCTCACTCATGCAAGCTGAGGGCCTCTGGAAGCTTTATTTTGAACAGAGAACAATGGCTTAGGAGTTTTGTCCAGAATTAGAAAATCTTTGCATGGGTCATGAAGGATGTGTAGAATATTGGGCAAGATAAAGCCTTCAGCCCTAGGTCAATGGTTTTCCTACAGTCAGCCATCTGCAGGTGCATGCAGCCCATTTAGTATGGTCAGGGCTGCTGTTAGAAATCATGGGGCCCCATATAGCCTACCTGACAGCCCCCCCCACATGACAGAGCCTAAGCCTGAGCACCCCTCCCTCTAGCCCAGAGGCAGCCAGTGGAGGAGGAGGCAGTGTGCACTGTGTGCAATGGATAAATGTGTGTGTGGCAAAATTGCACTAACAGCAAGGTTAAAAACATGTACAGAGCACAGTGCTCAAATGTATTTAACATGCAAAGTGCAGATTGGGTGTATGTATGTAATTTACAAAATGCAGGTGTAAAGAAGATGTAATGAACAGAGTGCAGGTTTAAGAAGTATGTACTGTATAGTGTGAACATGGCTCAGGGGTCATGAATTGGTAATGTACAAAGTTTGGTGGTCAGGAGTGAGTACTTTACAGATTGCTCATGCATAACTCCAGGGGTCAGGAGTGGGCAGCGTGTAATAGTTCAGGGGTCGGGAGTGGGTAACGTGCAAATTGCAGAGGTTAGGAGTGGGTAAGGTGCATAGTTCAGGGGTCAGGAGTCGTTAATGCATACAATGCAGGTGCATGGAGTATGTAACATACAGAGTGCAGGTGTCAGGAGTGATTAATGCATACAATGTAGGTGTCTGGAGTATTAACCATACAGAGTGCAGGTGTCAGGAGTGGGTAATGTGCATGGTGCAGGTGTCAGGAGTGGATAACGTGCATGGTTCAGGTGTCAGGAGTGGATAACATGCATTGTTCAGGGATCAGGAGTGGGTAACGTGCATAGTGCAGGGGTAAGGAATGGATAACATGCATGTCTCAGGTGTCAGGAGTGGATAACGTGCATGGTTCAGGGGTCAGGAATGGATAACATGCATGGTTCAGAGGTCAGGAGTGGGTAAGGCGCATAGTTTGGGGATCAGGAGTGGATAATGTGCATAGTTTGGGGGTTAGGAATGGGTAATGTACATAATTTGGGGATCAGGAGTGGGTAATGCATAGAATGCAGGGGTCTGGAGTATGTAACATACAGAGTGCAGGGGTCAGGAGGGGGTAACAGGCAAAGCCAACAAATGGGGGTATACAAAAGTTATCCCCATATTTCACATTTGATGTCCAAAAATGACCCGTACAATTAACAGGGGCCTCATTGCAACTGTGTACATTGAATGTAGTTACAGCAAGGTGGTGCAGGTTTTTAGGGATTAAATCAGGCAAGCACCCTCTGAAAAGTGATCCACTGTGGATTACTTTTCAGTAGATGACACAAGCATGCACTAATCAACAGCAATATTGCACTTGAGATGTGTCACTTCAACCATGTGGTTTGTGCTGCAGCATCTAATATTTCTTCAAGAGACTGATCAAAAAAATAAATCAACCTTATAAAAACTACAGCAGGGAAAAAAAATCACTGAAATTTCTGAATATGCATAATCTTTTAGTTATGTGGGAGGGCAGTATGCAGTAAGGCCAACCTAATGCTGAGCCTGGGCACAGTCTACCCCAGTGGTCATCAACCCTGTCCTCAGGGCCCACTAACAGGCCAGGTTTACAAGATAACCGAAAAACATCACAGGTGATATCATTTGCTGCTTAGTGATTGCAGTCTCCCCAAGGTAATACATAAAACCTGGCCTGTTAGTGGGCCCCGAGGACAGGGTTGATGACCACTGGTCTACCCCATAACAAGCACCACCCCCCACTTCCCAAGAACTTGGTCTTGCCGGCTTCTTCTACCTGGGGTCCTTGTACAGTGCCTGCACTGAGGAGGAGGAGGTAAATCCTCTGAAGCTAGGAGCCTGGGGACCAGCCAAAAGCTGAGCTCCCCTAAAACCTCCGTTCCTATTCCTTCATCCTGGGCACTGAGTTGGGCAGCAGGGCCGAGGGGCAGAAACAGAACTATTTAACCACTTTTGGAAGTAATCTGCAGCCACATGTCCACATGATTACAAGTAAGTTCCGATCTCTTCTATATCAATACACGGGATCGTCCGGGACTTTAATGTAATCGTCTGGACAGGAGGCTGCAGATTACTTCCGAAAGTGGTTAAATAGTTCTCTTTCTGCATTACCCCCACCCCCTGCACACACTAAGAAATGGGACTCTGGGAAGTGCTTACTAAAACAGCTGCAGAGCGCAGGCATAGTATTTATCAGTTCCTATCATTTGCGAGTCCCCTCTCTGCCTGCAGGGCTGGGCCCAGTACAGGAGGGCTGGTGGTCCCCCCTTATCAGCGGCCTTGAGTATGGGTGCTGAATATAGCTCATAGCTCCTGAGGAGGCCATTGTCATGGGGAAGGAAACAGCAGATGCATGGACACACTAGAGTGTGGTTGTGTGCACTGACCAGGCCAACACCTGGAAATACAGTTGCTGCAGGAGTATCTTGTGAAAACTGTTGTGTTCTGGACTGAGAGGCCATGCTCTAATAGGCTGAGAGTTAATGTAATTCAAGTTGGGCTGTTTTATAGCCAAGGGGCTGAAATCATTTGTGTTAAGGCAATGGAATACTGAAAATCCTTGCCATGATAACCATTGGTGCAAAGGTTGGAATTTTCTGTTAAATAAAAGTGGGCAAAAAAGCCCAGCTGACCAGACTTCATGAAAAGCATGTAAACTATGTGTGTGTGTATTGTGGAATCAGCCACCCATATTTTAGCCATTTGTCTTTCATATGCAATGCAAGTCATATCATTATTTTTTTTCTTTATTTGCTTGCCCACTCACTGTTGTTGGTTCTAATGCTGATGCAGCAACAACAATAAAACGGAAAATTGTATCATACTTACCGTAACTTTCCTTTCCTGACGCCAATCCATGGCAGCATACTAGTGATAGGCTCCGCCTTTCTCCCCTCCCTCAGGACCAATGAAATAGCATAAATTAAAGGCCAGTTAGGCCCCACCCCATTCTTCGTAATTAGCTAGATACCGAAATGCACAAGGGTGGGTCCGTATGCTGCCATGGATTGGCGCCAGGAAAGGAAAATTACGGTAAGTATGATACAATTTTCCGTTTTCCTGACGCCACCATGGCAGCATACTAGTGATACATATCCTAGCTGACAGGGTGGGTTCTACTTAGCAAACCAAAATAATTATTTTATATATATTATATATATATATTTTCAAATGGGACAGAAGACTGAACAGTCATTCCTCCGAAGCCCACTGATGACAAGGCAACCAGATCTATTCTGTAAAGGTTGAAAAGGTATGCTGGGAAAAGCATGCCACTTTCCTGTTGAATGAATCCATAGGTGCTTTCAACTGGGCCGCCTATGAGGTCTCAACCCCTCTGGAAGAGGATGCATCCTGCCACTGAAGGAGGCTCATGACCGATTTCCCATCTGCACAACCAATCTTGCTTAAGTCCAGGAGGCAACCTCTCTTGCCTGATGAATTCCATCTGGAACAGTGAAAGACTTATCATATGAACTGAAAAGAGCAATTATGGACAGAAACTTCTTTCAAGCTATGGGAATGACCAATTTGTGTAGTTTTCTTGCTTGAACGTCTGGAAAATTAGGCAATGGACAGATGATTGATAGATGGAGGGCTGTCGCTACCTCTGATATAAGCTGAACTACAGGATGCAGCTCTACTCCTGTAACAAAAGCAATATGCTTTTCTGAAGCTCTAAGGGCTTGAAACTCAAACCAACAAACCAACGATTTGTGCTAAATACTGGTTAGTAAGCAATGTCTAAAACCGAACACTGCCCTGTTGGAGTAAACAGGTAAAATAAACCCCAACAGCATTGAAAGATGTTAATTGTGAGAGATTCTCTCTCGCGATTGACGAAACCTCCTGATTGTCGTCAAAATTTTGCAAACTACAGGGCCTTTGGCCAAATTAAACCTTGTTCTTGCTGACAACTGCAACCTCAAAAGAGTATAGGGTAAGGTTCATGTCCAATCTGACCTACAAGAAGACATGAACAGCTGCCACCAGTGGTGGAGTAAGAATAATATCATGCCATGCAAAATAGAAAAAAACACAAGTTTGTTCTAGATCTTGGCATAGAGGCTGTTAGTAGAGTGCCTTTCGCACCCCCAAAGTAGAGCTCACTCTTGGAGCAACTCTGGAGCAATCTAGGTTCCCCTTCCCGCCATTATGCTTGCATCTCTGGTCTGTGCATGTGTGAAGGGAAATCGACTTCTGTATTCTGAAGTAGATAGCCAGGAAGCACCAAGACTCCTATGGTCAGAATGGAGGGGTGGTCATGACTACCATGCTCATTCTTGACAGCTTCCAGAGGAATTTCATTACGAGAGAAGTTGGGGAAAAACATACACAGTAGGCTCGATTGCAGTTTCATGGAAAAACTCAGCTTCTGTTCTCTGCTTTGGGGAGCGGAAACCAAGTCAGACCTCTTCTTAAATTGGCATTTGCTGTGAGAAGCAAAGAAGCCTGTCTGAGGTAGGCCATCTGGGGACAAGCCTCCCCCTCATGCTCTGGCAAGCTTGCATGATGGACAGTATGTCCATGTATTCCAGTCCCCTAGGAGGTAAATTGCTTCCAGAATTTGCTGGTGATCTTCCTACCCAGACATTCTGAATTCTACATCTCTCAATAGCATATTGCCGCAAGATCCTCCCTGGAGCTAAAAATACGCAATTGCTGTCCTGTTGCTCAACTGCAAGATGACTGGTCACCCTTGATTCTGTGTAGCAAGGTCAAAGTGATAAAAAAGGCCTGACCTTCCAGCGCTTTCGAGACTACCTTCCTTGGCTAGCAATCTCCGCTTGCCTTGACCGACAGACCCTCACAGTGCGCCTTCCAGGCTGATATGATTCATCACATTGATCCAGTCAGATGGTTTGTGACATCCTTAAGGTCTTTCCATCACCGCGGAATGCTATACATACTGCGTGACACTGACCATAGCTGCGCCAGATCCTGTTTCCTCCATTGTAGTTGAAACTAGCACCGGTGTCCATGCACCCAAGGAATCATCAGTATGAATGACAAACATTATGGCCAGGAGGCTGAGACACCTAGAAGTTGTCCAGGAAGTAGAGGCATCTGATCTCAGAATTCTCCTTATGACCGTCACCGTCCTTTTCTCATGGAAGCAAAACAGAGGAACCAGTAGAGCCCCCACAGGCACTTTAACTGTTGGAAAGCAAAAGTTGGCCTTTTTTTTTTATGTAGAAAGGAATGACACCCAGGTAGTGGCGAATCTGGAGACCGTGTTCTCCAAGAGGAACTGACACGGCACTGAAACCTCTGTTAATATTCTTAGAGATATTCATAGGCTAAAAGATAGGCTGATAAAGCGGCGATGTGTCCAACCAATCGCCAAATTTACTTACTTTGGGATAAAAAAAAGAAAAGAAAAATTTTTTTGGGATGTAAGGCTAAGAATCCTGATGATTTAGAGAAAGCCTCCAGCCATCTGCTGCAAGCGAATGCTTCTCTCCAACCCCCGCAACCTTCAGGTGTGAGTAGGAAACCAAAATCTCCTGTGAGATGGGACCAGGACAGCTCCCCTCTGAGTCTAAAGTGTCTGTAAGTATTGTAACCGCAGTGGTTGCGGTGGATCTGGCAGCTCCAAGGGGGAGAAAAAGGTCCGCAGAAGGAACAGTGAGGAATCCACTGAAGTGACCATGAGTGCCTATCCTCCAAGGATCTGCACAATCCACTGTCCACAATCCACTGTCCAGTAACCCGTGATGCGTGCCCACTGGGACTTACCTTAAAAGTCTGGGCATGCACCCAGTAAAAGGGTTTTGTGGGTACCTGCGGTACACCCAAAGGTTTTCATTTATGCCGGAAGATGCTGGACGAGAACACCAGAGGAAGAACCAGAAGAAGAAGAAGATGGAGTAAGAAACCGAAGGAAGATAGAAGATAGAAGAAAGAAGATAGGATATAGAAGAAAGAAGAAGCATTTAAATAAAGGAATTGTCAAAAACTGTCTCTTGTCATTTTTAACAAGAGACAGGAGGTTTTGTGAAATGGTAGGGATACTTTTGTACCCCCTTACCATTTCACACAGGGGGGAGGGCCGGGATCTGGGGGTCCCCTTGTTAAAGGGGGCTTCCAGATTCTGATAAGCCCCCTGCCTGCAGACCCCCACAACCACCAGGCAAAGGTTGTGGGGATGAGGCCCTTGTCCCCATCAACTTTTCCTGCGGCCTGCCAGGTTGCGTGCTCAGATAAGGGTCTGGTATGGATTTTTGGGGGGACCCTACACCATTTTTTTAAATTTTGGCGTGGGGTTCCCCTTAAAATCCATACCAGACCTGTAGGGTCTGGTATAAATTTTGAGGGGGACCCCATTTCATTTTTTTTTTAAATTTTGGCAGGGGTTCCACTTAATACCCATATCAGACCTGAAGGGCCTGGTATGGAATTTAGGGGGACCCCCACATCATTTTTTTTTACACTTTGGTTTGGGGTTCCCCTGTGGGGAATTCCCATGCCGTTTTTATCAATGAAATTTTATGTGTATTGTCGGACCGGCAACAAGTAGTTTTAAATGACTTTTTTTCCTTTGAAATGTCATTTTGCTGTCTAAACACGGGAAACATGCGCCCCTTTACAAGCATACTACAGACACCCCCCAGGAATGAAATTTAAAGGAATGTTACACTTTTATTGTTTCACTTTAAGCATTATTAAAATCACTGCTCCCGAAAAAACGTCAGTTTTTAAAACTGTTTTTTGCATTGATCCATGTCCCCTGGGGCAGGACCCAGGTCCCCAAACACTTTTTATGACAATACCATGCACATAAGCCTTTAAAAATTAGCACTTTTGAGTTCTCCCATAGACTTTTAAAGGGTGTTCCGCGGCTTTCGAATTTGCCGCGAACACCCCAAATTGTTCACTGTTGGGTGAACTGGTGAACAGCCGATGTTCGAGTCGAGCATGAGTTCGACTCGAACTCAAAGCTCATCCCTAGTGCTGCTGAACCATGAGCTGTACCTGTGTGCACAACCGTGTGACAAGACAAGACGTTTTTGCAGATTTATTAAAAACGAAAAACTGAAATATCACATGGTCCTAAGTATTCAGACCCTTTGCTGTGACACTCATATATTTAACTCAGGTGCTGTCCATTTCTTCTGATCATCCTTGAGATGGTTCTACACCTTCATTTGAGTCCAGCTGTGTTTGATTATACTGATTGGACTTGATTAGGAAAGCCACACACCTGTCTATATAAGACCTTACAGCTCACAGTGCATGACAGAGCAAATGAGAATCATGAGGTCAAAGGAACTGCCTGAAGAGCTCAGAGACAGAATTGTTGCAAGGCACAGATCTGGCCAAGGTTACAAAACATTTCTGTTGCACTTAAGGTTCCCAAGAGCACAGTGTCCTACATAATCCTTAAATAGAAGACGTTTGGGACGACCAGAACCCTTCCTAGAGCTGACCGTCCGGCCAAACTGAGCTATCGGGGGAGAAGAGCCTTGGTGAGAGAGGTAAAGAAGAACCCAAAGATCACTGTTGCTGAGCTCCAGAGATGCAGTCGGGAGATGGGAGAAAGTTGTAGAAAGTCAGCCATCACTGCAGCCCTCCACCAGTCGGGGCTTTATGGCAGAGTGGCCCAACGGAAGCCTCTCCTCAGTGCAAGACACATGAAAGCCCGCATGGAGTTTGCTAAAAAAACACCTGAAGGACTCTAAGATGGTGAGAAATAGTTACATAGTTACATAGTAGGTGAGGTTGAAAAAAGACACAAGTCCATCAAGTCCAACCTCATCAGACCAGATTCTCTGGTCTGATGAGACCAAGATAGAACTTTTTGGCCTGAATTCTAAGCGGTATGTGTGGAGAAAACCAGGCACTGCTCATCACCTGTCCAATACAGTCCCAACAGTGAAGCACGATGGTGGCAGCATCATGCTGTGGGGATGTTTTTCAGCTGCAGGTACAGGACGACTGGTTGCAATTGAGGGAAAGATGAATGCGGCCAAGTACAGGGATATCCTGGACAAAAACCTTCTCCAGAGTGCTCAGGACCTCAGACTGGGCTGAAGGTTTACCTTCCAACAAGACAATGACCCTAAGCACACAGCTAAAATAATGAAGGAGTGGCTTCACAACAACTCTGTGACTGTTCTTAAATGGCCCAGCCAGAGCCCTGACTTAAACCCAATTGAGCATCTCTGGAGAGACCTAAAAATGGCTGTCCACCAACGTTTTCCATCTAACCTGACAGAACTGGAGAGGATCTGCAATGAGGAATGGCAGAGGATCCCTAAAGGTGTGAAAAACTTGTTGCATCTTTCCCAAAAAGACTCATGGCTGTATTAGATCAAAAGGGTGCTTCTACTAAATACTGAGCAAAGGGTCTGAATTCTTAGGACCATATGATATTTCAGTTTTTCTTTTTTAATATATCTGCAAAAATGTCAACAATTCTGTGTTTTTCTGTCAATATGGGGTGCTGTGTGTACATTAATGAGGAAAAAAATGGAGGGAGGGAGGAGCCTGGTAATGGCTCTGTGCACGGCGTGAGGATCCTGAGAACCCTCTCCCTGCAGCTGAGAGGAATGATCGCCCTGATGAGAAGGTGTAGGTAGCTTCCCTCCCCGCCCCCCCTGCTCATCACTCACTGAGCTGTCTTGTGGTGTAAGCCAGAGGAAGTTTGTACCTGCGTCTGACTGCAACAAGCTGTAGTGAGCGTCCCTTTTTGTCCCAACTTCAACAACAACTAAAAGATAAGTACCGTATTTTTTTTTTTTTTCGGCTTTTTTTCTATTGCAATTGTCTTGAAGTGAAAAGGCAAAGGAAAAGTAATAGAACAAAAGAAAGGGAAAGGGAAAGAACATATTGAAATAAAACGAAATAAAATGGAATAAAAAGCGAAAGTAAATGAAAGTAAATGAAGGCGAAAGAGCTGAAAAAGTAGAATCAAGTGAGCTAAGAAAAACAATATAAACAGGGGGGGGAACAGGGGAGAAGGAGAAGGTGAATGAGAGACAAGCCAACGGAAGAGTTGTCTCCCAGCCCCCACCTGCTTGCTGCTGCTGCTGCTGCAGTAGCTCCCTTGAGGATCTTTTTTTTTTTTTGGTCTTTTTTTTGTTTTTGTTTTTTGCAAATGGTATTAACTATAGGCTCGATAGTATAAACTATAGAATAAGAAGAAATTTCATAGTAACAAAATGTGGAACATATAAGCTCATACTGGAACTATACTGCTGAATATATAAATCATCTTGCTGAATACTTGAATTAGATTGCATTATACCGCTAAAACATTTGAATTATTTTTATGAGCACCTGGGCCCTCATGCACATGGGCTGTTGGGAGAACGTTGTGAAAATGCCAGTGTCTTTGCAGTGACTTTTTTTTTTTTTTTTTTTAAACTTTTTTCAGCGTTTTTGCAATAGCGTCTTTGAGCGTTTTTGAGCGTTTTTTTTTTCTCCTCTTTTGGCTCTTTTCTATTGCAATTGTCTTGAAGTGAACAAGCAGGGGAAAAGGCGAAAGAGCTGAAAAAGTAGAATCAAGTGAGCCAAGAAAAACAATAAAAACAGGGGGGGGGGGGAACAGGGGAGAAGAGAAGGAGAAGGTGAAAGAAAGACAAGCCAACGGAAGAGTTGTCTCCCAGCCCCCACCTGCTTGCTGCTGCTGCTGCTGCAGTATCTCCCTTTCTTGTGAATTTTTTTTTTTTTTTTTTCTCTCTTTTTTATTTTTTATTTTTTGCAAATGGTACTAATTATAGGCTTGATAGTACAAACTATAGAATAAGAAGAAATTTCATAGTAACAAAAATGTGGAACATATAAGCTTATACTGGAACTATACTGCTGAATATATAAATCATCTTGCTGAATACTTGAATTAGATTGCATTATATCGCTAAAACATTTGAATTATTTTGCTGAGCACCTGGGCCCCCATGCACACGGGCTGCTGGAAAAGCGCTGTGAAGACGCCGGTGTCTTTGCAGTGACTTTTTTTTTTTTTTTTTTTTTTCCAGCTTTTTTCAGCATTTTTGCAATAGCGTTTTTGAGCGCTTTTTTTTTATTTATTTATTTTTTTTCAGCTTAAGAACGCTTAAACAATTGAACAGCACCAAGGAATGCTTAATGTACTTAAGGTAGTAACATAACTTCTGGAAAACGGGGACTACTCATATCTCATTAATTATTTCTATTATTGGATTGTGGGGAGGATGCCGGGTATGAGAACGGAATAAAAGAAATATTAGTAAAAATAAGTCAATTTAAAAAGGCTGGGAGATTTTTTCATCATTAAGAGACCCAAATCAAGGGGTATTCTGAAAGGCAGCTTTGAAGATCTTATAAATCCAGCCATAGAAACAAACATGAAGGGGAAAACAACAAGAAGTGCGGGAGCAATACCGAAATCACCTAGGACCAGCCTAGGCCCAAGTCCAGGCCCTATGAACAGGTATATACAGCAAGGAATCGGAGAAGGAGAGAAACAAGTGTGTTCAAAGGGCAGACAAATAGATACAAAAGAGAAGGACAACAAGGATAAAAAAGGCCAGTATAAAAGTACAAACAGAAACCAGCCACCTCTCAGAACCCAGAATGGAGCCAGAAATGGGAGAGGAAGACAGAGGAAAGGAGGAAGGACAACAAGGGCCACAGTTGCCAACAAAACAGGATATGGAAAAAATGTTCGCGGCACTAGAGAATTCCCTAAAAGCAGAGATGTCAATACTCCATAAAGATACGGGATATATGTTAAACAGAGTGGAAGAAGTAGAGATCAAAGTAGACCTACATAAAAAAAACATAAAGGAACTAAAGACGAAATAAAGAAATTAAAACGGGAACAACAGGAACAATCATATAAAATAGAAGAGCAAGAAAATAGAGATAAAAAGAAAAACTTGAGAATACGTGGGTTACCGGAAACAGAACAGGCAGAAAATCTACTAGAAAAAATGAACAATCTCTTCAACCAAATCTTGGGAAAGGAAACAACTAACACAATAGGAATAGAAAGTGTCTTTCGAGTAAAAAAACCTCAAAGGTTCGCAAGGGAAACACCTAGAGATGTAATCGTATGCTTTGAAAAATGGGAAGAAAAAAAACAGATCTGGATAAACCTAAAGAGGAAAACACAAATAGAGTTTGCGGGAAGTAAATTACAAATATTTCAAGACTTATCTCAAGAAACGTTGAAAAGACGACGGATACTAAAGCCATTATTAGAAATCCTCCGGGAGCAAGAAATTCGATACAACTGGGGTTTTCCAGCATGTCTAATAGCAAGGAAAAACGGAATAAGTGCGAGGCTAAGACATGTGGAGGAGATTCCGGACTTTTGCAACAAACTAGAAATCCCTTCCCCAGAACTGGAAAAACACGCAAATAGTCAGGAGCGAATAACGGCAAGAGATGACCTACAGTGGCAAGTAAATTCAAGGATCAGACATCAAGATGTGGACTCTCGAGGAAATTAATATCTGAGAAAATACCACACAACGGTGCAAGGGGCCTTAGAGGGGAAAGGGGGGGGGGGCTGGGGTTGATGGGATGGGAAAAAAGGAAAGTGAAAGGATTGGTAAAACACAACAAAAACGCAGGGAGAGGGAGACAGGGACCCACGGAGTGGACAGGGGGTCGCCCTATTAGTGCTTAGGCAGGGGGGGAATAGGGTGTCTTACAGAGCTCCGCCTCACAATAAATAGAGCAGAGGGGGCAGAGCGTGCCCCACAAAACAAAGTAAAACGCTCTCAGCTCTAGAGAATATGGGGGTAAAAAACCCATATCAGAAAAAAGGGAGGGGGAGGGTGGGAGGAGGGAGGGGAGGGGGAGGGAGGGTGGGGAGGGAGAGGTCTGAGTCACATGAGTGGTTACATAGGCACACCTATTCTGAGACAAGAGATGAGGAGACCCCGTGCGTCCGCTGGGTGTCCCCTCCATCCGGTCTCCTAGGGGGACCGCGTGGGGGGGGGGCGGAGGACGGGCGGGGAAGAAAAGGCACAAGAATGGAAAACGTAAACAGCATAAAAATAATCTCTTACAATGTCCGAGGACTAAATTCCCCAGGGAAGAGAAACATCATCCTCCGAGAACTAGAAAAAAGTAAAGCAGAAATAATTTTCCTACAGGAGACGCATATAACCCAAAACTCAAGTGCCAAAATGTATTCAAGAAACATACCAACATGGTATCAAGGAGACTCGCCAATAAGAAGGGCCAAAGGAGTAGCCATCGGTATAGGGAAAAATTTACGTTTTCTAATAGATCAAAGGAAAATAGACCCGGAGGGTCGATATCTTTTTATTACAGGAACTATACACGGGGTAAAATATACATTGGCCAATGTCTACTGTCCTAATAAGAACCCTAAAAAATATTTGATAGATATAATTAAAATACTAATGGAATTCAAGCAAGGAAAATTAATACTAGCTGGAGACTTCAACTTCAGCATGGATAATAAAATGGACAGTACCTCAAGAGTAAGGGACAAAGAGGTAAATCAACTAAAGAAATTAAAAAGAACATTATATGAACAGCAACTAATAGACCCTTGGAGAATTCAGCACCCCAGCACAAAGGACTACACATTCTACTCAACAGTACACAAAATTTACTCCAGATTGGATTACATCATGGTCGAACATAGAAACTTGGAAGAAATAGAAGAAACAAAAATAGGCATAATAACCGCCTCAGATCACAGCCCAGTAATCTTGAGAATGAAAATAAAAGGAGAAGTCCTTGAAAGGGGTCCATGGAGAATCAACGAAACTTTATTAGAAGACAGTGAGACCGAAAAAAGCATCATAGAAGAAATTAAAAGATATTTTGAAGAAAACGATACACCAGAGGTATCGAAAGCAACAATATGGGAGGCGCATAAATCTGTTATTAGGGGCAAGTTAATAGCTATAGGGGCAAGAAAAAAACAGGAAAGGAAAACAAACATGCAACAAATAATTAAAGAAATTTATGAATTGGAACGAAAACACAAAAATCAAGTAAACAACAAAATCTTCGGCCTACTATCTCAAAAGAGAGAGCAATTAAAAGACTGGATGGAACAAGAAGAAAGGAAGGACTCCAACAGAGTAGTACAAGAAAAATATAAATGGGGTAATAAACCAGGAAAATACCTAGCAAATCTGGTAAAAAAAAAGAAGTCTTTGAATTACATTGAGAAGATCAAAAATGAAAAAGGAGACGTGGTAAATAAAACTACAGATATAGCGATAACATTTCAAAAATACTTCAGCTCCCTTTATGCAATAAAAGGACAGGAAAGTTGGAAAGAAGCGAATACAAGAACAAAGAAGATACAAGAATATTTAAAAAAAGCAAACTTACCAAAACTAAAAATAGACCAACTAGAAGAATTGGAAAAAAATATAACGCATGAAGAGGTAAAACTGGCATTAAAGGAAACTCCCGTAGGAAAAAGCCCAGGACCAGACGGGTTTACGGTCAAATACTATAAAAAATTTGAAGAACAGCTGACTCCAAAACTATTAGAATATATGAATTCCTTAGGGGAAGATGAAGAAATAAGAAGTGAATCGTTATTAGCTCATATTACAATACTACCAAAAGAAGGGAAAGACAAAGTTAACTGCTCAAGCTACAGGCCAATAGCCCTATTGAACGCTGATACGAAGCTGTACTCCAAGATCCTGGCCACTAGGATAAAAAAACTAATCTCACTGTGGATCAACCCGGACCAAACTGGTTTTGTCCCGGGGAGAGAGGGGCGGGACAACAGCCTAAAATCATTATTGATGTTGCACAAGAAGGTGCAGAATGAGACCCCAGTTCTATTCCTGTCATTGGATGCAGAAAAAGCATTTGACAGGGTAGACTGGGGTTTCATGATGGATACATTGCGGCACTTGGGTATTGGGACAAAAATGATGAAGTGGATAACAAATTTGTATAATGGCCCGACAGCAGTCGTAAAAGTAAACGGTAGACTCTCTCCAAAAATTAAGATGCAGAATGGAACACGGCAAGGCTGTCCACTGTCTCCACTATTATATGTATTGGCCTTAGAACCACTATTAGAAACACTCCGCAATAACAAAGAGGTAGAAGGAGCGAAACTAGGAGGAAAAGAGCATACGACATCTTGATGTACGTATCCAACCCAAGAGTGTCACTCCCAAACATACTGAAAGAAATTAAAAAATACGGAGAACTGTCAAACTTCAAAATTAATCCAATAAAAACGGAAATATTAAACATAGGTCTAGAGAAAAAGGAAGTTCAGTTTTTACAAAAAGAATTCCCATTCACTTGGGTAAAAGAACTAAATTACCTTGGAATTAAAATAACTCCTAGAGTCGAAAAAATTTATCAGGCAAACTTTATTCCACTGATCAATGAGGTCAAAGAAGAAATGAAAAAGTTAAGAATACAGCCACTTTCATGGATTGGAAGAATAAATATGTTTAAGATGACGATATTACATAAAATAAACTACAGATTACAGATGTTACCAGTAAAAATCCCGCAGAGCTTTTTTAAAATAATTAAAACAATCCTGCTAAAATACATATGGCTTAATAAAAAACCAAGAATTAAATACACGCTGATCACAAGGAAAAAGGAGCATGGGGGTCTTGCCGTCCCAGATATAAGTAGGTACTATAAAGCCATAGTTTTAACACGAATGTTAGAGTGGACAAATGAGAAAAATGAAAAAAAAATGGGTGGAAATGGAAAACACAATAAGTGGAGCCACACTACATAAGAATATTTGGATTCCACGGAAATATAGAATATTGGACACCGACACGCACGAAATAACAAAAAATGTATTTAAAATTTGGGACACCATTCACTTAAAGAATGAATGGAAATATAATTCACCACTATTAGCACTCACAGGATCGAATCTCTTCACCCCTGGGAGGGAAATATTTGAAATCCAAGGAATAGGTAACCCACGACTGAAAGATATCACTAGAAATGGCAAAATAAGAACACGAGTAGAAATAGAGGAAAGGAATGGATGGAAGATGAATGAATGGAATTATACTCAAATAAGGCACCTAGTAAGCACAATACCACACCCACTGAGAGATGAAACAAAATTAACTGCACTGGAAAAGCTATGTAGCAATGAAACACCATTAAAAAACGGAACATCAAAAATTTATAGTATACTGACAGATTTGGAAGCACAAGAAAGACCAGAATATATAAATCAATGGGAAAATGAAATGAATTTAAAAATAGATAACCAAAAAGTTGAAAAAATGATAGAAATGGGATATAATAAGGTTTGGGACATGAAGACCATAGAAATGAATTATAAACTAGTATCAAGATGGTATATGACCCCAGTAAGAATATACAGATTCCATCAAGATAGAACCTCCTTGTGTTGGAGAAAATGTGGCCAAATAGCAACGATCACACACATATGGTGGGAATGCCCAATAATAATGGAGTACTGGAAGGAAGTGTTAAATAACATAAAGGAAATAACTGGAGAAGAAATAGAACAAAATATTTGGACTTGCCTCTTCCATATCTACAATAAACCTAAGAAACAATATAGAAAATCAATAATACCTAACCTCCTGAATGCGGCCAAGGCCTTAATTCCCAAGAATTGACTAAAAAGTGGAAAACCAGACATTAGAAACTGGCTAAAGGAAATAGATTATCACTACAAAATGGAAGGAGGAGAGAAAGGGGATAATAGTAGATGGGAAAGTTGGAAAAACTACAAAGTCTCGGATATTTATTTAGATAGGATAAAAGAAAGAATAGGTGCAGAGCCAAGTGGATAAATAAATAACATAAAGGAACGGACCAGACACAGGGGAGGGGGAGGGGGGGACGAGGGGGAGGGGGGGCGGGGGGAAATAAGAGGGACTGAGAGAGACTAAGATAATAATAGGGTTTATAATTATAGAAGGCGTTTTGTCGCCGGTTTTGAAAAATATTTAAGAATATCCTAGAAGGGAAAAATAATAAAGATGTGACGTAAACAATCCACAATGATGTGAAAAAGGAGAAGAGATAAAGTTTGACACATAAAGTTGAAATAATGTCTCTCGGAAAACTTTCGCTGAAGTGGATAAGAAAAAAAAAAAAAATGAGGAAAAAAATGAACTTAAATGATTTTAGCAAATGGCTGCAATATAACAAAGAGTGAAAGAGTGATTTAAGGGGGTCTGAATACTTTCCGTCCCCACTGTATATACATATCCATATATATATATATATATATATATATATATATATATATTTATGGTCGGAGCCCTCCGTCCTGATGGATATGAAACACATAAACACGTCACAAGACTAACAACATAAATAGACCTGAAGTGTGCCCTGGCCTGCTGTATGGTAAACCCAGATCTGCTGGGCGGTATGCCAGAGAAGGGCGCATACCTTAAGAAAGTAATGGATATTTCTGTAGAGAAATTGTTTGAAGAGAAGTGCCTTGAGAAGGAGAATGGGTGGGTGGGTACCGCGCACTGGAACTGACACAGACCATTGTGGATGGTCTGGCTATATACCCTCCTGGCTCCTCCCATAATTTCAGGCCGGTAAACCGCCCTTCCTATTTATGGTCGGAGCCCTCCGTCCTGATGGATATGAAACACATAAACACGTCACAAGACTAACAACATAAATAGACCTGAAGTGTGCCCTGGCCTGCTGTATGGTAAACCCAGATCTGCTGGGCGGTATGCCAGAGAAGGGCGCAAAAAGACTTGGTTTAGGGAGGTAATGTTTAATTTAAGTTTATGGTCTTCTTACAGAGCGAGCTTGCAAAAGGCTCGTGACATTTCTACTTGTGGATTGGGAATATAGTGAGCAAAGCAGGTGGATTTCCACCTTCCCATTTTCCTGATCACGTGGTCCGGGACTCCGTTTCGTGAGGCTGCTGATGCTGCTCCAATACGGAAAGAATGTCCAGAATAACGGTTGGGGTCAAGGCCTAAGTTGCGCAGAAGGATCCTGACGTGAGTAGTGAACTGGTTGGTACTAAGCGGGCTGATCGGGAACGGCAGCAATGGGCTGTCCTGCGAGGGATCAAGTAAATGGGCTAATGGACTATCTAGGATGGCTACGGGGCACCAGGCGTTGTGTGTTCTGAAGAGCTTGATGTCAACCCCTGGACCGGACTGTTGTGTTTTGGATACCTCGAGGTGTATCGTGAAGTGGCTGTGGTGACGCGTGAGGTGGCGTCTGCGTAAGGCCCTATGACTGGTGCTGCTGACTGTGAATTCGCTGGGTCGTAGAAAGCCATAAAATGCCAGGTAGATGGCAGCTTGGATGACCAAGCTGGGCAAAAAACCGAAAGGTGAGCGTGAGAGTATGGTGGACATGTCTCGAAACATGGCACTGGTGACTGGTAAGCGTTTACCGCTAACTTGGGGTTTCTGCTTGGGGATGCCTCGGAGGATGGCCTTGACCGCATGGGTAGCGAACAAAGATGGTTTGTTAGGATCTAGAAAAGAGGTGAAATGCTGGATGCCAGCTAGGTAGAGTCTAATCGTGTTGTAGGATAACTTCAGCTGAGTGTGGCAGTATGAAATGAAGGCCAGGATATGATGGAGATCTCCTGGTATAGCCCCGGGGTTAGCCTCTAGAAACCTGTGATAGCTTTTCCAGGCAGCATGGTAGCCTTTCAGGGTATTGTGAGATAGTGACTGGTTAATCAGACTAGTGGCGTCATGAAGATGTCGCTTCAATCCAGGGTTAGCTGTGACCAATGTGGGATAGCAGACATGGTCGGGTCGGCTCCAGGTTCCTGCGAAGAGAAGGTTGTGTAGTTAAAGCGAGATAGCGCGTCGGCCAAAGTGTTGCATTTACCGGGGATATGAACGCAGAGGACATTAAATTGGTGCTGTAGTGAGAGTTGCACCAGCCTGCGTAGGAAGGACATGATGGCCAAGGACTTGGAGCGACCTTTGTTTATAATAGAGGCTGTGGCTAGATTATCTGTGGAAAATGTCACTGTTTGTCCTACCCAGTTGTTGCCCCAGACGTGGGCTGCTGCAACAATGGGGTAAATCCCGAACATCGAGGAGGATTGACTGAACCCGGGGATCGAGAGTATTTCTGGCGGCCATGGTGCTGCGAACCAGTGGTGGCCAAAAATAGCTGCAAAACCTGTGGGGGCTGCGGCGTCCGTGATTATTTGGGGTGAAGTGGGAGACGCTGATGGGATAAACATCGAATGCCGTTCCAGTTTGTTAGAAAATCGTCCCACCTGGCTAGGTCAGCTACGGCTGCCTTGTCTAGTTTAAATATTAGGTCGGGGTCTTGTACCTGGGAAAGGAACGCCAGGAGACGTGAGACGAAGGATCGCCCTTGAGGGATGATCCTTATGGCAAAGTTCAGCATGCCAAGGAGGGATTGCAGTTGCTTTTTTGTGCAGCCTTGCATATTAGTAAATGTGTGGATGACTGTCCTGATGCGGGTCAATTTGTCGGGAGGCAGACTAGCTTGCATGGTGTGAGTGTTGAGTATGATACCCAAGAAGGTGACGATCTGTGCCGGGCCTTCTACCTTCTTATCCGCTAAAGGTACGTTAAGATTATGAAAGATTGTTCTGAGGCTGTTTAGATCAACTGGGGGCTCGTTGGGTTTCTCTATGAGTAGGAAGTCGTCTAAGTAGTGGATCACTTTCTGACAGGACGCATGTTGTGAGAGAATCCAGGAAAGAGACTGAGCGAAAGTGTCGAATAGCCACGGGCTGCTTTTGGAGCCGAACGTTAACTTGGTGGCGAAATAGTATAGACCTTTCCATTTGATTCCGTGCCACCGCCATAGGCACGGATCAATTGGCAACAATTTGAATGCGTCCGAGATGTCTGCTTTAGACAACCAGGCGCCTGCTCCTGCGAGAATGATGGATTGAATAGCTGAGTCTACCGTTGAATATTTAAGTGTAAACTCTTCTGAAGGTATAAGGGAATTTAAACTGGGTATATGGGAACAATGAGGCGCGGACAAATCATAAACTAAACAAAGTTTATTTGAAAACTTGCCCTTCACAAGGCCGATAGGGCTGACTCTCCATACAGAAAAAGGTGATTGTGTAAAGGGGCCAATTATGTATCCCCGGTCTAGTTCTGTTTGCAGCAGGGTGGTGATGGTTTCCTCGTCGGTAGCGGCTGACAGCAGGTTTTTGCATTCGTGAGTTGTGTTTGGGAGTGTGATAAGTCCGGTGTGAAAGCCTGTCGTGAATCCCCGGATGAGAAAGGCTGCCAGTGAAGGTGTTGGGTGTGAGGCGAGGTAAAACGCGAGCCATCCGACGTGCACTCGGCTTAGTCATTCGGGTTTAGGCTGTTTCATAGCGCAAGCGTACCTGGGGTGAGCTTTGTGGCATGTGAGACAGACATGAAGTAGTTTGCAGTGGGGGAAGTTACAACCCCCAAAGTTGAAGTTATTGCATATGGCTGCTCCCCCTAGTGCCTGGATGGGTCGTCCTAATCTGTCTGCCTGAGCCGGCTGAGTAAATGCCGTTGAGTGACGAGTGACGCTGGGAAAGAAGGGAGGGTTGGGGGGGCGTCTGCCACCTGACTCGGAGCACCAGTTGGCCGTATGGGTGGACGACTGGCAGTTGGTACAGAGTGGGGAACGTAGGCCAGCGAAATGGCGACAGAACAGCTCTGTATCGATGGTACTCCAGTTGGTTTTTACTTGAAACTGGGAAAGTCTAGCTGCTGCGTTTGCTGAAAATGACCTGTGATAGTCATAAAAGGAGCATCCCCCATATTTACAACCTAGATCTACTATTGCGTGTAGGTATAGGTCCAGCTCCTCTCTCCTGTTGGGGTTGACCGTGCATAGCACGTCTCTGAACATGCCAAATGCTAGTGCGAACTCCGCAATATTGAGTTTGCGGGTAAGCCTATGGTCTTTGGCCTTTAGGACGACGGAAACGTCTCCCCACGCATAGGACTTGTTTTCGGCTGGGTCGTGCACTGCGATGAGGAGGGATGCCAAGTTAATGTCCTTCCCATCCATGATGTCCTTCCTGATGCCTGCTGGGACGAGATGTGCGGGGAGGACGTAGGCATAGATGTCGGGCGTACCTGTAAGGAGAGGCATGGGGGTGGCGGTGGTTACTGTAGATGGTGAGGGTGCAGCTTGATGTACCTCCAGGGTTCCCACTCTTGTCTGGACATCAGTGACTGCTGCCGATAGTGTGGTCACCAAGGAGTGCAGCTGAGTGATTGCTGATGAGATTGACTGTAGTGATGCCTGGGTGCCCGATTGGGCTGCCGCTGGTGGAGGAAATAGCAAGCTGAAAAGCTCAGCTTTCCTAGCAGTCGCAGGGAAAGGTATTCCCCTGCGCCGTAGTTCAGCTGTAAGCTTGGGGATGGTCCAAGCTCTGAGAGACTGTAAGTCGTTGTTTGCTGAGTCTGCCCCGGGTGACGACGGGGTGGAGGCGAGGTCCTCGCTGCTGGCCTGCGACATGGTGTCCGCTGCCTTGAAGTCCTAGTAGTGGAGTTTTAGTTTTTTTTGAGGTCGAGACTTGGGTCGACCGGGAAGCTGAGGAAGATACTGTCCACACCTGTTGCAGGATGGATCAACTGAAGAACTCTACTGACCTGAAAGGGGGAAGGGTTGGAGAAATCGATGAGTAGCCGTGTTGCTACGAAAGATGAATGGCTGTATGAAGCCATTTCGTAAATGTTTGCGGTGATTTATAAAGTAAAAGAGTTTTTTCTTTTTTTTTTGGAATGTGCGGTGGGGTTTTTTGCTGTGCCGGGGGTCTTGGATCACTGAGTCGGTATGCGACTGGGCTGGGATTGGTTTGAATGAAAGAAGCACGCTGTTGGTGAGTGCTTGTATGCTGAAGATCCGAATCGCAGAGCCGCTGTTTGCGACTGGACTCGAATCGGTGGGATGAAAGAAGCACACTGCTGGTGAGTGCTTGTGTATGCTAAAGATTTGAAGCATTGAGTCGCTTTTGCGACTGGACTCAGATCGGTCGGATGAAAGAAGCACACTGCTGGTGAGTGCTTGTGTATGCTAAAGATTTGAAGCATTGAGTCGCTTTTGTGACTGGACTCAGATCGGTCGGATGAAAGAAGCACACTGCTGGTGAGTGTTTGTATGCTGGAGATCCGAATCGCAGAGCCGCTGTTTGCGACTGGACTCGGATCGGTGGGATGAAAGAAGCACACTGTTGGTGAGTGCTTGTATGCTGAAGATCCAAATCGCAGAGCCGCTGTTTGCGACTGGACTTGGATCGGTGGGATGAAAGAAGCACACTTGTTGGTGAGTGCTTGTGTATGCTAAAGTTTTGAAGCATTGAGTCGCTTTTGCGACTGGACTCAGATCGGTCGGATGAAAGAAGCACACTGCTGGTGAGTGCTTGTATGCTGAAGATCCGAATCGCAGAGCCGCTGTTTGCGACTGGACTCGGATCGGTGGGATGAAAGAAGCACACTGTTGGTGAGTGCTTGTATGCTGAAGATCTGAATCGCAGAGCCGCTGTTTTGCGACTGGACTCGGATCGGTGGGATGAAAGAAGCACACTGTTGGTGAGTGCTTGTGTATGCTGAGGATCCGAATCATTGAGCCGGTGTTGCGACTGGACTTGGATCGGTTGGTGATGTTTGTATTGCCAAGGATCCGAATCTTTAAGCCGAGGCTGCGACTGGACTCGGATCGGTTGGTGGAGTTCGTTTTGCAGAGGATCCGAATCTTTGCGCTGATTATGCGACTAGATTCAGATTGGTTGTGGACGTAAGGGGCTCGAATGAGGAACGGAGAAAGGCAGTAAGTACGGATGTGTGCGAATAACCGAGTAAGACCTACGAAGTTGTAGGTGGTTTACGAAGGGGAACATAAAGTAACGGTTCGGTAGCAGGAAAGCACTACCTGCGACAGTGAGTGTGGGACAATTGATAAACCTACGACCAATCTCGAAGGACATGCAGTGAGTTGGTAGAGTCGGCCTCTGCAATGCATCTGATATGAGACAGTTTGTAAAACATATTAAATTAATCCGATATAAATCGGTAGTAAGGAGTATCTGATACGAATTGGTTGTAGAGTGTATGCCATCCCTTACTGTGAAACTGAACACCTATCAACCACCCATCCCCCCAGGCTAATCAAGTGCAGAGAAGGCACCAGGTGGGCTCAACCACACCTCAATCAGCCACAGAAACCTATACAAACGATATATGCTGATCTCCTAATGAATGAGATGGCAACCCCATGGGGCATGAATTTTTTGACCAGTGAAGCCTATTGCGAGTGATATTGAGAACGACCGACAGTGACTGGAGGCTTGGGTCTACGAATGAATCGTATATTTGTCAGAAGGAACTTTACGAATGTACTATGCCTGTGCCGAATAATGTCGGGACATGAGCGACAACAACTCCGGGGCAGGTTTTTTCACAAAAGGGGTGCAGGATAAGAAGCATAATAAACCGCAAGATTTTGCACATGACACGAAAGTTTGGATACTACCTGCGACCGTGAGTGGGAACCGCCGACGAAGACCACGAATGAAAAGCCGGAGTGCACCTGCGATTGAATGCACAGACTGCCGAACATGAGGTGAGCTGGGAAGAGTCAGCCCTGTGATGTGAGCTACCGCGCACTGGAACTGACACAGACCATTGTGGATGGTCTGGCTATATACCCTCCTGGCTCCTCCCATAATTTCAGGCCGGTAAACCGGCCTTCCTATATATATATATATATATATATATATATATATATATATATATATATACACATACCCACCTGCCCCAAACCTATACATACACAACCTACCAACATAAGCTATACCTACAGCCGGCCTAGGACAGCAGAGGACAGAGAACCTGTCTAGGGGGAGTAATGTACCCAGACCAGTGCCACTGCAGGAGGAAAAGAACAGGAGGTGCAGAAAATGAGAAAATTACAGGAGACAGGTAAAGGTAAGAAGGATGCAAAGCTGGCCTCCCCAAACCCAGCAAGTGTTGCAGACACCAACCTTAAAGGCAGATTTAATTCCTAAAGAGTAAAAATTGCTCAGCTCCATCGAAACCCACAGAAGGAGCTCCCAAGCTACTCTGGAGCTTTTAGCAGCCTGATACTGGGACTTCGTACTGGGAGAGGCTTAACCCAGCCGGCAGCTACCTGGAAGCAGAGGGGGGAACATAGTACTGCTTACTCTTCACTGGTGCGTGGAGGTATGAGGACAAAAAGAAGAATGGGGCAGAGCCTAACTGGCCTTTAATTTATGCTATTTCATTGGTCCTGAGGAAGGGGAGAATGGCGGAGCCTATCACTAGTATGCTGCCATGGTGGCTTCAGGAAAATATTATATTTGCATTTATGCTCAGTGTTCCTAAAACCCCAGAAAAGAAAATGTAACAATCATCCTAGCAAAACACACTTGTTTTCTATAATTTTCCACTAACAACTTTGGTCAAAGGTTGTGAAAATGTATGGGGTTGATTGCCTTAGCACTATTTTTTATCATTCTGCTTAACTATAGCAAATTGTCTTTAATTATCGCCAGCTCTTAGAAGTTTTCACCATAGAACAATTGCTATTGTTAAATGTTGTATTATAATGAAACCACTTTTGTTTTGAGCATAGTAGAGACAGTTGTTTTATATAGCTAAGTGATGTATTTCTTACCTGCACGTCTGTAATGATCCTGAAAAGTGACTGCTTGATTACACTTTAATGTTATTTACAAATAAAATCACAAGTAATTAAAGGCAAACCTAGAAGCTTTTGAGCAAGTTTGATGCATGATAACTGTCTGATTCAGCTTTAGCTAGAGTAATGCTGTGTAGGCAACAACTGAGATCAATACCAACATAATGATAGTGGCAGAATTAAGTGAGTAACCTGAGAACTGTGCCTTCAATATGCACACAGCTGCCACAAGCCTGGGCCACACAGTGCAGTCCGTTCTTCCATTCTAAATGTTCATCAAAAGACGCCCTGCAGGAAAATGGAGTTAGATGCTCTTTATTGCTGATTGTGTCTCTTGCCACATTTATCAGGGAAATTGGATTAGCAGTTGGCAGCTGCAGGTAGACAAGGTTCTGCAGTGATTAAATATGCATCTTGGCTGCATTTGTTGTGACAGACCTTTAGTAAATTCTACTGTAAGCACCATCTGTCTTTTGTATAAAGCTAGCATGGTGCTTTAAGCTACACACTAAACAACAAAACCATTTGCTGCATCATCAATAGAAACTTTTCATCTAAATTATTTTAAGCATATGTTTTAGGTAAAATGACTTAACTGCTCATGTTCAATGGATAATTAATATCCAGGTCTGTGAGTTTTCATAAGTGACAGAGACAAAAAGCAAAATGTGATATTCTTAAGCAAACTGTTTAGTATTCCATTCCACAGGGATGTGGAGGTGTCAGAATATCAGACACATGATAACTTGACACTGCCAAACTCATTCAAATGATGGCAGTTACAAGAAAATTGCATACATTTATACAATGCAGACTGACTGATGAGCTCGATATTTTCAGATTAAGCTACATTTAGACCAAGTGGATTAATTCTCTGAAATGTACCCAACACTACATTGTTTTCACTTTAAATACATTATACATAAGGTACATCAGAATTACTGGTAAATAATGTCATGCAGTTCATTCTAGCTCAAGGGAAATAAAATAATATTATAAGGCATCTATTGCATAACACTCTGAACAAACCAAACACTGCTTTTAACCTATATTTTACTAATAATACACTGCATAAATGTTCATCATCACCTCCTGTTATATGAATCCCAATATAGCTCATAATAAGGAGTTTTCAAGTCCTTAATGGTTAAGTCACCACTTGCTACCTTTAGTCAGTTCATAAAAACTCCATCATGCTGAATTATTTAAAATTCAGGATTTTCAGCATCCACACATTAAAAGTTTTTTTTCACTAAGTGCCAATGCCAAATGTTGCAAACAGCACTTTAACAGAATGATTTTACTTTGATCCCTGTAGCAATTCCTGAATAATTTATCACAGGTTATTGCCTTAATTCTGGAGAGGGATAGAGCAATAAAGGCAGATGAAAACACTCCAGTTGAAACACCTTGGGGCCTGCTCATTCTTCTGACATGGCTCTTTTGTTGGAACTATTTAGAAGTTATTAAGATGTGTCTCCAGAATTAAGAGTGTGCTATAAGAATGAAGACAGCCATCTTAATTTTAAAGACAAAGCACAATGACCCTTCACCTTTTTCCATCTGCTGTTATTATATCCTAGAAATATGAGAATAATATCTCTGTGAAACTGACCAAAAGAAACAGTGACATTCATAATCTCAGATAAGTGTACTTTTAAAACGCAATAGAATATTACTTTTTCAGCACAATAAAAAAGAAGCTATTTTTCTAAACTTTGTGATCTCTTAGTACTATGGCTAATTAAAAAAGATTGAACTATGCAATTAAATACATTGCAGAAATAATTTTATTTTTTTAAAGTGTGATATAAACTAATAATGCTGAACTGTTATTAAAATTTTAAAAATATAATTATACAGAAATTAAAACTGGATCTGCATTCTGGTCATTATTGGCTAACCATACACCCATCTGGTTGATAGTAGCACAAAAATCAATTAAGTTCTCTCTTTCCCTTGGACAGCGTATGTTCATCAGGCTGGCAAGACCACTTCATGGAATTCCATTTGCCCTAAACAAAAACACCAACTATACCATGCTGTTTGGCTGCATGTACCCTTATTACTCAGTGACAGTAGCAAGTCATGATCTAAGGAGAAGCAGGCCACTAGCCTTAGTTTAATTGCATGACACAGCAGGATAGGAAAAGCAAGGGCTAAATGAGCTAATGTGCACTTCCATAATGCCAGCAGTGCAGTTAACCTTAAAAATACCATTTGTTATTACCTGCTGGGAGGTCACTTTCTGTTGAATCACTGTAGCTGTAAACAACTGTGACCCTAGAATTGGGTCATTGCTTTCATGTATAATGCATATATTTAGCGTTATAGGGCATTTTGTTTGATTTATATGAACTAGTTATGAATGTTAAGGGGCCTTTAGATACAGATCAGCGAAATAATTGATTTTGACATGATCTTTTTGACATGCCATGTTTCTCTTTGAAATTGTCTGTTTATCCAATGTCTAAACATTGCTTTGAAAAACAAATTGGTAGTGTCAAAACAAATGATAAAAAGACAATTAGTAAGGAAACAAAAAAGGAGCAGCAAAGTGCAGCAAACTAAAAATAGGCCACTTTGAGGTAAATTATTTGTTAACTTTTATTTTAATTGAAAGCAAGCTTTCAGCTGGCCAGCTCTCAGCTGGGAGCAATTATTGGTGACATTTTTAGAAAAAGTCTTTATAAATTGCCAAAATTGTACAACTAAATTGATTAAGCCTAGTTATTTTAACTTTTCTTATTTGTATTTAGTATTATAAACTGAGTAAAGAAACAACCCATAACAGCTCAATAAAATGGCAAAACAGTCATAATCGATTTCCTGGGACATATGCAAAAATATTGATTTTGATCTTTGGTAGATATGTTCTTCATACAAGGAGTGGGATGGTCACTCAGCGGGCCATTGATCCTCTGAAATTCCTCAATCGTGTCCTTCAATGGTTTTATTCACAGTAATGAGCTTTACACACGGTCGGATTTTCCAACGAAAAATGTGTGATAGGACCTTGTTGTCGGAAATTACGACCGTGTGTTGGCTCCATCACACATTTTCCATCGGAATTTCCGACACACAAAGATTGAGAGCTTGCTATAAAATTTTCCGACAACAAAATCTGTTGACGAAAATTCCAATGGTGTGTACACAAATCCGACGTACAAAGTGCCACGCATGCTCAGAATAAATTAAGAGACGAAAGCTATTGGCTACTGCCCTGTTTATAGTCCCGACGTACGTGTTTTACGTCACTGCGTTTAGAACGATCGGATTTTTCGACAACTTCTATGGAAAAAATCTATGGATTTTGTTGTCGGAATGTCCGATCAATGTCCGACCGTGTGTACAGGGCATAAGAATGAGCATCCAGGTGGGAATATGCACACATTAGTTTAGGCCCTCAAATGCACATTTGCTAGTCTTACACCTATAAAATATAGATGAAGCTAACAAACTTTAAAGTCCCATTAACACTGATGCATTGCTATAGTGTGGAGTAGAAAGTCAGAAAGGTCCCTTTGCTACTTGTTCTACTTGAACTACCTAATGTTCCTGATAAACTATTTCCTTGGCCAGCTCCCTGATTACTAAGCAGAGGTGATAATGTTAAGTCACTGACCAATAAGCAGGCTAAAGATGTAGACGTTACATAAGATTCTGAATTACTAAACTAGGAGGATACATTTCCTAATCAAAAACTGCTTGTGTCACCTGCCAACTGTGCAGTGTGGAAAATGTGTGCAAATTACAAGATTGGCTGTATGGGATTACAAATACTTTGCCAAACATGACACTGCACATACATGTATTTTGACCATGTTTTCAGATTTTTGTCCAGAAGTGTGCTTTAATATTCATTTTATTTTTCATAATTTAATAATTTTTAATTTGTGTTTAAACGCATATTTTGTTTGATACTTTATTCTGGAAAATCTAGAAGATAAACAAAGCATCACTTAATTGGTCCCTAATGTGTCAACTATATACACAACCTCCAAGTCCTAGAATAATGTGGCTGGGGACGCCTGTCCTTGCAAGTAGACATATGCTGGACTTTGGTGCAAAAATAGCATTTAATTGCCACAGTAGAGCTAACCAAATCATACCATTTACTGACAGTGGGCTTTTGGTATTTTGCATAAAAACAAGCTATGTTTGAAAACATTGTCAGACATTATTAAAAAAACAATGTTAACAGTGCTTATGGTTTAATACACTTTAGTTGAGTAAGCATTTTTGGATTTATTTAGCCAAGTGTGTATACATTATTTAAAGACATCTCCTACTGCAACTGTTATCTGTTCAATATGGAGTAGTATAAGAATCTGTCTATCCTCTTTTATATCTGCGCATTCTTAAACAATACCTCCTACAATATGGAGGTGCAACTTGGGCGTCAAGTGTCTTCATTGTACAGAGTTTGCATTGAGTTTGTATGGCCATATACAGTACATTCATATTACAAATTACATTGATAAATCTCATATTGTGAATTGTGTCTCATAATAAATTCTGTTAAGAAACCAACATTACATATCCTTCACAGTGAGATTTCATAAGAAATCTACTGTCGATCCTAAAGTCTAGTATTTACTACTGAGTGTGAGGATCTGTAGTTTATAGTTCCACTAACTGTCATATATAAAATGCCCAATTCTGTCTTTATTTCCCTGTGTATCAAATTCTCTGACAGTAGATATTCCATTAAACTGAATGTGGCAACTGAGAGAAAACTATCAGACTGGTGTGTATATGGAAAAAAATTTGGCAAAGCAACAGTCATAGAAGCACTGCAGGACTAATTCATGAAGAGTCGACCCGGGCCCAGGAAAAACAGAGCTATTACTCAAGCAACAAGTGAGAACAATAGCTTTTCTTCCCATTTCAAAACAAAAAAATGAGTCTGTAAGCAATAGCTCCTCTTTTTTTAAGTACAGTTTTCACAAATTACCTGCTGTAAGTAAACATGCTCTCCATTTATAAATGGTCTGTTTAAATGCTAATGAATTCACATGAATGCACAAAGCTTAGGGAGGACTGTAAACACATGAGAACTATTTAATTTAGAAAAAGGTACACCTATAATATACAATGGATGTAATACACATTTCATTTGTTCAGTATCTGTTCAACCATAAGTATTATGTGCTGTTTTCTTTAGGTAACCTGTCCACATAAACCTTTTATTTTTTAAAGCTCTAGTCCAAGATTATTTCATTAAAAATAAGACAGCTTTACAAGCAGCTGAATCAGCATTGCCTTCTCATGTGAAATTATAGTGTCATATAACCATAATCTAATCTTAACTGTTGACAGTGTAATATTTCTTGTAAACCTAATTACAGAGTAGTCTAAATATATATATTTTTAAGTGTCACAGTACAGATTTTCATGTAAAAAAAACACAAAAAAAGCCACATAAAAAAACTTTGTTTTCTCTAAAATTTTGAGAGTTTAAATATTTTTTTTATCCAAAAAAATGCGATATGTAAATATATTTGTAAATGAATGAGCATTTAAAAAATTATAAAACAAAATACATAGGTTACATAATTTAGTGTTTCTTTTCGTACAATGTGACTAGTTACCGTTAAGCATTTATTGATGGTTAAATATTTAAAATCGGTTATTGGCTTTACATTAAGGCTCAAACATTAGAGTCTAAAATATCTGAAATGTCCAGTTTGTGGGATATACATACATTAGGGACACAGACAATTGCTTCTGAATATCTTTTGAAAGAGAAAATGTTATTAGGCTCAGAGTTCAGAGGTGAGGTGTCATTTATGCTGAAAGCCGTGTTAGATTTCAAAGTGAGAGTCTGCAGCAGTGTTTAGTAGCAAGCGTGCTTATTCTAATTGGGTTTCTGCAGCAAATCAGGTTCCTTGGGAAAGAGCCAAAGGCTTTTCATAATTGTATTGACAAGAAAATGAATATGATAAATGGTGTTCATTCAGTGGAGACAAGATTTATAGTTTTCCTCTGGGCAAGGCATAAAAAGTGAATATTTACAATAATAGTAAAATCTGTTTAAAACATTATCATTTTAAGTTGCAGAAACCTTTATTAAAACCCTTCAAAATAGTTTTATGCAGTTTGAAGGGGGTAAACTACAAGTTTTTTCTATATATTGCATAATGAATAATATATAAGTAAATGATAAAGCTAAAATATGAGAAACATTTGTTCTTCCTGAAATATCATCATGTCATTCTGTCAACCAGGATTACAAGTGCATAAAAGGAGTATATATTTTATCTTTGAAATATTTTTTAATTGATCCAACAATTTATTGTATAATTTGTAACATTTCACGTTTATCTATGGTGGCTGTCAATTAGTTTGGAAATACATTTTATAATTATAAGGGTATAATTATTATATAATAAAAAAATGTAAATAATATTCCATTCTATTTGGTATAGTATGTAATTGCCTGCAATTCTACTGTACGGATGAAACAGAAAAATCTTGGAGAGGAAAAAAAATATAGGGGTCTATTTATAAATGTTTATACAATATTCACACAACTTTCACTCACATTTGACAAATTTTTATAATTTGCTGTAATTTGATGGGCAGCACAGTGGTTAAGGCACTTCTGCCTAGCAGCACTAAGGTTGTCAGTTTGAATCCCAACCATTGCACTACCTGCCTAGAGTCTGCATGTTCTCTCTGTGCCTCCGTAGGTTTTTTCTGGGTACTCCGGTTTTCTCCCTCACTCCAAAGACATGCTGGTAAGTTAATTGGCACCAGTCTAAATTGGCCCTAGTATATGAATGTGAGTTAGGAACCATAGATTGTAAGCTTCTTGAGGGCAGGGATTGGTGTGAATGTGCAATATATACAGTATGTGAAGCACTGTGTAAATTTACAGCACTATAAATTTACAAATTTATAAAATTTATAAAATAAATAAATTCAATTGGAAAATGTGTACATCATTCATGGATGAAAATTATGTGATTCTTTTGTGAAAACATTTATCATTAGACCCACAATATGCTTTTCAGACACAATAAATATTTTACTATGCACTAAACAAAAATATTTTCAAAATGATACCTTTTAGTGGCCAACTACAAAAATGTTTTATTAGGTATAGTAACCCCCTTCTGCAGAGTGCACACATACTGTATATGCAGCCTCAAGGAAGATGGTCTTTAGCCACGAGGTTGCATGTATGCATACCTGTGTTTGTGCTGAAAGCACCCTGCACAGTGCACTCAAAGCACAGAGACTTGGCTTTCATGAGAGCCCTGGGTCTCATACTGTACTAATAAGTGGGAACCAGGATACCCAGTTTCTGATCACCTGATCATTGTGATAGTCTCTAATTTGCTATCATAGTGATCAGTCACTGTACAGCCTGCCTCTGTGTGTGTTTTCTCCTCTTGAATGGACAAAAAGATACATTGTATAGTTTCTCCTTGCAAGAGGAGAAAAGTGTAAACAAAGTTTGTGTAAGAATAACAAAAAATAGAGATAAAATAGATAGATCAGTGTTTTCTTAGTATATGTTTTAAAATGTTTGCAAATAAATGCTCTTTCTATGGGAATTTAGGCCAAAACATATTCTGTTACTTTTTTTTGATTAAAGCATAACTAAATCTTCATTTTTTTTAAATAGCAAACATGTCATACTTACTTCCTCTGTGCAGTTGATTTTGCACAGAGTGGCCCTGATCCCCCTCTTCTGGGGTCCCTCAGTGGCACTCCTGGCTCCTCCTTTTCTCGAGTGCCCTGTTGGAGAAGCACTCTCCTTTGGGGCACTCGTGCGGGTGTGTTCCCATGTCCTGGTACTACGTCTATTGACACAGACATAAGCAAAAGATTGCCGCTCCAATCTCTCAAATCCGTATCAAGACACCCGCCCTAATGGAACTCACAGGTGCTGGCTCTGCACAAGCTTGAGGAAAGAGAAAAATATCCTGGACGGCCGCACACCATAGAAGACATCTTTATTGATATGAAGAAATAAAATCCAAATGCAGTCACCTCATGTACAGGGAGGAACAGGAAAGATAGCTAACATGTTTCACGCCCCATCATGGCGCTTATTCATAGCTGAATGATTAAAGTTTGATCATGGGTATATATAGGGACTTCAGGTTTTGATAGCCAATCCAGAGATGGTCTCAAATAGAGACCTGCCCACATAATCAAACTCTAGACCGACACCCAAGAGATAGGAGACACCTGGGATGTGAAGTTGAATTTTAAATCAAAATTTGAAGACAAGATAACATGACAATGTAATAATGCCTATAAAGGTCCACCAAACTAAAAAAGTTTACTAAGTGAACCAATGCGCATATATATATGTATATACATGCACTAGACACATGATTATTTTTACTATTCGCATTATTCAACTTCTCCCATTGTGTACATCCATAACCTTGGGATGAAGACCATGATAAATACTAAAACAATATTAAACAATAGCAAAGTACAAAGTAACAACACTAATTTTCAAATCATAAATGCTAAATAATCTCAAAGGAAAACTTGTGTATAAATGATGATAAACAAAATTTGTAAAAATGTAAAACATGCTGAAACCATACAAAATCGCAAAATCGCAAAATAACATATACAAGAAATTGATGTGAAAATACCAATAATCCTATTCCCAGCACTATCAATTATGTCTTGGTAACTGCATATATATACACATACACATCATCCTGAAATATATAAACCTAATTACATTTGAAAATTGTGTAAATAAAACCTTGATTTTCGTTTAAAAATGATTATGTATAAATCATTATTCCCACATAAATCCATGCACTCAAGAAGAACGCAAGCCCCATTCAACGACGTCTGGAATCCATTCATATTGGAAACATAAACAAAAAATATATCTCAAATTTGCAACAAACGGCCAAGAAAAAAAGAGAAGAAAAAGACAGAAAATCGTCATCCAATGGGGAAGCATTTAAATGGTGCATGGAAAAGGTGGGAAAATAGAGAGGGACCCTAAAGGAGTTACGTTAACATTTTTTTAATAGACTAGCTATGTGTGCTAAATAACGACACAGACAGCAGGACCCTTCCCCGCCCACCGGCTCCCGTGTAATTGGATTTGATTGACAGCAGCTGGAGCCAATGGCTGTGCTGCTATCAATCTATCCAATCAGGACCCGAGACACCAGCTGTAGCTGGTGTGCTCGTTCTCGGTGCTGGAAAGACTGGGCTCAGGTGAGTAAAAGGGGGGGGGAGTCTGGGGGAGTGCTGCACTATAGAAGGTTTTTCACCTTAATGCATAGAATGAAGTGATACTTCAGTAGTTTTTCCAACTTTCCATCTATTAAATCTTCTGCCCTTGTTGTTTTAACTTTGGATAGTAAAACATTTTTTTTCTACCAGTAAATATCTTATACAGTCAACTTCCTGTTTCTTGTCTGGTAAAAAGCCTAGGCTTATGACAGCATGCACAGCTCTCTCTCACTTTCCTGAGAGTTTGCCAGGAAGGGAGGGGGGGTGAGTCATAAGAGGGCCAATGAGAACTACAGGGCTGCAGAGCTGGAGGTGTGCCTCTGTGTGTCTGTGTGAATCCAGGAAGTGAACAGGCAGCAGCTTCAGCTGCCCACAGTTAAAATGGCTGCAGCCAGACTCAGTGGAGGGAGATTTCTGTTGCATATTTAGTACAGAATCACAGTATATATAAAATAATATGCAAAGTGGTTGGAGGGAAGCTTCAGAATGTCAAAGATATGTTTATTACAAATTATGTGAGCAGACTGCAGTTCCTCTTTAAGGTGAAAAACCACAAGGGTTTACAACTCCTTTAAAATAACCCAAATCAGTGTATATTATTTAGTCTGTGTAAAAGTTATAGCATCTACAAACTACATACACTTTTGAAAATTGATTAATCCCAATGTACCGACTACTATCTAATTTTTTGAGGGCCTAAAATACCAGGAATGGTATTTAGTAAGAGGAATGGTGAGTTTTTTTGAAGTTGTTAAATAAAACAAAAGTTGTTTCTCACACACAGCATGGGCATACACCCCAAAACACATTCTGCTATGCTTCTTGAGTATGGGGATACCACATGCATGAGACCTTTTCACAGCCTAGCCAAACAGAGGGGCCCAAAATCCAATGAGCACCTACAGGCTTTCTAGGGGAATAATTTCCTGATTACTTTTTCACATTTTTTGAGGCCCTGGAGCACCAGGATAGTTGAAACACCCACAAAATGACCACATTTTGGAGAGTAGGTAAGGTATTTTTTAGGAGACATAGTGAATCTTTTGAAGACTTAATTTTTTTGGAACATAATTTTTTGAAAATGCGGAAAGAAAATGAAAATAAATTTAATTGAATAAGATATTTTTCACACACATCATGGGCATACTTATGCCCCGTACACACGGTCGTATTTTCCGATGGAAAATGTCCGATTGGAGTGTGTTGTCGGAAATTCCGACCGTGTGTGGGCTCCATCGGACATTTTCCATCGGATTTTCCGACACACAAAGTTTGAGAGCAGGCTATAAAATTTTCCGACAACAAAATCCGATCGCGTCAATTCCGACCATGTGTGGCCTGTTCCGACGCACAAAGTGCCACGCATGCTCAGAAGAAATTCCAAGACGAAACAGCTCGGTCTGGTAAACTTAGCGTTCGCAATGGATGCAGCACTTTCGTCACGGTGCAGTGTAAAAAATGGTTTAATACAGCGCACTCTCTTCTTCTTTATAATGTGAGAAGAATTAAGTAGTTTTGCTGCTCATATTCACAGACTTCTCACAAACGTATTTCTTTATTATTTATCGGGATTCCCTTAATATATTTTGATTTGTCACATCTGACAAAAATATTTTTGTGTTGTTTTTTTTTTTTAAAGGCAGATTTTTATTTTATTTTAGGTTTGTATTTTTTCAAAGGCTGATCTTTGTTTTATTTTATTTTTAGTTTTACTTAATTTTGTGTGTGTTTTGTGTGTCAAGTTACCACAACACCATTATTATCTTGTATTATTTAATCTCAAGGAGATTGTTTGGTGTTGGTGTCCCTTGTTAATTTCACATTGTATTTTTGAAATGTACCTGAATCCTCACAAACAAACTGTCCTTTTAGAAGGAAAACACACATAGGCAAGTATAATTGAAACCAAAAATCCTTTATTAAGGGATCAGAACCAAACAAAGAGGGAGGCAACGATGGAGAAACAGCAGAAATTAGCGAAGCCTTGGACCCCCAGGGCAGACATCAATTCTTGAACATCAAAATTGGTGGTCTGAGGAGTCCATATGTAAGGGAGTGCAGTCTGGTCCAGAAGTCCCAGAGATCCAGAAAGCAGCAGATGACATCTGTGTCCCCAGGCTGTGGTACCACAAGAGGCTGCATCTTTTGGCCGACCAGACAGAACCCAAGGCCATCACTTTCTGGTCTTCCTTCCACGCTTCCTTCCTGGCTGTGGCTCTGCTGTTGGAGATGTGGCAGGAGGAGGAGTAGGACCTGGAGGAGGAGGAGGACTAGTAGGACCTGGAGGAGAAGGAGGAGGAGGAGGAGGACCTGGAGGAGGAGGACCATGTGTGAGGTCACAAAGGTGGGTATCAGATGTTATTTGGGCCCTCAACCCCTTATTGAGAGCCTCCAAAATTAATGACTCACACATGAGTTGTTGACCCTCCTCCATCCACTGCATTTTACAGGCAATTATGCCAGCAAAGTCCTCCTCTACAGTGTGGGGGGCTCCCAGGGCCTCTGTAGCCTTCCAAAAGAGGCCTATGGCAGCCTCCTCTAGGGTACTCCGCTTCCTGCCACTTTCTCTTTGCAGGTGTAGGGGAGGGACCTGCATATCAGCCAGCCTGCTCGGCCTGGCCACCTCCTGACTGAGACTTCCCTGTGTATGAAAAAGGGACATGGTTTTAGTTTTTGCATCATCAATCACAATCATAAATTCGTACTCCAAACTAACATCTAGTTAACGTCATTGATTGGACAACCAGAAATATTTAGAAGAATGCTATACCTGGCTCAAGCTGGGCTCCTCCACATGTTGTTGCCTGGAAGGCCCAGGTTGGGTGTCAGAAGCCTCAGCTGGGGGGGAAGGAAGCGTGAAAGGAAGACTGGAGAGTGCTGGCCTGGGTTCAGTCTGGCCTGCCAGAAAATGCAGTCTGTCATAGTACCACATCCTGGGGACATAGATGTCATCTGCTGCTCCGGATCTCTGCGAATCCTGGACTTTCTGGTGCTCCCTTACATATGTGCTCCTCAGGCCACCAATTAGGATCTTCAAATATGTGATGTCTGCCGTGGGGATCACCTGCTTCACAATTTCCACCAATTGATCCAGCGCTGCCTTCCTCTTTGTTTGGTTCTTATAATGTTGGTGGGTTATCTCCCACAGACAAGGCAGCTCCCTGAACATGTCAATGAATATTGCCATGAAGTCTGTATCATTCAAGATATCCATTTTAACTGCAAGACACAACACAAGACAAACCCTAATGTCAGCCAAAACTCTCCTAATCTTGTTACAATATAGGCCTCAATCTAGAAGCAGTATAGGCCCAAGTTTGTCTCTTACCTTCGTTATTACGATCGGCGCCTCCAATGCTCCTTCCTCCACTCACAGATCGTATGTAATACGCACGCGTGTTACGCTTTATACACACCGCGCATGCGTGTAACTCCGCCCGCCCCTGACGTTCCTTCTAGTCTATTCCCCGCCCCTTTTCGTTCTGCGCAGTGGGGGAAGAGCACATGGCGGATAGACAGCAGGTGCATGCTAATTACAGGAACAAGGAGGAGGAGGAGGAAAGCCCGGAACCAGAAACGTCCCGATCCAGAAGGAGATTTAACGCCTCAAATATGTCCTTTGGGGAGATGTTGGAGATGGTGGACATCCTGAAGAAGGCCGACTATGATGGGAAGTATGGACCTTATCCCAACCCCAATATCAGAAAGGCCAAGATCATGGCGAAAGTGGTCAAAAGTCTGCACCGGAATTTCAGGGTACGACGATCCAAAGATCAGCTCAGGAAGCGGTGGTCGGACCTCAAATTACGAGAGCATGAGCAGTACAGAAAGATCTGGAGAGTGCTGCAAAAAAGTAAGTAGTTGTGCTGTGTTCCTATTCTTTATGTTTATTACGTTTGTGCTGCTCCATGTGCTTTTCTTAAAAGTGTACATTTAAAAATGGCAACTTTCATGTTCATGGGCACATTATTCGTTCGTAGCAAACATTTTTCTTTTGGCCTATAAAACACCATTGTTTTGGCCATATGCATTTGGCCACATTTTTTACGCCCTACTTGTATGAAACTAATTTGGTTGTGTAGATGGGGTTGTTACTAGAATGAAATGCAAACCAGATTCTGTGTAAGGAGAGGACACTCAGCAGCTGTTTTCACATCTGGACACTGGAGCACTAGTGTGGGACACAAGAACACCATTTTTATTAGGGGGGCCACACAGGTGCTCCAGTGTATACTATAGGGGGGTCTCCATCTGTGAAGCTTGTACCAAACAGGTAAAGTATTGCAGCTTGACAAAGGATACTGAAAATGCTACATTTTGGAACTCTGCTAAAATTGACAATTGTACCCCACTTCCAAGCAATGTTTCATATTTATAGTTCTGCCATCAAATATCTGTGTGCTAAGTATAGCATTTTTGTTTTACATAGGGGAGAAAAGACTCGGAGGACACCCCTCATCCGAGGAGACCAGAGGCCCCCTACCTCTGGAAGAAGGGGAAATACCCCCAACCCAAGAAGAGCCGGAGGAGGAAGACGTGGTGGAACTAGTCACCACAACAGGTGAGTGTCTGCGACCACAGGCTCAGGTAAGAGATGGATGACGGAATATTTTTTATACCTGCTTTTGTTTGTTTTCTCTCTTTTTAGGTGATCGTGATGTTGTGGATCCAGATCCTTTCACATCAGAAAGTGCCCAGATCCTGATCGGGGAGATCATGGGGTGTAATTTAGAATTGGAAAACCTCAAGAAAAACATCAATGATGTTATTCAAAAAAATAAGAACATCATTGATGTTTTGGGGAGAGTGTAAAACCCCTCCAAATCACTTTCTTCTTTCTGTGCTACAATGTTCGAAATATTTTAGCGATTTTTCGAAAAGCTAAATTTGGAGGATGCACACAGTGTGTCAACATGTGCTATCTGCCATCATGGGAGTTCAATGGACGCGTTTTGGGGGTGCAACCCCTTCCTCAATAATAAAGTAGCTGAGAGGAAGGGGTTTCTCCCCCAAAACACGTCCCTTGATCCCCCGTGATGGCAGCTAGCACATGTTGACATTCGTAAATTGGTGTGCATCTTCCAAATTTGGCTTTTCCTGGGGTGACTTCACCCCATCTGAACGCAATATCAAACACAGTTCCTAAATACTCATATCTGATATTGCCTTCAAGTTCTACCTAATGTGAACTTTGTAAGTTCAAGTTTAGTGTCTTTCTTGTTGGTTTTACACATGCCTGTTTTAGCTTAAATGGACATTTCTATTTTTGATAATGTGACCCCCAAAATTGTTATACAACAAACATGTTGGTTTGTTTTAAAAACGTTTTACAAATGCACATGTGATTGTGCAGGTATTAAAAAGATTGTTTTAATCAAGAATGTGTGGATTATTGTCTCAACGCTACAACACTTTTGTGGTGATGTAATTGGTGCTTTCGGTGACAATGGGTGTTATTTCATAAGGGTAAATACTCTTTGCACTACAAGTGCAGTTTCAGTGCAGTTTCAAGTGCACTTGTAGTGCAAAGTGTCTTTGCCTTTAGTAAATAACACCCAACAGTGCTTTGTAAGGTTACATAATCACACCATTTTCAGCACTCCCCACATTTCTGTCAGGGTCAGCTAAAACAACCACAAGCAGGACATGTCACCAAAGATTAGTTTTTTTTGTTTTTATTTCATAAAGGCTTCACAAATTGTCTGGCATATTGATGGCCCCCCTACCCACAAAGAACTCAAGGTATCTTAACCGGACATCACGGGCACTCAGGGAAGGCAAGCCAGAACGGCCACTTTCAAGCGCTGTCAGGGTTGTTTCATGTATAATTCCGGCCTCAGGCCCAACTGAGCCAGCATAGTTGGCAGAATGTTGCCGTAAAAAGTTATGTAGAACACAGCACGCCAGGATTATATGATTAAGTTTATACTCTGCCATATGGATGGGTGTAAGAAATAGGCGGAACCGGCTGGCCATGATTCCAAACGTGTTCTCCACCACTCCTCTGGCTCTGGCCAGCCGGTAATTAAAAACCCTCTGGTCCAGGGTGAGGGTCCTCATCGGGAATGGCCGCATAAGATGGTCCCCCAGCGCAAAGGCTTCATCCGCAACAAAGACAAATGGGAGTCCTTCCACATTGTCTTCTGGAGGTGGCAAGTCCAAGCTGCCATTCTGGAGACGCCTGTAAAACTCTGTCTGGGCGATGACTCCACCATCGGACATCCGGCCATTCTTCCCCATGTCCACATACAAGAAGTCGTAATTAGCCGACACCACCGCCAACGTCACAATACTATTGAACCCCTTGTAATTATAATAGTACGACCCCCAGTTGGGTGGTGGGACGATGTGGACTTGTTACCCATCAATTGCACCTCCACAGTTAGGAAAGTCCCACTGCTGGACAAAGTGGGAGGCCACAGTCTGCCATTCCTATGGCGTGGAAGGAAACTGTTGAGGAAAACAAAAAAAAATGTGTATTTTTGCACATAAACATGGAAAGCAGATTAGACACAAACATTCTTGGCCAACATCCAGATAAAACATGTATTAAGGGGAATTTTACAACACCAAAGTATAAGATACACCTATCATATTCCCCCCCCCCTCTCATGGCCCATTTCTTGGGTGGGTGTTTATTAGGAGCATAATATGATACTATGGTTACCCCTACATCTGAAATGTGTCCAGTAAGTATGAGATAATGACTCTCTGGCTCTTTAATTTCAGAACTTCAGCTATAAGAACCCCTCGTTGTTTAGTAGCTGCTGAGGCTGTAAATACTTGTGGATTAAAGGTAAACAATTTGGGGGTGGCTTGAGCTGTAAAATGTGTCTCTTGCAGACAAAGAATATGAATTTTGACTGCAGCAAAATGTTAGGAACTGAATAACAGATGATTTAACAATATATAATGGGACTGTAACTACCTCAGGAAAATAAGTCGGAAAAAAGAAAGAATAGAAGAAAAGAAGGAGAACTAATGCCGCGTACACACGAGCGGACTTTACGGCGGACTTTGCCCGGCGGATTTTTCGACGTACTTTACGACGGAGTTTCTGAATGAACGGACTTGCCTACACACAATCCACCAAAGTCCGTCGAATTCGTACGTGATGACGTACGACCGGACTAAAACAAGGAAGTTCATAGCCAGTAGCCAATAGCTGCCCTAGCGTGGCTTTTTAGTCCGTCGAACTAGCATACAGACGGCGGACTTTTCGACCGGACTCGATTTCAACGGATAAATTTTAAACAAGTTTCAAATCTAAGTCCGTCCAACTTTTGAGAAAACAAAGTCCGCTGGAGCCCACACACATCGAATTGTCCGACGAAATCCAGTCCGCCGGGCAAAGTCCGCCGTAAAGTCCGCTTGTGTGTACGCGGCATAACTCTTGTTTAGCAATTGTGTTTCAGATTTGCAATATGGTATAGAGAGCAAAGGACAAAACACAAGGACTTACTGGAGCAGCGACAAGTGGTCCACTAAAGACCAAAGGGCTACATCATCCAATATCCACATAATATTAATGGGGATCTGAGGGTAATAATATAAATTGGGGGCGCTACAATTATCAAAAAAAATCTTAAGAATTAATAAATTGCTAAAAAAATTCAAAAAACAAACACGAACACCAATTGCCTAGAACGCATTAGATTGCTGTGCTATATGCAAAAAATGTGTATACAATTGGCATTCACAATAGAAAGTAAAAAACTTTAGTGCAAAGGTAATATATTGACAATAGTGATGATTATTGTCCCAATCCAGTGAAGACTAATAAAAAACTCTATGTGCCGCGGAGGAGATGCTGGACAAGAACGCCGGAAGAAGAAGCAGAAGAGCCAGAAGAACCAGAAGAAGAAGATGAAGGAAGATAGAAGAAAGAAGAAAGAAGAAGCATTTAAATAAAGGAATTGTCAAAAACTGTCTCTTGTCATTTTTAACATTTTTGACAGTTTTTTAGTGAAATGGTAGGGGTAAGTACCCCCTTACCATTTCACACAGGGGGGGGGCCGGGATCTGGGGGTCCCCTTGTTAAAGGGGGCTTCCAGATTCCGATAAGCCCCCCGCCCGCAGACCCCCACAACCACCGGCCAGGGTTGTGGGGATGAGGCCCTTGTCTTCATCAACATGGGGACAAGGTGTTTTGGGGGGCTACCCCAAAGCACCCTCCCAATGTTGAGGGCATGTGGCCTGGTACGGTTCAGGAGGGGGGGGCGCACTCGCGTCCCCCCTCTTTTCCTGCGGCCTGCCAGGTTGCGTGCTCGGATAAGGGTCTGGTATGGATTTTTAGGGGGACCCCACGCTGTTTTTTTTTTTTTTTGGCGCGGGGTTCCCCTTAAAATCCATACCAGACCTGAAGGGTCTGGTATGGAATTTAGGGGGAACCCCACGTCAATTTTTTTTTTAAATTTTGGCTGGGGTTCCCCTTAATATCCATACCAGACCTGAAGGGCCTTGTATGGAATTTAGGGGGACCCCCACATCATTTTTTTTTTTTTTATTTTGGTTCGGGGTTGCCCTGTGGGGAATTCCCATGCCGTTTTTATCAATGAACTTCTATGTGTATTGTCGGCAATGCAATAGCCGCGGGTAGTTTTAAATGAGTTTTTTCCTTCCAAATGTCATTTTGCTGTCAGACTGTTCTAAACACAGGAAACATACGCCCCTTTACAGGCATACTATAGACACCCCCCAGCTACGAAATTTAAAGGGATATTACACTTTTATTGTTTGACTTTAAGCATTAATAAAATCACTGTTCCTGAAAAAACGTCCGTTTTTAAAACTTTTTTTTACATTGATACATGTCCCCTGGGGCAGGACCCGGGTCCCCAAACACTTTTTATGACAATAACTTGCATATAAGCCTTTAAAATTAGCACTTTTGATTTCTCCCATAGACTTTTAAAGGGTGTTCCGCGGCATTCGAATTTGCCGCGAACACCCCAAATTGTTCGCTGTTCGGCGAACTTGCGAACAGCCAATGTTCGAGTAGAACATGAGTTCGACTCGAACTCGAAGCTCATCCCTACTTCTACAGGTAGCTTTAGGTGAAGACTGTGCAGAGCTCGCAAAAAAATAACTTGTAGGTTTAGCTGAACACTGTGAGGTGGACGTACCACACTAACTTGTAGTTTTAGCTGAACACTGTGAGCAGGACGCACAGCACTAACTTGTAGTTTTAGCTGAACACTGTGAGCAGGACGCACCGCACTAACTTGTAGGTTTAGCTGAACACTGTGAGGTGGACGCACCACACTAACTTGTAGTTTTAGCTGAACACTGTGAGCAGGACGCACCCCATTAACTTGTAGGTTTAGCTGAACACTGTGAGCAGGACGCACCCCACTAACTTGTAGTTTTAGCTGAACACTGTGAGCAGGACGCACTGCACTAACTGTAAATAGTCTAGCTGCCTGACTGTGGTACTAATAGGATCAAAAGAACACCAGCAATTTTCTTCAGGTAGCTGTAAATACTGTAACAAGACAAGCCTGCCTGTCAGTAAGAAGATAACAGGAACGGATCTAGCTGAACACTGTGAGCAGAACGCACTGCACTAACTTGTAGCTTTAGATGAACACTGTGCAGAGGTCTCACTACACTAACTTGTAGGTTTAGCTGAACACTGTGAGCAGAACGCACAGCACTAACTTGTAGTTTTAGCTGAACACTGTGAGCAGGACGCACCGCACTAACTTGTAGGTTTAGCTGAACACTGTGAGGTGGACGCACCGCACTAACTTGTAGTTTTAGCTGAACACTGTGAGCAGGACGCACCGTACTAACTTTTAGGTTTAGCTGAACACTGTGAGGTGGACGCACCACACGAACTTGTAGGTTTAGCTGAACACTGTGAGCAGGACACACCCCACTAACTTGTAGGTTTAGCTGAACACTGTGAGCAGGATGCACCCCACTAAGTTGTAGGTTTAGCTGAACACTGTGAGCAGGACGCACCCCACTAACTTGTAGTTTTAGCTGAACACTGTGAGCAGGACGCACTGCACTAACTGTAAATAGTTTATCTGCCTGACTGTGGTACTAATAGGATCAAAAGAACACCAGCAATTTTCTTCAGGTAGCTGTAAATACTGTAACAAGACAAGCCTGCCTGTCATTAAGAAGATAACAGGAACGGATCTAGCTGAACACTGTGAGCAGGACGCACTGCACTAACTTGTAGCTTTAGATGAACACTGTGCAGAGGTCTCACTACACTAACTTGTAGGTTTAGCTGAACACTGTGAGCAGGACGCACAGCACTAACTTGTAGTTTTAGCTGAACACTGAGCAGGACGCACTGCACTAACTTGTAGCTTTAGATGAACACTGTGCAGAGGTCTCACTACACCAACTTGTAGGTTTAGCTGAACACTGTGAGCAGGACGCACTGCACTAAATTGTAGTTTTAGCTGAACACTGTGAGCAGGACGCACAGCACTAACTTGTAGTTTTAGCTGAACACTGTGAGCAGGACGCACTGCACTAACTTGTAGCTTTAGATGAACACTGTGCAGAGGTCTCACTACACCAACTTGTAGGTTTAGCTGAACACTGTGAGCAGGAGGCACAGCACTAACTTGTAGTTTTAGCTGAACACTGTGAGCAGGACACACCGCACTAACTTGTAGGTTTAGCTGAACACTGTGAGGTGGACGCACCACACTAACTTGTAGTTTTAGCTGAACACTGTGAGCAGGACGCACCCCACTAACTTGTAGGTTTAGCTCAACACTGTGAGCAGGACGCACTGCACTAACTGTAAATAGTCTAGCTGCCTGACTGTGGTACTAATAGGATCAAAAGAACACCAGCAATATTATTCAGGTAGCTGTAAATACTGTAACAAGACAAGCCTGCCTGTCAGTAAGACGATAACACGAACGGATCTAGCCGAACACTGTGAGCAGGACGCACTGCACTAACTTGTAGCTTTAGATGAACACTGTGCAGAGGTCTCACTACACCAACTTGTAGGTTTAGCTGAACACTGTGAGCAGGACGCACAACACTAACTTGTAGTTTTAGCTGAACACTGTGGGCAGGACGCACAGCACTAACTTCAAGTTTTGGCTGAACACTGTGAGCAGGACGCACTGCACTAACTGTAAATAGTCTAGCTGCCTGACTGTGGTACTAATAGGATCAAAAGAACACCAGTAATTTTCTTCAGGTAGCTGTATATACTGTAAGCAGACAAGCCTGCCTGTCAGTAAGAAGATAACAGGAACGGATCTAGCTGAACACTGTGAGCAGGATGCACTGCACTAAGTGTAAATAGTCTAGCTGCCTGACTGTGGTACTAATAGAATCAAAAGAACACCAGTAATTTTCTTCAGGTAGCTGTATATACTGTAACAAGACAAGCCTGCCTGTCAGTAAGAAGATAACAGGAACGGATCTAGCTGAACACTGTGAGCAGGAAGCACTGCACTAACTGTAAATAGTCTAGCTGCCTGACTGTGGCACTAATAGGATCAAAAGAACACCAGTAATTTTCTTCAGGTAGCTGTATATACTGTAACAAGACAAGCCTGCCTGTCAGTAAGACGATAACACGAACGGATCTAGCCGAACACTGTGAGCAGGACGCACTGCACTAACTTGTAGCTTTAGATGAACACTGTGCAGAGGTCTCACTACACCAACTTGTAGGTTTAGCTGAACACTGTGAGCAGGACGCACAACACTAACTTGTAGTTTTAGCTGAACACTGTGGGCAGGACGCACAGCACTAACTTCAAGTTTTGGCTGAACACTGTGAGCAGGACGCACTGCACTAACTGTAAATAGTCTAGCTGCCTGACTGTGGTACTAATAGGATCAAAAGAACACCAGTAATTTTCTTCAGGTAGCTGTATATACTGTAAGCAGACAAGCCTGCCTGTCAGTAAGAAGATAACAGGAACGGATCTAGCTGAACACTGTGAGCAGGATGCACTGCACTAAGTGTAAATAGTCTAGCTGCCTGACTGTGGTACTAATAGAATCAAAAGAACACCAGTAATTTTCTTCAGGTAGCTGTATATACTGTAACAAGACAAGCCTGCCTGTCAGTAAGAAGATAACAGGAACGGATCTAGCTGAACACTGTGAGCAGGAAGCACTGCACTAACTGTAAATAGTCTAGCTGCCTGACTGTGGCACTAATAGGATCAAAAGAACACCAGTAATTTTCTTCAGGTAGCTGTATATACTGTAACAAGACAAGCCTGCCTGTCAGTAAGAAGATAACAGGAACGGATCTAGCTAAACACTGTGAGCAGGACGCACTGCACTAACTGTAAATAGTCTAGCTGCCTGACTGTGGTACTAATAGGATCAAAAGAACACCAGTAATTTTCTTCAGGTAGCTGTATATACTGTAACAAGACAAGCCTGCCTGTCAGTAGGAAGATAACAGGAACGGATCTAGCTGAACACTTTGAGCAGGACGCACTGCACTAACTGTAAATAGTCTAGCTGCCTGACTGTGGTACTAATAGGATCAAAAGAACACCAGCAATTTTCTTCAGGTAGCTGTAAATACTGTAACAAGACAAGCCTGCCTGTCAGTAGGAAGATAACAGGAACGGATCTAGCTAAACTGAATACAGTGTATATATATATATGCAACACCTGGGATGCATATATATACACAATACACTGTAAGTGCAGCTAAACTGACTGACTGTTCTGCCTAATCTATCTAACTCAAATCAAATGACACCGGAACACACACTACACAGGGCCGCCGTGCAGGCGGCCTTATATAGTGTGGGGCGTGTACTAAATCCCCTGAGCCATAATTGGCCAAAGCCTCCTTGGCTTTGGCCAATTACGGCTCTCTGTTCAGACGGCGCTGTGATTGGCCAAGCATGCGGGTCATAGTGCATGCTTGGCCAATCATCAGCCAGCAATGCACTGCGATGCCGCAGTGAATTATGGGCCGTGACACGCCACACGGGCGAACAGACGATGTTCGAGTCGAACATGGGTTCGACTCGAACACGAAGCTCATCCCTACTCACAGATACTCTTGTTGGGGGCACGAACTGGCCCTGTTGTGAAATATTAGTTTAGACATTGTAATTACATGCCCCTGTTAAACAGGGACAGAAAAATTGGGCCTTAGGTAGTGGTGGTGGTGCTCTAAACCAAAAATATTGTTGGAAGATAGCATCATCAAAATTGAGGAGGAATAGCATAGTCACTCAGCATAGGCAGTCTTCAAGGGATCCCACATCAATGAAAAATCAATCAGTTACATCAGCATCAGGTGCTTCATAGCTTCTGCTGATCCAAGACTGATTCATTTTTATGAATGTTAACCTATCAAGGGAGTCTGTGGACAGACGCACTCTATGATCGGTTGCAAACCCTCCAGCAGCACTGACTGTGTGTTCAGAAAGAACGCTGGATGCTGGACAGGCCAGTAGATCAATTGCATATTGAGCAAGTTCTGGCCAGTGGTCCATCCTCAAGACCCAGTAACCCAATGTATGCTCTGTTGGAAAGGTCTCCAAGTCTGCTCTTGCCCTTAGATATTCCTGCACCTTGTAATGCAGACGCTGGCGATGGTTGCTTGAACCGATCAGACCTTGGCGCTGAGGACTGAAAAATTGTCTAAAGGTATCGTTCAGCCAGCCACCTTCTCCACTGCTCTTCCTCTGACTGAACAAAGCTGTCATGGTTATGCAGTAATCTTTGTCTGTCTGCTTACCTCTCCTCCATGTGTTCACCTTTTAGAGGCCAGCCACTCTCACCTGGCTACTTAAATAATCTCTCCTCACATAACTATGTATTAACGTGTGCACTGCAAGCCTGCCTTGCTGATCAACCTTTCTGTGTTTAGCTTCTGTGTCCATCTTGCTGTGTTTTCTACGTCTGATTCCAGTTACCGATCTTGGCTTGTTCTTGACTATCCCTGCCTGCTTGTGACCCTGACCTTTGGCGTGTTCTATGTTTATCCTTGTCTGCTAGTTGCCCCGACCTTTGGCTTATTTCCTTACTATCTCTGTCCTCCTGTAGGCTACTGTTGGCGTGAGCTGGGAGACCCTGGGGGTCGCGACCTGGAGCCAGTTGCAGCCCAGTCCATCCTCACCACTAAAAGCTCTGGTGAACACCTGCTGGCTCTTAGACTCCACGCCCTGGGGAATCTTACGCTCTAGCCCCTGTGTGATCCGTGTTGGTGTTTCAGTGGACCTGCCTTCCTTAACCACCTAGACTTCCATCCGCAGCAGTCAGCCGTAGGGTACATTACCTTTGCAGTGCACTCCTGACCCCAACGGTGTGCATCTGTCACCTGGTCTCAGGTGACCTGATAGAAGCCTCAGCAACACGTTGTCCTGCACCAGGAAGTTGTAAACTCATAGGGTCTGGAAATGCATTGCACAAAACTTTCTTCAATGCCTCCTGAAGATGTTTCATCCTCTGCTCCCTCTGTGAAGGCAGGATGAGTTCTGCAACCTTACCCTTGTAACGTCGATCAAAAAGGGTTGCCAGCCAGTAATGATTCCTTCTCTTTGATACCACGAATCCTGGGGTCCTTACGCTGCATGGCCTCCCTGATTCTGCAAAACCTGCAAAAGTTTTCAGAGGCATTCGATTCTGAGTCCTCTGGGTCACTAAGGATCACATGATCCATAACAACCTCCTCCCAGCCACGTACAACTCCTTGGGTTTCTGGGGACTAAAAAACATGCCTTGAAGACTGCTGCTGAGTGTTATCCTCCACGTCCATGTTGACATAATTCTCCTCCTCCTCTTCTTCCCGTGTGTTTGGCGGGCATGCAGGAATAATATCTAGATGAAGGGGCCCTTGAGAGATAAGGAAGTCCTCCTCTTCCTTACACTGTTCTGCCTCAAGTGCCCTGTCCATTATTCCATGAAGCGTGTGCTCCAACAGGAAGACAAAAGGGGCAGTATCACTGATGCATGCATTGTCGCTGCTCACCATCTTCGTGGCCTCATCAAATGGGGACAGGACATCCTTGATCAGTAGCCACTGATGTGACAAAAGAAGCCAAGCTACCCTGACCCTGTCCTGGTGCCATACTCACACAGGTACTCATTGATGGTCCTCTGCTATGTGTACAGCTGCTGCAGCATTGCCAACGTTGACTTCCACCTGGTGGACATGTCACAAATGAGGCATCTTCTTTGAATGTCACCCAGCCGAGAACTGGCATTGTATGACCATTGGAAATGACCACAGACTTTTCTGGACTGCCTCAGGAAATCTTGTAAGCCTGGGTACCTGCTCAAGAATTGCTGCACCACCAAATTCAGGATATGTGCCAAACATGGAACATGGATCAAGTGTCCCTGTCGGAGGGCGGAGAGAAGGTTGGTGCCATTGTCACATACAACCATTCCTGGCTGAAGCTGGTGTGGCATCAACCACCTCTGAGCCTGCCCCTGCAGAGCTGACAGAATCTCTGCTCCAGTGTGGCTCCTGTCCCCTAAGCAGTGGTTTAACCTTAAACTACGTAGAGGGTTCTTTACTGTAACAGCAGCAAGGATGTGGAATTCCCTTCCACAGGCAAGGGTCTCAGCTGGGGGCATTGATAGTTTCAAGAAACTGTTAGATAAGCACCTGAACAAGCGCAACATATACAGTCAGGTCCGTAAATATTGGGACATCGACACAATTCTAATCTTTCCGCTTCCAGGTTGGAGATCGCTCCCAGTGAGGGAGACAGAAGTTCTCATCAAGGGGTCAGAGGTGGCCAGGAGACAGCAAATCTTGTTCCAGGAGTCAGGAGGATTTAGCAGAACGGAGGTGGAGACTAGTGAAGGGATCCACGCCTGGATTACCAGAAGGGGACCCCTACATCTGATCACCGGAGCGAACCCACGGAGTAGTGGAGCCCAGGAGAGACATCTACAAAAGACAGCTACCCAAAGACACCCACTCCTCTGCATAGTACCCCCGTGGGGGTGACGGATTCTGGTGAGTGGGGGAGCACGGGGGGGGGAGCACTTGGAGTCACCAGCTTCTACATGCACGGATGTCACCATTCATTATCCTTTGGGCATTTTTACCTGCATGCTGATCGTTCCCCGGCTTGCATAGAATCCTTGTCTTTCCAAACAAGACATCCAACTTTGCCTGGTTTCACCACAGAGACTTTTTATATAAGCTGCTTGTATATATGCTGTTTAGAATTTAAGTGATGTTTGGACTCTAATTCAAATCATATATGAGCTTTAGGGGGTTTAATGCACTAGAACACAGAGCCCTAGTAATTAATTTTCCACCAAACACAGTGCACTTCAGTTTTCACACAAATTGCTGATGTGGTAATCTTTATGGATATTGATAGCCCCTAAAATACAGTGTTTTTTTTCATGGTTAATAGTAACCCCAATTAGGGGGCGATACACTACTAAAAAAAAATTTTTTTCTTGTTGGTTTGCTGCAAATGTATAGAATTATAATGTAGGATGGGCAAATGTATATCCAACTCATCTGTTGGAACACATGAGAGGTATTACACACATAAATAATATAGCGGAATTGCACTTTCATTCCTAAAAGGTCACATATAAAAATATATATATATTTTTTCACAAAAATTTTTTTTCACCCAACTCACTTTTAATCTTTTGCCATGTGTAATGCCGCGTACACACGGTCAGACTTTCTAGAAAGCTAGGTCCGACGTACTTGCCGCCAGACTTCCGGCGGACTACCGCCGGACTTTCTGAACGGCCGGACTTGCCTACACACGGCTGGACTTTCCGGAATCCGGTCTTCCCGACGGACTTCCGCCGGACTTTCAGAATGAACGGACTTTCCCACACACGGACAAGTCCGTTCATTTTGAACGTGACTCGGGTACGACGGGACTAGAAAAGGAATTCAATCTCGCCGCTTTTTTTGGCGAGATTGAAACCTTGCGAGCCCCGTCGCAGGCCCTTAGGTCTGGTATGGAACTTTAAGGGAAACCCCCTACGCCGAAAAACCGGCGTGGGGGTCCCCCCCAAAATCCATACCAGACCCCGATCCGAGCACGCAGCCCGGCCGGTCAGGAAAGGGAGTGGGGACGAGCGAGCGCCCCCCCCCCTCCTGAACCGTACCAGGCCGCATGCCCTCAACATGGGGGGGTGCTTTGGGGGAGGGGGCGCCTTACGGTGCCCCCCCACCACAAAGCACCTTGTCCCCATGTTGATGAGGACAAGGGCCTCTTCCCGACAACCCTGGCCGTTGGTTGTCGGGGTCTGCGGGCGGGGGGCTTATCGGAATCCGGGAGCCCCCTATAATAAGAGGGCCCCCAGATCCCGGCCCCCCACCCTATGTGAATGAATATGGGGTACATGGTACCCCTACCCATTCACCTAGGTAAAAAGTGTTAATAATAAAACACAACACAGGTTTTTAAAATAATTTATTAAACTGCTCCGGGGGGGGGGTCTTCTTCCGTCTTCGGGGGTCCCTCCGCTTCATCTTCTCCCGGGGTCCTGTTGGTTCTTCTCCGCTCTCTTCTCCCGGTGTTCCAGTTCTTCGGCCGGCTCCTCTGCTGTGTTCAGGTAGCTCTCTTGCCAGCAGAGGTACGGACTTCTGAGCTGCTGGGCTTCTTGTCTTCTCTTCTCTTCTCTTCCCCCAGATGTTGACACAACGCTCTCTCCGGCTGGACTGGTCTCTGAGGGCTGCGTTGTGACTTATATAGGCGGAGACCCCGCCCCCATATGATGTCACAGGCCCTGGGCATGCTGGGACTGTGACGTTTTAGGGGGCGTGGTCGACCACGCCCCCTAAAACGTCACAGTCCCAGCATGCCCAGGGCCTGTGACATCATATGGGGGCGGGGTCTCCGCCTATATAAGTCACAACGCAGCCCTCAGAGACCAGTCCAGCCGGAGAGAGCGTCGTGTCAACATCTGGGGGAAGAGAAGAGAAGAGAAGAGAAGACAAGAAGCCCAGCAGCTCAGAAGTCCGTACCTCTGCTGGCAAGAGAGCTACCTGAACACAGCAGAGGAGCCGGCCGAAGAACTGGAACACCGGGAGAAGAGAGCGGAGAAGAACCAACCGGACCCCGGGAGAAGATGAAGCGGAGGGACCCCCGAAGACGGAAGAAGACCCCCCCCGGAGCAGTTTAATAAATTATTTTAAAAACCTGTGTTGTGTTTTATTATTAACACTTTTTACCTAGGTGAATGGGTAGGGGTACCATGTACCCCATATTCATTCACATAGGGTGGGGGGGCCGGGATCTGGGGGCCCTCTTATTATAGGGGGCTCCCGGATTCCGATAAGCCCCCCGCCCGCAGACCCCGACAACCAACGGCCAGGGTTGTCGGGAAGAGGCCCTTGTCCTCATCAACATGGGGACAAGGTGCTTTGTGGTGGGGGGGCACCGTAAGGCGCCCCCTCCCCCAAAGCACCCCCCCATGTTGAGGGCATGCGGCCTGGTACGGTTCAGGAGGGGGGGGGCGCTCGCTCATCCCCACCCCCTTTCCTGACCGGCCGGGCTGCGTGCTCGGATCGGGGTCTGGTATGGATTTTGGGGGGACCCCCACGCCGGTTTTTCGGCGTAGGGGGGTTCTCCTTAAAGTTCCATACCAGACCTAAGGGCCTGGGATGCCCCCCGCGCTCGCCGCAATGGGAAAATTTGTTTTTCCTATTGCAGCGAGCGCGAGATGCAGTAACCTGCTCCTCCGTCGTATCTGGTCCTTCGGACCAGCATACAGACGAACGGGCTTTCCGTCAGGAACTGAGTCCGGCGGAGGTACGACGTAAAGATTTGAAGCAGGCTTCAAATCTAAAGTACGTCGGATTTCCGCCCGAAACGGTCCGTCGGAAGTCCGATGGAGACCACACACGGTCGGATTTTCCGCCGGACTTGGTCCGGCGGCGTCCGTCGGACTTTTGCAGGTGAAAAGTCCGACCGTGTGTACGCGGCATAAGGGTTTATTCATTTAGGGGACTTATTATTAAGTCCAATTTTCCCTTATACGCGCTTTCTTCACTTGATTGTACTGTGAACCACTTTTATCACTATTTTTGATTTATCAGAAACATACACTGTTAATAGGGCAGCGCCAATTTCCCCAACTTTTCCTTCATATAAATTCAATTAACTCCCATCGGGAATTAATTAAGGGGAGGCTGCAGCCCTTCTGTCTACTCTCCTAAGCGCGGACCTTTAATATAATATCAGCATCAGGTGCTTCATAGCTTCTGCTGACAGAATCTCTGCCCCAGTGTGGCTCCTGTCCCCTAAGCAGTGGTTTAACCTTAAACTACGTAGAGGGTTCTTTACTGTAACAGCGGCAAGGATGTGGAATTCCCTTCCACAGGCAAGGGTCTCAGCTGGGGGCATTGATAGTTTCAAGAAACTATTAGATAAGCAACTGAACAACCGCAACATATACTGTATACAATGTAATACTGACATATAATCACACACATAGGTTGGACTTGATGGACCTGGCATCTTTTTGCTTGCGTAGCCCCTTGAACACTTACGGAGCACCGCTGGTTCAGAGAACAAATCTGCAGAAGAGGCCATAGAGGAAGAAGAAGAGGTGGGGGTGGAGGAGATAGCTGTGGCAGAATCACCGCTAGCATTTTGGAGGTGTGGTGGCTGAAAAAGCTCCAACAATACTGAACCCTGTCCTGCATCCTTCCCAGCTGTCAGCAGAGTTACCCAGTGCACCATGAAGGAAAGGTAACATCCTTGCCCATGCCTGCTAGACCATGAGTCTACGGTAATATACATCTTACTGCTGACCGTCCTGTCCAACAAGACAAAAACATTCCACATGCCGGTAGAGAGCTGGAATGGCCTTCTGTGAAAATAAATGGTGTTTTGGAACCAGCAACTGAGGTACAGCACATTCCACAAATTCACAAAAGGGGGCAGAGTCTACCAGCTAAAAAAGGCAGTAGTTGCAGTGCTAACAATTTGGCCAAGCTGGCATTCAAGCTAGCATTCAGACTGTGAGCATGTGGATGGCTGGGACCAAATTTATTTTTATGGTTTAGCAACTGGGGTAGGGAAATTTGCCTGCTAAAATCAGATGGTGGTGTGCTGCTAGCAGATTGGCTGCAAGTACTTGGGACACCTATTGCTATACCTTCATTCCTCTCAGTGCAGGTTTTCAAGAGGACTGGAGAAGGGTTGGAGATCCCAGATGAGGAGCAAGGAGAAGTCCGCCTTTTTCTTTGATGTGGGTCTACGGACTTGTTCCTTATGAGTTTATGTGAAATCTACATTAATAGCTGTAAAATATTGGAAATATAAATATATTTAATTTATATTTAATTTATATTTAATTTATTTATATTTAATGAATATATTTAATTTAGCTTTTATCTATGTAGGGTGGAACATATTATCTTCACAGAAATCTCTGGTAGACCAGACAAGTCGGTGCCTAGGCTTGTGTATACAAACAATGGGATCCAAACCTCATTGTTTTACACATACTCATTTCAAAGGATCCCATGTTGGGATATGCAATGAAGGGAGGCCAACCCGTAATCAATACTTAACTTCCTGGGAAAATTCAAGGTAAGCCCCTGCTCAGAATAGTCACAAGGATTTGCATTAAAGGGGGGTAACTTATGCAAAGTATAGGGATTGGAGATGTAGCCAGTCCTTAACCAGGAATAGGGAAGCTCGTGAATCAAAGCCACGCTATGCCAACCAATGAGGCATCAGCATGTAATGTTATACACAGACTAGATGGGAGGGAAACGCACACTTTTATGGTTGAGCAACCATCAGAATGGAACCTTGGTGCAAAGGGTAATTATGGGAAAGGTCTGCATTTTACTTGTAACTAAATATGTTTGCAGATTAATGTTTTTAGGAATATACTTTGTATTCCTTCATGTAATTCTCTTATTTTAACCTAATATTTTCTTCCTTGGTGTAGACTATAGATAGATGGTTGTGTATTAGCTAGACTTTCAACTACTCACCAACAAATGTTGTTATTGTGTTAAAGCTTTCACTCATGGTCAAAGAACTCTCATTTAACCCAAATCATATCTGAGAGATATTAAATCTCAAATATAGTATACGGGAAAAAGACTGCATAGGAGGTCGTCATATGTCTGGTCGAGCATGTGGTGCCTACGCAGCTGCTGTTCTGGCCACGCTTGATCTGCTTCAGACATAGATTGCAAACAACAATGGTGCGATCTGCTGCACGTGTGTCCAAAAAAGCCCACACCAAGGAACTTTTCAAAATCAGCGGGGAGTCAGCAATGCCCTGCACCTGCGGAGCTCTGTGGTGTGATTCAGTAGGGTGGCTGCCCTTAAGCTGCCCCCTAGAGGACATCCTGCCTCGTTGGAGTTGTGCCTCCTCCTCCTCCTCTATTCTATCAGGCACCCAAGTAGAGTCAGTGATCTCATCATCCCCTCCCTCCTGGTCCCTAGAGCAAACTTGGCACTATGCTGCAGCTGGGGGAACATGACTGCCAGTTTATTGTCCTTCTTGGGCACCCCCTCTCTCTAGGCTGACGTTACTCCCTTCCTCAACCTGGGAACCAACATCGGAGCCTTCAAATCGCTGCGCTTCCTCTAGCAGCATGTACCCGACACTGTGGTCAAAAAGTTTGAGGGACTTCACCGTGCATGATGGTGGGGCTATGGAAGGAGTGACTGTGGACAAGGAGCCGGTGGAATAGGCTGCTTTGGCAGCTGCATAGGAAGGAAAACTACTCTGAGCCTGGGTGACAGTGGATGAGGAGGATGAGGACGGCTTTGTTATCCACTCCACCAATTCTTCTGCATGTTCTGGCTCAATAACATGGCCAGCAGCAGAAAAGAAGGACAAGTGTGCCCCACGGCCACGGACAGAGGATGCACCATGACCATGACCAGCACTGTTGACTGTAGACACAGAGAACGCTTGCCCTCTTTTAGTGGCCTGTGAGCATCTGCCTCTCCTTGGTGGCCTTCTGGACATGATGTATATTTTGTTTTGCAACACCGTACTACACTGTATTGTGTACTGTGTACACCACCAGAAAAGTAGTAGCAACTGCACTACGGCTGCACTGTATTGTAATTAAAATTTTTGATCTAATATTTCACAGCAGGGCCCGTTCCTGCACTCAACAAGAGTATCCGTGAGGCTTTACAGTGTTGTGCCACCACCACCACCGCCTAAGGCCCAATTTTTCTGCCCCTGTTTAACAGGGGCGCGTAATTACAATTTTTTAAATCTAATATTTCACAGCAGGGTCTGTTCCTGCGCTCAACAAAAGTATCTGTGAGGCTTTACAGTGTTGTGTCACCACCACCACCACCGCCTAAGGCCCAATTTTTCTGCCTCTGTTTAACAGGCCATGTAATTACAACTCTTGATATAATATTTCACAGCAGGGCCCGTTCCAGCGCCCACCAAGAGTAATTGTGAGGGCTTACAGTGTTCTGGTACAACCAACACCTAAGGCCCAATTTTCCGCAGAGTGTATAGGGCAGGCCGTATAGTATATACAGGCGGTCCCCTATTTTCAAACATCAGACTTACAAACGACTCCTACTTACAAACAGAGGGAGACAACAGGAAGTGAGAGGAAATCTTCCCCTAGGAAGGGAAATTCTCTCCTGTAAGAGTTAATATGGAAAAATGTGTCTCCACTGATGCTTTATCACCAATCCTTGTTTCCCTAATAACCCAAAATTTTCAAAATCCAATTGTCATTGGGAAAGAAAGTGAGGTGAAATCTTCTGAACAGGGACACAGACAGCAAAAAAAAAATGTTACAGGGGTGATAACCCTGCACTATATTATCCAAAAAGCTTAAAACTAGATTTTTGGGCTGGAGCAACACTTAAAAAATGTACCTGTTCCAAATTACAAACAGATTCAACTTAACAACAAACCTACAGTCCCTATCTTGTTTGTAACCCGGGGACCACCTGTATACTGCTGTTCAGAGTATGTAGGGCCTGGGGGCCCCACGCCTTTTTTTTTATTTGGGTGCGGCTTCCCTTTAATATCCATACCAGACCCAAGGGACCCAGTAATGGGCTAGGGGGGGCAACATTACTTTACAGCCGCAAGCAGTTTTAAATCACTTTTTTCCTTTTAGAAATGTAATTTTGTGCAGGGACTGTTCTAAACATGGGAAAAATGCGCCACTTTACAGGCATACTATAGACACCTCCCAGGCACAATATTTAAAGGAATATTACACTTTTATTGTTTCACTTTAAGCATTATTAAAATCACTGCTCCCGAAAAAACGTCCATTATTAAAACTTTTTTTTGCATTGATACATGTCCCCTGGGGCAGGACCCGGGTCCCCAAGCACTTTTGATTTTTTATGTTTGAGTCCCACTTTATTGGGGTTCGCGTGTTTGTACAAATTTTTGATCTGTTTGCATGTTCTGCTGCGAACCGAACCGGGGGGTGTTTGGCTCATCCCTACTGATAATGTATATTTCCCTAAAAGTTTTGGGTTAAATAGAATAGATAATGGGATTTTGAAAAAAAAGGGTGAAACTATAAATGTTTGAAGAGTTACTGAAATTAGGTAACCAGGACCAAAATAAATTGCTGCATGTATTGAGTCCATGAGATACTAAAATATTGAGGGGAAAGTTTGTTTGAATAACAGTCAGAGTGACTATTCGATATATTTACCTTTTGAATTCCCAGACCGTCAATTGTGAAGTGCTAATGATGTAATGTTGCTTATCCATCAATGTTTTGTTTGTTGCTGATGATCAGCCCGCTACAGTCTCCGTGACTACAGGTCCCGCGGACTCGATGTCCGCCGGGGGCCTGCAATCGTGTCACGGAGAGGAAGAACAGGGAGATGCTTTTGTAAACAAAGCATTTCCCCGTTCTGCCTAGTGACAGGACAGAGATCACAGCTCTCTGTCATCGAGAGCAGTGATCACTGTCCTGTGTGTTAAAGCCCAGCCCCCTAACAGTTAGAATCACTCCCTAGGACACACTTAACCCATTCACTGCCCCCTGGTGGTTAAGTCCTTCACTGCCAGTGTCATTTACACAGTAATCAATGCATTTTTATAGCATTGATCGCTGTATAAATGACAATGGTGCCAAAATAGTGTAAAAAATGTCAGATGTGTCTGCCATAATGTCGCAGTCCCGTTAAAAATCACAGATCGCCGCCATTACTAATAAAAAAATAAAAATGCCATAAAACTATCCCCTATTTTGTAGACGCTATAAATTTTGTGCAAACCAATCAATATACGCTTACTGCGATTTTTTTTACCAAAAATATGTAGAAGAATACATATCAGCCTAAACTGAGGAAAAAAAAAAGGTTTATATATATATATATATATATATATATATATATATATATATATATATATATATATATATGGGGGATATTTATTATAGCAAAAAGTAAAAAATATTGCGTTTTTCAAAATTGTTGCTCTTTTTTGTTTATAGCGCAAAAAATAAAAACCACAGAGGTGATCAAATACCACCAAAAGAAAGCTCTATTTGTGGGAAAAAAGGACATCAATTTTGTTTGGGTACAACATCGCACGACCGTGCAATTGTCAGTTAAAGCGATGCAGTGCCAAATCACAAAAAGTGCTTTGGTCAGGAAGGGGGTAAAATCCTCTGGGGCTGAAGTGGTTAATACCTCAAATGGTTAAGGCCTGAATTTATCAGGTAGATTCTGTGATTATTCATGTTGGATGAGGAGTATCTGCCCCAGCCAGCCACCATTCACCCCTAGCCCCATGTACATGAAGAAATGTTCATCCCATTCATGCCCTACACCCCATTCATACCCGGCCCTATACCTTATCCGGATGTCAAGTTGAAGACATGACTACAGCTTTTACATGGAAATCTTCATTCAGACATTCAGAAGCCATACAAGAGACTTTTTTGTGCTCTTCTTTTGGACTTTTTTTAATTGGCCTACAGGCTGTCATGCCCCTCCCACTCACTTTTATGGTCTGTCCCCTTTATATTTCATGGACGATTGCTATGCAGCAGAGATTATGTGTTTATTGTTTACTATTTTTACATGCTTAGGATCGTGGTAAATTTGTGGGAAAGTAGTCCAGGTGAATGTCGGGGGCATATTGGGTTTGTGATTGTCACGTGACAAAAGAGAGGATGGTAATAATATGCCCAAACCATTGTGACTCCATTTTGTTATGCTTTGCTATTTCAGTATACAAGATCTTGTTGTTTTAGCTTAAATCTGCAGTTACAAAAGAATGCACAGAAAAATGCTTGCACAGCACTGTATGCTATATATATCATTATGGTTTAGTTTGTCTTTTCCTGTTTTCTGTTCTGTAGGCCATGGGACAGGATGCATGCCTTATGACTCATAACCATATGGTCTGTTGACCCGTGTTAGTTTTAAATGACTTTTTTCCTTTGAAATGTCATTTTGCTGTCAGACTGTTCTAAACACGGGAAACATGCGCCACTTTACAGGCATACTATAGACACCCCCCAGGTACGAAATTTAAAGGAATATTACACTTTTATTGTTTCACTTTAAGCATTATTAAAATCACTGCTCCCGAAAAAACGTCAGTTTTTAAAACTTTTTTTGCATTGATCCATGTCCCCTGGGGCAAGACCCAGGTCCCCAAACACTTTTTATGACAATAACTTGCATATAAGAATTTAAAATTAGCACTTTTGATTATTCATGTTTGTGTCCCATAGACTTTAATGGTGTTCGCGTGCTCAAACAAATTTTTTGCCTGTGCGCATGTTCTGGGGCGAACCGAACAGGGGGGTGTTCAGCTCATCCCTACTCTAGATCATATGGAGACACCATTTAAAGATGAATGGGAGAATAATATCTCTACTTGCTCAGAGGAGATGTCCCTTCTTATCAATGAGTATCAGAGAAAAAAAAAAGGATTTAGACAAGGAATTTGATCCAATTTATGCCCAATTAGTTAATTTTAAAAGCCATATGGCATATCCACAATATGAGAAGGATGTAAGCAAACATCTAGAACAGTACAAGCAAGATATTTTGAACATCAAGGGGAAGATAAAATTGCTTTCCAAAAAAATAAGGCATATACCTGGAATGATACACATTTTAGAACTAGACCCAATTATAGGACAAGACAAAAAAATAAGGAACAGGGTCTGTCTGGTGCTTCATCTGTATCTTCTCTCTCCATTCCTTCTAGAGGATCGTCTAGATTTAAGAAATCATGTAAAACCAAAAGGAAGTCACCCAGTGGTAGGACTCAAATAAAATTCAAATAAAAAACACATCACTGAATAAGCTTCTTCTAGCAATTCGAACAAAAGTGCTCACATGGTGTTAGGTAACACTTTACGTGGTTTGAGTTCTTCCCTTTCTACTTTTGTTGCTTCTTCTGCTACCAATATTTCACTTAATTCACTTTCTAAAACTTCTGCACAGGGCACAGGGGCACATACCTCTATGACACCATCATGATTAGATCCCTTGGGATCAAACACTGAACAAATTTCTGATTTCACAGCACAATTTAATCTGATCACCAATTCGTCATCTGAGACCCATCTAAATATTGTCAATCTATCCACCCATATTCTCATATCCACAGAGGCAGAGGTTCTAGCACAAGGTCTACATTTCTGTCCTAGCAATCACCTCGATAAATTTGAGGTCATAAAAGATCTTCAACTATTTGCTAGGAAAATAATTCTTAAACATTTATACTCCAAAGAGGGATTGAGTAATCCTTGCCTTGAACCACAAGAACTGCAAGCTATCGATTCACTTATTGCATTATTAGAGGAAAATGACCCCCCTGACTTGATTGATCAGATTGGTCTGGAACGCTTGCTCCAGCGTTTGGATCAATCCGAACCAATCATACATCCAACTAGACCAATCAATAAGAAAAAATACGATAAATTCCCGGCACTAAGTATACACTCAAATGTCATGGTATTTTTTTTTAAAGATATTTTATTGAATTTTGACAGGCATACAGTAATCAACTCAGAAGTATACAGTACAAAGTCATTGAGTATATTCAAGTTTACAATTATATTATAGGGAACAGTGTTAATTATGTTGTTTTGTTATATATAATTCCTTTAAGAAGTGTAGGAGAATTAGATTATGTGACAGACCTAGCCGGGACAGAGGCTGTTGGAGAGGACTGAATGCAAGCCTCTTGCCTTTTGATTATGGGCCCTGGATTTTCAATGGAACGGTACTCTTTGTGAGGTGAATTGGAAGTCCAGTCTGAACTGTGCTGATCGGACTTAGTCGTGTATATATGTATATATTGTATGTTGTTTGATTCTGTTGGGGACTCCTTGCTGTGGTCATCTGGGATTTGTGTCCCTGAAGAGGGAGGGGGGATTCCTCCAGCAGCCCCCTGCTGATAAGACTGATTCATACTGTTGGGACACATCCTGTGAGGAGATGCTGGTGTCTTCAACTCCAACTACCTGTGTTTATGTTAATTGAATGAGCTGATCACATTGTCCTCTATACAATGTAGGAGACGGGACGACTCCTATTGGAGCTGCTGCTATTGTGAGAAATTGTCCTGTGATAATTAACTCAGTCTGGGCAATAGGTCATGTCTCAGTCACCTAGGCTGTATAAAGGATTAGTTAATTAGCTCATGTTAATTAGGATAATTAGGTTACAGTTGTATTGTTAGAGGAGGTTCCAACGGCATTTAAAGTCTTGTAATTTTGATTCTAAAAAAAGTGAGTTCATGTTAGCAACAAGCAAGTGTCGCCTTGTTTTGTGCTCAGAGAGGTTGGAATATCTGATATCTGTATACAGACTGGGAGGAAGTGGTATATGACGGAAACACTCAAGTGGAGTGTGGGACGTTCCGTGACAGATTACATTCGTCATATGTTGTCCGTAAATTCTTTATAATAGCCTGGTCAGAAATAATAGGTGTGAGGGTTGATCTAAGGTTTCTTATATTTTCTATATCAGAAATTTGGGGTAGAAAGATTGAATGGGCTGTATGAATGTTTGGATTGTTAACCGACCAGATCATCCCTCGCCTTCAGACACCCCTAAAGGGATCTTACTGTGTCTTGTGGGTGGGTGTAAAGTGGTAGGTCTAATGGGTATGTAGGGTCGGTATGTGTTATGCCCCGTACACACGGTCGGACATTGATCGGACATTCCGACAACAAAATCCTAGGATTTTTCCGACGGATGTTGGCTCAAACTTGTGTTGCGTACACACGGTCGCACAAAGTTGTCGGAATTTCCGATCGTCGACAACGCAGTGACGTAAACCACGTACGACGAGACTAGAAAAGGCCAGTTCAGAGCCAAGCGCGGCACCCTTTGGGCTAATTTTGCTAATCTCGTGTTAGTAAAAGTTTGGTGAGAGACGATTCGCGCTTTTTCAGATTCGTGGCTTTCAGATCGTTCAGTTTGTGCTTGTGGGTTTGTATCTGCTCTTCAGTGCGTGCAGTCAGTTCGTATCAGAGTTTTCTATGGGATCTTGTCCGCTCGTTGCTGTTTTTCAGGTCGCTCTTTACAGGCCTTGCTGTTCTTCAGTGCGTTCTGTTACTTCGTTCTGAGCAGCCGACCGTTTTCTAGCCATGTTTCATATACGTACTCCTCGTAGAGTTCGTGCTGTGCGGGGGCTTGGTGTTGGGGTCCTGACCTTGACACAAGTCCAGTCCATGAACAGGGTGGGGAGGAGTTCATGGACCAAGAATTGGATGCTTCAGCGTGATAAGTTCTGTCATATGCCTTTGCTCCGTGAGATCCATGAGAATAATCCTGACGATTTCAGGAACTTTCTCAGGATGACGGACCCCGTATTTCACCGTTTGTTGGCTTCGCTGACCCCCTATATCAGCAGGCAGGATACCTGCATGAGGCAAGCCATCACTCCGGAGCAGAGGCTCGTCGCTACCCTGCGGTACTTGGTGACAGGGAGAAGCCTGCAGGACTTGAAGTTCTCGACAGGCATCTCCCCCCAGGCTCTGGGAATCATTATCCCAGAGACCTTTTCTGCCATCATACAGGTCCTGCAGAAGGAGTATATGAAGGTAAGATTTGTATCCTTTAATATCACATTTTATTGTATTGAATGTTTGCTAATATATTGTATTTCTTTCCTCATTCCCTAATTACCATGATTGGAATATGCTGTGAATGTCCCCTTTGTCCTCATGCATGCTGGAATTTTATGGGGTTTTTTTAGTCCTTCATACATATTTGCCTTCACTTACCTCCCCAGCATGCTCTCCTGGCCCTATATTCACCTCATGTAGTCACTTAACAATGTATTTTATCAGCTCCATAGTAGTGCTTTACCCCAAACACCCCTAAAATGTTTAGAAATGTGATTTGTGCTTTAAATTCAGGCAGAGTGCCAGAGGCTTTTTTTTGTAGTGTCCCCAAATCATTTTTATTAACCCTCCCTCCCCCCAACTGCTAAGTCAGCTGATCCCAATTCTCTATCTATCCTCAATTATCTATCTGCTGACTTTGCCAAACCCATACACACTATACCCACCTCTTTTGTGGTCAGATTTATGGATGAATTCCCCAAAGCATGTAGTGCAAGGGCCTGCCTGTATACTTTCAAATGGTACTGTTTAAAGTTTGTGTATCCTATTATTATCTTGATAGGTAATAGTAGAATTTCCAAATGTGCTCAAATGTGTACAATGTGTATTTATATCTTTGTATTATGACACTTCTTACCTGTCCAGTGGGCTGCCAATAGTGTAACTAAGGAGTGATTGTTCCAAGTAATACCCATTATTTAGGCATTCATCTCTCAATTAAGTGGAGAGGGTTACCTGTCCATGATTCCCCCCCCTATAATGTTAGAAATGGCCGATGAGAGGGGGGGGAAATGATAGGTGTACCTTATACTTTGGTGTTGTAAAATTCCCCTTAATAAATGTTATCTGGATGTTGGCCAAGAATGTTTGTGTCTAATCTGCTTTCCATGTTTATGTGCAAAAATACTAATTTTTTTTTTCGTTTTCCTCAACAGTTTCCTTCCACGCCATAGGAATGGCAGACTGTGGCCTCCCACTTTGCCCAGCGGTGGGACTTTCCTAACTGCGGAGGGGCAATTGATGGGAAACACGTCCACATCGTCCCACCACCCAACTCGGGGTCGTACTATTATAATTACAAGGGGTTCAAAAGTATTGTGATGTTGGCGGTGGTGTCGGCTAATTACGAGTTCCTGTATATGGACTTGGGGAAGAATGGCCGGATGTCCGATGGTGGAGTCATCACCCAGATGGAGTTTTACAGGCATCTCCAGAATGGCAGCTTGGACTTGCCACCTCCAGAAGAGAATGTGGAAGGACTCCTATTCGTCTTCGTTGCGGATGAAGCATTTGCGCTGGGGGGCATCTTATGCGGCCATTCCCGATGAGGACCCTCACCCCGGAACAGAGGGTTTTTAATTACTGGCTGGCCAGAGCCAGAAGAGTGGTGGAGAACACATTTGGAATCATGGCCAGCCGGTTCCGCCTATTTCTTACACCCATCCATATGGCGGAGTATAAACTGAATCATATAATCCTGGTGTGCTGTGTTCTACATAACTTTTTACGGCAACATTCTGCCAACTATGCTGGCTCAGTTGGGCCTGAGGCCGGAATTATAAATGAAACAACCCTGACGGCGCTTGAAAGTGGCCGTCCTGGCTTGCCCTCCCTGAGTACCCGTGATGTCCGGTTAAGATACCTTGAGTTCTTTGCGGGTAGGGGGGCCATCAATATGCCAGACAATTTGTGAAACCTTGATCCAATAAAAAAAAATTGCAAATCTTTGGTGACATTTACTGCTTGTGTTTGTTTTAGCTGACCCTGACCGAAATTGGTTGAGTCCAGAAAATGGCGTGATTGTGTAACCTTACAAAGCACTGTTGGGTGTTATTCACTAAAGGCAAAGACACTTTGCACTACAAGTGCACTTGAAACTGCACTGAAACTGCACTGGTAGTGCAAAGAGGATTTGCCCTTAGGAAATAACCCCCATTGTCACAGAAAACAGCACTTACATCACCACAAAAGTGTTGTAGCGTTCAGACAATAATCAAAACATTCTTGATTAACAAACTTTTTAATACCTGCACAATCACATGTGCATTTAGAAAAGGTTTTTAAAACAAACCAACATGTTTGTTGTATAACAATTTTTAGGGTGGCATTATCACACATAGAAATGTCCATTTAAGATAAAACAGGCATGTGTAAAACCAACAAGAAACACAAATCTTTGAACTTACAAAGTTCACATTTGGTAGAACTTGAAGGCAATATCAGACATGAGTATTTAGGAACTGTGTTTGATATTGCGTTCAGATGGGGTGAAGTCACCCCAGGAAAAGCCAAATTTGGAAGATGCACACAAATTTCCGAATGTCAACATGTGCGACCTGCCATCACGGGGGATCAAGGGACGTGCTTTGGGGGAGAAACCCCTTCCTCTCAGCTACTTTATTATTGAGGAAGGGGTTGCACCCCCAAAACGCCTACATTGATCTCCCGTGATGGCAGATAGCACATGTTGGCACACTGTGTGCATCCTCCAAATTTGGCTTTTCTAAAAATCCATAAAACATTTAGAACATTGTAGCACACAAAAAAAGAAAGGGATTTGGAGGGGTTTTAAACTCTACCCAAAACATCAATGATGTTCTTATTTTTTTGAATAACATCATTGATGTTTTTCTTGAGGTTTTCCAATGCTAAATTACACCCCATGATCTCCCCGATCAGGACCTGTGCACTTTCTGATGTGAAACGATCTGGATCCACAACATCACGATCACCTAAAAAGAGAGAAACCAAACAAAAACAGGTATAAAAAATATGCCGGCATCCATCTCTTACCTGAGCCTGTGGTCGCAGACACTCACCTGTTGTGGTGACTAGTTCCACCACGTCTTCTTCCTCCTGCTCTTCTTGTGTTGGGGGGATTTCCCCTTCTTCCAGAGGGGGGGGACTCTGGTCTCCTCGGATGAGGGGTGTCCTCCGAGTCTTTTCTCCCCTATGTAAAAAAAAAATGGTATACTTAGCACACAGATATTTGATGGCAAACTATAAATAGGAAACATTGCTTGGAAGTGGGGTACAATTGTCTGTTTTGGCAGTTCCAAGATGTCGAATTTTTAGTGTTGTTTGTCAAGCTTCAATACTTTACCTGTTTGGTACAAGCTTCACAGATGGAGACCCCCCTATAGTATACATTGGAGCACCTGTGTGGCCCCCCCTAATAAAAATGGTGTTCTGGTGTCCCACACTAGTGCTCCAGTGTCCAGATGTGAAAACAGCTGCTCAGTGTCCTCTCCTTACACAGAATCTAGTTGGCATTTCATTCTAGTAACAAAGCCATCTACAGAACCAAATTAGTTTCATACAAGTAGGGCGTCAAAAATGTGGCCAAATGCATATGGCCAAAACAATGGTGTTTTATAGGCCGAAAGAAAAATGTTTGATACGGACGAATAATGTGCCCATGAACATGAAATTTGCCATTTTAAAATGTACACTTTTAAGAAAAGCACATTGAGCAGCACGAACGTAATAAAGACAAAAAGAATAGGAACACAGCACAACTACTTACTTTTTTGCAGCACTCTCCGGATCTTTCTGTACTGCTCATGTTCTGGTAATTTGAGGTCCGACCACCATTTCCTGAGCTGATCTTTCGATCGACGTACCCCGAAATTCCGGTGCAGACTTTTGACCACTTTGGCCATGATCTTGGCCTTTTTGACATTGGGGTTGGGGTAAGGTCCATACTTCCCATCATAGTCGGCCTTCTTCAGGATGTCCTCCATCTCCAACATCTCCACAAAGGACATATTTGAGGCCTTAAATCGTCTCCTTCTGGATCCAGACGTTTCCGGCTCCGGGCTTTCCTCCCCCTCCTCCTCGTTGCTATAATTAGCACGCACCAGTTGTGTCTCCGCCATGTGCTCTTCCCCCACTGCGCAGAATGAAAAGGGGCGGGGAATAGACTAGAAAGAACGTCAGGGGCGGGCGGAGTTACACGCATGCGCAGTGTGTATAAAGCGTAACACATGTGCGTATTAGGTACGATCTGTGAGCGGATGAAGGAGCATCGGAGGCGGCGATCATGATAACGAAGGTAAGATCTAAACTTGGGCCTATACTGCTTCGAAATTGAAGCCTATATTGTAACAAGATTAGGAGAGTTTGCCCTGACCATAGGGTTTGTGTTGTGTTTTGCAGAGAAAATGGATGGCTTCAATGACCACAATTTCCTCCCCCTGTTCATAGACAAGTACAGGGAGCTGCCCTGTCTGTGGCAGGTGAGACATCCCCATTTTAATAATAAACAAAAGAGGCAGGCAGCGCTGGAGAAACTGCTGGAGTTGGTGAAGCCGGTGGTCCCCACAGCAACCATCCCTTATTTAAAAACCAAAATTGGTGGCCTGAGGAGCACTTATCTTAGGGAGCGCAAGAAGGTCACGGATTCCCAGAGGTCCGGAGCTGGAGCAGATGACATTTATGTCCCCAGGCTGTGGTACTATGAGAGACTGCGATTTCTGTATGACCACACTGAAGTCAGGGAATCCCTCTCTACTCTTCCTTCCACTCTTCCTTCCACCCCAGCTGAGGCTTCCGATGTCCAACCTGGGTCTTCCAGCCAGGAAGAAGTGGAGGAGCCCAGCTGGTGTCAGGTATAGCATTCCTCTACAGGAAAAGGTCAATAAAGAAATGATGTTTACTAGATGTTATTGATCACTAATTGCTGATTGCAAAAAGTGTTTTACATATCAATAGACAGTAGTGGGTACCCAAAATTGGGACAAGAATGAAAAATGCTGGGCTCAGAAGGATAGTTTGTTATATTTGTTAACATTCAATTTGCAACAGTCAGGAGGTGAAAATTGTGTGTGATTGATGAAACAAATACTAAAACAATGTCCCTTTTTCATACACAGGAAGACCTCAGCCAGGAGGAGGCTGTGGAATGTGGCAGCCAGGAGGAGGCAGGGCTAAGTTGCAGCCAGGAGGAGGCGGGGCTAAGTGTCAACCAGGAGAAGCCTGGGACAAGTCGAAGCCTGACCGAATCGCAGGTTCCTCCCCTCCGCCTTCCATACAAAAGAGCGAGGAAGGCGACTCACATGCAGGATTCAGCGCTCAGGCTGATTCAGGAGGCTTCTGCGTCCCTCAGAGACTTACCCACTCCTGAAGAGGCCTTTGCGTGCATGGCTGCCACAAAACTGCAGGGCATGCAGGAGGGTCAATGCAAAATATGTGAGGACCTTCTGTATAAAGTCCTAAGTAAGGGGGTGAGTGGGGAACTAACACCCAATACCCACCTGAGTGAGTTGGCCCCTCCTCCTCCTTCTCCTGCCCCAACTCCACCACCAGAGCCACAGCGTGGAAGGAAGCGTGGAAGAAAGACCAGAGAGTGATAGCCCTGGGTTCAGTCTGGTCTGGCAAAAGATGCAGTCTCTTGTATGACCACAGCCTGGGGACACAGATGTCATCTGCTGCTTTCTGGATCTCTGGGACTTCTGGACCAGACTGCACTCCCTTTTAGATAAGGACTCCTCAGGCCACCAATTTTGCTTGAAAATAGTTGATGTGTGCCCTGGGGGTCCAAGGCTTCACCCATTTCTGCTGTTTCTCCAGCGTTGCCTCCCTCTTTGTTTAGTTGTGAGCCCTTAATAAATGATTTTTTTTTCTATTATACTCTCCTATGTGTGTTTTCATTCAAAAAGGACAGTTTGTTGGTGACGATTCAGGTACATTTCTAAAGTACAATGTGAATTTAACAAGAGACAACAACACCAAACAATCTCCTACAGATTAAATATAACAACATATCAATGGTGTTGTGGTAACTTGACACACAAAACACACACAAAAATATTCTGGAGTAAAACAAAGATCAGCCTTGAAAAAAATACAAACCAAAAAAAAAAATTCTGCCTTAAAACAAAAAACAAAATACAACACCAAAAAAATGTTGTCAGATGTGACAAATCAAAATATATTGAGGGAATCCCGTTAAATAGTAAAGAAATAAGTTTGTGAGAAGTCTGTGTGAATCTGAGCAGCAAAACTACTTCATTCTTCTCACATTAAGAAGAATAGAGTGCGCTGTATTAAACCATTTTTAACATTGCAACGCTAAGTTTACCAGACCGAGCTGTTCCGTCTCGGAATTTTTTCTGAGCATGCGTGGCACTTTTTGCATCGGAATAGGCCAGACACGGTCGGAATTGACGCCATCGGATTTTGTTGTCGGAAAATTTTATAGCCTGCTCTCAAACTTTGTGTGTCGGAAAATCCGATGGAAAATGTCCGATGGAGCCCACACACGGTCGGAATTTCCGACAACACGCTCCGATCGGACATTTTGTGTGTACGGGGCATTACAGTGAGAAAAAGCCCAAGTCAAGCGCAGAGAAATTTCATATTTTAGAAGGCCCAAGATTGTGGGAATCATGTTGCCATTTACAGTCCGCTAAAGGTGTGGATCTATGTGTGTGGAGGCTCTAGGGACCTTTATGCGGAGTAGCGGTCAAGAGGATCATGTAGTGACTGGAACCTGAGTTGATAAAGCGTCTTTGAAGAAAGGGCGGGGTGTAAGGAGAAAGAGAAGAGGAGAGGGGAGCGGGGGTCCAGGGTATATTATTTAATGTCGGCTTCATGTTGTTCTAGGTAACTGTGGGAGAAGTGGTGTCAGGGGTGTTTGTTGATTGCGAGTCTTCATAGTGTGACCAGCATGCCCAGGTTTTTCTGTAATTGGCTGGGGTGTCTTTAGATTGCTGTATGAGGTTTTCCATTTCGGCCACTCTGTCCACTCGTTGTATCCATTCTATGATCGTGGGGGGAGATATACTTCTCCAGTGTATTGGGATACATTGGTTTGCTGCATTAATGAGGTGAAGCATAAGAGATTTTTTGTACTTCGATTGTGGGATGGAGGTGTGGTGTAGTAGGAATTGAGCGAAGTCTGGGGTATATGTCGTAATTTGTGTGATTAGGCGATGAATTTCTATCCAATAGGGTTTGATGAGTGGGCATTCCCACCAAATGTGGAGTAACATGCCGTTTGCTGCGTTACATCTCCAGCATGTCGGAGGGAGGTTGAGGTAGAATTTGTGAATTTTGTCAGGGGTCCTGTACCATTTTGTTAAAATTTTATATCTGTTTTCTTGTGTTGAAACATTAATAGAGCCTTTGTGGATATGATTGTATATGTGCCCCCATTCTTCAGAGGTTAGGTCTTGTTGTAGGTCAGTTTCCCATTGTTGTACCATTTTGTCTTCTTTAAGTTTGTGAGTCGAGAATAGGAGCGCATAGACGTTTTAAATTAAATGTCGTTGGGGTTCTTCACTGTTGCATAGATGTTTGAAAGGTGTGGGTTCTCTGTGTAGAGATGCATTGGATGTAAAGCTTTGAATAAAATTCGGATTTGCAGATATTTATAGAAAGGGATGTGGTATTCTGGGAATTTGGAGGACATAGCTTGGTGTGTCAGGAGTTGTCCGTTTTGAAAAAATTGTTGTATTTGAAGTCGAGGTCTGTGTGGGTCTATCGTTGGGATGCGTAAAGTCAAAGTAAAAGTCCAGATTGTCTTCTAGAGGGGTCATGGGTCCAGGTGTAGGTTGTAGGTGCAAGTGTTTGCATGCCGTTTTAAAGTTCATCAGTGTAGCGTCAAGTAATGGATGTGATTTGATTTCTTTTGAAATCTTGTTAGGTTTGATTCAAGGTAGGTGTTTTAGTGGGATTGAGGTAAATGCTTGTTCTAGCTGGGTCCAGTTTTTGTTGTGGCTATGTATATGCCAGTCGACAATTCTGGTCAGGTGGTATGCCCAATGGTACTTTTGGATGTCTGGTAGGCCTTGTCCTCCCTGTAATTTGGGGAGTGTCAGTCTGGCCCAACTCAGTCTGGGCATTTTGGATGACCATATTAGTGTTCTACACATTCTTTTATATGCAGAAAAGAATGATATTGGAAGCTTTATGGGGATGGCTTGAAAAAGATAGAGCAATCGGGGTAATACGTTCATTTTCAGAATTGCTGTGATGGGCTTCGGCTGAATGTCCGTGTATGGACGAGGGAGAGTTCTCTGTCCATGTGAGCGGTGAGAGTTCAATTCCAGATTAGGAGGTTGATCAACGGGGGTTCTCGCGTCCAGGGTCCAGTGGTTGGGTGATCGGATGTTCTCCGCGTTGACTTGTGGGGTTCTGAGTGCAAGCCATCGTGCATCCTGTATGGGATATGGCCCAAAAAGGAAGTCTGGGGACACGTGACTAGTGCTTTCTGCGTAGATCCAGAAGTCGATCGTTGAGCATTGTGGGGTTTGTAGTTTAGGGTATACATTGAGTGCGTGGACAATGCCTAAATCCATCGTAATGCCTCAGTACGTGGGGGTTATTCTGTGGTGCATGCAGGTATATTATAAAGGCACTGTGGGTATGGGAAGCATACCACCGTGTCTGTTCTTGAACGTTGAACAACAGTCAGAAAATTAAAACTTCAAAAATGAAACATGAACAGGCCGAACGTGGCGAAACAGCAACGGTGGATTACTGAGTACCTGCAGGGAAGTTTAACGGTCCCGTCTGGCTCTCCTTGAGCTGGGCGAGTTGGAGGGGCTGGAGTTGTGGTGAGGAATGCGATGAGCAGTTTGATGAGCCGGAGCTGAGGGAGAGCGTCTCCTTCTGTATCTGGTGCCTTGCGTCTCCATGGGCTCCTCAGGCGGGTGTTCCCTCCTCACAGCAGAGCGGCGAAAGTCAGCGTACCAATTAGGCACTTCCACCAGCGGGATATTTAGGGTGTCACAAAAGTAAGGAAGATCTTCAGGGACCTTCAGAAGTGCCATACGACCTTGAGTAGTGGCCGTGAGGCAGAAAGGGAACTTCCATTTGTAGGTAATGCCCTTATAGCGGAGAGTTTCTAGAAGGAGTCTCAGGTCTCTGCGATGTTAAAGCGTTATGCCTGAGAGATCTTGGTAAATTTGGACAGTCTTCCCTTCATGTATGATTTGTGGCTTGCCTCTGGCCTGTCTGAGGATTTCTTCTTTAGTTTTAAAATCGACTAGGCAGCAGATTATATCCCTCGGGGATCTGTGTCCCGTCCTTTGGGTCTCAGAGCCTGGTGGATCCTTTCTATGTCGATGGGGGTCTGGTGGGGTCTATTCAAAAGACCATTGAATAAACCCGTGATCGAGGGTGATATTCGGTCCCCCTCGATCGTTTCAGGGAGTCCTCTGATCCTCAAGTTATGGCGTCTGCCTCTATTGTCGAGGTCTTTGAGGTGCCTTTGCATATCCCGCATTTGGAGGGTGTGATTGTCAACCTGCTGTGTGGTCCTGCGGAGCTGTGTGTCCTGGCGCTCCGCCATCTTTTCCGTGGCCTGCACTCTGTCAGTGAGCGCACGGATGTCCAGGCGTAGTTCCGATATTGCCGCCAAGAGTGTATCTTTTATGTCCATGGGAATCGTCCGCAGATCGTGGATGTTCAGGTGAGGTTGTGGGGGTATCTCCAAGTCGTCTCTGTCTGCGGAGATAGGGGGGAGAGTGACAGGTGGTGATCCAAATGTGAGAGAGTTGCAGTCTGTGAATTCCTGAGGTGGGAAGACGCCATGTTTCCTCTGCCTGAACGGAACATGTCTGGGATATTGTGGCCTGTATTCCACGGTTGTTCTCTGGGTGAACGTGACCGAGAAGCAAATGAGTTCCGCGAGGCAGTCCTCATTTGTTTAGCCAGGTTTGGGTTGAATATTCCTCTGTTAGGCTGAGTTCAGGTCGTGTAGTAGCAGGAGCCTCTGATCTAAGCAGCCATCTTCATGCCAGGTCAGGCCACGCCCCCAATGTCATGGCATTTGTTAAGTTACCATGAAATGAGATTAGAAGGTAAAAGTAAAACATAGAGGCCACAATCTGTCTGAAGATGAACGTGAGGCTCTTCAATCCCTGGCATCGAACTCCATGATCACAATAAAGCCTTCCGATAAGGGGGGTAATATCGTGATCACGGATAATCAGAAATATGTTGACATGTGCGAGAAAATCCTTAAAAATAAACAATGGTACTGTCCTATTCCAACTACCAAAATCATGGGTTTCCAAAAAGAATTTTATGAATTGGTAGACAGTGCTTATGCCAATAATGTGATATCTAAGAATGATTGGGAATACATACGCACAGATTTTCCACGTACTGCATACGTTTTACTCGTTGCCAAAGATTCATAAAAATGTACAACACTCTTTGGGTAGACCAATTATCTCAGGAAACAGATCACTCACCGAGAATTTAAGTAGATTTGCTGATGGATATCTCCGCCCGCACGTATTCAACCTATCGAGTTATGTACGTGATACGATACATTTATTGCAAAACATAGCTGGACTCTATGTTCCTCCCACGGCTCTACTGGTCACCACCGATGTTGAGGCGCTTTATAGCTCAATTCCCCATGATCAGAGGCTAGCCTGTATTGAACCTACTATTTCTCAGACTAGCAAAGATGATCGTACATTGAATCAATTTGTCATTGATTCACTGTATTTCATTTTCCAACATAAATATTTTTCCTTTAACGGTTCCCACTTCCTCCAGGTGCAGAGCGTAGCGATGGGGACTTGTTGTGCCCCATTCTACGCCAATCTGTACCTTGGGGAGTGGGAACGTATGATTGGTATATCAGAGAACCTCTCTCCTCTAATGGACTGTGTGTCACTCTGGTATAGATATATAGATATCTTTATGGTTTGGAATGGTTCCACTGAACTACTCCATTCCTTTTTTCAGTCCATCAATGACAACATTTTCAATTTAAGTTTCACTATGAATCATGACATAGATACCATTACTTTTCTGGATGTCCAGATGCACAAGGGCAAGGATGGTCTTTTAACCAGAAGCCGTTTTCGAAAACCTACGGCAGGCAACTGTATTCTACACGCTAGCATCTTCCACCCTCGACCCCTGGTCACCTCAATACCTACCGTACAGCCAGTATTTGAGGATTAGATGGAACTGTACAGAAGCTACCGTCTTTAAAAGGGAAGCAGATGCATTAAAATTAGGCTGCTAGGACGAGGCTACTCACACACTTGCCTCAAAAAGGCATTTAAGTGAGCATGTGCTAATACACGTCACAATCTACTATATAATAAAGCCAATATATCAAAAACAACGGGTCCTATTCGAATCATCACCAGGTTTTCTAATCAACACCAAGAAATTAGGAGGATCGTAAAAAAGTACTGGCAGATCCTAGAAGGAGTCAAGTCAGGGGTCTCTGAAATTAATATGTAGTCAATGATGTTCCGTTATGGAGGTTCCTTATTTTGTAACCATCAGTAAGTGTTTGGGTTTCTTTTCTCTCACTAATGGTCACTGTGATCTGTTTATAAAACATAAACTATAACTCATGTCTCTCGATAGATTCTTAAAAAAATTCTCCCCCTTCGTAGATATTTTTCTATTTGGATCCATTGGGCTTTAATGGTTTCTGTTTCTGTCTTTGTAGTTTATGCAAAGTGAATATGTAATGTCAGCTATGTCGTTTTCTAGTATTATTAGATCTTCATTAGGAATAATGATAATAATAATAATAGCAACAATGTTTTCTGGAGTTCTCTGTCCTCTCTTTTTTCTGTGCATTTATGGCTGTGCCCCCATTTTCACTTTTATGGAAAAGTGGTGGAGGGGTTTGGCGCTGTTCCTTTTTGTTGAACAATTCCTTATCTACGTATAGGTCACTAGGTGCAAATTAAATATAGATTCCCAGGTGTACCGTGCATGTGTCAGATTAGTAATAAAAATGTTGATAAATATTGTACAATCATAAGTGATACATAAACTTTGGATATATAAAAATGGATATCAAATCCCATACATAGTATTGCTGATAAGTCCCAAACAACCTACAGTGCAGAGGGGAGGGGGGAGGAGGGGAGGGGGGAGGAGGGGGGGGGGTGGGGGGGGGGAAGGAAGGGGGGGAGAGGGGGGGGAGGAGAGGGGGGGAGAGTGATGGGGAGGTGGAAGGGGAGAGGTGTAGGAGATCTGCTCCTGTTGGAGAGAAATAAACAATATCAGGATCCCTCCTAATAAAGTGCAAGTGTGCTGGTGGAATTCAAAAAAGTCCTTCTGTGTGATACACTGGTTGTCAAGTTCTTAGCATATATCTTGTGCAGTTTCTTGTGATGTTGTGATAATAACCCTTCAATTGCTCTGAAAGTGCAGCCACTCACCAGATCACTTCACCCCTGCGGGGGTATCAGGCGGTTACAGTTTTGCGCCACTGTACGGCGTTCGCTGGCGGGCTCAGGATCGTGGTATATAATATGTAAAGAGAGAGGGAGTTCCCATAGCGTAAAATTGTTTTTTTAAAATTTATTAAACAAAATAGAAAGGTACTCACAATTTTACAATGAAAATCAAGCGTGGTAGTAAAAAACGTCACAATGTCCTTCAGCGCTGATATGGTAGATGATGTTTGGGAAGCACAGATTAGGCCACCCCAAAAGGAGTAGCCATGGGGGCTAAGTATGCCCCCAGTGTAGCTAATCTACTGCTCAATAAATGGGAGGAGGAACAGATTTACAGTATAGAAAGAAGAAACCTGAAATTATATAGGAGGTACATTGACGACATCGTCATTGTATGGGGGGGCACGACAGAGGAACTACAGAATTTCTTTGACGAGATCAGCGGCAACGCCTATGGACTCACTTTTTCAGGAAATTGGAATAAAGAAACTGTGGATTATCTGGATCTACAAATATATAAAGACAAGGGACAGCTGAAAACAAGAACGTATTTCAAAACTACGGACAGAAACGGGTACATCCCAACCAGTAGCTGTCACCACCCCCGATGGCTAGGAAACATACCCAAGGGTCAGTTCATGCGATTATATAGGAATTGCTCCAGCAAACACGATTATGAGAAACAAACGGATATTTTAATAAACAAGTTTGTGGAAAAGGGATACAAAAGAAAGGACCTGGTGGCACTGAAACATACAGTCGGGAAAATGGACAGAAATAAAATGTTAGATGAAACAGGAACACAACAAAGAAGAACAAAAAATGAGAAAATGAAAGTAGCCTTCCTTACGGGGTATAATAGACAATACAAACATGCGGAATCTATAATCAAAAAACACTGGCCCATTTTACAATCCGATAGGGTCCTCAATTCTATACTACCCAAGAAACCTGTCTTCATCTACAAAAAAGCACCAACCTTGAGGAATAAATTGGTACATAATGCAATAGACCCACCTAGGGAGATAAAAATAGGAAAAGGCCTAAAAGGGTTTTTTAAATGTGGCAAATGTCTACCTTGTAGAACCAGCAAAAAAACCAACAAGAAAACAATAAAATTTAGATCAACTGTCAACGAAAAAGAGTTCAATATTCGAGAACTCATCACCTGCCACAGTACTCACGTTACCTATGTGTTAGAGTGCCCATGTCGGAAGCAGTATGTAGGAAGAACAACGAGAGAGCTACACGTCAGGGTCAGAGAACATATTAAAAACATCAAGAAAGGGTTCAACAAGCACAGTGTCTCTAGGCATTTCAGAGATTATCACAACAGAGACCCGGCGCAGATGACATTTTACGCAATAGACAAAATCAAGGGCCACTGGAGAGGTGATAATAAAAAAACTAAGGTTTCACAAAATGAAACCAAGTGGATATTCCTACTGGATACCCTACAGCCTATGGGTATGAACATAGACCTTGACCTCAATTGCTTCCTAACCAATTACTAGGGGTAATATCAACTTGGAAGACATATAGCACCTACACATTTGACCTCAAAAACATGTTGGTAACAAACCATCCCTTTCCCCTATTAATGAGTAGAATTTGTACCAAAAGCAGGGTACAAACAAGAAAAGTGCCCAACAGGTCCTGTACACTTTTCAATCAGAGGACCCTCCACACTCACTTAAATAGTACATATATATGTATATATAAATGTACACGCATGAACAGTACAACAAAATACCTCCCTTTAATACATACTTACATCATGAACGGAGGGGTTCACAATATGGGGAATATCCAGAAACAACACCCCAGAATTCTCCTTTTGTCTCCAATTTCTTCTTTCTAATATATATACATTTTTAATATATATACAATTTTAATATATATATATATATATATTTGAAATATTCTAATATTATTTCTAATAGTCTAACCTTTGGGCGTGGGTCCATAATGTTACCTAAAAAAGATACCTAATATATCCCCCCCTCGTGCGCACTACAGAAGCAATACTTTTAGACAGCAAGTATATGAGGATATATAATATATTAATATGGGCAATCCAAAAGCCAATGTATATGAGGCCGGAACAATAAGCCCCCATAAAAATACATCCCCCCTCTCTCCAGATACATAAAAAATTGGTACATATAATGTACATGAATTTTTATATTAAATATTTTTATCTAACATATTTAAATTTTATTTACGGTATCTTATTCTTATCCTTAGTAATGACATGTATGTGTTTTTATATTGCAGCAGCTCATATAGGTTTTTATATCGCAGCAGCTCATATACTGTTTTTAATGTATTTATTAAGGGTTTTAAATCATTTATTTTATGATTGAACTCAATATAAATATCTTGGATTTATTGTCATATAAAGCGAATTGACTATTGCATAAAAACCTTTTACAGTGTGCGGCAGACCTAATACTATATACTTGCATTTTAAGTAGGATCTGACACTAATAGCAAGAAAAACTTCCTATGGTCTCCTTTGTCCAAAAAAACACAGGCAAAATGGCCGCCGGACCTTGCAGGATAAACATATAGAGACAGTGGATATGGGCTACTGTCTGCAAAAATCCCAGGCAAAATGGCCACAAAGTGCTTCTTAGAAACACCTTACAGGAAGTCGGACTTCGGTCTGCAAAATGTAAACAAAATGGCCGCGGACGCACTTCCGGTCCGCGGAATCACAGGCAAAATGGATGCCAATCGAAAATTCAACAAGGGGACACCGCACACTATATAAGGGTGGGAAGACACAGCACAGGTCACGCTCCCGTAGACGTCCTAATGACGAAACGCGTAGGGCGTGGCCTAATCTGTGCTTCCCAAACATCATCTACCATATCAGCGCTGAAGGACATTGTGACGTTTTTTACTACCACGCTTGATTTTCATTGTAAAATTGTGAGTACCTTTCTATTTTGTTTAATAAATTTTAAAAAAACAATTTTACGCTATGGGAACGCCCTCTCTCTTTACATATTATATACCACGATCCTGAGCCCGCCAGCGAACGCCGTACAGTGGCGCAAAACTGTAACCGCCTGATACCCCCGCAGGGGTGAAGTGATCTGGTGAGTGGCTGCACTTTCAGAGCAATTGAAGGGTTATTATCACAACATCACAAGAAACTGCACAAGATATATGCTAAGAACTTGACAACCAGTGTATCACACAGAAGGACTTTTTTGAATTCCACCAGCACACTTGCACTTTATTAGGAGGGATCCTGATATTGTTTATTTCTCTCCAACAGGAGCAGATCTCCTACACCTCTCCCCTTCCACCTCCCCGTCACTCTCCCCCCCTCTCCTCCCCCCCCCTCTCCCCCTCCCCCCTTCCTCCCCCCCCCACCCCCCCCCTCCTCCCCCCTCCCCTCTGCACTGTAGGTTGTTTGGGACTTATCAGCAATACTATGTATGGGATTTGATATCCATTTTTATATATCCAAAGTTTATGTATCACTTATGATTGTACAATATTTATCAACATTTTTATTACTAATCTGACACATGCACGGTACACCTGGGAATCTATATTTAATTTGCACCTAGTGACCTATACGTAGATAAGGAATTGTTCAACAAAAAGGAACAGCGCCAAACCCCTCCACCACTTTTCCATAAAAGTGAAAATGGGGGCACAGCCATAAATGCACAGAAAAAAGAGAGGACAGAGAACTCCAGAAAACATTGTTGCTATTATTATTATTATCATTATTCCTAATGAAGATCTAATAATACTAGAAAACGACAAAGCTGACATTACATATTCACTTTGCATAAACTACAAAGACAGAAACAGAAACCATTAAAGCCCAATGGATCCAAATAGAAAAATATCTACGAAGGGGGAGAAGTTTTTTAAGAATCTATCGAGAGACATGAGTTATAGTTTATGTTTTATAAACAGATCACAGTGACCATTAGTGAGAGAAAAGAAACCCAAACACTTACTGATGGTTACAAAATAAGGAACCTCCATAAAGGAACATCATTGACTACATATTAATTTCAGAGACCCCTGACTTGACTCCTTCTAGGATCTGCCAGTACTTTTTTACGATCCTCCTAATTTCTTGGTGTTGATTAGAAAACCTGGTGATGATTCGAATAGGACCCGTTGTTTTTGATATATTGGCTTTATTATATAGTAGATTGTGACGTGTATTAGCACATGCTCACTTAAATGCCTTTTTGAGGCAAGTGTGTGAGTAGCCTCGTCCTAGCAGCCTAATTTTAATGCATCTGCTTCCCTTTTAAAGACGGTAGCTTCTGTACAGTTCCGTCTAATCCTCAAATACTGGCTGTACGGTAGGTATTGAGGTGACCAGGGGTCGAGGGTGGAAGATGCTAGCGTGTAGAATACAGTTGCCTGCCGTAGGTTTTCGAAAACGGCTTCTGGTTAAAAGACCATCCTTGCCCTTGTGCATCTGGACATCCAGAAAAGTAATGGTATCTATGTCATGATTCATAGTGAAACTTAAATTGAAAATGTTGTCATTGATGGACTGAAAAAAGGAATGGAGTAGTTCAGTGGAACCATTCCAAACCATAAAGATATCTATATATCTATACCAGAGTGACACACAGTCCATTAGAGGAGAGAGGTTCTCTGATATACCAATCATACGTTCCCACTCCCCAAGGTACAGATTGGCGTAGAATGGGGCACAACAAGTCCCCATCGCTACGCTCTGCACCTGGAGGAAGTGGGAACCGTTAAAGGAAAAATATTTATGTTGGAAAATGAAATACTAATCTGACACATGCACGGTACACCTGGGAATCTATATTTAATTTGCACCTAGTGACCTATACGTAGATAAGGAATTGTTCAACAAAAAGGAACAGCGCCAAACCCCTCCACCACTTTTCCATAAATCTCAGCTGTCCCCACTTAGGGTGACTGCTTGTTGGGAGGCAGCAGTTCCAAACCTCACCAAACAAACCTTTACCTCCACTGCGCGGGTTCACCATCCCTTTACCATTTTCACTTTTGCCCACTAGATGGGGTCTGGCTCTCGGCATCCCTGTGACGGTCATCCAGTGCACAAAGGCTGTCGGGTGACTACGTCATCGCGCCGGTCTTTGTTTCACTGGTTGCCATGCGAACGGCCTTTTCCGGCCGCTCTGGCACCATTATGCGCTGGTGGACGGATGACGTGGGTCTCTGTCACCTAGCACAGGGCATGGTCTCCCCCCCCAGTGGGCGGTACCCAAGTGCCTCGTGGACTTGGCATTCTGCGCCGAACACTCCATGGCCTACTGACTGCGACTGTGCGGCGGTGCTGCGTTCCACTTGCTTGGAGAGGGGTATTTGGTGGATGCCCACCTGCTGCCGATGACGGTCCGCACCTGTGTTAATGCCCCACCCTTTCGTTAGGGGTGTTCTCCCTTGCGCCCTCCCCTTTCTTTTCCTCCCTTGCTCCAAGTATTTTTTAAGCCAGCAGGTGCTAGTGCACACTACTGCTGCCTCTTTTACTACAACCAGTCCTGCTGAAGGCAAGGATATTCACATGATAGGCCACCTATGGGATACATTCTATCCACATCAATATAGGTTCTAGTCCAATGAGGATATATTTTAAATCTATGGGGTTTGGGTTTGCCCTTCTGTCTGGATGTGCATTCTTAGGTCATCCTTTTAAATGTTTGATCACTAGGTTGTGTATAGGTATTGGATGTTCATGTGTATATTGATAGATTTATTTGAACTTGATATATGCGTAGATTGTATACGCATTATATATGCGTTGTTGATAGCAACTTACCATCTTCCACCTTCCATTATAGATATAACTCACTGATTAAAGATATAGAGAGTCACTTTCAAAGGTGATTCTCCAGGCACCCCCTTTTGGTGGAGATTGTTCCCCTGTAACATCAACTCCGAAGTAAGCTGATCTATGCATCCTTTTACTTGTGTTATTCTTTTGTGTTCAAGTTCGACACTATGGATCACTAATGTGCATATTTATGTACATTGTCCTCTATATACCAATATTTTACTGTCCTTACTTTTAGACTAGACAAACTAGCAACAAGATCTTATCCTTTGGCCTTACGCTGTAGATCTACCAAGTGAGGTGGGTTGAGATCACGCACTAGAGAAACAACCCCTTGCCATTTTTTCCTTCCCCTTCTTTCTCTCTCCCCCCTTTTTTTCCCCCTTTCCCCCTCCCTCCTTCTCTTTGCTCCTGATAAAGAGGAATAACGCATGACCTTAAAATGCATTGAGTATCACTCTGTCTATTCATACATGAGTGATGTAAATGAGTGGTTACTTGATCTCATTATGAAAAACATATTATATCAACTGTAATTTTGTAAATGGTCGATACATCAAAAGTTGTGTCCAATTTTGTATTTTGCATTATTAAATTTGTAACTTTTTATCTATCTATTTTTGCATACGTTTTTTCTGGAGTCATTGCCCTTTAAAGTCCCGCCAGAGGGTCTTCTGTTGTTCTCTGTGTCTTATATTAGGAATGTGGGCAATGTCTCCTATACCCTACTAGAATTGATCTAATTTATCTATTAGTAGATCCACGTATATCACATAGAACAATGTCTGCAGGACCATAGAAACAAAGAATATGCTGACCACAGACATGTCAGATCCTGATGGAGATTCACCACAAATAAAGTTCATCAGCTGGCAGAAAAGAATGTAAGAGATGCAAACAAAGAGGCAGGATATCGGGGGGGGGGGGGGCGTGGCTACCGCGTTGTTGTACGGACGCATGACCTGTTAGCTCTGCTCTAACATCAGGAATCAAACCAGTTTGAGGCGATCCAGTCCGCTCATCTCAGCACCAGTACTCAGATAACGACCCATATCACCCCAGGAGATGACTAGGAAACGGCAAAACTCCTCACAGCCAAAGAAATTGAGAGATTTCTTCCCCCCTAAGAATCACAACACTGTCCAAGATGGCGCCGCCGGCTGCTCTCCGGTCACATCAATCAGATCACACTCAGCCACGCCGAGCCCGAGCTCCAGAACAGGACTACACTGTCACTCTCCAGATGCCTCCACTCCACTCTCCGGCAGTCCAGCCAAATCGAAACCCCGCATGTCTGCTGACTCACAAAACCATAAGGTTAGTAGAGGCCAGGGATTGTTGGAAGACACAAGGGAGATGGCTGACTCAATTAACTCCTTCCCCACTGTAAACCAGCCTCTCTCAGACACAACCTTAAGAGACATGCTGGTCTCCCTACGCAGCTACATGCAGACACGATGGAATGTATGCGGAACTTTAAAGTGGAAGTGGGAGAACTAGGAGGCAGAGTAGATCATGTTGAAAAAAAGATGAGTGACTATGCAACATCATACAACACTCTAGTAGTCACACATAATGAGCAATCAGATGAGGTGACATGGCTTAAAGAGAAAGTCGCGGACCTCGAGGACAGATCACGTAGAAACAACGTAAAGCTGCGTGGAGTCCCAGAAAATGTCCAGCCCCTACAACTGCGCCAGTATGCTCAAGAAGCGGAGCCGGCGGCCGGAGCTAATGGAGCAGTGAAGAGAGAGCTCCGACACACCAGGTGCTTCTAAGCTACTCATAGCGGCTAGAAGCAAGCAAAAAACGGCCACACGAGCGGCGGAATTAGTGGGGAACTGATCCACACTGATGGCCAAATGAAAGGAGAGAGAGGGACCCAGAAAGCTGACCGACTTCTACATGACGGTCCCGGCCAGACTGTCACAAGATGGTGCCGGCGCGTCATCTCCTCACAGCAGCAAAGCCTGCTATAACGACAGTGAGCTCCCTGACCAGTACACCGCAACTGTAACCCCACATTCAGCCTCAAACAGCCCTATTAAGCAAAAGAGGAGGCTGAACACTCCAGCTGATAATGATGACCAGGATAGTGAGGAAAATGACATGGAGCACACTAACGAATATAATCAGAAGCTGGACGCTCTCCCCACATCAGGCCTGCCTATGACAGACATCACTATGAAGAAGATGATTATCACCTTGAGGGGAGCTATACAGCAAGACATCACTAATGTCCTGCGCTCCACCCGCAAAGAAATGACAGTACTGGGTAACAGACTTGACAATATGAAGACTAAAATGGATGACTTCTCTGCGGCTCATAATGAGCTTGTAGATGCGCATGTGGATGTGGAAGATGAACTTAAAGCCCTCAGACTAAAGGTCGCCGACCTTGAAGACCGTTCACGCAGGAACAATGTGAAATTTAGGGGGATCCCGAATCCGTAAAACCAGCTGATCTGAGCCTATTCCTCCAACAATTAAGGATGAAAACACTTCCAACCCTTACACCTGCAGATGTCATCATTGATAGAGCCCATAGGCTGCACAAACCACCACACCTCCCAGAGAAAATTCCTAGAGATGTCATCGCTAGGATTAATTTCTTCCATATTAAGGACCAACTCATGCGGTTCTCTAGGCAAAACAACACTCTCCCAGATCCGTATGCGGGGATCACCCTATACGCTGACCTCTCACAAGCCACCATGTCCGCCAGGAACAACCTAATACCGATCACCAAAGAGCTACGGAAAAACAAGATAATATATCGATGGGGCTTCCCAGCCAAACTTCTGATTAAAAGAGTCAACGATTCTTATGCCATCTCGTCCTTAGAAAAGGGCCTGGAGTTGCTACGCAAGTGGGCAATTCTTCCTACCGAGAATAACCCAGGAGACATAGGCTCTGCGCCCTCTAGAACGGGCCATTATAATAACCGCGGCTCCAGAGAAAGACACAAATGATGACCGCTTCTCACCACTCACATGCGATGAGACCTACCTGCTACATTTCTGGAAAGTCTGCCCCGCAGTTACACTCTACCTTCCATGCTTCATTGAAGCTAATGTAAGTAGCACCTGATGTATGGCTGTACCGGAAGATTAATTTTTGACTTTACCCCACTTTGATTTCTGGGATATTCCCAAATTCACCCAGTTAATGTTGACTGTTCTATTGTTCTCTCTACTAATGCTCACAGTTATTTTACCTATAACTCCATCGCACTGGAGTCTTCATCTCGCAAGTATGACAAGCAGAAATCCCTTTCCACTGTACTAGATGCTCTAACCTTTTTCATACAAATACCAAATTGCACCACTAGATGGCTTCAAAGCTCCACAAAAGAAATGAATGTCTCTTAGACTAATGTCTCTCAACGCTAGAGGACTCAACAGCCCATTCAAATGCAGAATGATGTGGAAAACGGCCCTGCAGAAAAACTGTGACATTCTCTGTGTGCAGGAAACACATTTCTCATCTCTGAACACTCCAAACTGCACCCACATCAAATTCCCGCACGTTTTTACTGCAAATAACTCTTGCAAACGTAATGGTGTATTAGTAGCTATTAAAGACTCTGTCACGTTCAAACTGCTAGAACAATACTCTGATGACCTTGGTAGGTATATAATCTTGAGTGTTGAAATCAACAACCAAATATATACGCTGGTAAATGTATATACTCCCATAAAAAGACCAGTGAGATTCGTACGTAAAATCTTACAAAAGGCTAAATGTTTGAGGAAAAGCAATTTACTAATATGTGGGGATTTCAATGTGATTTTGAATGACAAAATGGACTCCTCCTCTGTGGGGAGGAGGCGTAGACCATCCTTGGGCCATTATTGCCTATCAGAGGAACTATACGACCCGTGGCGATGCCTCCACACCACAGAGAAGGACTACACGTACTTCTCATCATTACATAAATCATACTCTAGAATCGATTTCTTCCTCACAGATAAATACACCCTACAAAATGTGGTCAAAGCGGATATCCATAATATCACATGGTCTGACCATGCCCCAATTACAATAGACATTATGGATACCTGCAAAACCAACATTACACCCCTATGGCGTAACAACACCTACCTTCTTTCTCTACCCAACATTAGGGAAGAAATTCTAAAGAAACTAGAAGAATATTTTACACTAAATGAACACCGGGGTACTCACCCTAGCACAGTATGGTGTGCACACAAGGCCTTCTCCAGAGGGGTATTTATCCACATAGCTGCTAGGGAAAAAAGGAAAAAAATGTGGCACATAGAACAACTACACAAACACATTTCGGACCTGAAGACGAAACACAAACAATCACCCGATCACTCACTACTCCTCCAACTAAACAAATGCAGGGAGGAACTGAAACTAACACTAAAAAATTATTATGACTTATACTTTAAAAGGCTTAAACTCTCATACTACTCCCAAGGTAATAAAGCGAGCAAACTTTTAGCTTCAGAACTTAAAAAACGTCAAGCTCGGGACCATATATCAGTGCTTAAACACCACAAGAACAATAGCATATATAATAACCCCAAAGATATAGCTAACGCCTTCAAAGACTACTACGAATCCCTATACAATCTTAATCAAGATGTGAACACATACCAACCCACAGAGACAGACATCACAGACTTTCTCCAAAAAATTAGTCTTCCCACGATAGATGACAACACACTACATACATTGAACAGGCTGTTTACTGAAGCTGAAATCGAAAATGTGATCAAACGTCTCCCAAAAAATAAATCCCCCGGATCAGATGGTTTCTCAGCGGAGTAATATCAAACATTTTCCCCCCTTTTGATTCCCAGATTAGTAGAAGTTTTTAATAACGCAGCAGAAATAGGTAGTTTTCCGATTGAAATGCTACAGGCCATAATAGTTACCATACCAAAACCAGTATGCTCAAGAATTTATGTCGGCCTACTTACCATCAGTCCCCTCTTTGAAGCTAGTCATTGATAGGATCCATCGACTACCCAAACCAGCACACCTGCCAGATAATATTCCCAGAGACGTTCTGATGCGGGTGCATTTTTTCCACGTTAAGGAACAATTTATGCTTGCCTTCAGGAAAAATGTACAACCCCCTGAGCAATATTCTAATATTCAAATGTTTGCAGATCTTTCACAGTTTACTATGCAAAAGCGCAAATCATTGCTAACTGTGATTAAAGCGTTACATAACCACAACATTGTTTACAGATGGGGATACCCAACGAAGCTTATCATTACCCATGACAGCAAAACCTCGGTGGTTACTAATCTAAAAGAAGGTCTATCTTTGCTGCGAACATGGGATATACTCCCAGAGCAAACCCCTGACAGATCCACCTCCACATCGAGGTTGGACAACCAGAACGAATGGCAGGTCGTGTCACACAAAAGGAAACAGAGTAAACGTGACACCCAATCGCCTCGAATGACATAAGCTACCCAATGCTACGAGATTCCTGACACCATATGGAACTAATAATCCACAAAGCTCCCCTCCTAAATAATGTGCAGTACATCTGCTATCGGATTCCGGATGGAATCCCACTTTTTTATACACCAGTTTCATTCTTGTTTGTTGACTTTCTGTTTTTTACTTTTTTTACTTTTTCTACTTCTTATCTCTTACCCTTCCTCGTTGGTGATGGAACGTAAGGTCATACATGTGAAGGAAACCTATCCCTCTACGAAGCTCACATGACACCACTGAAGAATCCTGGAACCCTGCTCTGGACTTCCTAAGGTACCAATATCTCCTTACCCCACACACCTTACATGGCAGTTAAAGTGACCTCCTTTAACGTTCATGGCTTGAACCACCCTGCTAAAAGAGCCTCAGTTTGGAGGGAAGCTCTCAAACTGAATTCTGACATCTTATGTCTACAAGAGACACATTGGGCAACCTCATCAATTCCCAAATTTTCGCATAACAAATACCCCCACATTTTTCACGCATCAGCTTCCAAAAAACAAAAGGGCGTTCTAATTGCCATCAGAGACTCTGTGGCTTTCTCCCTACAGGAGACCCACATGGACTCAGAAGGTCGATATCTAGTCTTGATCGGCGAATTCAACAACCACCTGTACAGGATAGTCAACCTTTATGCGTCCAACACACACCAACTCCGCTTCTTGAAAAAACTATTCAATAAGATCAACATAATCAAAAAAGGAGCAGTCATAATGTGTGGGGACTACAATGTCACGGTAGACTACAGGATGGACACTACCTCCAAGTCAAGGCGCCCTCTACCTTCAATTCAACATATGCTCCATGCCGAAGAGATGTATGATGCCTGGAGGTGTCAGCATTCCAACGAGCGCGATAATACCTTTCATTCCTCCAGTCATAATTCGTACTCACGCATAGACTTAATCTTAGTGGACAGAGCTCTGCTACAAAAGATCTCCTCCTCTGCCATACATGACATTACGTGGTCAGACCAGGCTCCTGTGTCTATTATGGTAGAGGAGGGACATCCATCGGCCCCAGCTTATATTTGGCGAGCTAATCCTCGTATTTTTCAACAGCCCTCACAAACTGCCCTTGTGAACAAACACTTGAAGGAATATTTCGCTTTTAATGCTACCTCTGTAACTAATCCATTTGTTATGTGGCGTGCCCATAAGGCATATATTAGAGGCATTTTGCTCCAGATAAGCTCGCGGATAAAGAGGCAGAGGACACAAAAATTAGCCACTCTTTTAAAAGATATTAACCTCCTAGAGGCTCAAAACAAAAACTCACCTGGTCCTAGCACAGCAAACAAACTAATCCAACTGCATTCGGATCTCAGGCTCTTGTTGTTAGAACAATATGACAAGCATATTCAATTTCTTAAATTGAATCATTATTCTTCTGGCAATAGAGCCGGCAAATTTCTGGCCCAGAGGCTAAAAGACCACAAAACACAGATGAAAATCCCCTATCTGATCCGCAACTCAGACAATAGCAAAATACTCAACCCAAAAGAAATGGCAAACACTTTCGCTGAATATTACTCCTCCCTTTATAATTTAAAGGAAGACCCCAATACACCACAACCTTCAGATGACGCCATTCAATCTTTTTTGGCTCACCTCTCACTACCCTCCCTCTCAACACCACAACTAGAATTTCTCTATTCACCTATAGCGGAGACTGAGATCCGAAAGGCAGTAAAAACATTACCCAGTGGTAAATCTCCAGGACCAGATAGGTTACCAAATAGCTATTATAAGGCGTTTTGTGAAGTCCTCTCCCCCGCACTGAAAGAAATCTATTCTGAAGAGATGTCCTCTGCCTCGTTCCCCGCTGAAATGCTCAAAGCATATGTAGTCACCATTCCAAAGCCAGGTAAGGACCCTATAACACCGGCCAATTTTAGGCCTATCTCCCTACTAAATACAGATGTAAAACTGTACGCCAAAATCCTTGCCCACAGACTTTTATCAATTCTACCGACCCTGATCAGTCCAGATCAAACGGGTTTCACCAAAGGAAGACAGGCGTCTGACGCCACAAGGAGGGTTATTGATATCATCCACTATGCTGAGTCCTGTCGGATGCCTTCTCTGCTACTCTCTTTGGATGCGGAGATTCTCAGGCCCCATCCTCTCAGCTATCTTAGCCCTGTACTCCTCGCCATGTGCGCAAGTATATACTTCTAACACCCTCTCTCTTCCTTTCCATATTACCAACGGTACCAGACAAGGATGCCCCCTATCCCCCTCAATATTCAATCTCCTTATAGAACCTCTAGCAAAAAAAATTAGAGCACACCCAGGCACGCCAGGATTCTCCCTCTTACGTAAATCTCACAATATCAATCTATTTGCAGACGACATCATTCTTCTTCCAACATCACCACATACATCCTTAAAATGTGCCCACGATATTCTTAATAATTTCAGCCAGGTGTCTTACTATAAAGTAAACTTCTCAAAATCCCTAATATTAGGTTTGAATCTCCCCTCCTCTCTTAAGTCTGATCTACAGAAAAATTTCCCATATACATGGAACTCATCTAGTATTCCATATCTGGGATTACAAATAACAGCTGATTCCTCAAAACTAGCAGATGCCAACTACAATCCACTGATAGATAAACTCACTAAAGAAACTAAATGCTTAACCAAAGTAGAATTATCTTGGTCGGGACGCCTAGCATCTTTCAAAATGCTTCTTCTACCCCAAATTTTATATGTATTTCGTACATTACCCATTCCACTTAAAAATACCCACCTCCAATCGCGTAACTCCCTCCTCAAACACTACATTTGGGGATCTAAAAGACCCAGATGCTCTAGAGCCTTCCTAGTTAAACATAGATCGGCTGGCGGGATGGGCCTAATTGATATCAAAGACTACCACCGAGCATCCTTGCTTGCTCAACTCAGATACTGGATCTCACCATCTCCAGATATCCTCTGAAGCAAAATAAAACTGGCCCTTAGCCCAACCCAAGATCTCCGACTGCTCTTACTACTCGATATATGGGAACCGTACCCCCTACGATTATTTCCACTAACCATTCAGGCTTCCTTATCAGCATGGAGAGAACTCCATAAATCAACTTCATTTTCCCCTAATGATACAGATATACTAATTCCAATAACTATTCTAAACCATGCCATTCCACATTCCAATTTCTCAAACTGGCCCACTAAAGGTATCTCCCTGATTACTGACCTATATGTAGATAACACACTTAAATCATTTAGTGCACTGGCTGAGGAGTACACTTTACCCCTAGTCGATCACTATAAATATGTCCAACTTACTCATTTCTTAAAATCCTTGAAATCACCCCACATACTTATACCAGATTTGGTGTGGCAATTTTACACAAAAACCCCTAACACTCCCAAAGGAATATCTATTTTTTATAATCTCTTTCAAAATAAGACTTCCTTTACTAAACTCCCACCTTTTAATAAATGGGAACTAGAACTGGGAGAATCCTTTACAAATGCTCAATGGAAGATTGCATTCAGAACTACTTATAAGGCATCTCGGTGTGTAAATCATTGGGAACTCTCCCTGAAAATAGCTCAGAGATGGTACCTCACACCCTACAGGTTATCTAAATTCTCCTCCTCCAATTCACCACTTTGCTGGAGAACATGTGGGGAGGTGAGAAACATTTTACATGTGTTTTGGTCGTGTAAGCATCTCACTAGCTTTTGGAAAAGTGTATTTAAATGTATATCACGTATCACAGGAATCTTAAAACCACCGAATCCTGGGTTGGCACTATTAAACCTAGGTATCGAAAGCTTTCCTCCTTGTTTCCGTACAGTGGTCACACATATACTCTTGGCCGCCAGATCACTAATTACCAAAAATTAGAAATCAAATATAGTACCCAGCGTATCTGAGGTTTTTGCAATTACACAAACTAATTATGTTTACGAATCATTACTGGCCGTTAGAACCGAACAGAGTCCTTCCTTTGATAAACAATGGAAAATATGGTCAGACTGGTTTAAAAAAGAGTAAAGATTTTGGTGTGCCAAGGGTATAGCATCACTCTCTTAATATATTGATATTTGTCTTTGAAAACATTGTTATAAGAGTAATACTAGTCCTCTTTATGCATCACCTAATTGAGAATAGTTAATGATAAACTGTTACTATGCTTCCATCACCCTATCCCCCTCCCCTCCCCATTCCCCTACTCTTTCCTTCCCTCCTCCTCCCCTTCCTACTTCTTCTCTCAATTCATATTATTGTTGCATGGAAATGCACTACTCTACATAGAAGAACAAATATACCAGTCCATTATGGATAAGAGTGTAATAGAATTGAAAGAACTAACCAACCTATTACTATATGTAAAACTTTGTACTATGTTTTTTACTTTGTAAAACCTTTAATAAAAAATAATTGAAAAAAAAAAAAAAAAAAGAGGCAGGATATCCAGGGCATCATTGACCATATGAGATACTGTATGTGTGCATCAGGTTCACCTATGACAAATGAGCTACACATATTAGATATTGCTGCATCTGCTGGAGTGGAAGAAATAACTCCAGGGCCCTCACTCATGGTTAACTTTGGCCAGATGATCTGTAAAGGCTTCTAAAGTGTTAATTATGATCAGTTTTGGGTACCATAGTTTATCACCATTTTCAAGAGCGTGCACAATTTTAAGGCTTGACTTGTTTGGTATCTTTTTACTTGATGTAATCTCCCCTTTTCTATTTTACTAAAAAAAAAAAAAAGACCAATATGTTGTGTTTGTGTGCATTAAACTTTAATTTATTGCATTATTTTTACTGAAAATATGGATTTTTTTCTTCCCCATGATTTTATAGTGATGTGCAGAATGACCTCACTCTTGGAAAATGACTACTAACTAGGGTGGGAGGACCTAATGGAGGTTTAGAACACATAAACGCCAACTATATCAAGACCTCCTGAATTGCTATTCAGTAGGAACATGGATGCAAATTGGATTGGAATGTGTTAACATTTCACTCTGTGTGACATTCTGGGTCCAGTAAATTAACTAGATACAGGGTGAATTCCACCTTTCCAATTTTAGCTAATTTACTTACTACTAATGAGTGGTATGAATTAAATCAGTGTGACTAATGATAGAGGCTCTGAGTAGTACAACAGTAATAAAGTGAGAGGAGACACATTTTCTTACTTCAAAAAAAAAAACTTCAAGGAAAGAACTATTTGGAGAAATAAGTCACTGTGTTGGGTAGACCTAAAAAAAAGTTACTTGATTTCTTAAGGATAAATGGATAACCAGTACTGAAAGCTTGACTTATGTTTAACTATGACTTCTTTATATTACAACACTAATTTCATTATTTAACTAATTACAACATTTAAAAATGTTCACTGGCCTTTATGTTTATTTTAAGCCGACAGATTTTCTAAAATGTTATAAAATAACATTTACTTTTAGAAAACGTACACTGTTAATTACTGTATGTCTAATGGAAGTGCTATATTTGACTTTCTAGTGGTAAGATATACTAACAGTCTCCTCTAAAGTGTTTACCTGGCTATGTCGCAGCTGACTCAGAGAACTGGAATCTGTTAATGCATCCTACTTTAATCCTTTATCCCTTACAGCTCTTCAAAACTTGCCTAACCTTCACATGATTAATAGTCAATTACCAGTGATTGGAAAATGCATAACAATATCTATGCCTGTTCTGCATTTATGTACGTTAAGCAACATAATTGCCTTTCTTGACTTGGAAAATACATGTACATTCTTTAAAGATGCTTGTAAAGTGTATTAAGATATGCTTTCTGTGCCAGTCTGCATATTTTATACTGAGTAATAAGAAAGATTTAATACTCAGTGAAGTGAAATAAAAGTAACTCTTCCTTTTCCAGACAAATTCTTAACCTTTTTTAAATTACTTTTAGCAAATATGTGATTATGATATAAAACTTCTGTAAAATTATATTTTTTTTGTACTCGCTGTAAAATTATTTTCTCTGTGTTCATTGGAAGATACAGCTCTGCTTTAAATTATTTATTAATAAATCATTACCACCAGGTATACTACAACCTGTAGGAATAAAACTCTAGGTACAACTAAAGCACAAAGAAAAGTCCAGGGGCAGCCCCTGCTGCTGGCCCGAACCCCCACACTGTGAAACAAGCTTAGTTAATGAAACAGCAGAGCAAAAAACAAAATATTTTAATACACAGCCAACAGCAAAGCCAGAAAGTGTTGGTGATGTGTCCTCCAATAAACACAGAGCAAATACTTTCATGATTATTTAGATTGAGTAAAAAAAAAAAATACTATTTTCAATTATGTTCATTGGAAGGCACTGCTTTAGATCATTACTACTGGGACATCCCAAAGCAGTGCCAACAGGGTGGGAAAAATAAAATGCAAAACCAAATTAGTGAACCCAGAGAAAAAACATACAGACTATTCGCACTGCCACATGAAAAAAAAAAAAAGAAAATCAATCTTGATGATGGAAAGCCCAGGAAGCAATTACCATGGCAATATAATGCTTTATAAGTAAAAAAAAATAATTCTCGGTGCTTGAAAGCATACACAAGGACAATAGTTAGGACAATAGAATCTAGAAGAAGATAATAGCCCCACATGTTGATGGGGACAAGAGCCTCTTCCCAAAAATGCTGGGCTGTTGTTGTGAGGGTATGGCCCCTGTTGTAGATCAGCTGTCAATCACGACACCCGTTGCACCACCGTGCCTGAAAAATAAACACTCCGTCCGCAACGAAGGCTAACCACCAAATGCCTGCTCCACCGTTTGACAGTTCTTCATTGGTAAGGGGCGGGGCAACCTGGTGATGTCACCTGGTGACACTGCCCCCTTGTGACATCACTGACCGGTGCATGCTGGGTCAGTGACATCACAAAGGGGCAGTGCCACCAGGTGACGTCACCAGGGGCCCCGCTTCTTACCTATTTAGGAATTGTCAAACGGCAGAGCAGGCATTCGGTGGTTAGCCTTCGTCATGGGCGGAGTTTTTTTCTTTTTTTGGGTCCGGCAGTGCTGCAGGCATTGTGATTGATGATGGATCTACATTGGGGAACATTGTTTTTTATTGTTTTATAAAGGAATTGTCAAAAACTGCCTCCTGTCTTTATTCATTTTTGACACTTTTTTTGTTGAATGGGTAGGGGTATAATGTACCCCATACTCATTCACATGGGTGGTTTGTTAAAGGGGGCTTCCAGATTCTGATAAGTCCCCTGCCTTCAGACCCCACAATCACCGTCCAGGGTTGTCGGGAAGAGGCCCTTGTACCCATCAACATGGGGACAAGGTGGTTTGGGGTGGGGGCAGAGCTCCCCCTGCCTCAATACACCCCCCATGTTGAGGGCATGTGGCCTGGTATGGTTCGGGGAGGCGCTTGCTTGTCCCCCCTTTCCTGGCCTGCCAGGCTGCATAAGTGTTTAATATGTTTTTTTGGGTGACCCCACGCTGTTTGTTTTTAAAAATTTAGGCGGGGGGTTTCCCCTTAAAATCCATAGCAGACCTGAAGGGCCTGGTATAAATTGGGGGGACCCCACGCTATTTTTTTTCCAGAATTTTTCATTGCCAGCATTCTTTTGTTTACATTTCAGCCAGTGGGGAAGCCTGCTGAAAGCTGATTGAGTCAGCAGCTGTTAAGGACATGGCAGCCAGCTTCCCGGCCCGCTCCTTAACAACCAGCAATTCTTTACACAGAATTTGAATCAGTCAATCATTTTCTGAATGATTCGAATTCGAATCGTGACTGGCCAGATCCGTGATGATGTCGCTCCTGCGCATGCGCACGGGAGCCACAGTTTACGGCATGAAGCTTTGAAGCAACGGCCCAGGTGGCCGTTCCTTCAGAACACATGCACCAGTGATGTCACTGGCTGCATGTAAAGTAAATATCTCCTAAACGGTGTATGTTTAGGAAATATTTACACTATTATTATAGGCTTACCTATGGCTAAAATTCAGAGACAAAAGTTTACTTCCACTTTACACATACACACACACAGATTTAAATATATATGAATGCATGCATATATGCATGCCTTTACACGCACATGAACTTTAATGGTGTCCAAGTCTAAGTCTGTAGGGTTCAATATTGAGTTGGCCCACCCTTTGCAGCTATAACAGCTTCAGCTCTTCTAGAAAGGCTATCCACAAAGTTTAAAAGTGTGCATATGGGAATGTTTGACCATTCTTCCAGAAGTGCATTTTTGAGGTCAGGCACTGATGTTGGATGAGAAGGATTGGCTTGCAGTCTCCATTCTAATTCATCCCAAAGGTGTTCTATTGGGTTGAGGTCAGGACTCTGTGCAGGCCAGTCAAACCAAACTCCACCCCAAACTCGCTCATCCATGTCTTTATGGACCTTGCTTTGTGGACTGGTCCAAACAATTTGGTGAAGAGGGGATTATGGTGTGGGGTTGTCTTTTCAGGGGTTGGGCTTGGCCCCTTAGTCCAGTGAAGGGAGCTCTTAAGGTGTCAGCATACCAAGACATTTTGGACAATTTCATGCTCCCAACTTTGTGGGAACAGTTTGGGAATGACCCCTTCCTGTTCCAACATGATCACACACCAGTGCACAAAGCAAGGTCCATAAAGACATGGATGGATTTACTTTTTTTCTCTAGTACTTTTTTTCTTCATTAAAAATGTCCTGCTGCTGAACAATTTTGGACTGCTGTATCTATCATCATTTTTTTTTTTAAAACACCCACCTATTGTTTTTGTTTAAGTACATTTTCCTGATTAAAACTGTCTTCCTACTGGACAATTTTACACTGCTGTATCCTCTACACTACAGTACACTTGTAGTAGCTTGTGCTCTTTGTCTCTAGTAAATATGGGCCTATCCTTATCATTAAAATTGTCCTGCTGCTAGTCAAGCTCTAGCAAAACATCTGCCTGTACTCTTTTCAGTAGTAAATGTTGGCCATTTCTCCCACAATAAAATAAAATTCCTGCTGCAGGCCAATTATACATTGCTGTACTATAAACAGCATTGTAACATAAAGCTTTAAGGCATCCTACAAGCATGTTGTTTAAAGGATTTATGTACTTATGTACTTACAATGCTGTGTGGCATTTAACACTTTTTCTTTGCATTGGTACATGTCCCAAATAGCAGTTCCGTACTTCTTATGCCCTTTTTTTACCTATTAGCCTTAAAAATGGCCAGAAATCAACAATAACATTTGCCCACCATAAACATAATTTTGATTATACATTTCTAACAAGATTCACTCAACCTTTGGCAAATCAAAATGCAGGCAGAAAGAGAGAAGATATATGTGCACATGACCAACAGCATTCTCCTGCAGGAAGACAGTGATCATGTGATCAAATAATTCTGACTCCTTATCGCCAGTTTGCAATCTATTGTAGGATTAACACAAGTGGAGAGCAGGAAGGAGAGGATGCATTAGTAGTTGCTACAGACAGCTGGCTGCTCTGTAACTGGGAGCAGGAATAATAGGAATGCTTTGTAAGCCATTTAACTACCTTATGTGGATGCTGTGGTTATAGCATGGCTACTCTGAGAAAGAATAGGCAGATGTTCCCTGACTCTAAATGGTGGGTCCCAACCACCATTTTGCTCTGCCGAACCTGCTTGACCCCTACTACTTCCACTTTCAGAACCTCTTCCTCTCACTTTAGGCCTGTCTGATATATTTTTTAAAGAGGGGTTGCCTACATTTAGAGGCCCTAATAACATAACATAAAATATACCTCTTCAAAAAAAACCCTGAAAAACTTAGGGCCTTACACTCCAGTGTTCAATCTGGATCTGCCTTTCAGTTTTTCAGATGGAGACAGACTGAACCACAGTAGATGTCTATGAATAGGTGGATGCAGTTCCCGGGACAAGGTCATCTAAAGCCCAGGGCAAACATGCCAAACTGTGCCCCCCAAGATGTATGAGCATCATGTGACAGCAAAAATCCCCCCCACAACAAAAACTTAGTACTAAATTGCTGTCAGGGCTGGGCTCAGCCCTTCCTTCTCAAAGCTGGCCGCTCAGCTGTCGTATAATTGCCAGCTCCTATATCTACACAGTGACTGGTTCCTGAACCCTGGCTATGTTTTGACTACGTTTACTCTGTTTACCTTTTTTTATCATTATTAAACAAGTGTGATTTAACTGTACTTCTGTCTCAGTCTGATTCATGGTTTCTGACAGTAGGCGAAAGCCATGAATTCAGAAGATGCAGTCAATCCACTTATTGGTAATATTTTTTCCAGATTGGACAAGCAGGATCACTGCATGGATCAGTTTGCCGTGGTATTACAAACACTCCTGAGTAGGGATGAGCTTCGTGTTCGAGTCAAACCCATGTTCGACTGGAACATTGGCTGTTCGGTCGTTCGCCGAATTCCGAGCGTTATGGGCCGTTCGCGCCAAATTCGTGTGGCGCGTCACGGCCCATAATTCACTGCGGCATCGCAGTGCATTGCTGGCTGATGATTGGCCAAGCATGCACTATGACCCGCATGCTTGGCCAATCACAGCGCCGTCAATAGAGAGAGCTGTAATTGGCCAAAGCCAGGGTGGCTTTGGCCAATTATGGCTCAGGGGGTTTAGAACACGCCCCACACTATATAAGGCCGCCTGCACGGCGGCCCTGTGTAGTGTGTGTTCCGGCGTTGAAAGAGAGCTAGATAGACAGAGAGACAGTGTCATTTCATTTGAGTTAGATAGATTAGGCAGGACAATCAGCTGCACTTACAGTGTATTGTGTATATATATGCATCCCAGGTGTTGCATATATATATATATATATATATATATATATATATATATATATATATATATACACTGTATTCAGTTTAGCTAGATCCGTTCCTGTTATCTTCTTACTGACAGGCAGGCTTGTTTTGTTACAGTATTTACAGCTACCTGAAGAAAATTGCTGGTGTTCTTTTGATCCTATTAGTACCACAGTCAGGCAGATGGACTATTTACAGTTAGTGCAGTGAGTCCTGGTCACAGTGTTCAGCTAAAACTACAAGTTAGTGCAGTGCGTCCTGCTCACAGTGTTCAGCTAAAACTACAAGTTAGTGTAGTGAGACCTCTATACAGTGTTCATCTAAAGCTACAAGTTAGTGCAGTGCGTCCTGCTCACAGTGTTCAGCTAAAACTACAAGTTAGTGTGGTGCGTCCTCCTCACAGTGTTCAGCTAAACCTACAAGTTAGTGCAGTGCGTCCTGCTCACAGTGTTCAGCTAAAACTACAAGTTAGTGTGGTGCGTCCTCAGTGTTCAGCTAAACCTACAAGTTAGTGTAGTGAGACCTCTGCACAGTGTTCATCTAAAGCTACAAGTTAGTGCAGTGCGTCCTGCTCACAGTGTTCATCTAAAACTACAAGTTAGTGTAGTGAGACCTCTGCACAGTGTTCATCTAAAGCTGCAAGTTAGTGCAGTGCGTCCTGCTCACAGTGTTCAGCTAAAACTACAAGTTAGTGTAGTGAGACCTCTGCACAGTATTCATCTAAAGCTACAAGTTAGTGCAGTGCGTCCTGCTCACAGTGTTCAGCTAAAACTACAAGTTAGTGTGGTGAGTCCTCCTCACAGTGTTCATCTAAAGCTACAAGTTAGTGCAGTGCGTCCTGCTCACAGTGTTCAGCTAAAACTACAAGTTAGTGTAGTGAGACCTCTGCACAGTGTTCATCTAAAGCTACAAGTTAGTGCAGTGCATCCTGCTCAGAGTGTTCAGCTAAAACTACAAGTTAGTGTAGTGAGACCTCTGCACAGTATTCATCTAAAGCTACAAGTTAGTGCAGTGCGTCCTGCTCACAGTGTTCAGCTAAACCTACAAGTTAGTGCAGTGCGTCCTGCTCACAGTGTTCAGCTAAAACTACAAGTTAGTGTGGTGCGTCCTCAGTGTTCAGCTAAACCTACAAGTTAGTGTAGTGAGACCTCTGCACAGTGTTCATCTAAAGCTACAAGTTAGTGCAGTGCGTCCTGCTCACAGTGTTCAGCTAAAACTACAAGTTAGTGTAGTGAGACCTCTGCACAGTGTTCATCTAAAGCTGCAAGTTAGTGCAGTGCGTCCTGCTCACAGTGTTCAGCTAAAACTACAAGTTAGTGTAGTGAGACCTCTGCACAGTATTCATCTAAAGCTACAAGTTAGTGCAGTGCGTCCTGCTCACAGTGTTCAGCTAAAACTACAAGTTAGTGTGGTGAGTCCTCCTCACAGTGTTCATCTACAGCTACAAGTTAGTGCAGTGCGTCCTGCTCACAGTGTTCAGCTAAAACTACAAGTTAGTGTAGTGAGACCTCTGCACAGTGTTCATCTAAAGCTGCAAGTTAGTGCAGTGCGTCCTGCTCACAGTGTTCAGCTAAAACTACAAGTTAGTGTAGTGAGACCTCTGCACAGTGTTCATCTAAAGCTACAAGTTAGTGCAGTGCGTCCTGCTCACAGTGTTCAGCTAAACCTACAAGTTAGTGCAGTGCGTCCTGCTCACAGTGTTCAGCTAAAACTACAAGTTAGTGTGGTGCGTCCTCAGTGTTCAGCTAAACCTACAAGTTAGTGTAGTGAGACCTCTGCACAGTGTTCATCTAAAGATACAAGTTAGTGCAGTGCGTCCTGCTCACAGTGTTCAGCTAAAACTACAAGTTAGTGTAGTGAGACCTCTGCACGGTGTTCATCTAAAGTTACAAGTTAGTGCAGTGCGTCCTGCTCACAGTGTTCAGCTAAAACTACAAGTTAGTGTGGTGCGTCCTCCTCACAGTGTTCAGCTAAACCTACAAGTTAGTGTAGTGAGATCTCTGCACAGTGTTCATCTAAAGCTACAAGTTAGTGCAGTGCATCCTGCTCACAGTATTCAGCTAAAACTACAAGTTAGTGTGGTGCGTCCTCCTCACAGTGTTCAGCTAAACCTACAAGTTATTTTTTGTGAGCTCTGCATAGTGTTCAGCTAAAGCTACCTGTAGAAGGTTGGTGGTGTTCTCATACTACAGGCAGGCAGATGATTTTGCTAGCTGCAGTATCAGTAGATATATATATATATATATATATATATATATATATATATATATATATATATATATATATATATATATATATATATATCCCAGCATAGTGCAGCTACAGGCCATTAGTATGTTTGGAAGGCCAAGAAGGAGAGGCAGACAGTCACAAGCCAATAAGAGAGGGCAAGCAGGCTCTGTGTCTAGTGCTGGTTGTGGAGACGGTGCATCCTCATCAGCACATGGCCGTGGGACACGCTTGGCCTTTTTTTCGGCAGCTGGCCGTGTTGAGCCGCAACATGCGGAAGACTTGGTCGAGTGGATGACCAAGCCGTCCTCATCCTCCTCATCCTCTCTCACCCATGCTCAGGGTACTTTGTCTGGCAAAGCAGCGGCCTCTTCCCTCGGCTCAATGTCATCAGTGACTCCTTCCCTAGCCCCACCATGTCCTCCTGAGGAGTCCCTCAAACTGTTTGACCAGAGTGTTGGGTAGATGCTCCAGGAGGATGCCCAGCGTTTGGAAGGCTCTGATGATGATACTGAGCTCGATGAAGGCAGTAACATGAGCACGGACAGAGGGGGTGCCCAAGAAGGACAGCAATCTGGCAGTCATGCTCCCCCTGCTGCAGCATACTGCCAGGTTTGCTCCAGTGATGAGGAGGGAGGGGATGATGAGGTCCCTGACTCAACGTGGGTGCCTGATAGGAGAGGGAAGGAGGAGGCGGCACATCACCAAAGAGGCAGGATGCCCTCCAGGGGCCAGCCTAAGGGCAGCACATTGACTGCATCACACCCCAAAGCTCCACATGTGCAGGGCGCTGCAGTCTCTGCGCGTTATTCAAAAAGTTCTTTGGTGTGGGACTTTTTTGAGACGAGTGCATCAGATCGCACCGCTGCTATTTGCAACATATGTCTCAAGCGTATCTCGCGTGGCCAAAACATCTCCCGCTTGGGTACCACATGCTTGACCAGACATATGTTGACCTGCCATGCAGTTCGTTGGCAAGCGTGTCTAAAAGACCCAAACCAAAGAACAAAGAGGACCTCTCCTTGCTCCTCATCAGCTGAGATCTCCAACCTCACTATACCTTCAGTCCTCTCTGAGACCTGCACTGAGAGGAATGAAGGTGTAGAATTAGGTGTGTCACAGCCAAGTACTTGTGGGCAATCTGCTTTTGGTACACCAACGTCAGATTGTACTAGGCAAATTTCCCTGCCCCAGCTGCTGCACCGCCGAAAGAAGTTTGCTCCCAGCCATCCACATGCCCAGTGGTTGAATGCTAGCTTGGCAAAATTGCTAGCACTTCAACTGCTGCCTTTTCAGTTGGTAGACTCTGCCCCCTTCCGTGAGTTTGTGGAATGTGCGGTTCCTCAGTGGCAGGTACCCAAACGCCACTTTTTCTCACGGAAGGCGATTCTGGCTCTCTACCGGCATGTGGAAGGCAATGTCCAAGCCTCGCTGGACAGGGCGGTCAGCGGTAAGGTGCATATTACCACTGACTGATGGTCCAGCAGGCATGGACAGGGACGTTACCTAAGTTTCACAGCGCATTGGGTGACTCTGCTGGCAGCTGGGAAGGATGCAGGACAAGGTGCAGTAGTGTTGGAGGTTGTTCCGCCACCACGCCTCCAAAATGCCACTACTAATGATTATGACACACCTCTCTCCTCCACCCCCTCCTCTTCGTCTTCCTCCATGGCCTCTTCCTGTGCTTTGTCCTCGGAACCAGCGGTGCTCCGTAGTCGTTCAAGGGGCTACGCAAGTACGCAGGCCAAAAGATGCCATGCGGTGCTTGAGCTGGTGTGCTTGGGGGACAGGAGCTACACTGGAGCAGAGGTTCTGTCAGCTCTGCAGGGGCAGGTTCAGAGGTGGTTGATGCCACGCCAACTTAAGGCAGGAATGGTGGTTTGCGACAATGGCACCAACCTCCTCTCTGCCCTCCGACAGGGACAAATGACCCATGTGCCCTGTTTGGCTCACGTCCTTAACTTGGTGGTGCAGCGGTTCTTGGGCAGGTACCCGGGCTTACAGGATGTCCTGAGGCAGGCCAGGAAAGTCTGTGTGCATTTCCGCCGGTCATATAATGCCAGTGCTCGGCTGGCGGACCTCCAAAAGGAGTTTAACCTGCCCAAGAACCGCCTAATCTGTGACATGCCCACCAGGTGGAACTCAACGTTGGCCATGCTGCAGCGGCTGCACACGCAGCAGAGGGCCATCAATGAGTACCTGTGCGACTATGGCACCAGGACAGGGTCAGGGGAGCTTGGTTTTTTTCCCCACGCCAGTGGGCCATGATCAGGGGTGCATGCACTGTCCTGTCACCATTTGAGGAGGCCACGAGGATGGTGAGCAGTGACAGTGCATGCATCAGTGACACTGTCCCCCTTGTCCACCTGTTGGAGCACACCCTGTGTGGAATAATGGACAGGGCACCTGAGGCAGAACAGAGGCAGGAAGAGGAGGACTTCCTTAGCTCTCAAGGCCCCCTTTATCCAGACAGTGTTCCTGCGTGCCCGTCGTTCACACAAGAAGAGGAGGAGGAGGAGGAGGAAGATTGTGTCAGTATGGAGGTGGAGCCTGGCACTCAGCATCAGCAGCAGTCTTTAAGGGATCAGTCCCAAGAAACACATGGACTTGTACGTGGCTGGGAGGAGGTGGCTGCGGACCATGTCGTCCTTAGTGACCCAGAGGACTCCGGACCGAATGCCTCAGCAAACCTACGCTGCATGGCCTCCCTGATCCTGCAAAGCCTGGGTAAGGATTCTCGTATTCGTGGTATCAAGGAGAAGGACCAATACTGGCTGGCAACCCTCCTTGATCCAGGTTACAAGGGTAAGGTTGCGGACCTTATCTTGCCATCGCAGAGGGAGCAGAGGATGAAACATCTTCGGGAGGCCTTGCAGAAAGGTCTGTGCAACGCGTTCCCAGAGACTGGGAGGTTACAAACTCCTGTTACTGGACAACGTGTTGCTGAGGCTTCGGTCAGTCACAGAAGGAGCGGTGGAGAAGGTGGCCGTCTGACCGATGCGTTCAGACAATTTTTTGGTTCGCAGCCCCAAGGTATGATCGGTTCCAGCAACCATCGCCAGCGTCTGTTTTACATGGCGCAGAAATACCTAGGGGCAAGATCTGACTTGGACACTTTTCCCACCGAAAATCCTCTGGGTTACTGGGTCTTGAGGATGGATCACTGGCCAGAGCTTGCACAGTATGCAATTGAGCTACTGGCCTGTCCTGCATCCAGCGTTCTTTCGGAACGCACATTCAGTGCTGCTGGAGGCTTTGTAACCGATCACAGGGTGCGTCTGTCCACCGTCTCGGTCGATCGACTGACCTTCATAAAAATGAATCAGTCTTGGATCGCCACCAGCTACCAAGCACCTGATGCTGATGTAACCGAATATTTTTTTTTTAAATCTCAGATCCCTTCAAAGACTGCCTATGTTGATGCTGAGTGACTATCCCTGAGTAATTATCCTCTTCCTCCTCAATGATCACGCTGATAGCTTGTAAGAACATTTTTGGTTCTGGGCGCCACCACCCGTGCCTAAGGCCCAATTTTTCAGCCCCTGTTTAACAGGAGCGTGTAATTACAATGTTTGATGCAATACTTTGCAGCAGGGCTCGTTTCTGCGTTCCAACTAGAGTATCTGTGAGGACTTACAGTGTTGTGGCACCAGCACCACCACCCAATTTTTCTGCCCTTGTTCAACAGGGGCATGTAATTACAATTCTTGATCTAATATTTCACAGCAGGGCCCATTTCTGCGCCCACCAAGAGCGAGTGAGGACTTACAGTGTTGTGGCACCAGCACCACCACCAGCACCAAAGGTCCAATTTTTCTGCCCCTGGTCAACAGGGGCATGTAATTACAATTCTTGATCTGATATTTCACAGCAGGGCCCTGTGAGGGCTTACAGTGTTGTGGCCACAACAACACCTAAGGCCCAAATTTCTGCTGAGTATATAGGGCAGGTCCCTAATTTCAAACATCGAACTTACAAACGACTCCTACTTGCAAACGGAAGGAGAGAACAGAAAGTGAGATGAAATCTACCCCTAGGAAGGGAAATTCTCTCCTGTAAGGGTTAATATGGGAAAAACATTTCTCCTTTCCACTGATGCTTTCCAATCCTTGTTCCACAAAAAAACCCACATTTTCAAAAAACATTTGTCATTGGGACAAAAAGTGAGGTGAAATCTTCTGAAGAGGAGGACAGACAGCAAAACAAATGTCACAGGGGTGATAACCCTTCCCTATGTTTTCCAAAAAGCTTAAAAAAGATTTTTTGGCTGGAGCTAAACACGTTAAAAATGTACCTGTTCAAAATTACAAACAGATTCTACATAACAACAAACCTACAGTCCCTGTCATGTTTGCACCGCCTGTATACTGCTGTTCAGAGTATATAGGGCCTGGTGGCCCTACACCTTTCCTTATTTTAATTTGGGTGCAGGGTTCCCCTTAATATCCATACAAGACCCAAAGGGCCTGGTAATGGACTGGGACATCCATATTGCCAGGACCCGACATTACATTAAACCCGCAAGCAGTTTTAAATGAGATTTTTTCCTTTAAAAATGACATTTTGTGCAGGGACTGTTCTAAACACGGGAAACACGCGCCACTTTACAGGCATACTATAGACACCCCCCAGGTACGATATTTAAAGGAATATTTCACTTTTCTTTTTTTTTACTTTAAGCATCATTAAAATCACTGCTCCCGGAAAAACGACTGTTTTTAAAAGTTTTTTTTGCATTGATACATGTCCCCTGGGACAGGACCCGGGTCCCCAAACCCTTTTTAGGACAATACCATGCAAATTAGCCTTTAAAATGAGCACTTTTGATTTCGAACGTTCGAGTCCCATAGACATCAATGGGGTTCTAACATTCGTGCAAATTTTTGGTCCGTTCGCAGGTTCTAGTGTGAACCGAACCGGGGGGGTTCGGCTCATCCCTACTCCTGAGTCGCAGGGCTCACCTGGAATCTCCCACTGCGGCTGCTCCGGTACAACCTATGTTGCAGGCTGTCCCTGCTGCTGCTCCAGTCTCCTCTGTGCAGGCACCCGCCTCAACTATTACCTCTATAAGAGGTATGTCTGGTTCAGCTCTGTGTCCCCAGCGATTTGGGGGCGATCCAGTCCAATGCAGAGGGTTTCTCAACCAGGTTGAGATATACTTTGAGATGCTGCCCCAGGCATTTCCCATGGACAGTAGCTTTCATGATATCTTTGCTTTCTGAGAGAGCCTTGGCCTGGGCAAACCCCCTATGGGAGATGCAAAAACCTGTTGTCTTGAGTTACCCCGAGTTTCTCACAAATACCATCAAGGATGAGATAGCAGCCCGAGATAAATCCACTGAGCTGGAGAAGTTTATCATGTTTGCCACCCTCATTGACTCCAGACTCAGAGAAAGACTCCCTTTTAGAAAGTGCTTGAGGAAGCCTCCTGTATATTTGTCTCTGAACTTTGCAGTCCCACCCTTGCCTCCCTCATCTCCCATGCCTACTGGTACTGAGTTGGTCTTTGAAGGTGAACCCATGCACTTGGGCTTTATGCGTCTCTCTGCGGATGAGAGAACCCTTAGGAGGAGGGAGAGATTGTGCCTTTATTGTGGCCAGGCAGGTCACTTTTTGAAGTCTCATCCTACCCGTCCAGAGAACGCCCGAACCTTGAGGTCCTGTCAACCCTTTCTTGGGCTGAGTCGTCCATCAAGATACAGGCTCTAATAAACTCTGGGGCTGCAGGCCTGTTCATTGATGCTGCCTTTGTATCGAAGCACTCGATTCCGCTGCAGCTGCGTGACACTCCACTTGCCATTGAGGCTCTTGACGGGAGACCTCTACAGTCTGCCCATGTGACTCATGGGACTGTTCCGTTGTCCATGGCCGTAGGGGCTCTTCACCATGAAATAATCCAATTGCAAGTTATTTCCTCACCTAAGTTTCCACTGGTTATTGGTTAATCGTTATTCTTGGTTACATAGGCACAACCCCTCTTTTGATTGGCTCCGTGCTGAGGTTCTCTCCTGGTCACCACAATGCAGTAAGACATGCTTCCAGAAGCTAGCCAAGGTCCTGTGCACCTCTTCACTCTCCTCCCTGCCGGAGGAGTACCACAATTTTAGCGATGTCTTTGACAAAGGTCAAGCCAGTAGTTTGCCTCCACACCGGTTGTATGATTACGCAATTGACCTTCAACCTGGTGCCATACCCCCTCGTGGCCAGGTTTATCCTTTGTCGGCCTTTGAGGATAAGCCATGGAGGAGTATGTTGCACATGCAGTTGCTCGAGGTTTAATCCGCAAATCCTCATCTCCTGCTGGTGCTGGTTTCTTCTTTGTGAAGTGATGAACTGAGACCTTGTATTGATTATATAGGTCTCAATTGTCTCACAATTAGGAATGCCTATCTGATTCTGTTGAATATGGAGTTATTTGACTGCCTCAAGGGAGCAATGTTTTTCACGAAGCTTGATTTAAGAGGTGCATACAATCTCGTGAGAATTAAGGAGGACGACGAGTGGAAAACCGCATTTAATACCAGAACAGGCCATTATGAGAACCTTGTAATGCCTTTTGGCCTTTTGTAATGCCCTGGCAGTTTTCCAGGAGTTTATTAACAATGTCCTCTGAGATTTGTTGCAGTTATGTGTAGTGGTTTATCTCGACGAGATCCTCATATTTTCCAAGTCCCTGGAGAGCCACCACACAGCTGTCTGTCGTGTGCTTCAGAAACAAAGAGAGAACAATCTCTATTGTAAATTGGAGTGTGAATTCCATCGTAAACAGGTTAAATTCCTGGGTTATGTAATTTCCACTGCTGGTTTTTCGAAGGACCCAGAGAAACTTTCAGCAGTCCTACAGTGGCCCCGACCCGTGGGTTTACGTCCTCTGCAGCGTTTTCTTGGCTCTGCCAACTATTGTCAGAAGTTTATTCATAACTTCTTGTCTCTGGTCAAGCCCCTGACTGATATGACCAGAAGGGATGGTAACCCACAGATTTGGTCTGGCTGCCTTCATTTCTGCTCCTGTGTTGGCACATCCTGATCCTACGTTACCTTTTATCCTTGAGGTTGATGCTTCTGAGACTGGAGTTGGCACCCTTCTGTCTCAAAGTCCAATCTCTGAGAGCACTATGCATCCTTGTGGCTACTTTTCCAAGAAATTGTCACCTGCGGAGTGCAATTATGAGATTGGTGACAGAGAGCTGTTAGCGATGATTTTAGCCCTAAAAGAATGGATCCTGCACCATGTGAATCAAATGCTGGCGATGGTTGCTGGAACCAATCAGACCTTGGGGCTGCGGACTAAAAAATTGTCTGAACGCATTGGTCAGATGGCCACCTTCTCCACCGCTCCTTCTGTGACTGACCGAAGCCTCAGCAACACGTTGTCCAGGAGGACCAGGAAATTGTAACCTCCCAGGCTCTGGAAACGCGTTGCACAAACCTTTCTGCAAGGCCTCCCGAAGATGTTTCATCCTCTGCTCCCTCTGCGACGGCAAGATAAGGTCCGCAACCTTACCCTTGTAACATGGATCAAGGAGGGTTGCCAGCCAGTAATCATCCCTCTCCTTGATACCACGAATACCAGGATCCTTCCGCAGGCTTTGCAGGATCAGGGAGGCCATGCAGCGTAGGTTTGCTGAGGCATTTGGTCCGGAGTCCTCTGGGTCACTAAGGACGACATGATCCACAGCCACCTCCTCCCAGCCACGTACAAGTTCATGGGATTCTTCATACTGTAAATGATCCCTTGAAGACTGCTGCTAATGCTGAGTGCCAGGCTCCACCTCCATGCTGACGCAATCCTTCTCCTCCTCCTCGTCCTCTTCCTGTGTGATCGGCGGGCACACAGGAACACTGTCTGGATAAAGGGGGCCTTGAGAGGTAAGGAAGTCCTCCTCTTCCTCCCTCTGTTCTGCCTCAAGTGCCCTGTCCATTATTCCACACAGCATGTGCTCCAACAGGTGGACAAGAAGGACAGTGTCACTGATGCATGCACTGTCACTGCTTACCATCCTCGTGGCCTCCTCAGATGGTGACAGGACAGTGCATGCATCCCTGATCATAGCCCACTGGTGTGGGGGAAAAACAAGCTCCCCTGACCCTGTCCTGGTGCCAAAATCGCATAGGTACTCATTGATGGCCCTCTGCTGTGTGTGCAGCCGCTGCAGCATGGCCAACGTTGAGTTCCACCTGGTCAGCATGTCACAGATTAGGCGGTTCTTGGGCAGGTTAAATTCCTTTTGGAGGTCAGCCAGCCAAGCACTGGCATTATATGACCTGCGGAAATGCACACAGACTTTCCTGGCCTGCCTCAGGACATCCTGTAAGTCAGAGTACCTGCCCAAGAACTGCTTCACCACCAAGTTAAGGAGGTTAGCCAAACAGGGGACATGGGTCAGTTGTCCCTGTCAGAGGGCGGAGAGGAGGTTGGTGCCATTTTTGCAAACCACCATACCTGGCTTAAGCTGGCATGGTGTCAACCACCTCTGAACCTGCCCCTGCAGAGCTGACAGAATATCTGCCCCAGTGTGGCTCCTGTCCCCCAAGCACACCAGCTCAAGCACCACATGGCATCTTTTTGCCTGCGTGCTTGCGTAGCCCCTTGAATGCCTACGGAGCACCGATGGTTCCAAGGACAAATCAGCACAGGAAGAGGCCATGGAGGAAGAAGAAGAGGAGGGGGTGGAGGAGAGAGGTGTGGCAGAATCACCACTAGTAATATTTTGGAAGCGTGGTGGTGGTGGAACAACCTCCAACACTACTGCACCCTGTCCTGCATCCTTCCAGCTGCCAGAAGAGTCACCCAGTGTGGGGTGAATGATAGGTAACGTCTCTGTCCATGCCTGCTGGACCATGAGTCAGCGGTAATATGCACCTTACCGCTGACCGCCCTGTCCAGTGAGGCCAAGACATTGCCTTCCACATGCCGGTAGAGAGCCGGAATTGTCTTCTGTGAGAAAAAGTGGCGTTTGGGAACCTGCCACTGAGGAACCACACATTCCACAAACTCACGGAAGGGGGCAGAGTCTACCAACTGAAAAGGCAGCAGTTGAAATGCTAGCAATTTAGCCAAGCTGGCATTCAACCGCTGGGTGTCAGGGAAGACGTCTGCAGAGTACAGCTGTTGCTTTGAGGCGCACATCTGTGCGCAAGCGCCAACCAAGAATAATCAGAACTGCCACTCGGGCATCTGCAAACGCGCGTTTTCGCGCGCGAGCGCGCATCTGTCACCAGAACTGCTGCCAGTCGGCCTATTTAAACAGAGCTTCAATGCTGGCTGGTTGCTGCTTGGTCTACAGCATAACCTGAATCCTGATTCCTGTTTGTTTGACTTTTGCTACCAATCCGGCTTGATCCGACTACCGCTGCCTGCTTCCTGCCCTGACCCCTGGCTTCCCATGGACTGATCTCTGTCTCCAGTTCCTGTTACCTAGCATCTGTTACCGAACCTGCCTGTGACCCGGCTACACCTCTGCCTGCTGTCTATGCCTGATCTGCCTGTCTGTTGCCAGAACCTGCCTGTGACCCGACTACGCTTTTGCCTGCCGCTTCTGCCTGTCTGCTGTCTGGCTTGTCTGATCCTGCTTCTGGCCGTCCAGCCTGCTTCAAGCCCCTGCTTCCTGTGGTGCATCTCTGCCTATCTCCAGCCATCAGCCACCTCGCCTGCCTGCTACCTGCTGTGTGTCCGGCTTCCTGTTGTGAGTTTGTGGCTACTACTGATACAGACTTCTGAACTGATCGTAGGTACTCTTACCCCGCCGTGCTCCTGAGCCTGCTGTCCCACTATCAGGGGTTCTCAAGCTGGAGCTGTACGAGAGGCCTTCCTCTACACATCAGGCTCACCCACCAGGTATGTGACACTGGGCATGTGGATGGCTGGGAGGGAACTTCTTTTGGTGGTGCAGCAGCTGGGGCAGGGAAATTTGCCTGGTACAATCTGATGTCGGTGTACCGATAGCAGATTTTCCTCAAGAACTTGGCTGTGACACACCTAATTCTACACCTTCATTCCTCTCAGTGCAGGTTTCAGAGAGGACTGAAGGTATAGTGGGGTTGGAGATCCCAGCTGATGAGAAGAAAGGAGAGGTCCGCTTTGTTCTTTGGTGTGGGTCTTTTAGGTACCAGTCCGGCTTGATCCGACTACCGCTGCCTGCTTCCTGCCCTGACCCCTAGCTTCCCATGGACTGATCTCTGTCTCCAGTTCCTGTTACCTAGCATCTGTTACTGAACCTGCCTGTGACCCGGCTACACCTCTGCCTGCTGTCTATGCCTGATCTGCCTGTCTGTTGCCAGAACCTGCCTGTGACCCGACTACGCTTTTGCCTGCCGCTTCTGCCTGTCTGCTGTCTGGCTTGTCTGATCCTGCTTCTGGCCGTCCAGCCTGCTTCAAGCCCCTGCTTCCTGTGGTGCATCTCTGTCTATCTCCAGCCATCAGCCACCTCGCCTGCCTGCTACCTGCTGTGTGTCCGGCTTCCTGTTGTGAGTTTGTGGCTACTACTAATACAGACTTCTGAACTGATCGTAGGTACTCTTACCCCGTCGTGCTCCTGAGCCTGCTGTCCCACTATCAGGGGTTCTCGAGCTGGAGCTGTACGAGAGGCCTTCCTCTACACATCAGGCTCACCCACCAGGTACGTGACACTGGGCATGTGGATGGCTGGGAGCGAACTTCTTTCGGTGGTGCAGCAGCTGGGGCAGGGAAATTTGCCTGGTACAATCTGATGTCAGTGTACCGATAGCAGATTTTCCGCAAGAACTTGGCTGTGACACACCTAATTCTACACCTTCATTCCTCTCAGTGCAGGTTTCAGAGAGGACTGAAGGTATATTGGGGTTGGAGATCCCAGCTGATGAGAAGAAAGGAGAGGTCCGCTTTGTTCTTTGGTGTGGGTCTTTTAGGTACGCTTGCCAATGAACTGCATGGCAGGTCGACATATGTCTGGTCAAGCATGTGGTGCCCAAGCGGGTGATGTTTTGGCCATGCGAGATACGCTTGAGACATATGTTGCAAATAGCAGCGGTGAGATCTGATGCACTCGTCTCAAAAAAAGGCCCACATCAAAGAACTTTTGGAATAACGCGCAGAGACAGCAGCGCCCGGCACATGCAGAGCTCTGCGGTGTGATGCAGTCGGTGTGCTGCCCTTAAGCTGGCCCCTGGAGGGCATCCTGCCTCGTTGGAGATGTGCCTCCTCCTCCTCCTCTCTCCTATCAGGCACCCACGTGGAGTCAGTTACCTCATCATCCCCTCCCTCCTCATCACTGGAGCAAACCTGGCAGTATGCTGCAGCTGGGGGAACATGACTGCCAGATTGCTGTCCTTCTTGGGCACCCCCTCTCTTTGGGCTCACGTTACTGCCTTCCTCCAGCTGGGTGCCATCATCGGAGCCTTCAAAATGCTGAGCATCCTCCTGGAGCATGTACCCAACACTGTGGTCAAACAGTACGGGGGACTCCTCAGGAGGACATGGTGGGGCTAGGGAAGGAGTGACTGATGCCATTGAGCCGAGGGAAGAGGCCGCGTTGGTAGCTGCATTGCCAGACAAAGTACCTTGAGCCTGGGTGAGAGAGGATGAGGAGGATGAGGACGGTTTGGTCATCCACTCTACCAAGTCTTCCGCATGTTGCGGCTCAACACGGCCAGCTGCTGAAAAAAAGGACAAGCGTGTCCCACGGTCACATGCTGATGAGGATGCACCATCTCCATGACCAGCACTGTTGCCTCTAGACACAGAGCCTGCTTGTCCTCTTTATTGGCTTGTGACTGCCAGCCTCTCCTTGTTGGCCTTCCAGACATACTAATGGCCTGCAGTGAGATGTAGCTGCACAAAGCTGGGATGTATATATATACTGATACTGCAGCTAGCAGAATCAACTGCCTGCCTGTAGAATTATTAGTATGAGGACACCAGCAATTGTCTTCAGGTAGCTTTAGGAGCACACTGTGCAGAGGACACAGTACACTAACTTTAAATACTGCAGCTGCCTGCCTGTGGTATTAATAGGATCAGAACAACAGCAATTGTCTTCAGGTAGCTTTAGGTGCACACTGTGCAGAGGACGCAGTACACTAACTGTAAATACTGCAGCTGCCTGCCTGTGGTACTAATAGGATCAGAAGAACACCAGCAATTGTCTTCAGGTAGCTTTAGGTGCACACTGTGCAGAGGACATAGTACACTAACTGTAAATACTGTAGCTGCCTGCCTGTGGTACTAATAGGATCAGAAGAACACCAGCTTTTGAAAAAACAACAGACTTGGGAGATGCTCACAGGTGTGAGGCTGTGAATGTCCAAGGGCTCCTCCCTGAGCAAACATGCAGACGTCAGTCTGAGCTCCTGTGTCTGAATCTATTGAAGCCTTTGACAAATGCAGACCTACCCGGAACGAACTGCTGACATCTAGTGTTTGCTGCGCTCCAGGCGCTCATCGCTCAGCTGGCTGACTGAGGGTCGGCTGGCGTCTCTCTGTGCTCGGAGGGGGGCAGCGGCAGTGAGCAGTCTAGCGAGCGGCTGTGACAAGTGGATCGAGAACCACTGTTGTGTGCCTGGCTGGTGAGAGGACAGGGGAGGAGAAGCCCAGAACCCCGGAGGACGGGTGAACTACCAGCAAACGGCGGTATGGGGGAAGTGGGACGGCGGCTCCTACACAAGCCCTGAGAAGCCATACACCGCTCAGCTGTGCTTTAGAGACGCCTGGGAGGTGAAGGCTGGAAGGATGAATTGCATGGACATCCCTGGAAACCGGGTAGGATCAACCAAATTTACACCTTAAATGTACACTTATACACATTTCTTGTACTGGAAAGTATAGAGCTGCTAAGGAAGCTGGTCAGGTAGAGTAGGATCAGAGGGATAAGGACTATTAATATAACTGAAAAACTGTCTGCTCTGATCCTCTCTGACCTATAGCACTATAAGGTGAAAGATTCTGGAAGAGCTCTGATGGACTGAGAAAGTGATTTCCTAAAGTGTTTTAAAAGACTTCATTCGCCCATTCTCTAGTTAACCCCACAAAAAATCTCCTCTTTCCCTCCCTTTGAGAGGACTTGTAAAAGGAAAAGGGATAACGCACATACCCTGCAAACCCACAAGGACACCTCCGCATACATCCCCCCTGCAAAACTGAAAAGGGGGGAACACCCCATTGTGAACAGGAGTAATCTGTACTGACCCATATTGTACTTTGGGGGTTTCCCCCTCCCCCAAAAGGTCAGAGGAAAGAGAGGGGAGAGATCTAGTTTACTGCCCAACTGTAAAATATATAACTTTATAAGACTTTATAAGATTCTTGTGGACTAACGATCCTCCCTCCCTAAAAATCTACACATGAGATATAGATATTAATAATGACTACACGCCGACAAGCTGCGCAGCAACCAGCAAAAGGAAATCGGAGTGAGTCAGGAGGGATAAGACTTTATCTCTCCCCCCGTGCAGAGCAGAGATACCATCTGGGCGGGCTGGAAGAGAGAGGTGGAGGGACAAGAGAGACTAAGCAAGACAGCGGGAAGCAAATGGAGCGTAAGTCGTTAACATCAGGTCGTGGTGTACAAGTGGCTGGACGAACTTACATAGAGCAAGGAAGGGGAACCCCGAAATAGGACGAGGGAGGAAGCTACCTGAGAGAAATATCCCTAATACTAAGCAACACTCCCCAAGCACGGGAAAAGATACAGTAGGGGGGGGGGATAAGATAGTCTGGAACTTGAAGAGGAGATGCTTAATATGGAAAGGATGGAAAAAGATCAAGAAGAGGGCGAAAATAAAGAAGGAGACACACAGAAAGGGGACACTTTGATGTCGGAACATAGCCCCCCCGAACCCGAACCCACAAATAGTAAGGCTCTGGATGCTTCACCCCCCAAGGGAAACTCAGCTATGATAGAGAGAGGGACCCCACCTCTGGAGGGAGAATCAGTAATGAGAGAGGAAAAGCAAGCACTGGCAGGCCGCGGCTACTCTCCGGATCCCCGCGGGAAAAAAGGGAGATACGGTCCCCGGCTCCAAGGGGAGAGGCGGGAGAAGCCGAGAAAGAAATTAAGGAAATTAAAGATCTACTAAGGGCCCTCCCTACAAAGACTGATATTCAGCAACTAATCAGCACAGTGGAGCAGGCTTTCCAGCAGGCGGTAAAGGACCTAAAAGAAGATACAAGGGCACTGGGGCATAGGGTGGAAAGCTTGGAAGAGAACTATGAGGCAACGATACAGGCGGTGATGGAGGTCCAGGATTCGATCAAGGAACATGAGGATGTCCTAAATCTATATAAGGATCAGCTCGATGATTACGAGAACAGAGACAGAAGGCAGAACATCCGCATAAAAGGGCTACCTGAAACAATTCAAGCAACTGATTTAACCTCAGTGGCCCAAAAATTTTTTGTCAGATTATGGGGACCTCCACACCTGAATGTATTGAGATAGATCGGATTCACCGAGTCCCCACATACTTCACTCAAAACAGGGAGAAAGCTAGGGACGTTATATGTAGAATACATAAGTATACAATAAAGGAAACCATTATGAAAATGGCCCGCAGCAGCCCTGAAATCCTATTTGAAGGCATGACTCTATCGCTATACCCAGATCTAACACGCAGGACTCTGTTCCAATGGCGAGCTGTCCGGCCTCTGCTTGAAGCCCTGCGTTTAAAGGAGGTGAATTATCGTTGGGGGTTCCCATTTAGCTTGACAGCTTCAAGAAATGGTAGAACAGCAACTCTACGTACGAAGGACGATCTACAGTCATTTGTGGAAACACTGGACCTCCCGGCAGTAGACTTTATAGATTGGAGGACTCAAAAAAAGGGGACTTTCCTACAGCGGCCCGAACAATGGCACCAAGTCTCCCCTAAGGCCCAACATAGAAATCGCTATGGAAGGCATGATCCCACTTAGGAAAAGGAAGAGAAGGGGGAAGAGAAGGAAGAAGAAAAGGAGAAGAAAAGGGAAAAAAAGATTAAAAGAAAAAAGGATTTTTAGATGATATAGTAAAGATTTAGACACAGGGGGAATATAAGAGAAAGAGCTTGGGAAGGAGGGAATTAGAACGTGACACTTAGGGTTATTTTGTTCCATTAGGTAGGTCCCGATATAATGGGACTGGTTGAACTGGTACCAGTGAGGGGGTGGAGGGGATCAAGCACAAGGGGTGTGTGTGGACCCCCCTACCAGTTAGATAGGATACTACGAATGGGGAGATATTTTTGGAGTGTCTTGGGGGAGGGGGGTGGTAAAGGGTTGCGTTGGAATTTTCTTTTTTTTTTTTGTTTTTTCTTTTTTTGGTGTTTTTTTTTTGTTTTTGTTTTTTTGTGCTTCCTCCAGGCAAATGGCAAATATGGTATTGGATCCCTTTTTTTGGTTTCTCTTGAAGGATGGCTGCACCATTAAGGATTGTATCCTATAATGTGAAGGGATTGGGCTCACAACACAAAAGGGGCCAACTTTGGCATGAATTACAACATTATGCAGCGGACATAGCATTTCTTCAAGAAACGCACTTTAGGGAGAGATCAATACCTAACCTACCGAGACATATGTTCAGCCATTGGTATCATGCAGTATCACCGATTGCAAGGGCAAGAGGGGTCACAATAGCATTTAGAAAAACTTGCCCATGGGTACTAACGTCTGTTCAAGCAGACAGAGAAGGTCATTTCTTATTTGTCAAGGGGGCAATATATGGCCAGCGATATACATTTGCTGCTATCTACGCTCCAAATATGGGGACAATTAAATTTTTTGTCGAAATGCTGAGGACGCTGGAGAAATTCAGGGAAGGGTGTTTGATCCTGGGTGGAGACATTAACATGGTATTGGACCCGGGTCTGGATACAACATCAGGGAAAACCTCCATATCTTTTAGAGCCCTAAAATATTTAAAACAACGCCTACCTAGCTTGCGGGCATTGCATAATGAAGTAAAATAATGAAGTAAAAGATTATAGCTATTACTCTACAGCACATAAAATGTATTCGCGTATTGATGTATTCATGGTAAATCAATTCTGGAGAATGTCCGAGATTGTACTATTGAGGCTATAACTATCTCGGATCACGCCCCAATAACGTTAACATTCTTCCCGATCCAGACAGGGCATATAGAACGAACCTGGTGATTGAACGAATCGCTACTGGATAACAAAAGGATAACTGAAGAGTTAATAGTAAAAATACGGGAATATTTTGAAAGGAATACGCCAGGAGAGGTGTCAGAGCAGTCAGTGTGGGAGGCCCATAAATCAGTTATAAGAGGAGAATTAATAGCCTATGGATCCTATATTAAGAAAGAAAGGAAAAGGGAAGTGACAGAGCTATTGGAGAAAATGAATATATTAGAGATTAAACATAAAAAAAACTTAGACCCCTCAGATATTCAACAATTAGGGAACCTTCGAACAGAACTTGATGTCTAGATCGAAAAATAAACAATAAATATAGATATTTTGTCCATAGGTTCTATGAGCAAGGTAACAAATGCGGGAGACTATTGGCCAAACAACTTAAAAAGCAGCAAGATTCTAGGCATGTTCATAATCTACTAATTCACAACAGGAAAGTAGTGGAAACACAGGCCATAGCGAAAGAATTTCATAAATTCTATGAGACCCTATATAACATTCAGGCACCGGAGACAGCCCAATTAGGAAATAAAGAAGATCAAAGAAGGGAGGAAATACGAGAATATATCAGGGAATCATCTATGCCGACCATATGCCGACTATGCCGACCATAAGCGGAAATGGACCATCCAATTACTGTGAATAAGCTGAGCAGAGCAAAAGCGGCCCTACCAGCGGGGAAAAGTCCTGGCCCGGACGGCCTGACAAATGCTTACTATAAAAAATTCTCTTCGGAGCTGATAAAACCGTTATGTAACTACTTTAACTCTATTAATGCAGTTAATTCTTTGCCCCCAGAAGCCCTGGTGGCGTACATAACCATAATCCCCAAAGATGGGAATGACCCTCAGTATTGCACCAACTATAGGCCTATTTCTCTGCTCAACTCAGACACTAAATTGCTTGCCAAAATCTTAGCTATGAGACTGCAAGAACATATAGGGGATTTGGTGCATCCAGATCAGACAGGTTTTGTAAAAGGACGTGAGGCAAGGGATAATACCATCCGGGCACTTTATCTGCTCCACTGGATACAACATAGTCCAGAGAAAACCCCAAGGATCGTACTATCGATGGATGCAGAAAAAGCCTTTGATAGGGTGAATTGGGGCTTTATGAAGGAAGCTCTGAAGGGAGTGGGTCTAGGTGACCGTATGATGGGATGGATAATGGCCCTTTACGCAGATCCAAGAGCAAGAGTTAAAGTGAATGGTACAATCTCTGACTATCTCAACATACGAAACGGAACAAGGCAAGGGTGCCCACTTTCCCCGTTAATATTCGCTATAATATTAGAACCATTTCTTTGTAAGATTAGAGGCAATGGGGAGATATTGGGAATAGGAGTGGGGGACGTGGAGCATAAGGTATCAGCATATGCTGATGATCTGCTGTTTTACCTCTCAGCACCTCAGGCTTCCTTAGTGTCTCTCATGAAGGAAGTAGGTAGATACGGTATCCTATCTAGTTTCAAAATCAATTATGAAAAATCAATACTTCTTCCCAGTCATGTCCCTCAGGAGATGGCAAAGATGTTGAAGAGGGAATACCCCTTTGTGTGGAAGAAAGATTCACTGTTTTACTTAGGGGTTCATGTTACCTCAGATCAAAAAATGTTATATGATCTTAATTATACTCCCCTAATAGCTGGGTTAAAGGAGGACTTAAAGAAATGGACAGGACAACATTTAACATGGTTTGGAAGAGTGAGTGCCATTAAGATGTGTATACTACCTAGAATTATTTATATGCTACATGCAGTTCCGATTAAATTACCAGGAATCTTTTTTAAACAGATACGGAAGGCTTTTATAGCATTTGTGTGGAATAATAAAAGACCAAGGCTGACATATGACATCCTGTGTAGAAGTAAAGCTGAAGGAGGATTGGGCCTGCCTGATATATTAACAGACTATAAGGCAATGTCGCTGGTCCGTATTTTGAATTGGTGTCATGATTCCCCTAATAAAATGTGGGTCCCACTAGAGAAAGCTATAGCGGGGAGGAACCTGGCAGGAGCTCCCTGGATTCGTACATGGAAAGAGGACTTTCGAAATGGACGTCCCCCCTGACTTGGAACGCACTGATAACATGGGATAACCTAAATAGAACAGGAGAGCACTCCCCCCTGGTGTCCCCCTTAGCTCCATTGGAGGGTTTCCCATGGTTCCCACCGGGGGAGGGAGGAGGATTCCTGGGGGCATGGGGGAGGGACGGAGATGTCCCCTTTAGCAAGTTTGCCCCGCGGGGGACCTTAGCAACTTATTCAGAGCTGGTTACAGCACTAGGGAATATATCCATATCAGGATGGAGATATAACCAAATGATACACTTTTAAAAAAAGATGAAACCCCTTCTAAGACCATTAAATTCAATAACTAGGTTTGAGAGCCGGTGCGTACACCTGGGGGAAGGCAGACATATGTTGTCCCAGATGTACAGCCTGATACTTAGTACCCAAAAGAAAACAACCCCATACTTTGTCAGGGAATGGGAAAGAGAATTAAATAAAGTATTGTCAGATGAACAAATTAAAAAAATGATCCAATCAACTTATTTAACGTCCATAAGCTCGTATGCTCAGGAAATGGCCTATAAATTTCTGACAAGGTGGTATAGGACACCAGCAAGATTAAATAGGATATATCCAACAGCAGATGGCCAGTGCTGGAGAGGGTGCAAACAAAGGAGTACATTTCTTCATCTGTGGTGGGAATGCCCCAAGATTAAGGAATTCTGGGAAGCAGTTGCACCATGGATCGAGAGGTTAGCCCCTAGACCTATAGAGTGTGCACCTCTGGACTTCCTATTTCATGGAACAACTGGCCCAACTAAGGCCTATAGGAGGAGCATTACACCACATTTATTAAATGCAGCCAAAATATTAATTCCGAGATTCTGGAAGCAGACCGCCTGCCCAACATTAGAAGATTGGAAAAGGGAGGTCAACCGGACAATGGAAGCAGAAAGATGGATTCATGTAGTAAAAGATAAAAAAGGGGAATTCGAGGACATATGGGCAGGCTGGATACAGTGTGTATAGGGGATAGATTAAGAGGGAAAGACGAGAAGGTGTAGGGAGCTATGACCATATAAAGACCTTGGAATAGTCACATAGGGGTTTAGCCAGGGAGGAAAAGGAAGGAATTGTTTTCTTTTTTTTTTTGACTGTTGTCTCTTTCCCCATCCCCGACCCTTTTACCCTTATAATGAGATACCTGATCTGGTGAAAGGGGGGAGGGAGGTGGTAAGCTGATTTTTTTTTTTTTTACCATCTTCTCTCCTCTTACATGTTGTTAGGGTTTGTTTAATGTGTTGGTTTGAAGGCGCTTGGTGTAGGGAATGTCACTAAGGAAGGGGATATGAAGATTGAAATATACAATCAATGGAAATTATGTTAGTCACATATTTTTTTTCTTATTAATTCTTCTTTTATTTTTTATTTTTTTCCTTTTAGAAGTGAGGAATTAGGCCATGATCACAGGGTGTGTATGGGCGGGGCGGTGGATTTATTTTTTTTTTTTATATAGATGTTATATCTAATATGGCCGTTAGTGGCCTCTTACATTATAAGGAGTTTGGTAACACATGGAGGTAGGAGAAGGATTTTTTAGGTGTGTTTAACGTGTTGGTTTGTATGCGTTGGGAGTGTCAATGAGGAATTGGATATACAGATTGATACGCACAATTATTGGGAATTTTATCAGTCACAGGATATACTTGGTTGTCGAACACATGTCGGGTGTGGGAGGGGGTTGAGACAGACAGCGGTTTCCTTTTTTTTTTTTTGGGGGGAGGGGATAGGGTCAGTTGTAAGAGAACGATGTTACCAGTTGGTCTCTTGTTAATGTCTAATATGTCAATCTTGTGTAGTTACTGTAAAGTATGAAATTATGGATGTATAATTGTGAATTGTGAAAAGTATAACAGAAAATAAAAAAATTTGATTATAAAAAAAAAAAAAGAAGAACACCAACAATTTTCTTCAGGTAGCTTTAGGTGCACACTGTGCAAAGTAAACAGTACACTAGCTGTAAATACTGTAAAAACACCTGCCTGCCTGTCAGTAGGAAGAGAATAACAGGAACGGATCTAGCTAAACTGAATACAGTATATATATATATACACAATACACTGTAAGTGCAGCTAACTGACTGCCTGCCTACTCTATCTAACTTAAATCAAATGACACTGTCTCTCTGTCTATCTCTCTCCGCGGCAACACACTACACAAGGCCGCCACGTAGGTGGCCTTATATAGTGTGGGGCGTGTACTAAACCCCCTGAGCCATAATTGGCCAAAGCCACCCTGGCTTTGGCCAATTATGGCTCTCTGTACAGACGGCGCTGTGATTTGCCAAGCATGCGGGTCATAGTGCATGCTTGGCCAATCATCAGCCAGCAATGCACTGTGATGCCGTGAATTATATGGGTTCAACTCGAACTCGAAGCTCATCTCTAATGGCGAACTATGGTTTCCAACTTTCCATGTTGCCTGACTCATTTGTTCTGCAGAGTATTCCTGCGTTAGAAGAGCATCTCAGTGGTCTTCGTTCCACTTGGGCACAAGTCCAGAAGGCTTTGCGATATGCTAATAATAGGTACAGACTCCATGGTGACTGCAGACGCCTGCCTGCACCTTCCTACCAGGTTGGGAACAGGGTCTGGCTGTCATCTCGCAACCTGTGACTTTGTGTTCCCTCTCTGAAGTTTGCACCTCGGTTTATTGGGCCTTTCCGTATTCTTCGCAGGATTAACCCAGTGGCTTACGCATTAGACTTTCCTTCTAATAAGCGTATCTCAAATGTATCTCATGTCACCTTATTAAAACCTTTGGCCGGCAACCGCTTTACCACCTCGGTGCCTCGTCCTCACTCTGTACAGGTTGAGAACCATGAGGAGTATGAAGTACAGTCCATTATTGACTCTCGTAGGTTCAGTGGGCGCATACAGTATCTGTTGCATTGGAAAAGGTATGGTCCGGAGGAACGCTCTTGGGTCTCATCCTCAGACGTACATGCCCCTGTCTTCCTCTGTGATTTCCATAGATGTTTTCCCCTCAAAGCCTGGTGGTCCTCTGAGGGGGAGGGGTCATTGAGGAGGGGGCACTGTCATGGCTGGGCTCAGCCCTTCCTTCTCAAAGCTGGCCACTCAGCTGTCGGCTAATTGCCAGCTTCTATCTCTCTACAGTGACTCACCTGTTGATGATATCCTGCTCGTCAGGCCTACTTAAGCTGTCCAGGCCAGATGATCTCTGCCTTCACCTTGGTCACATCTCTAGAGACACTCTCCTGTGTTCCTGTTAAAGACTTGCTAGGCTGACATTCCTTCTGGCTCCAGATCCTGCTTGCTGTTCTACTACGCTCTGGCTCACTGACATTTTGGCTTGTCTGACTATCCGTTCCGGTTCCTGAACTCTGGCTATGTTTTGACTACATTTACCTTTTTTTATTATTATTAAACAAATGTGATTTAGCTTTACTTCTGTCTCAGTCTGATTCATGGTTTCTGACAACTGCATGATTACCCCTGAGCATAAATTCCCCCTCCTTCCAGTACAAATCTGCCCCCTGCTGAAATCCTCACTCCCGGCAAAAATCTTTGCCACCCCCCAACAAAAAAAATGACCCCTCCTAGGACAAATCCTCTATTCTTAAAATTTCCCCTCCTAGTACACATTTTGTCCCTTCCACTCCGAACCCCCCCTACCAGCAAAAACCCCCCCTAACACAGATCTTCTTTCCTCATCCCCCCTCCCAACACAAATCCCCTTAAGATCAAGGAAGGTGAGAGGGCAGAGTGGTAGCCGCAGTTGCTGCTACTGTCAGCTAGTGTCTTGACCCCCACCAAAAGAAAAAAGGGGGACTATTACGGTACTCAATATCGATATACAATGATAGATATGAGACAGAAGGAAATATAAAATATTTTTGTAAAAGTTCACTTTTAATAGAAAAAATGTTCATAAAAATACAATTCCGCATACAATTGCGATTATACACAACAACACTACATATAACCATAAAAAGGGGAGATACCACATAGTCCGAGCCAGTGGATTCCGCACAGTTTTAGATGGCAAGTGTGTGTAAAACTTTAATTCTCGACCGGTTTCGCGGTTAGCACCGCTTCTTCAGGAGAACCATATCTACAATATGACATAAAGTAGTTTTAACGTATACAAGTATAAATATATGTGTATATCAGATTGTTGCAGCACAGTTATTGACAAAATATCAGAACACTTCATACAGAAAACATATAAAAATAAGGACAAGCTCACATATTCAGGAGATTCCTGTGGGCATGCAGGATCCCATATAATTCCCCCTGTGGCGGACACAGGGGATGACAGACAGCCTCTGATGAATAAATATTTGATCAATTGATTAAAAATATCACCATATTGTGATATCAAGGAGAGGTGTGCCCATGCCATGCAATTGAAATAACCCAGGATAGTAGTGTGTGGAGGAAAATTATATGGAAATCCGTGGGGGAGTGATAGGGCAGAAAGACGGGAAGGAAGGGAATGGAGATAAAGGGGGAGGATAGTTAAGGAAATGTGAAAATAAAGGGGACAAGGGAGGAGGGGGGAAGAAAAGAGGAGAGGGGGAAAGAAGGGTAGGAAAAGGGGGGAGAGCGTGCGGAAGGTGAGGGGACAGAGAGTGGGGAACAGGAAAAGAGGGGAGGGCAGGGGGAAAAAGAAAGGGGGGGAGCACGGGGGAAAGGGGAGGGTAGAGGGGAAAGAGGGGAAAAGAATGGGAGAAGTGGGGAAGGAAGCCAGAGGAAGGGGGAGCAGCCTAGTGGGGAAGAGTGGGAGGGGAGAAGGAGAAACCAGGGAAGGAGGGAGGGGGGGAAGAATAGGAGGGGGGGGGAGGGGGGGGCGGGAGAGGGGGGAGGGGGGTAAACGGGGCTAGGGGAGAAGGGAGATAAGGAGAGGAAAGGAAGGGAGAGGGGAGGGGGGAAAGGGGGGAAAAAGAAGAGGGAAAAAGAGGGGGCGGGAAGGGGGGGCTGTAGGGGAGGGGGGAAGGAGAGGAGAAGGGGGAGACCCAACAAACCACCATCCATGCAGATACTGAGGGTTGTAAAGATTATAGAAAAACTGCACACTGACAGTAGCAGGGCTGGCACTCACCAACTGAAAATTGGAGTAATGTGTGAGGCATGAGCTGGAGTTGGATATAGGGGTTCACATTATAGAGACCGTGGGTCAACGGGATCATAAGAAACCGTGAAGAACATTATAACTTCAAGCACCCCTGTAGCTAGGACCGTGGTTACGTTCCAGAGAGGTCACTATGGCCAAAGGGAAAATTAGTGTATAAGGATTACTCAGCACATTACAGCAGAGAGGGTTGTTCTACAGATGTCAGTAGTGGAACAGACAAATGCCACAGAAATTAGCCTCATGTTAAACAAAGATACTGACATAGGGGAACAAAGAGTCATAGGGGAGAAAGTGGTGAAATCAACTAAAAGAGTGTAGTTATTCCCTCTCAAAGCTGGGAGGGCGCATCCATCAGATATTAAGGATTACATAGCCATGGATGTAGAGATAAGTTAAATGTCAGGTACTATGAACATACAAGGTAGTAAAGTGGGCGTCAAGCGCCACAGTCATGCAAAGCCAAGGGACAAAATAGCAGGCAGCCAACTAGCAGACAGAGGAGGAGAGAACATCGACCTTGTGTGAAGCAATCCAGAGCTGGCTCAGCGTCAGGAAGCTGTCCGGCTCGTACACCGGCCAATGCTGGCCGCTATAAGAGCTCCCCAACCCGGAAGTCAGGGCACGCCGACGTAGGCGGTCCCTGACGTCACCGGGTCTGTTCGCCCGCACTGACAGACGCTTACGTCCTGAAACCCTCACTACCCCAACAGAATCCCCCCCCTCACGTCACACCAACCTCAACGTCATAAACCTCACCCCATACACACTCAATAACAAGGAAATCTCGCTATTGCAATTAGGACTTGGGTTTTGCCCTCTTGATGCGCTTAAGGTTACTGAGACTATTAAGGACTTATACTTGTTTACACGCAACCTAACCTTCAGATATATCTATGATAAGGATCGTATTAATCTCGGCCTGGAGCGTGAGCTCGCTGAGCGAACCAAAGGCTTCTCTATGGAGGAGTTTAGGGCGCTCCGTGAACTGCATGCTCTTGTTCGATGGGGGTGATACCGGGGACTCTGTGTTGTCGCAAGACCATGGACCACCTGGCGATATCCCCTTATCGGAGCCCTTAACCGGGTTGCTCCCTGCTGCCCTCCCCCACCTAACACTTCTGGCCCAATCGTTGTTCCTAAACAAACAGTACCGCCCAAGTCCTTCCGACTACGATCACGTAGGTTCCCTGACCTAAATACCTGCCCGGAGATATGGGCCTTCCTCCGAGCAACGATCAGTGACCTTAAAAAACAAAAATGGCCTGACTTCCCTTCGAACCTTGGTCCGAGTCAAACTCGAGCTCTCCGATCCTTACAGAGACGCCCAGATGTCGTTATAAAACAATCGGACAAGGGTGGGAACATTGTCCTGATGACAAACTACCAATATCAATCAATGTACCTTGCCATCCTCAACAACAGGAATTGGTATAAACCCATTACTCAAGCTCATGTGTCGTCCTTTGCACAGGAACTCCAGGCTCTTTGCACTGAGGCCTACATTATAGGCCTCATTGACAAAGATACCTTAGAGTTCCTGGTCCCCAAATTTCCCCGCATTCCCACCTTTTATTCCTTACCCAAGACCCACAAGAATGTGCAAACCCCTCCAGGAAGACCGATAGTTTCGGGGATAGGCTCGCTAACTGATAATGCCAGTAAATTTGTTGACGCATTTCTGATGCCTCATGTCCGCAGCCTCCCGTCCTATATTAGAGACACCACGGATCTATTGCAACACCTTGAGGGAATCCAGATCCCTCCGGATGCCCTGCTCGTGGCTGTTGATATCGAGGCCTTGTACTCCAGTATCCCCCACGAGCAGGGCGTACGGACGGCTGGTTCCTTCTTGTTCGAACAGGACACAACCACATGGTCCTTAAACCATTTTGTACTTGCATTGCTGCATTTCATACTAACGAAAAATTACTTTACATTTAATAACCAATTGTTTTTGCAAATACAGGGAGTTGCAATGGGGACGTTGTGTGCCCCAGCGTATGCAAATTTATATCTAGGCGGCTGGGAGAGGCACATTCATGCTCATGACCAATATTCGGAATTCCTAAACAATATCCTTTTATGGTATCATTTCATTGATGACCTATTAATGGTGTGGACGGGTCCCAGAGATAAACTATTACAATTCCTCTGTGAACTTGATATTAACGATTTAAATTTAAAATTTACGTTTAAGATCGATACAGAGCAGATCTCCTTTTTAGATTTAAATATTATTAAACAACCGGATGGAATGTTGGGTACCGACCTCTACAGAAAGCCAACTGCTGGCAACACTCTTCTGTTTGCTACTAGCGCACATCCAAGCCCCTTAGTGCGGAGCATACCATATGCTCAGTACCTACGTTTACGTAGAAATTGCACACGAGACAGCGACTTTAAACTCCAGGCCAAGGCATTACGAGAACGCCTACTACTGCGTGGCTACTCCCCCACAAATTTACGTAAAGCATACAATAAGGCCATGTCACGCTCTCGGACCTCCCTACTCTTTAAACGTGGGGAACCTTCCCCTTTAAAAGATACCGTGAGATTCATCACGACCTACTCTGCACATCATAACTTACTCCGTAATATCCTAACCAAAAATTGTCATCTTTTGGCTGAGCATCATACGCTGGCCAAATATATCCGATCCACCCTGGAAATTGTCTTCCGTAGGGCCCGGTCGCTACAGGATCAATTGACTTCCAGTCATTATACTCCTATTAGACCTTCGAGGACTGGACCCAATGGCACATTCAAATATGGGGATTGTCCCCGATGCCCTTGGGTCCACGAAGGTAGACACTTTGTTCTACCCAATGGGGAGACCCTCGTCCCACGTACCTTTGGCAACTGCGGCACAAAAGGAGTGGTCTACTTAATGAATTGCACTTGTAAAGCATTTTATGTAGACAAAACGTTCCGGGAATTTAGACAAAGAATTGGTGACCATTTGTAGGATTCGGAAAATGGGAAATTAACCACGATTGGCCGACACATTGGCCTGTACCACAGATTTGACAACTCGGTCGTCAAGTTTCTGGTATTGGAGGTAGTTCAACCCAACCCTAGGGGTGGCGATTGGGATCGCTCGATACTCCAAAAGGAGGCCCTTTGGATCGAGCGACTCAACGCCACTATCCCCCCTGGCCTTAACGAGTCAGTATCATACAAGGCATTTTTGTAAGGTTTTGGGGTTCCCTTCCCTGTGTGTCCTTCCCCCTTTTCCCGTGCTCCTTCCCTTCTTTCCCGCCCCCCTGTCTTACCCTCTCCCCTCCCCTCCCTCCTCTCCATCAATCCCTTTTCCCCTCGGTTTTTCCCTCCCCCTTCCTCCTTTTCCTCCTTCTTCCTTCCCCCCCCCTCCCTTTTTCCCCCCAATCCTTCCCTCCCTGTTCCCCTTCCCCATGGTGCTATTACTGATTTTATTTTAGGATGCTTCAATACGTAACATGTTTACCTGCCCGTGACCACCCTTGATGTTGTTGGGACAATGTCCTTAGTGACATGGGTAATTACCACACATTGTAATTATATGTTTTGGTTTTTTGTGTTAATAGTTGTTATTATGACTTTTTAAAAAAAAAAAATTGCTGTAAAAGGACAATCTCTCCCTCTCCTATCAGGACCTGTGTGCAATTGTCGGGTCCCGGACACATGTTTGCCCTGGCAGCTTCTTGCTGCTTGTGTCTCCGTGTCTGGGAACTTGTTTCCCTTTGACAGGAGCGCGCGCTTGCGCAAGAGCACACCAGTGTGCACCAGCGCAGTGCGGGCGAACAGACCCGGTGACGTCAGGGATCGCCTACGTCGGCGTGCTCTGACTTCCCGGTTGGGGAGCTCTTATAGCGGCAAGCAATGGCCGCTGTACGAGCCGGACAGCTTCCTGACGCTGAGCCAGCTCTGGATTGCTTCACACAAGGTCAGTGTTCTCTCCTTCTCTGTCTGCTAGTTGGCTGCCTGCTATCTTGTCCCTTGGCTTTGCATGACTGTGGCGCTTGACGCCCACTTTACTACCTTGTATGTTCATAGTACCTGACATTTAACTTATCTCTACATCCATGGCTATGTAATCCTTAATATCTGATGGATGCGCCCTCCCAGCTTTGAGAGGGAATCACTACACTCTTTTAGTTGATTTCACCACTTTCTCCTCTATGACTCTTTGTTCCCCTATGTCAGTATCTTTGTTTAACATGAGACTAATTTCTGTAGCATTTGTCTGTTCCACTACTGACATGTGTAGAACAACCCTCTCTGCTGTAATGTGCTGAGTAATCCTTATACACTAATTTTCCCTTTGGCCATAGTGACCTCTCTGGAACGTACCCACGGCCCTAGCTACAGGGGTGCTTGAAGTTATAATGTTCTTCACGGTTTCTTATGATCCCGTTGACCCACGGTCTCTATAATGTGAACCCCTATATCCAACTCCAGCTCATGCGTCACACATTACTCCAATTTTCAGTTGGTGAGTGCCAGCCCTGCTACTGTCAGTGTGCAGTTTTTCTATAATCTTTACAACCCTCAGTATCTGCATGGATGGTGGTTTGTTGGGTCTCCTCCTTCTTCTTCCCCCCCTCCCCTACAGCCCCCCCTCCCCCCCCTCTTTTTCCCCCTTCTTTCCCCCCCTTTCCCCCTCCTCCCTCCCTTCCTTTCCTCTCCTTATCTCCCTTCTCCCCTAGCCCCGTTTACCCCCCTCCCCCCTCCCCCCCCCTTTTCCTCCCCCCCCTCCCCTCCTATTCTCCCCCCCCTCCTTCCCCGGTTTCTCCTTCTCCCCTCCCCCTCTTCCCCACTAGGCTGCTCCCCCTTCCTCTGGCTTCCCTCCCCTCTTCTCCCATTCTTTTCCCCTGGTTCCCCTCTACCCTCCCCTTTCCCCCGTGCTCCCCCCTTTTCTTTTTTTCCCTGCCCTCCCCTCTTTTCCTGTTCCCCACTCTCTGTCCCCTCACCTTCCGCACGCTCTCCCCCCTTTTCCTCCCCTTCTTTCCCCCTCCCCCTCTCCTCTTTTCTTCTCCCCCCCTCTCTTGTCCCCTTTATTTTCACATTTCCTTAACTATCCTCCCCCTTTATCTCCATTCCCCTCCTTCCCGTCTTTCTGCCCTATCACTCCCCCACGGATTTCAATATAATTTTCCTCCACACACTACTACCCTGGGTTATTTCAATTGCATGGCATGGGCACACCTCTCCTTGATATCACAATATGGTGATATTTTTAATCAATTAATCAAATATTTATTCATCAGAGGCTGTCTGTCATCCCCTGTGTCCGCCACAGGGGGAATTATATGGGGTCCTGCATGCCCAGAGGAATCTCCTGAATGGGTGAGCTTGTCCTTATTTTTATATGTTTTCTGTATGAAGTGTTCTGATATTTTGTCAATAACTGTGCTGCAACAATCTGATATACACATATATTTATACTTGTATACGTTAAAACTACTTTATGTCATATTGTAGATATGGTTCTCCTGAAGAAGCGGTGCTAACCGCGAAACCGGTCGAGAATTAAAGTTTTACACACACTTGCCATCTAAAACTGTGCGGAATCCACTGGCTCGGACTATGTGGTATCTCCCCTTTTTATGGTTATATGTAGTGTTGTTGTGTATAATCGCAATTGTATGCGGAATTGTATTTTTATGAACATTTTTTCTATTAAAAGTGAACTTTTACAAAAATATTTTATATTTCCTTCTGTCTCATATCTATCATTGTATATCGATATTGAGTACCGTAATAGTCCCCCTTTTTTCTTTTGGTGGGGGTCAAGACACTAGCTGACAGTAGCAGCAACTGCGGCTACCGCTCTGCCCTCTCACCTTCCTTGATCTTGATATTTTGGGATGATGGTACTTGTACCCATTAAAATTCTTATGATAATATAGGCCTTTCACTTTGTACAAATCCCCTTAAATCACCCCCTCCCCAAATTCCCCCCCCTAGAACAATACTTACCCCCTGCCGCCCCCAAATTCCACCTTCTAACACAAATCCCTCCTCCCCCCAATCTCCCTGTGGTGCCCCCTCACATCACACGATACCACAGTGCCCTGGGCAGTCGCCCCTCCTGCCCACCCTTTGTCCCATCCCTGGGTGGATGTAACTAGATGTGTGTCCATTTATATCCACTTATTGTACATCCAAGTTGGTTTATGTCCACAGAAAAAATGAAAAAGGTCTTCTTATGGACATAAATGGATCGCTACAAATACTGTCCTATATGTTTTACTAGTTTCCATTTTAAGGCAAGAAATGAATTTTTCATTAATATTTTTGTTCCATATGACTAGCCTCTTCATCAACTAAAAAATAAAAAATAGTGTAGCTAAATGATCTAACTGCCCTTTTTAAGATCTCATCTACCTTTGCATACAATTCAAATACAAAAAAGTGCAATCAACTCCAAAAGTGCAATGTGCTATAAAGCATAAAATTAATAAAGTGCGTGGTCTCTTTAAAAACGCTTCCTGTAGCTCTCCAATATATTACACTTGAAAAACCAAAGTGCAGATTCAACAACTGTGCCAGAACACAATTAAACAGATAGCTGTGTGTTCTGACACTAAGTGAATTTTAATGCAAAGATTACATTTAGTGCAAAGAAATGTCCCATAGAATGTTCAAATGCCATTAAACATCAATAGTGATTTCACACTTCCCTCTTCCCCTGGGTGTATAAGACCAAGTTTCCCAGTGCTGCAAACAAATGGTCATACCTCTGTGAAACAACTCAAGTGATTAATAACCACTTGAACTCCGAAAGATTTTACTTCCTTCATGACAAGGCCATTTTTTGCTATTCGGCACTGCCTTATTTTAATTGGTAATTGTGGGGCCATGCAATGTTGTACCTAAACAGAATTTATATAATTTTTTTTTACACAAATAGTGCTTTTTTTGGTTGTATTTCATCACCAATGGCTTGTTTTTATTTTTTTGCTATACAAATGAAAAAAAAAAATTAAATATAGTTCGAAAGAAATGTCTCATAGATGTCCAAAAGCCTTTAAACATGAATAGTGCCTTCACACTTCCCCTGGGTTTGTAAGACCAAGTTATCCAGTGCTGCAAACAAATCTTCACACCTCTGTGCACCTCAAATGATGAAAAAGGATGTGTCCTCACCTCAGATAATTGACCTATAGGTGTGTAGCACTTTACCCGCAAGGGCTTCTGGTAACTGGATCCCCTATTGCTGCACAGCAAGGCAACATGCATTTTCCAGTTTTACCCAAACACAAGAAGTCAGTCCCTTGGCTTTGTTTTTGTTGTTTTATTGGGGAAAACATCTTGGATAGGGTATAGGGATTATGGGATGCCAAACATGGTTTAAAAACAACAGACGAGGACAACTTCCTTCCAATGTACAGAGAAAAGATCCTGGACTGCTCTGCTTGCTAGAAACACCTAGGGGGTGATATCCGAAAGCCATCAGTAGAGGTGCACAGTGAGGCGCAATGCACATTTCCATATTTACGAAATGGTGCGCCAGTAACAGAGCTCGAATCCCCCAAAATCTTAATAAATGTTAAGCAATGTACATGCAATTGCATGGGTTGAATGGGCGCACCTCTAAACTTGACAAAAACTTTTTTACGCTGGTTCACCTCTATGTATTTTTTAAAGGAGATTTGCACACAGGTCATGTTAGCATGTTATGTTGTCAACATGTGACATGCACCTTGTTAAAATTATATAAAAAGACTCTTGCTCCTCTAGCTCCTCCTAAAAGGGCATTTAACCTTCCCCCCTCTAATGCATATGATTTCCTTGGGCTAGCTTTTGCTTTTAAGGGGGAACTCCACACTCCATTCTTCAGTGCTCTTGTCTCCCCCCTCTAATCCCTTGGATTTCCATGGGCTAACTTTTGTATTTAAAGGGGAACTCTACACTCCATTCTCCAATGCTCTTGTCCCCCCCCCTCCAATCCCTTGGATTTCCATGGGCTAACTTTTGCTTTTAAGGGGGAACTCCACACTCCATTCTTCAGTGCTCTTGTCTCCCCCCTCTAATCCCTTGGATTTCCATGGGCTAACTTTTTCTTTTAAAGGGGAACTCCACACTCTGTTCTCCAATGCTCTTGTCTCCCCCCTCTAATCCCTTGGATTTCCATGGGCTAACTTTTGATTTTAAAGGGGAACTCCACACTCCATTCTCCAATTCTCTTGTCTCCCCCTCTAATCCCTTTGATTTCCATGGGCTAACTTTTGCTTTTAAAGGGGAACCCCACACTCCATTCTCCAATGCTCTTGTCTCCCCCTCTAATCCCTTGGATTTCCATGGGCTAACTTTTCCTTTTAAAGGGGAACTCCACACACCATTCTCCAATGCTCTTGTCTCCCCCATCTAATCCCTTGGATTTCCATGGGATAACTTTTGCTTTTAAAGGGGAACTCCACACTCCATTCTCCAATGCTCTTGTCTCCTCACTCTAATCCCATGGATTTCCAGGGGCTAACGTTTTCTTTTAAAGAGGAACTCCACTCCATTCTCAAAAGGCTGTGAACTGCCTTCACCAATCCAAACCACATCCTTTTTCAGAGCATACAACAGGGCCAGCTAGGAAAGCGACAAGAAGAGCGATCGCCCAACCCCCTCCTGAACCATACATGGCCACATGCACTCAACATAGCTGGCTGCCTTCGCAGCATATTGGGCTCATCCAAATACCAACCACAAAGCACCTTGTACCCACTAGTTTGAAGGGGCTTTCCACATTTCGTAAAGCCCCCTGTTTGCAGCCCCCCACAACCCCAGCCTAGGGTTATGTGGAAAAGGCCCTTGTCCCCCTGAATATGGGAACAAGGTGTTTGACTTTTGGGGTGCTCGATCCCTTCCTGCCCCCAAGCATCCACCCCCCTTTCATGGGCTGGCTTGCTGTGTGTTTGGCTAGGGGTTTGTTAGTGTGTGGGAGGGGCACAATATTTTTTTAGTTTAGGGTGGTATTTTTCACGTGGGGGTTCTGATTTTAAGCCTTAACAGACCCAAATGGCCTTGTATGTATTGGGGGGCAGGCTATTTTTTGTTTTGGGTTAAAATCTTGCAGATTTGTAAGTTTTCTCTAAAGCTGTACATCTTTAAAGTAGCATTTTGGATACATGCTACAGATGCACCACTTTACAGGCAGAGCACCCCCCCCCCCCCCCCACACACACACACACACACAAATTACTAGCTTTTAAGCAATTTTGCATTTTTAAAGGCACTTCTCCTTGTTTTGTTTTTGGTGTTGTCCAAATTGCTGACATTGATTTAAGTCCCTCAGGGTGGGACCTGGGCCCCCTATCCATTTTAAGGCCAATAACTAGAATATAAGCCAGCCAAGTGGGGACTTGCAAAATTACCAAATCAGTTCCCATTTACTGCAATGAGGACAGGGTTGAGAACCATTGATTTAGAGTACTAAGCTAAAATCTAGCTCAATCCTATTCTAATTGTGGGCATTTGGGGGAAACCCCCTACTTGTCTTTTTAGGTTGGGCTTTGTGTCCCTTTTCTGAAAATTGGCTTCAATCTCTGTCACATAGACAAACAGGAAGTGAGGGTAAAACCTTACCAATGTCTTTCCTTGGGGACACACAGGTCAATCTAACTAGTGTCCCCATGAAGATAATTGCACTCTAGCACTTTGTTGTGTACACCCCAAATTATTAGGTATTTTGGGGTTTATTAAAGGCAAAGCTGCAATACAAGTGTACTAGCTGTAAATCTGAGGGGAAGCACTGGTGATTTTATCATCCAATCACGTAGAAGCAAAGATGCTGTTTTTTTATTTTCCTTGCATGTCCCCCTCAGATCTCCAGCAACTGCACTTCCAAGTGCACCTGTAGTGCTAAGTGGATTTGCCTTTATAATACCTAATCATTTGGGGTGTACAGAACAAAATGCTAGAGAGCAATTTACCTAATGGGGAAACTATTTAGATTGACCTGTGTGTCCCCAAGGAAAGACATTGGTAGGGTTTTACCCTCACTTCCTGTTTGGCTATGTGACAGGAAGTGAATAAATTTGCAGGAGAAACTGGCAAAATTTGGGAGGTGTCTTCACCCTATCAGGGGTGCAGACATCCCCAAAAACTGACAAGACTTCTAATCCCTCTGCACTCTGTCCCCAAGCAAAAATAAGAAAGGATTTCATTTAGTTTAACTTTGCAAAGACACATTCCTAAGTTCAACTGTGATGCATGTCAATGGCCCATTTAGACCTTGTTTAATAGAAAACAGCAGTAGTCTTTCACTATAAACTTTTGTTAGTCCAGTCCTGGAAATCTGCATCAAATTGGGTTCCTGCAGCTAGATTCGCCAAATGCATCTAGATGCGCAACTGCTGTGTATGGGAGATGCGCAACTGCTGTGTATGCAGAGGTATGTACCAGTGGCACATATCTGGTTCCCGGAAGCGGTGGCCAGCACACAGGAATGACATCACGCCCCTCCTGGAAGTTGCTTGTACTGCTGCTAATTTCTTCCCACCACCATGCCCCGATCACTGTTCTCTGAGGAAGAAATGATCCTTATTTACAAATTAGGATGATTTTTTAATTATTTTTACATGAGGTGGTGTTTGTGTGGGTGCCTGAAAACCGCCTTCATGTGAAAGCAGCCTAAATCCTTAATATCGTCCCTTGTACTCATAACATCTAGTACCTATATACAGTGCAAATAAAGTGCAAGTGCATAATTGTGCAAATCAAACATATGTGAAAAATTCACAGTAAACATCAATAAAGTACATTATATAACAATCAACAAATAAGAAACAAAACGTGAAAAAATGTATAAAAATATAAATAGTGTCCAAAAAATTAGTGTTAATAGAAATAATATAAAAGTTCCACAAATTCTTCACAAAGAAATCCCCAAAGGTGCTCCACCACAGAGTGAATCCTTCACCATTCTCACTAAATCAAACTCACCAGATAGATATGATGATAAAAATATAAACCAGCCAACAAGCAAAATCTCTACCAGCAATCCTCAGATTTATTGCTCTCTCTCTTCCTGGGCATTGGTTAGAATCCCAGCTCCCAGTTCATAGTATTCGGTGTGGGAAATAGAAAAGAAGGAAGGAGGCTCCCATATTGTAAAAACGTACTAACAGGCTTTATTAAAAATTTTAAGATTTCCACTCACATATTACAAGTCCCTACCTGGCCCTAGGGAAAACACCCTCAGCTGAAAGGCACGTTCTCCTCCAGGCATACCATGGACCATGAGCATGAATGTCATACGCGGTGATTCCAGCGTCCTTGCCCCGCCCTATGCATGTTTCATCATGTGACATCCTCGAAGAGGGTCCTGCCCTATGCACGTTTCGCCATGCGGCAGGACACTCCGTTAGGACGTCACATGATGAAACGTGTGTACGACAGGGCAAGGAGGCTGGAAATTTTTGTTTATTCCAAATCTTGCAAACAAGAAACAACAGCTGACTTTTTATACAAAAATAGAAAAAAATAGATAACAGAAAACGATTTTCTACTCAAAGGTTTCTTTTTCCAACATTCTAATGCATTAAACTCATCAGAGATGTATGAAATCAAACATCAATTAATGTGTGCTTTCCTCTTTTTTAAACAACCGCGCAATAAATGCCTTTAATAAGCACACTTACAACAAGGTACATCCGACAAAACAACACACCACCCCTTTTTCCAGGCCAAGAAACATAGACTATCAGGCATGCCTTCCTTCAAAAATCAGTCCGCTTATCAAAATCTAATGGGAGTGGGCAGAAGAGCAAGTTAAAGCCACAACACCCAGAGATCAACAAGATACGGCTACAGGCCTGATATCCCTCCACGCCCTTATCCAGGCCCCCCGCCGCCATCTGCCTTTCTCAAGACCCCAAATTTTCCCCACCTCACCTAGAATGTCATTTACCACCACCAGGAGCGATAGGACTTTCTAACGAATGGACACCTGACACAGTGCATTCCAAGTGAAGTAACGGACCACTAAGCTAACTAAGAAAAGAGTATTCAAATCAAAACCCTTGCAACTCTGCAATGCTCCATTTACTCACTCAGCATAAGACATGCTAGACAGAAAAGGAACATTCAGAACCCTCCCAACCTCTTTACAAACCTCTACATTGAAGAGACACCGAAGCAGGAAATGGTCCATGGTTTCCACCTCACCTTGACACTCCACACTTGGACAACCCCGATCATCCAGAGAGCGATACTTCAGGATCCCTATCATGAAGAGTCTACCATGGAAGGCGAGCCAGACTTGGTGCCAAAATTTCAAAGAAATCTGCTCAGAATTTATTAAACGCAAACCCTCTCTAAAAGTATCACCTGAGCAATGAAGACATGAAAGCATCAAAGACCCACAATCCTCACACCCAGGAGCCTCCTAGGAATGGACCTGATATACACCGACATCACATTCCCCCATCCAAGCATTTTCAATCATGGGGCAACATAAGTCAGGAGCTTGCCAGCTCAGAAAAGGTCTAAACCAGCCCTGGAAAACACTCACCCATGCAGGCAGATTCTCTGTAAGCATATTACCAAAATCATGTTTTAAAAACATCACAGAGAAGAAAATCCTAGTCCACCCTTCCACCTGGATAAATAAGTTATGTTTCCTTTTACAAGATTCTGCCTGTTTCCCCATAACAGCTGGAAAAATCAACTGTAGATCCTGGTGTAGAGAGACTCAGGCAAGATGCAGACAAAGTTAACATATAAAAAGATAAGGTTTAGGAAGGTTTTAGTCAGTTCAACCCTATCCCTCAAGGAGAGCCACCACCCCTTCCAGCACTTCACTTTGCCATCAGCATCGTTCAGCCTTGGTTTCCCAGTTTGATTTGCCCTTATCGCCAGGGCCAAATTCATTGCCTAATACTTTAATCTTCTGTTGAGGCCTAGGAAAGATGTCCGGAAGAACAAAGCTCTCACCTCCTTCACAAATCCAGAAATTTCACTTTTATCATGGTTGATCTTGGAGCCTGATGCCTCAGAATACTGCTCTATCACCAAAGCCACCTCGTGCGCCTCCTCTCGCCTAGAGATAAAGACAGAAACATCATCGGCATAAGCAACCACTCTCAGGGGAGGCTCCCCAGCAATGTCCACACAACAGCCCACCCTCTAGCCTTCTTACGATCGGCTGCAAACACATATAGTAAGGAGCTCAATGGACATCCCTGACGCACCCCTGAATCAATTCTAAAGGGCTGCCCAACCCAACCATTAACAAGCATGAAACTCTTTGCCTCTCTGTACAAAGCCTTAAGCCAATAATTGAAGCCCCCCCCCCCCCCCCAGGCCATACATGTCGAGGAGAAGCCAGAGATACTCATAATTGACCCGATCAAAAGCTTTAGCCTGGTCCAATGCCAGCAAATACTTCCCCCAGCCCTCAGCCCTGCATCACTCCAGGGCCTTCCGGACAGCTAACACCACTGAGAAAGTGTTTCTGCCCCAGATCAAGCAGTGCTACTGGCGTGAAAGTAACTTATCCGCTACTGACGCTAGGCGTCAAAAAATTATCTTTGTCAAAATCTTTCTGTCGACATTGAGAATACTGATGGGTTGCCAGTTCTACATCATTGAGGGATCTTTGCTTTTGGATAGCAGAATCACAGCAGACTGTCTCATGGAGGGAGGGAGCAAGCCCCTCTGCAGACAGTCATTAAAAACCTCCGCAAGATGGGGGGGCGTGGCCAACCGGAGCAGAAGATGGACGCTTAATTGCATAGCTCAGCAGCCAGGGGACACAATCCAGTGCAATCGGCCCACACCACGACTCCATCCGCACCCATCCTCACTCCAGGCACTCAGGAGACAAGGATGCAGCCATCCAGGAAAAGATTTACGGAGCACAAGCCCCAAAAACTGACGGAATTCGCTTACAAGCCGGCGGGCTGGGATTCCCAAGATGGCGCCGACCAGGCCGCGCCGCCTGAATCATACACGGACCTCCCGGATGACATCCAGGACGCACAGCACTCCACAGGTACGAATCCTGACAAGTACCAAGCCCCAGAGTGTGACCCTCTCCCCAGCAGCCCAGCAAAAGCTCGGATGAGGCTAGATACACTGACGCTGCACACACAGCGCCAGCTAACTGAGGCCCAGGCTCCCATCCCCTTCTTCATAGACCAGGCCCTGCACTCCTCCATGGCCTCCTTCCCCACATCAGGGCAGCCAGTCATGGACACAACTCTGAAGGACATGCTTCTGTCCCTACAGTCCTCCCTCATGAATGATCTTTCATCCATGTTTCACAGAGTCACCTCTGACATTCACAAGCTAGATAACAGAATGACTAATGCTGAGAGGGGAATACAGGCCTGCACTTCCACAGTAAATGAAGTGATTGATTCTTATGACACTGTTAAGGAGGAACAGGCATGGATGCGCGTCAAAATGGCGGATTTAGAAGACAGGTCACGCAGGAACAACATTAAACTGAGGGGAGTCCCAGAGTCCATACTCCCCGCGCTACGCGAAAGAATTGATACACCTAGTGATACCTGAAGCCTCCCCACGAGACGCCATCATTGACAGAATACACAGAATCGCCAAACCGTCCCACCTGGCAGCCTCAGTCCCTAGAGATGTACTGATGAGGGTTCACTTCTATCAAACCAAAGAAAAGCTCCTTATGGGCCTTAGAGCAAAATCTCCACTACCTGGCCCCTATACTGGGATACAACTTTTCCCTGACCTGTCCAAGTACACCCTCCAACTGCGACGTCAACTGAACCCGATAACCAAAGGTCTGCAGAATCATAAGGTACCATACAAATGGCGCCATCCAGCTACCATCCTTGTTGTCCGCAATGGTCAGACACACGCAATAGGAGACCTGGACAAAGGCCTAAAGCTCCTCCACTCCTGGAGCATAATCCCTGATATGGCTGTCCCTGCCACACAAACCAACGGTGCCATACCACCTCGTAGACAACAAACTCACCTTCTCACCTGAGGATGCTCGCATCTCCACTACAATGGCCGACAACTCATCCCACAGTTCCCCTGAGCTCTGACAGTCTGTTACCTTAACTCTCTACCTCCGGTGATACTGACTCTGTTTACCCCCACGTAGAGGATTCAACGGTGTCAAACACCCCCTCTAATCTTCGCTTTAGCTGAAATATACAGCAATATCATATCCAGCAACAGCGAATCGAAAATCCAAGCTCTTTTTCCACTAGTTTCCACACTTTATACCAGTGATCTGTTAATGCATTTCTCTATTGGTTACTGACATATTGCTCTATCCGCAGCACTCTAGTCCACTTCTATTTCAGACCCTTGGATTGCCACCGGAACACCACTGCGCTCTAACTCCAAGACTCACCAGCAGCCAGAAGCATCAGCATCCCGGTACCTCAACACATCTGCACTCGGACTTCCACCTCCGGATCAACGTAGCTGACCCCCATCTACCACCAGACTCACCCACCAGCAACGAACCGTAAGGGTTGCACTCAACACCCAACATCCCCACAGCCACAAAATGCCATTCACTATTACTGTCATTAAATGCCAACGGCCTCAATCATCCTGCCAAGAGACACTCACTATGGAGATCCGCTACAGATCTTCACAGTGACATCCTTTGTGCCCAGGAAACACATCTGCTTACCAATGATACATCCCTATGCAAGAACAACCGCTTTCCCCAGGTGTTCCACGCCACCCATTCAACTAAAACCAGAGGGGTCATGATTGCAATCAGAGACTCACTAGACTTCCAACTTTTAGATAACGAAAAGGACCCCGAAGGCCGTTATATCATACTTGCCTGCAAAGTCAACAAAGTGACCTATACCATAATCAACGTCTATGCCCCGAATTCTTGCCAAACGAAATTCCTTCACAGAGTCCTGCGTAAAGCCAAACACGCTCAAAAAGGTCACCTAATACTATGTGGAGACTTTAATCTCGTCCCTGAAATATCCATCGACTCAACATCGTCAGCAACTAGAAGAGACTCACCTCTGAAAAGATTTATCTCCTCCCAGGACCTCTACGACGTTTGGCGCTGTTATCACGGCTCCGAACGGGACTACACTTTTTTTTCCTCCAGGCACCGTTCATATTCAAGAATAGACCTGTTCTTAACCGACAAGTTTATTCTACAAAATATATCTACCTCCACAATCCACACCACGACATGGTTGGACCATGCCCCAATCTCTATCACGATCCAAGACTCTAATGCCGCGTACACACGGTCGGACTTTCGACGGACTTGCGGCGGACTTTCTAACGAACAGACTTGCCTACACACGATCACACAAAAGTCCGTCAAATTCTTACGTGATGACGTACACCGGACTAAAATAAGGAAGTTCATAGCCAGTAGCCAATAGTTGCCCTAGCGTGGGTTTTTGTCCGTCGGACTAGCATACAGACGAGCAGATTTTTCGACCGGACTCGAGTCCGTCGGAAAGATTTGAAGCATGTTTCAAATCTAAAGTACGTCGGATTTGAGGCTAAAAAAGTCAGTTGAAAGTCCGGAGAAGCCCACACACGATCGGATTACCAGCCAGCTTTAGTCCGTCAGCGTCCGTTGGACTTTTGTAGACGAAAAGTCCGACCGTGTGTACGCGGCATTACTTACAAAAAAATACATTTATTTGGCGAGTAAACAACCACATCATTCAACACAACCAATATGCGCCATCTATTGCAGAACAAATAACCGATTTCTTTTCACTAAACAAAGGCTCGGTGCCCGACCCTGCCGTGGTGTGGAGTGCGCACAAAGCGTACATGAGAGGAATGTTAATTAAATTAAGTTCCCACCATAAGAAAAAGAGGACGCAACGTATAAACGACCTAACAACTCAAATAGTAGCCCTAGAATCGAAACACAAATCTGACACCCGAGACCACCAGACAAATCACCTATTGTCCCTTAGACAGGAACTTAGAACACTACTCCTTCACTCTTATGAATTCCTCCAGAAAAAATTTAAGGCGACATCATATTCTACCTCTAACAAAGCGGGGAAGAAACCAGCACAAAGACTAAAAGGTAGACGCACCAAAGCCAAAATCTCTCAACTTTTCCACCCTCACACCAAAGCCCCACTGAGCAACCCCCAAGACATAGCCAATGCCTTCAGTGCCTATTATGGAGACTTATATAATCTAAAACAAGACCCGCTCACACCCCAACCCACTCCAGAAGACATTGACCACTTTCTCAGGAAAGTCAAACTACCCACACTGACAACAGACCAACTGAACACCTTAAATGCCCCCTTCACAGAAATAGAAATAAAAAAGACTATTGCCTCACTACCTAGCGGCAAAGCCCCAGGCCCTGACGGTCTAACTGGGGAATACTACAAGCAATTTTCACCCCATTTGACCCCATACCTAACGGAATTATATAACCACGTTGCCTCCTCTTCTGCTTTCTCTAAAGAATACTTGAATGCTTTGGTGATAACATTGCCGAAACCAGGGAAACAGTCGAATGTACCTCAAAATTTCCGCCCAATCTCTCTACTTAATCTCGACCTAAAAATTTACGCAAAAACCATAGCAACAAGATTGATCAAAATTATGCCCACTCTTATACACCATGACCAGACGGGGTTCACAAAAGGCAGACAATCATCTGATGCCACCAGAAGGATGATAAACCTAATCCACCATGCTGAATCCACCGGAACGCCTTCTCTGCTCCTATCCTTGGATACAGAGAAGGCGTTCGATAGGGTACACTGGACCTATCTTGAAAAGGTACTCCAAAAGTTTGGATTCCAGGGTCAGATTCTTGGAGCCATCATGGCACTATACTCCAATCCCGAAGCTCAGGTTTACACAGAGGGCATGCTCTCCTGCCCATTTCCCATAACCAATGGCACCCGCCAAGGTTGCCCTCTATCTCCCCTCATATTTAATATGGTCATGGAGCCCCTAGCAGAAAGTATCCGTTCTCATCCCAACATCTCTGGCTTACACATTGGAACCACGCACCATAAGATCAGCTTATTTGCGGATGACATCATTCTTATCCTATCCAACCCGACTGTTTCCCTGGCTGAGGTACAACATATGCTCCAATGGTTTAGTTCGATCTCCTACTACAAGGTGAACACATCCAAATCCTTCATCCTAGACATAAATATAAACGCCACCATAAAAAACCTTTTACAACTGCAATATCCTTTTGCATGGGCTGACACTGACATTTCTTACCTGGGCATCAAACTCCCAAGAAATACTAAAAGCCTCTACTCAAGTAATTTCCCTCCACTACTCCAGACTATACAACAAACAACACAACAAATAGCAAAACAAGAACTATCTTGGACAGGAAGGCTTGCGGCCTTTAAAATGATATGCCTACCCCAAATACTATGTATATGTATACCTATCTCCCACCCTCACCAAATGGTCTTTGAACTGCAATGTGGTACATTTGAGGTGCAGTGCACTACACAATAGATCACAGCTGATCATGTGAAGCCAATTGTGATATGTTGTTTTGCTGAAATGTCTGCGATGAGTGGTAACCGTGTACGACATCTGGTGGTCATTAGATGTAATTACATCCCTCATTATTCAGTCTACTTAACCTCCGTTAACGGACCCCTCCTTTGCTCTGAGGAAACCAGCGGTGATTGGCTGGTGAAACGCGTCAGCAAGTGACGTCAGCACGTCACCTCGGAGCCGCGAGCTTACGGTGTTTGAATGCCTGACCGGGAACCAACAGCTGACGACCGGCTTTCATCCTCTAACCGAAGGCGCTGATATAGCGGGACATCTCCTACTTGACAGCAAATGCAGTTTGGACTGACATATACAGCTATCATCTGGGGGTAGAGCTTACGACCTCATGAGCCGCTGATCTACTTGGTGAGAGAAGTATCACTCCAGTTTATACTTATAGTACAGCCTGAGTCGTTATTGCTCCCCCTACTGCTTTCCACAAATATAACTGCTTTACTTGTATGTCCTGGGTTTACAACCACCTCCAGTAAATATTGCCGGTCACTGCTGTTGTCGTACCCACGTTATGGGTCTATCTCCCGGACTGTTATAAATCTCCATGATGTGTTGAATTCGTTCCATAGTTACAATCAAACATCCATTCATCCACCCTTACCCTCTTACCGCCATACTACCCATACTTGGATTGATTAAAGGACTTATTTCATACGATACTGCCCAATATAGTAGGAATCTGCTGTGGTGATTGGTGTGTGTATGGGGTATGTTTGGCCGCGGCTCTGTTGTTTTTAATGATAACGTTATCTATTTTAACTTGGTCTTTGATATTTTCCCTATTTTGCCCAATTTTTGTATTTTTGTGTGGTGTTTTGTAGCTCAATAAATCTATTGTTTTTTGGCAGATTGTGTTTGGGTAAATTGCCTTCTTTGGGGGAATCTCTTTTTCCTTGTTGTTTTGTATGCTTTACAAGGCAACCCAAACTGCATCCAATAACCCTAGTGGATGAATATCTGATCCTATTAATTACTTAGATTCCATTCATTGGTGGTTGATCCAGGCAAAACCTTTTTCTTTTTATAGGTCCGTATACAACATTGCCTCAAAACGGTCCCCCTTCCTCTGTACAGCATCCACCCCAAGACTTGGGATTATCTCACCAACCCTAACACAAATCTCAGAGGAATCTCATACTTCTACAACTCCCTCCACCAAAAACATACCTTCACCAAACTAAAACCACACAAGAAATGGGAAATTGATCTGAACCACGAATTCACAGACAATCAATGGCATCAAGCCCTTAAGTCAACATACAAGGCCACGAAATGCGCGGCCCTTTGGGAATTGGCGCAAAAAATTTCTCTGCGTTGGTATATGACCCCAGCCAGAATCGCGTCCATTAACCCTCAAATCCCCAACACATGCTGGAGATGTAACTCATCCCCAGGTGATCTTCTCCATGTTTTCTGGTCATGCCACCTTCTTAAAACGTACTGGGATAGTATTTTCCAGTTAATCTCAAACATCACCCACATCAAAACTTCCCCCTCCCCAGCACTTGCGATCCTGAATCTTACTATTGAGGATCTTCCTCACCCCTTTAGAATAGTGACCATCCACGTCCTGATGGCAGCTAGACTTAACATAGCTAGACACTGGAAGTCGGCCACACCTTTAACCCTAACCCAAGTCGTAGACTTGGTATCATTACACTACAGCTATGAGCACACATCTGCTTCTGACACAAACCATTATAAAAAAATACAATCCAGCTGGCAACCATGGACCACCTGGACTAGACACTGCGCAATTCACGTCTAAGTTACTGCAGTACAACCCCTTCCTCTTGACCGAGCAATACTAAGAATAGAGTATGTTTACATGCATATTTTCAACTGGTAACCTTCCAGAACAACTTCTTTCTTTGGAATGTATCAAAAATAGATGGTCCACTTCACTCCTGTGGCTCTAGAGATCCCACATGGGGTGTCACACTAGTGAAGTGGACCAGCCACGACTACAAATATTACAGATGTTAGTGATACTGGTTATTATGTACTCAATGCACTAGTTTATTGTGTATGGACAAAGTTATACTCTACCCAGTATGGAGCTATTTTCAATGCATTGTCCACTCTTACGTCGATGCACGACGTACAATGTTCAATTGTACAATGTATACTCTGTGAAAATTAATAAAAATTATTGACGAAAAAAAAAACAAAAAAAAACCTCCGCAAGACAAGGAACCAAGCTGGACTTGAACGTTTTATAAAATTCTGCTGGCAAACCGTCCGGCCCAGGTGTTTTTTTCCTGGCCAGACCATCAATAGCTTTGGCAACCTCTCCTACTGTGATTTCCTCCACTAAACTTGCCAACGGAACATCCGTTTCCAGGCCTGGTGTAGAGTCCAGAAAACTTGACGCCTTCTCCCGATCGAGAGACTTCTCCCCCAAAAGATCCACATAAAAATACCTTAAGACCTTCAGGATCCCTGACCTGGATTTTGTCAGGGAGCCTGTACTATCCCTCAGCCCCAGGACCATTTTAATTGCTACACTCTGCTTGCAGTTCTGGTAAGGGTCAGGAGAGTGATACTTCCCATAATCCCGCTCCAGAACCAAGCAGGCGTCATACTGATACTTTCTGAGGAGAAGTTTTATCTCAGAGATTGCCCCCGAATCTCCACTACACGAAACAAGGCGATCAAGCCTCCTCTCTAACCGTTGGTAGGCAATATAACTATCAAGCTGCCTCCTTTTTCCTAAGGCCTTGAAAAACCCACAGATTTGACCTTTGACAAGCTCCCACCACTCAGACTTACCTCTGCAGAAATCCAGTATAGTTACCTGTGCCTGAAAAAAATCCTCAAAAGATTGTCTTACATTCCCATCTTCCAACAGCGCCAAATTCAGTCTCCAAATACCCCTTCCTTTGAGCCGTGTTTCTGAAATATTGAGAATGACAGATAGCATAAGGTGATCAGAGAACTCAACCGCCCGACAATCAGGAGTCGAAAAGGCAGAGCCCCCCTTTAAAAAACACCTATCTATTCTACTCTCACATCTATCTCTCCTATACGTGTAACCTTCGCTGTCCGGGCAACGCTTAATATGCGCATCCTCCAGACCTGCTTTCCTGGCTATCGTATTGAGAAAAACACTATCATATCCCAGCCTGTCAGTGGAGCCTTTTTGGTCTTTGGGCCTAGTAACGATGTTAAAGTCACCTCCAAAGACAACTTGCCGGGACGAAAAAAAGACAAGGCTTAATCAATGTAAAGCGGCATTTCCTAAACCATTTGGACTGAGGTCCATAGATGTTTATTAAATGTAAATCATGCCCCTTCACAGGAACATCCAAGACTGCACAGCTAGCTATCTCTACCTCAATAACCCGCTGACACGTTACCATGCCAGTGAAAAGGTCCGCAACTCTGCTGTAAGGCTTAGCCGCAAGAGACCAGAAGGAGGGACCACACCTCCACTCCCTCTTTGCCAGATGAACATCAGTGAGGCTATGCAACCGGGTCTCTTGCAAAAATAAAACATCAGAATCCATTCTGCTGAGCAAAAATAAGGCCGTATTACGAGCTCTCACAGTTTTGAGGCTAACAACATTAATCATTGCCACCTTAATCTGAGTTGGAACTGCCATTAGGGTGATCGGGGTAGACGTTTCTTAGCTTCTGTTCTCTCTTCCCCCACTGGAGACCCTGACCTCTTCAGAGACACCTCAACATCATCTTCCTCCATCTGGGAAACCGACCCAGCTGGGTCTTCCCAAACTTATTCTCTAGGTTTAACTCATCTACATCTGAGGATGAGATAGATGAAGCTGGGGATAGAACCACCCTGTTCCTCCCACTCCCAACTATAGACCACTCTCCCTCCTCATCAGAGGGAATATCACTCTGAGAGGTTCCACCTATATCCTTTCCCTGTTCCTTCACTTCAGGGTCATTACTGGGGACCCTGCGCTGCCTAAGTTAAGTCCCTGGCAATGCCACCGCCCCAGCACTCCTTGGCCCTGCCCCCTTTGCAGCTTCTTCTAATTTAGACAACTTAGGCTTAGCCACCATTTTACCACCCTAAGACACAACCGGAGTAGGGCCCACCACAGAACCAGATGACACACTAGGGGTACTGACTGGGAAACAGACGTGGACACAGCAGGAAGTTCTTGCAGCAGTAGCGTCCTTGGCCCGCCGTATACACGTTTCATCATGTGACATCCTCACAGAGCGTCCTGTCCTATGCACATTAAGTCATGCAGCAGGACGCTCCGTGATGACGTCACATGATGAAACGTGTGTAGGACGGGGCAAGGAGGATGGAATCACAGAGTATGACGATTCTTGCTCGCTGTCCGTGAAAGAAATCTGAAGATCGCTGGGAGAGATTTTGCTTGTTAGCTGGTTTAAAATTTTACCAGCATATCTATCTGGTGAGTTTGATTTAGTGAAAGTGGTAAAAGATTCATGCTTTGGTGGAGCACCTTTGGGGATTTCTTTGTGAAGAATTTTTGGAGCTCTTATATTATTTTTATTAACACTAATTTTTTTGGAAACTATATATATTTTGTATAAATTTTTTTACGTTTCATTTCTTATTTGTTGATTGTCATATAATGCACTTTATTGATGTTTACTGTGAATTTTGCACATACATTTTATTTGCACAATTATGCACTTGCACTTTATTTGCACTGTAAATAGGTACTCGATGTTATGAGTACAAGGGATGATTTAAGGATTTCAATTTACACTAGTTTGTTATATGTGCACTTGTATCAACACGGGGGCTATTTTTGTGTGGACCAGCGCTTCTCTTATTATATTCCCTTTGGAAAGCAGCACAAAAAGTTGCAGAAATGCATGCAGGAGTTTCTCCTCCCTTCCTCCCCTCTGCTACCAGCTCCACTGCCTACAGATACTACTAGCTCTCCTGGCTGCTCGTCTACCAGGCCTCTGGGCTGCACATCTACCAGCCCACCCAGCTTCTCCGAAGATCTCTCAGGACAAGGGATAAAAGGTCAAGCACAGTGCTCACCTTTGAAAGCTTACTTCATGTGGCAGTCTCTCCCCTAGTGATTCCCTGAGTGTGCTGATGTGCTTTGTCCTCCTTTCTCCCTGTTGCTCTTTTGGCAAGATTTCTTCTCAAACTGGATGTTGAAAGGATGCTTCAGAGCCAGCCTGAGCCCCAACCTGGAGGCAAAGCCCCCTCCCCAGTTCCGGGGGTCCCATCCTAGGCCACCAACAGCCTACTCAGCACTCCATCTTTCACGCGACTCGCCTGCTAGCATGGCTCTCCCATATTTAAGGTCTGACCCAGCCAACCTGCCAGGCCCTCTGCCTGGGGATTGGCCAGATTTCCTCAAGTATGCAGATCAGGACTTCCTGGCTTCCACCCACTAACTTCGAGAAGCATCTTTAAGCCTCTAGACCTAGAGAGAGGTACCAGAGACCTGCATTGTAGAGTCAGTCAGCCTGACCTCTAGTAACCCAAACTGATTACAGACTCATACAGTTATCAAACAAATAAATGCACCCACACTAACGCTAATAGCACACTAGAGGGTGCTACAGGTGGAATAATTCAAAAGCTCTTGCCTGAGAGCTCCATGTCTGCCCTGCCCACCCTTGCTCTCAGGATATTGATACAGTGGCTTGCGAAAGTATTCGGCCCCCTTGAACTTTTCAAACTTTTGCCACATTTCAGGCTTCAAACATAAAGATATAAAATTTTAATTTTTTTTGAAGAATCACCAACAAGTGGGACACAATTGTGAAGTGGAACGAAATCTATTGCATATTTTAAACTTTTTTAGTAATTAAAAAGCTGAAAAGTGGTGCGTGCAAAATTATTCGGCCCCTTTACTTTCAGTGCAGAAAACTCACTCCAGAAGTTCAGCGAGGATCTCTGAATGATCCAATGTTGTCCTAAATGACTGATGGTGATAAATAGAATCCACCTGTGTGTAAACAAGTCTCTGTATAAATGCACCTGCTCTGTGATAGTCTCAGGGTTCTGTTGAAAGCGCAGAGAGCATCATGAAGACCAAGGAACACACCAGGCAGGTCCGTAATACTCTTGTGGAGAAGTTTAAAGCCGGATTTGGATACAAAAAGATTTCCCAAGCTTTAAACATTCCAAGGAGCACTGTGCAAGCGATCATTTTGAAATGGAAGGAGTATCAGACCACTGCAAATCTACCAAGACCTGGCTGTCCCTCTAAACTTTCAGCTCAGACAAGGAGAAGACTGATCAGAGATGCAGCCAAGAGGCCCATGATCACTCTGGATGAACTGCAGAGAACTACAGCTGAGGTGGGAGAGTCTGTCCATAGGACAACAATCAGTCGTACACTGCACAAATCTGGCCTTTATGGAAGAGTGGCAAGAAGAAAGCCATTTCTCAAAGATATCCATAAAAAGTCTCCTCTAAAGTTTGCCACAAGCCACCTGGGAGACACACCAAACATGTGGAAGAAGGTGCTCTGGTCCGATGAAACCAAAATCAAACTTTTTGGCCACAATGCAAAACGATATGTTTGGCGTAAAAGCAACACAGCTCATCACACTCAACACACCATCCCCACTGTGAAACATGGTGGTGGCAGCATCATGGTTTGGGCCTGCTTTTCTTCAGCAGGGACAGGGAAGATGGTTAAAATTGAGGGGAAGATGGATGCAGCCAAATACAGGACCATTCTGGATGAAAACCTGTTGGAGTCTGCAAAAGACCTAAAACTGGGACGGAGATTTATCTTCCAACAAGACAATGATCCCAAACATACAGCAAAATCTACAAAGGAATGGTTCACAAATAAATGTATCCAGGTGTTAGAATGGCCAAGTCAAAGTCCAGACCTGAATCCAATCGAGAATCTGTGGAAAGAGCTGAAAACTGCTGTTCACAAACGCTCTCCATCCAACCTCACTGAGCTCGAGCTGTTTTGCAAGGAAGAATGGGCAAGAATTTCAGTCTCTCGATGTGCAAAACTGATAGAGACATACCCCAAGCGACTTGCAGCTGTAATCGCAGCAAAAGGTGGCTCTACAAAGTATTAACGCAAGGGGGCCGAATAATTTTGCACGCCCCACTTTTCATTTTTTTATTAGTTAAAAAAGTTTCAAAAATCCAAAAGATTTCGTTCCACTTCACAATTGTGTCCCACTTGTTGGTGATTCTTCACAAAAAATAAAAAATTTATATCTTTATGTTTGAAGCCTGAAATGTGGCAAAAGGTTGAAAAGTTCAAGGGGGGTCGAATACTTTCGCAAGGCACTGTATATGTCCCTCAGGGTGGGACCTGGGCCCCCATATCCATTTTAAGGCCAATAACTAGAATATAAGCCAGCCAAGTGGGGACTTGCAAAATTAACAAATCAGTTCCCATTTACTGCAATGGGTGTGTGTGTGTCCCCTGTTGGGGGTACTTGAGGACAGAGTTGAGAACCATTGATTTAGAGCACTAAGCTAAAATCTAGCTCAATCCTATTCTAATTGTGGGCATTTGAGGGAAACCAAGTGAGTGTTACAACCCCTGCTTGTCTTTTTAGGTTGGGCTTTGTGTCCCTTTTCTGAAAATTGGCTTCACTTCCTGTCACATAGACAAACAGGAAGTGAGGGTAAAACCTTACCAATGTCTTTCCTTGGGGACACACAGGTCAATCTAACTAGTGTCCTCATGAAGCAAATTGCACTCTAGCACTTTGTTGTGTATACCCCAAATTATTAGGTATTTTGGGGTTTATTAAAGGCAAATCCGCGCTGCAATACAAGTGTGCTAGCTGTAAATCTGAGGGGAAGCACTGGTGATTTTATCATCCAATCATGTAGAAGCAAATATGCTGTTTTTTTTTATTTTCCTTGCATGTCCCCCTCAGATCTCCAGCAACTGCACTTCCAAGTGCACCTGTAGTGCAAAGTGGATTTGCCTTTATAATACCTAATCATTTGGGGTGTACAGAGCAAAATGCTAGAGTGCAATTTACCTAATTGGGAAACTATTTTTTTTTAATATAATCTTTATTTGTGAAAAACAGGGTATTACAATGCAAGATAATAATAATAAGAAAAAAAAGCATTGACATAGGTGATGTCATCAAGTAATACACCAATCATTTCTTTTTCGTTTTTTAGACAAAAAGAAAAGAATATGAGAACATGAATACTAAACGGTTACAATTATAATTGATGCAGCTAAAGTTAGAAAAAGGGAAAGTATCAGGTAACGGGTCAGCGAGATAGTCTCAGTCTGTTCACCCAGTCCGGGTGAAAGGGACTCAGCCCATCTTACTTTCTGCCAAGTGTTGAGACATATCTGTCCTCCTAAGAGGTGTTCTTGTGTATAGTAAATTTGGCAAGCTTCTTGTATAACACTTGAGTTATGGCGTACCGTATAAGGGAAAGGGATGAGTCAGACGTGCGTGCGCAGGAGGAGGGGGGCAAACTCGTGCCTCCAGCTAACCTCCTCCCGCAGCGCCCCCCGCCCAAGCCCCCTCGAGTCTAGACGTCTGCACCATGGTGGCACAAAGGTGCCAATACCCCCCACAGGTCGGGGTATCCCATGGTATCAAACCGCCAAATCCTATCCGGCCAGCCTGCTCGTTTATTTTTCGTCCATCACCTGGCATCGAACATATTATCCATCTGTAGGTAGACGGCTATGACCATTTAAAACATAGAACAATAAAAATTAGAAAAGAAAGAAAAAGAAGGAAAAAAAAGGTGGGTTAGAACATACCTGGAACCGCACATCCAACTCCGCCTCTGCTCCAAGCCCCATCGACATCTCCACATATATTGGAGAGCTAAAAGAAAAAAAAGGGAGGAAAGAACATCCCCCCCATTCCCTCATTCGTTTAAGTGACGTATTAGCGTGCTGAAACCTTTCAGCCCGTGGCTCCCATCTGTGGGACTCGAGGGTGCCCCCTCAGGGATGGCTCCGCCTGCTCCAGGAGGGCTATATCTAAACTAGAAGATATGTGGCCCGAGTCCAAGACATATATGGTCCAGGGTTGCCAAGTTGCAGTGCAACGGTCACGGACACCCCTGCAAGTGGCGATCCAATCCTCTGCCTCCCGGATGTCACCCACCTTGCGACGCCATTCCTCTCTGTTTGGGGTTTGCGGGCGCCTCCAAAATATGGGGAGTAGCCGTTTAGCTGGATTTAGCAAGTGAGGCAACACACTTTTCTTGTACTGGCTCATTGGCATGGGAGGAATGTGTAGCAGAAAGTGAACCGGAGAGAGAGGTACATCTATACCCGTAATTTCTTTAATTTGGGACTTGATGTCTTCCCAGTAAGGCCTGATTACAGGGCAATCCCACCAAATGTGCAGAAGGGTGCCCTTGTGAACGCAGCCCCCCAGCATTGGTCTGGTGTGGATGGGTATATTCTTGCTAAGTCTGCCGGTACTCTGGACCAGTGCACCAGTATTTTGTAATTCATTTCCTGCATCTTGGAATCAATCGAACTGGATCGAGTAAGTTGGTAAAGGGAAGATAGTTGGGCGGGGGTGGAAACTACCTCTAGGTCCCGTTCCCAAGCCCTAATGTATGAAGGCTTCACTGCAGGGGAGGCAGAGCTAAGCAGTTGGTATAGTTCAGAGACCATATGTGGGATGAGTTCTTCTGCTATGAAGAGGCGTTCGAAAGGTGTGAGGGAAGTGATATCACGTATGGAATCTCCTTGTGTTTTGAAAAAATGGTGGAGCTGCCTATAATGTCAAAAATCCATAGGGAAACTCCCCGTCCGGTCTCGTAGGGTTTCGAGGGGAATTCATTTACCATCTTGCATTAATTTACCACAACTGGCGCTACCATCCTCCACCCAGGGGCCAAAGAAAGCCACCTGTTCACCAGGCAGGAACCACAGATAGCCACCCAATGGGGCCAGTGGGGACACAGTGCCAAATTGGCGTTGAGTCAGTCCCAGGTTTCAGAGCCTGGGTCGTCAGCGGAGAAGTAGAGGTAGACAGCCCCCTGTGTTCCCGGGCCAGCCACGGGGCATAGGCCAAATTTCTCCCCGCCATATATTTTTCTAGGGAGACCCATAGTTTGGATTGAGTTTGGAAGCGCCAGTTAAGTATCCTTTGAAGGACTATAGCCCTATAATACCTTTGAGCATCTGGGAGACCCAGACCACCCATGTCTCTATGGCGACTCAACAGTCTAATTGCAATTTTCTGACTTTTATTGTTCCAGACAAAAGTTGATATCAGACTGGATATGTGGGCAAAAAAGCTCTTAGGTAGGGCTACAGGTATCATTTGCATATAGAACAACACGCGTGGGAGAATGTTCATTTTGATGATATTGAGTCTTCCTATCCAAGTGAAAGCAGTCTTAGTCCACTGGGCCAAATCTTTTTTCACAGTTGCTAGTAGGGAAGGAAAATTAGTGGTATATAGGGTGTCAAACCTGTCTGTCAGCCTTATGCCTAAGTATTTCAGGGACAATTTAGTCCAAGTGAATGGGAAGGCAGTTTGCAACCATTCAGTCAGATAAGGTGTCAATTGAATAGGTAATTTTTCTGACCTTGTAAAATTAATTTTGAAGTTAGAACGTGCCCCAAAATGTTGGAGTTCCCGCATCATGTTTGGCAAAGAGATCAGGGGTTCTGTGAGGTGGAAAAGCACATTATCTGCATAAGCCGAGAGCTTGTGCTCCGTGTGCCCTACCTTGAGCCCTTTAATATCCGTGTTCGCCTTGACAATGCGTAGAAATGGTTCCAGCACCAGGGCGAACAAAAGTGGCGAAAGGGGGCATCCCTGTCTCGTGCCATTTCTGATCGGGAATCTCGGAGAAAGGAAGCCATTAACCTTGACTTGGGCATGTGGGTCCGAGTACAGGGCCATGATCCAGGTGAACATGTGTGAGCGGAGACCCAGCACCTCCAGCACAGCACGAAGATAAGTCCAGTCCACCCGATCAAAATCTTTCTCCGCATCATGGACAGGATCAGGTAGGGAGGAGATTCAGGGGAATAAGGTGAACTGCTCTGATAGAATTGTCTCTAGCTTCTCTGCCTGTTATAAACCCTGTTTGGTCTGGGTGAACAATTAGTGGGGTTAGGTGCTTTAATCTGGTTGCAAGAATCTTAGCTAGTATTTTTATGTCCACATTAAGAAGGGATATGGGTCTGTAGCTTTGGAGCATAGAGGGATCTTTATGGGGAAACTATTTAGATTGATCTGTGTGTCCCCAAGGAAAGACATTGATAGGGTTTTACCCTCACTTCCTGTTTGGCTATGTGACAGGAAGTGAATAAATTTGCAGGAGAAACTGGCAAAATTTGGGAGGTGTCTTCACCCTATCAGGGGTGCAGACATCCCCAGAAACTGACAAGACTTCTAATCCCTCTGCACTCTGTCCCCAAGCAAAAATAAGAAAGGATTTCATTTAGTTTAACTTTGCAAAGACACATTCCTAAGTTCAACTGTGATGCATGTCAATGGCCCATTTAGACCTTGTTTAATAGAAAACAGCAGTAGTCTTTCACTATAAACATTTGTTAGTCCAGTCCTGGAAATCTGCATCTGCTTTACCATTAATTTTCATAAAAATTGGGTTCCTGCAGCTAGATTCGCCAAACGCATCTAGATGCGCAACCGCTGTGTATGGGAGATGCGCAACTGCTGTGTACGCAGAGGTATGTACCAGTGGCACATATCTGGTTCCCAGAAGTGGTAGCCAGCACACAGGAATGATATCACGCCCCTCCTGGAAGTTGCTTGTACTGCTGCTAATTTCTTCCCACCACCATGCCCCGCTCACTGTTCTCTGAGGAAGAGATGATCCTTATTTGCAAATTAAGATAATTTTTTAATTATTTTTACATGGGTTGGTGTTTGTGTGGGTGACTGAAACCCGCCTTCATGTGAAAGCAGCCTAAATCCTTAATATCGTCCCTTGTCCCTCGTCCCACAAAATGTGAAAAAATGTATAAAAAATATATATAGTGTCCAAAAAATTAGTGTTAATAGAAATAATATAAAAGTTCCAACAATTCTTCACAAAGAAATCTCCAAAGGTGCTCCACCACAGCGTGAATCCTTAGCCACTCTCACTAAATTAAACTCATCAGATAGATATGCTGATAAAAATATAAACCAGCCAACAAGCAAAATCTCTACCAGCAATCCTCAGATTTATTGCTCTCTCTCTTCCTGGGCATTGGTTAGAATCCCAGCTCCCAGTTCATAGTATTCGGTGTGGAAAATAGAAAGAAGGAAGGAGACTCCAATAGCGTAAAAACGTACTAACAGGCTTCATTAAAAATTTTAAGATTTCCACTCACATATTACAAGTGCCTACCTGGCCCTCGGGAAAACACCCTCAGCTGAAAGGCACATTCGCCTTCAGGCATACCATGGACCGTGAGCATGAATGTCATACGCGGTGATTCCAGCATCCTTGCCCCTCCCTATGCATGTTTCATCATGTGACATCCTCACAGAGAGTCCTGCCCTATGCACGTTCCATCATGTGGCAGGACACTCCGTTAGGACGTAACATGATGAAACGTGTGTACGGCAAGGCAAGGAGGCTGGAAATTTTTTATTCCAAATCTTGCAAACAAGAAACAACAGCTGACTTTTTATACAAAAATAGAAAAAAATAGATAACAGAAAACGATTTTCTATCCAAAGGTTTCTTTTTCCAACATTCTAATGCATTAAACTCATCAGAGATGTATGAAATCAAACATCAATTAATGTGTGCTTTCCTCTTTTTTAAACAACCGGGCAATAAATGCCTTTAATAAGCACACTTACAACAAGGTACATCCGACAAAACAACACACCACCCCTTTTTCCAGGCCAAGAAACATAGACTAACAGGCATATGTAGCCTTCCTTCAAAAAACAGTCCGCAGATCAAAATCTAAGGGAGTGGGCAGAAGAGCAAGTTAAAGCCACAACACCCAGAGATCAACAAGATGCGGCTACAGGCCTGATATTCCTCCACAGCCTTATCCAGGCCTCCCGCCGCCATCTGCCTTTCTCAAGACCCCAAATTTTCCCCACCTCACCTAGAATGTCATTTACCACCACCGGGACCGATAAGACATTCTGCCGAATGGACACCTGACACCGTGCATTCCAAGTGAAGTAACGGACCACTAAGCTAACTAAGAAAAGAGTGTTCAAATCGAAACCCTTGCAACTCTGCAATGCTCCATTTACTCACTCAGCATAAGACATGCTAGACAGAAAGGAACATTCAGAACCCTCCCAACCTCTTTACCAACCTCTACATTGAAGAGACACCGAAGCAGGAAATGGTCCATGGTTTCCACCTCACCTTGACACTCCACTCTTGGACAGCCCCGATCATCCAGAGAGCAATACATCAGGTTCTGCCTCATGAAGAGTCTACCATGGAAGGCGAGCCAGACTTGGTGCCAAAATTTTAAAGAAATCTGCTCAGAATTTATTAAACGCAAACCCTCTCTTAAAGTATCACCTGAGCAATGAAACATGAAAGAATGAAAGACACACAATACTCACGCCCAGGGAAGGAACCTGATATCCACCGCCATCACATTCCCCCATCTAAGCATTTATAATCATGAGGCAACATAAATCAGGAGCTTGCCATGTTTAACACTTCGGCTTTTCACTGGCCCGCCACTTTCCCAACAGCTCAGTAAAGGTCTAAACCAGCCCTGGAAAACACTCACCCATGCAGGCAGATTCTCTGTAAGCATATTACCAAAATCATGTTTTAAAAACATCACAGAGAAGGAAACAATCGGTTTGACCAATCCTAGGCCACCCTTCCGCCTGCATAAATAAGTTATGTTTCGTTTTACAAGATTCAGCCTGTTTCCCCATAACAGCTGGAAGAAACAACTGTAGATCCTGGTGTAGAGAGATTTAGGCAAGATGCAGACAAAGCTAACATATAAAAAGATAGGGATCAGGAAGGTTTTAATCAGTTCAACCCTTCCCCTCAAGGAGAGCCACCACCCCTTCCAGCACTTCACTTTGCCATCAGCATCGTTCAGCCTGGTTTCCCAGTTTGATTTGCCCTAATCGCCAGGGCCAAATTCAATGCCTAATACTTTAATCTTCTGTTGAGGCCTAGGAAAGATGTCCAGAAGAACAAAGCTCTAACCTCCCTCACACATCCAGAAATTTCACTTTTGGTTGATCTTGGAGCCTGATGTCTCAGAATACTGCTCTATCACCAAAGCCACCTCGTGCGCCTCCTCTCGCCCAGAGATAAAGACAGAAACATCATCGGCATAAGCAACCACTCTCAGGGGAGGCTCCCCAGCAATGTCCACACAACAGCCCACCCTCTAGCCTTCTTAAGATCGGCTGCAAACACATATAGTAAGGGGCTCAATGGACATCCCTGACGCACCCCTGAATCAATTCTAAAGGGCTGCCCAACCCAACCATTAACAAGCATGAAACTCTTTGCCTCTCTGTACAAAGCCTTAAGCCAATAATTGAAGCCCCCCCAGGCCATACATGGTTTTTTCCTGGCCAGAGCATCAATAGCTTTGGCAACTTCTCCTACTGTGATTTCCTCCACTAAACTTGCCAACGGAACATCCGTTTCCAGGCCTGGTGTAGAGTTCAGAAAACTTGATGCCTTCTCCCGATCGAGAGACTTCTTCCCCAAAAGATCCACATAAAAATACCTTAAGACCTTCAGGATCCCTGACCTGGATTTTGTCAGGGAGCCTGTACTATCCCTCAGCCCCAGGACCATTTTAACTGCTACACTCTGCTTGCAGTTCTGGTAAGGGTCAGGCGAGTGATACTTCCCATAATCCCTCACCAGAACCAAGCAAGCATGCCAGTCATACTGATACTTTCTGAGGAGAAGTTTTACCTCAGAGATTGCCGCCGAATCTCCACTACATGAAACAGCGGTGTTTCTGAAATATTGAGAATGACAGATAGCATAAGGTGATCAGAGAACTCAACCGCCCGACAATCAGGAGCCGAAAAGGCAGAGCCCCCTTTAAAAAAAACCTATCTATTCCACTCTCACATCTATCTCTCCTATACGTGTAACCTTCGCTGTCCGGGTAATGCTTAATATGCGCATCCTCCAGACCTGCTTCCCTGGCTATCGTATTGAGAAAAACGCTATCATATCCCAGCCTGTCAGTGGATTCTTTTTGGTCTTTGGGCCTAGTAACGGTGTTAAAGTCGCCTCCAAAGACAACGTGCCGGGACGAAAAAAAGATAAGGCTTAATCAATGTAGAGAGGCATTTCCTAACCCATTTGGACTGAGGTCCATAGATGTTTATTAAATGTAGATCATGCCCCTTCACAGGAACCTCCAAGACTGCACAGCTAGCTATCTCTAACTCAATAACCCGCTGACACGTTACCATGCCAGTGAAAAGGTCCGCAACTCTGCTGTAAGGCTTAGCCACAAGAGACCAGAAGGAGGGACCACACCTCCACTCCCTCTTTGCCAGATGAACATCAGCAAGGCTATGCAACCGGGTTTTTTGCAAAAATAAAACATCAGAATCCATTCTGCTGAGCAAAAATAAGGCTGTATTACGAGCTATCACAGTTTTCAGGCTAACAATATTAATCATTGCCACCTTAATCTAAGTGGGAACTGCCATTAGGGTGATTGGGGTAGACGTTTCTTAGCTTGTGTTCTCTCCTCCCCCACTGGAGACCCTGACCTCTTCAGAGACACCTCAACATCATCTTCCTCCATCTGGGAAACCTACCCAGCTGGGTCTTCCCAAACCTATTCTCTAGGTTTAACTGGTCTACATCTGAGGATGAGATAGATGAAGCTGGGGATAGAACCACCCTGTTCCTCCCACTCCCAACTATAGACCACTCTCCCTCCTCATCAGAGGAAATATCACTCTGAGAGGTTCCACCTATATCCTTTCCCTGTTCCTTCACTTCAGGGTCATTACTGGGGACCAGGGATTGCTAGGGGGTGGCTATTGGGGCTATAGCCCCGAATCTGGGGCCCATAGCCCCGAGTCTCTTGCTGCAGGGTCCCTGCTTAACCAGTGGGTTGCGGCTGCTGCAGCAGGCGGGCTGGCTGCATGAGAGAGGCGGAGGAGAGGAAAGAAGTGAGCTCTTCATAGCCGGGCCTCTTCAAATTGGGAGCGAGGTGCGGCGAGCAGCAGAGAGATGACATAATCTCTCACTGTCCGCCACAAATCGGCGCTCTTCTGCCCTCACAGCACGGTCATCATGGAGCTCCACTTTGCAGCCAGACCTCCTTGCTTCAATGTCGGAGGTGCGGCGGGAAGCAGCGAGGTGACATCATCTCTTACTGCCCGCCCCGCATCACCGCTCTCCTGCTCTCACTAAATGGACCAGTGCTGTCAGCCTGCCACCAATGCAGCATCAATGCACATTTGGTGGCACTGGCTGGCATGGCAAGTGACAATCCACATCAGTTGGCAAGTGACAACCCACATCTAGTGGCCGGTGACATGGCAAGTGACAATCTGCAAATGGTGGCAAGAGATGTGCCTAGTGACAATCTCCAAATGGTGGTAGGAGACGTAGAAAGTGACAATCCACATCTGCTGCCAGGTGAAAGTGGCAAGTGACAATCCACCACTGGTGGCAGGCGACATGGCAAGTGACAATCCACATCTAGTGGCAGGTGACGGTGGCAAGTAACATGCTGCATCTGGTGGCAAGAGATGTGGCAAGTGACATGCCCAGGGCTCCCACTGATTCTGCAGTATGTAGCTATATTAGAATGCAACAATAGAAATAATGCACTTCAATCACCCTGACACCATATGAACCATTATGCCATAATGATTGAAGCGCCAACACCAGGCTTCGCCCATGAAAAATTGCTTACCACTGGTACCCCCCCCACGGGCATGCAAAAAGGAGCTGCTATGGGCTCTAGCCCCAGATCTTTTGCAGACCTAGCAACTCCCCTGCTGGGGACACTGCACTGCCTAAGTTAAGGCCCTGGTGAAGCCACTGCCCCAGCACTCCTTGGCCCTGCCCCCTTTGCAGCTTCTTCTTATTTAGACAACTTAGGCTTAGCCACCATCTTACCACCCTGAGACACAACCGGAGTGGGGCCCACCACAGAACCAGATGACACACTAGGGGTACTGACTGGGAAACAGACGTGGACACAGCAGGAAGTCCTTGCAGCAGCAGCGTCCTTGGCCCGCCGTATGCACTTTTCATCATGTGACATCCTCACAGAGCGTCCTGTCCTATGCACATTTTTCATGCGGCAGGATGCTCCGTGAGGACGTCACATGACGAAACGTGTGTAGGATGGGGCAAGGAGGCTGGAATCACCGAGTATGACGATTCGTGCTCGCTGTCCGTGAAAGAAATCTGAGGATCGCTGGGAGAGATTTTGCTTGTTGGCTGGTTTATAATTTTACCAGCATATCTATCTGGTGAGTTTGATTTAGTGAAAGTGGTAAAAGATTCATGCTGTGGTGGAGCACCTTTGGGGATTTCTTTGTGAAGAATTTTTGGAACTTTTATATTATTTTTATTAACACTAATTTTTTGGACACTATATATATTTTGTATATATTTTTTCACGTTTCATTTCTTATTTGTTGATTGTCATATAATGCACTTTATTGATGTTTACTGTGAATTTTGCACATACGTTTTATTTGCACAATTATGCACTTGCACTTTATTTGCACTGTAAATAGGTACTCGATGTTATGAGTACAAGGGGTGATATTAAGGATTTAAATTTACACTAGTTTGTTATATGTGCACTTGTATCAACACGGAGGCTATTTGAGGTTTTTGTGTGGACCAGCACTTCTCTTATTATATTCCCTTTGGAAAGCAGCACAAAAAGTTGCAGAAATGCATGCAGGAGTTCCTCCTCTCTTCCTCCCCTCTGCTACCAGCTCCACCGCCTACAGATACTACTAGCTCTCCTGGCTGCTTGTCTACCAGGCCTCTGGGCTGCACATCTACCAGCCCCCCCCCCCCCCCCCCCAGCTTCTCCGAAGATCTCTCAGGACAAGGGATAAAAGGTCAAGCACAGTGCTCGCCTTTGAAAGCTTACTTCATGTGGCAGTCCCTCCCCTAGTGATTCCCTGAGTGTGCTGATGTGCTTTGTCCTCCTTTCTCCCTGTTGCTCTTTTGGCAAGATTTCTTCTCAAACTGGATATTGAAAGGATGCTTCAGAGCCAGCCTGAGCCCCAACCTGGAGGCAAAGCCCCCTCTCCAGTCCCGGGGGTCCCATCCTAGGCCACCAACAGCCTATTCAGCACTCCATCTTTCACCCGACTCGCCTGCTAGCATGGCTCTCCCATATTTATGGTCTGACCCAGCCAACCTGCCAGGCCCTCTGCTTGGGGATTGGCCAGATTTCCTTAAGTATGCAGATCAGGACTTCCTGGCTTCCACCCACTAACTTCCAGAAGCATCTTTAAGCCTCTAGAACTAGAGAGAGGTACCAGAGACCTGCATTGTAGAGTCATCCTGCCTGACCTCTAGTAACCCAACCTGATTACAGACTCATACAGTTATCAAACAAATAAATGCACCCACACTAACGCTAGTAAAACACTAGAGGGTGCTACAGGTGGAATAGTTCAAAAGCTCTTGCCTGAGAGCTCCATGTCTGCCCTGCCCACCCTTGCTATCAGGACCTAAAAAAATTTGACCCCCACCACCCAGGATGGTGTTCTTTTCTTTTCCTCTGTGTCGTCAGGACTTGGTGCAGTCTCCTACCTCACGGGATTAAATATCCGGCTGTCTGTCCTGTGTGGGTCCTCCTGGATGTAGCCCTTGTGATGTCCACTAAATGATTTGGCTGTGTGGGGTCTCCAATGATAGTTTTTGGAGCTATGATAAGCGGACTAATGATCTGCAAGTTTCAGGGTGGCATTATCTCTCCTCTGAAACGGGTTAGAGGCTTGTAGAGCCCCAGGCATCTCCCCATGCATCTACTATCAAGTCTCCGGACCCAGCAAGATGAAGGTGTGCGCCATGGTGGTTTCAAGGGCTTCAGAGCCATACGGAGCACGTGCAAGGTTAGTGTCAAATTGAAGATCAGGTGGGCGGAGCCAGGCAGCTTGCTGCCAAACTTAACTTTGCAGAGTGCTCAGTGTGATGTTCCCTTGCCAGAAAAATTCTGCTGTATCATCTGGAGGCTGCAAAAACCTGCAAGTAAAGGAGAGTGAGGTAAGGCTGTATGCCTGCTTCTAAACCTGTGTGGTCTGTGCAAACTGAAGATGACTGGCTCTTCCAGTGCTTCCTTACCAGCCTACATCTTCCATTGCTGCATGTGAGACAATGTCAACCTCAAAAGACCAGCATATGTGAGAAAGTAGGAGATTTACCATCAGTCTGTGGGATCACTATGCATCCTTGGCTGACACCTATTTGAACCCTGTCTTTGCCAGTTCATCAGACTCAAAACACCATTCTTCTCCTCACTCAGAAAGATGTCATTCAAGACAAGAACTTCACTCTAGATCCAGGGACAGCCAGTGGATCGACATGTTTCATCAAGATCTAGACACCATAATTCCCCTTCGAGGACTTTAAGCCCCTCCCACCACCCACAAACTGGGCCTGAAATGTGCAGGGCTTGTCTGAATGAGTCGCTTCCAGGCAAAACAGTTTGCAGAACCTGCTTCAAAAACGCGACCAAGGACACGGGGAAGGAAGAAATGGTTTTTATGAAGAAAGCATTCAAGGACACACTAAAATCATTTGCTGAGCAGCTACAGCTGCCGCATCAGCAAGCCCCTTCCTTATCCCATGTGACCACTTCTCAGTTAAATCCTGGGGTTGAAGGGCCTCAGGCGTTGCCTAGGTCAGCATCCGAAGACTATTCAGGAGAAGAAGAGGATGCAAGTTATGAAGGGTTTGACTTTAATCTAATACAAGCCTTCTTGAAAGACATCAGGGAGGCCTTGCAGTGGGGACATACAACAGAAGAGCCGCTGAGGAAACGGTGTTGCTATTTTAAAAACATGAGAAGGGAAGGCCTCACCTTTCCCTTCATGGATGAAATTAAAGACATAATTAAGGATGAGTGGAGGAAAACAGAGAAAAAATGGTTTCTCAGAAAACCGCCTTGCCAAGATGCCCTTTAAGAAGGAGGATGTCAAGCATCTGGAGGACCCACCCGTGATCGACCTTATGCATTTGGCAAGGCACGTTAGGTTGACACTGGATGAGGCAGTCTTTTTTAGAGATGTCCTCGACAGGAGGGCAGACTTAGACCTTAGAAGGGTCTACACGACTGCAGGAGGGGCATGCAAACCATCTAAAGCCCTAGAAGCAATTTCCAGAGCCATGGAGGTCTGGATAGACACATTGGAGACAGCTGTTTATAGCAATCTTTTTTTAAAACTGAGATTGTTGCCTCATTCAACAACCTAAGGCTGACAGCAGAGTTTATGGTGGATGCCGCTATCAAGGTAATTCGATGTCTAGCACTCGTGATGCTAAACATGGTCACAGTAAGGCACTCCTTATGGCTCAGGCCTTGGGTGGCAGACCCATCTTCTAAACAAGGCTGGTTCATGATCCCCTTTGAGGGAAAGTCCTTATTTGGTGAAAAGCTCAATGCAGTAATTTACAACGTAACAGGGTCTGGTTTTATCCCCTAGGATAGAAAATTACTTTGCCAGAAGAATCCAGCCTTTGGTAAGCCTGCTAGAGCAAGAGGGAGAGAAGCAAGAGCCTATAGGCCAGGGAGAGAATTCTGCAGGCATTGGAATACTCCCTCTAGGGCGAAACCAAATAGAACAGCAACTTCTGCAGGCCAGGAGCCCCAGAAATTTTTTTAATGGTGTCCCCATCCATACTTGTCCTGTGGGAGCCAGGCTGCACAATTTTTTGCAAGTATGGACAAAAAGACTGTTGGGTGCTTTCCACCATAAAGACAGGACACTTCTGGGAATTTCTCAAAAAAACAGGTGTAAACTTCATACCAACTAATCTCCCTTCCTGCTCCCCAAAAAGGGAGATTTTGTTTCAGTGTCTGAACACACTTCTCCAACAAGAGGCAATAGAACCCAGAAAGAGCGCTTCTTAACAGTCTTTTCTCCATTATTATTAGTACAGAAGAAGTTGGGAGGATGGAGGTCAGTAATAGGCTTCAGGTGGCTATACAGTCATGTGAAGAAGGAACACTTCAAAATGAAATCACTACAAACCATCCTAAAAGTGGTTCAACCAGAGACTGGCTCCTGTCAATAGATCTGAAGGACATGTGTTTTCACATTCCAATAGCTCCACATTTCCAGACGTTCTTGAGGTTTGCAGTGGGCCTTGCAAGACTCGCTGATTGGCTCCCCCCTTTGGCCAATCAGCGTGCGCCCCCACAGTCTATTGCACGAGATGACGTACAGGTACATTGTTTCACGCAATAGAGCCGCCCTTCTGCCTTATATCTGTGGTAGGTGGTCTTTAAGTGATTATAGTGCCTGGGGGGTTACCTTTGTCTGCCTGTAAAGTGGTGCATCTGTACCGTGTATAGAATCCTGATGAAAAGTAAAAGTGCATTGTCTCAATATATACAAAGTGTAAAAGTTAAATCAAAATCCGAATACACTCAAAATTCTCAAATTGACAAGTGCTTAAAAGACACCTCTTATCACCCTAAGGTGATCCCATTGAAACATATATAAAGTACACATGCAATTAAATATAATTATAACACAGTGCAAGAAAATACAATAATGTAAATTGATAGCACAAAAATTATTACCATAAAAATCACCTATTCTTCAGAATTAGATTTGTGTGAACGAATAAGATGGTGAAAAATAAAAATGCTCTTAGAGTAAAAATGGCCTCTTACCAGATCCAAAGTGCACACATTAGAACTCCACAGCTAGGATGGACATCACTCCACACAGCCGCCTCTCCGCAGTTCCACGTGGCCACGGACTCTCGGTTCACAGGGTAATGAAATCAGAAGGAAGGACTCATAGTGCATTACCCTTAAAACACTTTTAATAAAAAATGGCCTTACAGGGATATTTATTTGTTAAAAACACACAAGGTAGTGTCAGCACGGTCGCCTGCAGCACGGTCCGCACGTCCTGATGTCACCACTGTCTCCACCCAGCGCGTTACCCCTCAGAAGGTGTTGACTGGGATTTAAGGTCATGTATAGAACCTGCTGCAGCAAAACTGACATTTAGAAAGAAAAAAATTACATTTAAATTGATTTTTCCTACAAGCATTATTTATTTTGTAACCAACAGCTTGAGGAGCCAGTCTGTATGAAGAGGCCACAGTTTATTGCACTCGGGACAAGATTCGAGATTTTTTAGATAAATTCTGGTTTCTCTTTGGTAGACTTTGCACCACAGTGAGCAAGTCTTATGTGAAAAAGCTAAATTATAGTACAGTCAGGCAAAGAATAACAGTTTTTTCTTTAGATAAAGTCTGGTGTCTTTTTTGCAGACTTCAGATAGAAGTAACAAGTGCAGAAAAATTGGGCTTTGGGTGTTGGTGGTGTCTTCACAATGTAACACTAAATTATATGCACCTGTCCAACAGGGGTGGAAAAATAGGTCCTTGACTGTTAATTGTGCCCATGAAACCTATTGCAAAAATGACTTCCCACAACATCCACAAAGCTAGGCAGCCCAGACAGTCTTGCAGAGATTAAAGATCCCAAAAACACTTAATCAGCGACATTGGCATAAGGGGCTTGATAGCTGCTGCTAATCCAGGACTGATTCATTTTGACAAATCCCAGCCAGTCAATGGAGTCTGAGGACAGATGTACTCTTTTATCTGTCACAAAACCTCCAGCAGCACTGAATGCCCATTTGGAAAGCACACTGGACGCAGGGCAGCCCAGCAGCTCAATTGCATACAGGGCAAGTTCTGGCCAGTGGTCTATTCTCATGATCCAGTAACCCAGTGGATCGTCTGCTGGAAAACTCTCCATGTCTGTTTTCACCCCTAATTTTCCACCATATAATGCAGACGCTGTCCATGGGATCTTGAAGGTGACAGCCCTGGGTGCCAAGAACTAATTTTTAAAAGCATCACTGAGCTTCACCCTTCTCCACCGCTCCTGCTTTGACCAACAGAAGCCTCAAAACTACCTTTTCCATGAGTTATGTAACCTACCAGAGTCTGGAAAGGTGTTACATAAACACTTCTTTAAGGTGTCCTCAAGATATTTCATCCCGTGCTCTTTCTGCGAGGGCTGGATAAGTGTCGGGACTTTTTCCTTGTAATGGTGGTCAAGAAGGGTTGCCAACCAATAATGATCCTTCTTCTTGATGCCACAAATTTTTGGGTGCTTTCGCAGGCATTGAAGAATAAGGGAGCCCATGCACCACAAATTTGCGGAGGCATGAGAAGCAGCGACCCTTGGGGTCACTGAGGATTAAAGTATCTTGAACTGACTCCTCCCAGCCACGTTTCTGGGGACTGAAAACCATCTCTTAAGGTTTGATGTATGTTTTTCTCTGCTTTAATGCCTCCAAAACTGTCAGAATCCTCCTCCTCCCTCTCCTCCTGTGTGTTCTGTGGCATCGCAAGAATGGTTGCCTTGAGAGGAAAGAAAGTCCTCCTCTTCCTTCCGCTGCTCTGCCTCGAGTGCCCTGTCCATAATGTCACGCAGAGTATGTTCCAGCAGGAACACAAGAGGGATTGTGTCACTGATGCATGCATTGTCACGGCTCACCATCCTTGTCTCCACCTCAAATGGTGACAGTACAGTGCATGCATCCTTTATCAGCAGTCATTGGCATGGGGAAAAAAAACAGTCGAGGTGTCCTGAGCCTGTCCTTATGCCATACTCAAGCAAGTACTTGAGGATAGGCCCTCTGTTGCATGTGCTAGTGCTGCAGCATTATGAAAGTTGAGTTTCACCTGGTGGGCATGTCACAAATTGGTTTACGGGCAAGTGGAATTCCCGCTGAATTTCAGCCAACTGAACACGGCTGTGTATGACCGCCTGAAATGGCTACAAACTCTTCTGGCCTGCCTTAGAAGACCTTGCAACCCTGGGCACATGTTTAAGAAACACTGCATCACCAAATTAAGGGCATGTGCCAGGAATGGTACATGTGTCAACTTTCCCTGTCGAAGGGCAGGCCGAAGGTGAGTGCCATTATCGCACACCACCAATCCTGGCTCAAGCTGTCATGACGTGAACCACCTCTGGGCCTGCCCCTGCAGAGCTGAACGAATCTCTGATCCAGTCTGACTCCTGTCCCCTAGATAGACCAGCAGAAACACTGCATGGCATCTTTTAGCCTGACTCATTGAGTAGCCCCTTGAATGTTTAGGGGGTACAGGTGATTCATAGGACAATTAAGCAGAGAAGGGCATGGAAGAGGAGGAGGAGGAGGGGGAGGAGCTGACAGATCTTGGATCATTACCACCAACCGTATGGAGACATGGCAGAAAAACAAGCTCCAACACTGTCCTGCATCCTTCCTAGCTGCAAGCAGAGTTACCCAGTGTGCTGTGAATGAAATATATTGTCCCTGACCATATTTGCTAGACCATGTATCAGCAGTAATGTGGACCTTGCTGGTGACTGCCTTGTCCAACTATGCCAAAACATTGCCTTAGAATGGTACAGAGCTGGAATGGCCTTAGGTGCAAAGCAATAGCAACTGGGAACCTGCCATTGTGATACAGCACATTCTGCAAATTCACAGAAGGGGGCAAAATCCTCCAGACCGAAAGGCATGAGTTGTAAAGCCAGCAATTTGGACAAGCTGGAATTTAGATGCTGGACATGTGGGTGGCAGGGAATGTATTTTTTTATGCAGCAGTTGGGGCAGAGAAACTTGCCTGCTATACAGCTGATGGTGTGCTACTGGCAGATGTGTTGCAAAGACCTGTGACACCCTTTGCTATCCCATCATCCTTCCCAACGGAGGCTGCTGAGAGCACAGGAGATACACTAGAGTATGCATGAAAGGTGAGGAATGAGGAGGAGAAGAATTGTGTCCTTTGTGTGTGGTTTTCAGGTGCTGTTGCCAATGGCCTGAATGGTGGGAAGTAAATGTCTTGTCAAGCATGTGGGAGCCAAATGGCTTGTGTTTTTGCCACGCTTGATCTGCTTGTGGCAGAGATTTCAAATTGAAATAGTGCGATTGGCTGCACATGTGCTGAGCTGTGGGAAGTGGGCCGGGAGTAAAGATTGGCCAAACAGCCCCTGGTGCGGTTCACATCAGAACTCCCGAACATTTCAAAAGTTTGGACCTAAACTCTGAATCCCATTGAAGTTTATGGGACCTGAACTTGAAAAATCAAAAGCCCCCACTTTGAAGGCTTATTGGCCATAAAAAGGGTATGGTGGCCTGGTTACTGCCCCACAAGACATATATCAATGCAAAAAAAGTTTAAAAAAGATCGCTTTAAAGGAGCAGTGATTTTAAAGTGTTTGTTAACCCCCCCCCAAAAAAAAAATACATATCCTGCTCCCTTAAACCAGATTACACAGCATAGTTCTTGTGCTGTGTAATCTGCCCCACCTCTTAACTGTAAAAAAACCTCCCTGAACCTGCCACTTCCTGTATTACCTCTCTATACTGACCACGATAACCAGGGCTACTCAGTCCTAACCACCGTGGTGCATCCCTCCGTTAAGGCTGCTCTGCTCTCAGCTCTCCTCTATCCCCCTCACCCCCTCCTCCCTGCCTGTCAGCTCCCACTCTGTGTCTGTCTCTGCTCCGCCCCGCCCCGCTCCCTGCTGCTATTAGCAGGTAAGCCCATGGACAGCTGATGACTCAGCCCTGCTCCTTAACAGCTGTTCACTGTGCCATGATTGGGCAAAGCTTTGACCAATCAGGGCATGGCACAGTGCATTGTGGGGTGCTCGGTGGGTGAGCATCCTGCCGACCGCCCTGCAGATTTGGGTGTTTGCTGAATGGGTGAACAGGCGATGTTCTGGCTAAACTTTTGCTGGGCCTGAACTGTTTGCCCAACACTAGCCAGGATATAACAGCTCTACAATCTGATGGAATACGGTGGCTGCTCTCTACTCTTCCATGATGGCTGCCTTTGGAGGATATCCTGCCTCGTTAGGGTTGTGCCTCCCCCTCACTTTCCTCCTCTGCTCTATGCAGCACCTAAGTCGCGTCAGTGACCTCATCATCAGCATCCCCTCCATCATCCTCATCACTTGTGCCAACTTGGCAATACGCTCCTGCTGTGGGAACGTGACTGTCAATTTGTTTTTTATAAGTGCATTTCCCTCTCCATAGGCTCATGTTACCTCAGAACTAACATCAGAATCATGTAATGCTTGTGCAACCTCAAGAAGCAAGTGGATGATGCTGTGTTCAAATAATTCAGCTGACTCCCCCATGCATGATGCTGGGGCTATGGCAAGAGCAGCTTTAGACAAGGAGGCAGAATAAGCTGCTCTGGCAGCTGCGGTGGACTGCGCACTTTTGTCAGCTTGGGTCTTAGAGGATGAGGATAGTTTAGTAAGCCAGTCCACCACCTCCTCTGCATGTTGTGGCTGGATCACTAAACAGAGACAAATGTGCCCTGCCTGAGGATGGACCACGGCCACCTTTTCCTGTGGACACAGACACTGCTAGCCCCCTTATAGTGCCATGGGAGCATCTGCTTCTCCTTGTTGGCCTCCCAGACATGATGGAACACTGCACTACACTAACACACTACACTTAAACTACACTATACTCACACTATACTCACACTATACTGGCACACTAAACTCACACTAAACTCACACATTACACTATAAACACCCTATACTGACACACTATACTCAATCTATACTAAGACACTAGTATATACTGACACACTCTACTCACACTATACTAACACTACACGAATGCCGCGTACACACGGTCGGACTTTCTATCCTACTTGGTCCGGCACACTTTCTGATGGACTTTGTCCGCCAGGTGCGCCGGACTTTAAAACGGACGGACTTGCCCACACACGACCGGACTTTGCGGCGGGCTAAGTCCGCCCGTCTTTCCGACGGACTTTCGCCGGAGTTACGGCAGACTTTCAGAATGAACGGACTTGCCCACACACGGACAAGTCTGTTCATTTTGAACGTGATTCAGGTGCGACGGGACTAGAAAAGGATGTCAATCTTGCCGCTTTTATCGGCGAGATTGACACCTTGCGAGCCCCGTCGCGGGTCATACCAGGCCCTTAGGTCTGGTATGGATTATAAGGGGAACCCCCCTATGCCAAAAAAATGGCGTGGGGTCCCCCCTAAAATCCATACCAGACCCCGATCCGAGCACGCAGCACGGCCGGTCAGGAAAGGGGGTGGGGATGGACGAGCGAGCGCCCCCCCCTCCTGAACCGTACCAGGCCGCATGCCCTCAACATGGGGGGTGGGTGCTTTGGGGGAGGGGGGTGCCCTGCGGGGCCCCCCCACCCCAAAGCACCTTGTCCCCATGTTGATGAGGACAAGGGCCTCTTCCCGACAACCCTGGCCGTTGGTTGACGGGGTCTGCGGGCAGGGGGCTTATCGGAATCCGGGAGCCCCCTGTAATAAGAGGGCCCCCAGATCCCGGCCCCCCCACCCTATGTGAATGAGTATGGGGTACATGGTACCCCTACCCATTCACCCAGGGAAAAAGTGTAAATAAAACACTACACAGGTTTTTAAAATATTTTATGAAACAGCTCCGGGGGTGGAATCTTCCTCTGGCTTCGGGGGTCTTCTTCCGGCTTCGGGGGTCCCTCCGGTTCATCTTCTCCCGGCGTCCGGTTGGTTCTTCTCCGCTCTCTTCTCCCGGTGTTCCAGTTCTTCGGCCGGCTCCTCCGCTGTGTTCAGGTAGCTCTCTTGCCAGCAGAGGTCCGGACTTCTGGGCCTCTTGGCTTCTTGGCTTCTTGGCTTCTCTTCTCTTCTCTTCTCCAGATGTTGACACGAAGCTCTCTCCGGCTGGACTGCTCTGTGAGGGCTGCGTTGTGACTTATATAGGCGGAGACCCCGCCCCTTTTTGATGTCACAGTCCCTGGGCATGCTGGGACTGTGAAGTTTTAGGGGGCATGGTCAACATCACCCAGTGACCACGCCCCCTAAAACGTCACAGTCCCAGCATGCCCAGGGACTGTGACATCAAAAGGGGGTGGGGTCTCCGCCTATATAAGTCACAACGCAGCCCTCAGAGAGCAGTCCAGCCGGAGAGAGCGTTGTGTCAACATCTGGAGAAGAGAAGACAAGAAGCCCAGAAGACAAGAAGCCCAGAAGTCCGGACCTCTGCTGGCAAGAGAGCTACCTGAACACAGCGGAGGAGCCGGCCGAAGAACTGGAACACCGGGAGGAGAGAGCAGAGAAGAACCAACCGGAGGCCGGGGGAAAATGAACCGGAGGGACCCCCGAAGCCGGAGGAAGATCCCCCCTCGGAGCTGTTTAATAAAATATTTTAAAAACCTGTGTAGTGTTTTATTTACACTTTTTCCCTGGGTGAATGGGTAGGGGTACCATGTACCCCATACTCATTCACATAGGGTGGGGGGGCCGGGATCTGGGGGCCCTCTTATTATAGGGGGCTTCCAGATTCCGATAAGCCCCCCGCCCGCAGACCCCGACAACCAACGGCCCTTGTCCTCATCAACATAGGGACAAGGTGCTTTGGGGTGGGGGGGCCCCGCAGGGCGCCCCCCTCCCCCAAAGCACCCACCCCCCATGTTGAGGGCATGCGGCCTGGTACGGTTCAGGAGGGGGGGCGCTCGCTCGTCCCCACCCTATTTCCTGACCGGCCAGGCTGCGTGCTCAGGTCGGGGTCTGGTATGGATTTTAGGGGGGACCCCAAGCCATTTTTTCGGCGTAGGGGGTTCCCTTTATAATCCATACCAGACCTAAGGGCCTGATATGTTCCACGCTCGCCGCAATAGGAAAATTTCTTTTTCCTATTGCAGCGAGCGCGAAATGCAATACCCTGCCCTCGCATCGTATCTGGTCCGTTGGACCAGCATACACACGAGCGGGCTTTCTGTCGGACCAGCACACAGACGAGCGGACTTTCACCCGAAACTGAGTCCGACGGAAAGATTTAAAACATGTTTCAAATCTAGGTCCGGCGGGCTTTTGGGAAAAGCACAGATCCCTGCCATTACTTGTAAAAAAAAAATGTCATAAATCTATCCCATAGTTTGTAGATGCTATAACTTTTGCGTGAACCAATCAATATACACTTATTGCGATTTTTTTAACCAAAAAATATGTAGCAGAATACATATGGGCCTAAACTGAGGAAGAAATTAGTTTTTTTTACATTTTTTCTACATTTATTATAGCAAAAAGTAAAAAAATGTCGCTCTTTTTTTGTTTATAGCACAAAAAATAATAAGTAATAATGATAAGTAAATAATAATAATTAAAAAAAAAAAGAAAAAAAACAATCTTACAATCACTTTAAGGACACAGTGACCCTTATAAGCAGGTGGTGTGAGTGGAGATATCGGGATCATAGAGAGGCATTTGTTTACCTATCTCCAGAAGGTGGGAAAAGCGCTTTTGACCTATTCAACATATAGGCAAATTATCTGAGGTATGGGCACATCCTTATCCTTTTTCCACCCGCAACATAATGTGGCTAAGTGGCTTGTGTAGGCAAAGTGATATGTCCCTATGTTGCTGCCTACTTCCAGGTTTAGGTCACGCACATGCACCTTGCCCACCCAGCACCCACTGTGATTGTATACAGCTGGAGCCTGTCTGCAAGTCCCAGTCAATGATTCATGCCTGGGACCTGCTGATCGGCTGTGTACAATCACAGCCCAGAGCTCTGTATTGATAAACCCCAGATAGAGCTCTGTATAGAAGGAGCGACCGGTCAGTTTCTCATCCCTGCTTTGTAGGGGTGAGAAACTGAGAAATCTAGTAGTAAAAGCAGCACAATTTATACACATTACACATAGTTAGGCTCACATTTAACCTCTTGATCACCCTAGATGTTAATCCCTTCCCAGCCAGTGTCATTAGTACAGTGAGAGTGTATAATAATATCACTGATCACTGTATTAATGTCATCGGTGATGTCAGTGGTAGTTAGCCAGTGTCCCCCAGCGTCAGCTAGTGTCGAATTTCCCACCGCACTGTTGCAGTCCCATTATAAGTTGCTAATCTCTGCTATTAGTAGTTTTAAAAAAATGTAAATGGAAATTCCAGTATATATACCATAGTTAGTAGGCACTACAATATAGACTTATGGGGATTTTTTTATTAAAGAGTTCTAGAAGAATACATTTTGCCCAAAATTTATAAAGAAATTAGATTTATTTTATTCGATATGTTTTAGGCTTCATTCACACCTGAGTGTATTTGATCAATTTTTTAGGCATTTTTTGATTAGCCAATAGAGAGAACTATCATCTTTTGCAGCATTCGTTGCTAGGTAGTTCAGCTTTTTTAGCTTTTCCATTAGCTTTTATTTCTTTTTTAATTATTATTATTCATTTATTATTTATTTTTTGTTAGGGTAAGGGGTTAGAGTTGTGGTTAGGTTAGGATTAGGAGTTTGGGTTAGGGTTAGGATTAGGGGATAGGTTGCCACATAGCTTAATTGGAGGCCGAGTTGACAAGAGGGCTTCCAGTGGTCCGAGCACCCCTGAATGTGGTGACAGAGGTACAAGGTTCAAAGAAGCATGGGTGCCAGCAACTTGATAGCAGGTGACTGCCACAGTCAGGGACGTATTCAAGATGAGCCAGGATCATACACGATAAGACAACAGGGTTGTCAGGAGGCGTCTACGTGTCAGGGCACACTGGTTATTAGCCTGATCTTGTCTACGTGCTGGTACATGTGCATGAGCATTAGCTGTATGGGAATGAGAATTAGCTGCAGAAGAATTAGCATGGAAAAAAAATTGAGGATTCCCCATGGGGTTTTTTAGCAGCAAACGTAAGTCAGAAAAAAGTTTTTCATAAAAAAAAGTTTTATTGACGCAAGACTCTGGACATGAATTTATACAATACAAAAGTTTAAAACATGAGCTCCGGTGTATATGGTATGAGACAAATAGGGTTGGATAGCAGATCAAACAGTTAATGTCATGTGAAAATTGTAGGGGGTATACATCGAGAGATGCTACCCACAATGTTGGTTATGGTTGTACTGTCCGATGTTGGGAAAAGCGAAAATGCATTTCGACCTTTAGGGTTATGATCTTCCTCAGGGGGTTGTTATATTTCTATAAGCACATCAGAAGAAACCAAAATTTTAGTATTTTTTAGTATTGCTTATACATGCTTTAGACTTAAGTAGTCACATTATATTTACCCTTTCCACCAAATGGGCTTGTTTATCCAGAGACTTCTTTATAAAAACATAAGAGAAACAGAAGATTCCCCAACTGATGATCCTGGATTCTGCTGGGAAATCGTCCCTACCTGCACCCTCAGTGGGGAGGCAACCCCGACCCGTGAGGCTTACAAGTGGTCACAGATTTGAATGTGCCCCCCAAACAAGAAGCCGGAGGAGAGAAGATGGGAACCAGAACATCTGAAAGTTACCATAATTGTAATAATTAGTATGTTGTATATATATGAAATTATATCAATGTTCTAACCTAAGTACAAAAAAGTTTTTCTATACGGTGTAAAAAACGAAAAAATGGTTTATTTTAGAGGGAAAACTAGTAAAAATATATGTATCTCTATATGTCTAGGATGATGCAAGGTTTTTCTCCTCCCCCTTCCTCTGGATTACTCCCTTGCACTTCTACCTCCATCGATCGCGTCACTGGCAATAGCTGCCACGTGACCTGACCGACGCTCGGACTTATGGGACATGTAGGCAGATGACTCTGGCTATTGCGCATGTGCCCCGTCCGCCTTTCGTCCGCTCCTGACCAGCTGATTTTCATCATGCTGATCAGGTGGGGGTTTTAAAAGGCAGTCCTATTTTCACAAACTTTTATCCCTTCGCTGCGGGACCATCATGGGGAGCTGGCTACATATGTGAAAGGTAATAGATTTTACAAATCTTCTTATCACAGCAAGCATCTGTTACTATATTGCTACATATGGCTATATTGGCTGAACTTTCTCGCTGATAGCTTTTTTGTCATATGTATTGACTTTTAGATCATCTACAATAGCTGGTGTTATCAGAAGGACCTACTGTGGAGGTTCCAACGTTTAGCCAATATACTGGCGGAACCTCATTTATAGGATGCATTCTTATCTTCAACTTTATGCCTTTCCGGTAAGCCTCTCCTAGTATATTTAACATATCTACCATGTCCCCTAATTTGATACCAATAGATACCAGTTGATATATTCATATTTTGTCAAGATCATCCTACTCACACTATTCTCCTTAAATCTGTTTTTCAGTCTTTCTGACTGCATTCATGCGATTTTTTATGTGCACTGACTGCGCTGTGAATTTCTTCCACGCAACATTGAGCGCCTTGTTTTTGCATATAATTAGGGTATGTAATTGAAGCTGAGGTCCCTTTGTTAAACAAGATTAAAAGAATTTCTCAATATTTATATGCTAAACTTCTCTTTTTTAGGCGCCCTCTAATTCCCCTGTAGCCAAATACTGGGCTGAGTGTGACTTCCATTCCCAGTGTTTTGGTGGTGTCTCCCTTGCGTTCTGGAGCCTGCATGGTATGTTCTGGGTGTGGGGGGTGGGAAGACTGGGGGATATGGGTGAGCGGCAATTTGACCGCTCTGCGAAGCGATGGTCTGCCTTCAGCGTTACAAGATTATGTTGATCTAATAATACATCTTTTCTTTGTTTTAGTGGTTTTACTCTCTGCAGTATATTTATACATTCCCCTGAGGAAGCCAATGTTTTGGCGAAACTAGTTGGGAACAAAAAGACTACGATCACCTTTCAACATCATTGGTGACGGTCATTTATTTGATCTGTACTTTTGTTTTTGTTTTGTGTTTTTGTACTTTTTCATGTAAACATTTTAGATGTTTTTGATATCAAATAAAATAAACAAGATGATTTTATAAAAAAATGTTTTATCTTATTGGTGGCACCGTAATAATCCCATCCTCCCCTTTCCCCCATCTTGAGATAAATTATATCAATGTTCTAACCTAAGTACAAAAAAGTTTTTCTATACGGTGTAAAAAACGAAAAATGGTTTATTTTAGAGGGAAAACTAGTAAAAATATATGTATCTCTATATGTCTAGGGTTTTTAATTATTAAATAAGTAGTGAATATTCTATCATATTACAACTCAATTTGGGCTCTAATCAAAACGTCTGTGCCCGAAGAGGGTGAAAAGTGAAAAAGGTCATAAATAGACTAGCAGGAAGTAGTGAAAGTGTCACCACTGCCACAAATCGACCCTTAAATTAATTTGAACGTCCAGCACCTCAGAGGTCTTTAAACTCCATAAGGGGAGTGAGCTCCCCACAATCCAACAGAATCGGGAGAGGGATGGACCCACATGTAATTCGGTTACAACACAACCCCTAAATGTTATTAATCTATCTTCACACTCCATTACAGAAGCAGAGACTCGCCTTTTATCGAAGGGCTTGAGTTTCTGCCCCCAACAAAACTTTGATATGTTCGAACTAGTTACGGACCTGCATCTGTTTGCTCCAAAATTACTATTAAAATGTCAATACAAATATATACCCAATGAGATAGACACCAAAGACTGGTCTAAATATACCATGAGAGAATTTAAAGCCCTACGGGATCTGACCTTACTATTCCAAGAGGTTTCAAAAAACCTTCAACTAAATTCCCGCCACTGCAAACAAGCCTGAGCGTAGCCACAATTGTTAGACAGACACTGAAGGATATTGCCAAAATATCCTGCAGTACCGACATCCCACAAAATGTATCGGTTGAGGAAAACAAAGCGTTAGAATCTTTACGCATGAACAATTCAATCGTTGTGAAGCCACCGGATAAAGGAGGCAACTGATGGACCTGATGGACAACACAATGTAAAAAACAATGTGTCGCAATATACTGAACAACAGGGAATGGTAGAAAACCATATATATATAATGTTATACCCGGAGAAAACTAAATTCATATCCGGGTTACGGAACAATACCATATTGTTAAGTGAGTACCAACAACTGCTTCCTCTATCAGGGAATAGCAGAATGGTATTTAACAAGAAAAATATATTTTCCTGCCCTCTCCATCTCCTTCCACATTTCCTCAGCCACATCATCTTAACTGGTCTTTCCTGAATTGAAGCCCTTCAGGAAGGGGGTATATGAGATAGACTCATTGAGACCTGGATATGTAGATGCCCCAAGTCTATATATCCATTTCTGCTCAATTTGTAGTAGCCTTTTATTCCAGTCGCCGCCTCTTCCTGGAATATGAATCCGGTCTAAGGTGGCGAATGCAATTTTTGGCATTTTATAGTGGTGTTGTGTGGCCACATGTCTTCCTAGGGGGAGGTAGATGTTGTCTATTTCCATGCTTTAGACATGTTTGGACATTCTGCACCAGAATCTCTGCCTGGTTTTACCTACATAAAATCCCACATGGAAGAAAAATATATTTTAAATATATTTTTAAAAAACATTCAAAATATATTTTTCACAAATATATTGACATATATTTGAAATACTACAATTTTGGCCATATCCCATATATTTCATAAATATATTTCCATATATTTGTGAATATATTATTGAATATTTTTCAAAATGTATTTTGGAATGCATTGTGAAATATGCTGTGAATATATTCAGAAATATATTTTAAATTTACTTCTGAATGCATTTAGCAATATATTTCTGCAGCCATAAATATATTGCAAAATGTATTTTGGAATGCATTGCGAAATATGCTGCGAATGTATTGAGAAATATATGTAAGTTGTACTTCTGAATGCATTTAGCAATATATTTCTGCAGCCATAAATATATTGCAAAATGTATTTTGGAATGCATTGCAAAATATGCTGCGAATATATTGAGAAATATATGTTAAATGTACTTCTGAATGCATTTAGCAATATATTTCTGCAGCCATAAATATATTGCAAAATGTATTTTGGAATGCATTGCGGAATATGCTGCGAATATATTGAGACATATATGTTAATTGTACTTCTGAATGCATTTAGCAATATATTTCTGCAGCCATAAATATATTGCAAAATGTATTTTGGAATGCATTGCAAATTATGCTGCTAATATATTTCGGAATGCATGTTAAATGCCGGTTTACACTGCTGCGACTAGTCATGTGACTTGGGAGTTCAAAGACGCATAACAAGTCACGCCCCATTATGGGCAATGGAACCATTCTAATTAGTGCAACTCAAATCGCAGCGACTTAGAAAAAGGTTCCTGCACTACTGTGGGGTGACTTCATTGTGACTTGCATTGACTTCTGTTAATGAAGGCACAAGCAAGCCGCAATGAGGTTGTGCAGGATGTTGGCTGCCAAAGTCGTGCGACTTTGAACCTGAATAGATGTGAACAAGTGAACAGAATGTACTTCTGAATGCAAAATTTAAAAAAATAAATTACTATTATATTCTGAAACACATTGATATATTGTATTTTATATATTGTAAGCCTATAAAACCAGCAAATATTTCTGATAGTTTTCAAAATATATTTCCAATGCATTCCAAATTTAATCCATTAAAACTGTATACTCGTTGAATTCAAAAACATTTTTTCGATGTGCAAAAATAAACCACACGGTACAAAACAAAAAGCTTTATTATCATGTAAGTATAAAAAACAAAAAAAACACATTATAGAAAGTGGTAACAACTGGGGTAAATAACATTAACAACATAAAAGTTTATTTGTTGTACTCTGTTGAGGTTCCTGGTGTTTCCTTCGTGCAATACTTCAATTCCGCATTTTTTTGTTAGCAGCATCACTTATTGCACCTTTTGTAGTCCTTGGGTACTTTTCCAAAGTAGCAGCTTTAAAAAGTAAATGGAAAATATTAGACTTATTAGATTTTCCTTGTGAACCAAAAGCCCTTTTCCAAAGTAGCAGCTTTAAAAAGTAAATGGAAAATATTAGACTTATTAGATTTTCCTTGTGAACCAAAAGCCCTGTAACAAATGCAACTGAGTAAATAAAACAAACAATATTAAAGTGGTTGTATACCCTGTACAATCACTTTTACCTACAGGTAAGCCTAGATTAAGAATTACCTGTAGGTGCTGGAAATATCTCTTAAACCTCCACGGTTTAGGAGTTATTTACAATAGAGCCGTGCGCTGATGTCTATGGCGCAGGTGCACTTTAGAAACAGCGATCGTGCCATTTCTATAGGATTCATGCCGTGACTGGTGGCTCCCGCACACATGCGTGGGAGTGACGTCACGCGACTCCGGCCAGTCACAGAAGAGGAAGAGGGATGCTCGCTGCCAGTGGGGAACAGCGGTGACATTGCAGGCTTCGGTTTCAGGTAAGTGACGCATAATGGGCTACTATTGCATAGTAGCCCATTATGTTTTACCTTTGCAGGGAAATAAAGAGGAAGTAAAACCCTTCAGGGCTGGTGCAAGGATTTTTGACACCCTAGGCGAAACCTCATTTTGCCGCCCCCATTGGCTCCGCCCCCGACTCCACCCCCTTTGTCCTGTTCATGTTTATGATGGAGGGGGCGGAGGTTGATATTTCTGCGGCTCCTTTCCACCTATTTCTTCAGCCGTGGTCCACAGGCTCACACCTGTGCCTCTGGACCCAGCCTAAAGACAAATAGTGGTGGCAACAGCTTGCTTCCTCACGCCAGCCGTGGTCCGCAGGTATATAGGCAGGCTAGGGTAGTATATGGACCGGCTAACTGTGTAACTGCCTGTCTGTACGAGCAGACAGATACACTGATGATGCTTTACAGTCTCCTAGTAAAAATAATAATAAATTATTTTTTTTTTTACCTGCAAAATGATCTGCATTTATTATTTTTTTACAAAGGTGAACTTGAACTTCCACACGCTCAGATCACCCCAATTCCTGTATTTTCACACATCAGATCACCACAATTGCTTCATCACTGAAGTCCCCTGTGCACCTTTTCAGAATTGTACCACCCTGAATGCCTGTTCCCATCTGAACCCCCCAGCACCTCTTTTCTCCAATGTAGCTCCCCTGCACCTCTGTTGTCCATTGCATCCCCCACCTCTGTTCCCCCTTGTAACCCCCCCACACACACACAAATCAGTTCCTCTCTGTGATCCCCTGCACATATGTCCCCCCCTGCACATCGGTTCCTCTCTGTCCTCCCCCCGCACATCTGTTCCCCTGTGTACACAATGCAATGCAGACAGCAGATTCAAAGTTTTTTTTTAAATTCAGATGAGCGTGTTGCCTATTTTTCACTACCTGATCCAGCAGCGGTGGTGGACTCACCTCGAGAAGAGCCGCGCTGCTGCCTGTCCTCCCACAACAGATCTCTGATAATCCAGGAGAAGGGAGGAGAAATCGCGGCAAACCCAGGCAGGTTACATGCAGGGCTTCCATCTCACCCGCCTCAGCTGGTTCCATGTTAATTCAGCACTTCCGGGTTGGCCAGCTGCTCCTTGTCCCGTCTCCCCTCCTCTGATTATTGATGCTGCTAGGGCGGCACTGCAGACTGGGGACAGAAAGCAGGCTGACAGAACGGGGGCGGAGAGAGTGAACTGTTTCTGCACAGAGAGCGGGGATTTCTTCACAGGTGCATTTTATAGCCCCCCTAGCCTGGCACAATAAGATGCCTATGCTGCCTTATGGATGGTGACGCCGGCCGGCCCTGCTTACTAGTGTACCATTAAACCCCAGCATTGCCAGCAGCCTCCCCCTAGATCCGATGGCCCCCCTGATGGGGCCCTATGTGCACCTGGGGCCTCTGAGCTGTGCCCAGGTGTGCCCGCTTGATAAGATGGCCCTGAGTAAACCCTGGCGGTTTGACCTGCCGCCCAGTCAGAAGTCCGTGGGTCAGAGCGGGTGAGCTGTCACTGTGCTGTGCCGATCCTATTAATCAATACCTCACTTGCAGAAAACCTGTGAGTGAGCTATTGCGAGACACAGGAATAGGAGCGCAGGCACAGCACAGTGTGTTGAACAGGCCAGTGACTCTGCTCTGTGTCCTCACTCCTCATGAACCATCTTATCCCTGCTGTGCCTGTCCCAGGAAGCCCCGCCCATACTGCACCCTCAGATACACACTACTGTGAAGGGGTTTTCTGTGTGTATATGCAGGTGTGCAGGACAGATGCCAAACTGGGGTACACACACAGTTGTAGATTCTGGCTGAATAATTGGTTAGTGTGTCTAAACCCCTCGCCCCCTAGACAACTGCAGATGGACCTTCCTCTGCTCTAAATCTCTGATTGAGGCCATATTCACACTAGTGATAAGGGTTGGTGTGCATTGTAGCAGTAGTTACTCCTGCAGCTGTCAGTGGGTACATGTGGCTGCTATCCCTGTTCACTATAGTGATTGCTGCTGCATGTACTTTTTGTCCAGCAACGCACACCACAAGTAATCACTGGCTGTGCAGAGAGGCATGAATAGGTGCAGCCACCGGCAGCCGCACCTACCTGCTGAGAGCTGCAGGAGGTACTGCCACTACAAATCGCACCAGTCCTAATCACCAGTGTGAATGTAGCCTAATTTACATGACCAGTGTAGTCCAGATTTTCCCCCCATCTATAATTACCAAAAAGGCCACCCATACTCCAACCCGTTTACCTTCCTAAATAATGAGACCACGCCATGCTTCTGGAGTATAAAATGGCCACAACAGCCTCTTTATTAAAACCGTATAAAATTAACTCCAATATCAAAACTTTAAATATATAAATAACATATATATATAACATATATATATAACCTCAGATAATGATCGACATATTTTAAACCAATCTATTGGTCAGTGACGGAGCTCCACCCTTTTTTAACCACCCATCAAAAACAGTACACTGCGAGCACCATGATTTAAACTGAATAAGGCCTCCAGCTGTACCGCTCGGAGACAACCCCTACCCGCAGTGCAACATACCGGTATTCCATTTCGGAATACACAGGAGGGGCCATACTATTGATGACCCCCCACCCCTTTTTAACCTTTCATTTACCGCTACCGTCACCGACCAACATCAATAAAACCAGCCATCCAGCTGTCATGACGACGCACATCCACTGATCCTGAAACGAAAAACACACACATTAACCGGAACAACAACACATCACCTAGGGAGGGAGGGTGGGAGATTCTGCCTCCTTGTGTCTTCTTCCCCCACGCACTGCCCATTCTGGCCCCGCCCCCTACTTTTAACTAGACACTCCCCCCAACTTTCCTCCTCTCTCCTCCTCCTACCTTTCCCCAAAACTTAACCCTGTGTGTCACTAGACACACTCTCATGCCCGGCCCTGCTCTAACTTCATTTCTTTAATCGCTCTGGGCCTTACTTGACCAGTGTAGTCCAGATTTTCCCCCCATCTATAATTACCAAAAAGGCCACCCATACTTCAACAACTTTACCTTCCTAAATAATGAGACCACGCCATGCTTCTGGAGTATAAAATGGCCACGACAGCCTCTTTATTAAAACCGTATAACATTAACTCCATTATAAAAACCTTAAATATATAAATAACATATATATATAACATATATATATAACCTCAGATAAAGATCAACATATTTTAAACCAATCTATTGGTCAGTGACGGAGCTCCACCCTTTTTTAACCACCCATCAAAAACAGTACACTGCGAGCACCATGATTTAAACTGAATAAGGCCTCCAGCTGTACCGCTCGGAGACAACCCCTACCCGCAGTGCAACATACCGGTATTCCATTTCGGAATACACAGGAGGGGTCATACTATTGATGACCCCTCACCCCTTTTTAACCTTTCATTTACCGCTACCGTCACCGACCAACATCAATAAAACCAGCCACAGCCCGAAAGGATGAAACCTTATCCTTGAGGGCCCCTCCACACCCGCAAAGCCTTTTGAATTCCGTCCTGCAATCCCATGGACCAAAGATCAGTCCCTACATCCGTGAGGTGAACCCCATCCTTTCTCAAATAGAGGCCTACGTTTATCTCTAATTCTCTGAGACGAATCACCATGCCCCCTTGTTGCACTAAAAACCTTCCAACCACCCTATTAACTCTTATACGAGCCTTGTTGATTCGCTCAACCGACCTGGCATTGCGCCACGTCGTACGTGCCACAATATCAGACCATAACAGCAGTGTCTGCGGAAATTTGGAACGGATGTGTAACAGATCCGCCTTAACATCCGCTATCAGCTCCCTGACAGTACTTACACTAAAATCATTACCACCGGCGTGAATAACCAACACATCCGGTGGCCTATCAAGCCATGCATATCTCTCCACCTCTGGCACCACTCTACCCCACAACATGCCTGGTCTCCCCAACCATCTTATAAAAGCCTCCTTCCTCGATATGCCCAACTGCCTACCATCGGGTCTCGCATCACCTCTCCTTGCCCCCCAACAAACATACGAGTGTCTCAGTATCCAGACGAGGCGTGGAGACACTCCATCTGAAACTAAAAGACAACAAGGAAAACGGTGACACCAGTAAACTAAGACTACCCCGCCATATGCGTGTAACGTCCACAACTCTACTTTTTTTTTTTTATTCCACTACCAGTTGAGGACGAATGTAAGTGCGGAATCTCTTCGATTCCCAGCGCCCGATCCTCTTCACCGCCGCCTCGTCCAATCCACATCTGGCAGCTTCTGTAGCCGCCCCAATGCGGAAGGAGTGTGAGGCGTAAGCCTTCCCATCCAAACCTACCTCATTCAAACATTTCCTAAACACTGCCACAAATTGAAATCTCGATAAATGTGACCCGTCTGCATGACACAAAAATGGCCCCTCTCCCAACGGTCTCAATTTTTGAAAAGCGCTAACAGTTCTTACCGGACACACTGTTGATCCTGGCAGGGCGAACAACCACACATCCACGCCCCTACCCAGTTGATCTGTTTTAGATCTCCGCAGCCGTAAACCCACCCTATCAGCGTGAGTACTTACATCCTGAACCAAGATACCTCCCGCCTCCCTCCTGGACGGACTAACCAACTCACCCACCCGAAAAGCCCCAAAAAAGGCTAACGAAAAGGCTGCTGCAAACAATAAACACTCATAACTTGATTCACAAACGAACCTTAACTGCGCACAAATTAATACCAGGTTTTGAAAAGTGACAGGCCTGCGGTTATCCCTTCTTTTTTGACCTTTTCGGTACCCTTTTAGTGCCTGCCTCACCCAAAAATCTTTTGTCCAATCCCCCTTTCCTTGTAGCTTAAAGAGGAATGACAATACTGCCAACTTTTTTCCAATGGACGAAACTGCCACCCCACATTCCATATTCCTAGCCACAAAATATAGTACCATTAATCTCACCTCCCCGCCGGCCTCACCAACCCCAGCTTCACGGATAAGTCCTGACCATTCTTTCCATACCTTCACATACGCCGCCCAAGTGGACTCACTCACAGACTGGTGTATCCATCCCGCGATGACTCCAATGCCAGCTCCCAGATCCACTCCGGGCAAGGAATTCCTTCCAACTCTGCAGCCGGAGCCAATGCCCTGAACTTGTCCCACTGAAAGCGAGACAGTGAATCAGCCAGTGTGTTAACAACCCCAGGTATGTGGACAGCATATATGAAAATATTCAATTGCAAGCAACGCAAAACCAACTGCCGTAATAGCCTTATGACAGGTTGGGAAGTCGCTGACATGCGATTGACTACCTGCACCACTCCCATATTGTCGCAATTCAATCGCAACTTTAGGTTCTGACAAGACTTTCCCCACAACTCTATAGCCAATACTACCGGAAACAATTCCAGCAATACCAGGTTAGGCAGGAATCCCGCTTCCACCCAGGATTTTGGCCAATGCTCGGCACTCCATTGCCCTTGAAAATATGAGCCGTAACCAGTTGATCCCGCCGCGTCTGTAACCAACTCCACGTCGAAATTACTTACCGGGCCCTCCATCTACACCGACTTCCCATTGTACTCCATCAGAAAATGATACCATACCTTTAGGTCCTCTCGATGCTCTTTCGTAAGCCTAACGAAATGTGTTGGTGCTTTTACCCCTGCTGTAGCCGCTGACAGCCGGCGGCAAAAAACTCTGCCCATCGGTATTATCCTACAAGCAAAGTTCAATTTTCCTAGCAATGATTGAAGTACCCGCAGCTGTACTTTCTTCATTCCATGTATCTCTCTGATTTCTTTTTGCAGATACACCAACTTGTCCTGCGGTAACCTGCATTCCATTGCCATGGAATCAATAACAATCCCCAAGATACTAATCTCCGTCTTGGGGCCTTCTGTTTTTTCTTCTGCCAGGGGCACCCCAAATCGCTCCGCAATGTGTTGCAACGTTGCCATTAGGATCGCACACACCTTGGATGAAGGGGGGCCTATGCATAGGAAGTCATCCAAATAATGGATCACCGATTCTAGCCCCGACACATCCCTTACCACCCACTCTAAGAAGGAACTGAAAACCTCAAACATGGCGCAGGAAATAGAACAACCCATGGGCAAGCACTTGTCCACGTAGAATTGTCCTTGCCAGTGGCAACCTAACAGCCAAAAACTATCCGGGTGAACCGGAAGTAGCCTAAACGCCGCCTCTATATCTGATTTTGCCATCAATGCCCCTTTTCCATATCGCCTGACCCATCGAACTGCCGCGTCAAACGAAGTGTACGACACGGTACATGCCTCCGGGTCAATGAAATCGTTAACCGAACCCCCTTTTGGGAATGATAAGTGGTGAATCAACCGAAACTTGTTCGGTTCCTTCTGTGGTACCATGCCCAATGGGGACACCACTAAAGCCTTGAACGGCTGTTCCCCAAACGGCCCACCCATGCGCCCTAATTTCACCTCTTTTTCCAATTTTTCCCCTACCACCCCCGGGTGTTGCACTGCGGATCTCAGATTCCGAGCCACCGGAGGCACCACCTCCAGTGAACACGGTATTTTACAACAACCTCGCTGCCTCCCTATCTGGATACTTACTTAGGAAAGGCTGCATCCTTTCCGCCATCACCGGCGTCATCCCTCTTGTTAACAGCATCTCCGGTACGCTTTCCTTTTTTGAAACACCGTGCCAGGGTATGGGTTCCCCCACACCCTGAACACTCGTGCTTAAACTTGCAAGATCCCCCGAACTTACAAGATCCCTCATTGTACTGCCAGCACACTCCCCATTTTCTGCCGGCCGGTAGTCCTGGGGAGTAGGTACCCCCGGCCCCCCCTCTGAAATAACTGAGGCGGGGCCCTAGCTGACGCCATCAGTCTCATCCATAAGCTAATGTCCTTATGGTCCCAACGCAGCTCCGGACGCATCACTCTGCGTTGACAAAACTGCTCGTCATACCGTAACCAAGCCGTACCACCATAAACTCTGTGTGCTTCCCCTATAGCATCCATATAACAAAACAACCCAGAACAATGTTCTGGATTCTTTTCGCCAATGACGCTGGCCATGATAGCAAATGCTTGTAACCAATTTACAAACGTCCGCGGTATCAGTCTATACCTCCTCTTCTCCTCATCCTCCTTCTTGGAATCGTTGGGCTTAACCCTATCCAGGTTAAACTTTTCCAATGGCAACAAGGAGAATATCTCGACATATTCCCCTTTGTAAATTCTTTTTCTCACTTCCTGTTTCAGATGAGCTCCCAGCGGGCCCTCGAAACAGACATATATCTCACATTTTGCAGCATCGGCCAGCCTAACCACATCGGTCCTACCCTTAGCTTCCGGGACCCCTTTCTCACCTGACGTTTCCTTACCTGTCACCGCCTCCACCGTCTGTTCAGCTTGACCCACCGTAGCCGCCCGTTCCACAGGCCCAACCCCTGAGTTCACACTCCCCCCAGCCTGTTCCGCACCCTGGGCACCCCCTTGTGCATCCCCTTGTGCATTGCCAAAACGACCTACCAGCACCCGTAACCCTTCCAATAGCTCCTGAAGCTGTCCCTTGGACCCCAAACTGGCAGATACTGTACCCGCCACTTGTTGGTCCGGAACCTGTCTAACCGCCCGCGGCGAAGGTGCCGCCACCCCCCCTGCACTTATTGCCACCACCCCCAACAAGCCCTGCAATGCATTGGTAAATGATAAATTGTCACTGGACTTACCGGGCTGACCAGGAGATCTCCCAACAGCCGCTGTGCCGCCTTCCCTCGCCGGTGCTTGCTGGCTTGGCTCCTCTGCGTCATCCGACATTTCCTCATCTGATTGTGCCCTGTGCGCTGGAACTGACGCCACAGGCGAATCCCTCCTGGAGCCCCGGCCATCTGCATGCTGTGGAGCTTGTCCCCTGCTGCGATCGGACGATAACACATGCTGCCCTGACGTCCCTGCAACTGGGCCAGCCTGCTCACGATTCCGTCCGCCATCTTGCGACACCTCCGCGCTGCTGAGTGAGCTCCGCCCCCTCGCAGCGTATCTTGACCCTCTGCTCACCGCTTCTCCCACTCCAGCCTCTGCTCTGTCCCTGCCATCCTCCCCCCCACGCTCGTTTAGAGCTGCTGGGGTGCCAGTCTGTTGTTTCTCTCTGGTAACCGTGCGCAGGGAAGCGGCGCCATTTCGGCCCGTGGCCCCGTCCGGTGAACTCTGACCTCGCCGTGTAGCGCGCCCGGGCCTTGCCATTGCCTTCTTACTGCTCCGTTTTGCCGGCGAGAGTGATCGTTCTTCCCCTGGACTCCTCTCAGCTCTTCCCAGTCTGCTTGCAGGCCCCGGCGAGTACTCGCCAGAGGCCGCGATCTCCGCGCACGCGCCGCCGGCTCCTCCACCCTCGCCGATCCACTTGCCTCCCCACCGAGCATCTCCGCCACCTGTCTTTGCAGCCAATCCGACCCTCTCACCTCCGCTGCCTTCTTCAAATGCTCCAACAAGTCTTCCACACCGGCCATAGCTGAGGAGCAGAGAGATTCTGCCTCCTTGTGTCTTCTTCCCCCACGCACTGCCCGTTCTGGCCCCGCCCCCTCCTTTTAACTAGACACTCCCCCCAACTTTCCTCCTCTCTCCTCCTCCTACTTTTCCCCAAAACTTAACCCTGTGTGTCACTAGACACACTGTCATGCCCGGCCCTGCTCTAACTTCATTTCTTTCATCGCTCCGGGCCTTACTTTATATACAGTGACAGATGTTTTACATCAGGGACACTCAGGAAGCAATTGTTTCCTATGTGTCCCATTCATCCTGCAACGCAGCATATGTCTGAACTTTTTATCGCAGCCCACCATGCCGAATCGTACTGCACTCTACAGCAATGTAACACGTCTCACTGCTGTACATTGCCCTGAATGAAGTTTACATTTACACTTGAAAGTTCCTACAAAAAAAAGGGAGTCATGTGATGCGCTGAATCACGCACCACACTGACCAACCGCAGCCAGCAATGTAGGGCTGCCAGTTCAGTGAATAGTTCTGGCAGCTCTGCATTGTGTGTGAATACAGCCTGAAAAAGGCTGCCACTCCTCTGAAAAACAATCCACACATGGATTTCTTTTTAGAGCGATTTGTCAGGCAGTGAGAAAGCAAAATCACCTCCTCACCACTTGTTTTACCTACCTAAATGCTGCATCACCCCACCACAAGGACATGCATTGCACACAGTTGTGGGGAAGTTGCAGCACGGACCTCACAAATCTAATAAACAAATAATCTAATAAATCTATCAACTATTTATACTTTAAGCCCCCGTTCACATTGGGCCAATTTGAAATGCCATTTGACATGTCAAACCGCATGCCAAATCGGAGCCTATTGCTAGCAATGACACTGTCCAAATCGGTGCGACGCAGACTTTGCGGAAATGCATTGATTTCCAAAAGTAGTTTCTGCACTAAGAATGGCACCCCAAATGCACCTCCCGCCCACAGTTTGATCACCTGCACTGCAATGCTGTGCATGCTTGTGTGGTGCAATTTGGGTCACGACTTAATGACCAAAGACAAATGTCGGTCCTGAGGTCCCATAGGGTGAAAACCACTGCGATAGCAATGCTGTGTTAGCAATTTGAATTCATCTATCTCTGCATTTTTCTACTTCTCTATATGAAAAAATGGAGGCGACTCTAAATTCACAAATGTAGTCTTGCATGATATTATCATGTGCAATTAATTTCAAATGGCACTTAAAAATAAATCCCCCAGAATCTTCAGGTGTGGGGAAAAAAGAAAACCAACCTGTTTAGGTCTAGAGTACGATGCTTGACAAGGAGATGAGCTGAACTATTCAGATGGGACAGGTGCTGATGCACACAATACACCCACACAGGATGAACTGCCCCCATCATTCTTTAGTGCTATCAGCTGCGTTGATAGCAACTCTATGGAAATTCAATACTTTAGTTACAAAAAGTTTTAAGAAACATAATGGCCTATTTTCTCACTATATCCATTCACTTCATTTGTTAGAAATTGATTACCGTATATTCTTGAGTATAAGCCGAGTTTTTCAGCACATTTCTTGTGCTGAAAATGCCCCCCTCGGCTTATACACAAGTCAAGCACTATTCTGCAGCAGTTAAAAAAGGGGTTAGATCCTTGTGAGGTGGATGAAATTCGAGCCAAACAAGTTTTAAGAGGTGCCCAGCCTTTGGACCCCATCACGCTCCAGTTAAGAACTCATCAAGATGGAGACATATTAAAGTACCCCGATCTGATTTGGATTGTACGAGAAGAAGAGGCTATCCTGGAAAGGAAGAAAGGAAAGACTCAAGAGACGAAACAAGCTGTTGGAGTCAGGACTGTTAATGTAATGGATGATGATGGATGATGTGTTGGTATGTGTCAGATAAATCACATCTTCCACCGTTAACTGAACTTGGGATCTGCTTGCTGTCTCTGTGTGTATGTGTTGGTATGTGGCCTTCTCTATCTATTGCCCTGTGCGCACAACCATGACATTATTTGTTGCTCTGGACTGTCTTACCTAAGTTTTATGTGTTGATCTTATCTTGGCCTCTGGCCTTTTTGTTTTTCTGACTTTAGAAAAAGAATATTGGCATGCATTAAAAGGGGGATCAACTGCAGAGATAAAACGATAATTCTCCCGCTCTACAAGACTCTGGTCCGCCCGCACCTGGAGTATGCTGTCCAGTTCTGGGCACCAGTCCTCAGGAGGGACGTACTGGAAATGGAGCGAGTACAAAGAAGGGCAACAAAGCTAATAAAGGGTCTGGAGGATCTTAGTTATGAGGAAAGGTTGCGAGCACTGAACTTATTCTCTCTGGAGAAGAGGGGATATGATTTCAATTTACAAATACTGTACTGGTGACCCCACAATAGGGATAAAACTTTTTCGCAGAAGAGAGTTTAATAAGACTCGTGGCCACTCATTACAATTAGAAGAAAAGAGGTTTAACCTTAAACTACGTAGAGGGTTCTTTACTGTAAGAGCGGCAAGAATGTGGAATTCCCTTCCACAGGCGGTGGTCTCAGCGGGGAGCATTGATAGCTTCAAGAAACTATTAGATAATCACCTGAATGACCGCAATATACAGGGATATGTAATGTAATACTGACACATAATCACACACATAGGTTGGACTTGATGGACTTGTGTCTTTTTTCAACCTCACCTACTATGTAACTATGTAACTATGAAGCAAAAAGTCCACTTTGATTGTTAGGCATTCTTATAGTCACTCTTGATTAATTAACGAACTTCAACCCCACCCTTATAACAGTATATATTTGAGCATCCTTAAGGGGTGAGCACATTGCTCGGGGTGCACATTGCAATGGCTTCTTTCTCTAAGTGATTCTTTCTACAAGTGATATGCACTTCAATCACTGCACTTCAGCGATTGCACGAAGCAAACAAATACAGCAATCTGCACTGGAAAGCACCTAACAGACTGCAGGTGACCCGTCTCTCTAATAAGCTCTCCTTCCACTCTGTAACATGCACTCTCTACCACTGCTTCTGACACTCCTGTCCTCTCTCCTCAAACTCTCTTACTTTCACCCCCCCTCTCCACCCGCCTGCTTATACATATCACCCTGCCTTCTGTCTTCTCCCTACTACTGCTCCTACCAACTCTTGCTCATTCTACATCCATACACTGATAAAACCTCCAGTACTCTGAGACATGCCCCTTCACATAAATCACATTCCCACATTACCTCCCTCACCCTCCTGCTTCTCCTAATCTCTGGTGACATATCCCCAAACCCTGGGCCACCATCATCTGTCTTTGCCTATCGCTCCCATCCCCCTACACCCTCTGGCAGGAGCTGCAACCCACAGAACTTGGTCTCTATTCCTCTTTCCAAAACCAGCCCCCCCCTTTTCCTGTGCCCTGTGGAATGCACGTTCTGTCTGCAACAAACTCACCGCCCTTCACGACCTCTGTATCACAAATTCCTTTAACCTACTTGCCATTACTGAAACCTGGCTTCATGAATCGGACACTATTTCTCCTGCTTCCCTCTCCCATGGGGGCCTTCTCTGGACTCACTCCCCCAGACCAAGTGGACGGAAGGGAGGTGGAGTGGGAATCCTTCTAGCCCCATGCAGCACCTATCAGGTACTTCACCCACCTCCCTCTCTGACACTCTCCTCTTTTGAGGCACATTGCATTCGTCTATTCTCTCCCATTTCCCTAAGAATTGCTGTCATCTACCGGCCCCCTGGACCAGTATCAGCCTTTCTTGATGACTTCTCTGCCTAGCTACCCTACTTTCTCTCTGCTGAAATCCCCACAATCATTCTTGGGGACTTCAACATCCCTGTTAACACTAATGCCCCGTACACACGGTTGGATTTTCTGATGGAAAATGTCCGATCGGAGCGTGTTGTCGGAAATTCCGACCGTGTGTGGGCTCCATCGGACATTTTCCATCGGATTTTCCGACACACAAAGTTGGAGAGCAGGAGATAAAATTTTCCGACAACAAAATACGATCGCGTCAATTCCGACCGTGTGTGGCCTGTTCCGACGCACAAAGTGCCACACATGCTCAGAAGAAATTCCGAGACGGGACAGCTCGTTCTGGTAAACTTAGCGTTCGCAATGGATACAGCACTTTCGTCACGCTGCAATGTTCAAAATGGTTTAATACAGCGCACTCTCTTCTTCTTTATAATGTGAGAAGAATTAAGTAGTTTTGCTGCTCATATTCACACACACTTCTCACAAATGTTTATTTGTGTATTTTTTTGGGATTCCCTCAATATATTGTTATTAGTTGTCACATCTAAAAGTTTTATATATTTTTTTTTTTTTTTTTTTTGGATTTTAAGCCTTTTTTTTCCTGTAATGTTTGTATTTTTTCAAAGGCTGATCTTTGTTTAATGTTATTTTTCTTTTTACTCCTGAATATTTTTGTGTGTGTTTTGTGTGTCAAGTTACCCCAACACCATTGATATCTTTTATTATTTAATCTCAAGGAGATTGTTTGTTGTTGGTGACCCTTGTTCAGTTCACATTGTATATTTGAAATGTACCTGAATCCTCACAAACTGTCATTTTTGAAGTAAAACACACATAGGAGAGTATAATTCAAAACAAAAATCCTTTATTAAGGGATCAGAACCAAACAAAGAGGAAGGCAACACTGGAGAAACAGGAGAAATTAGTGAAGCCTGGGACCCCCACGGCAGACATCAATTCTTCAACATCAAAATTGGTGGCCTGAGGGGTCCATATGTAAGGGAGGGCAGTCTGGTCCGGGATTCGCAGAGATCCGGATAGCAGCAGATGACATCTGTGTCCCCAGGCTGTGGTACCACAAGAGGCTGCATTTTTTGGCCGACCAGACTGGATCCAGGGTCCTCACTTTCTGGTCTTCCTTTCATGCTTCCTTCCCGGCTGTGGCTGTGCAGTTGGAGATGTGGCAGGAGGAGGAGTAGGACCTGGAGGAGGAGGAGGAGAAGGAGGAGGACCTGGAGGAGAAGGAGGAGGAGGAGCTGAACCTGCAGGAGGAGGAGGAGGACCATCGCAAAGGTGTGTCTGAGGTGTAATTTGGCCCCTCATACCTTTCTCCAGAGCCTCCGATATGAGGGCCTCACACATGACTTGTTGGCCCTCCTCCATCCTCTGCATTTTATATGCAATGACGGCAGCAATGTCCTCCTCCACGGTCTGTCGTGCTCCCAGGACCTCTGTAGCCCTCCAAAAGACTCCTCCGGTAGCCTCCTCTAGGGCACTCCTCCTCCTGCCACTTTCTCTTTCCAGGGGGGGTGGAAGGACCTGCAGATCAGCCAGCCGGCTCGGCCCGGCCACCTCCTGGCTGAGACTTCCCTGTGTATGAAAAAGGGACATGGTTGTAATGTTTTGCATCATCAATCACAATCCTAAATTAGTACTCCCAACTAACATCTAGTTAACATCATTGATTGGACAAGCAGAAATATTTAGAGTAATGCTATACCTGGCTCAATCTGGGCTCCTCCACATGCGGCCTGGAAGGCCCAGGTTGGGCGTCAGAAGCCTCAGCCGGGGGGGGAAGGAAACGTGGGAGGAAGACTGGAGAGGGATGGCCTGGGTTCAGTCTGGCCTGCCAGAAAATGCAGCCTGTCGTAGTACAACATCCTGGGGACATAGATGTCATCTGCTGCTCCGGATCTCTGTGAATCCAGGACTTTCTTGCGCTCCCTTAGATATGTGCTCCTCAGGCCACCAATTAATTTCTTTAAATAGTTGATGTCTGCCGTGGGGGTCACCTGCTTCACAATTTCACACAATTGCACCAGTGCTGCCTTCCTCTTTGCTTGGTTCTTGTAATGGGGGTGTTTAATCTCCCACAGACATGGCAGCTCCCTTAGCATATCTATGAATACTGACATGAAGTCATTATCTTTGAGTACCATATCCATGTTCACTGCAAGACACAACACAAGACAAAGCCTAATGTCAGACAAAACTCTCCTAATCTTGTTACAATATAGGCCTCAATGTAGAAGCAGTATAGGCACAAGTTTGTCTCTTACCTTCGTTCTTACGATCGGCGCCTCCAATGCTCCTTCCTCCGCTCACAGATCGTACGTAATACGCACGCGTGTTACGCTTTATACACACTGCGCATGCGTGTAACTCCGCCCACCCCTGACGTTCTTTCTAGTCTATTCCCCACCCCTTTTCGTTCGGCGCAGTGGGGGAAGAGCACATGGCGGAGTCACAGCAGGTGCGTGCTAATTGCAGGAACGAGGAGAAGGAGGAGGAAAGCCCGGATCCGGACACGTCCCGATCCAGAAGGAGACGTTTTAAGGCCACAAATATGTCCTTTGGGGAGATGTTGGAGATGGTCGACATCATGAAGAAGTCCGACTATGATGGAAAGTATGGGCCTTACCCCAACCCGAACATCCGAAAGGCCAAGATCATGGCGAAAGTGGTCAGGAGTCTTGAGAGGAATTTCGGGGTCCGAAGATCAAAAGATCAGCTCCGGAAGCGGTGGTCGGACCTGAAATTAAGAGAGCCAGAGCAGTACCGAAAGATCCGGAGAGTGCTGCAAAAAAGTAAGTAGTTGTGCTGTGTTCCTATTCTTTCTGTCTTTATTACGTTCGTTTTGCTCCATATGCTTTTAGTAATTGTAACGTTTAAAAGGGCAACTTTAATGTTCATGGGCCCATTATTCGTTCGTATCTAACATTTTTCTTTGGGCCTCGAAAACACCATTGTTTAGGCCATATGCATTTTCCCACATTTTTTTTGGGCCTACTTGGATGCCAAATATTTGTTTGTGTAGATGGGTTTGTTACTAGAATGAAATGCCAACTAGATTGTGTGTAAGGAGAAAACACTGAGCAGCTGTTTTCACATCTGGACACTGGAGCACTAGTGTGGGACCCCAAAACCACATTTTTATTAGGGGGGGCCAAACAGGTGCTCCAGTGTATACTATAGGGGGGTATCTGTGAAGTTTGTACTAAACAGGTAAAGTATTGCAGCTTGACAAAGGGCAATAAAAAAAATAGGTAAAGGGATGGTGAACCCGCGCAGTGCAAATAGAGGTCTATTGGTGAGATTTATGGAACTGCTGCCGCCCAACAAGCAGTCACCATAAATGGGGACAGCTGAGTTGATTAGTGTGATAGAAGGGTCTGGCGCTGTTCCTTTAATTGAATAATACCCTACCTGCGTATAGGTTTCTAAAACAAGGCATATAAATATAAGGCATATAAATATAAATTCCTAGGTGTAAACAAAAACAAAAACGTGCAGGTATCAGATAGTGATATACTTAAAATATTGGTAAATATTGTACAATTATAAATGATACGCAAGCTGTAAATATATAAAAACTATTGGTGATATCAAATCCCATGCATGGTGTTGCTGGTTAGTATTCCAAATGACGTTAAGTGTGGGGGGAGGGGGAGGGAGGGGGGGGTGGGGGGGGAAGGAGGGGGTGAAGGTGGGGAGGGGGAGGGGAGAACGGGGAAAAGGGAGAGGTGTGGGAGGTCTACTCCTGGTTGAGGAACTGAAAAGTGTTTGAATCACTCCTAATAAAGTGCAAACGTGCTGGTGAAGTTCAAAGGAAGTCCTTATTGTGTAATACACTTGTTGTCAAATTCATTTAGACTCTTATTGGTATAGTATCTTGGCATATATCTTGTGCAATATCTTGGTGCATGTGATGTTGTGGTTATAATCCTTCAATAGTTTTAAAATCCTTGCTCTGAAAGTGCAGCCACTCACCGGATCACTTCACCCCTGCAGGGGTATCAGGCAGTTACAGTTTTGCGCCACTGTACGGCGATCACTGGCGGGCTCAGGATCGTGGTGTATCATATGTAAAAAGAGAAGGGGTGCCCATAGCGTAAAATCGTTTTTAAAAAGGATTTACTAAACAAATGGAGAGGTACTCACAATTTCTCCCGTAGACGTCCTAACGACGAAACGCGTAGGGCGTGGCCTAATCTGTGCTTCCCAACATTACCTACTTTACCAGCGCTGAAGGCTAACTGTGACGTTTTTACTACTTCGCTTGATTTACACTGTGAAATTGTGAGTACCTCTCCATACCTCTCCAGACCCTGAAGGGTCTGGTATGGAATTTAGGGGGAACCCCACGTCAATTTTTTTTAAAAATTTTGGCTGGGGTTCCCCTTAATATCCATACCAGACCTGAAGGGCCTTGTATGGAATTTAGGGGGACTCCCACATCATTTTTTTTTTTTAATTTTGGTTCGGGGTTGCCCTGTGGGGAATTCCCATGCCGTTTTTATCAATGAACTTCTATGTGTATTGTCGGCAATGCAATAGCCGCGGTAGTTTTAAATGTGTTTTTTCCTTCAAAATGTCATTTTGCTGTCAGACTGTTCTAAACACGGGAAACATGCGCCCCTTTACAGGCATACTATAGACACCCCCCAGGTATGAAATTTAAAGGGATATTACACTTTTATTGTTTGACTTTAAGCATTAATAAAATCACTGCTCCTGAAAAAACGGCCGTTTTTAAAACTTTTTTTTGCATTGATTCATGTCCCCTGGGGCAGGACCCAGGTCCCCAAACACTTTTATTGACAATAACTTGCATATTAGCCTTTAAAATTAGCACTTTTGATTATTCATGTTCGTGTCCCATAGACTTTAACGGTGTTCGCGTGTTCGAACAAATTTTTTTCCTGTTCGCATGTTCTGGTGCGAACCAAACAGGGGGGTGTTCGGCTCATCCCTAATCTTGGCTAAAATAGACAATTGTACACCACTTCCAAGCAATGTTTGCTATTTCTAGTTCTGCCATCAAATATCTGTGTGCTAATTATACCATTTTTGTTTTACATAGGGGAGAAAAGACTCGGAGGACACCCCTCATCTGAGGAGACCAGAGACCCCCCACCTCTGGTAGAAGGTGAAATACCGCAAACCCAAGAAGAGCAGGAGGAAGAAGAAGACGTGGTGGAGATTGGCACCACAACAGGTGAGTGTCTGCGACCACAGGCTCAGGTAAAAGAGATGGATGGTGGCAGATTTTTGATACCTGTTTTTGTTTTCTTTATCTCTTTTTAGGTGATCGTGATGTGAGGGATCCAGAACGCTTTACTTCAGAAAGTGCCCAGATCCTGATCGGGGAGATCATGGGGTGTAATCTCGAATTGCACAACATACAGCAAAAAATAAATGATGTTATTAAAAAAAATAATAACATCATTGATGTTTTGGGGCGAATTTAAAACCCCACAAAATATATTTTTGGGATTGTGTTCCAATTTTTAAATTCTTTTTGCAATGTTTTGAAAAGCCAAATTTGGAGGATGCACACAGTGTGTCAACATGTGCTATCTGCCATCACGGGAGATCAATGGACGTGTTTTGGGGGTGCAACCCCTTCCTCAATTATAAAGTAGCATTGAGGAAGGGCTTGCTCCCCCAAAACACGTCCCTTGATCCCCCCTGATGGCAGGTCGCACATGTTGACATTCGGAACTTGGTGTGCATCTTCCAAATTTGGCTTTTCCAGGGGTGATTTCCCCCATCTGAACGCTATATCAAACCCAGTTCCTAAATACTGATGTCTGATATAGCCTTCAGGTTTTACCTAATGTGAACTTTGTAAGTTCAAGTTTTTTGGCTTTCTTTTGGGTTTTACACATGCCTGTTTTATCTTAAATGGACATTTTGATTTTTGATAATGCTACAGCAAAAATTGTTATACAACAAACATGTTGGTTTGTTTTAAAAACCTTTGGTAAATGCACATGTGATTGTGCAGGTATAAAAAAGTTGCTTACTCAAGAATGTGTGGATTATTGTCGCAACACTACAACACTTTTGGGGTGATGTAATAGCTGTTTTATGCAAAAAGGGGGGTTATTTCCTAAGGGCAAATCCACTTTGCACTACAAGTGCCGTTTCAGTGCAGTTGCAAGTGCACTTGTAGTGAAATGTGTTTTTGCATTTAGGAAATACCAGCCAACAGTGTTTTTTATAAGGTTACCCAATCACGACATTTTCTGCACTCAACACATTTCTGTCAGGGTCAGCTAAAACAAACACAAGCAGTAAATGTCCACAAAGAATTTCTTTTGTTTTTTTTTATTAGAAAAAGGCTTCACATATTGTCTGGCATATTGATAGCCCCCCTACCCACAAAAGAACTCCAGGTATCGTAACCGGACATCACGGGCACTCAGGGAGGGCAAGCCAGGACGGTCACTTTCAAGCGCCGTCAGTGTTGTTGGATGTAGGATTCCAGCCTCAGGCCCAACTGAGCCAGCATAGTTGGCCGAATGTTTTCTTAAAAAATTATGGAGAACACAGCACGCAAGTATTATATGGTTCAGTTTATACTCCGCCATATGGATGGGTGTCAGAAATAGTCGGAACCGGCTGGCCAGGATTCCAAATGTGTTCTCCACCACTCTTCGGGCTCTGGCCAGCCGGTAATTAAAAACCCTCTGTTCCGGGGTGAGGGTCCTCATCGGGAATGGCCGCATCAGGTGGTCCCCCAGCGCAAACGCTTCATCAGCAACAAACACAAATGGGAGACCTTCAACATTGTCCTCTGGAGCTGGCAAGTCCAAGCTGCCATTCTGGAGACGCCTGTAGAACTCCGTCTGGGCGATGACTCCACCATCGGACATCCGGCCATTCTTCCCCATGTCCACATACAAGAAGTCGTAATTAGCCGACACCACCGCCAACATCACTATACTATTAAACCCCTTGTAATTATAATAGTACGACCCCGAGTTGGGTGGTGGGACGATGTGGACGTGTTTCCCATCAATTGCCCCTCCGCAGTTAGGAAAGTCCCACCGCTGGGCAAAGTGGGAGGCCACAGTCTGCCATTCCTGTGGCGTGGAAGGAAACTGTTGAGGAAAAAACAATAAACATTAGTATTTTTTCACAGAAACATGGCAAGCAGATTAGACACAAACATTATGGGGCAACCTCCAGATAGCATTTCTTAAGGGGAATTTAACAACGCCAAAGAATAAGGTACACCTATCATATTCCCCCTCCCCCCTCTCATGGGCCATTTCTAACATTATGGGGGGGAACTCTTGGACAGGTAACCCTCTTCACTTCATTGAGAGATGAAGGCCTAAATAATGTGTATTACTTTCTACAGCCCCTCCTTAATTACACTATTGGCAGCCCACTGGACAGGTAAGAAGTGTCATAATACAAATATATAAATACACACTGTACACATTTGAGGACATTTGGACATTCTGCTATTACCTATCAAGATAATAATAGGATACAAAAACTTTAAACAGTACCATTGTAAAGTATACAGGCAGGCCCTTGCACTACATGCTTTGGGGAATTCATCCATAAATCTGATCAGTAAAGAGATGGGTATAGTGTGCATGGGTTTGGCAAAGTCAGCAGATAGATGATTAAGGATAGAGAATTGGGATCAGCTGACTTAGCAGTTGGGGGGAGGGAGGGTTACTAAAAATTATTTGGGGACACCACAAAAAAAAGCCTCTGGCACTCTGCATGAATTTAAATCAAAAATAACATTTCCAAACATTTTAGGGGGTGTTTGGGGTAAAGCACTACTATGGAGCTGATAAAATACATTGTTAAGTGACTACATGAGGTGAATATAGGGCAGGAGACACCATGCTGGGGAGGTTATTGAAGGGCAAATATGTATGAAGGACCTAAACTAATAATTACATAAAAATCCAGCATGCATGAGGAGAAAGGGGACATTCACAGCATATTCCAATCATGGTAATTAGGGAATGAGGAAAGAAATACAATATATTAGCAAACATTCAATACAATAAAATGTGATATTAAAGGATAAAAATCTTACCTTCATATATTCCTTCTGAAGGACCTGTATGATGGCAGAACAGGTCTCTGGGATAATGATCCCCAGAGCCTGGGGGGAGATGCCTGTCGAGAACTTCAAGTCCTGCAGGCTTCTCCCTGTCGCCAAGTACCGCAGGGTAGCGACGAGCCTCTGCTCCGGAGTGATGGCTTGCCTCATGCAGGTATCCTGCCTGCTGATATAGGGGGTCAGCGAAGCCAACAAACAGTGAAAGACGGGGTCCGTCATCCGGAGAAAGTTCCTGAAATCATCAGGATTATTCTCACGGATCTCACGGAGCAAAGGCATATGACAGAACTGGTCACGCTGAAGCAACCAATTCTTGGTCCATGAACTCCTCCCCACCCTGTTCATGGACTGGACTTGTGTCAAGGTCAGGACCCCAACACCAAGCCCCCGCACAGCACGAACTCTACGAGGAGTATGCATACGAAACATGGCTAGAAAACGGTTGGCTGCTCAGAACGAAGTAACAGAACGCACTGAAGAACAGCAAGGCCTGTGAAGAGCGACCTGAAAAACAGTAACGAATGAACAAGAATACAATGACTACCTAAAGTCACGCGGAACTTGCTTGCACGCACTGAAGAGCAGATACAAACCCACAAAAGCACAAACTGAACGGCAGAAAACGATCTGAAAGCCACGAGTCTGAAAAAGCGTGAATCGTCTCTCACCAAATTTTTACTAACACGAGATTAGCAAAAGGAGCCCAAAGGGTGCCGCGCTTGGTTCTGAACCGGCCTTTTCTAGTCTCGTCGTACGTGGTGTGCGTGACCGCGTGGTTGGCGATCGGAAATTCCGACAACTTTGTGCGACCGTGTGTAGGCAAAACAAGTTTGAGCCAACATTCGTCGGAAAAAATCCTAGGATTTTGTTGTCGGAATGTCCGAACAAAGTCCGACCGTGTGTACACCCTATAACACTACTATTACTTCTAAACTTCTCAGTCTCACCTCATCGCTTGACCTGAAGCAATGGATACAGGCTCCTACCCACTCCAACGGCAACACCCTTGACCTTGCCTTCTCCTATCTGTGCACTCCGTGCAACCTTTCCAACAATCCACTCCCACTCTCTGATCACCACCTTATTAGTTTTGCTCTCTCCTTGTCTTCCACCTCTTCTCCCTCCAACCGCCTAACGGTTACCTGTAGAAACCTTCGCCACCTCAACCCTTCTCTTCTCTACTCCGCTACTGATCACCCCTATGACAAAATCTCACCTCTGTCCTGCCCCAACCAAGCTACTTTCATCTACAAAAGCTCACTGTCTTCCTCCCTAGACAAGCTTGCCCCCCTCACTACACGCAGAATTAGGCCCCGACTGCTACAACCCTGGCAACCAGATGACACCAGAAGTCTCAGAAAACGTAGCCGCGCTCTTGAGCGCCTGTGGCATAAGACTAAGACCCAGGAAGACTTCACACAACATAAATCTGCCCTCCTAAAATACTACTCCTGCCTTCACACTGCCAAACAGACCTACTTTATCACACTCATTAACACCTCATCCAGTCCACGTCAACTCTTCTCTACCTTCAATACTCTACTCTGTCCTCCACTGCCTCCACCCACCAACTCACTCACTGCCCAGGAGATTGCCAATCACTGCAAAACTAAGATTGATAGAATTCATGAGGAGATCACCAATGCGCAAAAACCTCCCCCATGCAACACCCCATGTCCACAGATACAATCATTACTTCCCCCATTCAACCCTGCTACTATTACTGAGGTTGCTAAACTTTTATCTAGCACCACTTTCCCCCTGGATCCTGTTCCCTCGCAAATGCTACGCTCACCCTCTGACTCGATTCTACACTCTCTAACTCACATTTTCAACCTCTCCCTCTCCTGTGGCATCTTCCCAAACTCTCTAAAACATGTGCTAGTCATCCCCATACTAAAAAAGCCTTCACTGGATCCCACCAATCTCAACAACTTACGTCCAATCTCCTTACTCTCCTTCTCCTCCAAACTTCTTGAAAGACTGGTCTACAACCGACTAAGCGACCATCTGACCATGAATAAACTTCTAGATCCCCTCCAGTCCGGTTTTCGCCCTCAACACTCCACGGAAACTGCTCTCCTAAAACTCTCAAATGACCTACTAATGGCTAAAGCCAATGGACACTATTCTGTACTACTTCTCCTGGATCTCTCTGCTGCCTTTGACACAGTGGACCACCCCCTCCTCCTCAAAAAACTCCACCCCTTTGGTCTCCGTGACTGTACTCTTCGCTGGTTCTCATCCTACCTATCACACCGTTCCTTCAGTGTCACTTACAACTCTACTTCCTCCTCTCCTCTTCCTTTTTCCGTTGGGGTCCCCCAAGGTTCTGTTCTTGGACCTCTCCTTTTCTCAATCTACACCACTTCCTTGGGTCAGTTGATTGCCTCCCATGGCTTTCAATATCATCTCTACGCTGATGACACCCAAATCTATCTCTCCACCCCCCAGCTCTCTCCATCTGTCTCCTCACGCATTACCAACTTACTAGCAGACATATCAGCCTGGATGTCACATCACTTCCTCAAACTCAACCTATCCAAAACCGAGCTCATGATATTTCCTCCCTCAGGTGCCACTTCCCCTGCTTTCCCTGTCAATATCAACGGCTCAACTATCAACCCATCTCCCCACGCCAGGGTCCTAGGTGTAATCCTGGACTCTGAACTAACCTTCCGACCCCATATTCTATCACTATCCAAAGCTTGCCGCCTCAATCTCCGCAACATCTCCAAGATACGCCCCTTCCTAACCAATGCCACCACAAAGCTTCTAATCCACTCCCTGGTCATCTCCCGCGTCGACTACTGCAACTCCCTCCTCATTGGTTTACCTCTAAATAGGCTATCCCCACTTCAGTCCGTCATGAACGCTGCTGCCAGGCTCATCCACCACACAAACCGCTCAGCGTCTGCTACACCCCTCTGCCAATCCCTCCATTGGCTGCCACTCAGTCACCGAATTAAATTCAAGATACTAACTATAACTTACAAAGCCATCCACAACCTGGCCCCCAGCTACATCTCTAACCTAGTCACAAAATACCAACCTAATCGTTCTCTTCGCTCCTCCCAAGACCTCCTGCTCTCAAACTCCCTTGTCACCTCTTCCCATGCTCGCCTTCAGGACTTCTCCAGAGCCTCCCCCATCCTCTGGAATGCTCTACCCCAATCCGTCCAATTTTCTCCTACTTTATCCACGTTCAGACGATCCCTGAAAACTCATCTCTTCAGAGAAGCCTATCTGGCCCCCACCTAACAACTGTACATTTATCTTCTCAATCAGCACATCACCCACAGTTATTACCTCTTGTATCTTTTGACCTTCCCTCTTAGATTGTAAGCTCTAAGGAGCAGGGCCCTCTGATTCCTACTGTATCAAAGTGTATTGTATTTGTACTGTCTACCCTCAAGTTGTAAAGCGCTACGTAAACTGTTGGCGCTATATAAATCCTGTATAATAATAATAATAATGATCCTCAGATCGAGCTCCTAAAGACTCAGGTGGCACAGTTAATGAAGATGATGGCTCTGTTGACCGAAAAATCTCTTACTCCACCTGAAGGAAAAGTTAGAAAACCTGAAAATGTGTCCTTTGAGAGGAGACCTGGGCTCTGTTTCAGCTGTGGAGGGGCTGGACACCATAGGAGAGTGTGCCCAAGCCCAAGAGCAGCAGTGAGACGGAAACAGCCGGTGGAAAACTTCAAAGGGCCCCAGTGAAGGAGTCAACTGGGTGCCCTGTAACAGCCGCCAACTCCAACAAAACCCAGCCACGCCAAGTTCCGAGGATAAGAGAAAAGACAAAGTTGGGCAAACGCCCATGGAAACGAGGAATCAAAATACGTACTAATAAGCAGAGTCAGCCAACCTCGCCTTGTGGATTTCCTCCCAAGCTAGTAGGACCCTCCCCAATCATCCCAATCCAGGTGGAAGGAATCTATGCCAAAGCCCTTCTGGATACTGGAGCTCAGGTGACTCTATTATACAAAGATTTCTATGTGAAGCATCTCAAACATCTGCCCCTGCAAAAGTTGGAGGAATTAGAGATATGGGGCCTGGGTACCTAGAACTTCCCTTATGAGGGATATATCCCTATCAACTCACCTTTGACCCGAGTGTGGCTGGAAAAGCGGAGACTTTCGACACCCTGGCAGTAGTATGTCCTCGGCCCCCTGGGGCTCATAGAAGTTCCCTTATCATCGGAACAAATACTGATCTGGTCAGAAGACTCCATGAAGGTACACCCCATGCTAACCCAAGTGTACAAGGATATAGTAAACGAACAGAAGGCCCCAGCAGGAGGAGTGGGAAAAGTTTGGCGTTTAGACCGAGGTGAAGAACTGCTACAACCGGGTGAAGTGATATGCATGACGGCCTCTGTCAAGTTGAGTTGGAGACAACCTGGTCGATTCATTGTCTTGGAGACGGTCGAGAAGAAGGTGTGGGTCTGGAGATTCTCAGTCAGTGTTCGGAACACGACAGCTTTGCCTGTGAAGGTACCAGCAAGAGTGCTGCTTGGGCAGGCGAATCAAGCAACCCCGGTCTCGCCAAGTGATGTTAAAAGAGAACCCGAAGGGGAGATTCCCATAGAGGATTTCTACCCGAAGAACACCTCCCTTACACCTGTTTGGATGGAGAGGGCCAAAGCCCAGCTCATGAGATGGAGAGAGGCTTTCTCAAGGAGTGAGTTTGATGTGGGGTATGCTAAAAGTGCAGACCACAAGATCCGGCTGGAGGAAGACAAACCTTTTTGAGAAAGGGTTAGGAGGATCCCATTGGGAGATCTGGAGGACCTTCGAGAACAGCTGGCTGAGCTGAAAAGGACTGGGATTATCAGGGAGTCCAGGAGTCCATCTGCCTCCCCAATAGTGGTAATGAGGAAGAAAAATGGGTCACTACGGCTGTGTATCGACTACAGGACTCTGAACCGACGGACCATTCCCGATCAATACACTACCCCTCGTATAGAAGATGCCCTACAGAGCCTGTCAGGGGTGAAGTAGTTCAGTGTATTAGACTTGAAGAGTGGTTATTACCAGATCCCCATGAGTCCTGAGGATAGGGAGAAGACTGCCTTCATTACCCCCGTGGGGTTCTATGAATTTAACCGGATGCCACAGGGTCTGTCTGGGGCCCCAGCAACTTTCCAGCGGCTCATGGAAAAGACGGTAGGTGACATGAACTTGATTGAGGTCCTAGTATACTTAGACGATATCATAGTATTTGGCCGAACTTTTGAAGAGCATGAAGAGTGACTTGAAAAGGTCCTGAAGAGATTGCATGATGAGGGCTTGAAACTTTCAATGGAGAAATGTCAGTTCTATCAATCTTCAGTGAACTATCTGGGGCACATTGTGTCTGAAGAAGGGATAGCAACTGACCCTGAGAAGTTGGAAGCTGTTACCTCTTGGCCCAAGCCCACGAATGTGACTGAGCTCAGGTCATTTCTGGGATTCTGCTCCTACTATCGGAGGTTTGTGGAGGGGTTTGCGAAGATAGCCCACCCACTCACGGAACTATTGAAAAATCAAGAAGAGGCTGATGTGGATTCAGAGAAACCTACGAGGTGCAAAGAAGGGTCCAGAAAGAAGAAGGAGTCTATTCAGGATCAGTGGACTCTGCAATGTGAGGAGACATTCAGACAATTGAAGTGGAGCCTTACCACTGCTCCAGTGTTAGCTTATGCAGATCCTACCAAACCCTATGAACTGCACGTGGATGCCAGCCGAGATGGGCTCGGCAAAGTACTCTACCAAGATCATAGTGGACAATTAAGGCTCATTGCTTATGTGAGCCGGAGCCTATCCCCTGCTGAGAAGAACTACCCCACTCATAAACTTGAGTTTCTGGCCTTGAAGTGGCACGTAGTAGACAAGTTGAGAGAATACCTGTATGGTGCAGAATTTGTAGTCAAAACAGATAACAACCCCCTCACATACTTGCTTACCACCGCAAAATTGGATGCTACAGGCCATAGGTGGTTGTCTGCTCTTTCAACATTCTCCTTCAGCTTGAAATACAGACCAGGAGTGAGCAACAGAGATGCAGATGCGCTGTCAAGAAGACCCCACAGTCCCATGAGTTCCCAAGAGGATTGGACTCAGCTTGCCCCCGAAGGCTTAAGAGCCCTTTGTGAAGGAGCAGTAAAGCAGGAGAAAGGTGGAGCCAGAGCTGAAGAGATTGGAGTGACTACAGCAGGGGTGCGCAGGTACTACTGTAATGTCTCTCAGATTGCAGGAGAAGGTCTACCTAAGTTATCAAGGAAAGACCTTAGGAGAGATCAACAGGAAGATCCACTCTGCAGCTTGATACTAAAAGCTTTGGAGAGTCAGCACCCCGATTTACTTTTGAAAAGTACAAGGAGGGAAGCTCTGTTGTTACATAAAGAGTGGAGTCGGTTGCAGTTGCAACAAGGGGTGGTCTACCGAAGGGGCCCCTCTGAAGATCTGGAGGAAAAGTGGCAACTGTTTCTGCCAGAGAAACACAGGGAGAAAGTGTTAATCGCCCTGCATGATTGTCATGGCCATCTGGGAGCAGAAATAACTCTTCAACTGATAAGGGATAGATTCTATTGGCCTTACATGAGGAAAGAAGTGGAGAGTTACTGTCACTCCTGCCATAGGTGTATCCAGAGAAAGACTTTATCGCAACGAGCCGCCCCGATGGGTCATTTATCAAGGCAAGGAAATATCTTGGTAGTCACAGACCATTTTACCAGGTATGCTCAAGCCTTCTCCACGAAAGATCAGAAGGCAGTCACAGTGGCAAAAACGCTAGTGGAGAAGTTTTTCGTCCATTATGGCTTACCACAGAGGATTCACTCAGATCAGGTAAGAGACTTTGAGAGTATGCTCATCAGGAGGTTGTTGGATTTATTGGGAATTCAGAACTAGAACTACACCTTATCACCCGCAAGGAGATCCTCAGCTGAAGAGGTTTAATAGAACTCTTCTTAATATGTTAGGGACACTGACCTCTGAGCAAAAACCCAACTGGAGTAAGCATATCACTGCTTTAGTACATGCGTATAATAGCACTAAGAGTGACATCACAGGATATTCACCTTATCGGTTGATGTTTCGGAGAGAGGCTAGATTACCAGTGGACTTGGCTTTTGGAACTTCTCTGGACCACACCTCAGAGAACTCTCATCGAGGATATACAAATAGGCTGTGGAAGAGTCTGAAGATTGCTTATGAGAAGGCTCGGTCTATGTCAAACAACAGAGGGAATAGAAATAAGAGGAACTTTGACCTCAAAGTAAGGGTTCAAGGTCTACAACCTGGTGACCGAGTTCTACTAAGAAATTTGGGTATTCCTGGGAAACACAAGTTGGCAAATCGCTGGAGGTCACAGCCATACATCGTATGTAAACAGCTCCCAGGGCTTCCAGTATTTGAAATTAGACCAGAAGGAAGTGCTGGACCAGTTAAGACTTGGCATCGGAATCACCTTTTGCCCCTTACTGATGCAGTCAGGATCAGGTTGCACATCGGCCTGTAACTAGGTCTCAGTCTGGGTCTTTAACAACTGAAAATAGTGAGGAGAGAGACATGGACATCAGCTGGTTGTGGTCATCTGATACACCCAAAGCTGAAAGGAGTGTTTCATCCCCAACAATCAGAGAGGATAGTGAGGCCCTTAGGACAGACGCTCCAGAGTTTATACCATCATTGTCTGAACGGGCTGAAGAGTGTTCATCTCCCACTGAATTAGAAGAAACAAGGTCCATAATAGAAGAAAACAGTGTTCACCCAGAAATAGAGGACACACCAAAAGGACAAAGAGGAAAGAGGAGCATTTGCCCACCCAAAAGACTGACATATGATACATTGGGTGAGTGTTCTGAAGTAACAAAGGTTACCAGTAAAAGGAATGTCGATGAGCCTAGTTCCTCCTCTGTCAATCTGGAAATGGAGAGCCCTGTTCCACCCCTTGAAACACCTGTAACTGATACCAAGGTGACAGTTGTGGGTACACAGAATAGTTTCCCAACACCTGAGAATTGGTGGGAGGCTCCTCTGTCGGTCCTGTGCACTTGTCTAGAGGCTAAAATGTGTAGCAGGTACAAGGTCTTGCATATCTTTGGGGACCAAAGATTTAAAGCAGGGGGAGTATGTAGCGCTGACAACTTTTGTTTCTAGTCATATGTATTGTTGTAAAGGTAATAAGTTGATATAACGCCATCTAGTGGCTAATTATAAGGATGCAATCTGTTTATTTTTCATTATTTTGAGAAGTGACATGGAAGTGATTGATTGTTTACTTCTAGACATCAACTATGACCTACCCACAATGCTCAAGGACCAGAGGAAAACTGAACTGCATTGTGGGGAGGATATAAAAGGGCTGGGAGTGGCCATCTTAGCTCTCTTGTTCCTGGGATGCGTGGCCTGCCAGCAGAACTCTGTGGGTGTGTGTGTCCCACAGGGTTGCAGCCTACCTTGTGAAGGAGCGGAGCAGCAGCAAGGATCCACCATCGTATCACAGTGTGCTGAAGTAACAGAAGTGATCGTTCCGGAGACCCGTGGAGGAGGTAACTGAGGACTCCTGGTTGTTAGAAAACGGAACAGCATGGCAGCGAGGTTGGGGCTCCACACGGACTGAGAACTGCTGAAACGGAGACACCCATCTGTCCAGATCCGGTGCGGTGAGAGGGTTAACACCCAGAAGTTTGTTTAACACTACACACATTTAAAACTGTTACAGAGTGTTGCTGGGACTGATAGTCCCACGGAACAAGTGAGTTGGAAAACATTACATTTACACAGACTTCAATATCCAAGAACTGATACTGGATGTCTGTCTTCTTCAAATAAGAACACTTAATCAATTTGCTAGATTATAATTGCCTTTGTGTATCACCTTGCACTGCGCAACACTCCAGAAGAACTCTCTGTGGATTACAATTACTGATTCATAGCTAGCGAAGATTCAAGACATCAGGACTATTTTTTTTCTATTGCAGGGCACTGCATCTAGTTATAAAGGATAATGACTTTACGGTTTAAAGCAGGGGGAGCTCTCTAGTGTATATATATATTTAGTTATATTTGTGTATGTTACAAAGACTGTCATAATTATTTACTATACTGTCACACTACGTTGGTGTGATAGTGTATCCATTGTATTAACTTTTATATACATATATCATTTCAGTAAAAAAGAAGTTATTTTGGTTATTACAGAAGTTTGTGTGTAGTGTTGTTATTTCTCCTGCAGGTGGAGCTACAAGCAATCAAGTAGAGGTAAATATATGTATAAGTGTGTATTGTGGGCTAAAGTTTGCATTAGTGTCATTACAACACTGCACTACAGTTGTGTCAAGGGGAGAAGAACAAGTTTTAAGAGGGGTGAAAAGATCAGAGGACAGGCCCAGTAATAAATCAGCAGCTCCACCATGAGTTATTGCTACACGTATCTCGGGGCCATTTGGTGCTAGGAACCCCAGATATGTTGTAGTGCTAGTTCCACTGGGTTTGCATACCAAATTTTGGGTTCCTAGCACCAAGTGGCCCAGAGATAGAGACCCCAGAGATATGGGGCCCCAAAGTCGGTCAATGGTGTCCATCTGCAGGACCCTTTGGGTCCAGAGACCCCAAATTTTGTCTGCAGCTAGGGGGCATCTAGGAACCCTTAACTACCGAGTTTGAAGTTTAGGGGACCTATGGTTACAAATGGGCACAGTGAGGCATGCGAATGGGCACAGTGAGGCTGCAAATGGGCATTGTTGACCCTCTTTTCCACTTACAGTAGCTGCACATTTCTCACCCTAGGCTTATACTCAAGTCAATAAGTTTTCCCAGTTTTTTGTGGTAAAATTAGGTGCCTCTGCTTATATTCGGGTCGGCTTATACTCGAGTATATACGGTACTTGTGGAAAAATGTACCTTTACATAATTAGAGGGTTTCCTCCAGTCTGCTGCTGGCCCCCCACTCGATCAAAATTATTTCAGTAGGGTTTCCCAAGGTAAAAGCGAGGATGTCCAACAAAATATAAACTTGCTTGTGCAGTATAGAGTTACCTCAGTGTACTCCCTGATACTATAATGAACGTAGTACAGTAAACTCCCAGTTATCAAACACCTAACTATCCCCATGGGTACTGTAGTTTCTGGTTGAGCTAATAGTAACTCTCAAGCAACCATCCCCCCAGGGCTCCCTGTTGCCCCCCCTTCACCCCATGGCCTGACTGACCCGCTGGTTAGCTTCCTCACCCAATAGGTAAATGTAAGCAACTGGGAACAATAGTAAAACTGCTATTGGTCATTTCAAATTGCAATAGCCAATATGGCACCCGCCCATTGAGCAGAACAGCAGACACAGTGAGAAGTTCTCTCTCAGGTCCACTCCTTTGTTCAGTGCACAATAGCCAGCCTGCTAATGACTATTTCAAATTACAAAAGCCAACAGCAGGCTGGCTATTGTAACCGCCCACTGAACAAAGGAGTGGACCTGAGAGAGAAAGTTCTCAGATTCGCCTCAGTACTCAGTGGCCTGGCATAGACAGCCTGCTATTGTCATTTTCGGGCTGGTTTGCAGGTTGCTTGAATGATAGATAATGGGCAGTTTACTGTATAAAGATAATGTCACAAACTTGTGCACCATTGCTAATCATGACCAAGAGGTCTCTTTCTCTTTGTCGAATATTTCCACACAAAAAAATTCCAGTGGAATTAAAAAATTTGGATCTAGGTGTAAACTAGCAGGATGAGGATAAAATACATGGTAACCCACAGATTACCTTAAAACATAAGTATCCACTGTAGAATCAAAGGGCAACTAATGTTTGGTCAAATGTGTCCATGTTCTACCTGCCTGGCTTTCAGAAATGTAACTACCTAGCTGAGAGTTCGGTTATATTGACTTGCCTGTAACAATTTACTGTCTCAGTTGTTGGTTTTCCTCTTCCAAGTGTTTTATCCGGTTTTCCATTTTCCTGCATTTTTCTGCTGCTTCATCCTCATCTTCCTTATCTTTCAGAGCATCAAGTAACTGCCGTGCAGCAGCTGCTTCTGCCTGTTTGCGGATTGTTTTTTGTGATTCAGCCTACAAAATTTTGTGAATAGTCACTGACACAAAGGAACAGGTCATATCTCAAACTTCACGTTAGGATGAATACAATTATCAATAACAAATCTATGATATAGCCCCACAATTTACCACTGAAACTATATGTTGTCAATGCCAGACTGACAAAGATCCCATTATTAGTAATGGAAGCAGCCTTGGATGTGCACATACTATGATTAGGGTAATACTGGGATTCATTAATGGACTGGTTTTGTTGCCCTGCTCTTTCATGATTCTTCAGGTGTTGTATAAAAGTACCCAGGGCCGTATTTAATATTGATTGTATCCTGGGAAAACATTTTCTTGGGTCCCCTTGCCTCTAACCACCATGCTCCATCCCTACCCGACACACCCCCACCAAGTAATTCCTATTTCCACCCCAACATTCCAAAAAAAAGGGAGAGAGCAGTCATGCTACATGGTGTATGACAGGGGTGGAGCAACACTACGTGATGCCAATAACATCATAAAAAGAATGGTGTCACGTGTGCAGGGGTACTGGCAACACATACACTATTGTATCCTCCCCCTGTCATGTACAATCCTCCACCCCTATGCTGTACCATTTTTCCCACATGATGTGTTACCCTTTCCCCCCCTGTACTGTCCATGCTCTCTGCTATATTGTACCACTTCTCCCCTGTACTGTGCCATCCTTCACCCCCCCTGTACTATATCATTCTTCCCCCACACTGTGCCACCCCCCCATACTTTGCCATCCTTCTTAGCGGTCCTCTATCATCCTTCCTTCTGTGCTCCCCAGCCAAAATCACTCTTAGACAGCTTTCTCAGCTCCACACTGCCTCCTTGTAACATGCAAAGCAGCCAGTGTCACAGAAATAAGCAGGCCCGGGATCCCAGGGAGTCAGAGCAGCTCTCAGGGCCAGACACCACTTTTTTTACACAGTGAAGCCTGCCGAGGAAAAGTTCAGGGGGAAGTTTAGTGTGTGATCTTTGAGGTAAAAGCAGAGAATTCCTACAGTGACAGGTCCCCTCCTGGCTGAACTGTCTCTGCCACTTTAAACCACTTTAAGACTGGGCCTCTTATTTAGATGTGGTGTTTACAAGTTAAAAACATTTTTTTTTGCTAGAAAATTACTTAGAACCCCCAAACATTACACATTTTTTTTCTAACATCCTAGAGAATAAAATGGCAGTTGTTGCAATACTTTCTGTCACACTGTATTTGCGCAGCGGTCTTACAAGCGCACTTTAAAAAAAAAAAATGAATTGAATTTTAAATGAATTAAAAAATAAGACAACAGTTAAGTTAGACCATTTTTTTAATATATTGTGAAAGATAATATTATGCAGTAAATTGATACCCAACATGTCATGCTTCAAAATTGCGCCCGCTCGTGGAATGGCGACAAACTTTTACCCTTAAAAATCTCCATAGGTGACATTTAAAAAATTCTACCGGTTGCATATTTCATGTTACAGAGGAGGTCTAGGACTAGAATTATTGCTCGCGCTCTACCGATCGTGGCAATACCTCACATGTGTGGTTTAAACACCGTTTTCATATGCGGGCGCTAATCACTTATGCGTTCGCTTCTGCACGCGAACTCGGCGGGACGGGGTGCGTTTTAAAAAAAAATGTATTTCTTATTTATTTTAACTTTTACTTTTTATTTTTACACTGTTTAAAAAAAAATGTGTCACTTTTATTCCTATTACAAGAAATGTAAACATCCTTTATAATAGAAAAAAAGCATGACAGGACCTTTTAAATATGAGATCTGGGGTCAAAAAGACCTCAGATCTCATATTTACACTAAAATGCAATAAAAAAAATAAATTGGCCCTTTAAGAGCTATGGGCGGAAGTGACATTTTGATGTCGCTTTCGCCCTGCAGTGTCATGGAGACGGGTGGGGGCCATCTTTCCCTCACTCATCTATATGTCAGCCCAGGGGACAGACGCGATCGCCTCCGCCTTTGCCGACGGCTCCGGTATGTGACGGATGGCACCGGATCGCGGCGGGAGGGGGGCCCCTCTCCCGCCTCTGATAAAAGTGATCTCGCGGTGAACCTGTGGCAGAGACCACTTTTATCTTGTACCGGACCGCTGGCCGAACACGGGGATACCGGGGTTATGGCAGCTAGCTGCTGCCATAATAACGATATCTGTCCCCAAATTAGGGACGTAGATCGGCGTGCGGCAGTCCGTAAGTGGTAAAAGTGGAGGTCCACCCACACCTGCAAAAAATAAAAGCCAGCAGCTACACATACTGCAGCTGCTGACTTTTAATATTAGCACACTTACCTGTCCTGGAGTCCAGCGATGTCAGCACTGCAGCTGATGTTTCCATCGCCATTGCCGGTAAGGGAACCCCAGGTGAAGCATTATGGCTTCATGCTGGGTCCCACCTGCGCATGCACGAGGCACCGCTGTGTCCTTCTCCTGGCTCGGTGGCGATGGAGCCCAGCTGTGGCATAATGCGCACTTTATTAAGCATTTGAATATTGTCTGCATTCTACACTAACTGCACTTTATTGTTTTTACACCTTGAGGATTATAGTAAATAGTTTATTGCGCTGTATATATATATATATACAGTGGGGATGGAAAGTATTCAGACCCCCTTAAATTTTTCACTCTTTGTTATATTGCAGCCATTTTGCGAAAATCATTTAAGTTCATTTTTTTTCCTCATTAATGTACACACAGCACCCCATATTGACAGAAAAACACAGAATTGTTGACATTTTTGCAGATTTATTAAAAAAGAAAAACTGAAATATCACATGGTCCTAAGTATTCAGACCCTTTGTTCAGTATTTGGTAGAAGCACCCTTTTGATCTAATACAGCCCTGAGTCTTTTTGGGAAAGATGCAACACGTTTTTTCACACCTGGATTTGGGGATCCTCTGCCATTCCTCCTTGCTTATCCTCTCCAGTTCTATCAGGTTGGATGGTAAACATTGGTGGACAGCCATTTTTAGGCCTCTCCAGAGATGCTCAATTGGGTTTAAGTCAGGGCTCTGGCTGGGCCATTTAAGAACAGTCACGGAGTTGTTCTGAAGTTACTCCTTCATTATTTTAGCTGTGTGCTTAGGGTCATTGTCTTGTTGAAAGGTAAACCTTCAGCCCAGTCTGAGGTCCTGAGCACTCTGGAGAAGGTTTTCGTCCAGGATATCCCTGTACTTGGCCGCATTCATTTTTCCCTCGATTGCAACCAGTCTTCCTGTCCCTACAGCTGAAAAACACCCCCACAGCATGATGCTGCCACCACCATGCTTCACTGTTGGGACTGTATTGGACAGATGATGAGCAGTTCCTGGTTTTCTCCACACATACCGCTTAGAATTAAAGCCAAAAAGTTCTATCTTGGTCTCATCAGACCAAAGAATCTTATTTCTCACCATCTTGGAGTCCTTCGGGTATTTTTTTAGCAAACTCCATGCAGGCTTTCATGTGTCTTGCACTGAGGAGAGGCTTCCGTCGAGTGACTCTGCCATAAAGCACTGACTGGTGGAGGGCTGCAGTGATGGTTGACTTTCTATAACTTTCTCCCATCTCCTGACTGCATCCCTGGAGTTCAGCCACAGTGATTTTTGGGTTCTTCTTTACCTCTCTCACCAAGGCTCTTCTCCCTCGATAGCCCAGTTTGGCCGGATGGCCAGCTCTAGGAAGGGTTCTGGTCGTCCCAAACATCTTCCATTTAGGGATTATGGAGGCCACTGTGCTCTTAGGAACCTTAAGTGCAGCAGAAATTTTTTTGTAACCTTGGCCAGATCTGTGCCTTGCCACAATTCTGTCTCTGAGCTCTTCAGGCAGTTCCATTGACCTCATGATTCTCATTTGCTCTGACATGCACTGTGAGCTGTAAGGTCTTATATAGACATCTGTGTGGCTTTCCTAATCAAGTCCAATCAGTATAATCAAACACAGCTGGACTCAAATGAAGGTGTAGAACCATCTCAAGGATGATCAGAAGAAATGGACAGCACCTGAGTTAAATATATGAGTGTCACAGCAAAGAGTCTGAATACTTAGGACCATGTGATATTTCAGTTTTTCTTTTTTAATAAATCTGCAAAAATGTCAACAAGTCTGTGTTTTTCTGTCAATATGGGGTGCTGTGTGTACATTCATGAGGAAAAAATGAACTTAAATGATTTTAGCAAATGGCTGCAATATACCAAAGAGTGAAAAATGTAAGGGGGTCTGAATACTTTCTGTCCCCACTGTATATGTATGTATGTATGTATGTGTGTGCGTATATATACACATACATATACATATCTATCTATCTATCTATATCTATATCTATCTATATCTATCTATCTATATCTATATAGATATATATATATATATATATATATATATATATATATATATATATAGATATATATATATATATATATATATATATATATATATATATATATATATATACATATATATATATATATACATATATATATATATATATATATATATATATATATATATATATATATATATAGATATATATAGATATAGATATAGATATAGATATATATCTATAGATAGATAGATAGATAGATAGATAGATAGATAGATAGATAGATAGATAGATAGATAGATAGATAGATAGATAGATAGATAGATAGATATAGAATATATATATATATATATATATATATATATACATATACATATATATATATATATATATATATATATATATATATATATATATAGATATATAGATATAGATATGTATATATAGTTTATTGTGCAGGCACAGTTTTTTATTCTTATCTAAGTGTGAATAACATTTTTTTGCACCAGCAGCAGTATCTTATGTTTATATACTTTCACTGGGCACATACTTGTTAGCACTGGAGTATTTTTCATAATTATTCATATAATATTATATGCAGCACTCTGCACTCACTAAGATTATGGTGACTGGGTGTGGAAGGGGAGCCACATAATATTACTAGCAGCACAAAGATTATGCTGCATGGTGAATGAATACAGAATGATAACTATTCAACAGGGAGTTATTTGATAAGAGGCACTTACCTTCTACAGACTACAGAGATAGCTCTCCACCATGCTTTCCAAAGGCCTTAACAGGAACAGGAAGTGAGAGGTGAAAGTCTACTCTAGTTCCTCCCACAGATCTGCTTTAGCTCTGTCTGTAGTCTGTGCTTCTACACATGCTGTTTATTTTTGTTTTTGGTGAGTTTTCCCCAGGGCTGGAAATATATGTGTGTGTGTATGTATATATATATACACATACATATATACACAAATATATACACAGTTATATAGACAGGCCCTGGAGTAGACTGGAGTGCAATTATAGACAGATGCATACCGTGTTGAGTCTGCCATTGTTTGGAATATGTCAGCCAGAATGATATCTGTTTGTTTACAGCCAAGCTTAACATGGGCCCATCAGCCTTCTTGAGCAGTTGGAAGAAAGTAAAAGTATAGTGGATGTTGGACTGAAGATGCAGCTGCTGTGGGCCCCTGGATTTGATTGGGCCATGGGCAGATCAGCCACTTTTGCTCTATGCTGTAGTGGGCTTGCCAACAAATCCGTATGACTTAAATGGCTGATGTCTGAATATGAGAAGAACCACACTCTCTTATATTTGGATTTATTGCATGTCAGGCTGTGGCATGCCTTTGGAGCCAGTGCATAGTAAGCAGATAATATACTTGAACTGTAAAGGTTCTCATTCATCCAGGTCATGGTATATCTGTAAAAAAATAAATCAAGGCAACTGGACTTGCTGTATTTTTCTTGAAGACAGTTTGCTAATCATCCATCAAGCTTTCTGAATTCAGAATCACTTGTACAGACATTCTCTGGAAATGGAAAGTGGATGTGAGCAGTGTATTTGCTTTGTATTAAATGGATGATGTGTTTGAAATCTTATAAAAAAATAAAATATTTTATTTTAATCTTTTGATTTTGATTCGTTTTAAGTTTTAAAGAGTAAAACAAACGGTATTAAAATGGGAATGGGTCTCTTATAAATGTATTCAGAATGTTATCTATGTTATAGGTTTGTTCGTTTGTTTTTTTAAATAATTTCCAAGTCAATTTGACAAAAAATGATTAAAATGTATGTTGAAATGCCTTTATTAGATGTTAAAAAATATCTGAAAAATATATTTTAAAAATATATTTTCCAGTATATTTTCTTGGAAAATTACATTTTTGGAATGCATTTACAAATATATGTTTAATATATATGTTGAAATGATCAGAGGAATATATTTTTAAAATATATTTTCAAATATATGTCTATGAAAAAAAACTTTAACTTACATTTTTGGAATGCATTTACAAGTATATGTACAAATATATGTTAAAATAACTTTTGTATATGTTAAAAAAAATCAGAGGAATTTATTTTTAAAATATATTTTTAAATATATGTCTGTGGAAATACCTTTAACTTACATTTTGAAATGCATTTACAAGTATATTTAAAAATATATATTTAAATGATTTTTTTTTATGTTAAAAAATATCTAGAAAATATATTTAAACAAATATATTTGTAAATATATGCCTTTGGAAAATTTATTTTAATGTACAATTTTGGAATACATGTTAAAATATATTAGCGTAAGCTAATATATTGTAAATATATGTACCATATATAATTTTTTTCCACAAATATATTGGACATATATTTTAATTCCATATGGGATGCGCTGCACTCACAGGTCATTACATAGACTACTTCAGGAGTTTGGCAGTTTACAAAATGTTTAGGTTTGAAAACCTGGCCATTGGGAAGCATAAATACTTTTTCCTTCCTGATCCACGGACAGTGGGCACAGTGTCCGCATGGGAAGGTCCCATACGTGGAACAATGTTTTTTATTGAATTTGCGATATTCGCTTTTTACCAATGTGTCTTTTAAAGATGCAGTTCATTTGAAGGTGAAGGTGAAGAGACAAAGTGCTTGACTTTGTTGTCATCTGTGAGGATGGACCAATGTTTTTCAATGATATTGCAGATTTGTTTATGTTGTCGTGAGTACCGTTTAATGAGGCGTGAAGGGTCCACTTCCTTCCTACTTCTTGTTTGTGATATAAACAGCAATGTTTCACGAGCCTGTGCAATAGTTCGATTGTACGCTTTCATAAGCAGCGACAACTATAGCCTCTATCCAGCAATCGGTTCTGAAGTTTTCCAGCCTCAACAGGTACTGTCCTTATTGAATGGAGTTCTTTAAGGGGGTTGGATGGAAGCTCTCCGCGTGTAAAATGATATTTCCCGCTGTACTTTTTCTGTATAATGTACTGGCTAGATTTCCCTGTGTGTCACATTCAACTTTTACATCTAGAAAGGTTACAAATCTGACAATTCATAGTGAATTTTAGATTAAAACTATTTGTGTTTATGTAGTCAAAAAATTGAATCAGTGTTTCCTCAGGGCCTTCCCAAATGACGAAGACATCATCAATGTACCTGAGCCTTGTGGTGACATGGCTCAGGTACATGACGAGGTCCTCTTTACTGAAAAGTGACCGCTCCCACTCCACCAGGTACAAATTGGCGTAGGATGGGGCACAACATGTCCCCATCGTTACGCCTTGCACCTGGAGGTAGTGGGAGCCGTCAAAGCAAAAATAGTTGTTATTAAGGATGTTATACTAAGTGCGCTTGCAATCCAGTGAATAAAAATATGAATAAAATAACTAAATATATCATTAAATCAATATACGGTGAATATATAAATTACCAATAATACTATCAAATTCAGAAAAGTGCTTATAGATAAATTATAAAAAGGGCTGAAAGGGCTGTGGCTGCTGAAGGGAAGAGGTGAGCCGACAGCTGGGCTAATGACAGTCTGTGCACAGAAAGAAGAAGTTGCAGATGAAAAGCAAGAAAAGCAGTCACTCCGAAAGTTACGTTTCTTGCAGTTTGCTTCACTCGAGTACGATGGAGAGTTTTACATGACCCCACGGGACTTTCTTTATTCTGTCATGTTTGAGAGTGCTCAACCGAGTGCCTTCCTCTAGATTGACACGCTGGAACTGCCTCCTGTCGGAACGAGGATTCAGACACCGCCATCCATCTGTCCCTGCAGAGGGCTGTATCTACACGCTTATAAGACCTTGCTATTAAGGAGGTCCACCTTGTCCGGTAAGGGTCCATCCTTATTGTCCCTTGAAGTCACCGGTTGCGGGGATCCTTATTCATACTCCTTTCTTCCCTCCTCACCTACATGGGCTGTGTTTAAACGAACTGTGTATATGCGATCCCCCTCCATGTGATTGGTGTATCTGCACTGAACTTTTTTGAATGGACTAATTTTACTTTTATCACTTCTTTCTGTCACTCACGTATTGGTTAATTTAAAAAAAATATTTTTTACTTAGTAATTAATTTTTGTGCAAGATCACTGTATGTATATTTATTTATACTTGCTTTTATAATTTACTGTATCTATAAGCACTTTTCCGAATTTGATAGTATTATTGGTAATTTATATATTCACCGTATATTGATTTAATGATATATTCAGTTATTTCATTCATATTTTTATTCACTGGATTGCAAGCGCACTTAGTATATCCTTCTTAGTTTATTACACTGCTATTAGTGTTTTTTTGTTGCAGCTGCATTTTTGAGGTGTCTTACAGCTCTTTCGCGCGTTTTCTTTTCCCTTTATGTTATTAAGGATGTGGTCTAGTCCGCTCAGAATAAAATTATTCAGAGCCTTATTATACCGTGACCCTTGCTGCAATACATTTTGAATGGCTTGAAGTCCTTTCCCATGTGGGATTGAACAATATAAAGCTTCCACATCTATTGTGACTAAGATTGAATTTTCAGAAAGTTTTAGTTCATTTATCATCTGTAAAAAGTGAATAGTATCTTTTGTGAAGGAGGGTAATGCTACCACAAAGGGTTGAAGATACAAATCAATCACCCTACTCAGATTTTCCGGGATCCCGCCGCTACCCAAAATAATTGGTCGCCCTGTAGGTTGAGTGGAACTTTTATGAATTTTCGAGAGGCTATAAAATGTGGGTGTCCTGGAGTGTTTGGTCCTGATGAAGTCATACAGGTCTTTGTTGATTGTACCATTCCTATATGCATTATCGATTAGGTTATAGAAGGCCTGATTGGATTTCACAATGTGTCTAATGTGGATGGTTTTGTACCATTCCCTGTTGTTCAGTATGTTGCAACACATTGTTCTATACATTGTATTGTCCATCAGGACAATGTTGCTCTTTTATCTGATGGCTTCACAACGATTGAATTCATGCATAAAGATTCTAACGCTTTGTTTTCCTCAACCGATAAATTTTGTGGGATGTCGATACTGCAGGATATTTTTGGCAATATCCTTCAGTGTCTGTTTAACAATTGTGGCTATGCTCAGGTTTGTTTGCAGTGGCAGGAATTTAGTTGAGTTACTCTCTTGGAAGAGTAAGGTCAGAACCCGTAGGGCTTTAAATTCTCTCATGGTATATTTAGACCAGTCTTTGGCGTCTATCTCATTAGGTATATATTTGTATTGACATTTTAATAGTAATTTTTTAAGAAACAGATGCAGGTCCAAGTTTTGTTGGGGGCAGAAACTCAAGCCCTTCGATAAAAGGCGAGTCTCTGCTTCTGTAATGGAGTGTGAAGATAGATTAATGACATATAGGTGTTGTGTTGTAACCAAATTACACGAGGGTCCATCCCTTTCCCGGTTCTGTTGGATTGTGGGGAGCTCACTCCCCTTATGGAGTTTAAAGACCTCTGAGGTGCTGGACGTTCAAATGAATTTAAGGGTCGATTTGTGGCAGTGATGACATCCGATAAGGATGGGAACAAGGTGTACGCACTCTGCACGAACCCCTTTTCCCATCAATTTGTCACTTTGCACTTTCACTACTTCCTGCTACTCTATTTATCACCTTTTTCACTTTTCACCCTCTTCGGGCACAGACGTTTTGATTAGAGCCCAAATTGAGTTGTAATATGATAGAATATTCACTACTTATTTAAAAATTAAAAACCTAGACATAGAGATACATATATTTTTACTAGTTTTCCCTCTAAAATAACCCGTTCTTCGTTTTTTACACCGTATAGAAAAACTTTTTTGTACTTAGGTTAGAACATTCATATAATTTAATACATATACAATATACTAATTATTACAATTATGGTAACTTTCAGATGTTCTGGTTCCCATCTTCTCTCCTCCGGCTTCTTGTGAGGGGGGGGCACGTTCAAATCTGTGACCACTTGTAAGCCTCACGGGACAGGGTTGCCTCCCCACTGAGGGTGCAGGTAGGGATGATTTCCCAGCAGAATCCAGGATCTTCAGTGGGGGAATCTTCTGTTTCTCTTATGTTTTTATAAAGAAGTCTCCGGATAAACAAGCCCATTCGATGGAAAGGGTAAATATAATGTAATAATAATAATCAGGTGTGGCGCTAACAGGTGACAGAATACGTGTTATTGGTCAGATAACAGTAATATCTGAAAGGGAGGTACCACGTCCTGAAGTGTGTACCTAATGTGCTAGTGATAGTTTTTATGGAAAAATGTACTCTCTTCACAGAACCCCATAAAAACAGAACAACAAAAAATAATGAAAAAAAATAAGAAATAAAAAGCACTAAAGCACTAAAAAAGAAGAGATAAAAAGCACTAAGGATAGTGAAAGGTTAAGCGTACAAAAACACATAAAAGTGATGAATGATATATCCTGAACCTATATATCAATTAGGTATGAATAGTATATATAGGATAACACATTCCAAAATGACTCAAAAGTGCAATATAATAGGTATACAAAATATCACAGTGTACTGTATGTATAACTCAACAAAAATTGTGTTCATCAGGGCAAAGCCAGGATGTGAACGCATAAGTCCATAAAGAAGTGAATATATGTGAATACTGAGAATCCAATAATAAGTGGTTGGGGTGCTCGCAATTAACCCCATGACAGTCTAAGAGCGAGCAGTCTTCATATAGGGTAAATAGAAGCTGTTTGAAAGGATCCTTGAATGTAGGTGGATTCTTCACTCATTAAGATGGTATCAACCCAAAGAAATAAGCAAAGGAATGCCCTTACCAGACAAGGTGGACTCACAGGCCCTTGGCGGTGAGTCAAACGAGCTTGTACCGTGAAGCGGCGTGGTACGGCAATCCGTGTGATGATCTTATGCAGAGTCTCATCAGATGTTGTCAGATGGTATATCTCTGGGGGTGCCAAACCGGAATCGGGAGCCTCCAATGTTCCGCTTCGGTCATCAGGCGATCGCTTCCTCAACGACCCATCATATGGATAAGCAAACAAAGGAAAAAAGACTTCCACATAGTGTGAATCCTTTTTAAAAAACGTTGTAGTGTTGTATTGGTATCAAAATTATTTTCCAAAAATTTGAAAAAATGGGCAGTAAAAACTCGGCTCAAAACGGCAAGACACTATAAAATACAGCGCAGTGAGTGATGGTAGGGGTATAGACATAAGAACCCGATGCGTTTCGTCCTCAAAGAATTCTGCTGGGGTAAATATAATGTGACTACTTAAGTCTAAAGCATGTATAAGCAATACTAAACAATACTAAAATTTTGGTTTCTTCTGAAGTGCTTATAGAAATACAAGAACCCCCTGAGGAAGATCATAACCCTAAAGGTCGAAATGCATTGGGGTTTTTCCCAACATCGGACAGTACATCCATAGCCAACATTGTGGGTAGCATCTCTCGATGTATACCCCCTACAATTTTCACATGACATTATTAACTGTTTGATCTGCTATTCAACCCTATTTGTCTCATACCATGTACACCGGAGCTCATGTTTTAAACTTTTGTATTGTATAAATTCATGTCCAGAGTCTTGTGTCAACAAAACTTTTTTTTATTAAAAACTTTTTTCTGACTTACGTTTGCTGCTAAAAAACTCCATGGGGAATCCTCAACTTTTTTTTGCAAATATTTGTCTCGGGGTGTGCAGCCTTATCAGACTCTTCATAGGTGTCATTCTATGCAGAAGAATTAGCATTAGCTGCAGAAGAATTTGCATTAGCTGTATGACAACTAGTATTAGCTGAACTAGGGTTATTTTTTTTTTTTTTTGTCAGGGTTAAGGTGTTAATACTACTACTACTATGACTAATAATAATAATAATCATAATAAATACATGTAAAATAAATACACAAATAGATAAAATAATCATAAATAAATAATAAATACATTCAATAAATTAATACTAACTAATAGTAAATAAATAATTAACCCCAACCCTTAAAAAAAAAATAATAATAACAATAAATAACTAAACACCCTAACCCTAACACAAAATAAATAAATACATTACTATTATTATTAATATTATTATAATTTTTTTTTCGGGTCTGGGTGTTTATTATTATTATTATTGTTATTATTATTATTTGTAATAATGTATTCAATATTTATTAAGGTTAGGGGTTAATTATTATTTATTTATGTATTATTACATATTATTAATTTATTTTATTTATTTATAATGATTTTTAGTTATTTGTGAATTTAGTTTACATTTATTTATTCATATATTATTAACAAAACAAAGCAGTGCAGCGCTTAGAAGAAATAAATATAAAAATATAAATATAGAGCCAAGTCCCAAAGTATGTCTTGATCCGAGGAGTTAAAATTCAATGGACGACACACCCACAAGCAGAGAGGAAACTCCTTAGATTGGTGAAAAAAGGTGCTGTGATAAAATAATAGTAGCGATCGTGTATCCACACCAATGTGTTCCACCACCAGAAGTCTAGGCTGCTCACCTTATTGAGTAGACCTTCTGAACTAACAGATAAGTCACTCATGCAGTCCCTTCAAAAGTGTAATCATAAAGATGAAAAGGCTGGCTACATATGTCGTCCACTGAATCTTGCGATATCCAAATATCCCAGTACTGGAGTATGAGACATATATAAATAGAAAACCAGGTAGGTGGCTGTACTGACGTCACGTAGCCCCTCGCACGCGTATCGTCCGTGGGTAAGGACTTCCTCAGCGAATCTGATTGGGGGCCCGTGCGTCAGCTCTTATATTAAATCCTGGTTCATCAAACAATTAATCTTAAAACAAACCCCGCCCTTGCTGCAATCAAAACCAAATTGTATACTAGTACCTTATTGGTGGCTAAGTGCAGAGTACCGGACGTAACGGACCATCTGATTGGACCATGGCATGTACACACCCCATCACTTCTAGGACGTATACTGCTTCCCAATCAGCTGACATACCATCCACAGCATTATTGCTGTCGTTTCCAGGTAAGGGAATCACATCCCCCAATCGCCGCTGATGCCGTGCCTAGCACTGTCATAAGGTAATCCCGCCCTCTGCATATGCGTCTCCCTAGTAACGGGGACGGAGGCCATGATCGTACTAAACGATCCGCCCCTAATGTCCACGTCACACGCCGGTCAGAGAGAGCTGCGTGTAGACTCAGGCCGGTCACCATGGCAACAGGCAAGTGGCACTAAGAAAGCCGCCGCAAAGGATTAGAGAAAATAAGGATATAGCCCAATAGAATTGGGGGCTTCTCAAGTGACTGAATGACAAAAGATTGGGAAAAACCTTACTTAAAGGTCACCTGATCAGCCAAACACAATTCCAGGGTAATCAATAGCCATGAATCCACACCCCTACTAATAGGTAGTATGGAGTGGGAGCAGAAACAACTCCCACAGAGTAATCAATGCAAGGACCCAGGCATAGATGGGCACAATGGCTGAGTCCAAACATTAAGATGCTAATGAGCTATCCGCCTATAAATGAACCCACACAATAACTGATCCAATACATACCATGAATAAACATGAAATGTTATGAGTATTATAAAATGTTTTTTTAATATTATAGTAAAATAAGATATCAGTGCAAACACCTATTCTGTAAATTCACCAAATTCAACCAAAATGAAACAAGAAAAGAAAACTTAATATAAATAAATACCACATTGAGCATCACTAACGATCTGAAATGAAACAATTGAGGTCAACCTCTACGTTCGACCCCAGAGGGACCCCCACCTTTGTTTCATAGACCCAGAATGATTCTCGTCGGCTGAGCTGCCGTATGAAATTATCTCCTCTCCAATGCTTCATCACTTTCTCTATCCCCCAGAACCGCAACCCAGCTGGGTTGCGATTATGGAAGAGTCGAAAGTGCTTGGATTCGTTATGTGTACGGAGACCTTTTTTGATGTTATTAACATGTTCTCCGATCCTCACATGGAGTGGTCTAGAGGTCCTCCCCACATACTGGAGGCCATATTCACATTGTAGCATATATACAACACCGGTAGTGTTACAAGTGATCAATTCCTTGATTTTGTAACTTTTACCGGTGGCACAAGCCACAAAATCCTTCTGTTTCTTTATTATTATTATTTTTAGCCTATCTACACACAGGACAATGGCCACTTGCGTAAAAACTGTTAAGAAAACCTAACGCCCTATTCGCAGGATAATTTGGGGGATCAATAACCCCTGGGGCCAACTTATCTCTAAGGGAAGGTGCTCTATTATAAATAAATAGTGGGCGGTCTGGTAGTACAGGGCCCAAGGTCCTATCTTGTTTTAAAATAGGCCAGTGCTTCTGTACAATCTTCTCAAATTGCTTATATTGGATGTTATAATCCAGAATCATCCTGATCTGCCTAGACTCGCCTTGAACTGCCTTGGGGCGTTGGAAACTAACACCTTTCAATCCAAAGTTCGAACATTTTTCCATTTCTTTATTAAGGCTATATTTATCATAACCCTTTTCCATGAATCTAGAGACCAAGGTCTGGGATTGGGATAATAAATCACCCACATCAGTGCAGTTGCGCCTCAGGCGTATAAACTGCCCCCTTGGTATGTTGCACAACCACTTACTGTGATGGCAACTTTCAACAGGGATGAAGGCATTACGATCTGTGGCTTTGAAGTGGGTGATCATCTTGACTCGGTCCCCCTCCTTTGTCAATTCAAGATCTAAGAAAATTAACTCATCGGTGCTAATATTCCACGTTAGAATGATATTTGGATATCGCAAGATTCAGTGGATGACATATGTAGCCAGCCTTTTCATCTTTATGATTACCCTTTTGAAGGGACTGCATGAGTGACCTATCTGTTAGTTCAGAAGGTCTACTCAATAAGGTGAGCAGCCTAGACTTCTGGTGGTAGAACACATTGGTGTGGATACACGATCGCTACTATTATTTTATCACAGCACCTTTTTTCACCAATCTAAGGAGTTTCCTCTCTGCTTGTGGGTGTGTCGTCCATTGACTTTTCACTCCTCGGATCAAGACATACTTTGGGACTTGGCTCTATATTTATATTTTTATATTTATTTCTTCTAAGCGCTGCACTGCTTTGTTTTGTTAGTTTATTCAAGGATTTTTATGTTGACCTATAGTGTTTAGCTGCTGTTTGTTAGGATTGGTTTTGCGCTGTCTGTTTTTCCTCTTTTACTATTTATTTATTCATATATTGTTGCTATTTTATGTTTTACAATTTTTAGTTTGAGCAGCAAATCACATACAAGTGCATGACAAAATGTATGAATGCGCAAAAAAACACACAAATGGTGCATTTCTATTCATTTCTATGGCAATAAAAATGTGCCAGTAACACTCAAATATGCCCCATTTGAGCTACAAAAAAGTTCCAGAACTTTTGTGAGTTTTAGGAGTTTGGCTTCAGGTGACTTGGAGTGGAGATGTGAACCATCTCCATAGATAATAATTAATTTTTTCTCCAGAGTTTTGGAGCTTCAAGCTTCAAGCTACAAAACACTAAGCTATGGGGCAAAAATTGTTTTTTTTTTCATATATATCGTAAAAAAAAAAAGAAAGCTCTGTCTGTGTGAAAAAAATATAAATTCTGTTTGGGTACAGCTTTGCATGACCCCGCAATTACCAGTTAAAATAGCGCAGTGCTGAATAGCAAAAAAATGGCCTGGTCATGAAGGGACTAAAATCATGCAGAGCTCAAGTGGTTATTAATCACATGAGTTGTTTCACAGAGATGTGAAGATTTGATTGCAGAACTGGGGAACTTGGTATTATACACCCAGGGGAAGAGTGAAGTGTGGAGGCACTATTGATGTTTGAAGGCATTTGGACATTCTATGGGACATTTCTTTGCACTAAATCTAATCTTTGCATTAAGATTCACTTAGTGTCAGAACACACAGATATCTGTTTAATTGTGTTCTGGCACAGTTGTTGAATTTGCACTAGCACTTTGTTTTTTTTCAAGTGTTATATATTGGAGTTAGTCTGGGAGTTTAAAGACATTTGGACATTCTATGGGACTTCTTTGCACTATATTGATTTTTTTTGCATTAAAATTCACTTTCCTTTTTTCATCTTTGTGCCTATATACATTAAGTGCTTGCAGCACTGGGAGTTTGGCTTCAATCTCCAGCAGGAAGCCTGAATTTAGGAATTCCACACTTTATTTTTCAGATTGCAGAACACGTTACCATTTCAATACCAGGCACATTTACCCCCTTTCTGCCTGGCCCAATTTTCAGCTTTCAGTGCTGTTACACTTTCAATTAAATTTTAATCATTTTGTTCACACAACTAGAGCTTTTTTTGTGATACTTAATCACCACTGAGTTTTTCATTTTTTGCTAAATAAATGAAAAAAGACCAAAAAGTTTGAAAAACAAAAAGTATTTTTCTTCCTTTCTGTTTTAACATTTTGCAAATAAATAATTCTTCTTCATAATTTTAGCCCAACATGTATTCCATTACATTTCTGTACCCAAATCAGTGTTTATAACTTTTCTACAGAATAAATAATAGAGTCCACACACACTATATCTGAAAATTGATCAATCCTGATGTACTCATTTCTTGAGACCCTAAAATGCCAGGACAGTAGAAATACCCTCCAAATGGAGAGCTATTGAAAAGAAGACAGTCCAGGGTATTTGGTAAGAGGCATAGCAGGTTTTTTGAAGTTGTATTTTTTTGTCATCATTTTTTGGAAAATTAAGAAATAAAAATTCACAATTTTTTTTTTACATACTGTCACCAGTGCAGTACAGCATCATCATATAACTGGCGTGATAGTAATTAGGGACATTGACTGGTGACAGTACGAAAAAATAATTTATAATTAAAAAAAATATATATATATTTATATATAGGACCTCATCCCCACAACCCTTGCTCGGTGGTTGTGGGGGTCTGCGGACAGGGGGCTTGTCAGAATCGGGAAGCCCCCTTTAACAAGAGGGCCCCCAGATCCCAGCCCCCCTATGTGAATGGGTATGGGGTACATTGTACCCCTACCCATTCACCAAATAAAGTGTCAAAAAAGGAAAAATGAAAAGAGACGGTTTTTGACAATTCCTTTCATTAAAAAAAAAAAGTGTTCCGCGATGTCCATCCATCTTCAATCACAGGTCCCGATGGACCTGAAAAATAGAAGAAAAAAAGCTCCGCCTCAATGGGAGGCGTCCCGCCGACTGCTGTCTCTTGGCTGTTAAAGCTGTTATAAAAGGCAAGGGCGGGGCCACCCAGTGACCTAAATGTGTGACCCCGCCCCCTCTGACATCACATGATGTCAGAAGGGGGCGAGGTCACCCGGTTACATCTCTGGGTGGCCCTGCCCTTGCCTATATAACAGCTGTCACAGCCAAAAGACAGAAGTCGGTGGGATGTCCCCCTTTTTTTTCTATTTTTCACATACGGGTGCCGTGATTGAAGATGGATGGACATCGCAGGACACTTTTTTTTTAATAAAGGAATTGTCAAAAACTGTCTCCTGCCATTTTTACTTTTTTGACACAATGTACCCCTACCCATTCACATAGGGGGGGATCTGGGGGCCCCCTTGTCAAAGGGGGCTTCCAGGTTACGAAAATCTCCCGCCCACAGACCCCCACAACCACCGGGCAAGGGTTGTGGGGATGAGGTCCTTGTTCCCATCAACATGGGGACAAGGTGCTTTGGGGGGGACCCCAAAGCACTCTCCCCATGTTGAGGACTACGCTGAATATCTAGTCTACACTAAATTGATAAGGGGGATTGGGGAGGGAGTAACCAGGACTTCTCCAATTAAGTCCTACCTCACCATAAGGACACAGTATGGACTACCGCGATAGTCCATACTGTGTCCTTATGGTGAGGTAGGACTTAATTGGAGAAGTCCTGGTTACTCCCTCCCCAATCCCCCTTATCAATAAACTTTCGAAGGATGATGGTACCTACAAACTGTACAACTCCCCTTTCCTAACCTTGTGGCCTTTACTTTATAATTACACTAAATGCAGAGTAAATATATATATATATATATATATATATATATATATATATATATATATATATATATATACAGTAGCTCACAAAAGTGAGTACACCCCTCACATTTTGTAAATATTTTATTCTATCTTTTCATGTGACAACACTGAGGAAATTACACTTTGCTACAATGTAAAGTAGTGAGTTTACAGCTTGTATAACAGTGTAAATTTGCTGTACCCTCAAAATAACTCAACACACAGCCATTAATGTCTAAACTGCGGGTGAGTACACCCCTAAATGAAAATGTCCAAATTGGGCCTAAAGTGTCAATATTTTGTGTGGCCACCATTATTTTCCAGTACTGCCTTATCCCTCCTGGGCATGGAGTTCACCAGAGCTTCACAGGTTGTCACTGGAGTCCTCTTCCACTCCTCCATGATGACATCACGGAGCTGGTGGATGTTAGAGACCTTCTGCTTCTCCACCTTCAGTTTGAGGATGCCCCACAGATGCTCAATAGGGTTTAGGTCTGGAGACATGCTTGGCCAGTCCATCACCTTTACCCTCAGCTTCTTTAGCAAGGCAGTGGTCATCTTGGAGATGTGTTTGGGGTAGTTATGTTGGAATACTGCCCCGCGGTCCAGTCTCCACAGGGAGGAGATCATGCTCTGCTTCAGTATGTCACAGTACATGTTGGCATTCATGGTTCCCTCAATGAACTGTAGTTCCCCAGTGCCGGCAGCACTCATGCAGCCCCAGACCATGACACTGCCCCCACCATGCTTGACTGTAGGCAATACACACTTGTCTTTGTACTCCTCACCTGGTTGCCGCCACACACGCTTGACACCATCAGAACCAAATAAGTTTATCTTGGTCTCATCAGACCACAAGACATTGTTCCAGTAATCCATGTGCTTAGTCTGCTTGTCTTCAGAAAACTGTTTGCGGGCTTTCTTGTGCATCATCTTTAGAAGAGGCTTCTTTCTGGGATGACAGTCATGGAGATAAATTTGGTGCAGCTTGCAGCGTATGGTCTGAGCACTGACAGACTGACCCCCCACCCCTTCAACCTCTGCAGCAATGCTGGCAGCACTCATACGTCTATTTCCAAAAGACAACCTCTGGATATGACGCTGAGCATGTGCAATGTGAGGAGTGTACTCACTTTTGTGAGATACTGTATATATATATACACTACCGTTCAAAAGTTTGGGGTCACATTGAAATGTCCTTATTTTTGAAGGAAAAGCACTGTACTTTTAAATGAAGCTAACTTTAAACTAGTCCTAACTTTAAACAAATATACTCTATACATTGCTAATGTGGTAAATGACTATTCTAACTGCAAATGTCTAGTTTTTGGTGCAATATCTACATAGGTGTATAGAGGCCCATTTCCAGCAACTATCACTTCAGTGTTCTAATGGTACAATGTGTTTGCTCATTGGCTCAGAAGGCTAATTGATGATTAGCAAACCCTTGTGCAATCATGTTCACACATCTAAAAACAGTCTAGCTCCTTCCAGAAGCTACAAAACTGACCTTCCTGTGAGCAGATTGAGTTTCTGGAGCATCACATTTGTGGGGTCAATTAAACGCTCAAAATGGCCAGAAAAAGAGAACTTTCATCTGAAACTCGACAGTCTATTCTTGTTCTTAGAAATGAAGGCTATTCCATGCGAGAAATTGCAAAGAAATTGAAGATTTCCTACAACGGTGTGTACTACTCCCTTCAGAGGACAGCACAAACAGGCTCTAACCAGAGTAGAAAAAGAAGTGGGAGGCCGCGTTGCACAACTAAGCAAGAAGATAAGCACATTAGAGTCTCTAGTTTGAGAAACAGACGCCTCACAGGTCCCCAACTGGCATCTTCATTAAATAGTACCCGCAAAACACCAGTGTCAACATCTACAGTGAAGAGGCGGCTGCGGGATTTTGGGCTTCAGGGCAGAGTGGCAAAGAAAAAGCCATATCTGAGACTGGCCAATATAAGAAAAAGATTAAGATGGGCAAAAGAACACAGACATTGGACAGAGGAAGACTGGAAAAAAGTGTTGTGGACGGATGAATCCAAGTTTGAGGTGTTTGGATCACAAAGAAGAACGTTTGTGAGACGCAGAACAAATGAAAAGATGCTGGAAGAATGCCTGACGCCATTTGTTAAGCATGGTGGAGGTAATGTGATGGTCTGGGGTTGCTTTGGTGCTGGTAAGGTGGGAGCTTTGTACAGGGTAAAAGGGATTTTGAATAAGGAAGGCTATCACTCCATTTTGCAACGCCATGCCATACCCAGTGGACAGCGCTTGATTGGAGCCAATTTCATCCTACAACAGGACAATGACCCTAAACACACCTCCAAATTGTGCAAGAACTATTTACAGCAGAAGCAGGCAGCTGGTATTCTATCGGTAATGGAGTGGCCAGCACAGTCACCAGATCTGAACCCCATTGAGCTGTTGTGGGAGCAGCTTGACCGTATGGTACGCCAGAAGTGCCCATCCAACCAATCCAACTTGTGGGAGCTGCTTCTAGAAGCGTGGGGTGCAATTTCTCCAGCTTACCTCAATAAATTAACAGCTAGAATGCCAAAGGTGTGCAATGCTGTAATTGCTGCAAAAGGAGGATTCTTTGATGAAAGCAAAGTTTGATGTAAAAACAATGTTATTTCAAATACAAATCATTATTTCTAACCTTGTCAATGTCTTGACTCTATTTTCTATTCATTTCACAACGTATGGTGGTGAATAAGTGTGACTTTTCATGGAAAACACAAAATTGTTTGGGTGACCCCAAACTTTTGAACGGTAGTGTATATATATATATATATATATATATATATATATATATATATATATATATACCAACATACTGACATACTAAAGCAGAGCATGATTCCCTCCCTTCAGAGACTGGGCCACAGGGCAGTATTCCAACTTGATAACAACCCCAAACAGACCTCCAAAAGGACCACTGCCTTGTTAAAGAGGCTGAGGATAAAAGTGATGGACTGGCCAAGCATGTCTCCAGACCTAAACCCTTTTGAGCATCTGTGGGGCATCCTCAAATGGAAGCTGGAGGAGAGCAAGGTCTCTAACATCCACCAGCTCCGTGATGTCGCCATGGAGGAGTGGAAGAGGACTCCAGTGGCAACCTGTGAAGCTCTGGTGAACTCCATGCCCAAGATTGTTAAGGCAGTGCTGGAAAATAATGGTGGCCACACAAAATATTGACACTTAGGGCCCAATTTGGACATTTTCACTTAGGGGTGCACTCACTTTTGTTGCCAGTGGTTTAGACATTAATAGCTGTGTGTTGAGTTATTTTGAGGGGACAGCAAATTTAAACTGTTATACAAGCTGTACACTCACTACTTTACATTGTAGCAAAGTGTCATTTCTTCAGTGTTGTCACATGAAAAGATATAATGAAATATTTACAAAAATGTGAGGGGTGTACTCACTTTTGTGAGATACTGTATATACATACTAGACTGTATATACAGTGGCTTGCGAAAGTATTTGGCCCCCTTGAACTTTTCAACCTTTTGCCACATTTCAGGCTTCAAACATAAAGATATAACATTTTAATTTTTTGTGAAGAATCACCAACAAGTGGGACACAATTGTGAAGTGGAACGAAATCTATTGGATATTTTAAACTTTTTTAGCAATTAAAAAACTGAAAAGTGGTGCGTGCAAAATTATTCAGCCCCTTTACTTTCAGTGCAGAAAATTCACTCCAGAAGTTCAGCGAGGATCTCTGAATGATCCAATGTTGTCCTAAATGACTGATGGTGATAAATAGAATCCACCTGTGTGTAATCAAGTCTCTGTATAAATGCACCTGCTCTGTGATAGTCTCAGGGTTCTGTTGAAAGCGCAGAGAGCATCATGAAGACCAAGGAACACACCAGGCAGGTCCGTAATACTGTTGTGGAGAAGTTTAAAGCCGGATTTGGATACAAAAAGATTTCCCAAGCTTTAAACATCCCAAGGAGCACTGTGGAAGCGATCATTTTGAAATGGAAGGAGTGTCAGACCACTGCAAATCTACCAAGACCTGGCTGTCCCTCTAAACTTTCAGCTCAGACAAGGAGAAGACTGATCAGAGATGCAGCCAAGAGGCCCATGATCACTCTGGATGAACTGCAGAGAACTACAGCTGAGGTGGGAGAGTCTGTCCATAGGACAACAATCAGTCGTACACTGCACAAATCTGGCCTTTATGGAAGAGTGGCAAGAAGAAAGCCATTTCTCAAAGATATCCATAAAAAGTCTCGTCTAAAGTTTGCCACAAGCCACCTGGGAGACACACCAAACATGTGGAAGAAGGTGCTCTGGTCCGATGAAACCAAAATTTAACTTTTTGGCCACAATGCAAAATGATATGTTTGGCGTAAAAGCAACACAGCTCATCACACTCAACACACCATCCCCACTGTCAAACATGGGGGTGGCAGCATCATGGTTTGGGCCTGCTTTTCTTCAGCAGGGACAGGGAAGATGGTTAAAATTGAGGGGAAGATGGATGCAGCCAAATACAGGACCATTCTGGATGAAAACCTGTTGGAGTCTGCAAAAGACCTGAAACTGGGACGAAGATTTATCTTCCAACAAGACAATGATCCCAAACATACAGCAAAATCTACAAAGGAATGGTTCACAAATAAACGTATCCAGGTGTTAGAATGGCCAAGTCAAAGTCCAGACCTGAATCCAATCGAGAATCTGTGGAAAGAGCGGAAAACTGCTGTTCACAAACGCTCTCCATCCAACCTCACTGAGCTCGAGCTGTTTTGCAAGGAAGAATGGGCAAGAATTTCAGTCTCTCGATGTGCAAAACTGATAGAGACATACCCCAAGCGACTTGCAGCTGTAATCGCAGCAAAAGGTGGCTCTACAAAGTATTAACGCAAGGGGGCTGAATAATTTTGCACGCCCCACTTTTCATTTTTTTATTAGTTAAAAAAGTTTCAAAAATCCAAAAGATTTCGTTCCACTTCACAATTGTGTCCCACTTGTTGGTGATTCTTCACAAAAAATAAAAATTTTATATCTTTATGTTTGAAGCCTGAAATGTGGCAAAAGGTTGAAAAGTTCAAGGGGGCCGAATACTTTCGCAAGCCACTGTATATATATTAAATACACTGCCACTAGCTAACTAACCTGCCTGCCTAATCTAACTCAATCTATCTCCGTCCACAGTCACACACTATACATGGCCGATATGTAGGCAGCCTTATATAGTGTGGGGCGTGAATTTAGTCCCCCTGAGCCATGATTGGCCAAAGGCAACCTGCCTTTAGCCAATTATGGCTCTCGCAGCAGAGCGCGCTGTGATTGGCCAAAGCATACAGGTCGGGTGCATGCTTTGGCCAATCATCAGACATCAATGCACTGCAATCTTGCAGTGCATTATGGGGTATTCCGCGGTGCTCAAATTTGTCACAAAGGCCCCATAATATTCGCTCTTCGGTGAACGGGCGAACACCCGACGTTCGAGTCGAACTTATGTTTAACTTGAACATCAAGCTCATCCCTACTTGAGATGTACTGCAAAGAAGAATGGGTGAAACTGCCCAAAAATAGGTGTGCAAAGCTTGTAGCATCATACTCAAAAACACTTGAGGCTGAAATAGGTGACAAAGGTGCTTCAAAAAAGTATAGATCAAAGGCTGTGAATACTTATGTATGTAGCGCTGGTAGATTTGCGATCTACCATATGTTAGGTAAATTTAGTAACTTGTTCGTTAAATAGGTTAACTTTGCCTCTGTTCCAGCTTGGCTGATGTTGTATGTGTTTCCAGACTGAAAGGTGGGTGTCGCTGTCATTACTGGTCAGAGTTGGAAAGGCAACGTGTCGAAGCGTATGGATGCTCTTCTGTCCCGGAGACAACTCGGTGGAGGTGGTCCTCCTAGTTGCATTCTGGGTCAGGGTAATTATGGGTCAGATGCCATATTGTAGGATTCGTTTTACAGCCACCTGCTGGCCCTCCTGGCCGACAGGTATGCGTTAGAGAGCAATCTCGTGGTCCTCCGTTCCGGAGGCCCACGCCGCTGCAGCGCAGGGGTGGGCCCAGAAGCTTGTCTTGGGCCTACCACAGCAGCTGAGGAATGGTCCTGAGTTATCTATCCAAAGTAAGGAAGCTGGACAACTGAGGAGATCCCAGGGGAGAACCCGTCATGGAAGGATCATGCAGCGTGCTGGTCTGGAGAGGGGCCTGGTGACTCGGTTGGAGGACGTATCCTAAAAAGTAACTATACAGCATAGTGTTGCCGGGTTGGCTTAAAGGTTCAAGCACTGTGACTGACATTCATTGTAGAGAAAACAAATACATCCTGTGGCAGAGGATCGTACCGGTTTATCACAAACAAGTCTGTGGTAGAGACTTTTGTTCCTGCTACGTACTGGCTGCTAAGCAAGTGAGAGAGGCCTATCCAGGCGAGCAAGGAATGTGTCCCACGAGGGGAGCGCATTCTATTATAATATCCAAATCCTACCAGGACATTTGTCAAGAACCTAATGAGAAGATATTTGAGTTTCTTCTGCAGTTTCCCTTCTACCTCTTTCTTGCTATTTCCTTAGTAAATTGTTCAATAAAGCATTGAAAACGTACTCAAGTGTTGGTGCATGTATCGTCCAGAGGTAAACTCAACGGAACCCCTAGACCCGGTGTCGGTAAAACAGAGGGAAGGAGAGTGAAGGTAACAAGCCCGCTTAAACCAGCAGCTCCACCGAGAGTTAGTGCTACATGTACATGTGATTTTTTTGTTTTTTATTTTTAATAAATTTGCAAAGATTTCAAAATACTTTTTTCACATTGTCATTATGGGGTATTGTTTGTACAATTTTGAGGAAAATATTGAATTTAATCCATTAGAATAAGAATAAGGCTGTAAGGCTGTAACATAACAAAATGTGGAAAAAGTGAAGCGCTGTGAATACTTTCCGGATGCACTGTACATTGTAGTAAAGTGTAATTTCTTCAGTGTTGTCACATGAAAAGATATAATAAAATATTTACAAAAATATGAGGGGTTTTCTCACTTTTGTAAGATACTGTATTAGGAAGGATTATTTTACAGCAGCGCAACACACAAATTTTTCTTTAGAACTCAAAGTGGTTTGACATTTTTGGTCTTTTGTTAATTCATGCCGACTATTGCTAAAAATATTATATTCTAGCAAAAACTCTCCTGTGTGATCTTTTTTTAAACTTACAAGCATTTTCCTGACTGGAGAACTAACTGGTCTGTAGTCAAGAATTTAATCCCTTTTTGAATGTAGGTACCACATTGGCCTTATGCCAATCCAGTGGTATCATGCCAGTCATTAAAGAGTCTCTAAAAATTAAAAACAATGACTTAGAAATGACAGAGCTCAACTCCATGTGTTTTTTCACCTTTATTTTGTCTAAATGTTTCTGGGCCATGTCAATTTCGAGCCATTGGGGGTTATGTCACTACTATTCCCAATATGGAAGGTATTTAATAAATTAGTCTTCTTTTTGTCCCCAATCACCAACTCAGAATTATCTTTTTAAAAGGCCTACTTGCTCAGGCCTGACCTTTTTACTATTAATATGTTTGAAGATTTTTTTTGTGATTTGTCCGACTCTCTCTATAACCTTTCATTGGTTTTCAATTTTTTTTTCTTTCAAAATGTTTATTGAAGATCAGAAAATGACATGAAATAATAACCATATCACAATATAGAAAGGAAAATCCATCCGGACCTGAGGCTGAGCCAACATTTAGATTTTTAATCATATCAAGGACTTCTTCAGTGGAGAATGGGGCTTCCATTATGTCCTTGTGGTCGTTCCTTAAAGTGGGGATAGGGAGTTTGTCTAGGAAAGAATTTATTTTGGTCTCATCTGTTATGTTTTCTTCCTGGTATAATTTAGTGTAGAATGCCTGAAATGATTGTAATATGCGTTGGGAGTTTAGGGTCGTGGTCCCATTCTGTAATCTAATTTTTGGGAGAGTGAGAGAACGTAGTTTGGAGGACAGTTTAGAGGCTAGCATTGAGCCCATAGTGTCCTTATGTTGTTAGAATCTGGCCCCACTCCATCTGATGGTTTTCTCGGCCTTAATCGTGAGCGCAAGTTTTAAGGCGATGCAGGATGCGTCCAGGAGGAGTCTCTAGTAGGCGTGTCCATGTAAAATGAGGACAACCATTGAATGATCATATAGCACCGTGTTTTTAATGTACGATTTGTGAATTGAGATATGTATCAAGGAGATGAAGATGTGGTCAATTCTAGAATAAGATTGGTGAGGGCTAGGGAAAGTTCCTGCCAAATGTCAGCAAGGTCATTTTGCTGCCGGCCAGATCACCGGCCAGATCACTGTCCCCCTGTCATTGGCGCTAGGGTTTGGAGCATCATTTGGAAAAATTGTATCTGTCCCTTGTTGGGTGCATAGTATGAGATGAAGGAGAAAAGATGGCCATCTAGCATTCCCTTCACCTGGATAAATCTGCCCTCCAGGTCTCTATGTTCCAATTGAACATTACATTTACAAGTTTTCGCAAATAGTATGGCTGCTCCCCTTGTCTTGTCATCAGCATTCCCTAGAAAAAATTGGGGGAAGTGAGCATGGAGGAAGGAGGGGGTGTACTGTCTTGGGAAATGCATCTCCTGCAATAGTACCACTTCCATTTTTTGAGAGTGATAGGCTTATAGAACTTTCCTTCTCTTGATAGAGGAGTTATGAGATACTATACGGAGGGATGGGGAGAGTGTGGTATCAGGTGGCATGAGGATTGGAGGAAAGGTGTATATTGTTACTAACATCACTTACCCATTGATGAAGAGTGAGAGGAGGAGACCGAAATAGCTGGGTTTAGGACCTGGGACCTGGAGTGATTAGGAAGGGTGGCGTTGTCCATGCACTGGCAAGAATAGAAAAGAGGTTAGTAGGAGAGAAGAAAAAAAGAGAAGTGAGTAGAGAATAAGGTGGCCCAACATAGGCCTGAGATGAGCGGAGGGGGAAAGATTCCTCCCCTCATCACAACATAGGAAATATTCATAGCCCTCTGGTTGGGCTAACATCCCATCATTTGGGTATGGTAAGATCATAGTCGAAGGATGGGTGGAGGCACACGACTGCTGCCTCAACCACAGCCATCCCTAAAAAAAGAAAAAAAAACTAACTATAACAGTAACTGATAGATGGATCATAACCAGCAGGTGTAAGGGTCATTTGCAAGTAGAGGCGCAGAGAACTGGCGATAATAATAATAACAACAATAATAAAAACAAAAGGATGGGGAACAAACTAAAATTTTCCCAATCTCATATTACATTCAACGGATAAATAATGTCCACATGTATATGTCCAAAGAAGAAAAAATTGTGTATCACATTAACACATGTAGGGCACGATCTCACAGTCATGTGAACATGAGGAGTTCAAGGATCCAAATAATAATAGGTCCACAAGCAGGGCTGCCTTCATCAAGAAGTGAAACCACAGGATTGGTGTAAGGGTCATTTGGCCATTAGGCTGTATTTGGGAAGATGGGGCATGTGGAGGGAGAGGGTAGGTAGGGAAAGGGTAGGTAGGTAGAGGGTGAGGGAACAGGGGTGGAGAGGGGTGGGGGAGAGAGCGTGGTTGGATTGCAGTGCAAGCTGGGGGTTATTGAGGTAACTCATGTAATACCATTTGGAAGTCCAGAGTAGTTTAAGACCACAGAATAGAGGTAAAAATACATTTTGAAAAAAACTAGATTTGGGTGGGCATATATATTCCCTTAAGCAAACGATAAAGAATCAGGAAGGGGATCCTTCCTGCTGTCCCCTGTGCTGTGAGAAAACATCCACGGAAGATTACAAATGACAGCTGGCAACATCAGCACTTTAATGTCACTTGTTTACCAAGATCCTGTATGTCCCCTTAGCTGGGCAGGGCAGGAACAGAAGGAAACCAAAAATAAAACAAGAAATGACCAGTGAATAGGGTTTCAGTTGAAGGTCCTGGGGATCACCAACATCAGAGAGGGGATCCTTATTTCAATTTGCTGGGCAAGGCTGAGCTTTAGGAGGTGGAAAAAAAGGGGAGACCCTTCATGGTGGTCAGGTGGGCACAGTGTTCTTCACTCATCTGCTTTTGGTAGATTTCCATATTGGGCTTGTAGGTGTGGGGCATTTGGAAGTCCCTGATTGGAGGTTTGAGGTGTCCTTTGCTGAGTCCTGGGAGATGAATTTCAGGTTCAGAAAAACTCATTCACCTTCTGGAAAACTGGCGAAGGAATAGGTTTTACCTTTATAGGTGAATTTCAAGGCAAAAGGGAAGGCCCACCAGTACTTGATTTCCCTTTGAGAGAGGATCAGTGGTTTGAGCGCTCTGCATCGTTAAATGGCCATAGTAGAATTAACCACAAAAATCTGAATAATGGGCCCTTGAAAGGATATATGCGATTATTGGCAGGAAATTTTCATTATGTCCTCCTTAATTACGTAATAGTGGGGTTTAACTATCACATCTCTGGGGAATCCATCTTTCCTAGGGTGGCCCAGTGATCTGTGGGCTCTATCTAACTCCAGTTTGTGTGGAGCGATAGAAGGGATGAGGATTTTGATGAGATCCTGAACCACCTTAGGGATATCAGTGATAGACTCTGGTATGCCTCTGATCCTGAAATTATCCCTCCCGAATGATTTTCTGGGTCATCAATTCTGACCAGGGCCACATCCAGCTGCTCCTGTACAACCTGGGTATGGTCTGTGTTTTGGTTAGCCCTGGATACTGTGATGTCCAGCTTGTGCTCGATCGCTTCCATTCTGGAGCCCAGGTTTTGAAAGTCTGAGCGAATGTCATTAGTGATTTTGTTAGCTGTGTGAGTAAGGCCTCTGTCTAGCAGCTCTGATAGCTTAAGATACAGGTCTCCTGCATTGAGGGGAATGTCTGTGTCTGGGCCTCCAGGGGTAGAGCTAGTATCCAAGTGGGCAGGGGTTTCTCCCATAGGGGATAGCATGCAGTTATCCAGCGAACGCTTGATGAGCAATTCTGTCGAGGCAGGGGATGGAGATATGTTGTGGGTGATGCTGGTGGGTGCCAGGGGTGTGTAAGCTAAAGACACTGGAGTTAAGACCTGTGCTCTGTCTGCCCTCCTGTGTGCTGGTCTCGTGGCTGAGACGCCGTCGCCATCTTGGATTCAGCCCAGAGGAGAATTGCGGTCCTAGGTCCCGGCGAGCAGAGCTTCCAGGCTTGTAAGTGCTGCTTGGGGGTTCCCAGATCGATTCCTGCTGTTGGCGGGTGTCCCCCTGGCTACAACACGGAGCTGGGCTGGCTCGATGGCTGAGGCAGTGTGGAGCTTCCGGCTTACGTGACCATCTTGGGAGCTACCGCGCATGCGCCTTCAGGTTTTCAATGTTTTTAATTTCTTTTTTAAATATTATGTTATATTATTTGAAACTTTTGAACGATGATAATGGTCCTTCATTTTTATATTTTTAAATGCTCTTATTATCTATAGCTATTTTAAAAAGTGTAACTAAAGGCAAAACTCCTTTTCTCATTTTGGATACAGTAAGGAAGGGTTATAATCCCTGTCAGTTTTTTTTTGCCATCTGTGTCTCATTGGGGAGACACAGATTCCCCTAACTTTCTGTTTCACAGCCAAAGCAGAAAGGGAAAAGAAATCCCTCCAAAATTATGAAATCTCGGTGTGTAACCAGTGTAAGGTGCACCTCCACCTTTTACCACTAGCCCTGACTATTTACCTTTATTCTCTAATTACATCTAATTGCCTCATCAATCGGCCCATTCCATTGCTCTTATCCAAATCTTCTATGCATAGGGAACAGCATAAATAAATAATTGATACCACACAGGTAAATTTACCATACACTGTTCGGTTTATTCTGGCTCAGACAGGGTGTTAAATATGAATCAAAGATGGACGTTACCAACCATTTTCCACCATTAAGGGGTACATGCTTGAATGACATATTTCCTTTAACATGCATTCAACCAATCATAATGTCATATATTTAACTATTTACATCTCTGTATCTAAGCAAACTCATTATGTCACATTATATTATGTCATCTAGACAGATATAACTCCAGACAGACTATCTCATGACAAACACGTAAGTTCCCCATTTCGGGTTTCGATTGCAACACAAGTTCACTTCCTAAACAACAATAAATTACTTAATCAGCAAAATGATATACTTAAAGGTACAGTCGAGTTCTTAGATTGCAAAATGCAGAATGAACATAAGGGGGGCTTTTTACATGCCCCTTTCAATCCTCTCTTTTGTCACAAACATGACAAGTACAAACCCTGTTGCTCCCAATATGCCCCCAGCATTTACCTGGACTACTTTCCCATACATGTACCACTATTTCAAGCATGTAAAAATATAGAGAACAAAAAAAAAACACATCAGAATTAGTAGATATCAAAATCTCAGCTGCATAGCAATAGTCCATGAAATATAAAGGGGAAGGGGCATGACAGTCCATAAAAGCAAGTGAGAGGGGCATGACAGCTTTTTGGCCAAATGAAAAATAGTCCTAAAGAAGAACACAAAGAAAGTCTATTGTATGGCTTAGGAATGTTCATAAAATAAAAAAAAAGAAGAAAAGAAAAGGTCCACGTTATAATTTTCATTTTTCTTAACTTTTCTCAAACTTTTCCCAAACTTTTCCTCAAACTTTTGGTTTGATTCTGTGTTCATCCATCTAAACAGAAAATTCTCCACTCCAAACCCTGCTTCCTTGTAAGGGCAGAACTCAACATCCATAGACAGATTGGAACTGATGAATTGGGCTAGACTTGGGTCTCTTTGGGCTGGCATCTGGATCTCTCCCTTGTGGTGCTCACTGGAATTCACAGACCTCGGGTTTGTATCATCGGCTCCCCCTCAAGGTGTCTTTACCAGGAACATTTTCAAGCAGGTGCCTGCTTTCACTCATCTCAGCACCTCCCATGGCATTAGAACAACAAACATGAACAACAAAGATTTCCATGTAAAAAATGTAGTCATTTCTTCAAGTAACTTGACATCTGTCTGGGGTATAGGGTAGGGTATGAATGGAGGACATTTCTTCATGTGCATGGGGCTGAGGGTGAATACTGGCTGGGGTGGATACTCCTCATCCAACATGAATAACCACAGAATCTACATGATCAGTTTAGGCCTTAACCATTGGAGGTATTAAAAATAATCTTCCTTGTTAATTCAAACATAAGTAAATGAAGCATGCAAAAATAAAATGTTTTTCAGCAACAGTTTTCATTATATACAGTAGATTCAATATATTTAACTATATTAAACTGAACATTTTTCTCAAGTCCAGTATTACAGCAGGATTTCAACAAAAACACAAACACCTTTAGTTCCTTTTATCCCCTGGACCCAAGTGGACCCGAGGGTCTCAGAACAGAACATTTTACCCAAACACATATTCTGACTCAGAAGTCAGCCTCCCAACTTTGCAAATATATCTGACCATCGGCAACAAAGCATTCGATGAATAAACATTACATCACCCTGACTGTTATTCAAACAAACTTTCCACTCAAATTTTAGCACTTCAAGGACTCAATATATGCAACAATTTTTTGGTCCTGATTATTTAATTTCAGTAACTCTTCAAACATTTATAATGTCACTTTTTTTTTTTTACCAAAATCCCATTATCATTTTTTTATTTAACCCTAAACTTTTGAGGAAATCTCTTGTAATTATCAGCAACATGGGCCTAGTAACCTCTACTCCCAAAATAAGAGAACACAATATCCCATGAGATAATCATGTCTTTGTCTATATTTTAAAACAAACTTAGATACTCTCATTCCTCATTCATTGGCCATTTCATTCATTCTCCATTTAGACATTTTTCCATATTTTCCCCTAAAACACCTTTTCCCATATCATATCAAATCCATATATCATCAAAAGGTATATACAGTATCTCACAAAAGTGAGTACACCCCTCACATTTTTGTAAATATTTTATTATATCTTTTCATGTGACAACACTGAAGAAATTACACTTTGCTACAATGTAAAGTAGTGAGTGTACAGCTTGTATAATAGTGTACATTTGCTGTGCCCTCAAAATAACTCATGCACAGCCATTAATTTCTAAACAGCTGGCAACAAAAGTGAGTACACCCTTAAGTGAAAATGTCCAAATTGGGCCCAAAGTATCAATATTTTGTGTGGCCGCCATTATTTTCCAGCACTGCCTTAACAATCTTGGGCATGGAGTTAATCAGAGCTTCACAGGTTTCCACTGGAGTCCTCTTCCACTCCTCCATGATGACATCATGGAGCTGGTGTATATTAGAGACCTTGCACTCCTCCACCTTCCATTTGATGATGCCCCATAGATGCTCAATAGGGTTTAGGTCTGGAGACATGCTTGGCCAGTCCATCACCTTTACCCTCAGCTTCTTTAGCAATGCAGTGGTCACCTTGGAGGTGTGTTTGGGAGTCATTATGTTGGAATACTGCCCTGCAGCCCAATCTCCAAAGGGAGGGGATCATGCTCTGCTTTAGTATGTGACAGTACATGTTGGCATTCATGGTTTCCTCAATGAACTGTAGCTCCCCAGTGCCAGCAACACTCATGTAGCCCCTGACACTCCCACCACAATGCTTGACTGTAGGCAAGACACACTTGACTTTGTACTCCTCACCTGGTTGTCGCCACACACGCTTGACACCATCTGAACCAAATAAATTTATCTTGGTCTCATCAGACCACAGGACATGGTTCCAGTAATTATAGTTACATAGTTACATAGTTACATAGTAGGTGAGGTTGAAAAAAGACACAAGTCCATCAAGTCCAACCTATGTGTGTGATTATGTGTCAGTATTACATTACATATCCCTGTATATTGCGGTCATTCAGGTGATTATCTAATAGTTTCTTGAAGCTATCAATGCTCCCCGCTGAGACCACCGCCTGTGGAAGGGAATTCCACATCCTTGCCGCTCTTACAGTAAAGAACCCTCTACGTAGTTTAAGGTTAAACCTCTTTTCTTCTAATTGTAATGAGTGGCCACGAGTCTTATTAAACTCTCTTCTGCGAAAAAGTTTTATCCCTATTGCGGGGTCACCAGTACAGTATTTGTAAATTGAAATCATATCCCCTCTCAAGCGTCTCTTCTCCAGAGAGAATAAGTTCAGTGCTCGCAACCTTTCCTCATAACTAAGATCCTCCAGACCCTTTATTAGCTTTGTTGCCCTTCTTTGTACTCGCTCCATTTCCAGTACGTCCCTCCTGAGGACTGGTGCCCAGAACTGGACAGCATACTCCAGGTGCGGGCGGACCAGAGTCTTGTAGAGCGGGAGAATTATCGTTTTATCTCTGCAGTTGATCCCCCTTTTAATGCATGCCAATATTCTGTTTGCTTCATTAGCAGCAGCTTGGCATTGCATGCCGTTGCTGAGCCTATCATCCACTAGGACCCCCAAGTCCTTTTCCATCCTAGATTCCCCCAGAGGTTCTCCCCCCAGTGTATAGATTGCATTCATATTTTTGACACCCAAATGCATTATTTTACATTTTTCTACATTGAACCTCATTTGCCATGTAGTCGCCCACCCCATTAATTTGTTCAGGTCTTTTTGCAAGATTTCCACATCCTGCGGAGAAGTTATTGCCCTGCTTAGCTTAGTATCGTCTGCAAATACAGAGATGGAACTGTTTATCCCATCCTCCAGGTCATTTATGAACAAATTAAATAGGATTGGTCCCAGCACAGAACCCTGGGGGACCCCACTACCCACCCCTGACCATTCTGAGTACTCCCCATTTATCACCACCCTCTGAACACGCCCTTGTAGCCAGTTTTCAATCCATGTACTCACCCTATGGTCCATGCCAACGCACCTTATTTTGTACAGTAAACGTTTATGGGGAACTGTGTCAAATGCTTTTGCAAAATCCAGATACACCACGTCTACGGGCCTTCCTTTATCTAGATGGCAACTCACCTCCTCATAGAAGGTTAATAGATTGGTTTGGCAAGAACGATTCTTCATGAATCCATGCTGATTACTGCTAATGATATCATTCTTATTACTAAAATCTTGTATATAGTCCCTTATCATCCCCTCCAAGAGTTTACATACTATTGATGTTAGGCTAACTGGTCTGTAATTCCCAGGGATGTTTTTTGGGCCCTTTTTAAATATTGGTGCTACATTGGCTTTTCTCCAATCAGCTGGTACCATTCCAGTCAATAAACTGTCTGTAAAAATTAGGAACAACGGTCTGGCAATCACCTGACTGAGTTCCCTAAGTACCCTCGGATGCAAGCCATCTGGTCCCGGTGATTTATTAATGTTAAGTTTCTCAAGTCTAATTTTAATTCCGTCCTCTGTTAACCATGTAGGTGCTTCCTGTGTTGTGTCATGAGGATAAACACTGCAGTTTTGGTTACTGAAGCCCCCCGATTCACTCGTGAATACTGAGGAGAAGAATAAATTCAATACCTCTGCCATCTCCCCATCCTTTGTAACCAGATGTCCTTCCTCATTCTTTATGGGGCCAATATGGTCTGTCCTCCCTTTTTTACTGTTTACATACTTAAAGAATTTCTTGGGATTTTTTTTGCTCTCCTCCGCTATGTGTCTTTCATGATCTATCTTAGCCATCCTAATTGCACCCTTACATTTCTTATTGCATTCTTTATAAATTCTGAATGCTGTGGATGATCCCTCAACCTTGTATTTTTTGAAGGCCTTCTCCTTTGCTTTTATATACATTTTTACATTGGAGTTAAGCCATCCAGGATGTTTGTTCGCTCTTTTAAATTTATTACCCAATGGGATACATTGGCTAATGCCCTTATTTAATATGCTCTTAAAGCAAACCCATCTCTCCTCTGTATTCTTTGTTCCTAATATTTTATCCCAATTTATGCCTTTTAGCAAGGTTTGTAGTTTAGGGAAGTTGGCTCTTTTGAAATTCAGTGTCTTTGTGTTCCCTTCATGTCTCCTATTTGTGTGATCTATACTGAAACTAATTGACCTGTGATCGCTGTTACCTAAATTGCCCCGTATTTCCACATCTGTTATCAGGTCTGTATTGTTGGTAATCAGTAGATCTAGTAATGTTTTATTTCTAGTTGGTGCGTCTACCATCCGACCCATAAAATTGTCCTGCAAGACATTAAGGAACTGGCGAGCCTTAAATGAATGCGCGGTTCCCTCCGCCCAGTTTATGTCTGGATAATTAAAATCCCCCATTATGATAACACTTCCCATCCTTGCTGCTAATCCAATTTGTGATAGGAGATCCGTCTCCACTTCCTCCCTCAGGTTAGGGGGCCTATAGCATACTCCCAGTATTATTTTCCCCTTAGCTTCATCCCTTTGGAGCTCTACCCATAAAGATTCCACCTCCTCCCTAGCCCCCTCAGTGATGTCATCTCTCACATTCACTTGTACATTATTCTTGATATATAGGCATACCCCTCCCCCTTTTTTACCCTCTCTATCCTTGCGGTATAGGGTATACCCTTGAATGTTTGCCAGCCAATCATGAGAGCTGTTGAACCAGGTCTCTGAAATTCCCACAAAATCCAAATCCTCCTTGTACAACAGTATCTCTAGTTCACCCATCTTGTCCGCCAGGCTCCTGGCATTGGTGAACATGCCATATAGTTTAGACCGGTCGCATGTTGTCCTCGTATTGGGTGTTTCAAGATTGCAACTTGGACTTGCTACTATACTCACCTTGTGTTTTTGTGCTTTGGTTAACCTACCACTAATGCCCCCAATACTACCCTCTGGAATATCTTCCGCGCTGGCTATCACTGTCTCTGGACCCTCCCCCCCATCGCCTAGTTTAAAAACCCCTCTAACTTTTTGGCCATCTTCATTCCCAGCAGATCTGCACCCTCCTCATTTAGGTGCAGTCCGTCCCTTCTATAGTACCGGTTACCGACTGAGAAGTCGGCCCAGTCCTCCAGGAACCCAAACCCCTCCTTACTACACCAGCTCTTCAGCCACTTGTTTACTTCCCTAATCTCCCTCTGCCTCTCTGGTGTGGCTCGATGTACCGGTAGTATTCCTGAGAACACTACCTTGGAGGTCCTTTTCCTCAATTTAGCTCCTAAGTCCCTAAAATCGTTCTTTAGGACACTCCATCTGCCTCTGACTTTGTCATTGGTGCCAACGTGCACCATGACAGCCGGGTCTTCCCCAGCCCCTCCCAGTAATCTGTCCACAAGATCCGTGATGTGCCGAACCCGAGCGCCCGGTAGACAACATACTGTTCGGCGCTTCAGGTCTTGGTTACAGATTGCCCTCTCTGTCCTTCTAAGAATTGAGTCCCCTACCACCAGAATCTGTCTTTCCTTTCCCTTTGCTGCCCCCCCACTCTCACTGGAGGAGTTCTTCCCCTGGCAGCTAGGAGAGTCCCTCAACTCCAGCAGTGCTGGTCCCTGACTGGTTACACCAATGTCACTCAATGGAGCGTACTTATTGGGATGCTCCAGTCCTGGATCGGCCTCCCTGGCACTTCCCCCTCTACCCCTCCTGACTGTCACCCATCTACTCTTTGCTAGTGCCTGCACCTCTTTGTCTCCACCCGCCTCTGTGCTGGCCCCTGCCGGCACCTGCCGTGTACGTTCCTGGCTCACCTTTAGTATGGAGGGACTTCTCAGTGCTGACAGTTGCTTCCCCAGATTCAGAACCTGGGCTTCCAGGGAAACAATGTGCTTACATTTTGCACAGCAGTATTCGCCCTCGATCGGATGATCAAGGAACGCATACATGCGGCAAGATGTACAAAGAGTCGCCTCTCCACACCCGCCGGGCATCGTACCTATTAAATTTAGTGAGGATTTGGGGATTTTACCCTGTCCAAATTACCTAACAACTAGCTTCCTGGCACTAATACTCAAGACAATACACAGGTACACAATACACAAGTACTAACGATCCACACACACTACTCAGACAACACTCAGATACTCACACTACACAGGTACTATGACCCCTGTTATAACCTCCTGTTTTAAACTCTTGTTTATAACTCCCACTTAAAAAAGCTCCACTTACACCAAGCTCCACAGCTTCAAACTGAGCACGCTCAACTGAGTCCTACAACAAGTTAAATAGTCACCTGGGAGCAATTACCCACACCCTTAATTGATAGACTGATGAAACAAAAAAAAAAAAAGAAAAGCTATTTAAAAAGTGACAGCAAAAGGCAAGATAAAAACTAAAAGGAAAAGTCCCCAAAATGCAACCCAGCAAACACCAACAGACAGCAGCAATACACACACCAACAGACAGCAGCAATACACACACCAACTGCATGTCCTTAGTCTGCTTGTCTTCAGTAAACTGTTTGCAGGCTTTCTTGTGCATCATCTTTAGAAGAGGCTTCCTTCTGGGACAACAGCCATGCAGACCAATTTGATACAGTGTTTGGCATATGGTCTGAGCACTGACAGGCTGACCCTCCACCCCTTCAACCTCTGCAGCAATGCTGACAGCACTCATAAGTTTATTTCCCAAAGACAACCTCTGGATATGACGCTGAGCACGTGCACTCAACTTCTTTGGTCGGCCATGGTGAGGCCTGTTCTGAGTGGAACCTGTCCCGTTAAACCACTGCATGGTCTTTACCACTGTGCTGCAGCTCAGTTTCAGGGTCTTGGCAATCCTCTTATAGCCTAGGCCATCTTTATGTAGAGCAACAATTTTCAGATCCTCAGAGAGTTCTTTGCCATGAGGTGCCATGTTGAACTTCCAGTGACCAGTATGAGAGAGTGAGAGTGATAACACCAAATTTAACACACCTGCTCCCCATTCACACCTTTGACCTTGCAACACTAACAAGTCACATTACTCCGCGGAGGGAAAATGGCTAATTTGGACATTTTCACTTAGGAGTGTACTCACTTTTGTTGCCAGCAGTTTAGACATTAATGGCTGTGTGTTGAGTTATTTTGAGGGGGCAGCAAGTTTACACTGTTATACAAGCTGTACACTCACTACTTAAGAATTTAGCAAAGTATCATTTCTTCAGTGTTGTCACATGAAAAGATATAATAAAATATTTACAAAAATGTGAGGGATGTACTCACTTTTGTGAAATACTGTATGTGTATATATATATATATATATATATATATATATATATATATATATATATATATATATATATATATATATATATATATATATATATATATATATATAAAATTTATTTTTATATGTATTATTTATTTCTTTATTTATTTATTTATTTATATATATTTATTTGTTACTTAATACATAAATTACACAACCTTAAGTTATCCCCCCCCTTTTTTTCCAATACATAGCATGAATAACCTTATCCATTTCCTAATTATAATATTCTTAAACTTGTGTTAAACTAAAGTCTTAACCCAAAAGTAAAAATCAAACATTTTAAAATCCCCAAGCATTGTTACAATTATTCCAATATTTTATCAATTGTATAACCTCTATCAACTTTATAATAAAATAGGTTAGCAACACAATTGAAACACTTCATGCCTCTAATAGTGGGACCCCTGTATGTAACAGTGGTATATCCAGATTTTGGCACTCATATGTATAATGCCCCGTACACACAGTCGGATTTTCCGACGAAAAATGTGTGATAGGACCTTGTTGTCGGAAATTCCGACCGTGTGTAGGCTCCATCACACATTTTCCATCGGATTTTCCGACACACAAAGTTTGAGAGCAGGATATAAAATTTTCCGACAACAAAATCCGTTGTCGGAAATTCCGATCATGTGTACACAAATCCGACGGACAAAGTGCCACGCATGCTCAGAATAAATACAGAGATGAAAGCTATTGGCCACTGCCCCGTTTATAGTCCCGACGTACGTGTTTTACGTCACCGCGTTTAGAACGATCGGATTTTCCGACAACTTTGTGTGACCGTGTGTATGCAAGACAAGTTTGAGCCAACATCCGTCGGAAAAAATCCTAGGATTTTGTTGTCGGAATGTCCAAACAAAGTCCGACCGTGTGTACGGGGCATAACAGCTTAAACACAATTAAAAACCATTTGCACAAATAACCATTCCATTGTTTTGTAACAAGCAAATAATATATTTTTTTCATAATTAATCTTGAACAACATATTTTTTCCTACATATAACACCACTCTAGGCTTCTCTACAAAAACCTGCAATGCAACTTATTGTACACCTCAGAATCCAGGGCAATTATATCAAGCCGAAGTATAGTACATTTGTTGATATTGAAAGAATACCTTCCAAACCTTCAACAATGTGAGAATAGGCAATTGCACAATTAAAACCATTCCTTAAAGTCAGACTCTAACTGGAATAATCAAAATACCCCACCTACAAGTTAAAATGTTACTCTTAAAAATTTGTATTTTGGAATTATCTTAAACCTTTAAATTTACTTAATTATCTGATCAGATTCCTCAAAAGAGAACATTTAGTACCAATAAATACATGTAATTTAGTAGTGACGTCACATTCTCCATATATGATTACAATTAACAGTGCATTGGGTATGGGCTTAATAATATGTGCCCAACACATTCCATGAACATACTAACAGTAGTTGCAACCTTTAAACAATAAACATGTAATAAACATACTTTAAATCGATACAAATAACTTCTCTTAACTAAACCCTTCTCGACAACTTGCAGTTGTCTCCAACTTTCACTTTCCCTTCCAGCAAGTCTTAGACAAGCTGAATATAGAATGCAAATGTAACAATATGCATTCTCAAGTAATACATATGATAATGAAGTGCACCCATAAAATAAAAAATTTTAAGAATCAATTTTATCATATCATCTACTTTAATAATTCAACTTATAATCCTTCTACGCCAAATATTTTGCACTCAATACTCATCCATCATACACAACCTTTGAACATATATGCATTTTATCCTCTAGAGACAGAGGCCTCAGATCCAGGTTGTATTGTTATCTTAACAACGTTGGAGTACCAGATAAATCTACACAAATGCTTCAATGGGAAGTAGACATGGATATCTCAATTAGTGTTGAAGAATGGTATTCCATGTCAGACAATCTTCGCAAAAGTAACAGAGCTATCACCTTTAGAGTGACTCCAATTAAGATTTTCTCTAGGTGGTACCTTACCCCTTCAAAACTCCACACTTACTACCCATCCATCTCTCCAAATTGTTTTAGGGGATGCCCAGACTCTGGTACCCTCTTACACATATTTTGGAGATGCAATCATATTAATCATATATGGCACAAAGCAATTGGATTAATAGAACAATCTTCTAAACAAAAAATTACCCTCTCTCCTCGGATATGCTTGCTATATGCCAATATATCAGGCATACCCTCCCCCTGTATGAGACTATTCCACTCCCTGTGCAGTTCAATACACTGGATGACAGCCTATAATTGGAAATCTAATAATCTATCATGGCAACAAGTAATAAACAGAATGGAACTCCTCAAACTCTGAGTGGATTTATCACACCCTTAATGACACTATCCATATTCACAAAAAGAAATGGTCTTATTGGAACCCAACCTAATCATCATTAATATAATATTATCATATTTACCTATAACCTTATGCTAATGCTGTAATATGCTATATATTGTTCTTGTATAAGCTTATTTTCATTGCCCACTACTATACTTGTTACACATTGTTAAATAACCTTTTTCTTTATATCCATTTTATTGTACCAATGTTATACATTACTCATAACTATACCTATTGTCTGAAAAAGAAAAAAACTGCGCTTGGAGAAAAAGTGAAAGCTGTGGTTATAAGTGTGGCACACCAAAGACAAAATAATAAACAAAAAAACACGCTAAAATGATATAGACACTAAAAAATGTGTTATCTTTAGTATAGTCCGTGTAGTCCCATATGAATGTCCACAACAAATGAAGGAAATAGACCTATTATAAGTGAATAACGTGAAAATTCATCCAAAATAATAAGTGATGAAACGGCAATGGAACTGGAAAACACCAAAATATTGCGCTTACCAGAAGTAAGCCAAAGAGGGGCAAGTGGCTTAAACCCAGCCTGGGCCTTTAGATAGATGATCCGGATGAATCAGGGTAAATGCACTCGTCCCGTGTGTCCAGTTCATAGAGGATTCATCCAAAAATATATAAGAAAAACATAGCGTAATCCTGATAATATAAGCACTCCAAATACAAACAAAAAGTGCAACACTCAACAAAAACTAATCATGTGTGATCATATATCATCCAATGTCAGCGCAGCAACTAAGGATGGTAAATGAGTGTCATGCAATCATGCAAAGATGTAGTGTGGGGTGAATAGGTAGAGAATAACAGCACCCAGAATCTGTTTAGCAGATTAGGTAAAGGCAAGACTGCCCCCAATCACCCAGATGTAAACATTGAAAAAACGGGTATGAGCAACAAAAAAAAAGGAGGAAACCTCTAGGTGCAGCACATCACATGCACAAGCTGCTTACCAGATGGCAAATCATATGAGCAAATTCCACACAGCCACACGTGTAAAGCACAGAATAAAACTGCAGAGGCGAACTTAGGGGAAATCCTGCTTACCAGACATCCAAATAAGGTGGGCAGATGTAGTGGAGCGCAGACAGGCTCCTAACAGGAATGGCGTAGACACGTCCTGGCCAATCAAGCCCAAGCTCAGCAGTGCATATAAGGTAAAAACAGCCAATAGTGTGATACTGTATAATCCAGTTTTATTAAAATAGAGTAACACTTACACTAGATGAAGATAAAAAGCAAAAAAATGGAGCCGGCCGGAACTCAAACACACTCCTGTCCTCACAGGGCAAACGTGGTGACGTCAGCACGTCCCTCCCAGACGCGTTTCGTCACACGCTGACGTTTTCAATGGGGAACGGGCAGCATGCTGAGCCACCACGTTAAATACACACACCAAGCCTCGCTCTGAGTCCCGTTCAGGGAAACACACAGCGCCATCTTGGATGTGGGCATCTGCATTGCATACTGCAAGGAATGGGGTCAAGTCGACAAACAAAAGGTGCCACAAGACCAACATCCCTTGAACTTAAATGATAACATGTCAGAAATACCAAAACGACATTGTTAATACATAAACTAATCCAAAAATATTTTAAAGATATTAAATTTAAAATAATCAAATCCCCTGTGTTAGATGGGTATCTGTATGCCATGACAAATGGGTATTCTATACACAACCACAAACAAGCAGCTCCATAATAAAAGAAACTTGATCTGAGGGAAGACCTAATTCCTTCCCTCAGATCAAGTTTCTTTTATTATGGAGCTGCTTGTTTTCGCGGCCTCCCATGATTACTTTTGGTTCGCTAACAAATTTTACCGTCAGAGTCGTGGTGTTGCCATGGGGGCCAAGTACGCCCCCAGCTTGGCAAATCTTTTTATGGCCAAGTGGGAGGAGGATGTCATCTATGCCCACCGCAGTCCTCATCTTGTTTTGTGGGCAAGGTATATAGATGACATCCTCCTCCTTTGGGACGGTGATGGTCAGGAGCTCCAACAGTTCCTATCCTCCCTTAATGCAAACGATCAGGGTATCCATCTCAATTTTGAGTTGAGTCAAACCCAGATCCATTTTTTGGATCTTACCCTGACCATAGAGGGTAATCATTTGTCTACATCTACTTTCTTCAAGGAGAGTGACCATAATTCCTACATATCTTTGAAAAGCTGTCATTACAGACCTTGGCTCAATGCAATACCTAAAAGCCAATACATGAGAATACGTAGGAACTGTTCAGACCCTGACAAATTTTCAATGCAGGGCGACACCCTCACGGAAAGGTTCCTTGAGAAAGGTTACACCAAAGAGAGCCTTTTGCCCGTTTTGAAAGATGTGCAGGATATGGATAGAGAGCTCCTATTGTGTGACAAACCCAGGCCCAGGGGTTTAGATCACAATTTGGGAGTACCCTTTATTACCACTTATTCCCTTCAACACAAGGAAATAAAACAATTAGTTTCTAGACATTGGCATATCATCACCAATGATAGAGTGCTGAAGGAAGCTTTACCATCAAAACCTAAAATTGTCTTTAGAGGGGCTCCTTCAATTAAGAACCAGTTGGCCCCTGGGATATTGGATCCTCCAATTACTAGAACCACCTTTTTTGATCAACTGACGGGCTTCTATAAATGTAATAGGTGTCGGGTGTGTTAGTTTAGTTCCTGTTCACGCAGGAGGACTCAGTCTTTTGTGTCCACGGTAACTGGGCGAGCCCACCCTATTACCCCTTTTATCACCTGTTCCACCATAGGGGTAGTTTACATGTTGCAATGCCCTTGTGGCTTGCAATATGTGGGACGGACCAAACGCCCCCTCCAAGTGAGGCTTAACGAGCACATCACTAATATCTTGACGGGTTTTAAGAATCACTCAGTTTCCAAACACTATCGTCTGGCACACGATAGGAATTCTGCCAATACTCTTTTTTTGGGTATTGACCGCTATCAACCCCACTGGTGAGGGAGCTCTATGGTACGAGACATCTCTAAACTAGAGATGTCTTGGGTCCATAGAATTAAAAGCTATACACCCCATGGATTAAATATAGATGTGGATGTTAATGCTTTTATTGACAATTCCTGAAACATGATTATGGTATATGCAAGGGGTGAATAGAATACATCTGAATTAGGGAGTACCTAATATACCTTTGATTTTTTGACATGATCTGTTTTTAATTGGATTCCTTTTTTGTACCATATGGGTTTCTTTTCTTTTCAATACCAATGTGGTTTACCTACTTTCTGAGCTGAGTCTGGCCATGCTGCCTGTCTGGTCCAGCTTACTTAGACACGATTTTTATTCTTATTTTTAATTCTATCTTTATTTTTATGTCATTTTTATGTTTCTAATAATTTCGGAATTGTATGTGTATAGATATGTGTATGATCGATTTTGATTTATGTATCATATGTTAGTGCTGATTAGGGATGAGCTTCGAGTTCGAGTCGAACTCATGTTCTACTCGAACATTGGCTGTTCGCAAGTTCGCCGAACAGCGAACAATTTGGGGTGTTCGCGGCAAATTCGAATGCCGCGGAACACCCTTTAAAAGTCTATGGGAGAAATCAAAAGTGCTAATTTTAAAGGCTTATATGCAAGTTATTGTCATAAAAAGTGTTTGGGGACCCGGGTCCTGCCCCAGGGGACATGGATCAATGCAAAAAAAAGTTTTAAAAACGGACGTTTTTTCAGGAGCAGTGATTTTATTAATGCTTAAAGTCAAACAATAAAAGTGTAATATCCCTTTAAATTTCGTACCTGGGGGGTGTCTATAGTATGCCTGTAAAGGGGCGCATGTTTCCTGTGTTTAGAACAGTCTGACAGCAAAATGACATTTGGAAGGAAAAAACTCATTTAAAACTACCCGCGGCTATTGCATTGCCGACAATACACATAGAAGTTCATTGATAAAAACGGCATGGGAATTCCCCACAGGGGAACCCCGAACCAAAATAATAAAAAAAAAATGATGTGGGGGTCCCCCTAAATTCCATACAAGGCCCTTCAGGTCTGGTATGGATATTAAGGGGAACCCCAGCCACAATTAAAAAAAAAAATTGACGTGGGGTTCCCCCTAAATTCCATACCAGACCCTTCAGGTCTGGTATGGATTTTAAGGGGAACCCCGCGCCAAAAAAAAAAAAAAACGGCGTGGGGTCCCCCTAAAAATCCATACCAGACCCTTATCCGAGCACGCAACCTGGCAGGCAGCAGGAAAAGAGGGGGGGACGAGAGTGCGCCCCCCCCCCTCCTGAACCGTACCAGGCCACATGCCCTCAACATTGGGAGGGTGCTTTGGAGTAGCCCCCCAAAACACCTTGTCCCCATGTTGATGAAGACAAGGGCCTCATCCCCACAACCGTGGCCGGTGGTTGTGGGGGTCTGCGGGCGGGGGGCTTATCGGAATCTGGAAGCCCCCTTTAACAAGGGGACCCCCAGATCCCGGCCCCCCCCCTGTGTGAAATGGTAAGGGGGTACTTACCCCTACCATTTCACTAAAAAACTGTCAAAAATGTTAAAAATGACAAGAGACAGTTTTTGACAATTCCTTTATTTAAATGCTTCTTCTTTCTTCCTTCATCTTCTTCTTCTTCTGGTTCTTCTGGCTCTTCTGGTTCTTCCTCCGGCGTTCTTGTCCAGCATCTCCTCCGCGGCGTCTTCTATCTTCTTCTCCTCGGGCCGCTCCGCACCCATGGCATGAGGGGGGAGGCTCCCGCTCTTCTCTTCATCTTCTTCTTCATCTTCATCTTCTTCTTCATCTTCTTCTTCTTCTTCTTCTTCTCTTCTTCATCTCTTCTCCCTTCTTCATTTCTTCTGCGGGCCGCTCCGCATCCATGCATGGAGGGAGGCTCCCGCTGTGTGACGGCGTCTCTTCGTCTGACGGTTCTTAAATAACGGGGGGCGGGGCCACCCGGTGACCCCGCCCCCCTCTGACGCACGGGACATGACGGGACTTCCCTGTGGCATTCCCCGTGACGTCACAGGGAAGTCCCGTCAATTCACCGTGCGTCAGAGGGGGGCGGGGTCCCCGGATGGCCCCGCCCCCCGTTATTTAAGAACCGTCAGACGAAGAGACGCCGTCACACAGCGGGAGCCTCCCTCCATGCATGGATGCGGAGCGGCCCGCAGAAGAAATGAAGAAGGAAGAAGAGATGAAGAAGAGAAGAAGAAGAAGAAGAAGAAGAAGAAGATGAAGAAGAAGATGAAGATGAAGAAGAAGATGAAGAGAAGAGTGGGAGCCTCCCCCCTCATGCCATGGGTGCGGAGCGGCCCGAGGAGAAGAAGATAGAAGACGCCGCAGAGGAGATGCTGGACGAGAACGCCGGAGGAAGAACCAGAAGAGCCAGAAGAACCAGAAGAAGAAGAAGATGAAGGAAGAAAGAAGAAGCATTTAAATAAAGGAATTGTCAAAAACTGTCTCTTGTCATTTTTAACATTTTTGACAGTTTTTTAGTGAAATGGTAGGGGTAAGTACCCCCTTACCATTTCACACAGGGGGGGGGCCGGGATCTGGGGGTCCCCTTGTTAAAGGGGGCTTCCAGATTCCGATAAGCCTCCCGCCCGCAGACCCCCACAACCACCGGCCACGGTTGTGGGGATGAGGCCCTTGTCTTCATCAACATGGGGACAAGGTGCTTTGGGGGGCTACCCCAAAGCACCCTCCCAATGTTGAGGGCATGTGGCCTGGTATGGTTCAGGAGGGGGGGGGGCCGCACTCTCGTCCCCCCCTCTTTTCCTGCGGCCTGCCAGGTTGCGTGCTCGGATAAGGGTCTGGTATGGAATTTAGGGGGAACCCCACGTCAATTTTTTTTTTAAATTTTGGCTGGGGTTCCCCTTAATATCCATACCAGACCTGAAGGGCCTTGTATGGAATTTAGGGGGACTCCCACATCATTTTTTTTTTTTAATTTTGGTTCGGGGTTGCCCTGTGGGGAATTCCCATGCTGTTTTTATCAATGAACTTCTATGTGTATTGTCGGCAATGCAATAGCCGCAGTAGTTTTAAATGAGTTTTTTCCTTCAAAATGTCATTTTGCTGTCAGACTGTTCTAAACACGGGAAACATGCGCCCCTTTACAGGCATACTATTGACACCCCCCAGGTACGAAATTTAAAGGGATATTACACTTTTATTGTTTGACTTTAAGCATTATTAAAATCACTGCTCCTGAAAAAACGGCCGTTTTTAAAACTTTTTTTTGCATTGATCCATGTCCCCTGGGGCAGGACCCAGGTCCCCAAACACTTTTATTGACAATAACTTGCATATTAGCCTTTAAAATTAGCACTTTTGATTATTCATGTTCGTGTCCCATAGACTTTAACGGTGTTTGCGTGTTCGAACGAATTTTTTTCCTGTTCGCATGTTCTGGTGCGAACCGAACAGGGGGGTGTTCGGCTCATCCCTAGTGCTGATGGAAATACACTGTCTTGGATCTATAGAATCCGGCAGTGGTTGTTTATAGAATACCCATTTGTCATGGCATACAGATACCCATCTAACACAGGGGATTTGATTATTTTAAATTTAATATCTTTAAAATATTTTGGATTAGTTTATGTATTAACAATGTCGTTTTGGTATTTCTGACATGTTATCATTTAAGTTCAAGGGATGTTGGTCTTGTGGCACCTTTTGTTTGTCGACTTGACCCCATTATGCAATGCAGATGCCCACATCCAAGATGGCGCTGTGTGTTTCCCTGAACGGGACTCAGAGCGAGGCTTGGTGTGTGGATTTAATGTGGTGGCTCAGCATGCTGCCCGTTCCCTATTAAAAACGTCAGAGTGTGACGAAACGCATCTGGGAGGGATGTGCTGACGTCACCACGTTTGCCCTGTGAGGACGGGAGTGTGTTTGAGTGCCGGCCGGCTCCATTTTTTTGCTTTTTATCTTCATCTAGTGTAAGTGTTACTCTATTTTAATAAAACCGGATTATACAGTATCACACTATTGGCTGTTTTTACCTTATATGCACTGCTGAGCTTGGGCTTGATTGGCCAGGACGTGTCTACGCTGTTCCTGTTAGGAGCCTGTCTGCGCTCCACTACATCTGCCCACCTTATTTGGATGTCTGGTAAGCAGGATTTCCCCTAGGTTCGCCGCTGCAGTTTTATTCTGTGTTTTACACGTGTGGCTGTGTGGAATTTGCTCATATGATTTGCCATCTGGTAAGCAGCTTGTGCATGTGATGTGCTGCACCTAGAGGTTTCCTCCTTTTTTTCATTGCTCATACCCTTTTTTTCAATGTTTACATCTGGGTGATTGGGGGCAGTCTTGCCTTTACCTAATCTGCTAAACAGATTCTGAGTGCTGTTATTCTCTACCTATTCACCCCACACTACATCTTTGCATGATTGCATGACACTCATTTACCATCCTTAGTTGCTGCGCTGACATTGGATGATATATGATCACACATGATTAGTTTTTGTTGAGTGTTGCACTTTTTGTTTGTATTTGGAGTGCTTATATTATCAGGATTACGCTATGTTTTTGTTATATATTTTTGGATGAATCGTCTATAAACTGGACACACGGGACGAGTGCATTTACCCTGATTCATCCGGATAATCTATCTAAAGGCCCAGGCTGGGTTTAAGCCACTTGCCCCTATTTGGCTTACTTCTGGTAAGCGCAATATTTTGGTGTTTTCCCGTTCCATTGCCGTTTCATCACTTATTATTTTGGATGAATTTTCACGTTATTCACTTATAATAGGTCTATTTCCTTCATTTGTTGTGGACATTCATATGGGACTACACGGACTATACTAAAGATTACACATTTTTTAGTGTCTATATCATTTTAGCGCGTTTTTTTGTTTATTATTATACCTATTGTCTGTTTACCTAAACTTCCAAATAAAAACTTTTGTAAACAAAAAAAAATAATTCAACTTATAATATTGAATATACAGAACAAAGATGGCAATTCTATATGTGCTAACATTAAGTGTGTTAAAATGGTGTGTAATTGTTTAATATTCATTTAAGAAACAAGTAAAAATATGTTCAATGTCAAGTTCCCCTTTTCTTAGTTTCAATATTCCTACATGGGCTTATATAAATATATATATATATATATATATATATCATAATTTCTCAATGTCTACTGCATGGTTTGAGACTGGCTGCAAAAATGAACTTCCTCATATTAAACTGAAAGCTTTTAAATCAGTAAAGCATAAATATTCTCATGCCTGGCTAGTTTTAATTGTTAAAACACTTCTTGTTTGTCTATACTTTAGAAATTAAAATGTAAGCATACAATGTACCCATATCATGCAACTATGTCTTGAAATTATAAGTTGGACATCCAAAACATTACTGTTACATTCTCCTAATTCCAGCTAACATCCTAGGATCTGGACAGCCCTTGATGATCTCATTTAATTCCTGACTATCCCTTCATGTTCATGTATAATTTCATAATCCATCAAAGAATGGCAATTAATCTCCACGGAGCTACAGCAAACTTGCCAGGAATGGTATGCTCCATAATCAATGTTTCCTATGTCCCCTTTAAACCTCGAATGTAATGTCACTTCCTGTTTTTTTCATTAATCTATTTAATTTCTGAGTGTTTTGTCTCTGTGATGTATGGCATCGACTTGTAAATTGAAAATTTTCATCAGACATATCAGTAGCATTCTCATTTATAGGGATGAGCCGAACACCCCCCTGTTCGGTTCGCACCAGAACATGCGAACAGGAAAAAAATTTGTTCGAACACGCGAACACCGTTAAAGTCTATGGGACACGAACATGAATAATCAAAAGTGCTAATTTTAAAGGCTAATATGCAAGTTATTGTCAATAAAAGTGTTTGGGGACCTGGGTCCTGCCCCAGGGGACATGAATCAATGCAAAAAAAAGTTTTAAAAACGGCCGTTTTTTCAGGAGCAGTGATTTTAATAATGCTTAAAGTCAAACAATAAAAGTGTAATATCCCTTTAAATTTCATACCTGGGGGGTGTCTATAGTATGCCTGTAAAGGGGCGCATGTTTCCCGTGTTTAGAACAGTCTGACAGCAAAATGACATTTTGAAGGAAAAAACACATTTAAAACTACCGCGGCTATTGCATTGCCGACAATACACATAGAAGTTCATTGATAAAAACGGCATGGGAATTCCCCACAGGGGAACCCCGAACCAAAAAAAAAAAAATGATGTGGGGGTCCCCCTAAATTCCATACAAGGCCCTTCAGGTCTGGTATGGATATTAAGGGGAACCCCAGCCAAAATTTAAAAAAAAAATTGACGTGGGGTTCCCCCTAAATTCCATACCAGACCCTTCAGGTCTGGTATGGATTTTAAGGGGAACCCCGCGCCAAAAAAAAAAAAAAAACGGCGTGGGGTCCCCCTAAAAATCCATACCAGACCCTTATCCGAGCACGCAACCTGGCAGGCCGCAGGAAAAGAGGGGGGGACGAGAGTGCGGCCCCCCCCCCTCCTGAACCGTACCAGGCCACATGCCCTCAACATTGGGAGGGTGCTTTGGGGTAGCCCCCCAAAACACCTTGTCCCCATGTTGATGAGGACAAGGGCCTCATCCTCACAACCGTGGCCGGTGGTTGTGGGGGTCTGCGGGCGGGGGGCTTATCGGAATCTGGAAGCCCCCTTTAACAAGGGGACCCCCAGATCCCGGCCCCCCCCCTGTGTGAAATGGTAAGGGGGTACTTACCCCTACCATTTCACTAAAAAACTGTCAAAAATGTTAAAAATGACAAGAGACAGTTTTTGACAATTCCTTTATTTAAATGCTTCTTCTTTCTTCCTTCATCTTCTTCTTCTTCTGGTTCTTCTGGCTCTTCTGGTTCTTCCTCCGGCGTTCTCGTCCAGCATCTTCTCCGCGGCGTCTTCTATCTTCTTCTCCTCGGGCCGCTCCGCACCCATGGCATGAGGGGAGGCTCCCGCTCTTCTCTTCATCTTCTTCTCTTCTTCATCTTCTTCTTCATCTTCTTCTTCATCTCTTCTTCCTTCTTCTCTTCTTCATGTCTTCTGCGGGCCGCTCCGCAGCCATGCTGGCATGGAGGGAGGCTCCCGCTGTGTGACGGCGTCTCTTCGTCTGACGGTTCTTAAATAATGGGGGGCGAGGCCACCCGGTGACCCCGCCCCCCTCTGACGCACGGTGACATGACGGGACTTCCCTGTGGCATTCCCCGTGACGTCACAGGGAAGTCCCGTCATGTCACCGTGCGTCAGAGGGGGGCGGGGTCACCGGGTGGCCCCGCCCCCCGTTATTTAAGAACCGTCAGACGAAGAGATGCCGTCACACAGCGGGAGCCTCCCTCCATGCCACAGCATGGCTGCGGAGCGGCCCGGAGAAGACATGAAGAAGAGAAGAAGGAAGAAGAGATGAAGAAGAAGATGAAGAAGAAGATGAAGAAGAGAAGAAGATGAAGAGAAGAGCGGGAGCCTCCCCCCATGCCATGGGTGCGGAGCGGCCCGAGGAGAAGAAGATAGAAGACGCCGCGGAGAAGATGCTGGACGAGAACGCCGGAGGAAGAACCAGAAGAGCCAGAAGAACCAGAAGAAGAAGAAGATGAAGGAAGAAAGAAGAAGCATTTAAATAAAGGAATTGTCAAAAACTGTCTCTTGTCATTTTTAACATTTTTGACAGTTTTTTAGTGAAATGGTAGGGGTAAGTACCCCCTTACCATTTCACACAGGGGGGGGGCCGGGATCTGGGGGTCCCCTTGTTAAAGGGGGCTTCCAGATTCCGATAAGCCCCCCGCCCGCAGACCCCCACAACCACCGGCCACGGTTGTGAGGATGAGGCCCTTGTCCTCATCAACATGGGGACAAGGTGTTTTGGGGGGCTACCCCAAAGCACCCTCCCAATGTTGAGGGCATGTAGCCTGGTACGGTTCAGGAGGGGGGGGGCCGCACTCTCGTCCCCCCTCTTTTCCTGCGGCCTGCCAGGTTGCGTGCTCGGATAAGGGTCTGGTATGGATTTTTAGGGGGACCCCACGCCGTTTTTTTTTTTTTTTTGGCGCGGGGTTCCCCTTAAAATCCATACCAGACCTGAAGGGTCTGGTATGGAATTTAGGGGGAACCCCACGTCAATTTTTTTTTTAAATTTTGGCTGGGGTTCCCCTTAATATCCATACCAGACCTGAAGGGCCTTGTATGGAATTTAGGGGGACCCCCACATCATTTTTTTTTTTTTTATTTTGGTTCGGGGTTCCCCTGTGGGGAATTCCCATGCCGTTTTTATCAATGAACTTCTATGTGTATTGTCGGCAATGCAATAGCCGCGGGTAGTTTTAAATGAGTTTTTTCCTTCCAAATGTCATTTTGCTGTCAGACTGTTCTAAACACAGGAAACATGCGCCCCTTTACAGGCATACTATAGACACCCCCCAGGTACGAAATTTAAAGGGATATTACACTTTTATTGTTTGACTTTAAGCATTAATAAAATCACTGCTCCTGAAAAAACGTCCGTTTTTAAAACTTTTTTTTGCATTGATCCATGTCCCCTGGGGCAGGACCCGGGTCCCCAAACACTTTTTATGACAATAACTTGCATATAAGCCTTTAAAATTAGCACTTTTGATTTCTCCCATAGACTTTTAAAGGGTGTTCCGTGGCATTCGAATTTGCCGCGAACACCCCAAATTGTTCGCTGTTCCGCGAACTTGCGAACAGCCAATGTTCGAGTAGAACATGAGTTCGACTCGAACTCGAAGCTCATCCCTACTCATTTACCTCAGATATTGGATTTAGCTGCAGACACAGTGTTCCTAGGTTTCTAGGTGTGAACTCTACCTGGCCTAGGAGTGGTAAGTTCCATTAACTTTTCCACTGCAATCCTAAGACCTTAATGCTCCCTGAGTTTTCTGGCTGCTCTTTTTTTTAATTTAATTTAACTTTAATTAATAACTCCTCTCTTACTTTTCCTTCAAATCCTAACATACATTACCCTCTACAATGTAGGGTGTTTTCATTAAAAACACTTTTAAACTCACTTACTTTATCCTTGCCACAATGTAGGATGTTTTCATTAAAACACTCCCTCGCTACATAACCCCCTGCACACCTAACACCTTTGTTTGCAACCTTGACCATTCTATGCTTTTACCTTCAAAGAGTCATCAAAACACATTCAAAATGTATTTAAACAATTACACTTCTTGCAAGCAATTTAAGGACTTATACTCTATAATTCTATAAACCAATATTTGTAAAGGGGAGACCTTCCTCATATACTACTGCACTGTTACTGGTCCTTTAATGTCCATTCTCTTTATGTACAGTATGTCTGTTTTATTCTCTTGAGATATTTATTGACACTCAGTAAGAATACAAATATCCGTTTCTACCCCTCTGTTAGAATGCACAGGTGGCTGTGGTAACTTAATCAAAGAAGCTTTCTCTTGTTTAACCATTAACACATCCCTTCAAATTCTCTCTGTGTAATAATCTTTTGTACAGTAGTTAAAGCTTTAAGCTTACATCGCATAGCTAGAACCCCATTTTCCCATATGCACCACAGCAACAGCAGTTTCCTTAATTTGCTCACGATTTAACAACTTAGGTGATGACCTACCTACATACCTTCTTTCATTCTTTAAAGAAAACTTAGCAGATTATCCCCTTCCCACCGAGTATATGCAGATGTGCGGCATTGGCTTTCAGAGGTTATACCGGGATGATGCCCGCAGCTGCAGGCATCATCCTAGTACTGTTTTTTAGAGTGGGCAGGCAGCTTTCCAGGCATAACAACTAATGCGGCTAAAAGCCGCTCGGCTGTTATCCCAGAGGAGCGGGAGGGGCCATCCCCGCTCCCGCTGCCTTCTTCCGTGTTGAGCGGGCCTCCCGTCCCACCGGGAGACCCGATCTGTGATCCAGTACCTCCGGCGCCTAATGACAGACTGGAACAAAGCTGGAAATGGCTTTGTTCCAGTCTCCTGAATGTAAACATGGAAGCAACGTCACAACGTCACTTCCTGTTTACTCGGCTGCCAATGGCGCCGGTTTTAAAAAAATATACAGTATTCAGAATCGCCGAAAACAGTGATCTGAATACTTTGAAGTGTAAAGGAGGGGTTTGGGGTCTTTTAGACCCCTGATCCCTCCATAAAAAGTACCTGTCACCACCTATTACTGTCACAAGGGATGTTTACATTCCTTGTGACAGCAATAAAAGTGATCTTTTTCTTTTTTTTAAAAACACAATTTAATAATGTAAAAATAAATAAGAAAAAATATTTTTTAAAGTGCCCCGTCCCCGCGAGCTCGCGCAGTAAAGAAAACGCATACGAAAGTAAACGGTGTTCAAATCACACATGTGAGGTATCGCCGCAATCGTCAGAGTGAGAGCAATAATTCTAGCACTAGACCTCCTCTGTAACTCTAACCTGGTAACCGTAAAAAAATTTAAAGTGTCCCGTAGTTTGTCGCCATTCCACGAGTGCGTGCAATTATAAAGCATGACATGTTTGGTATCTCGGCGTAACATCATCTTTCACATTTTACAAAAAAATTGGGCTAACTTTACTTTTTGTTTAAAGAATATTATAGGGATAAAATGGCGCTACCTCAAAAACCTGTATGGCTAAGCATGTACAGGAAACATTATGTGAACAACGTTTTTTTATATATATGTATACAAAAACGCTTGTATGTGAAAACGTTTTTCTATATGAAGGGGAATTATGATGTTGTCACGGATAAGTAGAAACTGACTAAAACATGTAGGTATGAGTCAGCATGGGCTTACATGCAGCCTACTAAAAGATATGTAAACCTGTCACCAAGCACCTGTCTGCAGCCCATATATTCCTGATAGGTCCGTGTACTATCTCTAGATCAGGAACTCCAGACAGCATACTCTGTGCATAAAAAGCCATATATCAGCACATATATATTATATCCTGTAAAGAAAAGCAAAGATTTTTCCCCTCATACATCAATAGCATATATATCTATGTTTCAATGCAAAATCCGTATACTATGGAGATCAAAGCATATATGTGACAGTCCCATGCAGTGCATGCAGCAATCAGGTTGTTCACCAGGTGACTTTCGTGCGTACAGCGTAGGGTGATGACTTCTGTGACCCCCCTCAAAATGCTCACTCACCAAAGGTAGGAACCCCTGCAGGGGTGTCAGGCCTGTAGTCCTATACAAGGACTTTTCTGTTCACTGGTCATATCTCCAGTTGTGTCCCGGTGGATCTTAATCTTGGACGGTCCCAGCCTCCCAGCTGACTGCTCCTTTACTTTTTCTTTTTTTTAATTCACGAAAGTGTCTTTTTCCCCAAAAAGTTGCGTTTAAAACACCGCTGCACAAATACCGTGTGACATAAATTATTGCATCAATCGCCATTTTATTCTCTAGATTCTCTTCTAAAAAAAAATATATATATATATATATATATATATATATATATATATATATAGTGTTTGTGGATTTAATTTTCTAGCAAAAAATATGGATTTTAACTTGTAAACACCAAATGTTGGTTGAACATACATACAAAAGTACTTACCACTCTCACAATATATGGGTGTGTGCAAGGGAGATTCCTAATTTACTTTGTCCCTATTTCTGACTAAAAAAAATGACCAAAAGTTCCAAAAGCTACCAATGGGCATGTACACTTCCACAGCATTTCCAGAATGCTTAAAGCCAACCTAGGCACAACATCATAGAAGCCCCAGGCTGCTACAACAAACAGTATGCAAGTAATATCTACCAACCAGTAATCACAAGTTTCTACAATGCTACCAGTGAAGTAATACTAATGTGCACACAACTCAAGTACTTCCAAAGCACCTGACCTGAGGCGTTTGTCCTATAAGGGTGGGCAACCCAGGTGAAACTTCGGAATTAATCAATTCTGCACCCTCCCCAACAAAAATACTCAAGAAAAACAATTCTCCTCTTTAATTTAAGTCCCTATCAAATTTAATCCATATTAAAATATTATCTAATTACCTGAGTATTCAAAACTGTAAGGTGCACCTTCACATTTTATCACTAGTCCTGACTATTTACCTTTATTCTTTAATTACAATTACCTCATTGTCCGCTGGTTCCGTTGCTATCATCCAAATCTTCTATGCATAGGGAACAGCGTATATAAATAATTGACATCAAACAGGTTAATTCACCATACACTGTTTGGTTTATTCTGGCTCAGACAGGGTGTTAAATATGAATGAAAGATGGGCGTTACCAACCATTTTCCACCAATAAGGGGTACATGCTCAAATGACATATTTCCTTTAACATGCATTCAACCAATCATAATGTCATATAATTAACTCTTTACAGCTCTGTATCTAAGCAAACTCATTATGTCACATTATATTATGTCACCTAGACAGATATAACTCCAGACAGATCTCGTGACAAATGTGTAATTTCCCCTTTTCGGGTTTCGATTTCAACACAAATATATATTTCAAGTTCACTTCTTTAAAGCGGAGCTCCGCCAAAATTTTTTTTTAAAAGTCAGCAGCTACAAATACTGCAGCTGCTGACTTTTAAAACATGGACACTTACCTGTCCAGGGCGCCCGCGATGTCGGCACCCGAGGCCGAACCGTCTCTCCGTCCTCGGGTGCTGCCGCCTCCATCTTCGGTAAGGGAATCAGGAAGTGAAGCCGTGCGGCTTCACTTCCCGGTTCCCTACTGCGCATGCGCGAGTCGCGCAGCGCAATGCGGATGGTCCCTGCTGTCTCTGGGACCTGTGTGTTTCCCAGCAGGCAGTGGGGAGGGAGCAGGAAGTGGCGTAAATAACCGCAGATTCTACGGATATCTATGCCGGAAGTGGGTACAGATACCTGTAATATACAGGTATCTGTACCCCCCTCCCCCCTGAAAGGTGCCAACTGTGTCACCGGAGGGGGGGGGAATCTGATGAGTGGAAGTTCCACTTTTGGCTGGAACTCCACTTTAACAACAATAAATTTACTTAGTCAGCAAAATTATATACTTAAAGTATAGTGCAGTCGAGTTCTTAGATTGCAAAATGCAGTATGAACATAAGGGGGGCTTTTTACATGCCCCTTTCAACCAGGATCAGAACTAGTGACCCCATTGGAAGATTTCCCCAAAACCCATGTTCTGATGTCACCTCAAAATTTAGGATTTTCTTTTACTGTCACTTTCGATGATAATGGTAAACAGGACAAATAGAGATGGTGACTTTCTGTAACTGGGGGCACAGACAGCAATCCACTCAATCCAAAACAAAAAAAAGTCTTTGTGTCTAGTTATTTAGTTACATTTTAGCCTTGTAAATATATTGTCCATAGTTATGTTTTGAAATGTGTCTGCATACACGCAATTTAAATCATTACCATTTATGTTCTCTGTTTTTTATTGACAACATTCTCTCCTAGTCAAAATCTTGGACAGCAGCCCTCAGCCTTGGAAAATTTGTTCTCTTAAAATTAAGTGTTTCTGTCTTTCCAGTATGTGTTTGTTGTTTACAGCTAATGATGTTATGCATGCTTCTAACAGATCGTAAACAGAGAGAGGAGTTAAACCTTTCACTGAGCAGGATGACTTTGGATGTTTCAGGATGAAATGTGAACCGCAGCCATGCCCGGACTGGGACAGAAAATAGTCCCGGGCATTTTAGACTGTGAAGCCCATTACATATTTAGTGAGGGCATAGAGGGCACGGTGATAGAGAGCACAGGGGGGCAAAGAGCACAAGGGGCGGAAGAGCAATAGGGGGTTTCGGAGAGCTCTAGTAGAGGGTGGAGAGCATTAGGGGGGTCGGAGAGCACTGGGGCTGAGAGCACAGAGGGGGCTGGAGAGCACTGGGGGGGAAGAGTGCAAAGGGGGCTGGAGAGCATAAGAGGGCGGAGAACATGAGGGGGTGAAGAGCAAAGGGGGTCCGGAGAGCACTGGGGGACTGGACAGCACAGGGGGATTGGTGAGCACTGGGGGGCCAGAGAACACTGGGGAGCTGGAGAGCACTGGGGGACCAGAGAGCACTGGAAGGGTGGAGATAACTGGGGTGGGGTGGAGAGCACAGGGAGGTCTGAGAGCATGGGGTTGGTGAGCACTGGGGGGCCAGAGAACACTGGGGAGCTGGAGAACACTGGGGGACCAGAGAGCACTGGAAGGGTGGAGAGCACTGGGGGGGTCTGAGAGCACAGGAGGGCTGGAAAGCACTGGGGGGGCAGAAATCATGGGGGGTTTAAAGAGCATGGGAGGTAGAGAACATGGGGGGAGAGCACAGTGGGGCAGAGATCACTAGGGGGGCTTGAAAGCACAGGGGGGTCGGAGAGTACAGGGAGGGCCAAAGAGCACAGTGGGGGCTGAGAGCAGTGGTTGGACCAGAGAGCACTAGGGGGGGGCTGGAGACAACAGGCCGGTCTGGACAACACAGGGGGGCCCAAGAGCACTGGGGGGCCAGAGAGCACAGGGGGGCCAAAAAACACTGGGGGAGTGGAGAGCATTGAGGGCGCCTGAGAGCACAGGGAGGCTGGAGAGCACAGGGCAAAACAGAAAGAAGCAGGATAGGAGGAGCAGCTGCATATAGAAGAATCAAAATCTCCAGAGAGGAGGAGAAGCGGCCTTTAAGAAGCTGCAGGAGGAAAATGGAGAGATTTATTCTTCTACAGTGTATGCAGCTGACGCCGACGCTCCTCCTATCTAGGTGCATGGACAGCCGCACTCACTTTTTTCCTCTGGTCCGGTGTCTCCTCCAGATCCCCTCCCTCTTCATGGTCACAGGTCACCTCACCTTTAGTTTTCACCCCCCCGCCCGATCACTGAACTGGCCACCTGCAGAGAGGCAGAGATGCCCGGCAACCCAAATTCCCAGTGGGCTCTATGGCCTGTCCAGGCCTGACCACGGCTGTACCTTTTGTATAATCACTCACCTGGGGCCATGCAGGACAAGGTTTCCTCCTGCAACAAGTGTGCCCAACCACCGATTCAGCATTTATGGATTAAAAAATAAGTATGGTCAAAAGATCTTTTGGCCATATTTTTCTTATATGTCACAGGGGTGCACTTACTTGTGTACTCCTATGACCCAGAATCAGCCACCCATTGTCAATAAAATCCAGTCTCTGGATGTGTCCCATCAATAATATCAGGATCCACTCAGATTCCTGATTGTCAGCTGGCTCAGCCTCTTAGCGTGCCACTGACAGCCTGAGCCAGCTACGCCCAATCGCTCCCCGCCTGGTGCTTTAGTGAGTGCTGGAGGGACAGATCAGAGAGCTGTGACTAACAGTCCCCTGCTCAGAGCGGATCTGAGAACTGAGTGATCAGCAGTCACGTGATCGCTCAGTTTTCTGGTTTATAGCCAATGGAGGACAGCTGCAGCATTGAACCAAAGCTGCAGTCATAAAGGTGAGTATTAATGCTGATTATTTGTTGCTGCAGCAGTGGGGGGATGAAAGGGACATACATCAGGATAAGAGGTGAGGGAGCTGATTTCTGTTATTACCACTATCCAGCTTCACTGTGACCCAGCGTGACCCAATATTTGCTGCATACCATGTCAGCATCTGTTAAGACACATGTGTCAAACACAAAGCCACCGGAATGAATCCAGCCCGCCAGACCATTTAATGTGTCCCTTGCCCCCAGGAGGAGGGATGAGGTGAAATGTGGACAGCCTGTGAAAGAGGGCTGAATCTTGCACGCTGTGCATAGCACACCCCTAAACATTGCACTCTGTATGTAGTTTACTCATCAACACTGCACTCTGTACACAGTGCACCCCTGAACTCTGGAATCTGTACATACAGTTGTATGAAAAAGGGTTGGCCCCCTTCCTGACTTTTCATTGTTTTGCACGTTTGTCACACTTTAATGTTTCAGATCATCAAACAAATTTAAATATTAGTCAAAGATAACACAAGTAAACACAACATGCAGTTTTTAAAGGAAGGTTTTTAATATTTAGGGAAAACAAAATCCAAACCCCTATGGCCCTGTGTGAAAAAGTATTTACCACTTAAACCTAATAACTGGTTGGGCCACCCTTAGCAGCAAAAACTGCAATCAAGCATTTGCTATAACTTGCAATGAGACTTTTCCAGCATTGTGCAGGAATTTTTGTCTACTTATCCTTGCAGAATTGTTGTAATTCAGCCCATTGGAAGGTTTTCGAGCATGAACCACCTTTTTAAGGTCATGCCACAGGATCTCAATAGGATTCAGGTCAGAATTGTGACTAGGCCATTCCAAAGTCTTCATTTTGTTTTTCTTCAGCCATTCAGAGGTGGACTTGCTGGTGTGTTCTGCGTTCCTACACAACTGCAATGTTAACTACCCTTATGCCTGATATCCCTGCCATTGAGCTTTCTATAGATAGGATCCATAGGCTACCTAAGCCCTCATTCATCCCAGAAAATGCTCCCAGGGATGTTCTATTCTGAATGCATTTTTATCAAACAAAAGAACACCTGATGTTAATCACACGCAAAGGGGAACACCGCAATACTGATTACTCTGCACTACAATTCTACGCAGATCTGTCGCAGTTCACCTTGCAACTGCGCAAGAATCTGAACAACATCACCAAAGTGTTAAGGAACCACAACTTTACCTATAGATTGGGTTACCCAACTAAACTGTTGGTCACTAAAGATGGACTGAACCATGTGATTACATCCCCATCCAAAGGCTACCAACTGCTCTAAAAATGGAAGATCACACGCAAGACCACATGCGGCTTTGTTTTGCAGGAAGTTTGTCCCTCCGGCCCGCTGTAGTTTGTGTAAGAAGAGAATGTAGGGCAGAGGTGACCGCTGTATACTCTGCACTGTACACACCGAGATCCCACAGAGGCGGCTGCAGTCATTATAAGCGGTCCTATGAGAGGTGATCCTGCGACAGGATTATATGAGGCTTCTGTGGCTGTTGCTGGCTGGCTGTCCTTGAAGGAGTTCGACGTACCCACTCAGCGGTGTCCTTTGAACTACCCCCAGAGTGATTTGATCTCATTTACTAAGCCTGTTTGGACCCCCTGAATAAGGGCGGTCACAGGCTTTTTGGTAAGCCTTCAATTTTACTACCTGGTGGTGGGCAACACTGCATGTAAGGATCCATCCTCACACCTGCATGGAGGATGTATGTTGAAGATCCATCCCTGCACCTATGTAGAGTATCTACAACACATCTGGACTTTTATGATTTATTCACATTTATATATTTTCGCTGTTTAGTATTTTTTGAGCACCCTATATATTGCTAGAATAATCGTATGAGCACCCCATATACTATATAAGTTTCTAATAAGTTCTCACTTCTACTGTTGGGTAAATGTTGAATGATGGAAACTCATTTCTGAATTTGCATGGAAAGTTGAATTTATTCACTCATTTTTTTTGCTGTTGCATATATGCTTTTTTGACTTAACACTCTAAGAGCAGCTTATATATATCACGAAAGACATGGTTTTTGTTATTGTATTTTTAATAGTATTTATCACTATTTATTAGTCCAGCGCTGCACTTTCTAAAATTATTAACGACTTCTTATCAAAAGTCAAACTACCTACACTTACACCAACACAACTCCAAGAACTTAACTCACCCTTCTCCCTGACTGAATTACTACAAGCCATAAAAACACTCCTGAGCAAGAAATCCCCTGGTCCAGATGGACTTGTAGGAGATTATTACAAGAGCTTCCAGTCAATTCCAGGACTGCACCTCCTCAAAGTGTTTGATAGTGCGGCTGCCTCTGCTTCCTTTCCACCTGAGATGCTTGAGGCACTCATTGTGTTGCTGCCTAAACCTGGGAAGACACCGGATCTGCCCCAAAACTTTTAGACTTATATCATTATTAAATAATGATCTGAAAATGTACGCCAAAATGATAGCACTAAGACTGGTCGATGTTCTTCCTACCCTGATTGACCCAGATCAATTGGGCTTTACCAAAGGCAGACAAGCTTCTGATGCGACAAGATGCCTAATCAACATAATTCACATCACTAGAGGGGCTCAAACGCCTTCTCTGCTCCTAGCTTTGGATGCGAAGAAGGCGTTCGACAGGGTACACTGGCTCTATCTATCACAAGCTCTATGAAATTCGGATTCACAGGACATATATTGTCCGCTATCCTAGCCTTGTAATCCTTAGGGATTACAAATGGCACAAGGCAGGGCTGCCCATTGTTCCCTCTCATCTTTAATCACTTAATGGAACCACTAGCTGCAAGTTTTAGACAATCACCTGCAATACAGGGCTTCACGATCAATAACAGAAAACACGTCATTAGTCTTTTTGCCGATTACGTAATCTTAAAGCTCACAGATCCGGTGTCTTCCCTGGGAAAAGTGTCTTGTTTACTCCAGGATTATGGCAGGATGTCATACTATAAGGTGAATGAAGCCAAGTCATATACTGTATATTAGATTTGGGAGTATCTCAACAAAACAAAATGGCTTTGCAAGCTAAATTCCCATATATTTGGAATAACCATATGATTAATTATTTGGGGATTAACCTTACTTCTCATCCTGACCAGCTGATCAAAGCTAATTATCTAACTCTTGAAGGTAAAGTAAAAAAGGAATGCAGAAATTAAGCAAGCATATATTATCATGGTCAGGCAGGCTAGCAGCATTTCAAATGCAAATATTACCTCAAGTACTGTACGTCTTTAGAACGGTCCCTATACCAGCTCCAAAAACCTTTTTTTTAAAAACCTGCAACATACACTCGCCAACTTCCTATGGGAGGGAAAAAAGCAAGAAGTGCCTTCTCTAACCACTTGCCAACCGCCGCACGCCGATGTAGTTCAAACTTTGGCGGCGTATATCGTTGTTATGGCAGCAGCTAGCTCCCATAACCCCGGTATCCCCGTTTTCGTGCGGCAGTCAGCTTTAAGATAAAAGTGGTCTCTGCTAGATCACTTTTATCTGTGGCGGGAGAGGGGCCCCCCTCCCGCCGCGATCTGGTGCCCTCCGCCGCTACAGATGGCTTCTCCGTGCTGTGCCTGGAGACGAGTGAGGCTAAGATGGCGCCCACTCGTCTCCATGACACTGCTGGGCGGAAGCGACATCAAAACGTCACTTCCGCCCATACGTCTTAAAGGCACATTTTTTTCAATGTCATTTTTTTAAATGACTTTTTTTTTATTGCATTTTAGTGTAATTATGAGATCTGAGGTCTTTTTGACCCCATATCTGATATTTAAGAGGTCTTGTCATGCTTTTTTCTATTACAAGGGATGTTTACATTCCTTGTAATAGGAATAAAAGTGACACAATTTTTTTTTTTAAAAACTGTGTAAAAATAAATAAAATCATGTAAAATAAATAATAAAAATAATTTTTTTTAAAAAAAAACCCCGTCCCGACAAGCTTGCGCGCAGAAGTGAACGCATATGTGAGTAGCGCTCGCATATGAAAACGGTGGTCAAACCACACATGTGTGGTATTGCCGCGACCGGTGGAGTGAGAGCAATAATTCTAGCCCTAGACCTCCTCTGTAACGCAAAACATGCAACCTGTAGAAGTTTTTAAATGTCGCCTATGGAGATTTTTGAGGGTAAAAGTTTGACGCCTTTCCACGAGCTGAGCAATTTTGAAGCGTGACATGTTGGGTATCAATTTACTTGGCGCAACATTATATTTCACAATATTAAAAAAATTGGGCTGACTTTACTGTTGTCTTATTTTTTATTCAAAAAAGTGAATTTTTTCCAAAAAAAGTGCGCTTATAAGACCGCTGCGCAAATACGGTGCAAAAAAAGTATTGCATTGACTGCCATTTTATTCTCTAGGGTGTTAGAAAAAATAACAATTATAATGTTTGGGGGTTCTAAGTAATTTTCTAGCAAAAAAACCTGTTTTAAACATGTAAACACCTAAAACCCAAAATGAGGCTGGTCCTTAAGTGGCTAAACTTCACAAAATAAAAAAGGCAGGAGGGGTAGGTGTTCCAGTTTTCATTGATTATCACATAGCTGCAGTACTAGCACAGAAAAGAGGGCGGTTCCTTAACCAAACTACACCATTATGGGGTCTTCTAGAACAAACCCAAATACCAGGTAGAAATCTTAATAATTACATCTTGGCCTCCCCCTTTCACAACAAAAAAAACAAAAATATCTCTCCCACAGTCCTAGTGCCTCTGGAATATTGGAAAAAATTAATACTATCTAAATCTTTCTTAACACCTAATATCCATCTTGCTATACCCATTGTTGCAATAGCATTGTTAGTACCTAACTTGTGCCTATCCAAATGGGTGTCTGGAGGCATACAATGGATTTCAGATCTGTTCATAGACAACAAACTGAAAGCCTTTACACAACTACAATCAGAATATAGTCTTCCATCTTCTGAACAATTTAACTATGTATGGGTAGCCTCATATCTCAAAAGAAGAAAACGGTTACATTACAATTTTTTGGGGAAAATACATGTCTACCTTACTACTAAAGAGAATCGCAAAGGTGGAATATCACTATTCTATAATTTTCTCGATAATAAATCTATTCTCGAGAAAACAAACCATGTGCTTGCTTGGGAAAGGGACTTAGACATATCATACACAGAAGAACAGTGGCACAAAGCATTACAACACATCCACTCAGCAACTAAATGTACAAATCTCTGGGAATTATCCCACAAAATTTCACAGAGATGGTATCTAACGCCATACAGGATAGCCAAATTTGACCCCTCTACACCTTCATTGTGTTGGAGGAATTGCACACAAACAGGAACCCTGTTCCACATATTGTGGACCTGTGGAAAGTTGGCTAAATTCTGGCCCAATATATTTGCAATCTTTCAACAAGTCACAGGATTATCTATACAATGCTCACTAGGGGTGCAGCGGATCTGCTCGGATTGGCACACCACGCGATCAGTGGGGGAGATGACGTGGATATTACAGTGGGGGAGATCAAGTAATTTAAAAGTGTTACTAAACAAAAAAGACAAAACTTATGTTTATTTGTCTTGTCTTTTTTTTTTTTTTTTTGCTGATCCGAAAATGATCTGATCCGTGACTCTGATCCGAGGAACGATCCGAACTGTGAGTTTTCTGATCTGTTGCACCCTTAATGCTCACCAACATTGGCTATCCTAAACCTAGGGATAGAAAATATACCACCACTTCTTAGGAAATTTACTACTCACCTATTCCTAGCCGCCAAACTGGTAATTCTTAGGCTCTGGGGATCCCCAGTTCTTCCTGAGATTGCAGATGTTATACGTACACTCACAATTCACTACAATTATGAAGGCATGTTAGCTAACATAGAGAGGAAATAGGCAGAGTTTCTTAGACACTGGCAACCATGGACAGAATGGTATAAAGTTTATAATACACATACAGGACAACAACTCCTAAATGGGCAAAGTCAGATAAAATAAGCTTATGAACAAATATAAGCTACCCAAGTACAATCTACAAACCATAATGGCACCATTTACAGGATTTGAGTTCTTTATTTTTCTTATTTTCCTTTTTTGCCTCACCTCCAAGTTTATTCTCCCATTATTTTATATTAACACAAAAAAGAAGTTGGAGATACATGTTATTAATTTACACATCTTCTTAAAGCAAGACGTATTGAATGTAATAAACAAAGAAGTAAGAAATATTTTTGAAGTTACCCCTTCCCTGGTCGCAGTTAGATCCCAATGGGGTGACCTGGGTAGAGGGACGGACCCGACAGTTGAAATTACTAGTTGATATATATATACAGTTAATTGAAAAGGTTAAAATATGTACTATAGAGAATGAACACCAGCATTTGTACCAACTCTGTATTGATAAAATGTGTTATACATCGTTTGTATTACTGTGAAAATGAAAAAAAAAAATTGATCATAAAAAAAAAGATGTTTTCTTGCATAACGGAGACAAGCTTTTGTATTCTTTTTGCTCAGTGGCAGTTTTCGTCTTGGAACTCTGCCATGCAGGCTATTTCTGGAAAGTCTCTTTCTTATGGTGGAGTCATGTACACTGACCTAAACTGAGGCAAGTGAGGCCTGCAGTTCTTTGGATGTTGTTGTTGGGTCTTTTTGTGACCTCTTGGATGAGTCATCGCTGAGCTCTTGGGGTAATTTTGGTTGGCCACCCAATCCTGGGAAGGTTCACCACTGTTCCATGTGTTCGCCATTTGTGGATAATGGCTCTCACTGTGGTTCGCTGGAGTCCCAAAGCTTTAGAAATGGCTTTATAACATTTTCCAGACTGATAGATCTCAATTACTTTCTTTCTCATTTGTTCCTGAATTTCGTTGGATCTCGGCATGATGTGTAGCTTTTAAGGATCATTTGGTCTACTTCACTTTTTTTTATGTAATCTTTATTTTTAGATACAGTTTCTTGACATAACATTAAAATAATAAAATAAAAGCAAATGAAAACCAAACAGGACAAAGAATAGTTAGATTCTGCACAACATAGCCAATTGCTCATGTGTCTTCATATCATACAGAATGACCAGGCCCGGTTGGCCATCTAACATAGAGGGATTAGGAGACAAAGGTGTCAATTTTAAAAAGTGCGCAAACATATGAGTCATACCTTTATGTATTTGTCTCTATTCCCACAAATGGACATATAGGCAGTAGTCATGAGAATACCCTACTTAGTCCAGTAGAAAATTAAAGCCATTTAGCATACACAATCTGCAGATGTGGATCTGAGGAATTGGATCTTTAAAACAAAAATAATAAAGAAAGGAAAAAAAGAAAAGAAAAAAGCACTCATGACATCTATGTTTCTATATTTCTGCAGGTTACCTCTCCAGGTCAATTCAAATCAAAGTAAAACTAATAACTACACTAGTAGCTGTTCTCCTCCCGCCGGGGAGGGGTCCCTTGGTCGTTTGTCAGTGCTTGCCTTTTCGACATAGTGTTTCCAGGCAGCCCTAATACCACACCATTTATCGTATCTATCTTTGTACCTCACCATCCACTCCTCTGCAGCCATAATGTCATTCACCAAGCAGATCCAATCTGAACGGCTTGGAATCGTACTACTTTTCCAATGAATAGGGATCAATCTTCTGGCTGCATTCAGAAGGTGAAGTAATACTGATTTTCGGTAAAGGCTGAGAGGAATGGTTGGGACGTGCAAGAGAAAGCCCAAGGGAGAATCCGGCAGGTCAATATCCAAAATGTAGTTTATCTGAGATCTGATGTCCTGCCAGTAAGGTCTCAACCATATATGTATGAAGGAACCCCTTTGTCCACACTCCCGCCAACAAGTGGCCGAGGAGCTCGGATATATTCTAGTGAGTTTAGTGGGTACTCTATACCATCTTGTCAGTCACCTTGAACCCATTCTCTTGCATTTTTGTATCTACTGAACTGGTATGAGTAAGACAGTATAGGTGATCTAACTGCATGTCAGAGAACTCATGGTTTAAGTCTCTTTCCCACTCTAAAATGTAACTTGGTTTCCCCAGAGGCACCAGGCTTAAGAATAGCTCGTAGAGGACAGATATAGAGTGAGGTATTGGATTAGCAGCCATGCATAGCTTCTCAAAATGGGTGGATGATGTAGAGGAGCGTATGGCTTGATGTAAACCATGTGCAAAATGCTGAAGCTGCCCATATCTCCAGCCATCTAATGGGAAACTACCATATTGGGATCTAAGAGACTCCAACGAGAGTAATCCCTGGTCCTGAAAGAACCGGATGCACCTCACCTCTCCATCTGCCATCCAGGTGAGAAAGAAAGACGGGTGTTCCCGGGTGTGGAGCAAAGCATGGGAAGCCACCCAAGGGGGTCAATGGGGAGAATAGGGGTGCCAGCTGCCCTGAGTTATTTAGGGCATCCCATAGCTTTAATGCATGGACTGTCAACGGTGAAACGTAAGTGGATAGGCCTCTATGAGCCTGGGGTAACCAAGGGGCATGTGATAAATTGTGACCTGCTAAAAAAATTTCTAGTGATACCCAAATCTTAGTGGTCACCCCATGGTGCCAGTCCAATATCCATTGTAGGGCGATCACCTCGTAATACATGCGGAGATCTGGGATGCCCAGGCCTCCCAACCGCCTTGGTCTATGTAAGGTGCGAAGAGCCAACCGTGAACCTCGCCCCTGCCAGATATATTTTACAAACACACTATTGAGGCTCGAGAAGAAAGACCTGGGTAATGAGATAGGCACCATTTGTAGATAGAACAGAATGCGAGGGAGCACATTCATCTTTAACACACTGACTCGGCCCATCCATGAAAAGGTTTCCCTGTCCCAGCCATGTAAATCAGATTTTATAGTGGATAATAGTTGAGTGTAATTATTATTATATAATTGAGAGCAAAGAGGTGTGAGATACACCCCAAGGTACTTCAGATGGTTACAACACCACTGAAAGGAGAAGGAAGATTGCAACCGTGTACGCAAATTCGGGGAAACACTCAGGGGCAAGATCTCTGACTTAGTATAGTTTATTTTAAAGTTAGCAATAGAGCTGAAGGTCTGTAATTCAGCCATGATGTTGGGGCGAGAGATCAATGGGTCAGCCACATAAAACAGGACATCATCTGCGTATGCAGACAGTTTATGTTCCTGAGGTCCAACATCAAAACCCTTAATGTTAGGGTTAGCTCATATCCTATTGAGCAATGGTTCCAGGGTGAGGGCAAAGATGAGAGGGGATAACGGACACCCCTGTCTAGTCCCGTTTCTAATAGAGAAGGTGTCAGAAACAACACCATTCACCTTGACTCGGGCCTCGGGGAGGCTATATAACGATAATATCCGTGACAACATTTTAGTTCCCAGCCCCAGCTTAGTCAGCACGGCTCGAAGATATATCCAATCCACCCTGTCAAATGCCTTCTCCGCATCAGTGGAGAGCAGGAGACAGGGTGGATGGTCAGCCTGCGTCTGTGCCCAATGGATCAGCTAAATCGCCCTATTAGAATTATCTCTCGCTTCCCTGCTGGTGATGAACCCTGTTTGATCTGGATGGATGACGGATGGCATAAGAGGTTGTAGGCAATTCGCTAAGACCTTTGCCAGGGTTTTTATGTCCGTATTCAGGAGCTAGATAGGTCTATAATTACTAGGGACTGTGTGATCCCTCCCATCTTTGGGCAGGACCGTAATATGTGCCAGTAGGCCCTCTTTAGGCATGGCAGTATCCGAGGCTAACGCATTAAAGTAAGTACACATGGGGCTAGACAGTAGGAGAAGAAAAGCACGGTGATATGTATTTGTGTATCCGTCAGGGCCTGGGCTTTTCCCTTTTGGCAGATCTTTGACTACGGTTTCTAGTTCTGTCTGAGTGATAGGGGCTTCTAGATTTTTAATGGTTTGGGCAGTGAGTTGGGGGGCCCTGGCTTCTGTCAAGTACTCCATGATATGAGCTAATTTTTGGTCAGCTGTCAGATTAGGAAGCGTATCAAGGAGCTGGTATAGCTGGGCATAATACTCTCTAAATGCAGCTGCTATCTTCGATGAGTGGATCACAGGTTGGCCACTCCCAGACTGAAGTTTATGTATGTGGTTAGAGGCCTGTTATCTTTTTAGAGCTCTAGCTAACAACCGCCCGCATTTATTCCTATATTCGTAAAACTTATGGGAGACATAGTGAAGTCGGACATGAATCTGAGTGTACAAAAGAGTGGCGAGTTCTACGCGAAGGGACTGGAGTTCTGATGCCAATGATCCAAGTGGATTTTACCCAAGAGGGATTGAAGGTCTCCCTCCCTTGCTTTCTTTAGTCTTGGGAAATTAATTCCCCCCTAATCACTGCCTTATGACCCTCCCATATAGAAGACCACCCCACATCTGGTGTGGAATTTTCTGCAAAATATCGGGAGATAGTATCTGACACGCTTTTAGAAGCTATAGTATCATCCAGAATGTTCTCATTCAAACGCCAGGTCCATGACCTGGCCTCAGAGGACAGTGGATGTATGGATACAGACACTGGAGCGTGATCCGACAGGGTAATCAAGCCTATCGACGCTCCTGCTAGCATCTCCAGGGAAAATTGATCCATCATCACCATGTCAATGCGGGTGTACACAGCATGAGTCACCGAATAATAGCTGAAATCTTTGTAGGTGGGATGAAGTAATCTCCAGCAATCAACAAGGTGATGAGACTGTAATGTTTTCCTAAAATGTTTGAGGAAGGCAAAGGAGTGGGTGGAACGACCTGCAGAAGTGTCTAGCTTAGGATCGGGGCTGACGTTGAAATCTCCCCCCACAATCAATTGACCCTCCCTAAAGTGGGAGAGGGACTCTAAAAGAGAATCCAAAAAGGTGAGTTGGTGGGTGTTTGGGGTGTACACGGTTACAAACATAAATTTACGGCCTAGGATGGTGCCTTTACCAAAAACGTATCTACCATTTGTGTCAGACAACTGGTCCACCAGGATAAATGGGCATTGTTTATGTACAGTGCCTTGCGAAAGTATTCGGCCCCCTTGAACTTTTCAACCTTTTGCCACATTTCAGGCTTCAAACGTAAAGATATAAAATTTTAATTTTTTGTGAAGAATCACCAACAAGTGGGACACAATTGTGAAGTGGAACGAAATCTTTTGGATTTTTGAAACTTTTTTAACTAATAAAAAAATGAAAAGTGGGGCGTGCAAAATTATTCGGCCCCCTTGCATTATTACTTTGTAGAGCCACCTTTTGCTGCGATTACAGCTGCAAGTCGCTTGGGGTATGTATCTATCAGTTTTGCACATCGAGAAACTGAAATTCTTGCCCATTCTTCCTTGCAAAACAGCTCGAGCTCAGTGAGGTTCGATGGAGAGCGTTTGTGAACAGCAGTTTTCAGCTCTTTCCACAGATTCTCGATTGGATTCAGGTCTGGACTTTGACTTGGCCATTCTAACACCTGGATACGTTTATTTGTGAACCATTCCTTTGTAGATTTTGCTGTATGTTTGGGATCATTGTCTTGTTGGAAGATAAATCTCCGTCCCAGTTTCAGGTATTTTGCAGACTCCAACAGGTTTTCATCCAGAATGGTCCTGTATTTGGCTGCATCCATCTTCCCCTCAATTTTAACCATCTTCCCTGTCCCTGCTGAAGAAAAGCAGGCCCAAACCATGATGCTGCCACCACCATGTTTCACGGTGGGGATGGTGTGTTGAGTGTGATGAGCTGTGTTGCTTTTACGCCAAACATATCGTTTTGCATTGTGGCCAAAAAGTTCGATTTTGGTTTCATTGGACCAGAGCACCTTCTTCCACATGTTTGGTGTGTCTCCCAGGTGGCTTGTGGCAAACTTTAGACGAGACTTTTTATGGATATCTTTGAGAAATGGCTTTCTTCTTGCCACTCTTCCATAAAGGCCAGATTTGTGCAGTGTACGACTGATTGTTGCCCTATGGACAGACTCTCCCACCTCAGCTGTAGTTCTCTGCAGTTCATCCAGAGTGATCATGGGCCTCTTGGCTGCATCTCTGATCAGTCTTCTCCTTGTCTGAGCTGAAAGTTTAGAGGGACAGCCAGGTCTTGGCAGATTTGCAGTGGTCTGATACTCCTTCCATTTCAAAATGATCGCTTGCACAGTGCTCCTTGGGATGTTTAAAGCTTGGGAAATCTTTTTGTATCCAAATCCGGCTTTAAACTTCTCCACAACAGTATTACGGACCTGCCTGGTGTGTTCCTTGGTCTTCATGATGCTCTCTGCGCTTTCAACAGAACCCTGAGACTATCACAGAGCAGGTGCATTTATACAGAGACTTGATTACACACAGGTGGATTCTATTTATCACCATCAGTCATTTAGGACAACATTGGATCATTCAGAGATCCTCGCTGAACTTCTGGAGTGAGTTTGCTGCACTGAAAGTAAAGGGGCCGAATAATTTTGCACGCACCACTTTTCAGTTTTTTAATTGCTAAAAAAGTTTAAAATATCCAATAGATTTCGTTCCACTTCACAATTGTGTCCCACTTCTTGGTGATTCTTCACAAAAAATTTAAATTTTATATCTTTATGTTTGAAGCCTGAAATGTGGCAAAAGGTTGAAAAGTTCAAGGGGGCCGAATACTTTCGCAAGCCACTGTATAGCTATTGCCACACCACTCGATTTAGCTTGAGGGGAATTACTAAAAAACCATTGGGAATATAGGTGGGTGGGAAGGCGGGGGACCGAGTCAGTGCAAAAGTGTGTCTCCTGTAGTAAAAGGATCTGTGCCCCCATGCGTTTGGTCTCAAGCCACAACTTACTGCGTTTATTGGGCGAGCTCAGCCCTTGGACGTTGTACGATAGCACTTTCAGAGATGCCATAAGGTGGTGGTTTCAAGGAAGGGTCTCCAACCCCGAGCAGGAGGAAAAGCAGATCTGCAGAAAGTCGATTCATAAATCCATGAGTGCTGAGAAAACATAAGGCAAACATAAGAACATAAGAACAAAAAACCAAAACAGCAGTTAAAACAACCAACAAGGTAGGATGCCGTAAGGGCCCTCCAAATTGACCAACCATCACTAGTCGGGAACCTCCATCCGACCAATAAAAGGATGGAGGTCAGCGAGCAGTGAGGGAGCAGTTAGCAAGAAGGGCCTAGCATCATCTACAGTGTGCCAGCCCGGTGCGTTGTAACCGCAGCAGCTGCAATGAATGTCGCCACATCCCAAAAAGGGTGAAAAAAGGGGGGGAGGTGTCCTGTAAACAAGAACAAAGGTTAGAGAGTCACAAGAGTCCTTTAGGATCTCCTTGGAAGGTGGGGACGGAGGGGTGAATGTGATGCATCCCAGTGAGAGTTTTCTCCAGATCTGCGTCTATTCCGACCTCTGCGGTGAGAAGTATGCCAGGGCTGAGGGCGTGCGGGGAGCGGTATCTCCGGAGCGGACCTCCAATCCGGGATGTCAAAAGCAGGTAGGCCCAATTGTTGCAGGAACTGTGGCAGCTCTTCTCTGGAGTGTAGAACAACTTGACGGTCATCTTTGGTTACCGACAGTTGGAACGGAAATCCCCATCTGTAAATCAGCTTTGCGTCCTGCAGGGCCTCAAGTACCGGCTTAAGGGCCCGGCGTTACATCAAGGTGCATCTAGAGAGATCCGGAAAAAGGGATAGCTTTGCTCCATCAAAGTCCACGTAGCGGACACCTCTGACGTGAAACATTATGCTTTCCTTCAAGGAATACTTGTGTAGTTTGCAGATAACGTCCCGTGGCTTATCTGGATCCTCTGAGGGCGGACGAAGGGCCCTGTGAGCCCTGTCTATCTCAATGTAGTCAGGTGCAGCACGGCCAAGGATATGTTTGAAAAGTCTCTGCAGGGATGGAACTATGTCCTTGGGGCCAGTAGGTTCAGGCATACCCCTGATGTGGATGTTAACTCTACGACTTCTGTTTTCAAAGTCATCCATTTGGTCAATTAAGGAGTTAATCCTGCGGTCCTGTGTCTTACAGCATTCATGGAGAGCTTGCAGAGCAGGAGTAACAACTTCCCATTGAGCTTCCAAGTCTTCCACTCTACCCCCAATATGTGCTGTGTCTGCCTGCAAGGCCTCAATATCCTGCCTGCAGGCCTTCTCCACCCTGTTAACAAACAGTTCCAAGTCTGCCTTTGTGAGGAGGGCAAGAATGTGAGCCTGTAAATCTGAATCCCCGAGTACATCTCCCATTTGTGCAGGAGGAGCGGAGCTAGCTGAGCTGGCAGGAGAGGCATTTAGAGGAAGAGAGGGAGAAGGTGGCTGTGGAGAGGGGATAGGGGCAGCACGAGCGGCCTAATGTTTACCTGTCGGCGCCATCTTGGATGTCCCTGGAGCAGTACGGCGCAGCTCTGTAAAGTATAAATCCAGGGAGCCAGATCGGGTCCGAGGGGTCCGCTGAGGCTGCGGTGATGTCGGCCGTCTGGATGGCATAATTTGGGGTTAAAATCCCCCCATGAAAGCTGCTGCAGGTGCGTTATATGCTGTGGGCTGTGCGGAGCTCTCTCTCAGCACGTCCTCACACGCTCATGCCGCGGCCACACCCAGTCAGGTCTTATTTAAGTGATTTCTTGATTGCGAACAAGTGTGGCAGTAATTAGCTTTATATATGTATATGCATGCAGTTTTGTAATTGTGGCTATTTCTAATTATTTATATCTACACACCCTTCAGTTTTTTGTGTTCCTTTGGGGCATTCGTAAGTGAGTATTGAGGACAACAAGTCTAGGTCTAACTTCCCCCCCTTTTCTTTTTTTTCCCCTCACCCATATTCTAGCTCTTAGCCCCTAAAACCCCCCTCCCCTTTTCTTTTCTTTTCCCCCCTCCCTCCCATCCCCTTTCCCTTTCTCTGCCTTTTCTCCCCCCTCCCCCCATTGGTTCTATCTCTACCCATATTATTGTCCTTCTCTACCCTGCCCTCTCCCCCCCCCCTCCATTTTTTGTTCACCGTAGGGCCTTCCCAGTCCTTTCTCCAGATATTAATATACATCCAATCTACTACTTGTGTTTTTTGTATGAGCACACTTAATAACTTGTGCATATACACAATATATCAATAACACAAATAAATCTCACTATAAATTTCTGATTAAATCCCAACACTGCTAAAGATGTTGCTGATGATGATTTTTAAGATTTTAATAATTTTTAATTGATTCCTTTTTCGCTTATTATTATTATTATTATTATTATTATTATTATTATTATTTTTATTATTTTTATTATGAATTTTAATTAATTAATGAATTCCCCACTCCAACTAATTGTGGATTGGTTTTCTTTTTAGAACAGATTTTACTAATTAATTTCTCATAAATAGATGCCCTGAGGGTTGGCCAATCAATTCTGGACCGGCTCATTAATCAATTGATTATTTAATTGAATAATTTTTTGTTAATTAGTTAATTTTATCATTAATCTCAATTCATTTCTATTATACTGATTCTGTGTTAATCTGATGACGATTTATAATTGATAACCACACATATGATCACCCCCAGTGTAATGACTATTGAACACTATCTTTGAATACTACTGCCACCTTTGTATATATATATATATATATATATATAATTTCCTTCCTCCATCCCATGCCCTCTTATCCTGGCCCCTCTCTACTTTATATACACAGCTGCTGAAATCTTAATAATTAATATGATAATATTAAGTTTTTATTCCTAATGTTTATATTCTGTTTGTGACTTTTTTTATATGTTTATAACATGTTGTTCATCTGGTATGATAACCACCTCTCCCATATATATATATATATATATATATATACAAGCCAGAGACACTTGGGCATTTCTAAGTGCTTGTATTACATACTTCGAACTAGCCCCTCCCCATGCACATTCTATAAGGCTGCCCCTTGTAGTTCCATCATCCAGCTTATGAAAGGAGCACGGCTGCTGTGTCATTCGCAGTGCACATGCTCAGGAAACGCGGTGCATGCCAGTGACGTCATCTGTCCTCGCCTCGGTAACACCAGCATTCCAAGCCTCGTTTTGAGCCCTTCTCCACCTCGGCCAGCTGTCTTACATCTACGGTGCAGAAGATAGCGGCGGACGAGGAAACACATCTCTCTCCATGCAGAACTGGACCGTTCACTGATGGAACCTTTCCCTTTCTCTCTGTTGAGACTTACCAGATGCCTTATAAAAACCTCCTAAATGTGAGTTGATTACTGCTTGTGCTCAATAAATGTGTTAATCTTCTACACCCAGAGGTGCCGCTCCCCTTTTTGTCTATTGCAGTGCACTGGAACACAGTTTCTGTTCCCCTATGATGGCAGCCTGAGTTGTGGATCTTCTAAATTACACACCACCTTATGGTCTGTGGATTTTTTCCTTTATACCATATTGGACATTTTTTTATATATATTGTTGTATATCTCTTGTGCCTGCCCCTTCCCACATGTCCTGCAACTGCCCCTATTTTATATTTATCAAGACTTGAGGGAAATTTGGACTCAGTCATTTGCGCCTGAACTTGTCTATGTGGCAGTAAGCAGGCCTGGGTGTGGCTATAGAAATTGAACTCAGGTGTGATAAACCAGTGTTAAGTTATGTTCTAACAGGGGGGGGGGGGCAAACACTTTTTCACACAGGGCCATGTGGGTTTGGATTTTTTTTCCCTTAATAATAAAGACCTTCCTTTAAAAATGGCATGTTGTGTTTACTTGTGTTATCTTTGACTAATATTTAAATTTGTATGATGATCTGAAACAATAAAGTGTGACAAATGTGCAAAACAATGAAAAATCAGGAAGGGGGCCAACACTTTTTCACACAACTGTAGTTCATCCTTGAAGTCCGCATATAACACACTCCTGGTATTTATTGCCCCTTTAAGATCTTCCTACTGTTAGTGCAAATTGGCCACACCCACCATTTGATGCCATTTGCTGCATGGCATGTTTGAGTTCCTGCACCTATTCTCTGAGAAAAAAAGCTCAGCATTAATTAATTTAGTCTTACAGATATAACTGGCCCTTTAAGGACAACCATAATGCTAATGAAATGCCTGTGTTAAGGCATATAAATAAAAGACATCACCTCACCTACTTAATGCCGCCAAAAGTCTGATTCCAATATACTGGAAGCAAACATGGAAACTGAATTTAAAAAGTCAACTCTATAATGAAACCTGAACAATGGGTATAAGTCTGCCAGGTTAAATAGGACAAATGTTTTAAAATGTGGCAACTTGGCATACACTTCACTTCTTCTTGAGAATACCACTAACTAGTGGGTACTAGGACATTAACCATTTGGGTAAATGAAAGTGCCATTCATGCTCTCAACTAGGTGAATTTTAGTAGAATATTTATGCCAACTAAGAAACCCATAGTATACCCTCCCCCCACATGTTTTAGTGTGAAGGTCTACCATATCCCTTACCCCTTTATGTTTCCCCATTCTCTCTTCCCAACAATAGATTATTCTAAAAGGATAAGTTACAAAGCAACTGAGTTAAAGAAAGATGCAATACATGGGTCTAACACACAGAGACCTCTCCAGTGGAAGTTAATGTGTCATTACTAAGGACTACTGTATTTGTGTCACATTATTATTATTATTATTATTATTCACAATTTATATAGCGCCAACAGTTTACACAGTGCTTTACAATGTAGAGGGGGGACAGCACAATTACAGTACAATACAGAAGGGACAGGAGGGCTCTGCTCGTAGAACTTACATTCTAAAGGGAGGGGGTGGTGGTACAAAAGGTAATAGATGCAGAGAATGATTTGATGAGGGTGTTAGATGGGTGTGAGATAGGCTTCCTTGAATAAGTGAGTTTTCAGGGATCTCCTAAAGGTGGACAGGTTAGGGCTAATCGGACATGCAATGCAGCCAATCAGCCAGAAGATGGGTGACTGGCAAAGGTGATGGTTACTCTGGTGGAGGGAGTTAAGTGCTTGGCACCTCCACTATTGACCGGTCCCCCACTTTTTGGGACTGGACCCATGGTCCAGAGTGCCTAGAGACCCAACCTGGAGTCATGGGATAGGTGTATGAGGTACCTCAGGAGAATAAGAGCAAGCAAAGTGGTTGGAGAAGGAGAAAGCATATCCTGTATCCAATAACAACAGCGGGATAGTCACTGGGAGACAGGAGACATGCATTGCTGGATTGGTAGAGCCTGGCACAGGCTCAGTGGTACTGGTCTCAAAATGCTGCACACCTGGGAAGTAGTGTCTTCTATGCATAGAGTGTTTAAAGTGTACCAATGTCATCAGTGTAATCATAGGTGTGCGCAGCCTATTGCATTAGGGTGTGCACCTCGAAGCTCAAACACATATGCTTGTGTGTGCATGTGTATATATACGGAAGGTGTCAGTAGAGCAGTGAATGGTGTCATAAGGGCAGATATTGGTGGTGTCAGTAGGGCAGTTACAATCTTATTTTAATTGTTTTTTTGCAATTTTGTAGGATAATTTTTTTTTTTTTTTATTTGGTGAAATATCAGGGGCCTAAACATTGGAAATATGCACCACACAGGGTAATTAAGGTGTGCCCAGGCACACCTGGCACACCCTTTGCGCACGCCTATGAGGGTAATGCAGTTAACCATGGAATACAAGGAATAACAGTAACTTCTAACCTCAGAAGTTCTGAATTAATGTTGACTGTCACATGACCACAGCTCCCTGCCTTGATTTTAGACATTAGTGACTGTAGTGCCACTTGTCCTCCACATGGGCATCAAAGTCCCACCCACAGAGGTGCTTTGCCAGATGGGCCCCTCTTGAACAATACCCTCTCATGTTGAAGGCATGTGGTCTGGTATAATTTATGGGGGGGGGGTACACTTGTTCCCCCCTATCCTGGCCAGCCAGGCTGCATGCTCAAATTAAGGGTCTGGTATTAATTTTTAGGGGGACATTAAACATTTTATTTTGCTCTATGTATAAAGATCATCCTAAAAAAGATCATGCCAGACCAGAGGGTATGATATGCTTTTTGGTGGGGAATCTATGTATTTTTTTCATCCATGCAGTAGGATGCAAAAGTGACATTTTTTGCCAACTATCTATAAAGAAAAAGCACACAAACCCCTCCAAAGGTCCCCCAAATATGGCAAAACTTATTTTTTTCTTTGCAACAAAAAAAAAGAGAGAGGAAATGGGACTTTATATGAGGCAAGTCATTGGATAGTTTATTAAGAAATAGCAGATTTCATTAAGGAAAGTATCAATCTGTAATACAGGACACAATCCGGTGTAATACATTTGCATAAATATGAATATAAAACAATTGCACAGAAGAAGGTACAGAGTAATAAATAAACATCTTAATTACAAAAGGACACTCATCCATTCATAAAAGTTCAATGAACATGATCGATTTTACATGGTAGACCAAAATTGTTTAAAGCATCAGTTTGATTTAACTCAACGCACGTTTCATGGCTCTTGCCAATCATCAGGAGTAAGATGCTCTGAAAGTAAATCAGTAATGTTTATAAGTAGGGATATCCTTAAAACGGAGAAACAATCTCTCAAAAATAAAGGTGTGTAACTTACAGTGCGGTCAAATGGTGGCGCCCAACCTAGGATCCAAAGGGAGAAGGGGGACAAGGATAATCATCTCACCCGGGGCTGAGGTGAGGAATCCCGTCCAGGCCAGAAAACAGCAGCCAGGTGAGGACCAGGTGACCATGTCACAACCATGTGGTTCTGGTGTGTGCTTATCAGTCCAAACTGCTCTGCAATGGTAAGAAAATGACATCATGTGAAATTAATGTGTGTAAGTAATGAGTGGAGCCTATATGAGTAGGTGAGTGAAGTGATGAATGGTGTTGTGATAGAGTGTATGAACTAAAAAACAAAGAAAAAACCCTGCAAAAATAAAATAAAAAAGTGTATGATTGTGTCCAAAACAAAAATGAATAATGGGCGGTGTAATGTGAAAGCTATAACCCAAAGAGATGTAGTGACAAGTATGAAGCAAATGAAATTACCTTGTGTGTGGGTCTGTGACTGGAGATATAACTGCTATCCTGCTGGTGTGAAAGGTTGATGTGAAATGGTCAGCTGGCCAGCCTGAGCAGCTTATATCAGGCATAGGGCGGGTCCCCACCAACACCATGAGCCCCAATAGGATGGAGAGAGGGACTGTGCACAAAGCCCAGGCAATTAAGTGCACCGAGCAGAGCATCAACTCATGATGCCGATGCATAGGAGGCAAGGCCCCAGCCCCCCAACCTGTATAAGGATTATGTGGGGGGGAGGGGAAAAGACTGCCATGCATCGCAACCCCAGGATCAGACAAAGCACCCCGTCACCCCCACTCCCCCCGATAAGGGGGCCCATCCATGGCACACTATATTGATCCCATAGTGTCAAATTGCTGACAAGGAAAACCAGAATATAAAATTATAAATTTATATAATGATATGAAGGCATTGGAAAGATGGCTCATTTTAAGGAAAATCAGAATATGGGGTTATAAATGTGTAATGTAATATGAAGGTATAAAAAGGAAAATCTCATTGAAGAGGAAATGTAAAGGAGGATAAATAATAAAAAATAAAATATTAATAATAAGGTGTGGTAGGTCGCTGGGAAAGTGGGTATTTTCTACCCTAATTTGGCAATATAATAGATGCGACCTATCACAACATACTACACATAATTCAAGCAATGACTAGCCTCCATCCCTAATATGTATGCAACAAAAAAAGAGAGAGGAAATGGGACTCTCCCTCTCTCCATCCTATTGGGGCTCATGGTGTTGGTGGGGACCCGCCCTATGCCTGATATAAGCTGCTCAGGCTGGCCAGCTGACCATTTCACATCAACCTTTCACACCAGCAGGATAGCAGTTATATCAGCAGTCACAGACCCACACACAAGGTAATTTCATTTGCTTCATACTGGTCACTACATCTCTTTGGGTTATAGCTTTCACATTACACCGCCCATTATTCATTTTTGTTTTGGACACAATCATGCACTTTTTTATTTTATTTTTGCAGGGTTTTTTCTTTGTTTTTTAGTTCATACACTCTATCACAACACCATTCATCACTTCACTCACCTACTGATATAGGCTCCACTCATTACTTACACACATTAATTTCACATGATGTCATTTTCTTACCATTGCAGAGCAGTTTGGACTGATAAGCACACACCAGAACCACATGGTTGTGACATGGTCACCTGGTCCTCACCTGGCTGCTGTTTTCTGGCCTGGACGGGATTCCTCACCTCAGCCCCGGGTGAGATGATTATCCTTGTCCCCCTTCTCCCTTTGGATCCTAGGTTGGGCGCCACCATTTGACCGCACTGTAAGTTACACACCTTTATTTTTGAGAGATTGTTTCTCCGTTTAAAGGATATCCCTACTTATAAACATTACTGATTTACTTTCAGAGCATCTTACTCCTGATGGTTGGCAAGAGCCATGAAACGTGCGTTGAGTTATATCAAACTGATGCTTTAAACAATTTTGGTCTACCATGTAAAATCGATCATGTTCATTGAACTTTTATGAATGGGTGAGTGTCCTTTTGTAATTAAGATGTTTATTTATTACTCTGTACCTTCTTCTGTACAATTGTTTTATATTCATGTTTATGCAAATGTATTACACCGGATTGTGTCCTGTATTACAGATTGATACTTTCCTTAATGAAATCTGCTATTTCTTAATAAACTATCCAATGACTTGCCTCATATAAAGTCCCATTTCCTCTCTCTTTTTTTGTTGCATACATATTAGGGATGGAGGCTAGTCATTGCTTGAATTATGTGTAGTATGTTGTGATAGGTCGCATCTATTATATTATTTTTTTCTTTGTTTTTACTTTCAATTGTTATTTTTTTAATTAAATGTTGGTGTGATACTTGTAATAGCAAGATGAATCAAATATCGAAAGAGGATGCACCAAAACACTTAAAAAACACAATCCCATATTACAAAACTCCATCTTCCATCCCTGTATCTCCAATTATTTCCAAAGTATTGAAAGTATAGACTTCAGGCATACATTTGGTAGAAATCTTCCGGACATTATGTGAGCACTTGAAGAGACAGAAAATTGAAAGTGTGGGCGTTTTTTAATGTACTGTATCAGCTGCCAACACAAACATTGTGGCCAGCAGCCTTTGCCTGCAGCATTTCAGCAGTGGTAAAAGTAGCAACCATTTGGGTACTCCATGCATGAAGAAACACAGGACTACATACCAAAGAACTGGATGGAAGCAGCGCCTCATGAGAAAAGTAGGCAGCAAAAGGCCAACACTCATTATTAGAACAGGGTCCTTGAGCACCCCTGAGCTGTGAACTAGTCTAGCAGCATAGGTTTCAGATTCTGCCCTTTTTGCGTCCTCCTTCAGCAGTTTATAGTCTGTGCCGTTCCACAGAGGTAGGTACCCAGAAGGCCATGCCTGCTCTTCACCCGCATCTGCAATGGTAATGCCTCCCTTGTGTTGGTCCACGGGGTCAGTATTAGATTCTTCAAGACTACAGATACATGGTCCAGAAAGCATAGGCAGGAATGGTAATATCACTTTCACAACACACTGGGCTGTAGAGGATGCAGATAGAGCACAATGCTGGGGCTGGTGGTGCTGTTATGCATTCTGAACCTTTGTGATGGCAGCAGTTGGGTCACCCCCCCTTCTCAAAGGCCTTAAAGCCCAGTAACTCCTAAGAATCACCAGTCCCACCAAGCCCTCCAGAGGCTATGCACTGCCCAAGGCAAAAGTCTGCCAAACTGTTTTGCTGTTGGTATGCCTGGGGGACAAAAGCCAGATTTGAACCTTGAATCTATAAAGCACTTTAGCACCAGGCAGGCTAAGTGGTGGCTGGTTCCACACCAGCTTGTGTCAAGCCAGATCATGTTTAATAATGACACTAAACTGATGGCTGCCCTTTGGCTTTGAAGGTTCCCATATGTATTCTGCCTGACACATGTCCTTAACATGGTGATTAACGATTCTTCTGTAGGTTCCCTGGTTTTTAGGATGTCCTATGGCAGGCCAGAACAATGTGCAGCCACTTTAGGCACCCATAGCTACCAATTGTTCTCCCGTTCAAAATCTATTCTAGCTGCGTGCCAACCACCTATTATGTAATACATCCTGTCCATGCGGCAGGGGCTACAACAGCAGCACCAGGCCATTACCATGTCAGCGGCTCCTGATTCAGGACTAGTGATGAGTCGAATCTAACCGGGTTCAGTTTAGCAAATGTTATCAAAGTTCAGTTCTGGAATCTGAACCTCATTGAAATAAATGGGAGCTAAATGCTTATTTTTAGTTATGGCCATTTTCTAAGGTAAAAGTTAAGGGGCCAGCAAAGAAAGGGCATAGTGGGCCTAGCAGTAACCTGAGAGACATGTACAAAAGAAAAAAAAAGGACAAGTTAAACCTTAAAACAGGGAGAGGCCATTTTAGAGCATCTCAAACATAAAAATATGCAATTCCTTTAAATAACATGATTGGGAATGCCTTAAAGCTATATGTGGAATTCTAGAATCACATAAATTGCATGCCTATTCATTAACTTTACTTTTACTTTTACATTTTAATTGCTTGGCTTACCAAGCAGCAGCAACCCAATATGATTTATTTCCACCCCAAAATAAAATTTTAGTAGGTAGTTTTTTGCAAAAACAATGATTATAAGGATTATACTTTAAAACAAAAACTAACACTATCAACATCATCTAAATTGCTAAATGGGGCAAACTAAGTCAGTAACATACTTTATTGTGTACAAACAACAAACAAAATCCACAAACCCAGAGCTGAAGCAGTTGTTGCCAAACAAGAAAAAAACACAATGCAATGTTTCAGAGCCAAATGAAAATGCAAGCAGATAGATTGGAGCCGAAGGCAGCAATGTAAGAGAGAGGGAAATGAGACAATGTTTCCAAGAAAAAACAATTAGGGTATGATTATGGTGTAATTACAGCCCTAAATATTGTAGAGACTAACTGCCCATTAAGCAAGCATATTTACTTGACCACTATGTCAGAGGAAAATATGAGGCATATTTTATTTAGATACACACAGTTTAAGTTTTTTATTTTCAATACATTTTTATTGAGTTTTCAAAAAGCATACATAGTATTCTGCCAATAGCAGAGATATAGTAAAAGATAGCAATATCAACATAAAAAAGGTGTAGAGAGAGAACAAAGCAGAACAACACAGTTGATGGTACACCAGTAATCCACAGAAATTCAGGGTTCAACGTAATCAGTAAGGCTTCATGTACACTGCTGCTGGTAAACTGATGTTTAGGAGGAGCAGTTGGGCGTTTTTTTAAGCTGCCCCTGAACTCTCTATGTTATCTTATCAGTACATGTACACAGGATCATTTATATTTATTTCTAGGCAGTTGAGTTTAGAAGCATTTTTTGGCAAGCAAAAAAATGCGTTCAGGACGGATGTTTCAGAGGCATTTGAAATGCCTTTAACAGCTTGTAATTGCATGTAAACGCATGTAAACGAGATAACTCGCGTTTAGCCGCATTTCGTTTACAGGCGTTTTTTTTTTTTTTTATAATTGTATTTTTTATTGATTTTCAAAAATTAAGTACAAAGTTTTAACAAAACGAGCATTACATTGTCAATGCATGTGCATTATACAGCAATCATTATAGAAAAAAGAAAAACAAAGTATAAAGTAACAAATATAGGTGACAAAAAGTGTTCACAGTAACAAAACACATAGATATATTAGGTCAATTCCCTATGGTGTGAAAATAAGCGTAATATTGGAGGGAGTCTGGATCCTTGAGATCAGTTCAGGCCATATACACAGGTAGTATAGGGTTGACTTAAGATTAGGGTGAGCCTGGTGTCATGGGGGTCCCGTACTCCGAAAGATCCCATGGTTCCCATATTTCAGTGAATTTGGAAACACAATCGTGTACCGAGGCTGTCAAAAACTCCATTGTCCGAATCTCAGCCACCAAGAGTAGTAATCTGGACCGTGGGGGAGGGGTATTGGATAGCCAGAATAACGGAATAAGTCTTCTGGCGGCTAGTAATATGTAGGATATTAATTTGTTTGTCTTTTTAGATATCCCTGATGGAGGTAAGCCCAATAGATAGGTCAAGGGATCCACCGGAAGGGACACCCCCGTCACCTTTTGTATAAGAAAATGTACATCACACCAAAAAGGTTGAATCAAAGAGCACTGCCAAAAAATGTGGAAAAGTGAGCCTATTTCAGTTCCACATCGCCAACAATGTTGCGAGACTGAAGGGTCATACTTATGAATTACATCGGGAGTTCTGTACCAGAACATGAGAATTTTAATGGTTGTCTCTCTCTGGGTGACACATTTGGAAGATCTAAATGTAGAGGACCAGATTCTATCCCACATCTGTATTGTAACAGGACGGCCCACTAGATGAGACCACCTGCGCATATAAAGATGTAATGTGATGGGAGACGACTCATGGAGGATACTATATATACAGGAAATTAAATGTAATTGATGGGGGCCTTGGGCACACAGATATTCAAAAGTAGTTGGTTTATCTAGAGTTAGGGATGGTGATTTACAATGAAAGAAATGTCTAATTTGCATATAGAAGTGGAAGAGATGTGGTGAAAGGTCAAATTTCTCACTTAAAGTGTTAAAGGTATGTAGTTTCCTTGTTATGGGATGTACAAGGTTCCTGAGCTGAAAGAGGTGAACATTCACCCATGGGAATATCCTGCCTAAGGACATACTATCCGGAATGAGAGGGTTAAATATATCTTTATAAGAGGGGAGCAGGGAGACATAAGGGAAAAGCGTTTAAGGCAGTTACGCCATATATTTAGAGTCAGTATCATTGGTCCAGTACACTGACGTTTATATATAGGATCCAGAGCAGGGGGAGCGCCCCAGACCAAGGATCCCGGGTGGACCGGGTAGAGTACTCCCTTTTCAATAGCAGACCATTGGTTTGGTGCATGTAAGGAAGACCAAGAGGTAATGGCCCTCAGGTGTGTAGCATAATAATATTTAGTGATGTCAGGAGCTCCTAAGCCCCCTCTGGATCTAATGGCAAACAACACTGAGCTTGCTATACGGTGCGCTCCGCCATTCCATATAAACTTCAGGAAAGTTCTGTGAAGTGCCTTTAATTGTGTGGCAGGTACAGCTACTGGAAGGGTTTCAAAATAATAAAGTAATCTAGGCAGTATAGACATTTTCAAAACATTAATTCTGCCTAATAGAGATAGGGGGTATTTGGTCCAGTTCGACAGAGATTTATTAATATCTAGTATCAGGGGAGGGAAGTTGGTATCATATAGGGAGGTATAAGAAGGGGTAAGTAATACACCTGAATATTTAAGAGAGGTATTACACCATTTATAGGGGAAAGATTCTTTAAGTTGAGATATTAATGGCGATGGAATGTGTATAGGAAGGGCTTCAGTTTTAGAAGTGTTGATTTTGTACCCGGAAATAGCACTAAAAGAGTTCAGTACTTTATGTAGTGAGGGAAGGGATATTAGCGGGTTAGTGATTGTGAGCAAGATGTCGTCTGCAAATAACGATAATTTATATTCCCCCTGTCTCATCACCACCCCACTGACATCCGGGTGAACCCGAATATACTCAGCCAGGGGTTCTAGGCATAGAATAAAAAGCAATGGCGAAAGGGGGCAACCCTGTCGAGTTCCGTTTGTCATGGGAAAGCCAGGAGACAGGAAAGACGACATTTGTACTTGCGCAGAGACATTGGAATATAAGGCTTCTAGGGCTGTTAAAAAAGGGCCAACAAAACCATATATCTTTAGGGTGGCGAACATATAGGGCCAGCTTAGCCTGTCAAAAGCTTTTTGTGCGTCTAAACTCAGGATCAATGCCGGTCGGGAGGTTCTGTCCAAGAGATCTATCAGATCTATTGTACGCCGGGTGTTATCTCCAGCATGTCTCCCAAGGACGAAACCTACCTAATCCCTGTGTATCAGTTTGGGGATGAATACAGAAAGTCTGGTAGCAAGAATTTTAGTAAAAATCTTGTAGTCCGAGTTTAAGAGGGCTATGGGCCTATAGTTATCCGGGAGAGAGGGATCCTTTCCAGGTTTAGTAATAACTGATATAAAAGAATGGGAGAACTGTGAATGAGGGGGAGTACCTTTGAGAAAGGAGGCATATAAAGCTAGCATGTGAGGAGATAAAATATCAATAAAAGATTTATAGTATGAGTAAGGCAACCCGTCCGGGCCAGGGGCTTTGTGTAATGGGAGATTTTTAATTATAGCAGAAAGTTCTTCAGCTGTAACTGCTACATTTAAGCTTTCTAAATCCGTTGTAGATAGTTTCGGTAGCTTTATATTGGAAAAAAAGACTCAAAATTTTTCTGGGTGAATTCAAATTGATTCTCCGGATTCAGGCAATTGTACAGTTTATTGTAAAAGTTGCCAAAAATTTTGGACATCTCATGAGGACAATGAGTTCTAGATCCGTCTGGTCGTATAAGAAAAGAGGGCAAGGAGTTAAACGGACGAGGGCATAACTTATTGACTAGCATTCTGTGAGGTTTATTGGAGAATTCATAAAATTTTTGCTTCGTCCATAACATGGATCTAGCTGTTTTGTTAAGTTTTGTTGATCTAATTTGTTCTCTAAGTTGAATGACTTTGCAAAGTTTTGGCACTGTGGGACCACCCAAAAGTCTCCGCTCAGCAGTTACCAGAGCAGACATTAGGGACTGTAATAGGTTATTTCTATCTCTCTTCAGCCGAGAACCTTCAGCAATACATGTGCCTCGGAAAACAGCCTTATGTGCTTCCCACAGTGTGGAAACCTGAGACACAGATCCAGTGTTGAGTAAGAAATACTCACTCAAGCTATTTGCTAGAGTAGAGCGGGAGATTTCAGACTGCAAGAGATGATCATTGAAACGCCAATGACAGGATTTGGTATAGGTCTGAGATAACATTAAATCCAGCATAATGGGTGCGTGGTCTGACCATGTAATGGGAGAAATATCTGAATCAACTAAATAAGGGATAAGTGGGGCTGAAATAAAGAAATGATCTAGACGGGAATACATATTATGAGCTGATGAGTAGAACGTAAATTGTTTAGCAGAAGGGTGTTTTATCCTCCATGAGTCGAAAAGTCTATGTGATCTAATACATTTACGGAAGGCGTTAGCCTGAGACAGTACTCTTTTAGATGGGGTAGGACTAAAAAGTGTTTATCTGTCTCTAGTGGGTGACATGACCAGATTGAAGTCCCCACCAACTATCGTAAAAGGTTGTGAGCAATATTGGGGGGTATCAAAGAGTTTGTCAAGGAAATCAATCTGGCCCGTGTTCGGGGCGTACAAATTAACCGGTGTGAAGGAGGTAGACATGTATTCACATTCTAGAACAAGAAATCTCCCGTGAGGGTCTGCATGGGACTTCCGAACTTTAATAGGACATGTTTTTCTGATCAGAATTGCCACTCCTGCCCTGCCCGTAGAGTCAGAGGCAAGGTAGGAAGTGGGAAAAAACCTTGAGGCAAATTTTAATGATCCTCTTGACCGAAAATGGGTCTCCTGGATCATTACCACATCTGCGCCTGAGGCCCTGAAATCTTTCAGGGCCATCCAGCGCTTACTAATGGAGCCCAATCCCTTTACATTGTAGGACATAATTTTTAAAGCCATGGTTGTGTTGTCTATGTAGGAATGCCGATATGAACACCGCTAACACTATAAACATTAGAGTATTTAAAGAAAGAAAATACATATGTTGCATTTTACGGGTATTAGTAATAGTGAGCAACCTCCCATCTCTAACTATTGAGATATAAACACCAAGGCATATCTCTCTCAAAGTGAGGTAATAATGACCATGGGGTCTCAATCTGTGAAACACAGCAGTGGATATAGTTGAAAAAATTAAAAAGAAAAAACAAAAAAAAAATTAAAATAAAAAACAAAAAAGCAAAAAAGAGTTCAAAACTCTGTGTACCTGAGAAATAAAAATCTCTCAGGAAGCCCTGGATGTAGACCAGGGCCTGGTAGGGGCGTGAACGGACTCTCATCTGGCGACTCTGTCTGAGGGGATGAGATGGGTCTGCTGCTCACCTTGTGCAATTGGTTGCTAATAGAACAAAGTAGGACAATATTCATTAGAGGAGTAAGAAGAAAACAAAAACCTGTAAGACCTTAAAGAAAAAGCAAGGTTAACAAATAAAACAGGTACGTTGAACACTTAAAATGTCAAAACCTTTTGTGAATGCATCTCATGGGATGAGAAAGGATCTTCCCCCGAAAATAAACGGGGCAGGATCAGAAGAAAACCGGTAGGACCAGTTCAGCAACATCGTTTCGTCGGGAGAGAAAAAGATAAAGAAAACTCCAGAGGAAACGGAAATGCAAAAAAAAAAAAAAATTTGAGAAAATAGAACCAAAAAGGAAAATCCAGAGAAGTTCAAGGGGGTTGTTTAGAAGATCGCAGACGCTGAGGGGTGGAAAGATGCTTCTTAGATTTGCCCCGGACAGGGGTCCAGATGCGAGTAGGAGTAGTCGGAGGTAGACGAACTTGTGTGGCCGGTGGGATCATGTCCTCTTCCGGGAGGGGGGGAGCCCCAAATTTTTCAGGAAGGCTTCTGCTTCTTGCAATTCACGTAGCGAGTATTGGGTGCCCTCTTTGGATACAGTTAAACGGAAAGGGAATCCCCAGTAATACGGAATCTTGAGTTGTTGCAGATGTGAGGTCAGGGGACGTAAGTTCCTACATTTAGCAAGGGTGATGGGGGAGAGGTCACTGAAGATTTGCAATTTAGCACCTTTGAACATTATTTGGGATCTATTGCGAGTCGCCATAGTCAGTGCTTCCTTACTTTCAAAAAAATGAAAACGTACCACGACATCTCTTGGCCTAGCTCCAGCCGGAGGTTTTGGACCTAAAGACCGATGGGCCCTATCCAGGCACCAATCTATATCTACCACCGAGGGGGCTAGAGAGTTGAAGAGGCTCAGGAGGTAGGCTCGGAGCTCAGAGTCACCCACTGTCTCGGGTATCCCTCTGAATCGAAGGTTTTGTCTTCTTTCTCTATTTTCCAAGTCCTCCTGTTGTATTTGTAGTTGAGACACAGAAAGGCGTAAAGTATGGTTTTCTTCCTCAATTGTTTGCACGTAATTTATCATTTCGTCGAATTTGTTCTCTAGAGTGTCTGTGCGGTCACCAATTTGGGTTATTTCCCCCCTCAATTCGGCAGCCAGTTTGCTTACCTCGGCCGAGACATTGGACGTAATCTGTTGAAGTAAAAGTTGTAGCTTGGAATCCAGGATTTCAGGGGTAAGAGTCGCATTTGAGGATGGCAAAGTGGGTGCCGGTATCTGCGAGTTGGTTAGAGAGGGGTTTGTAGCATCTTCCGAGTCTAAAGAGGGATCCAGCAGGGCAAAAGGATTTACGGAAGGATTAGAGGAGATAGGTTGTGATCTGGTAACAAAACGTTCCATGTTTGGTTCTTCTCGTGGTGCAATCAGTGATTTGTAGTATTGTTGCTGTTGGCCGACTTTGCCCATGAGGTATGCAGAGGATTTAGTGGTCAAACTTGCAGGCTTACCTCCGACTCTGTGTATAGCTACTGTTGTTGTACGGAGGTCTCGGTGAGCAGGCTAGGACCCTGAGATTATTTAAGCTGCATCCTTTTCATATGTAGTAGCAAGCTTCATCTGGATCCTCAAAAACCCCCTGTTTGTTCCTCTCCTCCTCCCCATCATTTTACTGGGAGAGAGGAGACAATGTTCACAGTCCCCAGCACTCTGTGTGAGCCTGTGTAGCCTAAGGGGTGAGATGAGTGATACTGGGAGCAGATTGGAGACCCAATATGGCCGCCGGCTTCCAGAGGTAGGCCGAAGCCGCGGACTATCCTAAGGGACGGCCGCCGGGGATTTACAGGCGTTTTTAATTTTTGACTATTTAAAAAAGTAATTAAAAAAACGCTTCTAAACGCAAACGTGGATAAACACGGCTAAAAGTGGCATGTAAATGCGGCAAAACTGACGTTTTTAAATGTTGGTTACCATCTGTCAATTTAAATAATTCAGGAGAGGTTGTAAAACGTCCCGTGTACATTAAGCCTACAGGCCCGTACACAAGATATGAAAAACGAAAGTAAAATTTCGTCCGACGAACGATCTGCTGATTTTCGGATCGTTAGTATGGTGCTTCCAACAGCCGATTCCATTTTTTTTGTCTGACAAAAGATAGATGCGCAAACGATAACATTTTTGTCGTATGTGAACTCAACGTCCAATTTTCATTTAATTAGTATGGTTTTCGTATGAAAAAAATCATAAGAGCAAGACTACGCATGCTCAGAAACAAAAGTATACATACAAAACTATTCAACACATGATGTCACTTCTGAAGTTGTATTCTGTTGTACGAGAATTTTCGTATGGTGAGTAGCCTCTTCACTTTCGACATGAGACTAGCATTTAACAAAAAATGGATGAACGGTCATCTGAAATCTGATTGTGTGTACGAGGCTTTATAGTCAAGGTTACGATACATTATGGATCATTGTGAGTCCTTTATTAATCCAGGTGGTCCATGATTCCTACCGGGAGTCAAAGGCTGATACTCTGCCAGTCCACAAGGCCAGAGTGCGTTCATAGGACTGATGAAGTTTAATGAGTGTAATAACTTCTGAAGGGTTGGGAGCATGTTGGGCTTTCCATTGCTTGGCAATCGTGAGTCTGGCAGCTATTAGTATGTACGTAACCACCATGTGAAAGGAACTTGGATTTTATTGATTCCCAGATTCAAGATGGCCAAGGCAGGGTTAAGTGATAGCAGTACACCTGTTACATCTGTGATTATTTTGAATATAATCTTTTAGTAGCTAACAGTGCATTTATAGGACCATAGGATGTGCAAATGTTTAGGAGAAATCTGGGCTAAATGGTAGGGTGTAAGATATTAGTGAGGGGGGATTTTTTTAATCAGTTCCCAGTGTTGGATGCAATGTGTGGCTGTGTAAACTGTCTTAAGGGCATTACTCCACTGTGTGATAGTAAAGTTGAAGGCTAAGTCCTCCTCCCATTGAAGTTAAGGCTTAAATTTAACAAAGGTCAGCTTCTCCTGGAGAATATTGTAAATAAGGAATATGCCTGTGCATTTGGAAGTTGGTGAGAGGTAATAAAGTGCAAACTACTTGGGGAGTCATAACTCAGGAGGTGGGGATTTTGAAATAAGGTGCTGTAGTCTACATTATGTGTAATAATCCTCAGTTGTTCGCCCAAATTTTTGCCTCAGAGTCTCAAAGCTTTGGAGTAAACCATCACTCATGATATCATTTGCAGGAATACAGCACTGGGATAGCTGAAAGAATAGGACCTTTAAACCCAAATTTTGACAAACCTTGTCATATAGCCCCAGTGGACCCTACCGAATCCAAGAAGAGGAGCAGAGAAAGCATACAATGAATCTCAGCATGGTGTAAAAGGTTTGATAATAATCCTGATTTTAGAGGCATTGGAGGCCTGTCTCCCTTAGTAAAACCAGTCTGGTTGGGTTTACTCGATTCAGCGAGTATATGAAACAAACAACTTGCCAGGAGCTTAGCATACAACTTCCCATTGGTGTTGAGCAGAGAAATTGGCCTAAATTTGGTAGGAGACATTTGTTCCTTGGCAGGTTTAGGGATGGTTACCACATATGCCTTAAGCATCTCCAGGGGAAAGCTGGCTTAAGAAGCAGCTGCTGTAAAGACAGCGCACAAGTGAGGAGCCAGTTGGTCCTCAAACAGCTTGTAGTATTGTTTGAAAAGCTGTCAGGGCATGGGGCTTTCCCAGCTGGCAAGGAGTCTATGACTCTAATGATCTCAATCTCAAAGAATGGAGTGTTGAGGATGGAAATGTGATCTTCAGAAAGGGCTGGGAGCTGCAACTGAGCCAAGGAAGCTTCAATGGTCTATGGGGTAGGCTGGGGGGTTTGGGAATCATTCTTAAGATTATATAAGGCACTGTGGTAATCTGCAAAGGAGTTTGCAATTTCTTGGGGGTTAATAATCTTGTGATTGGTGAGAGGATGTAGTAGGTGTGAAATTTTAATTCTGGCCTTTTGGGATTTATGTCTATTAGCCAACACCTTCCCCACATGATTACCACTAGCTTAATGTCTGATTTAAAGGGTTCACAGAGATTTGTCAAATTGTTCTAATAAGAGACCTCTCAATTCTAGTTTAAGCTTAAGCAGATAAGAGGATCAGGTGGGGTCTGGTTGTGCTTTATTCACTAATTCCAGTCAACAAATTTCAGAGAGGACAGCATCTAAGTATAGTGTTTCTTGGCTGGGGCACATGCTTGGAGGATTATTCCTCTCATGTATGCTTTATGGGCATTATGCACAAGAAAAGGATCCTCGGAGGAGGAAACATTAAGGTCAAAGTAATTCAAGAGATGCTGAGTAAGCAGTTAGACATTGGGAGGAGCACATATAACTTTAGAGTTGCATCTCCATAATCGTACCGGTGGGCAGGAGTCCCTCTCCTTCAGAAATATAGAAATGGCAGTGTGGCCAGACCAAGTTATGTCTAGTATGGAGGAGGAGGCCTTTTGGAGTAGCCATTTATCTACATAGGTCAATACGAGTGTAAGAATGTGTAATCCTTTTCAGTTCTATGCTAGCATTGCCAAACATCAAAGAGGTCCTCATTGTGAAGCAGAGAGCGAAGTTGGTACTGATCTTTTATCAACAACTGTTTTGGCTGGATGGTTCAAACCTCTGTGGTGTGAAAGATAAAAAAAGACTGATGATGTAACTACTGCTCTAGGCTTAATAGTGTGGCTGACCTTGCCACAGGAGAAAAACTGAGTAAGTACTTGCAAGACATGTTGAAGGAAATGTGGTACCAATAATATTCAAAAATAATATTTAGCATCCAGTATTGGGTGCAAGAAGGAAAATTTGTAACTTGTGCAGAAGGCATTCTCAAAGGTAATTATGCCTTTGAACAAGTTCAATAATATAAGCAAACTGAATGAAAGCGTAACAAAAGGTTCCAATGGGAACCACGAGCAGGAAGCTTAATTTAACGGGGGGGGGGGGGGGTAGGGAGAACAAGGATAACAAACTCACAGCTGGGAAGTAGAGATTGTAGCTTCTCTGAAAGGGTAGCTTGTGACCCATCTCGGGCCTGTTATTTAGATGAACGTTTGAAGGAGACCACTTGCCAGCCAGATGAAAGTGCAGGAGGACTAGTGGAGCTTTGCAAGTGTGTTGCTTCAGCAAGGATAATGTCCCATTGTTTGAGCTGATGAATCCCTTCATCCAGAGATGAGAAAGTTGCCATCAATTCATTGTGAATGATCACAAGGGTGCAGTATTAGCGCCAGTGATGAGTGATTTTATGGTTCCTGAGAGCCATGGTGATTGTAATAAGGTTCTTGCGTCTCCGCAGGGTGTGCTGTGATAGATCCAGAAGAAGCTGCAGCTTAGGTAAATTCTCTGGTTGTTTGTCCATGCATCGGAAAGCTGAAAGGATTTTTTCTTTAGCCTGAGAGAAGTGGATCCTCGGGAGAACATCTCTTGAAACCGCCCAAAGAAGGTGGGTTGGTTTAGGGATCCATAGGATCCTGTCAATAGTAGTGTTAATTTTGGCATTAAATTTTTATTTCCTTTTAGTTCTAGTCTTTTGACTAAAATGCCATTTTAGTTTTAGTCCCAGTTTAGTTATCTGCGATTGTTTTAGTTTTAGTCATATTTTAGTAGTCTAAAATCGCCGGTACATTTTAGTTGAATAAAATCATTTTAGTCAATTAAAATCTAATGTGTTTAATAAATAGGCAGCCAGCCAGCCATCAGAGTAAGAAGTGGCTCTGTAGGTAAAGAGGATGGTAAAGAAACAGCGCCAATCTAAGTGCAGTATGTGAAGCAAAAAGCAACATTTATTAGGTATTACACTTACAGGATAAGACTAGGGATGAGCCGAACACGGTTCGCGCCAGAACAGACCAAAAATTTGTGTGAACACGCGAACCCCGTTAAAGTCTATGGGACTTGAACGTGAAAAATTGTGAAAAAGTGCTAATTTTAAAGGCTAATATGCAGGTTATTGTCATAAAAAGTGTTTGGGGACCCAGGTCCTGCCCCAGGGGACATGTATCAATGCAAAAAAAGGTTTAAAAACTGCCGTTTTTTAAGGAGCAGTGATTTTAATAATGCTTAAAGTGAAACAATAAAAGTGTAATATTCCTTTAAATATCGTGCCTGGGGGGTGTCTGTAGTATGCCTGTAAAGTGGCACATTTTTCCCGTGTTTAGAACAGTCCCTGCAGAAAATGACATTTCTAAAGGAAAAAAAGTCATTTAAAACTGCTTGCGGCTGTAATGTAATGTTGACCCTACCCCATCCCATTACGAGGCCCTTTAGGTCTGGTATGAATATTAAGGTGAAACCCCCACCAAAATTAAAAAAAAAGGCATGGGGCCCCCAGGCCCTATAAACTCTGAACATCAGCAGTATACAGGTGGTCCCCGGGTTACAAACAAGATAGGGACTGTAGGTTTGTTCTTAAGTTGAATCTGTCATTTGGAACAGGTACATTTTGTAAGTGTAGCTCCAGCCAAAAAATAAATGTTTAAGCTTTTTGGATAACATACCCTGTAACATTTGTTTTGCTGTCTGTGCCCCTGTTCAGAAGATTTCACCTCACTTTCTGTCCCAATGACAATTGGATTTTGAAAATTTTGGGTTATTAGGGAAACAAGGATTGGTGATAAAGCATCAGTGGGGAGACACCTTTTTCCCATAATAACTCTTACAGGAGAGAATTTCCCTTCCTAGGGGTGGATTTCCTCTCACTTTCTGTTATTTCCCTCCGTTTGTAAGTAGGAGTCATTTGTAAGTCGGATGTTTGAAAATAGGGGAGCCCCTGAAAATACTATACGGCCTGCCCTATACACTCTGTGTAAAATTGGGCCTTAGGTGTTGGTGGTACCAGAACACTGTAAGCGCTCACAGTTACTCTTGGTGGGCGCTGTAACAGGCCCTGCTGTGAAATATTATATCAAGAATTGTAATTACATGCCCCTGTTAAACAGGGGCAGAAAAATTGGGCCTTAGGCGGTGGTGGTGGTGGCACAACACTGTAAAGCCTCACAGATACTTTTGTTGAGCACAGGAACAGGCCCTGCTGTGAAATATTAGATCAAAAATTGCAATTACGCGCCCCTGTTAAACAGGGGCAAAAAAATTGGGCCTTAGGTGGTGGTGGTGGCACAACACTGTAAAGCCTCACAGATACTTTTGAAGAGCACAGGAACGGGCCCTGCTGTGAAATATTAGATCAAAAATTATAATCACGCGCCCATGTTAAACAGGGGCAGAAAAATTGGGCATTGGGCAGTGGTGGTGGTGCCACAACACTGCGACCCTTCACAGATACTCTTGTTGAGCGCAGGAACGAGCCCCGCTGTTAAATATTTGATCAAAAATTGTATTTACAAGCCCCTTTAAACAGGGGCAGAAAAATTGGGCCTTAGGCAGTGGTGGTGGTGGCACAACACTGTAAAGCCTCACAGATACTTTTGTTGAGTGCAGGAAGAGGCTCTGCTGTGAAATATTAGATCAAAAATTGTAATTATGCGCCCCTGTTAAACAGGGGCAGAAAAATTGGGCCTTAGGTGGTGGTGGTGGTGGTGGCACAACACTGTAAAGCCTCACAGATACTTTTGGTGAGCGCAGGAACAGGCCCTGCTGTAAAATATTAGATCAAAAATTGTAATTACGCGCCCCTGTTAAACAGGGGCAGAAAAATTGAGCCTTAGGCAGTGGTGGTGGTGCACAACACTGCAACCCCTCACAGATACTCTTGCTGAGCGCAGGAACGAGCCCTGCTGTTAAATATTTGATCAAAAATTGTAATTACACGCCCCTGTTAAACAGGGGCAGAAAAAATGGGCCTTAGGCAGTGGGGGTGGTGCCACAACACTGAAACCCCTCACAGATACTCTTGTTGAGTGCAGGAACAGGCTCTGCTGTGAAATATTAGATCAAAAATTGTAATTACGCGCCCCTGTTAAACAAGGGCAGAAAAATTGGGCCTTAGGCGGTGTTGGTGGTGGTGGCAAAACACTGTAAAGCCTCACAGATACTTTTGTTGAGTGCAGGAATGGTATCTGCTGTGAAATATTAGATAAAAAATTGTAATTACGTGCCCCTGTTAAACAGGGGCACGAAAATTGGGCCTTAGGTAGTGGTGGTGGTGCCCTGAACTGAAAATATTCTTAGAAGCTATCATCATGAAAATTGAGGAGGAATAGGATAGTCACTCAGCATAATAGGATAGTCACTCAGCATATGCAGTCTTCAAGGGATCCCACATCCATAATCCATACAAAAATCATTCGGTTACATCAGCATCAGGTGCTTGGTAGCTGGTGATTAGGGATGAGCTGAACACCCCCCGGTTCGCACCAGAACATGCGAACAGGCAAAACATTTGTTCGAACACGCGAACACCATTAAAGTCTATGGGACTCGAACATGAATAATCAAAAGTGCTAATTTTAAAGGCTTATATGCAAGTTATTGTCATAAAAGTGTTTGGGGACCTGGGTTCTGCCCCAGGGGACATGTATCAATTCAAAAAAAGTTTTAAAAACGGCCATTTTTTCGGGAGCAGTGATTTTAATAATGCTTAAAGTGAAACAATAAAAGTGTAATATTCCTTTAAATTTCATACCTGGGGGGTGTCTATAGTATGCCTGTAAAGGGGCGCATGTTTCCCGTGTTTAGAACAGTCTGACAGCAAAATGACATTTCAAAGGAAAAAAGTAATTTAAAACTACTCACGGCTATTAATGTATCATGAATTATGAATGACAATACACATAAAAGTTCATTGATAAAAATGGCATGGGATTTCCCCACAGGGGAACCCCCGAACCAAAATTTAAAAAAAAATGGCGTGGGGTCCCCCCACAAATCCATACCAGACCCTTATCCAAACACGCAACCTGGCAAGCCGCAGGAAAAGAGGGGGGACGAGAGAGCACCAACCCCCCTACTGAACCGTACCAGGCCACATGTCCTCAACATTGGGAGGGTGCTTTGGGGTCCCCCCCAAAGCACCTTGTCCCCATGTTGATGGGGACAAGGGCCTCATCCCCACAACCCTTGCCCGGTGGTTGTGGAGGTCTGTGGGCGGGGGGCTTATCGGAATCTGGAAGCCCCCTTTAACAAGGGGACCCCCAGATCCCGGCCGCCCCCTGTGTGAAATGTTAAGGGGGTACAAAAGTACCCCTGCCATTTCACAAATAAAGTGTCAAAAATGTTAAAAATGACAAGAGACAGTTTTTGACAATTCCTTTATTTAAAGTCTTCTTCTTTCCATCTTCTTTCTTCAATCTTCCTTCGGTTTCTACCTCCATCTTCTTCTTCCTCTGCTTCTTGCTCCGGTGTTCTCGTCCGGCGTCTTCATCCGCGGCGTCTTTTCCCCTTCTTCCTTCTCGGGCCGCTCCACATCCATGATGGGAGGCTCCCGCTGTGTGACGCTTCTCGTCTTCTGACATTTCTTAAATAATGGAGGGCGGGGCCACCTGGTGACCCTGCCACCTCTGACACACGGGGACTTGACGGGGACTTCCCTATGGGTTTCCCCGTGACGTCAGAGGAGGCGGGGTCACCCGGTTACGTAAGGAGTGGTTCTTGTCCCCTAAGCAGACCTCAAGCACAGCATTGCATCTTTTTGCCTGAGTGCTTGCGTAGCCCCTTGAATGCCTACGGAGCACCGCTGGTTCAGAGAAGAAATCTGCAGAGGAAGAGGCCATAGAGGAAGAAGAAGAGGAGGGGGTAGAGGAGTGGCGGAACAAGCTCTACCCTGCTCAAAAGTACTGAACCCTGCCCTGCATCCTTCCCAGCTGCCAGCAGAGTTACCCAATGTGCTGTGAAAGAAAGGTAACGTCCCTGTTCATGCCTGCTGGACCATGAGTCAGCAGTAATATGCACCTTACTGCTGACGGCCCTGTCCAACGAGGCCAAGACATTGCTTTCCACATGCTGGTAGAGAGCCGGAATGGCCTTCCGTGAAAATAAATGGCGTTTGGGAACCCACCACTGAGGTACCGCACATTCCACAAATTCACGAAAGGGGGCAGTCTACCAGCTGAAAAGGCAGCAGTTGCAGTGCTAGCAATTTGGCCAAGCTAGAATTCAGACTCTGAGCATGTGGATGGCTGGGACCAAATTTCTTTCGATGGTTTAGCAACTGGGGTAGGGAAATTTGCCTGCTAAAATCCGATGTTGATGTACCGCTAGCAGATTGGCCGCAAGTACTTGGGACGCCTATTTCTATACCTTCATTCCTCTCAGTGAAGGTTTCTGAGAGGACTGGAGGTATAGTGGGGTTGGAGATCCTAGCTGATGAGGAGCCTTGTTGTTTGATGTCGGTCTTTTAAGCGCTGTTGCCAACGGACTGCATGGGAGGTCATCATATGTCTGGTCAAGCATGTGGTGCCCAAGTGGCTGCTGTTTTGGCCACGCTTGATACGTTTAGACATAGTTACATAGTTACATAGTAGGTGAGGTTGAAAAAAGACACAAGTCCATCAAGTCCAACCTATGTGTGTGATTATGTGTCAGTAGTAGCAACTGCACTAGGGGTGCATGGTACTGTATACACCAACAGAAGTGTAATAACCACTATGGGTGCACTGTATGTATTGTGTACACCACCAGGAAAGTATGAGCAACTGCACTAGAGGTGCACGGTACTATGTACAACAACAGAAGTGTAATAACAACTATGGGTGCACTGTATGTATTGTGTACACCACCAGGAAAGTAGTAGCAACTGCACTATGGATACATGGAACTGTGTACACCAACAGTAGTATAATAACAACTATGGGTAGACTGTATGTATTGTGTACACCACCAGGAAAGTAGTAGCAACTGCACTATGGGTGCACGGTACTGTGTACATCAACAGAAGTATAATAACAACTATGGGTGTACTGTATTGACCACCAGAAAAGTATGAGCAACTGCACTATGGGTCCACAGCACTGTATACTGTGTACACTGCATGGTGGTGGCAGCATCATGCTGTGGGGGGGGGGTTTCAGCTGCAGGGACAGGGCGACTGGTTGCAATCGAGGGAAAGATGAATGCGGCCAAGTACAGGGATATTCTGGACGAAAGCCTTCTCCAGAGTGCTCAGGACCTCAGACTGGGCTGCAGGTTTACCTTCCAACAAGACAATGAAACTAAGCACACAGCTAAAATAATCAAGGAGTGGCTTCACAACAATTCCGTGACTGTTCTTGAATGGCCCAGCCAGAGCCCTGACTTAAACCCAATTGAGCATCTCTGGAGAGACCTAAAAATGGCTGTCCACCAATGTTTACCATCCAACCTGACAGAACTGGAGAGGATCTGCAAGGAGGAATGGCAGAGGATCCCCAAATCCAGGTGTGAAAAACTTGTTGCATCTTTCCCAAAAAGACTCATGGCTGTATTAGATCAAAAGGGTGCTTCTACTAAATACTGAGCAAAGGCTCTGAATACTTAGGACCATGTGATATTTCAGTTTTTCTTTTTTAATAAATCTGCAAAAAATGCTAAATTCCCATATATTTGGAACAATCATATGATTAATTATTTGGGGATTAACCTTACTTCTCATCCTGACCAGCTGTTCAAAGCTAATTATCTACCGCTTGAAGGTAAAGTAAAAAGGGAACGCAGAAATTAAGCAAACATATATTATCATGGTCAGGCAGGCTAGTAACATTTAAAATGCAAATATTACCTCAAGTACTGTACGTCTTTAGAGCGGTCCCTATACCAGCTCCAAAAACCTTGTTTAAAAACCTGCAAAAATACATATTTTTAATAAATCTGCAAAAATGTCAACAATTCTGTGTTTTTCTGTCAATATGGGGTGCTGTGTGTACATTAATGAGGAAAAAAATTAACTTAAATGAGTTTAGCTAATGGCTGCAATATAACAAAGTTCCAACTGTATATATATATATATATATATATATATATATATATATATATATATATATACGAGACTGACTGTATATATATATATTAAATACACTGCAGCTAACTGAATAATCTGCCTGCCTGCACAATCTAAATGACACTCTCTCTCCGTCCATGACGGCAATGACACACTACATGAGGCCGACGTGCAGGCGGCCTTATATAGTGTGGGGCGTGGACTTAGTCCCCTGAGCCATGATTGGCTAAAGGCACCCTGCCTTTGGCCAATTATGGCTCTCTTAGCTGAGGGCGCTGTGATTGGCCAAAGCATGCAGGTCATGGTGCATGCTCTGGCCAATCATCATACAGCAATGCCCTGCGCTCCCGCAGTGCATGATGGGCCGTTACGTGCTGCTCAAATTTGGCACGAACAGCCCATAATGTTTGGTTTTCGATGAACGGGCAAACAGCCAATGTTCGAGCCGAACTCATGTTCGACCCGAACAGAAAACTAATCCCTAGATAAGACCAAGTAAATGGCATGTAAAAGTGACCAAGCAGTGAAGTCCCTCTGGATGGAGAGCTGACCTCTTATGCTGTGTACACACGACCGGACTTTCCAACAGAGCAGACTCTGATGGTCTTTCCGACGGAGTTCCGACAGAGTTCCACTGAAACGGACTTGCCTACACACGATCACACCAAAGTCCGTTTGTTTAGAACGCGATGACGTAGGACGGGACTAAAAAAAGGAAGTTCAATAGCCAGTAGCCAATAGCTGCCCTTGCGTCGCTTTTGGTGCGTCGGACTAGCATACAGACTAATGGTTTTCCCAATAGGAATTGAGTCAGTCGGAAAGATTTGAAACATGTTCTATTTCTAGGTCCGTCAGAATTTCAGAAAGAAAAAGTCAGATGAAGCCCACACATGATCGGAATGTCCGACGGAATGATTTCATCTGACCTTTCCTGCCGGAAAGTCCGGTCGTGTGTACGCGGCATTAGACCCCATCCATTGTTTTTTATTTTTTATTATGTTTATATTTTTTACCATATATTATTTTTTATCCTATTTTTTACTGTGGACAGATAATGTCATAAAATTATCTTTTACTTCTATATATTTTCCACTTTTTGACCTTATGTTTTTATTCTATAATTCCTTGCTGCTTGTGTCATGAATTAACCACTGTTTATATAATGTATTACACCACGGGCATGTTTCTGTAGCCGCAACTCTCTGAGCTGTTTCTGTGGGGTTATAGCTGGAGCAGGTGTGCTGAGCCTTGCTGTCTACTGGCACCGGTGCCCCTATTTAACCTCAGCTGAGATGGCTGCTTGGGAGGCCTGAGCTCCAAATGTGCTCCATGCCCACCGCAGTCTCTCTGTCAACCTGGTGATGCAATACCCAGCTCTCCATACAGAGGGACTTCACTGCTTGGTCTCTTTTACATGCCATATACTTGGTCTTATACTGTAAGTGCAATACCTAATAAATGTTCCTTTTTGCTTCACATACTGCACTTAGATTGGTGCTGCTCTCTCCCATCCGAAGTTCATGGGGGTAAACGCCCCTGCCTCACAATTTCATTTAGTTTTTGTTCTTTAATGAAAGCGTAAATTATTTTTGTCATAGTTGAATATAAAAGGGGATTAACTCAAGACATAAAGCGATAATTCTCCTACTCTACAAGACTCTGGTCTGGCCTCACCTGGAGTATACTGTCCAGTTCTGGACACCAGCAACAAAGCTAATAAAGGGGCTGGAGGATATTAGTTATGAAGAAAGGTTGCGAGCACTGAACTTATTCTCTCTGGAGAAGAGACGCTAGAGAGGGGATATGATTTCGATTTACAAATACCACATTGGTGACCCCACAATAGGGATAAAACTTTTCTGCGGAAGGGAGTTTAAAAAGGCACGTGGCAACTTCCGGTTCCGGCGCCGCATGGAGTAGCTGCTCTTCACATCAGCTCCCGCAGCTCGACTCCAAAAACGGCAAATAAACTTCCGGTTCTGGCGCCGCATGGAGTAGCTGCTCTTCACATCAGCTCCCGCAGCTCGACTCCAAAAACGGCAAATAAAGCCTGCAAACCCGCAAATCAAACCGGCACTTGCCCCACTCTCTCCCGGGTCACAAGATGGACCGGTTTGTTGAAAAAACCGGCCCGAGATCGTACGCGGCTGCGACGGCGTGGGCACCACAGCCGCAAATCGAGGCCCCGGCTTCGGCCTACACAGAGCCTCTCACAGAAACAGAGCCTGACATGGAGGTAAGCGGTGCTGCGGCCCCCTCCCCACCTGCTGATACATCCACTCAACTCACAGGCACATCCAGCACTGAGAGGATAGCACAGGCTGTGGCAGCTCTTCTCTCCCCAATGATAATAGCCTCTGTGGAGAAAGCTGTCAGCGCAGGCATGCAGCAGCTCCAGGCCCAGCTAGGGGAACATGCCTCCAGGCTGAATGAAGCTGAGCACCACATAGCTAACATTGAGGAAGAACTATACCACTCTCAATCCTCAGAGCAGGCCCAAGACAAAACTAACAAATACATTCTTGAAAAGCTGGACGATTTGGAAAATAGATCCAGAAGGAGCAATCTGCGATTTGTGGGCATTCCAGAATCGCTGCAGCCTTCAGCTCTCACAGACTTATGCGCCAGACGCATTCCTGAAGCACTAGGCCTGCCAGGCCCCTGCACAGTAGACTGTGCACACCGCATGGGAACCTTTAACTCAGATCGCAAATCGCCCCGTCCCATAATCGCAAAGTACCTCAATTACTCGGATAAAGCTTTCATCCTGCAAAAATTCAGGTAATCTAGATCCCTTCAAATCGACGGCATGAAAATCCTGATTTTCACGGATTACTCTATTGAGATGTCCCAGAGGAGGAAAGCCTTTCAACAGGTTTGCTCAGAGCTACATCATCAACAACTCAAATTTACTTTGGCGTTCCCAGCTACTCTCCGACTTAAATCCCCGAATGGCGACCAACTCTCCTTCCATGACCCAAAAGAAGCTGAGGCCTTCCTACGATCACTACGCTCGGGCCCCAACCTCAGCCCCTCTCCTAGAGCGGTTCCTGTCAACCGTGCTCTAGACCAAAGGAGCCCACGCAAAGACTCTCCAAAATGCTTTAGAGCCTCTGCACTGGGCCAACACCGCTCCACACCCCGTTGAAGACCACTATCACGGTCCCAAATTGTTTACCTCACCGCCTCGCCTCTAACGGCCATGGTGGTTCAACTTTCAACGAGATGTCTTATTCAAGAGAAAAAGTTAAATTTTTCCCTCAAGCTTGTTCTCTCTTCCTCCCCAGGCAAATCAGCTGGTAGGCCAAGCAGTATTCTAATGTTTTACATATTGTTTACATATTGTTAACTGGTTAACTTGATTTTGTTATACCTCAGGTGTTGATTTTCTCCCCTGGCTCTCCTATGTAACCCACTCCTTCTTTAATATTGCACAACCCAAGCTGCCAGTACACATCACCCCCTCAATTATGGGTTTTAAGTACAGCAGTCTCTGAGTCTTGCGATGGGAGCTGGCCTACACGGTTGACTCCATGCGGAAAAAAGCGAAGTTTATTGAATATGTTTTATTGTTTCTTTTTTTTACCCCCCTCCTTCTAGACCCCTCCCCTTATTGTGCACCCCCATCTTATGATACATACGCCCCCAGTGGTTGTACAAACACTCTTTCAGACAGACTAAACCCCTCCATAATCCAGCCTATTCTCACATCACACCACCACATATTAACCTATGAAGATCATGTAATATCTGCACATACCCCCCCAGTGACCCCCCCTATATGAAACTGGTCTCCTGGAATGTTAAAGGGCTTCATTCACCTAATAAGAGAATGAAAATCCTCCGTCACCTTAAAAGACTCAAAACCTACATTGCCCTGCTCCAAGAAACCCACCTTTCCGCCTCTGATTTCCACCGCATGAAAAAATTATGGGTAGGCACGGTACTAGGCTCAGATTCCAATGGACGCAAAGCAGGAGTCTTGATACTCATACACAAAAACCTCCCATGTGAGGTCCTATCTGTTAAATCAGATTCACAGGGACGCCTTATCTCAGCCCACATTAAATTAGGAACCAAGGATATGATAGTCTCCAACATCTATGCGCCCAATAACCCCACAAAGCAATTTTATAGTGAACTTTCAACATGGCTCCTTAGTGACCCGACTCTCCCCCCAGACCACGATTCACAAACTCTACTAGCCTCCATGATGGAATCCCTCCATTTACACAACATTTGGCTACTCGGGCACCCAGCTGACAGAGAATTTACTTTTTACTCCAACCCCCACAACGTTTTCACCAGAATTGACTATCTCTTCTGCTCAGACGACCTTCTACCAATGATATCCGACGCGGACATTGCCATATCCGACCACGCACCGATCTCGACTACGATCGACAACCCTGAACTACACCCGAATCCTAAAATATGGCGTTTCCCATCTTATCTCCACAACAACTCTGACTTCCGACAATATATTCACGGGAGAATTCTACAAGTCCTTACAACCAATCTTAGAACCCACACTCCACGAAGTATATCAACACATATGGTCTGGGGGCACATACCTACCCACGGGCAATCAAGCCATTATCAAACTGCTAGCCAAGAAAGGTAAAGACCCCCAAGAACCAGGCTCATATAGGCCTATTTCACTCCTAAACCTGGATGTCAAAATCCTTTCCAAAATTATTGCCACAAGATTAGCTGACATCATACCCTCTCTGATATACCCTGCCCAATCAGGGTTCGTGAAAGGCAGAACTGCCACCATGAACATCAGGAAGGTAATGATGGCCCTGGAACATGCCAAATGCAACTCAGAGGGAAACTATGCTATCATCACCCTGGATACGGAGAAAGCCTTCGATAACGTCAGTTTCGAATGGCTTTCTTTGGTCATGACTAAAATGGGATTCTCCGGTTCTTTCGCCCATCTTATAAACACCATGTACACCACCCCGGGTGCTAGACTGGTGGCGGCAGGCCTCCTATCTGAGGAATTCCGCCTCTATAAAGGTACTCGGCAGGGTTGCCCCCTATCACCATTTCTCTTTAACATTGCATTAGAACCATTATCTAGATATTTATCCCACGTAGCCCCACTAAATAGCATTCCCATTGGCAAACATGAGCTTCACACCTCACTCTTCGTGGACGATGTCCTTATATTCTCAGCAAACCCCTCCTCTGACATGCTCACGATTAAATCAATTTTTGACCAATTTAGACTATGCTCGGGCCTTCGCATAAACTATAACAAAAGTGAAATCCTCCCCCTAGGCACCGTGTCCAACCCAACTTGGACACAGAACTCCATATTCTCTGTAGCACAATACTCACATCACTTACTTAGGCATAAAAATAGGAAAACTACCCTCCTCTCTCTATCACCTTAACTACCCCCCATTACTCAAAAAGATCTCTCAAGAACTAGTCAACTGCATGGATCTGCCTCTTTCGCTACTGGGAAGATGCCATCTAGTGAAAATGGTCAGCTTTGCCCGCCTACTCTATCCACTACAAACCATTCCCTTACTCTTGCAGCATAAAGACACAAAAATTCTCAATGTTGCAATCTCCAAATTCTTATGGCGAAATAAGCGACCACGAATTGCACTCACTAAGCTTTATCTTCCCAGGCGCGAAGGGGGTATTAGTCTCCCTAATGTCAGGATCTACAATTTAGCCTGCCTCTTGAGGATAAGTTTAGATTGGGTAGCTCAAACATCTCGTTAATCCAATTTCTACCTGGAAACTGAAATGGTTCACCCATACTCTCTGGTAGCTCTCCTTCACTGCAAGTGGAAATCCATTCCTCCGCCCCTTCAACATAACCTCCTACTTCGGGACACAGCAATTGCCTGGAGGGAGATCCGGAAAAGACTCAAACTCTCACCTTTCATATCTAGACACCTTCCAATACAAGGAAACCCGTGTTTTCCCCCAGGTCTGGAACGCCAGCCGTATATCCCCTGGCAACAGAAAGGCCTCTCGATTCTTCCTCGATTTGTGATTTAGAGTCTGGCCGCCCCATCCCTTTCAAGTCATTAGCGGAGAAATTCCAACTTCCCCAGTCACACATCTTCCAATATGGTCAATGCATCAGCTTTCTCAAAAACGCTTGCAGAGAGGATCGCAAAAGATTTAAAACGTCCCTCTCGGACTCTCTCCTCTTAAAGGGCTCCTACAAAATCTCAGACATATACCAGCCTCTCCTCCTAATAGTCATTCCCTCACTGGAGTCCTCATCAGCAGCTAACTGGGCAAAAGACTTCCCTGATACCGACTTAGTAAACAAACTACTTCAAGGCCTCAACACTATTCACAAACTGGTGCCTAACGAATCTTGAAGGGAAACACAACTTAAGATCGTTCATCGAGCTCACATACCTTTCCTCTCGAACAAACAAGCGCAAACCGCCCACACATGCCCCTTATGTCAACACCCCAGGCCTTCTTTGACCCATCGTTTCTGGTCATGTACTTTCCTGTCCACCTTCTGGGACCAAGTCCTACAGTACATATTTGAGGTGACCCTGCTAAAATTACCTAAGGACCCCCTACTCCTCATTTTCGGACACTGGGACCCCCAGCTGTTACCCTGGTCACCAAACTCCACCCTCTCATGCAAAGATTGGATCCTGATATGCCTCCTATTCGCTAGAAGAGCCATCCTGAAAAACTGGATCTCCAACGCATGTCCCAACACCTCTCAAATCAAAAGGGATCTCCTACAACTACTCTACAAAGACAGGATCAACATGGACTTAACGCACGAAAGGACCAAGTCACGCTTCCACCACAAATGGGGAGCTTTTATGACCTCAACACTCACTCCCACGGATATAGTTCATCTCGAGACTTTCTCTTTCCTATATCACGACTCCCCCCCCCCCCACACCTTAGATGGAATGCTTCCTCCAAACCAAGGATCTACAACACAAGGATTCCAACTCTTACCAAATACTACAACATAGTACAAGACCTCTTCGTGCTCTTCAAAACTCTATCTTCCCCCCCCATAGGAAGGGGGTGACCACAATTGTTACAAATGACATTAATGTTATTACCATAAAAATCATAGTTTTTACCTTTACGTTCTACCCACAGGCTACAATATTCATCCAAAACATGAACTTGGTGCTCATTTTCCCTACTCCCCCCCTGATGTATATTTTGTTTTCTTTCTGGCTTTCCTCCACTCACCTCCCTCCCCACCCCACACCTTATGTGGGGTACATCCAGTAACATTCTTCTGGCAATCTCAGGGATCCCCCCCCCCCACCTAGATCCATCCAGTTTATTTCCTCTTTCTCACATAGAAGGTTACCTTATTACCCCATTCCCCAGGCTAATTATCTTTATCAGCTGTTCTGTATCTCTACTCCATACCAGGCTGATGTTCTTTTGTTATTTTTGTAAAAAATACAAAATACAATGATACTTTCTTTTTGATGTTATTCCCTGTATGTTACATCTTTCAATAAAATCTATTAAAAAAAAAAAAAAAAAAAGGCACGTGGCCACTCATTAACCACTTGACGACCGCCTCACGCCGATGTACGTCGGCAAAGTGGCACGGACAGGCAAAATCACGTACATGGTACGTGATTTGCCTTCCGCGGGTGGGGGGTCCGATCTGACCCCCCCCCGGTGCCCGAGGTGGTCGTCTTTTGTCCAGCGGCGATCAGAGGTGAGGGGGAGACCATCCGTTCGTGGCCCCCCCTCGCGATCGCCGCCGGCCAATCGAATCATTCCTTTGCTGCTGTATGCTAAACAGCAGCAAAGGAAATGATGTCATCTCTCCTCGGCTCGGTAATTTCCGTTCCGGCCCGAGGAGAGAAGACAGGTATGTGAGTGCACAACACACTACACACTCAGTAGAACATGCCAGGCACACTAAACACCCCGACCCCCCCCCCCCGATCGCCCCCCGATCCCCCCCGATCACCCCCCCCTGTCACAAACTGACACCAGCAGTTTTTTTTTTTCTGATTACTGCATAGTGTCAGTTTGTGACAGTTACTGTTACCCCCCTTTAGGTCTAGGGTACCCCCCTAACCCCCCTAATAAAGTTTTAACCCCTTGATCACCCCCTGTCACCAGTGTCACTAAGCGATCATTTTTCTGATCGCTGTATTAGTGTCGCTGGTGACGCTAGTTAGGGAGGTAAATATTTAGGTTCGCCGTCAGCGTTTTATAGCGTCAGGGACCCCCATATACTACCTAATAAATGTTTTAACCCCTTGATGGCCCCCTAGTTAACCCTTTCACCACTGATCACCATATAACTGTTACGGGTGACACTGGTTAGTTCGTTTATTTTTTATAGTGTCAGGGCACCCGCCGTTTATTACAGAATAAAGGTTTAGCCCCCTGATCGCCCGGCGTCGCCCCAGGCAGCGTCAGATTAGCGCCAGTACCGCTAACACCCACGCACGCAGCATACGCCTCCCTTAGTGGTAGAGTATCTGAACGCATCAATATCTGATCCGATCAGATCTATACTAGCGTCCCCAGCAGTTTAGGGTTCCCAAAAACGCAGTGTTAGCGGAATCAGCCCAGATACCTGCTAGCACCTGCGTTTTGCCCCTCCGTCCGGCCCAGCCCAGCCCACCCAAGTGCAGTATCGATCAATCACTGTCACTTACAAAAGACTAAATGCATAACTGCAGCGTTCGCAGAGTCAGGCCTGATCCCTGCGATCGCTAACAGTTTTTTTGGTAGTATTTTGGTGAACTGGCAAGCACCAGCCCCAGGCAGCGTCAGGTTAGCGCCAGTACCGCTAACACCCACGCACGCACCATACACCTCCCTTAGTGGTATAGTATCTGAACGGATCAATATCTGATCCGATCAGATCTATACTAGTGTCCCCAGCAGTTTAGGGTTCCCAAAAACGCAGTGTTAGCGGAATCAGCCCAGATACCTGCTAGCACCTGCGTTTTGCCCCTCCGCCCAGCCCAGCCCACCCAAGTGCAGTATCGATCGATCACTGACACTTACAAAACACTAAATGCATAACTGCAGCGTTCGCAGAGTCAGGCCTGATCCCTGCGATCGCTAACAGTTTTTTTGGTAGTATTTTGGTGAACTGGCAAGCACCAGCCCCAGGCAGCGTCAGGTTAGCGCCAGTACCGCTAACACCCACGCACGCACTGTACACCACCCTTAGTGGTATAGTATCTGAACGGATCAATATCTGATCCGATCAGATCTATACTAGCAACCCCAGCAGTTTAGGGTTCTCACAAACGCAGTGTTAGTGGGATCAGCCCAGATACCTGCTAGCACCTGCGTTTTGCCCCTCCGCCCGGCCCAGCCCACCCTAGTGCAGTATCGATCGATCACTGTCACTTACAAAAGACTAAAATGCATAACTGCAGCGTTCGCAGAGTCAGGCCTGATCCCTGCGATCGCCAACAGATTTTTTGGTAGCGTTTTGGTGAACTGGCAAGCGCCAGCGGCCTAGTACACCCCGGTCATAGTCAAACCAGCACTGCAGTAACACTTGGTGACGTGGCGAGTCCCATAAGTGCAGTTCAAGCTGGTGAGGTGGCAAGCACAAGTAGTGTCCCGCTGCCACCAAAAAGACAAACACAGGCCCGTCGTGCCCATAGTGCCCTTCCTGCTGCATTCGCCAATCCCAATTGGGAACCCACCGCTTCTGCAGCGCCCGTACTTCCCCCATTCACATCCCCAACCAAATGCAGTCGGCTGCATGAGAGGCATTTTCTTTATGTCCTCCCGAGTACCCCTACCCAGCGAACCCCCCCAAAAAAGATATTGTGTCTGCAGCAAGCGCGGATATAGGCGTGACACCCGCTATTATTGTCCCTCCTGTCCTGACAATCCTGGTCTTTGCATTGGTGAATGTTTTGAACGCTACTATGCACTAGTTGAGTATTAGCGTAGGATACAGCATTCCACAGACTAGGCACACTTTCACAGGGTCTCTCAAAATGACAGGGTCATTTTGAGAGACCCGAACCTGGAACCGGTTACAGTTATAAAAGTTAGTTACAAAAAAAGTGTAAAAAAAAAATATATATATATAAAATAAAAAAAAATAGTTGTCGTTTTATTGTTCTCTCTCTCTCTATTCTCTCTATTGTTCTGCTCTTTTTTACTGTATTCTATTCTGCAATGTTTTATTGTTATTATGTTTTATCATGTTTGCTTTTCAGGTATGCAATTTTTTATACTTTACCGTTTACTGTGCTTTATTGTTAACCATTTTTTTGTCTTCAGGTACGCCATTCACAACTTTGAGTGGTTATACCAGAATGATGCCTGC